>CM068385.1:4577792-5851542 GCA_034770075.1 Aralia elata | reverse complement strand
GTTTTACCAGCTTGTTGTCTCTTAGATTGATTTTTGAAACCGAATTAATATAACAAGTATGATTCATATGTTGAGTTAGCTATATATAACACAAATAAAACAATCACAAAATTGAAGATAATTACTTACAAATTCTATATGGGAATCCAGATCATCTAGAGTTCTAAGGTATTCAAAATTTTGGAGTTATTTGAGTTTCGACCATCTATTCTAAACGAATGGCTAAGATTATATCGTACATTTGAGAATTTTTAATTCTTAATCGGATGGAGGTATTCAAAATTTTGGAGTTATTTGAGTTTCGACCATCTATTCTAAACGAATGGCTAAGATTATATCGTACATTTGAGAATTTTTAATTCTTAATCGGATGGTAGTAAACAGCTCTGAGATTATGAAACAAAGAATTATCCCGGACCTACACCGAGGTATTCTGTTAACGGTGGATGTAATATATTAATGAGATATGTAAAAAAAAAATTACTACATAGTTTTGATATATTATGAATTAATATGGTTAATTAAACGCTCGTCACCTGTTGTTTGTGTCACAATTCACAACCTTTCTTCATCACTCACAATCAATAATCACCCAACATTCTTGTCCTCCCATTTTTATTCAAAGATTAAAACAAAAGATTAAATTTGTTGAATGTCTTTGTAGAAATAAATTTTGACTCCTCCATTTCTGTTTTCTTCCTCTAATCTATTCCGAGAAAAAAAATAATAGGATCGAAAATAATTAATATAAATTTCACAAAATAAGTAATAATATCTCAAAGGTTTCACAACTAATTTCTAGGATCATACAATCTCAAAACTATAATATATCTTTGTTGTAATTTGACACTATAATTTTTAAAGATCAATCGTAGATCTAATTCTCCCAGTGATCTAAGGTTAGGTTTTATCTTCTATTTCTCAATAAATACATGTATACAAATCTCTAAATCAATCAAGAACAATAATAATAATAATAATAATAATAATAATAATAATAATAATAATAATAATAATAATAATAATAATAATAATAATAATCAAAGCAAATAATCATTTGATTGATAAAGAGCCAATAGGCAATACATTACATGACTTCCTCATGAGTCATGCCAAAACAAATTCTTCAAACAAAAAGTTTTCAAATCTTCTTAAATTTAAATTAAAGTATTAAAAATTCAGTATGATGAATTGCCCTTTGAAGGAATCACCTTTGGCTATCAGAATCAACCGAAACTCCGAAAATCACACTCGGATATGAGCAAGTCCACATTGAGTATTGAAAACTTTTCGACTATCAACAGCAAGATCTGGGACAGAAGAAATCAGAGAACGATAGATCTACAAATTCTAATAAATTAATGGAGAGAACATATATTTATTTAATATAATAAACTCCATAATTTACAGAAACCAAATTTGGAGGAACAAAACCCTGAAAAGGGGAAGAAAACCCCATAAATGGCAAAAACAAATAAAAATATGAGAATCAAGGTGATCATGGCAACAAAATCCCGGAGGGTCTTTTTAAATACAAAAGATACTCTTCCAAGATCTAAGAATATAGAGGCTAGGGTTTCTCTCTAAAGAGAAAAGAAAAAGACTAGAATGATTTTTGACTTAACGTTATGAAGATAAGTGCGATTTGAAGAGTGAACATGAGAATTCTATTTTATACGAGGGATTATAATTGCTCTGTTTATTTGTTTAATATAAAATCAACGCGGTTTAAAAGTTCTTAACAAATATAACCAATTTCTTTTACAAAAACGGTATCGTTTTGGTTGGAGTTTTATTAATTTATAATGGTACGAAATGATATTGTTAGATTTAAAATAGAAGGTTGTGATGTAAAGAACTTTACACTCTGGAGCCCCTAGAAACTTCAGGACAGAGCAGACGGATCATGTTTGTGATTAATCATATATATATATATATATATATATATATATATATATATATATATATATATATATATATATATCCGACTCGTCAATATTAATTTAATTCAAACAACTTCATATTTAATCAATCTCAGAAATTTCCAACAATATAAGAGACTTAAAAAGATTCAAACACATAACATTTCACTATTAATAATCAATCAAATGGAACATTAAGAAAACATGCAATGTCAAGGAAGACACATTAATTATTATAACTAATGGAATGGAAATTAAATTTCAAAACATTTCACAGCCTCAATGTCAAATCTAGATCATCATCGCTGTCATCAACATAAATCACCTCCAGAATGGGGCGATCCAGCTGGTTAATAAGGGGCATGCAATTATCTGGAGACACAGTTTCTCCTACACGCTCCACAAGCTGGCCAAGAGTTGGTAGGGTTGGCCTAGGGGTTAATATGGTCGTTACATTTGGAGGGAGGAAACGCCTAGGGCCAGCTACTTGTAATGTGGCTGCACGGTTCAATGCAAGAACATTTTGGGGGGGATTATGAAGTTGGCGATTTGCTTGATTTGAGGAAGGAGTTACAGCTAGGGTTCCTCCCATATGAGATATCCTAAAATGGTTGGCAAAGGAACGATTATTCTCAAACACCTCACCGCATATTCTACATCTTATAGATTGGTTGGATATCTCATCATTTTTAGGTTTTGTACTCTCACCATTCTTGGACATAGTAGCTACTAGCTTACACTATGACTGGCTAGCTAGTGAAATGGAAAAATGGGAGAAAAATGAATATAGGGTTGAGTGGCTGCAGGGTGAATTTATAGGTGAATTAGTTGTAAGGAAAATTAATTATTATGACTGTCACCTTCAGAAATTTTATTAATAATTAAATACATCGCTTGTTAAATCTTCTTTAAACAAAATTATGGTCAATTATCATAATCAGATTATCATAGTTACATTAAAAGCCATATATATATATATATATATAATGATTGCGAATATTAATTTAATTGTATAAATTTATTGTAAGAATTACTCCCTCTATTCCTTTTTAATTTATCTTTTAGGAGAAAATATATACATACAAATATAAAAAAATGTAATTAATACTTTGTCTAATTGATTAAATTGGAAATAAATCTCAATACTACCTTCTTAAAATTCAATGGTAATTAAGATGAAAGAGAGAAATAAATTTGAATTTAATATAGCAGTAATATAAAAAATTATGTCATTAATTATTTCTTAAACTTTTTATAAATGACATATAAAAAAGAACTGATATTTTCACATGAATAGTTAATAAGTTACATATTCATGTGAGAGAGACTCATGTAAAACTATTATTTTTACATGTGAAAATATCAATTTTCTAAATCTATATCATTTATTAGGATAGTTATCTTAGTGTGAAATTGTGATAGCTTAGCTGCCAAGTTTTCAAGTAAATTACCATTACATTTATGAATAAAATGACAAAATCATAAACAAAATATTTACTCATATATGCCGGATATAACTGTACTGTCTTTATAATATATTGTTGTGTCTCAAGTTAAATGCTCAATTTTATCTTTTTAAAATCAGATGGACTATTTTTAGAACTAATTTTTGTCAAAATGTAAGCGAAGAGTTTACAACGAAAACAAAGTATATACAATTTACTACTAATCTCAATTTTTATAACTTTAAAAATATATTTATATATATTCTTAATTAATAATTTTAAAAATAGTCAATTTAACTTTAAAAAGTCAGAACTTGATATTTAATTTGGGATAGAGGGAGTATTAATTTTCCTTGAACAATCACAATTTAAAAAAAAATCAATAATGGAGTACTATTGCAATTTGCAAATGCTAGTGCCTCACTCTTGGTCCCACAATATGCATATAGATTTACTCTTTTTCATTACATTTATCATGGACTACAGATAATATCCTCATACATCTTGAAATTTGAAAACTTACTTTCCGAGAGTAATGCACAAAATAAAAGAAAAATTAAAGGCATTAATTTTCTTCTTACTTATAAGATGGATATTATCCAGTGATCACGGTGTTTTTGTTCTCTTGTTATCCAGTGATCAATGTGGGGTCCAAATGTGGGGTCCAGATGCTCCGTTTTCAAAAGGGTGAAATGGTCCAGTTTTGTTGAAATTGCATTAATATTATTAGATGCCTTTTATCAAAATTATCTTAATCAGATTTATTTATTTATTACTCCTGCTTTCTTTTTTATCTGTCTTTTTACATAGAGAAATTTGTTTCCTTTTATGTTTGTAGATTTAAAGAAATAATTAATGATTTAATTTTTCTTATTATCTCTTAATATTAAATACTACTCCCTTTGTTCCACAAAAATGGATTGATTTCGGTTTTACTATACACATATTAAGAAAAATTAAATGTTACTCCCTCCGTCCCAAATTAATTGCTCAATTTTGACTTTTTAAAGTCAAATTGACTATTTTTAAAACTAATCTTTTTACTATTTCTGCTAAAATATAGGTGAAGAGATTATAACCAAAAGAAAGTATATACAATTTATTACTAACTCTAATTTTTATAATTTTAAAAATATATTTATATATGCTTAATTATTAATTCTAAAAATAGTCAATTTGACTTAAAAAAGTCAAAACTGAGCAATTAATTTGAGACGAAGCGAGTATAACTTTTGAAATGAAATACTTTTATTATGTTATCTATCTTTTGTAGACTTTAAAGATAATTAATTTTCTTAACTTTTCATATTATACATTAAATACTGATTTATTTCTCTTTTATATTTTCTAATAATTTTAAGAAGGAACTATTTAAATTTTATATCCCATTTTATTAATCAGATAAAGCATTAATTAATTAAATTTATTAATCTTTTTGTTTTCACCTAAAATATCAATTAAAAAGGAATTGAAAGAGTATAATATTTTCAGATGGTTCTTTTCACATGAATAGTAAATGGAACCCTTATCTACGAGAGAGATGCTCATGTGAAAATATCATATTTTCATGTCAAAATATCACTTCCCTTAATTATATCTTTTATATTTTCAATAAATTTTAAAAGAATAATATTGAGATTTTATATCTATTTAATTAATTAAAATAACATTAACTATATCTTTAATTGATCATATTGAGATTTTATACATATTTAATTAATTAAAAAACATTAATTATATCTTTAATTGATATCGAGATTTTATTAATTAAAAAAACACTAATTACAATATTGAGATTTTATATCTATAATATTTTCAAATGGTTCCTCTCACGTGAATAATAAGTGGAACCCACATTTATGTGAGAGTTGTTCATGTGAAAATATCATATTTTCACACGACTTCTCTTAATTATATATTTTATCTTTTTAAAAATATAATGTTGAGATTTTAAATCTATTTAATTAATTAGAAAAGGCATTAATTAAATTTATTAATTTGTGTGCTTATTTCTAAAACATCAACTAAAAAGAAATGGGAAATAGAATATTATGGTTTCTATGAAATTGTTTTTAAGTTCTCGTGTGATTTAAAGAATATGGCAATCAGATTATTGACTGTTTTTTTAAAAAAAAAATAATTAATTACATGATGCTAAATAAGTTTGTTGTAATTTTAAAAGAGAAAATGATACATCGTGTGACTTTTTTATAGACAACTATGTGTATAAAATGAGATATAACTTTTATAAAAAAGATATCTAATATGGTAAATTATCTTTATAATTTTATCAAATCTCATGTATTAATATATTTCGCAATTCCCCTAAATTTCATATCATAATTTCATTACTCACTCCTACTAAACCAATAATTCAAGGACAAAAATCAAATTAAAATAAATCTTAAATATTTATAAATATTGCAAATGGTACCTTTTTTTCTTTTCTTTTTTAATTGAAATGGAGGGAGTAAACACTATTTTGCGTCAAATACTTAATCACGTTATTTGAAAGCAGAATTCAAATGTTTTATGTATGTCCTCCATAAAGCCCAAGTACAGAGGTTCAAAGTGTGAAATAGAAGTGAGACAGATGTAACTTCTTTCAATATTGAATTCAATTTATGCCCAACAGCCAAATTAAGTTAGACTTCCTAAAATCGTTGGTATGTTTATTCACAAAGTGCAGAAGGTTTCGAACAAAAATTGCACATCAAACTATTTTGATGTAGTTGTCTAAATCAAAAATTGCAACATAAAAATCGCTTGAATTGGTGATGTGCAGTGCAATTTTTAGGAATACAGTGCAGTTTCGGCTCGAAAACAAATTGGAAGAAAAAAATAAAAATGTCATACATTTTAAATTCCAAATAAATCTCAAATATTGTTGATTTGTTGTTGTAAATAATATTCAACTGCAAAAAATTAAATTCTTGAAAAGTAATTTACAAATTACTTCAAAACTTTCAATTACTCGAATTGAAAAGTTAAAGTTTAATACTATATAAATTTTGAAGATGCATACATTATATACAATAAAACTATTATTTCAAACTTAAAGTCTTAAACCATACAAAATTACATATTCCAAAATTAAATTTACAACCATATTTAAATAGAATTTAAAGAACTCTAAAACATACGCAAAAAATATGAGAAATATTAAAGAATTTAAAATTCTAAACGGATGCGGTTCCTTAAGAGGTACGGTTTCTATACCAAAACCGCAACTGCAAACGTAAGGGGAGCAGTATCTACTGGAAAAAATCACAGTATGCCACTGAAACTGATAGACACATAATTCATGCAATTTATTATCCCTAATTTTATCTTTTTATTATATTTGTTTATTTAATTAATATGTTTTGTTTTGTAGGATTTAATATTTTGTTGCGATAAAGTCAAAATCTTGGTGATCAAACAATATTTAATGCTCATATTCATGGAAAGAAAGAGACAAAAACAATCCTACAGCGACAACGAGAAGGAAAGAAGTGGAACAATCTTGGTGTGCAAGTCAAATTCAATGACGAAAAGGAAAGTTTATCTAGAAGATATCTGTGAAAGAAATTAATTGCCACTAGGAAGTTAATTCCTAAAAAGAATTAATCGACCCTTGATGCCTATAAATATAGGAGTACAAAAAGAGATTTAGAGGTTAGATTATTAGGTATTTTTTATATATTAGTTTAGGTTAGGAATATGAGTATGAGTATGAGTAGGAGTAAGATTAAATTATTTATTCATTATACGCTCGTTGGACAATCGTTAATAAAGGGAGTTTTCTTATTTATTTTTAATCTTCTTCTTCTTTATCTTAGTTAGTTTATTTATTTTCATGTCTAATTAATTTCTTTAATCCAGGATGAAGATGACATTAAATAATTATTCATGACAATATTTTTTTTATCACTTTTATTAATTGTGCTTTAATATTTAATTGATTTCACCTTCATGTTTCATTATTGAAATATCTTCGTTCATATTTCTTATGTAATTTTAAATTAATTAAGAGGTTTTGATAGATTATTGTTAAGATATGAGTTTTCCATAATCCATGCTTACTCAAAGAAGTTTTGATGGGTTACAGTTAATTCTTAAATTTTCATAGTTCATGCTTGTCCACGTTAATTGTAAAATTATTAAATTAAAAGGAATGGAGATCAAAACCATAATTTAAGTTATAAAAATAGAAAAGATTGAATTATTTGTTATGTTTATTATTTAATGGATTCAGATTATTTTCTTATTATTAGTTTTATATTTTAATTAGTTTAATTGTAGTTAATCAATTTTTCATCTTTATTTCTAATTCGTATGAAATAAATATTAAGGATACATTGAAATTAATTCAGTCTTTGGGGGTTCGACTTGTACTTGTCAGTTATTTAATTTGACATTGTACACCTGCACTTATTAATTTTTATCACATCAGAAACCATTGGTGCGGTTTCTTTGATGCGGTTTTGCGTGCGGCTTCAGTTACGAAATTGGTTCTTGCTCTCCCCTAATTGGTGTAACGCCCCCAAAAATCGGGACCAACTTAATCCAAAATTATGACTAATCTTAATCCCGACCTGGTGCGTTAAATACTATCTTAATTTAGCTTTACATCACACTAAGATGAAATAATAGTTGAAAATGCGGAATAATTAAATTATATTATTTCATAATATGATCTAAACTTAATCCCCAATTATTTCTAACCATTTATTTACATTATACTCCTATTAAAATAATTTAATATTATAAATTATTTTAATAATTTTCTTCCTCATAAAGTTTACCCATCTCATTTCTTCTTAATAAATTGATTCTACAATTTATTTACATGAAATAATAAATATATAATAATAATATATTTATTACTCATAAAATCACATATTGCATAGTATTTATTCACTTATGCAATATAATATCACATCACATATCACCAAATAAGAATTTTATTTATTAAATTCTTATTTTAATATTTTTCTGAAAATCCGGGTCATTACATTCTTCCCCTCTTATAAGGATTTCGTCCCCGAAATCACAATACCGAACCATGCTTACACGGTTCACATCAACCTTCTTTCAAAATTCTTTACCGTTGAATAATCTCATCGCGTTGTGTTATCATAGGTGTTATATTACCTATCTCATATGCTTTCTCAACAACTCTTTATGGGTTTTATTAGCCAACCTTTATTAACTCGATACACCCCGAGTATTACCAATCTTTAACTCATCAACATCTTTTCTAAGGATTAATGCAATCCACTCGTGATTTACTAGTCTCGTAAACTTTCGGGATATTATATTTCTTCTAAGAATTTCATCCTCGAAATTTCAGCTTACTAGTCTTTATTCATTCGATTCATCGAATTCACGCATCGAGTTAAATTTATTGTACGTTTTGTACATCTTTTCTCTTCTTTCTTTATGTCATTCTTTCTTAAGAATACATCTAGACTCGTCGTATTTCACGACTACTTCTTTTCTAGGAAACATCATCCCTTCTATACTCAATTACCAGAATTGAAATTCTCCACAATTGATCAATAATTGTGAAACAATATGAATAACTAAGGAATTTCAAAGATTCGCTTTGGAATGGCTTTCTGTATCCATCTGAAGGTCATAAAGACCACAAACTTTCTTTTTCATGTTTTTGAAAAGGTTCTATCAGAAATTCATCTGTGAACCGTCTGGTCTTACGGGCATGTAGGTGATCAGCCTGTGTTATGCCCTGTGTTGATCTCTGTTATCTATGCCGCTATTTCGCGCAAACAAAATTTCCCAATTCAGGAATATTCCGTGTTGATCAACACTGTCTGAGTGGTCGCCGTTAGGCGCCAATTTGAACGATATACGTTCATCTATGCCATAATCTGGTGCTCAGAAAACTTTCCCAATTAAGGGATTTTAAAAATCTGGAGTCCAAACCAAAATGGTTTAGTTGGATAGCTCAAAAGCTTAATATAAGCGATATCTGAATCTGTGTCTAGCCGATTCAAATGGCATTTGACACTTCTATCTTTATCAAAACATTAAAAATCATTTTTATGACGCATAGTACCGCACTGTTTTAACAGTACGTTGAGGATGTCGTCATTTTATGACTTTGTCATACTACATCATACCATAGTGGGTTGACGATCCGTAGATCACATCCAACACTAGGTTATGCTGCATTGATGACTTCATCGTTTAAAATACATTTTGAGATTTTCAAATCACTTTTATATAGCTGAAACAATAAGCATAGATATATAAATAATAGAACTTTTAAAACTCATTGGTTCAATAATCTGATCCAATATATTTTTTATTTTTTTTCAAAAAAAAACATAATAGTGCAACTACCAGCACGATTTCAATAAACTTCGAAATCTAGCATAGCTAGAAGATTTGGAATATCCATTTTTCTCCAGTAACTTCAACTTACTCCATTGTCTCACTATGAAATAATTTTATCTATCTCTAGCACCATCAATGCTCAATAGTCTAAAAATAATTAGCTCTTATTCGATAATATTCCTATATCCTAGTATAGTTCATCAAACTTACACACATTATGTGTTTAGGAACTTTCCATAATAATATGAGTTTAGGAACTTGTCCTAACAATACGTAGTCCAAGAACTAATCAGGGACTGACCATATGCCTAGGGGTTCAAAACATACCATATAGGTATGAGTCACAAACTTGCCATAAGTATGAGTTTTAAGAACTCGCACCTAAACTTATTCTCTAATTATCAAATATACAAATGAGAGAAGAATTACCTTCTCACCATATATACATCGATATCGTACGTAACACCAATATTTCAATGATTATCAATGTGATAGACTAAGTGGTCGTTAAACCAAGCACAAAACCCCTGCCTATACAAAGGTTTGTACAACTCAGCTATATCACATGAGTCCTCAATTGAAAGCCTACCCAATCCTATCAAATCTTATTTTGCTCTTTGCTCAATACAAATTTTATTTAATTTGTATTTCATCATCTATAACTCGTCCTGAGTTTTATTCTGGTACTATCTCATAGTACCTTTCCTGTACAGCATTCTGCTATAAATTTTCAATCATTCGATTGATGATCTGTCATTTCATGACTTAATCAGATCACGTTGTGATCCTTTCTTATAATCGTGTTATATTACGATTCTTTTCTATCTTATGATCGTTTTGTTTTTACGATCTTCTTACTCCTTTCTTTAATCATATTATTTTATGATTATTCAAATCAGATGTTCTCTGATCCTTTGGCTTTTCAAGATTCTTTTTCAAATTTTTTCGTATTATCTTAACGCATTCTTTATGAATTTCTATATTCATTTGAAGATCATTTAAACCTCATTCGAGTTTATTCTTAGCTTCTTCTTCCGTTTCATCTATCTTGTTTACGGTTATAGCCTAAGGTATACTTACCTAAGGTTTATAACTCATAGCTCTGATACCAAGTGTAACGCCCCCAAAAATTGGGACCAACTTAATCCAAAATTATGACTAATCTTAATCCCGACCTGGTGCGTTAAATACTATCTTAATTTAGCTTTACATCAAACTAAGATGAAATAATAGTTGAAAATGCGGAATAATCAAATTATATTATTTCATAATATGATCTAAACTTAATCCCCAATTATTTCTAACCATTTATTTACATTATACTCCTATTAAAATAATTTAATATTATAAATTATTTTAATAATTTTCTTCCTCATAAAGTTTACCCATCTCATTTATTCTTAATAAATTGATTCTACAATTTATTTACATGAAATAATAAATATATAATAATAATATATTTATTACTCATAAAATCACATATTGCATAGTATTTATTCACTTATGCAATATAATATCACATCACATATCACCAAATAAGAATTTTATTTATTAAATTTTTATTTTAATATTTTTCTGAAAATCCTGGTCATTACAATTGGCATATTTAAAATGCCAGTAATTTTATACACAACATATTAATAGCATAAGTACGTAGGGATACAATGCGGATAGTTAGCTCTTTTTACATAGTATACAAATTCATTCAAGAAGAGCAATTACCATTAGAAGCAAGCTCTTCTTCCATAGTACCAACTTTAACAACCATGCTTTAACAAAATGCCTGCATTAATCAGTTAATTTAAAAGAAAACGGAAAACAACTCTATCTATAATGGATAAATTTTGTAACTTATTATAATCTTTCGTACATATCAATTGGGTATTTGATTGGTCTTGATTCCTAGGTTAACTCATACACACTGAATTATTATTTATTTATTTATTAAATTATTCAAAATATCTTGACACTCGTTGGTTTTTATTACCTTTTTATTTTGTTTAATTCTCCTTTTTGTGACGCATCGAATTATAATAGCTAGTTTAACCTATTAACACAAAAGTAGATAAAGTTTTGCGCATAAAGAAGATAAAGAATTATTCAAGAGAAAACATAATGTAATTGATAATATTTGTCAAAAGATCGTTCGTAAAACTCTAAGAGAACGTATTTATAAGCTAAAATACATTTCAATCCTAATTAGAAAAGATAACAGCGAAATCTTAAAAAAAAAAATAATACTCCAAGTTTGACCAAACTTTGACAAGACAATAAGACCTCTTTAAATAGGTTTTTCGGGTTTAAAATAGTGTACATCAAAGGCAAAGGTCATGAGCCTTATAGAGCTCATCGAGAGCTTCAATTTGATCCAAACGGATAAAAAGTTACGCCCATATAAAGTTTATCCGACGAAAATCTCCTATTCCAACTTAACTTGCGAACCAGCTTCCAATTCCGAATCAACTTCCAAATCCTATTCTAATCAGTCCCTCCCCCTTTTAAAGAACTCCCCGAGGTATGATCTAGATAACCAAGCACAATCAGAAGGAAATATGTTGTTAAATCAAACACATTGAAAGTCGAAGAAACATATATATTGGACAGTAAATCTAGCATATATGCATTGTCATTAATTCTCTCCAAAATACGAAAAGGACCGTATTTCTTTTGTTTGAGCTTGTGATGTCAACGGGGTGGAAATCTCTCCTTACGCAAGAACACCATCACGTCATCATTAACCGGAAATTGTTTAGTATGCTTACGTAAATCAGCAACAGCTTTATACTTGGCATTTGCAGCCTCCAACTTAGCGCACACATCTGCTAGAACATCTGATACCTATTCAGCCATAGCCATAGTTTCCCCGCTAGAACCTGCTTTCTTAGGCAAAGGAACCAAATCCAAGGCATGCTTAGGTACTTTCTAGTAAGCAACGTCAAAAGGAGACATATACTATGAGAATTGTGGACTGCATTATTGTAAGCAAACTCGGTCTACCTAATGGCCAACTCCCATTGTCGAATCTTGTTCCCACAAATAAAACGAAGCATATTACTAAGAGTACAATTCAAAACCTTTGTCTAACCACCAATCTGCGGATGAGCTGCACTACTGTACTTTAGATGAATCTCAAGACTCAAAGAGTAATCCAAAAAGTAGTAAGGAATTTAGAATCACGATCTGAAAAAATAGACAATAGCACTCTATGTAAACGAACCACCTTCTAAAAAAATAACCTAGCAACATGAATAACATCAGAAGTTTTCCTACAAGGAATAAAATGCGTTATCTTTGAAAACCTGTCAACTACCACAAATATAGAATAAAAAAATTCCAACGTATTAAACAGACACTAAAGCATTCCCATCTGCATCGCTCCTTTTTTGAGTTCAAGGAAGACCTAAAAGAAAATCCATATTGAGATCCTCTCATATAGCTTTTGCCACTGGTAAAGGCATATAAAGACCAGTGTTTTAAAAATGGCCTTTGACAAATTGATAAATGTAAGACCCCAACCTTTTATGAATAAGATTTTAACTTTTATTATTATTATTCTAACTGTTAGGTGATAAATTGTTATAATGATAAGTTAAGGATGATATGTGTAATTATACAGTATGTCGGGGAATATTCATTGTGACAAACGAGAATTTTTGTAACTTATTTTAAATATTTATTGAATTAAATAAATATTTTTTGACGATTTGATTGTTGAATTAATTGATTAGTTAATGAATTTGTGGTAGATTAATTTAATTACATGTGTTACATTAGTTAAATTGACGTGAAGAATTTTTATATTTAAAGTATGTGTTTAATTGAATTTATTTGATTAAATACATTATTTAAATAAGTATAATGTAATTTCTAATTTAATTTAATTATTAATTAGAGATTTAGTAAATGGTCATTATTAATAAATGAGAATTTTATTTATATGACTGTGATTTAATGTAGAATTATTCTATTTTATATATTTGGTTTTATTAAGATTATTTAGTTGATTAAAGTGTGACATGAAACTATGTAATAAGCTATTTATTAAAATAAATTAGAAGGGAGAATAAATGAGTAGCCAAACATGGCCTTAGAGGGAGTTGGTGCCAGTTACCAACTGACACCATGATCTACCATCTTTAAACTCACGTAATATCAACTCTACTTCATTATCAGTGCTTCTAATTACTAAGCCAGAGAGAAAAGTTTGAGAGAAAAAGGAGAGAATTTGGAGAAATAGGAGAATTGAGAAGAGATCTTGTCATTTTCTTGTATCATTATCAAAGGTAATCCCTTAATTAAGTCTCTGATTATGTTCTTCTTTAAATTCTCCATGAACGTATGGTTCTAAGTTCTCTGTAAAATAAATTTGTATGGCTAAATCTTCAATAAATTGATGTTAGATGATTGTAAGTATGCTTTGATGTGTTTTGTATGGTTTATATATGATTTAGAGTAATTAAATCCATGAAATCATACTTTAATTACAAGTTCTGAAATTACAGAGTAGTTACTTATGAACATGGTTTAAATGTACGAAATTGGTACTTGATTTACATGTTAACTGGTTAAATTGATTACTGATTATGTCTATGCATGTAAAAACGAAAAGAATGAAACTTAAACGGATTAATTTGGTTAAGAAACGAATTTACTGCGATTAATTTTGTTAACTATATCAAAACTTCATAATAAGTATGAACAGTTAGATTTTTGGTCTTTAAATTGGGTTGTATAGATTATCTGTGATGTTAAAATCACTGTTTATGGAATGGGTTTTGATTTCATACCATATATGATAATTGGGCATGTTTAATTTGACGTAAGAATAACAAGATTGGGAAATTTTGGCCTGTTTCTGCGTTCTTCGCGAACTGCAGAAACTGGAATTCGTAATTCTCGCCCCGGCGAGAATTTTGCAAAGGGATCCCTCGCCCCGGCGGGGAGCTCGCCCCGGCGAGAATTCTGTGAAGCAATTCCTCGCCCCGGCGAGAATTTTGTGAAGCAATTCCTCGCCCCGGCCAGATTTTTGTGAAGGATTTTCTCGCCCCGGCGGGAACTTAAAAAAAAAAGAGTAAAAAGACGAGAGTAAAAATTTTCTTCTTTCTTTGAGATCATGTTATGATATCGTAGATATACCTAAAGCTTAGGCTAAGGTATAAAATGAATGCTAAGATACTGTAATGGGTGGTAAGCATAAACTCATGGATTGTTCGATGTCAACTGAGCTATTAAAATAGAAATTTTGGATGAGAATGAGTTCTGAAGTGTTAATAATACTGTAATTAATTATTGTTACTGTTTTATAAGCGGAATGTATAGGTTGATTAGAGAAACATGAGTCTTAAATTTTTTAGTCTACGCACGAGGCAAGTATCTTATCCTTACTTTTACGTTTACGCAAGTTTCTAAATTTCATTATCATAGAATACAAGCTTCATAATGCTATTACTTCTTGAGCAAGTTATTGTTTCTATTCCATTCAATTTCATGGATTCAATGAGACGTTTTTAATTTTCTCTTTGTAATGCTTCAGTTATATAGAACGTATTCAATCGTACCTTTTGTGAGATTTAGTTTTGATTCTCGAATTATACCTTTTCAACCTCGATTGACTAGCGAACCCTTATTGATTCGACTAGTCCATAGTTGATGAGCGTTCTAAATTCTAGAAACGTTATTGAAGTAAATCCAAACTAAACTTCCTTTGGTGCGGACTCCGATGCCAAACTGAGATGAACAACCCTTATATAGGGGATTTTATTTACGCGTTAGCGTTAAGATGTTGTGCACATATATGGTACAAAGGGCTGATCCCCCTGAGTACGAGAAGCAAGGTCCATATAGTCTTACGACTGTTAAAGGTTTAAAGTAGAAATACTTGATAACCTGGGACATAGTTCGTGGTCTTAAGACCCTCAGACGTTCTTTTGAATCTTGTCTTACATTCTTGACTCAAAAGCTAAATCTTCGACTATTCAATATCCATTAATTATTTCGCATGTTATTATTACTATTGTTGTTATACTTGCTGGGCAATCATTGCTCACCCTTGCATAATAACATTGCAGCTAAGGTTGAAAGAACTGACGAGCCATCTACTAGTAAGGGTAAAGGAAAAGCAAACAAGTGATAAAGACTTGTTGTACTTATTTTAATAATGTTATGTAATAGACTTAATTTATGTTTCCGCACTGATGTTATGTTAAGGTTAGATAACCTGGGATTTATTTATGAATGATGTTGTAACCCTTAATGGGAGATTTCTATTTCCATTAATAGTATTTCCATTATGAATGAATGGGTAGTTAGATGTAATGTGATGTATATGGATAGTGAACACCAAATCCTGAGGAAAACGTAGTACTCGGATTTGGGGGTGTCACATTCATTCTGTCGGAAAATATTATATTCAGTAAAGTACGACGGTGCTAAAATAACCAAACATTGGTGGGCCCCACAAAGGAATAATTATCAGATATAAAAAGCGGTAACTTTTTAAATTGGCGACAAGACTTTTACCGTTAACTGTTGAAATACCCGGTAATAAAAGAATAGTAACACGCGTTATTCCACAGTAGCACACGGTATTGCACAGTATGTTATATTATTGGTTCAATAATTACTACAGTGACAATAGCATAGTATTTTATATTATTGATTTTATAATTATTACAGTAACAGCTGCACAATATTTCATATTATTAAATCAATAATTGTCATGACACAGTAACTCATATTATTGAAATGATATTATTAATTAGCATTATTGACAATGTCTAGAAGTTCTGTCAAGGAAATGGGTTATTTAATTGCGCGCCATTTTTTTTACGAAAGGCCCCCTCTTTCCTGGGATTGATCTGGTTGCCAGTATTGCGAGTATATGATATCTGTGATATTAATACATTTAACACAATAATATAGAAAATAAATTTTTTTAATAATAAAAATTTTGATAATGGAGTTATCTTTTTGATAATGGTTTTATCTTTTTGATAATAGATTTATCTTTTTGATAATGGATTAATCTTTTTGAAAAAATGGATGGATGATATAGATTAAAGAAAAAATTAATGGATGATATAGATTGAAGAAAAAATAGATGGATGGTATAAAAAGAGTGTGATAATTGATGTGTAGTAGATATTGATTTCATTTTACTATAAATAAGGGGGTTTAGCATAAGAAAAATCATAACTTCCTTACTTGTTTATACTTCCTTTCACTCTCTAAATTTCTTTGTGTAAGTTCTCTCTAAGGGTGCTAGACTATTTTGAGTTTTTTTGTGAAGATCAGTAAGAATACTGGTTTTGTTCAAGTAAGTTTTTCTATAAAAGTTGGTCAAACACCCACACACATCAGACGGTGTTTATAATTCTTCTTTTAGAAGAGTTATTTTAAAAAACTTCTTTTGAAAGATTTTATTTTGAAATAGTATTTTTGAAGTTTATTCTTTACACTACACATAATATATTATATAATCACTTTTGATTTTCATAATATACAAGTTAGTGTACACCATAGGTGATAGTTACTAATTATATTATAAATATATTTAGGTTGATAAACTTCATAGAAACCAACATCCAGTCACTTGCTAATTGAGGTAAGGGATGTCATTTTCTTCATACTCGTAAGTGGTATCATTTCTTTTGTACTCATAAAAGATATCATTTTCTTTCATATTCCTCTATTTATGGAAGAAATTATTATTCGTTTCCATAACAATATTATTAAATGTTGAACATTCCTGAAATTAGTAGAATATCCTTAATAGTTTGTGTTTCATCTAATATCTTTTCACCTGAATCTTTCTATTGAATTATTATTGTTATCTTTGATATATGAATCTTGAATATCATTCTTGAATTTGACTTTATATTTTGGTCATCATGTTGACAATTTGGACATTTTAGTCTCTGGATGAATTTAATTACAATCTCTAATATTTTTTCTTATTCTTGATCTTATTATTTGTATTCATCCTCTATATTATTGTCATAATCCTCACACTTAATTGTGGTAAAAAGTTCTCTTTGGCCCGTAGTGCAAATATGAACTGGTGATTGGCATGATTATGATCAGGAACTATGTACTGGTATATGTGACAGCCCGAATTTCAGGAACTGTTATAATGAGAATTTAATAACGAAATTCTTATTATGAGGTGTAATGGGTAGCTTGATAATTCGAGCTGACGGATATTATTGAATAAAATAGAGTTTTATTAATAATATTATGAGTTATGCATTTAAAAGTTATATTACAACCTAGATTATGAGGATGCGATGATTAGTAAGTATAAAAGTTTTCGTTTAAGCGAATTCGGTGATTTCGAGAAATATCGCTGAATTGTTATTCACATGGGCACTATATACACCCAAAGATGCTATTTATTGGATTAAATAAATAGTTTGATGAAGATTATTATTTGAATAATTTATTTGGTGTAAATATGTTAACCAAATACATGTGGGTTTCATGTACATTTAGGTACATGATTTTGGTAAGCTAATTGGTTAGTAAATAGCTAACCTATATTAAATGAGTCCATTAATGGATTAAATTAGTGGGATAATAAATGTGAAATATTATATTATTGTTAAAATCCAAGTGTAGGATTTTGTAAGTCCATTGAGGATTTTAATTAGTAGCCCAAATGTTTGACTTGGGTGGTCCAAATAAATGGCCCAACCCAAGACCCATTGTTTTACCCAAGACCCATTACTTGACCCATGTGATTTATGGGTAGAAGTATTAACAATTTGGTTAATAAAATGAGGGAGTATTCGGGTAAGTAGTAGAGAAAGAGCCAAATGGGTGCATTTAAATTGGTGTGTTGCTCAAATAGGAGACCATTAAACATTTGCTAGCCAATAGAAATCAAGAAGGAAACATGTGAGCCAATGGGAATTTAGCAAGGGAGAGGGTGTCAGGTGAATGGCCTTGAGCCAAGCAATTGCATGCCACATTCTCTCAAACCCATTTTCAAAGGGAGCTCGGGCATTGCAACTTCTTTCTCCCATACAACCCCATCCGACCTCCATTCCTTCCTCATTCCAAAAACCATCAGCTCATTTACAAGAGAATGGAGAGTTGAGAGTGAGAGAGCTAACTTCAAAGACAAAGAAGGAGAAAAGAAGAAGGGCTCGGTTGAGCCAAACCCACTTCCGTCCTTCCATACCATTTAATCCGCTCCATTCCGTCTAAGTTCATGTTCAGTTCCTTGCTAATAAGTATAGAGAAAGAGAGAACCTACTGCAGAAAAGAAGAAGAGAGAGGAACCTTCATCTTTTCATCTTCTTCATCTCCAACCATTCTAGAGAGAGAAACTAGTGGGTGGAGTAAAGGAGCTTGAAGGGAGGCTACGGGAGAACCCAAGAAGGTAGAGGAAAGGTTTTAGCAACCTTTTAGCAACCTAGAAGGAGAATCCAAGAGGTAAATAGCATACCCTAACTCATTCCTTCTAAGTTTCCAAGTATTTCTTATTTTAGAGCTCTAAAGCTTGTGGGTTGGTTTTTGTTGCGATTCTTGTTGTTGTTGTTTGTTGTGGATGATTGGTAATGTTGTTACGAGGTTATGTAAGCCACTAATAACATTAAAGTGGAACAAAAATAGAAGAAATCCGAACCTATGCGTAAAGGAGAAAGAAGATGGACAAAATGAACAATGTTTCTGGACATTTGGACTGTTATGGACTGATTAGAGGACCTTTTGTTGTTACATTCATATCTGAGATTTTTGGTGGTTCTTAATATATTATACTTCCATGGGTTATGAGAATATCCCAGTTGGAATCAAGCAAAAAGCCGTTAAAACGAATCCGTGGCAAAGGTATTAGTGAACCATGTATAGAAATTGAACACTGCGTAAACAGTGTCCGTTAATTCAATTCTGGTATTGCTATATAGAATGAAAAAATTTGAGTTTTTGTGTAGTTGTAGTAAACTGTGTTAGAAAGCCATGGGCTTTGGAACGAACGCATTTCGACCTCGGATGAGGGAGTTATGACATTTGGAAGAAGAAGTGTCCAAACTGTCAAATAGAAGAAAATCAGTTCGGGAATGGAGTTTCGGGACACAGTTTTGGCTAGTTAGAATTACAAAAAAATTGTGGGCTTTAGATATGTTGTAGTTTATGTTCCAAGCTTTCCATAGCCTCCGGAATGAACTAATTTCGAGTTCGGACGACCGAGTTATGAAGGTGCGAAGTAAGCGCGTCAAAACTGTCCAATCTGGAAAACCAGATTCGGACCAGCCTATTGTTAGAATTTTCTGGACTTGTGTGTTCCGAATTTGAAAATGATTAAAGCATAAAAGTTATAGCCCCGGAAATTAGCGACGCGTGGGCGCAAGAATCGCTCAAAAAGCTTTTGAAACGAATTAGTTATGACTGTTTTAGCGAAGTAGGGTCAAACTGATCAGTTTTTTTTGTAGTAATCTGAAGTTGTTTGTAATAAGTGAAAATCTGTTTTGATTGAAGAAGGGGCTGGAACCATGGCCTAGATGGGATTTAAGTAGACTTGATAAGCTTTAATTTGCCGTAAGAGTGAACGAAAATGAATGAGTAACGAAGAAGTTATGATTAAACGAATAATAGTATTTGTTAACGATTAAAATAGTTCACACGAGTTTATAATTCTTTTTAAAACGAAAATTTGAGGATTGATATTTTGGGTCATATGATGATTATAAGTTGGATGATGATGAGGGTCGTCTCGTCTTCGAACGCCGCGAAGCCGAGAGAATATTTTTGAGATTTGGCCGCATTATTAAATGCGAGCTATATAGAATGAGAAATAGAGTAGTGTAAACCAATATATATGTGAAGTCTTTATTGTGACTAATTGGTATTTTATTGTTAATAAATTATGTAGGATATTTGAAGGATGAATTGTCGTAATTTAGCAAGGAGCACTTAAGGCAAGTTCTTTCAGTACCTTGTTGATTTGTTTAAATGTATTAAATATTCAAATGTTTATGTGAATTGCTTGTGAGCATGATTATGTGTGCACGTTGTGCAGTTATGTGAGTATATTGTGCTATGTGGAACTTGTATTATTGTGAATATACAATATGAGGTACATGATGTATGCCATGAGATGTATGGTGCATGTGTAGATGCATTGCATGAGATTTATAATGCATGAGTAAGATGCATAGTATGAGAATTATGAGACATGAAGAAGATAAATAGCATGAGAATTATGACGCATGAATGAAATATAAATTTATATGTTACGTGAAGCATGAAAGGTGATAACTGTTAGTTCTTGCTGAGCCGTCGTGCTCATACTTGCAAAAATAAAACTTTTGCAGATTTTAGACGAGACAAATTATCTTGGTATCGTGATGCTAAGGACTAGAGACGCATGGATACAGGAAGGTTGCTAAATATTTTCTTTATTGAACTTATTTAGCTGTGATGATGGTACACGATGTATGTGAATTAGACTATTCTATATTGAACTAGAATTAAAAATTTTCAAATTTTGAATCAAGAAGTAACTATATAAGTTACCTTGTACGGTAAAGTAGTACGAATTACATTGTTGTATAAGGACATTATATAACAAATGAACGATTATTGAATAACTCTGCGATTATTCAGGGAACGATTAAATTCAGAAGTTGATCTTTGTGTTCATAGATGAAATTTTGTAAGGATCATGGTATTTATTCAACCTTGATCATAAGTGTAGAAGTTTAATGGTTACGGAACCTGGAATTGAGAAAAGTTTGTAATAATAAGTTTTAATACTTATATTGATGTAGACTGCTTTATACAGCATGATTAGAATGGTATTGTAATGAGATTTCAGAATATGAAATATTTTTATAATAGTTTAAATTTTCCGCAATTTTTATTGATTACATCATCTATTAATGATGTAAGCTTAGAGAGTGGATGTTTATTAATGACCAAAGTCGGGAGCTGAGGCTGCCCCGATTTCCGGGTCGTTACAGTATAATCTTGACCTTTGGTGTTACAAACAAAGGCTTGTGGTGAAAGTTCTCTTTGGTCCGTAGTGTAAAGATGGATTGGTGTTTATCATGATCATGACCATTGGTATTGCAAATAAATATCTTTAGCCCGTAGTGCAAAGATAATATATTGATTTACAAGAACTTTTGATTGGTATTACAAATAAATATCTTTGGCCTATAGTGCAAAGATAAATGTTGATTTAGATGTTCATAAACAGGAACTGTTGATTTGTGTTACAAGAATAAAATATTGGTGGTGAACCTTTAACTTATAGAAGATAGTGGATATTATAACCTATTTGACTCTTCTAATTGATTATTTGTTCCGCTACAGGTGTTATTGTTGAAACACTTATAATATCTTTAAATCTCTGATTTATTACTGTTGAAGGCTAAAAAAAATTTATTCTTCATTATCTGAGTCATGATATTCTTTACTGAGCTATTTGAGCTCACCTTTTTCAGTTTTGTCCCATTGTTCTTCTCAACAAAGGAAAGTGTAGCTAGGACTAGCCGGAGAGTGGAGTAATGGTCCGAGTTAGTGGTTGTCCTTATCAAATTATAACATAGTATAATAATAATTATACTGAAAACTTAAAACGTATGTTGCCGTCTTTTTACGGCATTGTAATAATTTGGGTTTGGATACTGTTATACCATCTATGGTACGATATTTGTATTGAACTCACAGCATGTGTGTTGTCGCATTTTGCACGACAGTATAATAGTTGTAAATGGAAAATTTTGTATTTGTAGTATGTATTTTTGGCGGCTAAAAATGGGTTGTGTGGACCGATTTTGGGGCCGTCACAACAAATACTACAACTGCAAACAATCTACTCAACATCTCATTTCAGCCGAGGCCAATAATATCTCACAGCCACACTACGCACGGTTTTATCACATCCCAGATGAGCACAAAGTCTGCCTTCATGCAACTCTCGCACCACATACTCACGAAAGGAAGTTTTAGGAACACAAAGACTGATTCCTTTAAACAAAAACCCTCTAAAATATATAACTCACAATCAGAATCATGTCATTGACACTTTTCTCAAACATGCTGAAAATATTCATCTAAATAATACAATTCTCTCAAGTAATCAAAACCAACAATTTTTGATCTAAGAACAACCAACAAATCAACACGCTACTTAATGTATCTGTAACCCTATTAGTAGCTCCAGATTTATGTTTAATCACGTAAGCAAATTGCTCTAAGTAAGTTGCACAACGTGCATACATATTATTAATATGTTTCTGAATTTTGAAATATCTGAGAGACTGATAATCTGAATAAATGATAAACTCCTGCGAAATTAAATACGATTCGCACATCTTCAAGGCAAGAAAAAAAACATACAATTCTTATTCATACGTTGACCACTTCTGTCTCGCCTCATTAAGTTTCTCACTAAAAAGGCAATTTGACGACCTGCTTGAGATAGCACACCACCAACCTCAACTCCGCTGGCATCACACTCAATTTTGAACACCTTGAAACAAAACTGGTAATGCAAGAATTGGGGCAGATGTTAATCTCTCTTTAATTTCAGCAAAACTATGTTCTGCCTCAACTGTCCACTAAAATGTCTTACCATTCATGCAATTAGTTACATGAGTCATAATGGTACTAAAATTATGAATAAATCGTCTATAGAAGCTTGCCAACCAATGAAAGCTCCTAACTTCTGTTATAGTTTTCGGAACGGGACACTCCTGAATGGCTTAAACTTTCTCCCCATCAACCTAAATGCCATTTGCACCTATTAAATACCCAAGACAAGAAGTTTGCTCTCCGCAAAAGTACAGTTCTTCAGGTTACTATACAATTTATTCTCAAGCAAAATAAAAAAAACACTTGTCTTAAATGTTCTACATGTTCCTACTCACTAGTATTGTAAACCATTATGTCATCAAAGTAAACCACCATAAACTTATCAATAAAAGGTTTAAGTACCTGATTCATCACCCTCATGAGCATACTGGAAGCATTAGAAAGACCGAATGGCATGACAAGTCACTCATACAACCTTTCCTTGGTTTTGAACGATGTTTCCCATTCGTCATCAGGCCTAATGCTAATCTGGTGATTGCCACTATGCAAATCAATCTTTGAAAATACTTTAGTTCCACCCAACCTATCCAACATATCATTAATGCGAGGAATAACGAATAACGAATTGTAATCGTATTAATAACTCTGTTGGTCACACACATTCGCGACAATCCATCTTTCTTTAAGGTCAATAAGGTCGGAACAACACAAGAACTAATGTTTTTCTGAATATAACCTCTTCTCAATATATCCTCAACCTGCTCCCACAAGATATCATTCTCCTTCAGGTTCACCCTGTAATGCAGAGGTTGGGAATACTAGCTACTAGTTTAAGATTAATCTAATGTTGAATATCTCTTATAGGAAGTAACTCTGCAGGCAATTTATCAGACATCAATTCTGCAAATTCGGACAACAAACGCTCCAATTTCTGTAAAACTGGTTTGGTATTGTTGTTCACCTCATCCTTTACGATAATATTGTACATCACTTTTGACTCATTTACATCAGACAAAAACTCACGATGCCTAGCCAAATTCAAAAAACTATTACCATTAGGTGGTGTTAAAGCAACTGGTAAAATTTCAATCTTTTTGTTGTTCACCAAAACACATAAATATTTTGACGACCTTTATGAGTTGCATCCATATCATGCTACCAAGGCCAACTAAGAAGCACATGACAAGTATCCATATCCACGACATAATAAGTCACACTCTCACAATAATGTTTTCTAATCGAAATTAGAACATGGCAGACTTCAATAACCTTAATAGATGGACCCTTCTTTATCCAACTAATCTAATACGGATTTGGATGAGGGGCAACAGGTAATTTGAGACGTTCTACCACTGCTTTAGATACAATGTCCTTACAACTACCACTGCCAATAATCAAACTGTAAACCTTACGTTTAATGGAACACTGAGACTGGAATATCTGGTTACGTTGCGACGGTTCTGACTACTTAGGGTTCCACAATAATTTCCTAATCACACAATTAAGATGTTCCCCTTCTTTCAAGGTAACTCAGCATCCACCAAATCTGTATCATCTTCATCGAATTGTTCTTCGTCATAAAGGGGCTCTTGATCATAAAGAATTCTTTAAGAGAAAACACAATGTAATTGATAATATTTGTCAAACGATCGTTTACAAAACCCTAAGAGAGCGTATTTATAGGCTAAAATACATTCCAATTCTAATTAGAAAAGATAACAACGAAATACTGAAAAATAAAAATAATACTCTAAGTTTGACCAAACTTTGACCGGACGATAAGAATCTTTAAACAGGTTTTGTGGGTTTAAAACGATGTATATCATGGCCTTAGGTTATAAATCTCATGGAGCTCGTCGAGAGCTTCGATTTGATATATTATGAGCTTCGTAACTCTAAAGGGATCAAAAATTACGTCCATTTAAAGTTTACCTGACGAAAAACTCACATTCCAACTCAACTTGTGAATAAACTTCCAAATCCTATTTTGCATCATTTTGTCATATCCAAACACTTTTAAAGGTTGATTTTGAATGATAACTTGTAAGATAATTTGCAAATTAAGTTTGAATGTGACCTATGACATTAATAACTTAAGGGGAAAATGAGGTAATTTGTTTAATAAACAGTAAATATGTATTAAAAAAAGAAAGAAATATAAGTTAATTTAGTAATTGATTATTTATATATATATATATATACACACACACAGACATTAATATATTAATGACGATTAAATATTTAAGATGAATATGATTACAATTATCAAAACCCAGACAAAGGATACTGGGATAATATATAAATTAAAATACAAGCATAATAAAATTAACGATCTAAACCTCTACATTTGTATTTTATTTATTTTCTAAAATATATTTAAGCTTGCAAACTACTTAGCACTACCTCCAAAAAAGCATAAAGGAAATCACACAGTAGATAGAGCTAATCTAACTAATTCAAACATAAGTAAATTAGTAGACTAAACTAATTCAAGCATATCATGTAAAACTAGTAGACTCGAAGGAACTTCTAATTTGCAAGCAATCAAAAAGAATAGAACCCACGTAGGTTCCTTCATGTATGACGTACTTTAAAATAATTTATAAATTGTAATTCTTATAGATTATGTTAAACTATGATTTATAAATAAAAGCATTTAATACTAATTTCACTAATAAATTAGAAATTAGAAATTAAAACAAGTTGGGGAGATATTATAATTCTTATAGATTATTTTAAACTATGATTTATAAATAAAAGCATTTAATACTAATTTGACTAATAAATTAGAAATTAGAAATTAGAAATTAAAACAAGTTAGGGAGATATTTAGCTAAAATATTATATAAGGTAATATAAATTATAAAGATTATTAGAAAAAGGACAAAAGTGTCTTCATATTTGGTAAAATCTATTTATTTTAAAATGACTGATAAATTATTGGCTTAAATATAAATTACTACCTCAAACTATTCACCTTTTTTCACTTTAATGATCGTCTTTTCAATTTTTGCAATCAAGGCATCAATCTCTTAATTTTTTTCAGTTTGATCTAATTTAACCTGTTATGTCATAAATTGATGACATGACTTCAACAAGTGGCATTTTAGTGTTGATGTGTCAAAATATTTATTTTTCAATTTCCTTTTGATGTCATTTTAATTAATTAAAATGGAAAAATAATAATAAGCATATTCAAAGCATAAACAACTAAATAAAACAGACAACACTAAACTAACATAAAAATAGATATTAAAATCAAAAGATACTACAAAATGAAAATCAAAAACTTCACCCGCCATCAATCATGGCCTCCGGTCGGTCGCCACAATTCGCCTATAACATCTCCACAACCATCACTAGCAACCATATTCCCCATCCTCGATCACCCACCACCGTACACTCGACATAAGCAAACCCACCTTCATCTTCAAAAACCATAGATTTACTGCCGTCAAAATCTTCTCTTTCTTCGCCACCCATCTTCGAAATCTACCATCTCAGCCCTCAGAGCCAAAATATTACATCATTGTGCTTAGCAATCGTCGTTAGCCACAAAGTCAACCATATCAGATCTAAAAAATAACAGTCATACATATATATCCAAAATAACAACTCAGATCTACAGTTCAACTATGACTAAATTTAAAAAATAATAAAATAATAAATAAAATGTAGTCAATCCATCATAAAACCGTGTCTCCGATCCATATTAGGAAGGAAAGAAAAGGACGAGAAGAAGAGAATGGGGCTGTTAGCCTTATGTTGTATTTGGTTAGTGGGAATGGAATGGACTGGGAATAGAATGACCATTCCTTCCGGAATGACTTAAAACATGTTTGGTTAGTCAATTGAAATGACCATTCCATTCCTTAAGGTATTCCCTTCCAAATCTGAATGTTATTTTTCATTCCTTTCCAAATGTGGGATTATTTCATTTCCTACGGACTTCGTTCATTTTTCACCCAACTTTATCCTCTTCCATCGATTGAACTTCTCATTATCTCACCTCTCGGGCCTTCTATCCCTACCTTTCTCCCACCGATCGAAGAAGTAAGTTAGCACCAATTTCGTTCTCATATCTAATTGATCGAGCAAATCGTTGAAGGAGAATAAAGGTATTATCAATCTGGTTCTCTTCATCATTCTCGTCCAGTATCTTCACCAATCTCGTTCTCATACCCAATTGATCTACATACCATAATTAGCATTTGGATTCTAGCTTTCAATTCCCATAGTGTGTTGTTTGAATCTAGATTTATCATTCTCGTTCTATATGTATATGTATATATGCTCTACTCTTTCAATTCCATATTTAATTTTATTAAATGTTTGGGTTTTTGTTTGATTTGCTAGAGGATCCTCCATTTTTGTCTTCTAAATGTTTGATAATTTGACTCAAAGATAACTAACAAGTAACAAGTATATAATTGTACTCCTTTTATTTTCTATTTTGGCTTTTCCTTTCCATTTTCCAATGTAATTTTAGTGAATTTTGTTTTTGGGATAGCACCTTCAATGTATTCATGTGACTGAATTATTACCATTTGAACTTGTAATGATAAAAGATTGCTTTCATGTTTATGCTATCCCTTTGTGATTATAAACTCCTTTTTAATTTCCCAAATTTTCTGAAAATCGATCTGCCCTTATGTTATTTTTACAATAGGCACATACTAGTTTTGGGAAATCCTCACTCAGGATCAACATAGTTCAGCAAAATCTTTGGGTGTTGAGATAGTAACATATACATCAGTAGCTCCATCAGGACTGTCCCAAAATGAACGCATATGATCCAAACTAGCAGGAATAGTGAGTAGTGGGTGTGAATTAGGTTGGTTTCCCTAAATTGGGGAATGTTAGGACAACCCCTACCCCCAAAACAAGCAGGGCCACTCTCAACTGATAAGTGTGACCTGTCTCTGTTGTGTTCGAGTCCAGGAAGCTTCTAGCTACCTTACCTGTCGTTATTATTTATTTTTGTTTTGTGGTGGCAGAAAAATATGTACAAGGCCACTATTTATCCTAGGTGTTTTTCTGCCAAATGTTTTTTTTTGGTGTAAACTTGAGTCAAATTTCACTCTGCAGGAGGATACTCTCATGCACCAGATGATTTGTCTTATGGAATTGACATGAAGCAAATCCGATGGTGTGGCATCTTCCAAGTATAACAACTAACTTGCTTATATTTCAATCTTGAGTTTGTTGATGTTCTAATTCTCAAGTACATGAATATTAACTTACTAATTAATTACATATTCTAATGTCATTTTCTTGAATTTGTATGGAAATTAAGCAGCGAATAGCTTTAGTCTACATGACTATAGCCCTAATAGAGACCCTGGCCACCAAGCTCAGATCTTCTGTCTTAAACCCCAGTTATTTATCCATTTTCACAACATACAAATGGCAGTGGTAAGTGAATCACAATTTACCTGCTACCTGCCTAAAAATTTAACTTTTGTTCGTGACTTATTCAATGAATTAATCCTATCTTGAAATTGGTTTTTGGACCCTGAATAACTGAAATTGGTTTTCGGGGTAGTATAACTGAATATCTTGAAATTGGTTTTTTATTGTGCTTTCCAAATGCAGTAATGGCTTGATTTAATTTAGCTACAAGGAAAAATATCAAGAAGAAGAGGATTGTTATACTATTTACAATGTGGTTGCACATGATTACATTGGTGAATTGGTTTTTTCAAATTATGGGTTTGATTAGGCGGAAAGCTTTAAGGCAACAATATTCCATTTATAAGTTGTGGAGGATACGTTACATTGATAGGTTAGTCAATGGATGTGATAATAATTGTATTGAACAACTTAGGATGAATATGAGTACCTTTTACAAATTGTGTTTCATGTTCGAGACGAAAGGCTACTTACGTTCAACTAAGCACATGGATGTAATTGAACAAGTTGTAATATTCTTGTATATATTGGGACACCATTCAAAAAATCGTGCTATCAAATTTAACTTTGAAAGGTCTAGGGAGTCGATAAGTAGGCATTTTCATAAGGTACTTAATGCAGTTTTAAGATTGCAATGAGACTTTTTTAGGAATCCCGAACCAATTGCAGAGGACTCAACTAATGAAAGGTGGAAGTATTTCAAAGTAT
This sequence comes from Aralia elata, assembly GCA_034770075.1. Taxonomy (NCBI): domain Eukaryota; kingdom Viridiplantae; phylum Streptophyta; class Magnoliopsida; order Apiales; family Araliaceae; genus Aralia; species Aralia elata. Next base: position 5,822,171 of record CM068385.1, on the reverse strand, counting down.
AATTTGCACACATACACACACATACATTTTTAACATAACCTCATATGTTTAAGTATATCTTGTAATCCATGTCTATGTTATTATAGAATTGTTTAGGGGCTTTGGATGGGACTCATATAAGAATGAACATACTCACAGAGGACAAGCCTAGGTACAGAAACAGAAAAAGTAAAATTACAACAAATGTTCTAGGAGTTTGTTCACCAAAGATGCAATTTTTATATGTGTTGCCTAGTTGGGAAGGGTCGGCTGCAGATGGTAAAGTACTTAAAGATGCATTGCTTAGGAGAAATGGATTAATTGTTCCAAAGGGTAAGAATTATTTTTTTTAGCCACAATGAAGAATATCCTTTGAGATAAAGAAATAATATATATATATATATATATATATATATTCAAGGCACTTATTATCTGGTAGATGCTGGGTATACTAATGGAGAGGGATTTCTTGCACCATATAGGGGTCAAAGGTATCATTTGAATGATTGGAGAGATGGACATCAACCCATATCTGCTGAGGAATATTTTAATATGAAGCATTCATCAGCAAGGAATGTAATTGAGAGATGTTTCGGCATTCTTAAGAAGAGATGGGCAATTCTTAGAAGTCCATCATTTTACCCTATCAAGATACAGAAGCGAATAATTTTAACTTGTTGCATTCTTCATAACTATATAAAAGCTGAAATACCTAATGATCCATTTGAGTTGGGCCTTGAGGATGAAGAAAATGAGTCGGAAAATGAACCAATGGAAGACACTATCACAACTATTGGCAGTTTGAATGAGTGGACAATTTTTAGGGACAACCTTGCTGAAAAGATTTTTAATGAGTGGAGGAATGTAAATAATTGAGTGAAGTCTAAGTATAATTGTCCTAGATTTTTAACTTTTTAATAATTGTACTTTGTGGTTTCATTTTATTATGCTTGTTGAAAATTATTATTTATCTATTATGTTCAGGATTTTAAATTTGAATAATTATTCGCAGTGGTTTTTTTTAAATATTTATGCATTATGTCTTCCTAGTACTTGATGAATAAATAACAGGGTGAGTATCATATGTTGAATCTCTTGTACTTGATGAATAATAAACTATGCTATAAATTTGGTACTTCAAAAATTATTGTCTCAAAAGTGTAGTGTTTGGTTCAAAATTATATATATACCTTAACTTGAATAATTATTTGTTAGTGCATACTATATTACTTTTTGTTTATTTCTATATATGATTTGTATTGGCTTTAAAGGTTTTTTTTTCATGAAGGTGTTTATTTGAATTTTAAATGCATAAAAATATAAAAAAATTATTTTTCATTCATTTTATAAGTTTGTAGTATATTAAAAACGAAAAAAGATCATTTCACATTCCATTCATAATGTAATTCATGTAAACCAAACACTAAAAGTAGAATGGTGATTCTATTCAATGAATGAACAAACCAAACATAAAAATGAGAATGACCATTCCACTTCATTTTCATTCCATTTCTTAAGCCATTCCATTCCTTAATTAAGTTATTTCATTCCATACATGCCAAGGAATGAGAACCAACCATAATATAAGATCTCTCCTCTACTTCCTTTTCTTTTGTCCTTTCTCTTATTTGCCATCTCGATTAGAAATGTGAAGAGAGGGGAAGATTAAGAGATGGGGCCGGGGAATAGGGACCGGGTATACAGGGGGAAGAGAAAGGGAATATTAGAACTTAGGAGGGAACTTTATGTTTATTATTAGTTTTAGTTTTATCATTTTTTTTTGTTTATTATGTATGTTTTGTTTAATTGTTGTTTTGTTTTAAACAATTAATTAATTTTCTTTATTCCGGACTAAATGGGTGAGAAACTGATTTGGTTTGATTTTATTAATTATTATTATGCTTTATTATGTTTTTGCCCCTTTTAAAACATTAAAAGGGTAAAAATAAATTAAATAAAGATTTTTGAAAACACATCAGCACTAAATATCCTATGTGTCCTAACCACGTCACCAATTTATGATATGTCAGTTCTAATTGAACCAAAGTGGAAAAAAAATTAAAATAGTTTAATCATCTAATTGAAAAAATTGAAAGATTGATCACCGAAGTGAAAAATGGTCAATAGTTTAGAGTAATAATTTATGTTTAAGCTTAAATTATTATTTTTTAAATTAAGAAATTGTTACTTCTGAAAAATTATTAATTAAAAGATAAGGCATAACACTCAATCAATAATAAATAAATAAATAAATTGATTTGAACAATCACTTTCCAGAATTTCCAGTAAAACCCAACTCCTCTACATGTTCTCAATTTGCCGCTTCAAGCTCTATGAACTTCTCTTACTATTCTCCAATCTCAACCGTTGCAAACGCACCCCCTCTGACGGAATCTGGTGCCCAATTAGCGATTTATATAATTAGGGCTTTGGCAGGAATTGTCAGTGGCGGAACTAGGGGGGGTCGAGGGGGGGCAAACGACCCTGGTACTCTGCTCGCCGTCACCGCCCGCCCGCCGCCAGCGACCAGCCTTCAGCCTTCTTCTTCTCTTCGGCAGTTCGGCGCAACCAGGTAACAGGTTAATTTTTTTTTTTTAACCTTACATGAAACGACGTCGTTTCATGTAGGGTTAAAAAAAAAATCTTAAGACTTCCGCCTCCACCTCTTCTGAATGCTACTGCTGGGCTGTTCTACAGCTTTTCTTTTCCCTTCCGCAGTTCTCCACCTTATTGCCTACTCCAAGTTCCTCTTCCTACTGCAGGCTGCAGCTTCTTCTCCGGTGGGCACTTGGGCGGTTCTCCCTTTGTCTCTCCAGGTTTCTTAATTATGTGTGCAATTGTGCTTAATTTTGCCAGTAAAATATTAAATGATAGATTTAGAGTTTGTGTTAGTTATGCCATGAATTAGAGATTGCTTAATTTTTGTGTTAGTTATGCCATGAATTAGATATTGTGTTATTTTCATTGAATATAAGAATTAATATTGTATATTTATCAATTTATGGAATATTTATAATTTATGATATATTGGTTGTGAAATAATTGAAATTATTGAATAAGGTTAGTTGATGTTTTGATAAAATTATGATGAAATGTTTGAATAATTGAATTGATGAATGATTAAATTATTATTAAGTGTTTAAATTGATAAAATTATTTATTGGTTCTGGATTTTGATCGTGTGGCAGCTTATGATGTTATTGCTTTGAGGCTGTACGTTTTTATTTTTTTTATTTTTTGGAAACCAATAAAGGTTGCATCATTTAAATTGATAGGAAAATTGTTTGTACTGGTAAAACAATGTAATATCATAAACTGAGTGAACTACCACTACTATTATTTGCATCATAAAAATTGCATCATTTAAATTGATAGGAAAGTTGCCTCCTCTTAGTTGTATAGTCGAAATAAGCAGTTCAAACGTCAATAAATAATTTTTTTTACTGAGAAATTTTGACCCCCCTATAATATAGTTCTGGTTCCGCCACTGGGAATTGTTGTTACTTTTTTTAAAATAGCCCCTGTATTTTGATTATTTATAAGTGAGGCCAACAATTTTATGAATAGTGGAATGTTTGTTACCAATAATTGGCATACATGGATTAGGATCCGAAAAATTATATATATGTCAATAATTCTTATGACAAAATTGGATTGCGACTAACGGGGAGCTCTAAGAGATAAGATAGAATAATAGTGTCAAGTCTCTTCTTAATTCCTACATATCCCATGTATATATCCACATATATACGTCAATATTTTTTATCGTTATGCATAGCAGGACTCTTAAAATCTCCTCCATTACACCTATCCTCCAATTTCTCCCAATACACATTTAGCGACACAAATATTTCATTTAGCGACAAAATAAAATTCGTCGCAATATATAATTAGTGACGCAATAAATTTCCTTGCAAACAATTGTGTCGCTAAAAGTAATATTTGTGTCGCTAAAAATAATATTTATGCAACTGAAGGTACTAAAAATAACATCAGTGTCGGTAAATGTGTATTAGAGAAAATGAAAAGTTAAATGTAATGGAGAGTATCATAATCCAACATACATATATAGTTATTATTTTTACCCTCCTCCCTTATGACTCTTAGTGAGCCTAAATATTTTTTACTTATAACTGAAGGTTGGTATTTATGAGGAAGAGAATTTTTACTTTTGAACAAAAAATAATTTTATTTGACTGATTTACAAATAAACGGAGTCTTTCCTACGTATGACACTGTTGTGGCATTTGCAATATTGTGTTGCAATAGTCAAGTTTTCAACTCATAATGGTCATATTTTAAAATAAATGTGATTTAGTAGTCATATAAGCTCTCATACCTTGAAGTTCACATCAAATTCCCTCCAAAAGAGTAACAATCTTCCTGGCACTAAGAGTATTTATATTTGATGATAAATACAGCTAATGATACATGCAGCTCCATCAATAAGTTTAATTTCTAATGGCCTAATGAGGAAAGATGGGAAGGAGGCTTGGACTCAAATGAGCCAAAACCAGTTATAACACGATATCATGGAGAGCTACACAGCCTATACCTATAAGACAAAGGCCAAATATTTTGAATTTAAAATAACCTTCAAACTTTCATTCTCTCAAATTTCCATTTACCGAAGGCAAGTTGCTCCTTTTTGTAACCCATGAAAGGCACAAGTAAGTTTCCTGGTTGTGAATACTTAACCACTTCCCATGTTATGTACGCATAAAAATAGTCGACATTGAAATTAGAAATTCCTCATTTTCGTTTAGGCGGTGTCTCGCTAATAAGATTTTTCTTCCTGTAAAAGAAATGAAAATGAAAACCTTATCAGAATGCATGCTAATTGTGTGTGAATAACGCACTATATTACCCTGCCTAGTAGTACCAAGGCATGGAGTAGCTAGAGCTGCATGCATCAAAGTAAACTTTAACATCAACCTAACTTCTTGGTTAGTTTATATATTTTTTCATGTTAATTTCTAAACTATATTAATTTTTCACGTGTAATTCTCCAACTATAATTTATTTTAAGTTTTGTTTTGTAAACATAAACTTAAATTGCAAAACTTATAAATTTGAGGAGAAAATATGCGAAAACTTTAATTTAAAAAGTAACAAACTGATTACCCCATAAAAATAGGTCATTGATATTATTATATCAATACTAAAATACAACAAAATAACGACCGAATGGTTTTGGTTGTGACGATGATGGCAAGCGACGGACGAGATTAGCGACAGGACTATAGCCTTGTCCGCTGATTGTGTAATTAGTGACGTTCGGCGACGGAATTGTTCGTCGCTGAAGATGCAAATTCTATTATTGACTCCTATAGTCTTGGAAATAACTTGTGTTCGTCTTTATCAGGTAAAACTGCACTAATTCTCTGTGATGGAATGAGTATTGCTTGAATAGCTTAGCCACAGACAAAACCATTAAGTGTTGCCCTCAGATCAAACAAAAATTCAATTTTGGACTCAATGCAAGCCCCTCATTAACGACCAAGACATGCCGACTTTTTTAGATAATCATAAACCGATTTGGTCCGATTAAGACCAATTCGACATGGTATTTGACTGATTCACATCCATAATCTCACGGACTTTATAACATATAGTTTTAATAAAAAGTACTTTTATATGGCATATAGAATAAGCTCGAGTCCTAACTTGCATAGCTATTTAACATACGACAAACATATGAAGCCCAAACAATTTACTCTTTAATATACATTTTTATTGAAAATTATATATATGTTGAAAAATCTCTTGATGCGCGAAATTGGACTGTAATTAATACATAACTCTAAACAATAAGATAAAATAATAATATGCGGATTCTTTTTAAATTCTTTCGTATCCATGTATCACATATGTCGATATTTAAAATTGACATAAATTTATCGTCACATACAACGTAACTCTATTTTTGTTATAAAAGGGTCAAGTCAAGCTCATTGCAATCAATTTCATAGGCAAAAAGATTTAAATGCCCAAATTTAACTCATTTAAAAATCTAACTATGCACTATCGCAACACATCTATCTGGGAATCCAGATCATCTAGAGTTCTAAGGTATTCAAAATTTTGGATTTATATATTAAAATTTCGACATCTATTCTAAACGAATGGCTGAGATTATATCGTACATATGAGAATTCTTAATCGAATGGTAGTAAACAACCCTAACACTAAGAAACAAAGAATTATCCCTAACTTACACAAAGGTATTATGTTGACAGTGATTTTAAAATCTCGCAGAACAGACTGTGATACATTAATAAGATATATAAAAAAAAAGATTACTACATAGTTTTGATATATTATGAATCATAACATGGTTAAACGCTCGTCACCTGTTGTCCGTGTCACAATTCACAACCTTTCTTCATCACTCACAATCAATAATCACCCAACTTTCTTTTCCTCCCACTTTTATTCAAAGATTAAAGCAAAAGATTAAATTTGTTGAATCTTTGTAGAAATAAATTTTGACTCCTCCATTTCCGTTTTCTTCATCTAATATATTCCAAGAAAAAAATAATAGGATCGAAAATAATTAATTTAAATTTCACAAAATAAGTAATAATATCTCGAAGGTTTCACAACTAATTTCTAGAATCATACAATCTCAAAACTAAAATATATCTTTGTTGTAATTTGACACTATATATAATTTTTAAAGATCAATCATAGATCTAATTCTCTCAATCATGTAAGGTTAGTATTTATCTACCATTTCTCAATAAATGCATATATACAAATCTCTAAATCAACACAAAAATAATAATAATAATAATAATAATAATAATAATAATAATAATAATAATAATAATAATAATAATAATAATAATAATAAAAGCAAATAATCATTTGATTGATAAAGAGCCAATAGGCAATACATCACATGACTTCCTCATGAGCCATGTCAAAACAAATTCTTCAAACAAGAAGTTTTCAAATCTTCTTAAATTTAAAAGTATTAAAAATTCAGTATCATGGATTACCCTTTGAAGGAACCACCTTCGGCTATCAGAATAAACTGAAACTCTAAAAATCACACTCAGATATGAGCAAGTCCACATTGAGTACTGAAAAAATTTCGACTATCAACAACAGGATCTGAGGCAAGACCAATCAGAGAATGATAGATCTACAAATTCTAATAAATTAATAGCTAGAGAGAACATTTATTTAATATAATAAACTCCATAATTTGCAGAAACCAAATTAGGAGGAACCAAACCCTGAAAAGGGGGAGAAAACCCCATAAATGGTGAAAACAAATAAAAATATGAGAATCAAGGTGATCATGACAACAAAATCCTGGGAGTCTTTTAAAATACAAAAGATACTCTTCCAAAATCTAAGAATATGGAGGCTAGGGTTTCTCTCTAAAGAGAAAAGAAAAAGACTAGAATGATTTTTGACTTAATGTTATGAAGATAAGTGCGATTTGAAGAGTGAACATGAGAATTCTATTTTATACGATTAATGAGGGATTGTAATTGCTCTGTTTATTTGTTTAATATAAAATCAACGCGGTTTAAAAGTTCTTAACAAATATAACTAGCTTCTTTCTTTCACTAAAACGGTCTCGTTTTGGTTGGAGTTTTATTAATTTATGATGGGACAAAACGCTATTGTTAGATTTAAAATAGAAGGTTGTGATGAGAAAATTCTACACTCTGGAGCCCCCTAGAAACTCCAGAGCAGAGCAGAGCAAAGCAGACAGATCCTGTTTGTGGTTAATCATTATATATATATCCGTCGGCAATATTAATTTAATTCAAACAACTTCATATTTAATCAATCTCAAAAATTTCCAACAACAAAAGAGACTTAAAAAGATTCAAACACATAACATTTCACTACTAATAATCGAATCAAATGGAACATTAAGAAAACATGCAATGTCAAGGAAGACACATTAATTATTATAACTAATGGAATGCAAAACATTTCAAAGCCTTAATGTCAAATCTAGATCCTCATCATCATCGCTGTCATCAACATAAATCACCTCCAGGATGGGGCGATCCAGCTGGTTAAGAAGCGGCATGCATTTATCTGGAGACACAGTTTCTCCTACACGCTCCACAAGCTGGCCAAGAGTTGGTAGGGTTGGCCTAGGGGTTATTATGGTGGTTACATTTGGAGGGAGGTAACGCCTAGGGCCAGCTACTTGTAATGTGGCTGCACGGTTCAATGCAAGAACATTTTGGGGGGGATTAAGAAGTTGGCAATTTTCTTGATTTGAGGAAGGAGTTACAGCTAGGGTTCCTCCCATATGAGATATCCTAAAATGGTTGGCAAAGGAACGATTATTCTCAAACACCTCACCGCATATTCTACATCTTATAGATTGGTTGGATATCTCATCATTTTTAGGTTTTGTACTCTCACCATTCTTGGACATAGTAGCTACAAGCTTACACTATGACTAGCTAGCTAGTGAAATGGAAAAATGGGAGAAAATTGAATATAGGGTTGAGTGGCTGCAGGGTGAATTTATAGGTGAATTAGTTGTAAGGAAAATTAATTATTATGACTGTTACCTTCAGAAATTTTATTAATAATTAAATACATTGCTTGTTAAATCTTCTTTAAACAAAATTATGGTCAATTATCATAATCAGATTATCATAGTTACATTAAAAGCCATATATATATATATATATATATATATATTGCGAATATTAATTAAATTGTATAAATTTATTGTAAGAATTACTCCCTCTATTCCTTTTTAATTTATCTTTTAGGAGAAAATATATACATACAAATATAAAGAAATATAATTAATACTTTATCTAATTGATTAAATTGGAAATAAATCTCAATATACCTTCTTCAAATTCAATGGTAATTAAGATGAAAGAGAAAAATAAATTAGAATTTAACGTAGCAGTAATATAAAAAATTATGTCATTAATTATTTCTTACTTTTTAATTGAGGTGTTTTTGTTCTCTTGTAATCCAGTGATCAATGGTAGGGTCCACATCCTCCAGTTTCAAAAGGGTGACATGGTCCAGTTTTGTTGAAATTGCAATAATATTATTAGATGCCCTTTATCAAAATTATCTTAATCAGATTTGGTAATCAGATTTATTTATTACTCCTTGCTTTCTGTTTTAATTTGTTCCCTTTTCTGTTTGTAGATTTAAAGAAATAATTAATGATTTAATTTGTTTCTTATTATCTCTAAATATTAAATACTACTCCATCTGGCCCACAAAAGCGAGTTGATTTCGGTTTTACTACACATATATTTAGAAAAATTATTTTTTTTAACTTTTGGAATGAAATACTCTTATTTGTTTTATCTATCATTTGTAGATTTAAAGAAAAATTAATGACTTAATTTTTTATATTATACATTAAATATTAATTTGTTTCTCTTTCATATTTTTCAATAATTTTTAGAAGGTAATATTTACATTTTATATCCAATTTTATTAATCAGCATTAATTGTATTTATTAATCTTTTTGTTTCACCTAAAATATCAATTGAAAAGGAATAAAGGGAGTATAATATTTTGACATGGTTCCTCTCACATAAACCGTAACTGAAACCCACATCCATGAGAGAGATGCTTATGTGAAAATATCATATTTTTATGTCAAAATATCACTTCTCTTAATTATATATTTTGTCTTTTTAATAAATTTTAAGAACATAATATCGAGATTTTATATCTATTTTGTTAATTAGAAAAAGCATTAATTATATTTATTAATTTGTGTGCTTATTTAAAAAACATCAACTTGAAAGAAATGGGGAGCAGAATATCATGGTTTTTATGAAACTGTTTTTAAGTTCTCATGTGAGTTAAAGAATATGGCAATCAAATTATTTACTTTTTTAAAAAAAAATAATTAACTACATGATGCTAACCAAGGTATTTGTAATTTTAAAATAGAAAATAATATATTGTACGATTTTTTTGTTGACAGTTACGTGAATAAATATGAGATGTAACTCTTTTAAAAAATATATATAATATGGTGAGTCACTCTTATAATTTTTTTTCGTATTGATGTCTTTTGTAATTCCCCTAAATTTAACGTCATAATTTCATGATTCACACCTACTAAACCAACAATTTAAGAATAAAAGTTAAATTAAAATACATCCTTAAAATTTATAAATTTCACCAACGATACCTCTTTTTTATGAAATGGAGGGAGTATATTTCTATTTTGTTTCAACCACTACATCACATTATCTGAAAACAGAATTTAAATGTTTATGTATACCCTTCATAAAGCCCTAGTATGAGGGTCCAAAGTGTGAAATAGAAGAGAGCAAGGTGCAACTTCTTTCAATATTGAATTCAATTTACTTTTGGGCCTCTATTATGCCCAACAGCCCAAATTAAGTTGGACTTGCTAAAATAATTGGTATGTTTATTCACATAGTCTAGTTGGCATGTTTAAAATGTCACTTTCAGTAATTATCTATAGAATAATGCTAGAGACACAAACTATTTTACAAACATTTTACAAATTGGCTTATGTGACAGTGTTGTATTGGTGATAGTGTTGTATTGGATAGGTGTTTTTTTTAACTATCACCAATACAACACTATCACATAAGCCAGTTTGTAAAATGTTTGTAAAATAGTTTGTGTCTCTAGCATTACTCTTATCTATAATATAAGGAGAGGAAGAAAAATAACCGCTTTTTATAATTTTAATTATATTTATCTTTAATTTTCCCTCTCGTGTCTAGATTAACTTCTCGCTAATTACTTTGCAGTTTTTTACTTGCACACACATGGTGTGTGCCAAGTTGGACTAGTACAACATAATAGCATTACTAGGAAATACAAATTCATTCAAAAAGAGCAATTACCATTAGAAGCAAGCACTTCTTCCATAGTACCCAAGGTTTCTCAAAAAGAGCAATTAAATGAATATAGCAACCAAGTTTTAACAAAATGCCCAAATTAGTTAAGATAATATAAAAGAAAAAAAAGGAAAGTAACTCTATTTATAATCTATAACTTCTATAATTTATTATAATCACACAAACAACGATATAATTTATTATAATTAGACAAATAATAATATAACTTATAATTACACAAATAACGATATTTTATATGAGTCAATTGGTTATTTGATTGGTCTTGATTCCTAAGTTAATCATATATATTGCATTATTATTTATTTATTACATTATTCAAAATATATTGAATCTCATTGATTTGTCTTCTTTTCTTTTCTTTTTTGTTTAATTCTCTTTTTGGTCATATTCAAACACTTTAAGAAGTTAATTTTAAATGATAACTTCTTAAAGTGTACGATTCTGTTTGGCAATGAACTACTTTAAAATAATTTATAAGTTAAAGATTTAAAATGACTGATTAATTATTTTAAATTGTGACTTATAAATAAAAAAAAATTGACACTGGTTTGATTTATACGTCAGAAATTAAGTTAAATCAAGTTGTGAAAGTTTATGACTAAAATATTTTATAACTTAAAATAAGTTTAAAAATTTTCTAAAATGGAGGACAAAAAAATCTTTATATTCGATCAAACTTATTCATTTTAAAATAAGTTAGAAATTATTTTTTAAGAAGTAAAAAATTATTACTTCTAAAAAACTATTTATAAATCAATTTACAATTTAAAATATAAGGCACATATAAACACTTGAACACTACAAAAATTACTTATAAATTATTCCCTTCGTTCCTAAAAGGATGAACAAAATCTAATTTGCACACATATTAAAAAAAATAAAAGTAAAGGAAAAAAAGTGAAAAACTTTCAAATTTATCTTTAATTGCTCCACAAGATTATATAAAGTGATGAATATTTTTATTTTTTTATACTAACAAGTCTTACTAAAAGACATATTTATCCTTCATTTTATATATTTTATCTTATTTTTTTTAAATAAAAAAAATTATAACTTTAATTATCGTTTTTGGAGGGATGGAGTAATTTGGCTCGCTAGCACGGAGCTTTAAAATAGCTGCATCAACGTTAACCTTAACATCAACCAAACTTAGAGCTGCAAAGGAACCGAACCGTTCGCGAACCGGTTCGGTTCGGTTCGAGTTCGGTTCGGTTCGAGTTCGACTAGAGCACCAAATCGAGTCGAGTTCGCACATGTTGTTCGGTTCGATTGCTCGATCGAACATGTTCGCGAACCATGTGGTTCGGTTCGCATGTGTTCGCGAACAGTTCGAGTTCGGTTCGACTCGGTAAGTTCGAGTTCGAGTTCGGTTCGACTCGGTAAGTTCGAGTTCGGTTTCGGTTCGACTTGGTAAGTTCGAGTTCGGTTTCGGTTCGATTAGCTCGTGTTCGGTTCAATGCGTTCGAGTTCGAGATTGGTTCGAGATGTTCGATTTCTTATGTTTAAAATTTAAATTGTTTCTAAAATTCTAAATATAAATAATTGGTTATTTCATGTTAAATTCTAATGTTTGTCTAATTGTCTTATCGATAATGGTTAAATTTGTAGTAATTTTCCTTTTTATTACTTAAACATCTTTTTGTGTTTTTAATAATTGATTCTAAGTAATAAAGTAAACATTTTTATTAAATAATAATGTGTACCTCTTCATCTCTATTTTAATTAAAATAATTTTAATACTTTTATAAAAATTTAACAATAATTGTTGGATTATTACAATTTACATCTCTAATAATTTAATAAAGTATAACCCATGCCATAAATCACATAAATAAAGTAATTAATCATGATACAATGACAATTTGATATTAATTAAAGAATGATACAATACAATACAGTTGCTTACATTTCTGATTTACATGACTTATTGAAATTGTCAAATCGAGATAGAGAATAGAAAATTCAAGTCATCAATATATCGAAACTTCACTAATATAGTAATAGTCATTGTACAATTACTTATAGTACCGTACTATTGTTTGCATGAAAATATGAAATTAAAATGAGTTATTAATTTAAATTATAATAAGCAATTTTTTATATAAAAAAAATAAAAACAAAGTCTTTAAATAGTTTTGCGTCTTTTATCTTAGAATCGTAGTTAATTTATATAGTTTTTAAACAATATAATTATGAAAATTATAAACTTATAGTTATTTATAAAGTAATTCTCAAGATTTATTGATTCTAAATAAAAATAGTTGGTTATTTCATACTCCCTCGGTCCTCAGTCTCTTATGTTTTTTGTTTTTTAAAATTAATGGACACACATGTTAAGAAAAACAATTAAATATTATGTTTTTAATTAAAAATAACTCTAAATATTAATATTATCTTTGGATTGGAATAAGAGAGTGTTACTTATTGGATAGAAAGTAGTGAGAGAAACAAAAATTAATTTTAGTACTTGGGGTATTGAAAATTAAACAATTAATGCTTAATTGAAATTCTTAAATAACAAATATTAAGAAACAAAAACACATTCTCTAAAATGACATTTAAAAAGGAATATGGGTGTATTAAATTCTAAATTTTGTCTTATCAATAATTGTTAAATTTGTAGTAATTTTCTTATTTTATTACTTAAAACATCTTTTTATTTTATGTTTTGATAATTGATTGTAAGTATACATTTTTATTAAATAATTAATAAATAATAATGTGTACTTCTTCACCTCTAATTTAATTAAAATAATTTTAATATTTTTATAATTTTTTTAACAATGATTGTTGAATTATTACAATTTACATCACTAATAATTTAATAAATTATAACTCATGTCATAAATCACATAAATAAAGTTAATAATTATATAGTTAATAATATTATATCAATTTATTAACTATATAATTAAAAGTGCAAACTTGATTTCACAATTTTTTTGATTTTTTTAGTGTTACAGACTTATGGTATATATATGAGAATGAGAGAGAGAGCGATTGACTAACTTTGATTTATGCAATTAAGTAATCATATTTAGTGGAAAAAATGGTGTTTAATAATCCAATTAATTAATTAAATAATATGTCACATCGTCGTTTGAAATGAAATTAAAATGAGTTATTAATTTAAATTAAAAACAAGCAAAAAAGTTTTTTTTTTTTAAAAATAAAACGATGTCTCTTAATGGCTTTAAGCATTTGATCTCGTAGTTAATTTATTAATTTTAACTTTTAAATAATATAATTATGAAAATTATAAATTTGTTATAAAGTAATTCTCAAATTTATTGTATTCAAAAGTTAATTATTAATTTATTGCATTCCTTTTGAATTAAAAATATTTCCTATCGATTTTGAAAATTCATACTCAAAGATTTGAAAGACTTTTTGGATATTAATATTTGATTTTTGATATTTGCAAATTAAGAATTTATAAGTACTTGCTAACTTTTAACTTTTAACTTCTTTTAAGTAATCATTTTTTTATTTTGGATAAATGTTGATTAAAATATTTGGCCTAATTTTTGCTTCAGTTCGTTGATTCAATCATTCAAAATTTCAAATATTCATGATGATGTTCGCGAACATGGTCATGTTCGCGAACAAAGTGATGTTCGCGAACACGGTTATGTTCGCGAACAAAGTGATGTTCGCGAACACGGTCATGTTCGCGAACAAAATGACTTTCGCGAACAGAGTGATGTTCGCGAACATGGTCATGATCGCGAACAGAATGATGTTCGTGAACATGACCCTGTTCGATTATGTTCGCGAACATGACCATGTTCGACTATGTTCGCGAACTGTTCGCGAACATCTATCGATTCGAACTCGCACATGGGTGTTGGTTCGATTATGTTAATCGAACATGTTCGAGTTCGACTCATAGTGTTCGAGTTCGGTTCGAGTTCGACAAAGTTCGGTTCGGTTCGGATCGTTTGCAGCCCTAACCAAACTTCTTGGTTAGTCCGCATATTTCATCTTCAAATTATATAAATTTTCATATTAATTTTTAAAATATAATAATTTTTTACGTTTAATTCTTGAACTATAATTTATTTTAAATTTAGTCTTCAATAGTCCAATATATAATTATTTTTCATGTTTAATTTTTTTAATTGTTATGTTTCGTAAGATTAGACCGGAATTACAAAAATGATAAAATTGAAGAGAAAAAAATAAATACGAAAACAGCTTTAATTTGAAAAGTAATGAAAATATTACCCATAAAAATAGATTATTGGCATTTACCATAACAAAACTTTTATCCTTATTCTAATGACACGCATCTAAACCTGTAATTAAACTTTAATTTTTGGTTGGATTTGAGGAAATGTATAAACTTAAGTACTTTAAAAATGGCACTAAAATAGTTCTTCAATGTCGTCGTCGTCTACATACTAACACAAAGGAATAAATAAATAAATAAAAATTAAAAAAAACAAAAACAGAAAGAAAAAACCTGAAAATTTTCAAAAACAAAAACAGAGTAAACTGGAACAGAATTGATAGAAGGGAAGAACAAAAATTGGAGAAAAAAATAAGAACCTTCAGGGCTCTAAGCACATCATCACTAGGTCCAGAGGGGAGCTATTGTACAACTGAGGAGAGAGAAAGACAGATCTAGAGAGATATAGAGAGAGAGAGAAAGAGAAAAATGTGTGTATGTGTGTGTGCGAGAGAGAGAGAAAGAGAAGCAGGAACGAGCAGCAATTGAGATTTCAGATTGAAAA
This sequence comes from Aralia elata, assembly GCA_034770075.1. Lineage (NCBI taxonomy): Eukaryota > Viridiplantae > Streptophyta > Magnoliopsida > Apiales > Araliaceae > Aralia > Aralia elata. The sequence goes on along the minus strand of CM068385.1, from coordinate 5,806,584 downwards.
CTATATTTCCAAAAATCACATGAATTTTCCCCTTATTTGGAGAATTTTCATCAGATTTGCAATTCCTCTACATGTTCTCGATTTGCCGCTTCAAGCTCGCCGATACTTGTCCTTCCTAATCTCCCATCTCAACAGTTGCAAACGCAGCCCCTCTGATGGAATCCAGTGCCCACATAGCGACTTATGTAGTTAGGGCTTTGGCAGAAATTGCTACACTAGCTCTTGTACTTTCCATAATTTATAATTGAGGCCCATAATTTTATGAATAACGGAGCATCTTTTACCACTATCGGGCATAAAGCCATAAAGCAAGAACTAGGCTTTTTTTTTCACTTTCAAAAAAATAAAATAAAATAATATATATATATATATATTCTCACGACTATTAATCTTAACATTATAATTTCGAAATTATAATACCTGGTTAAACATGATATTAAATAATCCTCGTATTAAGTTATTTCATAATCTCTGGATTAATAATCATAAGTCTAAATTTAAAAACAAACAAGACTCTTGAGTCATGTTTGTTTGTAAAAATTATAATCCCGAGATTATACTTGAAATTAATAGTCATATCTCAAGTATAATCTTTGCAAACAAACATCTTATCCCAAGTATAATTCTTACAAACAAACGTACTTAAAAAAAGTATCAAATATTATTTGATATTTGATGATAATTGCAGCTAATAATACAGTTCCATCAGCAAGTTTTCAGGTGGGCTAAAGAGGAAGGATGCGGAAGAGGCTTGGATTCAAATGAGCCGAAACCAAAATATTCAACAACTCAAGTACTATGTCAGGAGTCGACTTCAAAATTTGGGAGTGAATTGCATAGGTCACTCATAAGGAGTGAAAGCTTCCCGGTTGGTCTGAATTTAAAATGACCTCCATGTTTCCGATTATTCACCCGGAACAACCTTCAAATTTTCATTCTCACAAAATTTTCCATGGTTGAAGGCAAGCTACTCCATTTTCTAGTATCATCATTGGCATTTGGCAGGGCCAAAATTTACCACACATAGTTGCAATGGAATTTATTTCCTCAACCACATACCCATGAAAGGCACAAGTTTCCTGGTTTCGAATACTCAACCAATTCCTATGTTATGTATGTATAAAAATAGGACATTAAATATACAACCTACGCATATATTTGTGCATAAGCAACAGATGCATAGGAGGCGGCAACAATAATTTAACAAAGGTCCAAAAACACAAGCCATTAATGTAAATGTTTACTTATTTACACTGCGAGGTATTCCTCATGCTGCATAGATCAACATTGGCACGAGTGAAATTTGTTACAAACATATCATCATAGTTCAACCTCCAAATCTAAGTCCAAAGAAAAGATTGAAGTAACTACATTTTGTAGCAGACTTACTACAGAATTGTCTATTTCAGGCGCATACATCAACATGAAACCACTGAGTTGAAATGAGTTGAGGACTTCAGCTGAGATAGAGCGGTATCACATTCCTCATTTTCGTTGAAGTCTATAGGTGGTGTCCCACTAAGATTTTTCTTCCTGTAATAAAAAAAATGAAATGAAACGAAACCTGATCAGAATGCTAAGTGTGGGAGCCTTGTAACTTAGTAAAGCAAACAACATGATACTAACTAGAAGTCGAGGAACAACCAGTCATTACATTTGACTTGGCAGCTTCATGTGCTACTGCCTAGGATAATATAGAATTGAGTACTTTGCTAAGCACAAGTATACAGTCTTGGAAGAAAAAAAAAACATGTGTTCATCTTTATTCGGTTAATTACTGCACTAATTTTTTGTGATGAAACGAGAATTGCTTGACATAGCTTAGCCACAGACAAAACCATCAAGTATTGTACTTGCCCTTGGATCAAAGAAAAATTAAATTTTGAACACAATGCAGGCCCCTCATTAACTACCAAAACATGACGACCTTTTTAGATAATGGGGTGTCCAAAAAAGGAGCCCAAAAGAAGTGATAATACGAACCAACTAACATATTATGATTGCACCTGTAAAGGGAGCAAACAATGAAAGAAACATGACATACCTCTGAGAGATAGAGGTCTCCTCAGACAATGCCTTTTCCAGTCTTTCCTCGAAAGGTGTCGCGTGCCAACTCACTTTCTGATCCTGCAAACAGGGCATTGGCATCAGCATTTTTTATTTTGCAGATTTCATGGTCAGGAAAAAGAGAGAAACAAAACTAGGGGGTACCTCTTTGTACTTGGTAGTTGAATTTGGGATTCCATTCCCATCCCACCACTTTGGTGTGATACGAGAAGGTTCATCTTCATTCCAGTGAGCAGCAACCATCCCAAGGATAGGCCGATCCCCAAGATTTTTGCCAAAATAAGCATTTTCCCTGGCAAAGGATACAACCCGCTGATTATTGCCATTTTGATTGGTTGGCTTCAGCCAAGAAGACAAGCTTGCTTCCACCTTCAACTCTTTCTCAACTGAATCTTCCATCATCCCCACTTCTGAGTTAGGGTTTGCTTTATCAGCCTGCTCAAACGATTCTATCAGGTGACCTGACTGTTGATTGGACTTGGAATCTTCTTCCTTCAACACATTCCATTGGGATAAGTTATCAACAGGGTTCAAAACTGAGTAGACGTACTGAGACCTGATCCTGGGATTCTTCCCGTTTCCCATATTTCTTACATATGATGGGAAAACAGTTCCAGGTGTATGCATATCGTCACTTAATTTTAGTGGGGTTGGGTAAGGTGATGGCTTTGATACACTGTCATTACCAGCTGATTCAGATCGCTTTGAGGTTTGGCAAGAAACTTCAGATGAAGAGGCTTTTGATGAAAACGTAGACACATCAGACTGGCAGTCAAACTGAACAGACTTGTTTCTGCATTGCACGCTAGCATTCTGATTAGTACGAGTCTGAATGCCTATGCCAAAATTACCAGTACCACTATCCTCAGTAGAACTGGTAGAGATCCTTGCTGGAATTTGTCCGCTTGTTATACAGCTAAAGAAAATCATGCAATTGTCAGGAAAAAATTTGGAAATTTCTAATGTGAAATCTACGTACATTAAAATAAAAATAAAAAAAAAGTAGGATGCACTTCAAAAACATGAACGGCTGAACGCTATTCAATTAGTCACTAGAAATCCTCTCTATGCCTATTAGTATTAAGAATGATGATAAACTAACAATCAACAAGATTTAAAGTCATTCAGATCAGAGAAATTGGAAGATTTACCTGCTAGGTGTATATGCCGAAGAACCTGATCCAGTTACCCATTGGTCAAAAAGTTTAATAGGAGTAGGAGGTTGTTCAGCTTGCATCTCCAGATTGAGCTTCTGAATAGAAGTGTTGGGAAGCCAAGAATGGAATTTCAAGGATTCTGAATCTCCATTAGATGGTGAATCCTCCAATATCTTTGAAGCTTTTCGAATTTCAGCCGGAGTCTCAGGTAATGTTCCACAAGCTTTGAGGAACTTGGCCTGCATTATAAACTTAATCCAATCAAGTGACTAAAGAGTAGATTCTAAAACAAAAGTGGCTTGTTCAATAGAAGTAACTAGCAGTTCCAGTCGTAGATTCAGATTTCAGACTTCACTTAACTTTTGCTTATGTAAGAGGGAAAGATTAAGTCCCTGTTAAATTTTACTGAATATCAAGTCAAGCAACAGTTATTAAACTCTTAGCCTTAGGTATTTTTTACGAGGTTTGAAAAGATGCTTAACAATAAAAACAAATTAATAAATTTCTAAATTATGCAATCCCTAAGCTTCAAAGAAATAGAGAAAGAGGGCAATCAGCACAGTCATTCAACAAGACATAGGCTTGTATTCAAGTCTTGGCCATTAAATGAAAGATAATACAGTACAATTTATTATTAAGGAAAAAAAATTAAGAAATAAAGGACAAACAGAAAACCATATCAGCTTATATTTAAACAAAGAATGAAGAAACAAAAATTGTAATCCATAAGTAACTGTTTCTGTTGAAAATGAGAGTTTAAGAGTGTTCATGTAATAGAACAAATAAGTATAAAGAATAGGAATAATTCCATTATCTAATATTACTCTCTAATTCATTGTTGTATTTACATAGCATTACATTGGTTTATATAGGAAATAGGATAGCACACAATATAGGAAAACGTGGAGAGGATAACATGGGGAGGAAAACATGTTTCCCACCTAACATATTCTAACACTCCCCCTCAAATGCAACTTTACATAGAAGGGACAAACTAAAGTGCATTTGACAAAAATATGAAGAAAAAATTGCAACAACATAAAGGAGCCATCATGACTAGCAAGCAGCTGAAGAACATGAGGAAAGCGCCATGGAAAGTGAGCTGGAATCATCAAGAAGCAGCCAACGCCGAGAACCAATGTTGCCCCCATGTGAGACCCAAGTTGCACAAGCCAACAAAGAACAAACCGAAGCGAAGCAAAAAACCATACGGCTGCAAATGAGCATGACGTAGCATGAACTACCCCTCATGCAACCTAGACCATATCATATCTCATACCTCATATCTCATATATCTCCCCCTCAAATGCAGCTTTATATAAAAAGGACAAAATAAAGTGCATTTGACAAAAAAGGAGGACAAAAAAAGAAAGGAAAAAAAAATTATAAAAGATGCAAACAACATAGTTGCAGATTCTAACCAATTCAGACCCGGGACCATATTGGAAGACACATCAACAATGGATTCCATGTTGGAAGAGACATCAACAATGAGTAACATATGGGAAGAAAGCATAGCAAATATGGTGCATCAAAGAAGAAAGCTGGAAAACAGCCAAGGACCAGCAAGAAAACCAACATGGGGAGATACTGGACACTCGAGAAGCGGCTGAAAATCAATGGATCACTGCCGGAAAAAGTCGCCGGAAAAAGGTCGCCGGAAAAGTCGACAACTGCAGATGGAAGGAGGAGAGAGAAAAGGCACGCTGGGAAAACTTGCCGGAAAAAATCGCCGGAAAAGTCGCCGGAAAAGTTGCCGGAAAAGTCGCCGGAAAAAGTCGCCTGATAAAGGATCAAGCTCTGATACCATGTTGAAAATGAGAGTTTAAGAGTGTTCATATAATAGAACAAATAAGTATAAGGAATAGGAATAATTCCATTATCTAATATTACTCTCTAATTCATTGTTGTATTTACATAGCATTACATTGGTTTATATAGAAAATAGGATAGCACACAATATAGGAAAACATGGAGAGGATAACATGGGGAGGAAAACATGGAAACATGTTTTCCCACCTAACATATTCTAACAGTTTCCAATTAAAATCATATCCTACAGAAAACATTTATCTAATCTAATAAAACTAGATAAAAAGGTAAAACAAAACAAAAGGCACGGAAAAAGAAAGAAAGGAAACTGCAAGCTCTAAGCCTTTTGACAAAGTGTATAATGACCACCTAAACTTTTAATAGATATAAGCTGAGTAGTACATCAAATAAGCTCAGAAGTTACTATCCAAAGATGCAACGCATTCAGCCTGATTGAAGAGCAATGAGCAAGCAGTGATGTAACATAGTAACAAAAAGACTTCTATTAATGTTCATAGTTCTCAAAGTACCTAACTACACTATTATCAGAAAGATCAAAAATTTTACACACCAATCAATTGCATCACTTGAATAGAGGACCCCTTCTGTACCTAAATATTTAGCCTACTAAATTCAAAAGAAGATAACAAACATTTCTTGTATGTTTTAGAAGTTATGAATGAATTCAGGTTTAGGATGTTTCTCTGGTTTTATTCCACAACTATAAAAGGTAGATTTCAGGATTACATCTTGGTAAACATCTGTCCAAGGGGGTGGAATCCTCTCATACAATTATTCCCCACCTACCAAATTTAAAAATTAAGGAAAAAAACACAGAATCATGTACCAAGTAAGTAAATTCCCAGTAAACTTTAAACAAGAGAGAGACATTTCACTTACCGCACTATTTTCCTGGACAGAATAAACCTTCCCGGTTCATAACTCACAAATTCAGAGTTGGACTACCCACTTTTCAAGATGGGATCTACATCATGCTACTTCAGCTTCGACTCTTCTACTCATCATTAATAAAATTTATACAACTACTGCTAAACCATTTAAAACAGAAATAAAAATGTTTATCAATCCATCATAACAAACACAAGAGATTACCGATTAAAAAAATAATAATAATCTACTCATGTGATTCCCTCACCATGGAACTCCACATTCCCATGCATTCTACCAGTATAGGATCAAAGACCTCATATACCTTCAAGTTCGTAAGCTATTTTCTTTTCTGCTTAAAATATTATTGTGATACTAGTAGCACAGATATTCATTATGTAGTGGCATGAATTCGTTGACAGCTATGTAATTTGTTAATGTACGCACAAGATAAACTTCTCAAGCAACAACAGTTGCAAGACATCAATGAGCAAATTAACTTCAACATATGACACCTGTTAGAAAACAGTAAACAGATTGTATCAAACTAGGTTTCCAATCTCTAAAATAAACTATATGCTTTCTGTTGTTTATCTCACATCATCGGCTATGTGAAATCAAAATGATGATTGATGACCATCACCTACAATTAACAGAGACTAATATAACAAGCCTTATAACATAGTTGTAAAGAAGATAAAACATCTTGTAACAATTCCGTCCAGGCTAACCAGAACAATTTGTTCATTGTCTGCATAACTTTTGAAGCTCAAATTTTAATAGGTTGCATGTAAGCACAAATGTTGAACAATTTGAGTGTGTCTACTGTCTAACGAAAACAGACCTCATCCTTGAGTCCTCTAAAACCACAATCCAGCTCTGAATTCCCAACAAGATTATATTGCTTCTCTTTGCATAGTGAATCATCTTTTTCTACAATAACAAAAGACAAGTATAAGTAAGAATTAAGCAAGAATCCACAATTTACTTAAAAATAGAGCAGTTAGACAATATTAACCATAAATTCACAGCATTAATCATATTATAATCCAGCAGAAAATAGTAGCATTAAAAATTTAAGCAGCAAGATCTAAAATTAAACCAAAAATTATAAAATGAGTTACCTTCAGAAAGTAGAGTCCCTAGCCGTTTTCGATTTCGATGTAACACAGCTTCCTGATAATAGCCACACAAAAATGCTAAGAAAACAAAAGGATACATTCTAAAACAATATAAATTAAATTGAGAATTTCAACCGATCTTCTCCCAGTTATGCCAAAAACTAAATCGGAAAGAGAGAGAGAGAGAGAGTATTAAATCATACTCTGGCGTTAGCCGGAGGTTGTTCTGAGACGAGATGAGCAGACCGGCGATGATGATCGTCTCTGATTCCGAAACAACCGAACAAACAACCCATCGTGGATCGGTGCAGAAATGCTAAGAATTCAGGCCAAGAGCATATCATCTGAGGATTGGATTGTTTGAATCTAACAAACCCAAAACCCTAGATTGTTCTTAGCATTTATTACTGAATTTTTTTAGCTAGGGAACGATATTGTCTTGTTTGGCTCCATTGAAATTTGAAATTTAAATAAGACAAAATCAGGGGGAATTTGGGCTTTCCGAATTTCGACCGAGTGCTTAAAAATTAAAATAATTGGTTGGTGTATGAATGAGGGTGACATGACAATGATGACATAGTAGGTGTATGGATGAGGGTGAAATGACATTGTAGGTGTATGGATGAGGGTGAAAATGATATTCTAGGTGTTTAGGTGAGGGTGAAAATGACATTGTGCATATATATTTAATTTAAACAAGAACAATTTATTTATTTATTTAAATTCTAATCCACTTTATATATTTTAGGTTTTATGGTTCGATTATGATGGATGGTGTGAGTTTATTACTTTTCTCATTAGTCCTCCCTGTGGGAGATTTTATTTTTCGCTTAATGTGAGACTAATAATTATCATAATTTTTTAACCGTTTAACGCATAATTTTCTAATATTATGCTCCCTCATTTTCATATTATTCTTAAGCATTACATGTTAATTTATTTTTATTTTATTATTTTAATGAATTTTAGAATGATAATATTAAAAATTTATATTCATTTAATTAATTAAATAAAACATTAATTATATTTTAATCTATGTCCTTTCTCCTAAAACATCAAATAAAAAGAAACAACATGAACAATTATGAATATAGATAGAATATTTTAGAATAACACGAATAAGAAGAATCTAGAGAAAATTTAACTTTGATCTATTGAATGTTCTGTTAATTTAAATTTTTATTGAGGTGCATGCTCAAAATTATTACATTTTACCCAATAAATAAAAGATTAAGAACTTATCACTGTCCTATGATATCAACTTTGGTTAATAAAGGCATGTTTAAGAATAACTTATAAATTTGTCAAACTAACTTATAATTTTATTATTATTATTTGAGTGTTTCGTATGCAACTTATACATATTTATGTTGGAAAAGCAAAGAAGCCACTACATTTGCCTACGGCTTATGGTAAAGCACTTGTGGGCCTGTGGCGCCTTTTAATTTGGGCTTGTTGGTAACAAGATAAGCCTAATAATAAATAAAAAAACAACTATTCGGAAAGAGACAAATATAACAACAATAAGTCTGGGCGGACCGGTCAATTGGACTCGAAAATTGGACCGGTCCCCTTGTTTTCTCATATTCCCTTGGTTTTTTTTTTTGGTATATATCCAAACATATTTATACTATGGATTTATAAAAAAAAATTAAAAAAATCCAAAAAAATTAGGTGTAATTTGGATATATATCAAAAAAAATGGTTGTATGGGAATATGTTTGGATATATACCAAAAAAAAAAAACCAAGGGAATATGGGAAAACAAGGGGACCGGTCCAATTTTCGGGTCCAATTGGCCGGTTCGTGTAGTGTTACTCATATAACAAACCCAAAGTTTGAAAAATACTGCTCTCATGTCATTAGAGATGTTTTTTACGAACTCCACCAACGAAATTGACTCATTTAATTGGAGCTAAATTAAGAATCAAATAATTACCATCGAAGTTGATTCAGTTTTGAAAAAAAAATGACACTTTGATTTTATAATTATTGAAGAGTAACTCGTATGAACGAAGTTAACTCAAATTGTATTTTTACGTAATTGAATTAAAAAAAAATGATTGCATTTTAAATTGGACTAAACTTGACAAAATAACTCAATAAATATTGATATAAGATTGGAGAGGGAATAACTTCTCCTAATTATGTCTAACTATTTTGTTGTTTGTACGGAGGTATTGATGAGTTCTTGAAACGACATAAGTCAAGAATCCAACACTTCACAAGTACAATCATTTTCTTCGAATCATCCAAACATAATTCATTAAAAATAATGTTAGGGGCTTTAATTTGGGCTAGTTGGTAATAAGACAAGCCTAATAAAAAAAATAACTGTTCGAAAAGACAAGCAAATATAACAAACCCAAAGTTTGAAAAATACTGCTCTCATGTTATTAGAGGTGTTTTTACGAAATATACCAACAAAATTGACTCATTTAATCGGAGCAAAATTAAGAATCGAATATGTACCATCGAAGTTGACTCAGTTTTGAGAAGCAATGACCCTTCAATCTTATAATTATTGGAAAGTAATTCGTATGAACCAAGTTAACTCAGATTGTATTTATACGCAATTGAATTAAAAAAAATGATTGAATTTTAAATTGAACCAAACTTGATAAAATAATTCAGTACGAACAAAATTAATTCCTAATTAATTAAAATTTGACTTAAATTGAGATCGTCTTGTGACTTATTTTAGATTTGTATTAATATTGATATAAGATTGGAGAAGGAATAACTTCTCCTAATTATGTCTAACTATTTTATTGTTTGTACGGAGATATTGATAAGTTCTTGAAACAACACAAGTCAAGAATCCAATACTTCATGAAGGGATTTAATACCATGTACGCTAGCATAAGTTTACATATTCGAGAACCAAAATTAAAATATCTCTTGAAGCGTATTAAATCTTTTGGTGCGGAAGATCTCGAACCAATCCACGAATCTATTCACAACTCAGCGGCGTCTCCAAATTACAATCTTGTGGGATGAAAACGGAGCTCGATTCCACGATTCGTTCAACAAAATTATTACCGAATATTTTGGGAGCTCAATCTTTGCAGTGTGCTTATTATTGCTTCATGCAATATTCCCTCTCTATTCTTTATCTCAGCAATCTGATCAATTATCTCCACTACAAACTTAAGGGAATAATGTGCTGCATATAAGGAGGGAGAGAGAGGGAAGATAGTGGACTCACGGGTCCAATAGGAAATGCATGAATCAGAAAATAATGAAGGAGTCATGATTTACAGGAAATGCAAGGAACATTCACCAATCAATTAAAACATGGGTGTCCCACATTTAGATAATTGTGTTGTCCACTAACATTATCCAACATCTCCCACTCACCCATGGCGGGGACGATGTAATCCTCATATCTGCAAAAATATAGCTCAAACTAAAAATCGTAAATCTTCAGTTGTCGGACCGTGCGACCGCTGAGTTCACCTGCAATGCGGGAGCTCTATATCAAACCCGTTAAGGCCAAAATAGAGACATCTACCCTTTTAAAGAAAAATAGTGTGGGAGCTCTCACGCCAAACTCAATTAGTTCACGTAGATGCTACAACCCATAAACTCAGAGTACTCCAGACACATTTGATTTTCACAAGGTTAAGCATCTCTAATCCCTCAGAGAGCCATACTTAACCACCTTTGGGCCCATGTCCATTTCGTATCTCACTTATTACTATATCGCTATCAAAGCGCAATAGTTGTCGACAATAAGTGCAGAACGAGGTGAAATCAAATTGCCTTCCCTTTGCCCTAATACTACTCAGATATGAATCAACTGCTTTCCCAGAATCTGTCCTTATTGTCTCATCAATCCTGACCGTAGGAATCGAAACCAAAGTAGCAACATCAATCCATATCTTTGTAATAAAGTCAAAGATCACAAAGAGCACTAGATGTAGGACTAACAATCTTGTCCTACTGGACTCACATGGTGAGGAAACAGGGATTCATTCTCTCACCTCCATTGCTTGATCGCTTAGCTCATGTAACCCTCTCACAACATACTATTCTATAGTCTTGTTGTGCGGACCTTAGTCTAGTCACTCCCAGAGTGGCTAACCCGAACATTTTAAATTGCTCGCTTATCAAAGCGCCACATTTGAAATTTCGTGTCCGGTTATCATGTTACGGCAGACAATCTCATCTACATGAGCATATGTCTTCTAGTCATGCCGTACGGATCTTAGTTCAGTCGCTCCACAAGCGCCTAACTCGAAATTCCAGATTGCTCGCTTTTCCAAGCGTCAACTCTGAACTTCGCATCCGGCTATTAGTACAGGTTTATATAGATGGTGGGACATCTTATATTTGGTTAACTAAATTAACCTCATCTTGGCATATGCCAATGCGACATTATGTTCATATTGCTCACTACTAAGCGCCAATTGATTGCTTATCCAAAGCATCAATAGCTCGCTACTCAAAGCGCCATTTAAATGAATTGTCTCAACCTTGCTCGCTACTCAAAGCGCCAAGGGTGATTGCTCGTGTGAGTGAGCCAATCAACCTGTTGACATATATTTAGTGTGTGCATATCCAATATGCATAATAACTGTATGAACTAATAATATTTATCATGTGCGCTATCACAATCATAAGTGGGAACAAATGAATCTCGCATATATGATAAATGTCTCAAAACAATAGTGAATATCTCAAATACAAGTCATACAATGAGTGATATACCAGTAACAAAGAAAGTACATCAAACCCTACGAAGGCCCAACGAACTAACATGCCTGCAGAAGGCATCTTTCGGGATAGGCTTCGTCAAGGGATCTGCTACCATAAGGTCAGTGGGCATGTACTTCAATATCACCTTATTATTTGCTATATTCTCTCTAATGAAGTTCATCCTCAGGTCAATGTGCTTCGTCCTACCGTGATACTTAGGGTCCTTAGTGTAATCTAAGGCCACTGTGCTATCACATAAAATAGTAATGGGGTCTGAAGCATTAGGGATGACTCCAAGATCCTCGAAGAATCTCCTCAGCCACATAGCTTCTTGAACAGCTGACGTACATGCTACAAACTCTGACTCCATTGTCGAAAGAGCAACGCAAGTCTGTTTCTTGTTACACCAAGTGATGGCTCCACCATGTAACAAGAATGCATATCCTGAGGTCGACTTGCGTATTCCCTGGTTACCTCCCCAACTGGCATCGGAGTAACCAATCAATCGCAGGTCCGGTCCTCTATAGCATAACATGTAGTCCAAAGTACCCTTCAAATATCGTAAGATTCTTTTGATTGCCTTCCAATGAGCAATTCCAGGGTTTGACTGATAACGACCGAGATAACCAACCGCATATGCTATATCAGGCTGAGTACACACAACTGCATACATTAGCTTTCATATAGCATTGGCATACGGGTAATGGGACATTTTCTTAATTTCTTCGGGAGAAGTAGGGCATTGTTCGGGTCCAATGGCGTCGCTTTTAGCGATAGGAGTGTCTATGGGTTTGTAGTTGCTCATCTGGAATTGCTCCAGAACCTTCTTAAGGTAAGTCTCTTGAGACAAACCAAGAATCTTTCTTGAGCGATCTCTATAGATCTTAACTCCAAGAACATAAGCTGCTTCTCCCATGTCCTTCATTTCGAAATTAGAGGACAACCACCCTTTGGTAGCGACAATTATCTCCTTATCGTTCCCAACTAGTAGAATGTCGTCGACATACATCGATAGGATAAAGAATTTATCTTTGGACCGTTTGATATACACACAATGGTCTTCCTCGATCATCGTAAACCCATCATTTATGACGGCTCGATGGAATCTAAGATACCATTGTCTGGAAGCCTATTTCAAACCATAGATAGAACGTTTGAGCTTGCATACTTTGCGCTTTTGTCCTTCTACGATAAAACCCTCTGGCTGATCCATGTATATTTCCTCAGCTAAATCTCCATTGAGAAAAGTTGTCTTCACGTCCATTTGATACAACTCTAAATCCAAATGCGCGACAATTGCTAAAATAAGGCGAATTGAAGCAAACCTTACAACTGGTGAGAAGGTTTCCTCATAATCAATTCCCTCTTGTTGGGTGTAGCCATTGGCTACAAGACGAGCTTTGTACCTTTCAATGGAACCATCCGCCTTACGTTTGACTTTAAGAACTCATTTGTTCCCAATAGCCTTTCGCCCTTGTGGAAGGTCAACCAAATCCCAGACTTGATTAGTCCTCATGGACTCCATTTCATCTTCCATTGCAATCATCCATTTATCGCTGACAACATATGATAGAGCATCTCGATAAGATCGAGGTTCCTCCTCTTCCCGTGTATCAGCAACAAAAGCATTTCCCTCAATCTCAAAGAGACGACGTGGAATGTTACCTCTTTAACTTCTACGTATTTTAGGAACAAGAGACTCCTCATTCGATGGAAAAGAACTACTCGAAGGTATGTCACTCCCACTATCTACAGGAGCCTGAGGAATATCCTCTTCGGTCTCTACTGTACAATTTGGGATGCCTAAATCTTCCTTCATCTCATAAAGGTTCATCTCCTTGCTCACATCACCTCTGTTAGGAAAATCCTTCTCAAGGAAATCCGCATCTCGTGACTCTATCTCGGATATAGTCCCATCAGGCTGCTCTTCAACAAACACATAGCCTTTGGAGTGTTCAGAATATCTTACAAAGATACACTTCTTACCCCTTGGGCCCAACTTCCCATGTTGATGAGAAGTGTTGTGTACGAAAGCTGCTGATCCCCATGGCCGCATATGACCCAATTCGGGCTTTTTACCGGTCCATATTTCGTATGGGGTGGACTGTACTGATTTTGAAGGCACACGATTAAGTATATACGTCGCAGTCAACAATGCATCACCCCAATAAGAGATAGGCAAATTTGCTTGCGCCATCATAGATCTAACCATGTCTAATAATGTCCGGTTCCTCCTCTCCGCCACACCATTTTGTTACGGAGTTCTAGGGATTGTCAGTTGCCTGATTATCCCTCTTTCTTCACATAGTGTTTTAAACTGATCGGATAGATACTCGCGACCTCGGTCAGTTCTTAGTGCCTTAACACTTTTGTCTAACTGTTTCTCAACCTCAATCAAATAACGTCTAAAGCATTCTAATGCCTCAGACTTATGAGAGATCAAGAAAGTGTACCCGAAACGCGTATAGTCATCTATCATTGTGAGAAAGTATGAACGTCCATGCCTTTCTTGCACATTCATAGGGCCACAGATGTCTGAATGAATGAGTTGCAAAGGTGTTTCTGCCCTAGTAGCTTTACCAAATGGTTTTCTAGTTGATTTACCTGCTAAACAATGTTCACATGTGGGTAGATTGACCTTAGCGAGTGGGCCTAAAAGACCTGCTCGAGCTAACCTAGCCATTCTATCCTGTCCAATATGGCCTAATCTAGCATGCCATTGAATTGAACTATCATGATCATTTTCAACAAGTAATGAATAAGAATCATCACTATTAATACTAGAATCAATAGTATTCAAAATCATAAAACCATTTGATACAAAACCATATCCAACAATATTCGTCTCAAATGAAATTATTACAGAATTATTCTCAAACATAATAGAATATCCCAAACGTAGTACTGATAATACAGAAAATATATTCTGCCGGACATCCGGCGCATAAAGTACATCACATAGGGTCAATGCTGAGCATCCTCGCATTTTCAGTTTGTAAGTGCCAGTGCCTAGCACGTCCACACTGATATCGTTCCCCATATATACTTTTCTGCCAGCCGGAATGCGGCGATATTCCACAAATCCACTTCGATCTCTAGCTATGTGGTACGTTGCTCCGGAGTCTACAATCCACATATGGAGAGAATGAGCAACAAAAATAGTACTTAATACTAAGCACATAGATAGATTAGGACTAGGAATTACCTTCTTCGGCTCAGTGCATTCACGAGCGAAGTGTCCCGCCTTGCCACAGTTGTAGCATGCCATCTTGGCCTTGTCCTTCTTACCAGAACCTCGTTTGCCCCTTTTCCGTTTGTTGACACCTCCACTCGCAGCCCCTTTAGGCGCAGTGGGATTAACAGATTTCTTCTTACCTTTCTTGGGTTTGGGCCTCCAATGAGGGTTTGATTCAGCTACATATGCCCTGGAGTTTTTGACAATATCAAGGCGCTCAGCCTCAAGTTCCAGGTGACGACGAATATCATCAAAATTCTTGATATTCTCATTATGGGTCATATTCACCCGCATATGTTCCCAATTATCGGGAAGAGAGCGAACCACTGCAGAAATCTGTTGCTCGTCTGACAATTGAGTCCCACCGGTTTTTAATTCCCAGATCATATTGGGCATAATTTGAAGGTGTTGTTTCATAGTGTTGTTATCACGTTTTTTTTAACCATTGAATCTAATGGCTAATTCCCTCAACCTTGTCAACGAGGTGCCACCAAATTTATCTTTGAGAACTTCCCACATCTCGTGCAGTAGAGTACTGTTCATACTCAAACAGAAAGTCATTGTTCATGCAGCTCAACAACGTTATGCGAGCTATACGATCCTTTTTGCGCCAACTTTCGAAGGCTGCAACCTTGATAGGATCATCTGCATTGTCAACCTCTGGTTTTACCATTTTGGACAGCAGTTCTTCAACCTCTTGCTCCTCCAAAACCATTCTGACTTTCCTGTGCCACACGTCGTAGTTATCTCCGTCTGATTTGTTTCCCTGATTAAGATCTGCGATAATATGTTTTGAAGCCATTTCTGTTGAACTAAAAAATATGAGAATTAATAAGAGATATTTATTGTTCACCACAGTATATTAAAAACATCTTTGCCGCATGATCTAAATTAACATAAAAATAATGTGACATAAATATAGAAGGGAGACTTCGCCAAGCTTTGGAATCACAATCCACATAAACGCCCAATTATTTAAATTTAATTTTTCAGCGCATTAGACGTGTAATTTAGAGAATAATTTAATTAAATTACTACCATCTAAATTACTCCCACTAGGAATAAGTGTACATGTGTATATAATAGCATGATAATTTAATCCCAAGTACCAACAATTAATATTCCAAAAATATTAACAAAAGGAATTAAATTATAGGTAATATTACTCAATTAATATACCAAGTATGCTATAAACACATGAGAAAACTTCCAAAAAATTTCTAACAGTATATTATTACAATTAAACATTACTGTAATTTTTCTGGCATTTTCTGATAATTATGCTAATTATTACAATTAATAAACCATAGCATAATACAATTGGAAATTAACAAAAACATCCAATTATAATAATATTCCAAAACTTTTAATGGAAATATTAACAATAACCCAAAAATAAATTTCTGTAATTTTTTCAGAATTTTCTGATAAATAAAACTATTTTATAATGAATTTTCATTAATAAAATAATTAAAGAAATCAATTTCTGAAAATAAAAACAAAATAAAAAATATTTTCCGGAAATGGGTCAGCGTGCGGGTCGGCGCGCGGGTCAGCGGGCGCGGGTCGAACCAGGCGCGCGGGTCGCCCCTGCGCGTGCAGCACACGCGCCAGCTGCAAAGGCAGCCGCGTATGGCGCGCGCGCGTGAGCAATAGCGGCAGTCAGGAGCGCGTGAGGCCCACGCGCCGACTTCCCGACATTTTTTCGCGGCGCGGCTTTGACAGATCTGATCGGTTTTCTTTGCTGAGTGCTATGGTATGCTCAACTAACATTCTAGGAGCTTCCATATTGAGGGTGTGATGAACGTGAATCACTGAGAGTGAGATTTCACTTCATCTTCAACCTCCAGCCAACCATTAATTACAGAAATGTCATTGTGCGAAATAAACTTTGAAAAATCATATCTCTTTCAATATTTATCCGTTTAATGCGTATAATATGTCGTTGGAAAGCTTACAACACGTATTACGCATACATATTAACAAAAATACTAAACGAACAAATATACAGAAAGTTATGGCTACTCAAAGTGTTCGGATTGATAATATTTTTCAAGCTTTTTAAACATTCATCAATGGAGCTTTATGTAAACTACATACATGGCATACATGTGATCGAAATATGCATGCTCTGATACCAATGAAGGGATTTAATACCATGTACACTAGCATAAGTTTACATATTCGAGAACCAAAATTAAAATACCTTTTGAAGCGTATTAAATCTTTTGGTGCGGAAGATCTCGAACCAATCCACGAATCTATTCACAACCCAACGGCGTCTCCGAATTACAATCTTGTGGGATGAAAACGGAGCTCGATTCCATGATCCGTTCAACAAAATTATTACCGAATATTTTGGGAGCTCAATCTTTACAGTGTGCTTATTATTGCTTCATGCAATATTCTCTCTCTATTCTTTATCTCAGCAATCTGATCAATTATCTCCACTACAAACTTAAGGGAATAATGTGTTGCATATAAGGAAGGAGAGAGAGGGAAGATAGTGGACTCACGGGTCCAATAGGAAATGCATGAATCAGAAAATAATGAAGGAGTCATGCTTTACAGGAAATGCAAGGAACATTCACCAATCAATTAAAACATGGGTGTCCCACATTTAGATAATTGTGTTGTCCACTAACATTATCCAACACTTCACAAGTACAATCATTTCCTTCGAACCATCCGAACATAATTTATTAAAAATAATGTTGGGGTTTTAAATTTTTTATTTCAAATAATATGATATTAAATATTTTAATAATAATTTATGGCATAACCAATCATATGAGATTTACCCAACCAATATTATGGTGATACATCATTTGAGATCACTAGTATCACTCAGTTTATTATGAGTTTACCATGATACAGTTTGTAAAATACTACGTGTAGAAAGTTAGCCCATTGCACACCATATACCACCATATTTAAAAAATAAAAAAGAGAACTATGAGGTTTGCAAACACATGCAAGCAAAAACTAGATGGTTTAAATATTCATGATTTAAAATAAGAGTAATGTTAGAAGTCTCCATTTTTTTGACTCAAATAACAAGGTATTAATTATTTTGATGATAATTTATGTCATATCCAAACACATGAGATGTATCCAACCAATATTATGATGACACATCATTTGAAATATTTTTTGAGACAAAAAAATTTAAGACTCCTGACATTGAGTTTTTATTAGGAGGTCCAGGTCTTCCAAGGACCTCCCTATACATTTTCGACACGTATAATGAACCATACATAATTAATACAAACTTGCGCCCACGTGTTATGAGCTATTTGTTAAAAACACAAGTATTGTACACGTGTCGAAAATGTATAAGAATATTCTTTTCCTAATTGGAAGACCTGAACTTCCTAATAAAAATTCTCTGACATCACCCCTTTATATTGAGGACAAAGCTCATTGTGGATACGTCTACAATAAAACCTTTTACAGGCTTTTGTATTAAACTCATTTTAAATGTGTGTAATCGTTGGGCTTTAAGCAAATGACCCAATAGCATATTTTTTTGGGTTCTTTACAATAATATACAACAATTAGAAAGAAATTACAAAATTAGTGCACTAACAAAATAATTACAAAAAAAGTGCAAAACAGTAACCACTTCATATCATTCAAACGCTGAAATCATGGGGGAGTATCTGTCATTATCGACAGTTACTAATTCTTTTCAAACATATCATTTCGCATCTTTCAAACCCAAACCAAAACCGCATAATTAGCCAGTGTTTTGAAGATACGACAACGTCCCCGGAGTTGGTGGTGGTGATTGATGATGAAGAGAGGGAGGAGGAGGATATTGAAGCGACGCCATTTTCAACGCCTTGTGCTTCGCCCTTGTATTTCACTCCGTCGGCTTCTCCGCTTCATCGGTAGATGGGACGTGGAGCTTGTGCTGATGAAATGGTGTCGTAGTGTATTAGGACGGAGTAGAATACATATTATGAAGTAATTAATTAGGCCATTGAGAGTGTTCAATGTCGGAGGGGCAGTGACGCTGCCGCCGATCATTATATATATATATATATATATATATATATAAGATTGTAGCTGTATCTACTTTGTACAGTATAGTAAGTACTAAGTAGTATAGTAGAAGTATTAATTAGTTTTTGCATGATGTGATTTGAGGTTTCACCTAATCTGATTGGTTTAATTTGAATGGAGAGGCATTAAAGTGCACCTGCACAATCCTGCAACTTTGAAAAAAACTTTGTACGTTAAGTACAACAATTGGGTGTGTCTTTGTGTACATTTTGGGGTGTGTGCATAAATGTATTCATTGTTCATCTAATTTCCTTTAATTTCACAAAAACTGGACCTGATATTTTTCACCTCTGGCACAAAACTACAGTAGTACACGGTTATAGCTTGTAATTTAAAATTATTTTTTCACACGACAATGTTAATAATTATAATATATTTTTTATAATTAATTAGTAACCCAATAAAATTGAATTGGTTACCTTTGTGTGAAGGTTTGACTACCAACTGCAGTATGAAAAAAAAATCTATTATACATTTTTTATAATAAATTGGCAACTTAATAAAATTGAATTGGTTACCTTTGTGTGAAGGTTAGGCTACCAACTGCATTTTAAAAAAAAAAAATTCTATAATAGATTTTTTATAATTAATTGGTAACCCAATAAAACTAAAATGATTACCTTTGTATGAAGGTTTGGCTACTAATTTTCACTATGAAAAAAAATTCTATAATAGAGTTTTTATAATTAATTGCTAACTCAATAAAACCGAATTAGTTACTTTTGTATTAAGGTTTGGCTACCAATTGCACTATGAAAAAAAATTATATAATATATATTTTTTAATTAATTGGTAACCCAATAAAACTGAATTGGTTACCTTTGTATGAAGGTTTGGCTACCAAATGCACTATGAAAAAAAAAACTATAATAAATATTTTATAATTAATTGGTAACTCAATAAAACTGAATTTGTTACTTTTGTATAAAGGTTTGGCTACTAAATTGCACTATGGGAAAAAAAAATTCTATAATAGAGTTTTTATAATTAATTTTTAACCCAATAAAACTGAATTAGTTATTTTTGTATTAAGGTTTGGCTATCAACTGTATTATGGAAAAAAAATTATAATAGATTTTTTATAATTAATTGGTAACCCAATAAAACTGAATTGGTTACCTTTGTGTTAAGGTACTAACTGTATTATGAAAAAAAAATTATATAATAGATTTTTTATAATTAATTGGTTTACCTTTGTGTTAAGGTTTGACTACCAACTGCATTATGAATTTTTTTAATTAATTGATAACCCAATAAAACTGAATTGGTTACCTTTGTGTTCAGTTCCATAAAGTGAGGCAACACTTCTTATCTTTTTCATAGCTTCAAAGTTTGCGTGCATTATTTTACGCCTTATCGAAGACAAGACATGACTGACATGACATGATGGATGTTTTTAGACACAAAGCATGACTCTTTGTTAGCTTGTACTCGGAGCAACAAAAAAAATAGTACTCCCTTTCTATGTGAATCGCGGTGAAAGAAGTTAACATCCATGATCACTAGAAGAGAGAGAAATACTAAAGCATTTAATGTATACAAAATTAAATTAAAGGGATAGAAGGGAGAAGAGAGAAAGAGATGAATTGAAATCTATTAAACCACTCAACTAAATTAAAGGGATAAGAATGCACTAATTTTATAAATAAAATATTGCATATGTACTAATTTTGTTATGTATGCACTTTTATTGTAATTTTTTATAAAAATGTACTACTAAATGTAAATGTCCCTATTTTTAATGGGTACAAGTGTTAAAATTGGTCCTACAACGACTTTCTAATCACGTGGATAAAAGATATTTGACTTAAGTAATAAATCATCAATCAATACTTAGTCAATATTAGTCAAATAATACGCTAACAAATTATCCATTCTTTAATTAAATTAAATTAATTTAATTGATTGAGTTAACTCAAATCAAATTAATAAATTATTATTTTGTTGAACTTGTATTAATAAATTGTTCATTGAACTTTTATTTTTTATTTCATTCACTTTATCTCACTATCATATTAGTTATTTATCTTCTTTTTTCCTTTCCTATTAGATAACAAAACTCAAAATTAATTCTAATAATTTTCAACTTCATTAATATATAACTTCACAACTTTAATAATATAAATTGAATAAAAAAATATTTAATTATTCACATTTTTAAATTCATGTAAGTGCATATTTTTTTCTATACTACTTGTACATATTCACTTCAAAAAAATATATATAATTAATATTATTTATCAACACACTCCACAAACATGTTATATATATATATGTATATATATATATGTATATATATATATATATATATATATATATATATATATGGTGCTATGATGACGGTATGAACCGTCGCTATAACCTAAAAAATTGTTGTCATAACCGGTTCGTTAACGGACCGGTCTGTCGGAAAGACATTCTATATATATATAATGGGTAAAAGATATAAATACTCCTTTATTTTTCTTAATTAATTTCTTTTTGTCATTGCGATATAACTTAGCACCACCACTTTGTATGTGTAAGATGAAATTCTACAAAAATAATCAATATAAATTCTTCACTTTTTTTAATACTTACAAGTTTAATTTCTTCAATTTTTGATAAATGTAGTTCATATATAACTTATAGGATTAACAAAAATACCTTTAAAATTTTGACATTTAATAGAGATTTAATAGAACATAGTACAAATAAAATCTTTTTAAAACTATTTTAAAAAATAGCCCGTGACTCGTACGGGTGTAAGCTTGTTGATTTATAGAAGTCCAATTTATACTAATCTATCTGTCTATACCAATTTATAACAAGGCAAGTACCGAGTTATTTTGGTTGATCTTGAGTTAACTCAGTAGTCCAATTTTTGTGACTCGGTGACTCAAAAGGTTTTATTTTTGATTGTCATGTTTTGTTAGTTATAAATTTTGATATTCCCAAAAGTCAACTCAAAGCTCAAAACTTATGTTTTTCACAAAATTTTAATACACATTTATTATTAAAGATACAATGTACCACTTGTCATTAAAAATTGAGTAAAAATTATAAAAAATAAAAAATTTTAAACTATCAAATCACCAAATTTAAATTGATTCTAGATCAATTAAAATATCGCTCAAAAATATTATATATAAAATTTATTTGATAAATCCTTTTTAAGTTTATCGTATTTTGTACATATTATTAAATTTGTTATTTCTAAAAGTTAACCCAACGGACCAACCTCCATATATCAGAAGAATGCCAGTTCAAGGCAAATTACTTCTTTGCACTCTGCTGTTGGGAAAAGCAAAGAAGGGTCTCTCTTTTTAATTTTTATTTTCACCAAGGGTTATATAGCTTATAAAAACGAAATAAACTCAATTCAAAGTAAATGTGCTTACAATATATTAACTGAATTGATCCTTGGATAATATCTTTTTTTTTCTCACGTGAATAGTAAATGAGTCTCACTGTGAATCCAACCCTTGATTTAGTAAGATCAATTTTTTTTAAAAAAAATCACAAAGAAACAAAATATAATAAAATAAATTACAAAATTAAATAACATTGTTCAAATATTATTTACGACAACCATACTTTTCAAAGTTTCATTGCTCGAAACCGTAAGAATGATAATCTCATTTTTAATAGTTACAAAAATATAATATTCAACGTAAGTTATAAATAAAGAGGAAAAGAGAGAGTGACGGTGCACGTAGAAATTTGAGATTTTTATTATTTTTTAATTTAAAATTTCATAATTTTACTAAACACCCTATAACAAAATTTAAATTGACCTCCTGAAAATTTTTTGGGATTAAGAAAATAAAGTGTGAAACTATCATGTTTAGTTATTAAAGAACCATCAAGAAACACAAACCAATATACCTAAATAAAGCGTAAATAAGTTCGGAAAAAAAAGAAGAAGAAGGTGTAAATAATATTAAAACAATTAAAATAAAAGAATTGTTACACAAGGCAGCAGGGGGTGACACCTGTGATACATGCAAAGTTCTAGACGCATGGAAAGTTCACGATTCGTCTATTGCTTTTTCCTTACTAACCCATCACTCACGAAATCTAATCCGTGAGTGATCTTTGGAGGCGGTGTGGTCAGATTTGCTTCTTTTTTCTTCTTCTTCTCGTAACATAAATAAAAACTTTTAATTCAAACTCTTTTTTCAGTAGTTGGTATTAGAAATTTGGAATTGGATCCACAGATTTTTGTCCCAAGGTTTCTCTTTTTTCTCCCCCTTTCCCTCTCTATATATATCGCATTTGGGTGTTTGTTTATGTTTTAGTTCTGATATTTGGTTGATTTGCTTTTCCTGATTTTTGTTTATTTTTGTTGTTGTGAAGGATATTGATTAGATTGGGTAATATACATATAGAAACGAGAAATGGGTAGCTCAGGATTCTCATGGAAATTGGAGGATCACCCAAAGTTGCCAAAGGGGAAGATCATAGCTATGGTGGTTCTGGATGGGTGGGGTGAAGCCAAACCAAATCAGTACAATTGCATCTCTGTTGCCGATACACCCACCATGGATTCCCTTAAAAATGTACTATTTCTCTTTCCCAAATCTCATTGTACTCCTGTTTAAATAAGTTTTGAAGTTTTCATATTCAAAATTGGTCATTTTAAATTCAAATTCCCCCTTAAAACTTCAACAATTTTAACAATCAGATGCATATTCTTATTTTGGCATTGTTGTGTGTGTAAATGAAGTGGAGACGAGATGGTATTGTTGTGTGTGTGAATGAAGTGGAGACGAGATGGTATATGGGCTTGATTGATATTTGATATGTGTATTGTTTTGAAGGGTGCACCTGATAAATGGAGATTGGTGAGGGCTCATGGGACTGCAGTGGGGCTTCCGACAGAGGATGACATGGGTAATAGTGAAGTTGGTCACAATGCCCTTGGTGCTGGACGGATATTTGCTCAAGGGTTAGCTTCTTTTTGTTCCTTTTTGTACTCTTAGTGTTATGTAGTTAATTTATGGAAAATATTAAGTTTTCACATTGTGATACAAAAAACATGTTAGTAAATTGAACGAGACTTATATATTATATGTAATAGTCAATGGATCTGTTTACTTCAATGAGATGCCAAAAACACTAGTCTTAATTAAGATATAGATGATCTGAGTTAAACGTTCTTGCATGTAATGAGTTTTTTGGGGGGGGCGGGGGGTGAGAAGATGTCAAAATGGGAATATATTAGAACACTTAGTATGTTATTAGCTTCTAGAAGTAGCAGGCCATGCAACTGCATCATGGCAGTTAGCGGGTAGAGAGCTTTTATGTTCTTTTCCCAAGTATCTATATCAGCCTTAGTCTTAGATAATCCTTTATATATCTTGTATCTAGCTCTATGAGAAGTCATGTATATGAAATGAATCAAATCTAGAGAGCACTCTCTTGAGGCTTCTTAATCTCTGTCTTATTTTTCAATTTTCTCAGTCCTGTTCTTGCCTATCTCACCTCAACTCTAATCTATTTATTTTCTTCTTCCCAAAATTGAATTAGTCAAGCTCCATCAAGGCTTGACAGAAGACATTATTTGTATAAATTTTCCTTTTGAAATGAAAGCATGAAATAATTGAATAAATACCCATCAGGCAAACAAACAAAATGCACGTGCAGAACCACCAAAACAATGGAAATGAAAGTTAGAAAGCCTTTCCCCCCTTTCTATGTGGATTTATCACTGGAGTGAAATTAGCTTTTTGAAAAACTTTTCCCAGAAATGTTTTATAATGTTTTCATGTTCTATGCACAAGCAAATAAGAAAATGGGGAGTCTAGATATGTTAACCGTTCGTTTCGTAGAATCGATACCGGTAAGCGATACGCTGCATAGGCTGAAACGCGTTACGCTAGTGTAGTTATATATGAGTGGTTATAGTTCGGAATTCCTTTAGAATCTAATGCAATAAAACTAAGTTTTGTAAAAGCTTTTTAGTTGAATCGACTAGTTGATTGTTGTATAAATAATTTAGTACAAATTTGATGTTTTAGCATCCAATACTAAGTTAGAATATCAATATTTGTGCAATTATAGATAAAACAATAAAAAAATATTTTGGTACTCTAAATTAGAGACGTAAGAGTATTGTTAGAATGTGTTATGTAGGGAAAACATGTTTCCATGTTTTCCTCTCCATGTTTTCCTTTCCATGTTTTCTTCTTAGAATTAGGACATCATCTTGTGTATAAATATAGCTACTAGCAATCTGAATGAATACAACATAATGGAATTATTCCTATTCCTAATCCTTATTTGTTCTATTACATGAATACTCTTCTCTCTTTCTACATGGTATCAGAGCTAGATCCTTTATCAGTGGAATTTTTTCTATTCTTTTTCTTTCTTTTTCTCTGCCGTTCCTAGTTTCTGACAGAAAATTAGTTGAACAATTAGATATAGAGAAATTGAGATCATAATTGGAGTACCCATTGTCGGGCGACCAACTCCGAACTTTCAATTTTCCGACCCTCCTCCGCACGCGCCCTCACGCACTACCACACGCACCTGCCGCCGACGCCACGCACCTTCTTTGACCGGCGCATGAGACCTTTTCCCGCGACTTTTTTCGGTGTGGCTTCTTTCCAAGGTGGTCGTCTCCCTCTTCTCTTACTATCTACAGTGGTCTTAGAGCGAGAAACTTAGGTTTGTTTGTGTTGGGCACTTACAGTTAGCTTTCCTTCCCTAGTATTCAGTGGGCTCATACAAGGAGAATTGGAAAGAACAAATTGGCTGCACCTGTTCTGGCGTGCACCTTGGCTGTTTCCTGGCCTATTTCCGACGGCGTGGTTTGTGTCAGCACGTGGTTTGTGGTTTGTTGCTGCTGTTCTCCTATGTTGGCCTACAGTTTTGGTTATCTAGCATGACTTACTGTCTCACATGGGTATGCAGATTTGTGGTGCTCGTGTCATGTGCCCATGTTTTGTATAGTTCAATGTAGTTGCTAATGGCTGCACTTGTTTTCTTTTTATTTTGCTGAAATTCTGATTTGGGGGTGTCATAGTGGACCCACGTTGAATTCTTTCCTTGCCCACTATCATTGCATCGGTGGATTTTCTGATTATTTGCATTATGATTCCTGGACGTAATTTAATGTCACGTGGGTTGTTTCTTCGCTGCTGATATTGGGCTGCTGTAATTCAGCTACCATAGTCTATGTAGTTGTTGCATTCGGGCCCCTCATGGCTTGGTTGTGCTGCTGATTCTTTTTTGTTCACGAGTGGGGATTAGTACTCTCCACTTGCTTGTGCTGGTCTGGTGGGCTTATTGTTGATTATGTTAATTGGATGTCCACTTGTTCTTGTTGGCAAACGGGTCCCGCACCAGTTGGAGCATTTGTCGAAAATTTTCTGCCTTTTTAGGCATATTCTAGCTGGTCCTCATGTGCTACAGTTGGTAGCCACTTTGTTGCTCCATTTTTTGTTGCGCTTGATGTTTCTTCCAACGTGATATCCATTGTTGATGTTTCTTCTAACGTGATATCCATTGTTGATGTCTTTTTCAACACGGTATCCATTGTTGATGTCTTTTCCAACACGGTATCCATTGTTGATGCTTTTTCCAACATGGTATACCTGTCTCTGACGGCAATTACCGTTGTTTTTCAGCTCCTTTCACGTGATTAATTTCTTCTGGGCTTGCTTATCTTAAGTGGGTTTTATCAAATGCACTTTAATTTATCCCTTTTATATAAAGTTGTATTTAAGGGGGAGTATTAGATATGGTCTGATGGTTTTGAATCCTCAAGTTTTGAGGTTGTGGTTGACAGCCTTGGTTGCTGCCTTGCTGGCATGTGCAAGCTGCTGGTCTCACATGGGTGCAGACATGTGGAGCCCCTTTTTACTCATATTCAACATAATGGAACTTTAACTCACGCTGCAATATTGTTTTGCAGGAATTTTTAGTTTTTAGTTTTCTGGTTAACCCTACTTAGGCTGACTCTTGCACCATGTTGTTGTACATGTTAACTTCCTTTGCAGATTATTGGGCTCCATTTGCTGTTTTTCAGCTTTCTGGTCCTTCTTTTCTGCATTCCAGCACAATAACTCCTAAAAGGAATTAATATTTCGTAGAGCTGTTGGGGAAGCATGTGGGGTGTACATTTGCGCATTTTTCTCCTTTTGCAGCTAGTGAGATTTATTTCCTACATGTGCTGTGTTGTCCAGCACTTTTGCAGTTAGTGGGTTCAACTTTTGCACCTAGTGGGGTTCGTTTTCTGCACGTGGGGCCTGCTCATGGGCTGGTATTTAGGACAGATTTGCTGACTTGCTTCCATTTTCAGTTGCAATGCCTCACGTTGTGCTTTATTGACTTTGTTTCATCCATTCTGTGTTTCAAGTTGGGTATGCGAGACATCTATACACCAACTTGAGGGGGGTGTTAGAATGTGTTAGGTAGGGAAAACATGGGAAACATGTTTTCCTCTCCATGCTTTCCTTTCCATGTTTTCTTCTTAGAATTAGGATATGTTAGAATGCGTGTATAGGAAAACAGGTTCTCTGCTTTCCTCTGAATGTTTCCTCTTTATATTTTTTCTTCCTAGAATTAGGGACAATCTATGTGTATAAATAAAATGTATGATTCTAAAAGTCTAAATAATACAATTTGAATGTACATAATTGATACATTTCTACATAGTATCAGAGCCAAATCCAGTTTCCTTTCAGTAACCTTTTTTCTTCCGCGTCGCTACTGCTCGTGTTTTCAATCAGAAAACTAATCAATGAGTTAGATATACAGAAATTGAGATCATACTTGGGTTGCTTAGCACCGGGCGACCAACACAGAGGTTTCACTTCTCAGACCCACTGCCACACGCGCCCTCAAGCGCCACCCCCACGCGCCTGCCCCGACCGGCGCGTGAGAGCTTTTCCAGCGAGATTTTCCGGCGCAGTTTTTTGCAGCGTGGTCGTCTCTCTCCCCTCTTACTATCTACAGTGGTTCTAGAGAGAAAAATTTAGGTTTGTTTATGTTTGGCTTACTATCAGTTCGTTGAAGAGTATAACTATCACTGTTGGTACTGTTGGTATAGATATCACTGTTGGGCTTATTTCTTACCGCTTCAAGACTATTAATTCCTTCAAAACTATCACTGTTAGGCTTATTAATTCCTTCAAGACTATCGTTGTTAGGCTTAGTATCACTGTTTCTTTTTTTTTTGTCACTGGTGCTTAATGTTAAGGCTGTAAATTATTCTTGTTGTTATTTCCTTGGATAAATTCTTGCTACTCCTATTATCTTACCATGGCAGAATCTGGCCCTATTATTGAAACCAATAAGGGACAATTGATTAGAAATCATCATCTCAATTCTGCTTTGGTTCTTAGTCCATTTAAATTGGATGGAAACAATTATCTTGCTTGGTCCCAAACATGTCGTATGTCCATTGAAGCTAATCGAATGTAGCACTTTATCACTAGTACAATAACCATGCCTATACAAGCAGGTGTGGCCCAAGAAGAGTGGAAATATGATAACTCAATGGTAAAAACATGGATTTTTAACTCAATGGAACCTAGTATGAGGAGCAGTTATGTGTTTCTAGACACTGCATATGCACTTTGGGAAGCTATCGCCCAAACCTTCTTTGTTAGTGGTGATATGTCTAAAGCATATGATATCCGCAAAAGAATCCGTGAGCTAGGTCAAGGGGAGAAGTCTGTGGCACAATATTTTGCAGAAAGA
Organism: Aralia elata; assembly: GCA_034770075.1. Classification (NCBI taxonomy): domain Eukaryota; kingdom Viridiplantae; phylum Streptophyta; class Magnoliopsida; order Apiales; family Araliaceae; genus Aralia; species Aralia elata. The sequence continues at coordinate 5,777,842 of CM068385.1, read as the reverse complement.
AATGCGTTGTGGCAGGAGCTCGATCATTACCGGGTTTTTTCAACTAAATGTCTGGAAGATACTGCTGCTTATCAAAAGTTTGTTAATGAAGATAGAGTTGTGGATTTCTTGGTCGGTTTGAATATTGAATTTGATCAAGTTCGAACACAACTACTTGGTTAGACACCTTTCTCATCACTACGTGAGGCTCATGCTGGAGTCCAACAAGAGAAAAGTAGACGTCGGGTAATGGTCTTAAATATACATCTTGTTGACCGTTTAGCCATGATTGCTTCATATCCTAAGCCTGGCCTTCTCATCCCTTCTTCTATTGAAAGGGAGTCCCGTGAATGTGACTACTGTGGGGGGAAAGAATCACACTAGGGATCGTTGTTTTAAGCTTCATGGGCGTCCTAAAGGACGTGGAGGTCGGTCTGGTCGTGGACGTGGATCTCATGCCTACATGTCTACTCCTCCGCCTCATGTTGATGTATCTAGCACTACAGATACTACTACTGCACTCACTCTTGAGGAAATCTCAGCCTTTCGAAAATTCTGTTCCAAATCTACTTCATCTCATTATGCTCAGACAGTTATACTTCCTTGTGCCCTTCATGTTTTATCCATTTGATACAGGTGCCTCTGAGCATATAACTGGATCCTCCAACCTCTTTACATCATACACGCCCCGCTCTGGCAAAGACAAGGTTCGAGTTGCTGATGGCTCTCTGTCTTCTATCTCCGGGAGTGGCTTTGTCGTTTGTACCCCTACATTCACATTATCATCTGTTCTCCATATTCCTTCATTTACTGCAAACTTATTATCTGTTCAACGCCTTTCTGAATCTATGCACTACTCAGTAACCTTTTTTCCTAATCATTATGTGTTTCAGGACTTGGTGACGGGGCAGAAGATTGGCAGTAGTAGTGCAGTTGATGGTCTCTATTATTTAGATGTTCCCTCATCTAATATGCTCTCTACTCAGGCTCTTCACTCTACTTCTGACCCCAGCCTGACCTTTCTCCATCAATGGCATCGTCGTTTGGGTCATCCTAATTTGATAGTATTGGAGTCCTTGTTTCCATCTTTAGTTAAACAATATAACAAAACTCAGTTTTTGTGTGAACCGTGTGAATTCGGTAAACACAAACGTTCGACTTATTTTGCTATTAACAGTCGTCATTGTGAGCCTTTTGCTGTTATCCACACTGATGTATGGGGACCTTCTCGGGTTGTTTCCCGTTCTGGTTTTAGATGGTTTGTTAGCTTTATTGATTGTTATTCTCGTGTCACTTGAATTTACCTTCTGTGTTCCAAAAGTGAAGTTTTTGATTGTTTTCAAGACTTTCATAAAATGATTCAAACCCAATTTAACGCTAAGGTCAAAATTCTCCATAGTGATAATGGTCGTGAATATAGTAATAATCATGTTTTTGCATCTTACCTCTCTTAGCATGGCATCATTCTTCAAACTACCTGTGTCAAGATTCCAGAACAAAATGGGATTGCGGAAAGAAAAAATCGACACTTACTAGAAGTTGCCCGCACTCTTATGTTCACAATGGCAACCCCTAAATTTTTATGGGGAGATGCAGTTCTAACTGCCGCATTCCTTACCAATCGCCTTCCTTCTAGGATCCTTGGAAACAAAAGTCCTATCCCTTTCCTTCCGCAACTACCCAGTCCTTCTCCTTCCCCTCGAGTTTTTGGTTGTGTGTGCTATGTTCATGATAAATCTCCTACTCGGGGAAAATTAGATCCCAAGGCTCTTCGGTGTGTTTTCATCGGTTATTCTCCCACCCAAAAAGGATATAAATATTATCATCCTCCTTCTAACAAAATATTTGTCACTCGAGATGTCACTTTTTGGGAATTAGAAACTTTTTATTCCTCTTCACCTTCTCCTAAGGGGGAGGATGTTATTGATGAGGAGAAGCTTCATTCTGAGACGGCAAAACTAATGATTTTTTCACTGTACTTGGCACGTTTTACTTAATACATCCCTGAACTTTTAATTTTTCAAATTACACCATTAAACTAATTAATATTTTCAAATTGTGTCACTCTGTTACAAAAATTGGATGGACGTTAAATCTAGGAATTAAACTCTCAACATGAAAGTATTTTTCCTCTTTTTCATAGTCAATTTTCTATACTCTGCTTTAGAAAAACTCCAAGAAAGTCAATTTTTTATACTCTGCTTTACTTCACCCTTAAATCTAGGAATTAAACTCCAAGAAAGTCACTTTTTTATACTCTGTTTTACGAAAACTCTCCGAAACACATCAAATCAAAATATTTGGGTAGATTAATATGAGAAAAAGAGAAAAAATACTTTTATGTTAAGAGTTTAATTCCCATATTTAACGTCCATCCAATTTTTGTAACGTAATGACCTAATTTGAAAATATTAATTAGTTTAATGGTGTAATTTGAAAAATTAAAAGTTCAGTGGTGTATTAAGTAAAACGTGCTAAGTACAGTATAAAAATCATTAGTTTTGCCATTCTGAGACTGGTATTACAAGTATTATTATACCGTCCTTTCCTATTCGTGTTATTGTTTCTGATAATTCTGCGCGGGGGGAGTTACAGTTACAAGAGTCATGTGATAAACCGCCTGAGCCTGAGTTGAAGACCTATACTCGGAAAGGGAAAAAAAGGTCACCATCACTGCACCACTACATCGACCGTGCTCCGAACCTAGTCTTGATAATGCTAATGGTGAGAATCCTAATCCTATTTGTTCTTCTGATGATACTGACATTCCTATTGCTCTTAGAAAAGGTGTCAGATCTTGTACACAACATTCTACCTCGAATTTTGTATCATATGATAATTTATCTGCATACTACCATTCCTTTGTTTCTTCGTTGTCCTCTATATCTATTCCTCAGGGGTGGAGAGAAGCAATTAGCAACGAGAACTGGAAACATGCTATGATAGAAGAGATGAATGCCCTGAAAAAGAATGACACTTGAGAACTAGTTACTCTTCCTTATGGAAAAAAACCAGTTGGTTGCAAATGGGTATATACAGTAAAACAAAAGCCAGATGGGACAGTTGAAAGACTCAAAGCCAGACTAGTTGCAAAAGGGTACACTCAAACCCATGGAATTGATTACCAGGAGACTTTTGCTCCTGTGGCGAAGATGAACTCTGTTCATACCATAATCTCATGTGCAACAAACTTTGGCTGGGATATTCAACAATTGGATGTGAAAAATGTATTTCTTCATGGTGACTTGGAAGAAGAAGTATACATGGAAATACTCTCTGGTTTTGCTTCATTTGTCACCAAGGGTAAGGCTTGTAAGCTGCGAAAGGTTTTATACGGGTTGAAGCAATCTCCTCGGGCCTGGTTTGGTAAATTTCACAAAGCAATGATAAAACTTGGGTACAAGCAGAGTCGAGCAGATCACACTCTATTTGTCAAACAAATAAATGGTAAGACTGTCATTCTTATTGTTTATGTTGATGACATTGTGGTGACAGGGGATAATAGAGAAGAGATAGTTAATCTCAAAGCAAGTCTGGCTAAAGAGTTTGAAATCAAAGATCTTGGCACCTTGAAATATTTCCTTGGTATTGAAGTTGCAAGATCTTCCAGTGGGATTTTTCTATCTCAACGGAAGTATGTCCTTGATCTGTTAACAGAAACTGGCATGCTAGGATGTAAACCTGTTGATTCTCCTATTGAAGTTAATCATCATCTAGAAGGAGGCACAGGACCTACAGTTGATAGCGAAAGATATCAACGTCTAGTGGGACGACTGATATACCTGTCTCATACTAGACCCGATATATCTTATGTTGTGGGTATAGTGAGCCAATATATGCATGATTCTCGACAATGTCAGATGGAAACCGTTTACAGAATTTTGAGGTATCTCAAGTCTGCTCCTGGAAAAGGTTTATTGTTTGCACCTAATGGTCATATGAGAGTCGAAGCATTTTCCGAATCAGATTGGGCTGGCTCTATAGAGGATTGTCGATCTACATCAGGCTACTGTTCATTTGTTGGAGGTAATCTTGTTACTTGGCGTAGTAAAAAACAGTCCGTGGTGACAAGATCTAGTGATGAGGCTGAATATCGGGCTATCGCCTTGGGTATATGTGAACTAATGTGGTTTCGAACTTTACTAGAAGATTTGGGTGTTACAACTAAAGGGCCTATGCAGTTATTTTGTGATAACAAGGCAACCATTAGTATTGCAAACGACCCAGTGCAACACGATAGAACAAAGCACATTGAGATTGACAGACACTTCATCAAAGAAAATTAATCAGTGGTCTTGTTTGCTTGCCTTTTGTAAAAACGGAACATTAGCTAGCTGATATTTTGACTAAGGGTCTTTCTGGTAAAATGTTTCACCCATTGTGTTTCAAGTTAGGTATGCGAGATATCTATACACCAACTTGAGGGGAAGTGTTAGAATGCGTGTATAGGAAAACAGGTAGGGAACCTGTTTTCCTCTGAATGTTTCCTCTTTATATTTTTTTTCCCTAGAATTAGGGACAATCTATGTGTATAAATGTATGCTTCTGTCAGTCTAAATAATACAATTTGAATGTACATAATTGATACATTTCTATAGGACATCATCTTGTGTATAAATATAGCTACTAGCAATCTAAATGAATACAACAAAATGGGTTCTATTAAATGAATACTCTTCTCTCTTTCTACGAGTACCATGTTTGGGAATGCGAGTACCAATACTCGGTTCGCTAGATCAATTCTTGGTAACCCTGGTTACACTAGGTAAATTTTATGTAGCTGAATATAAAGTTTTCTAGATTTAAAAAGTTTAGGATTCTCAGCTGTTTTCCATGTAATAGGATTCCTTTTTTTTTTTTAGTCTCCAAGTTCTCAGGTATGGCTGCTCAGCCATGTATAATCTTATTCACTGGAGTTTCTGGATGTAACATCTAAGATATGGTATGTACTTCAGTTTAAAAAACAAGTAACTTTTTGGCACATGTGCTTCTGCTTTCATTATGATTTTGAAATAAATAATCTATAAGGAAGCTCTTTACGTGATGCTTTAATTGAATTTTCAACAGGCAGCATTGATGGGAAAAATATTGGGCACTGAACTACAGATCAGATTTTATCTTTTCTTTCAAAAGTACATTTTAAGGATCATTTCATTTGAGTTGCTAAATTTGTAATGGATTTGTTTACTTGTAGTGCAAAACTTGTTGACATTGCTCTCGAGTCTGGAAAAATCTATGAAGGTGATGGCTTTAAATACATTAAAGAATCTTTTGAACATGGCACATTGCACCTCATTGGGTTATTGAGTGATGGTGGAGTCCACTCCCGGCTAGACCAATTGCAGGTAAAATTTATATCTGATATTAGCTTATTTTCCTTGGTCAAAGATGTAATTACAATAGTTATTATAATACTTTTTTTTCCTTGCGGATGCAGTTGTTGCTCAAAGGTGCCAGTGAGCGTGGTGCCAAAAGAATCCGCGTTCATATTCTTACTGATGGTCGTGATGTTTTGGATGGTTCAAGTGTACACTTTGTGGAAACTCTTGAGAATGATCTCTCAAAATTACGTGAAAAAGGTATTGATGCGTGGATTGCATCTGGTGGAGGGCGCATGTATGTTACAATGGATCGATACGAGGTAGATAAACTGTGATAAATATTATTATATTTGATAAACTCTTTGGGATATCCTTGGCCTATAATAACTCTGACGCTCTAAGTGGAATTGTTGGTGGCTGATTTGGGCCACATGTATAACTTATATCAACTTTGTATTCATCTCTAGCATAGTAGATCAGTTTATCTATAGTGACAATCTGAATGGACTGATTGAGAAGTGTCAAGCATAGTGTTATCAATTGAATTGGATCTTAAATTTCTTAAAACCTTTTTAGCATTTGAGTGACCTTTTGATTTTTGAAATCATAAGCGCTACTACTGATGCTCTTAAAATTGTGCTGACTGTATTGTGAAATTAGAATTTGCCAACATTCAATGACCCTCTACCAAGCGTATTGTGAGTGTTTGGGTACTTTCTGATCGGTTTTGTTGACCATTTATTGTTGCTTTGGTATGGTCCCTGTGTACACTGGGGCCATCCCATTTTGAGCGTTTCTTTTGATATATTTCTTATACCCCAAAAATTGTCTACTGATCCTTCTTTTAGGAAACAAGTCTGCCATTGGTCATCTACCATAAAAATTAACTTGGCCTGCATGATAAAAAGGTGTTACTAGGATATTGCTCCACCCAACACAAGAGCCCAATGCTTTGCCAGTGCATGTAGTATTTTTTTTGGAACCCTGAATATAAAATTATTGTATTAACCTATTATGCTGAATCAGGCAGGCTATCAATGGTGGGATACATAATTGGGAGTCCTTCCCATCAGCTTTTGTTCTTGATATTCTACCTTTTTTGATCAGTGTGTGTGCCACTTGGTGTAATTAGAGCTGTTTCTTTTGCAGAATGACTGGGATGTCATAAAACGAGGATGGGATGCACAAGTTCTAGGCGAAGCACCATACAAGTTTAAGAGTGCACTTGAAGCTGTCAAGACTTTGAGGGCGCAGCCCAATGCTAGTGATCAGTACTTACCTCCATTTGTTATTGTTGATGAAAATGGCAAGCCTGTTGGGCCTATAGTTGACGGAGATGCTGTGGTGACTTTCAACTTTAGAGCGGATCGTATGGTCATGGTTGCCAAGGCTTTTGAATATGAGAATGTAGAAGGTGTAGAAAATCTATACACAATGTTATGATTTCATATTGCAAGAGTTTACAATTTATACAAGTTTGGTGCTCTATTCTAGGAGTAAAACAAGGAGCATAAAATGGGGAGAGGAAAACAAGGAACATGTTTTCCTCCTTAGTGCAGCACTTCTAACACTCCCCCTCAAGTTGGTGTATAGATATCTCGCATACCCAACTTGAAACACAAGGGATGAAACATCTTACCACTAAGACCCTTAGTCAGAATATCAGCTAGCTGATGTTCTGTTTTTACAAAAGATAAGCAAATAAGACCACTGACTAATTTTTCTTTGATGAAGTGTCGGTCAATCTCAATGTGCTTCGTTCTATCATGTTGTACCGGATCATTTGCAATACTAATGGCTGCCTTGTTGTCACAAAACAACTGCATAGGCCCTTTAGTTGTAACACCCAAATCTTCTAGCAAGGTTCGAAGCCACATTAGTTCACATATACCCAAGGCGATAGCTCGATATTCAGCCTCAGCACTAGATCTTGCCACCACAGACTGTTTTTTACTACGCCAAGTAACAAGATTACCTCCAACAAATGAACAGTAACCTGATGTAGATCGACGATCCTCTATAGAGCCAGCCCAATCTGAGTCGGAAAAAGCTTCAACTCTCATATGACCATTTGGTGCAAACAATAAACCTTTGCCAGGAGCAGACTTGAGATACCTCAAAATTCTGTACACGGTTTCCATATGACTTTGTCGAGGATCATGCATATATTGACTGACTATACCAACAGCATAAGATATATCAGGTCTAGTATGAGAAAGGTATATCAATCGTCCCACCAAACGTTGATATCTTTCTCTATCAACCGTAGGTCCTGTGCCACCTACTAGATGATGATTAACTTCAATAGGAGAATCAGCAGGCTTACATCCCAACATGCCAGTTTCTGTTAAAAGATCAAGTACATACTTCCTTTGAGATAGAAAAATTCCACTGGAAGATCTTGCAACTTCAATACCAAGGAAATATTTCAAAGGACCAAGATCCTTGATCTCAAACTCTTTGGCTAGTCTTGCTTTGAGGTTAACTGTTTCTTCTCTATTATCCCCTGTCACCACAATGTCATCAACATAAACAATAAGAATGGTAGTCTTACCCTTTATTTGTTTGACAAATAGAGTATGATCTGCTCGACTCTGTTTGTACCCAAACCTTATCATTGCCTTGTGGAATTTACCAAACCAGGCTCTAGGAGATTGCTTCAAACCATACAGAGCCTTTCGCAGCTTACAGACCTTACCCTCAGTTGCAGATGAAGCAAAACCAGGGGGTATTTCCATATATACCTCTTCTTCTAGGTCACCATGAAGAAATGCATTTTTCACATCCAATTGCTGAATATCCCAGCCAAAGTTTGCTGCACATGAGATTATGGTACGAACAGAGTTCATCTTTGCCACGGGAGCAAAAGTCTCCTGGTAATCAATCCCGTGAGTCTGAGTGTACCCTTTTGCAACTAACCTGGCTTTGAGTCTTTCAACTGTCCCATCTGCCTTTTGTTTCACTGTATATACCCATTTGCAACCAACTGGCCTTTTCCCATAAGGAAGAGTAACTAGTTCCCAAGTATCATTTTTTTTCAGGGCATTCATCTCTTCTATCATAGCATGTTTCCATTTCTCGTTGCTAATTGCTTCTTTCCACCCCTGAGGAATAGATATAGAGGACAGAGAAGAAACAAAGGAATGGTAGGATGCAGATAATTTTATCATATGAAACAAAGTTCGAGATAGGATGTTGTGTACAAGACCTGACACCTTTTCTAAGAGCAATAGGAATGTCAGTATCATCAGGAGAACAAATAGGATCAGGATTCATACCATTAGTATTACCAAGACTCGGTTCAGGGCAAGGTTGGTGTAGTGGTGCAGCAATGGTGACCTTATTCTTCCCTTTTCGAGTATAGGTCCTCAACTCAGGCTCAGACTGTAACTGTAACTCCCCCTGTGTAGCATTATCAGAAACAACAACAGGAGTAGAGGAAGATGGCTCGAACTCCCCCTGTGTAGTATTATCAGAAACAACAACAGGAGTAGAAGAAGATGGTATAATAATACCTGTACTTGTACTAGTTTCAAAAGACGTCTCCTCATCAATAACATGTTCCTCCCCCTGAGGAGACGGTGAAGAAGAATAAAAAGGTTCAGACTCCCAAAAAGTTACATCCCGAGTGACAAACACTTTGTGAGAAGGGGGGGGGTGATAACATTTATAACCTTTTTGGGTTGGAGAATAACCAATGTGAAAACACACCGAAGAGCTTTGGGATCTAATTTACCCCGAGTGGGAGATTTTTCATGAACATAACACACACACCCAAAAACTCGAGGTGAAGGAGAAGGACTTGTCATGTGTTTGGAGGAAAGAAATGGGACTTCTATTCCCAAGAATTCTAGAAGGAAGCCGATTTATAAGAAATGTAGCAGTTAAAACGGCATCTCCCCATAGAAATTTAGGTGTGTTCATAGTGAACATAAGAGTGCGTGCTACCTCTAGTAAGTGTCGATTTTTCCTTTCTGCCACCCCATTTTGTTCTGGGGTTTGTGTGACACAGGAGGTTTGAAGTATGATGCCATGCTGAGAGAGATAGGATGCAAAAGTATTATTATTACTATATTCTCGACCATTATCGCTATGGAGAATCTTGACTTTAGCTTCAAATTGGGTTTGGATCATCTTATGAAAATTTTGAAAACAGTCAAAAAACCTCATTTTTGGAATGAAGAAGATAAATCCAAGTTGTACGAGAATAGCAATCAATAAAACTAACAAACCATCTATGACCAGAACGAGAGATAACCCGAGAGGGTCCCCACACATCAGTATGTATAATAGCAAAAGGTTCAGAATGTCGACTGTTAATAGCAGAATAAGTAGAACGTTTGTGTTTACCTAATTCACATGGTTCACATAAAAACGGAGTTTTGTGACACTGCTTAACTAAAGAAGGGAATAAAGACCCTAGTATTGATAAAGGAGGATGTCCCAAACGTCGATGCCATTGATGAAGAGAAGTCAGGTTAGATTCAAAAGTAGATTGAAGAGCCTGAGTAGCAGTTCCATCTGTAATCAAAGGCATGTTAGATGTGACACCATCCAAATAATAGAGACCACCAACTGCACTACTACCACTACCAATCTTTTGCCCTGTCACCAAAGTCCTGAAAAATACAATGAGTTGGAAAAAAAATGACTGAGCAATGTAAGGATTCAGTAAGACGTTGGATAGATAATAGGTTTGCGGTAAAACGAAGGAATATGAAGAACGGATGATAATGTTAATAAAGGAGTACAAACTACTGAACCTCTCCCAGAGATAGGAGAAAGAAAACCATCAGCTACTCGGTTAACCTTGTTTTTGCCAGAACAAGGCGTGTATGAGGTAAAGAGATTGGAGGACCCAGTCATATGCTCGGAAGCACCTGTGTCAATGATCCAACTAGGACCAGTAGATGAGACATTAAGAGCACAAGAGTGTATACCTGATTGTGCATAATGAGAAATAGATTTGGAACCTTGTTGTCCCATGCTACTGTTATGAACCCTACTGCTAGCACCACTTTGTTCTGCCATGTAAAAGATGAGTACAATATATATCCGAGGAGAATAAACTTTCCAAAGGATATCAAATAATTGCACTACACTTAGAGACAGAATTCCCTAGGAAAAACACGCTGGAAAAAACTGCCGGAAAAAGCTATCGGAAAAAGTCGCCGGAAAAAGTCGACTGATAAATGATCAGAACCACGCCGGTAAAAAACTGTCAGAAAAAGTCGCCGGAAAAACTGCCGGAAAAAGTCGCCGGAAAAAGTTGCCGGAAAAAGTTGCCGGAAAAAGTCGCCGGAAAAAGTCGTCGGAAAAAGTCGCCTGATAAAGGATCAGAGCTCTGATACCATGTAGAAGGTGTAGAAAATCTATACACAATGTTATGATTTCATATTGCAAGAGTTTACAATTTATACAAGTTTGGTGCTCTATTCTAGGAGTAAAACAAGGAGCATAAAATGGGGAGAGGAAAACAAGGAACATGTTTTCCTCCTTAGTGCAGCACTTCTAACAGAGAACTTTGATAAATTTGATCGAGTTCGATTTCCTAAAATTCGTTATGCTGGGATGCTTCAATATGATGGGGAGTTGAAGCTGCCAAGTCACTACCTTGTTTCTCCTCCAGAGATAGACAGAACTTCTGGTGAATACTTGACGCATAATGTTGTTCGTACTTTTGCATGCAGGTTGGTTGCTCAAAAAAGCATATTATGTGTTTACCTTTATTGTTTATCTCAAAATTATAAAATAAACTGTAGTATGTTTCGTCTTGTATGACATATCTATATGATTTTATTATCTTGTACTTCGACTTATTTGGCTTTCAAATTTAAACACATTTAAAGCAAGACATAAATATTTGAAGGTTGAAAATATTGAAAGAGGGAATAATAGACTTGATTCTTTGCTTTGGCTTCATGAGTGCCCTGTTGGGCCTTACTGGACTTTGTGTTTCCAGAAATTGTATTCTTCTTTGCATTGTTTTTGTGATTGGTTAAATACATGTTCATCTTCTTTGTTGCTTATTAATTTTGTTAAGGAACAATAGTGTCTCTAATTTAATAGACGCCTATTACTAGGGAGATGTAGGTGCCTTCTAAGACCATTGTTTAGATGATATATTTATTATCTACCTGAGAAGTTGAAGTTTGCCAGTAACTGTTTGGTTTTTGCTCCATGACTCATTTTTTCACAACATTACTCTGTTAGGTTATTTCCCATTACATTGTTTGCCATCTAGCGTGAGCTAACTTTTTTTTCCCCTTATTTAGTGAGACTGTCAAATTTGGTCATGTTACCTTTTTCTGGAATGGAAACCGCTCGGGATATTTTAATTCAGAAATGGAAGAGTATGTGGAAGTTCCAAGTGACAGTGGGATTACCTTCAATGTCCACCCAAAAATGAAAGCCTTGGAGATTGCTGAGAAGGCTAGGGACGCTATCCTTAGCCGTAAATTCCACCAGGTAACATTTGCACTCTTGTTGTCATTGATTTCAAGAAATTTCGTCTGACAAAAATGGTTGGGATTGGTGAGATTTCTCATTATCATGACATTTGCTCATATAGGTGCGTGTTAACCTACCAAATGGCGACATGGTGGGGCATACTGGTGACATTGAAGCAACAATTGTGGCTTGCAAAGCTGCTGATGATGCTGTTAAGGTATGATAGTTCCAGAAATATAATCTGGTTTTGGACTTACTGGATAGTCGTAGCATCTGTTCGACAAACGTGCTATGTTCTATATGATCTTGTGTCAGCATAGAAATTGTTTGTTAAGTTCAGCAAAGTGGACCTGGTGACACTGTTATGCATTCTTTAGAGGACACAAGAAATCATGTAGGATAAGGAAAGCAAACTATTATGAATACTGTTCATGATAACTTGAACATGCCTTTGAGAAAATTGTGACAGTGGTGTCACTAGTGTAATAAAATGTTATGAAAGTAATTTCAATGCAACTACCTGTGTGGAGCGAGCATGTCAATAATTGTCAGGTTCCCAAGACCCTAGCATCTTCATATCATTTCTTACCATGTTGTCAGTGTAAGTTAGTTATATGGAAAGAAGGCTGTAATAGTCGATTAAGATGATGAATAATGTTGTACAAAATTCAGAAGAGCTTGATGGCTACTCAGCTTAATGAAGTGTTAGCTGAACTACATGTTTTGCTAAAGATATACATATATTTCATAATTTGCCACCTCATATACATTGAGCATTCCTTTTAGGATGCATAATGAGAAAACACTGAATGAGCACACAATTCCCCCCCAAATTATCTTCTTAAGCTTTTGTTTCTCTCTCTCTCTCTATTCTCTTTATTTTTGTTCATCTAGAAAAAAGGAACTAACTTTTGCATCTTGATGTTAGATCAAGTTGGCTGATGTGCTTGCTTTATTGATTTATTTAATTGTGCAGATGATCCTTGATGCAATTGAGCAAGTGGGTGGAATATATGTTGTTACTGCAGATCATGGAAATGCTGAGGACATGGTGAAGCGAAACAAGAAGGGGGAGCCCCTCCTTGACAAAAATGGCAACATTCAAATACTTACTTCTCACACTTGTGAACCAGTAAGTATATTTGTGCTCTTTATATTAGAACCACTGCCAGTAAATATAATTATGCTCTTAAATTTAGAATTACTGCCCCAAAGTACTCCCCTCGGGGAATTTTTTTTTTTTTTTGTGAAGAAAAATGACTATTATCCGAAGAGAGAGATTAATGACACTAGGGACCTTAGATGCCTACTTGGCACAATGGAAGTGAATAAAATTATCAGGAGTATGCAGTTACTTCCAAGCATCTACTTGTCACAATGAAAGTGAATAACATTACTAGAAGAGCAGTGGTATCAGAATCGGCCTGGCCCAATGTGTTGACCTAATGATTGGTGACCCTATGCCTAGATTGGGCTGGGTTGCCCTTTGGACTGCCTGAAAGATGAAATGACCCAGTTGACCCTGGATATTTTTGTGCTAAATCGTGCAACCCAGATTAGATTTTGTGGACAATTTTTTTAATGAAGTCTGAATAAAGTAGTCTACCAAGAGTGGAACCATGACCTTGCTCATAAGAAGTCACTTCCCTATCTAGCTAAATCTTTTGTCTAGAGTATGAGCGTATCATTAGTTATATATTCCATTTAAAATGTAGTTTCATAACACAATGTGATTGAACTGCAATTTATTTTACATAACGTTGGTCTCATTATAAATCTGGAAGTTTGAAGGTAATATTTTGTTATTGTTAATTATAAAACTAGTGGTGGATAGACCTTCTACTTAGGTAATATTTCGGTGAAATTATACTTGTAAAATACAATTTGATCCATAGTTAGTGTTAGCTATGTACACTATTCCATCTAGTGCATCTCCTCTCGGCCATAGCATATCTGACAACCAAGATTTTAAAAAAAGTAGTTCCCCTTGGGGGTTAGAGAAGGGAAGGCTTGGAGTTGTTTTTTTCCTCTCTTCTTCCCCCTTCTTTCGGCAGCACATCCTGATCACGATGGATAAATTGTTTTGTAACAGTGGTTGGCCACCCGAATACAGGGGTGAGTTTGGTGTTGGGGTTGATGCTAGCAATAAATGGTGCAAATCCATTTCCAATTCTGTTGAAACAGAGAAAGAAGAGAGAGAGAAGAGAGGAAGCTGAAAAAAAAAACTCATTGGCTTCCAAACCTTAACCCTGGAAGGCTGTAATTCTTTCAAATAACTGGCTATTGAGATACGATAGGGACGGTGGGTGATGCACTAGATGGAATAGTGCCTGCAACTAACACGAGCTATGGATCGTTCACCATTTTTATAGTATTATATATATATATATATATATATATATATATTAATCGACTCGCTGGTTGAACCAATTGACCCTCAGACCTGTCCCTTTGCCGGGTTGATGTGCTTGCGGATATTATTAGGATTAGGAGTATGAGTTGCTAAAGTTGAGTTGCTTTTAGCTAGCCCAAAGTTCTGGTTATTGACCATATAGTGGTTGGATTTCCTTTATATTTTTCACATGTACATTCCTATGTTACTGCTAGTACTTCAGTCTTGGCTCTTCTTAGGATTACATATGTGAATTTGAGAGCAAATGTGTTCACACGACTAATCCTATATGTTATTCCTTCCCTAGAGAGTAATCAAATTTATAAATTTATTCTATTGCTTGACCTGTTTTCCTGTGAGGTAGTATGCATGTTGCAATATGTTTTTATTTTTTTTTGAAACAGCATGTTCTAATATGGTGATTATTGTTAAATCTGTAATAAATTACATGTATGTTTTATGTCTAGGTACCAATTGCAATTGGTGGCCCTGGGCTGTTACCTGGTGTCAGATACCGTAAGGATGTCCCTAACGGCGGGCTTGCTAATGTGGCTGCAACTGTGATGAATCTACACGGACTCGTGGCTCCTAGTGATTATGAGACAACCTTAATTGAGGTAGTTGATAATTAGGTCAACCTCAAGAAATCTGAACTGTTCTAAACCCTTTTTTGGGCTCAAAGTGAGAAACCGAGTGGTCTACAGTAGTTTTAGGTAACCCAGGTTGAACTTATCCCTGTAGACTGTAGTTACTCTCCTTCCTTAATAAACCATATACCTGATACTTTTATTACTCAACTGTTGTAAGAGTGCACTGTTAAAACTTTGAGTGAGTTTGTTACTGCTGTGAATTTTCAGTTTTGGCACCATGAAGCTGTATTAACGAAATGGAAGAAGAAAATTATACCAAAATTAACTATTAGTACCATTCTGATGTTATGTTGCTTTTGTTGGTTTTTATTGGTAATGGGAAGGCGAAAATTGAAAACTTTATTTGTATTGATACTAAAGTAACCATTTACCAAGCCTTTAGTATCATAACTTGGTTGGTATAAACTGTTCTTACTGGTATTGTTGTGAATCCAGCTTAATCATAATTAGTTTTTGGTCAATTTGTGGTTCAGGAATTTGATTGTCAGCATTGATTTAGGCTAGTCCCATGCTTTAGTTTGTAATGCGTGGACTGAGTTTGGAGAAAAATCCGGTTAATAGGATCAGAAATTCCGAATACAAATCTCTACCAGAGGTGTCTTAATCAAGCACTATCTTTTGGCTTTATATCCATAATAATAATATTACTTCCTCAGTTCCACAAAAAAAAAAAAATCCTATTTGTAAAATTTATAAACTTTAAGAATATTTTGTTGTTCTATGTTTATTTATAATATAATTGAGCATTTGAGTGTTTAGTTTAACACTAGTGGTATGTTAGTAAAATTGTGATGTTAACTTAAAAAAATAAATAAATAATTGTCGAATAAATATTTTTTGCAAATATGATTTTCTTTTTCTTTTTTGGAATGGAGAAAGTAATATGGTGTTGGGGGGTTGTTTGTGTGGGGGTTGGGGGGGGGGGGGGGTTGTTGGAAGAGAGAATGAGAGTTGATCCCTTTACAGTATAGTTAACCCTTACATGCAAAGAAATATTGAATTATCCACATTAGCTTCCTCCATTCATTGCTTGAGACTTTTTAGGGTAAAATGTTTAGACAACTCTACTCAACCAAACAACATAAAAGTTTAATTAAGCTGTGTTGTTCTTTAATCAAGCAACACTGAAAGAACCTGCAGCACTCTCAACAAATTTCCTTGCTCCTTTAAACCATCTCTTGTCTCCGGCTTGCGCCTTGCATATATAAAGCTTACCATCTGAAACTGTGGCAGAAATAATTTGGTGCTTGCCACCTTCATCTCCATCCGCAGTCCTTGTCAACACAGACAAGTTGTAGTACTGTTTCCCTCCGATCACCGGAGTTGCAGTCTCCAATATATTCGCTGTCGCCACAGCGTCTGGTTCAAAGCCACCCTGAACATTTCAAAGTCCATTTTCCACAAATAAGCATTATGTTTGTGTTAACATTTACGGTACCCAAAACCCAGATTTTTTTTTAAACAAATTCTTTCAGAGGTAAAAGTGTGTTTATATATCATTTGCTTACAAACACATGAGGGGTTAAATGGATTGTAGTTTAGCAGCAAAACCTTTTCTTTTCAAGCTAAGGTTCTGTTGGAATGCTGTGTATAAAATAGTCAATGGTCCTTCTCTAATGTTCATGTTACTTGTTTCTAACTATTTTAATAGCTTCCTTTCAGCAACTTTACTTGGTATAATATTCTTTTCTTCATAAGCAATATTAAGCTACTCTTTTAAATGCTTGTTTGGTTAGAGGGCTTTTGGTGCATTTGGAATTTCTAACACACTCTAAAATCTTGTTAGAATCAACTTATTTTGAATGCAACTTATTTAACTACAAAGCAATGTTTTGGGCACAAATGTAGGGCCGCACCAAAGATGATGCGACGAGTTTAGTGCATTTGGACTCCAAATACACCAAACGCTACCACTGCAAACTCTAGTAACCAAAAAACCCTAAGAAGTCATTCTTTTTCCTAAATGCAGCCTTATGTAGTTAAGATGCTTACCTCAGAAGCAGTTTTGCCAGAGTAGGCTTGTTTGCCGAGCAAATAATCCACCTGAAAGTGAGAGAAAAAACCAATTTTGTTAATCTAATATTGCTTTGCTTTACAATTTACACCATCTTCACAAAATTCTCACTTGACTTCCAAGGACAAAATAGAATGTGATTTAGCAGAAGGGCATTAGAAAATATCAAGAAATTGAAATTTTTTGACTCTATAAAGAAATCATGAAATTTAGTGATATGAATAAGGGAGAAAAGATTACTGTAGCTAGGAATTGTTCAGGGGAACCATAATCGACAATGGATTTCTTATCGGTTGCAGTAACCATGACAGCGAGGTTGCTGGTGGTGTCGAAATTGTCTTCGTATCTAAGAACCTGACCAGGGTACTCCACCTCTTTGCTGGGGTTCCATTTTGCAGGAATCGACAGCTTGAAACCTTTTCCATCATAAGGCAAGAAGTCTGTGTTTGTTTTTGGCTTGCCAAATACATTTGCTGCCATCAACCAAATCTTATGTTAATCAGTTAAGTTAATCTCTCGATTCCAAAATTAGAGATACATTTATAAAATGTACGTCTCGTGCAAAACTCAGTTTTATATGTACTCAATTTCTGTAATCAGTGCATACATGTTTTGTACACTAAATAACATACAATGTATAAAAAATGGGAGCATCAGATTTGTTCAGTGAATCCAAATATTTGTTTTGATGAAATGTAGAATAAACCTATTACTGATACTGATTAAATAATACAGACAATATCAATGGATTGATTCCATCATATGAGAAACTGAATAACTAATTCCCATTAAACACCTAAACAAAGTTTGGGCTTGATCATACATAAAGGGTGAATTGCACTTGTTTTGCTATCACCAAAATAAACCAACCAAAATTTTCATATAAAAACAAAATATTATGAGTGTATTGAGAAATTTTCGAATTATGATTGCGATGTATATTGATAAATGAGACGGGATATGATTATAAGGTTGGCTTATCATATACAGATCTGATTAAAAAATGGATTTTCTTAATGTGTGCCCTAAGGGCACACACTATACACAGGAATCGAGAGAATATTCTCTTGATTTCTGTACATATTCTCTTGATCTGTATGTAAACGCAGAAATCAAAGGAATATGCACAATAATCAAGTGAATATTATCTCGATCCCCGTGTATAGTGTGTGCCCTTAGGGCACACATTAAAAGGACCCTTAAAAAATTTACTAGTCACGTAATTGACAACAAAAGAATATCTATACGAAGTTGCAAGATAAATCATTCCCAAATATTTTATGCATCTCTAATCAAATGGACTGGTAAAAATTTATAAAAATCACTATAGACTAAACACGTAATCCCAAAATATTTGGGATACTTCTTCCAAGCAATTTTCGATAAAACTTTCAGTATGATCTTTTGGTGAGCGATTAAAATGACCCAAGTAAATATTATTAAGACAGTGAAATGGACCTTGGTATGTTATGCTTTGATTTGAACTCGAGTTGTTAAAAAACAAAGTACACATGTAAGTACAAGGATACAGATAATTACCAGCTTCCCCATAAGCAGCATCAGCAGGCGAAACCTTGGAGCCAATGGCAGCAGCACCAATGAGCACTGTGAGAGCCAACCTACGTGACATGACGCCGGCGCCATCGTCTTCTTGGGCAGCCTGCTTCTGAGCCCGGCAAACTATCTGGTTGGGCTTGATGAGGGCTGGGACATGGCGTTGTGATGGAGTTCTAGCCGTGTTTGTGAGTGCATGGTGGTGCAGAAAACATGAAGTTGAGGCCATTTTTTACACACTTTTTTTTGTCACTTATTATTTTCTTTGTTTATTTCTTCTATTTGTGGCAGAGACTTTAAGTGTGTATGTGAGATATGAAATTTGGGGAGGTGGTGGTTGTAGAGTTTTGTGATATGTGAAGGGAAATGGTTGGATTTGGATAATGGATTTTTGGTAAAGTGGGTGATGGGAAGATTAGATTTATGATGTGGGATAAGGTGGTCGAGGTTCTGATTGGTGCCACCCTGGAAATATTTGCACCCCTGTTTAATGAGATTTCCTACTCATTTGGGCCTATAAACCACATTGTATCCGATAAGTGTGTGTGATATTTTCATAGGTCATAGTCTGATGGGCCCACATAGATGTGTCCATAGAGGTTTAGACGTTTAGTATAAAAGGTTGAGTCACCATAACAATTTTTTAAAAAGATTTTGTGGGTTAAAGTTCTACAATTTGCAGGATTATTTCTGCATCATAGCGTTTTCTCCTACTCCTACTCCTACTATGCGTTTTGATAACTCAAAAATAAAACTATCAACGTCTTAGTCTGATGGTTAATATTAACTGATCGAGTTATTAAGATTTTTGAATTGTGGGTTTGATTTTTACAAGTATGGTGTGAGTTAATGATATTATATGTTTATCATCAATAATGGAAATATTTTAATTTTATATAATAATATATCTTAATTATAAAGTTCTATTTAGTTGAATTTCTAATCATAGAGTGAGTTTTGAACAATTTTCTTTAATTTCCAATAAAATTTATAATATAGGTTTGGTAATTTAACATTTTCTTCAATTAAAAGGGGGTCCCATTTTGGCCATTAAAATTAATTTAAAAAATTCAAAATTTTAATATTAATATGAATTTCTTTAAATTTTAAAAAGAATAAAATATGTAACTAGCCTTACTTTATGATAATAACCCTATTCATAATTATATTGACTAAATAAAATAAACTAATATCAATTTTAAAATTTAAAATCATGACATATTAATTTCAATAACTTAAATGAAATAAGTATTATAAATCTTACTCTCTCCGTCTCAAATTAACTGTTTAGTTTTGACTTTTTAAAGTCATATCGACTATTTTTAAAACTAATTTTTGTACTATTTTTGCCAAAATATAGGTGAAGAGATTATAACCAAAAGAAAGTATATACAATTTACTGCTAATACTGATTTTTATGATGTTAAAAAATATATTTATATATACTTAATTATTAATTTTAAAAATAATCAATTTAATTAAAAAAGTCAAAACTAAATTAATTTGGGACCGAAGAAGTATTTAATTGACAAAATATGGGTGAAATATTATGGACCTGTTACCAATTTAAATTCAAGTTCAAGTAAAAGTCATGCAGTTTCAATTGCCGTCAACCATATCACGAAATGTTGTAAAAAGGACAATGAGTCATTACAGACCATTCCTCAACTGCATATTAAATATTCTTGGCTGTATGTTTCAAATTGGGCTAAAAGAACCGGAGTAATCACGCAGTTAGTTTCAAGAAAATCAAAGGCTGAATCCAAAAACAGTTATTTTTTCCCCTTTGCTCGAATCAAATCCTTCAAACTCTGGTTCGTATCTCATCCCCTTTATGTATTTGTGCCTAAATTGATTTTCTTATTCCACTTCTGTAGATTATATCTTTTATTTATGTGAATTTACTTTCTGGGTTTGTTCTATTCTTTTGAAACCAACGCTTAGGAGTTGAAAGGAAGGTCAGGTTTTGGGACTTGAAGTAGAGTTCTTACACTGATTTACTATAATCTGTTGTTGGGTTTTAGTTATATGTTGTTCTTTTCTATTGGGTTAGCTAAGTATCTGTCAAAAACCCCTTTTCTTTTGCCTCAATTCCTTTCTTTGTTACTGTATTTTTTAATTGTCGTTGATTTGCTTAAGTTGACTTTTGATGGCATGACATACTAGAGCATATTTTTTAAGGGTTAGATATAAAAGATCTATCAGGCATTCATACTATACTACTTTTGTCTCAGTTTCAGAGTCTCACTTTCCTATTTGGGTTGCTCTAAAATCAGTGTCCTATTTGAAACTGATGAACTGAAATATACTTGTTTAGCTTACTAATTACAAGAATGGAACTCTTAGTTTTATCAACAATCTTACGAGCTGATCGCTTTAGTTTTTAGGTTTGGTTTTAAAGTCTACACTTTCCTCAAAGTGCGACTTCATATAAAAGTTGAAGAAAAGGAGGTTTATTCTGCTTTGTTTGGAACTCGAATAAGTGTGAGGAAAAAGCAAGAATAAGGACTGGGATATGAAAAGTAAAAGAAAAAGGAAATATTCAATAGTTCAAATATATAATTTAAAAGTACGTAAAATTTTATTTGTATTCATGATATTTCGTATCTTCCATTACATTTCCTTTTCCTTTATTGTTTCATTTCCCTTGTTTGTTCCGAGTTCTAAAAAATCGGAGCCCGGGAGGGGGGGGGGGGGAGGGGAGAGCATAGATATTCACATTTACACACATCACAAACAACATATGTTAAGCCTAGTTATAATCAGGAAACTCAGATTCTAGATTTGTTTTCTATGTTTATGTGTAAGCTTTCTTTTGATTCTTGTGCATTGGACAGTAAGATGGAGATCAAAGTGTCTGACTGAGACCTGTGAAAGTTTGGGATCAAACTGCGTACTTGTAGCTGAATTTTGCTCTCTTCTGTTACAACTGAAGCATAGAAAATGACTTTTGTAATTAGGTTCTTGCCTTTAGGTATTCGAGGAACAATATTGAATTTGGCTGTTGCTTGCTATTTTCCAAGTGCTGTTATTGTATTAGTTCTCTTTGATATATTTATTGAAGGGATCAAAACCATGGTAATTAGAATGTTTTCTACATTCCTTAACATTTAGTAGGGAATATTTGAATAAGATGATTTTGATCAAAGTATTTGATTGTAATCTTGCTGCTTGTTGGATTTTGCCTCTTGTCCTATGACCGAGCATAATGTGCCACCTGATCATGTTTGTTTTCCTTGTAGCTACTGTGTTTATAATATATTTATGATGTTGTCCTGCTGCAATACTCACATTTAGTTCATGAGCTCTGCTATTTCCTAAGATTTATCATAAAGGTATAAGCGTTGGCAGCTTTAAAGTTCGTTCTCTGATTTGCACTGGTCTTATGAAGCGTAGGAGCCATGCCAGAGGGAATAACATCTGAGAATCTTCTGAATAATATCATGGAAACACTTTCTGATGGTATTGCGAAGCAGAAATCAGGGTCTTTTTTCGAGGAGTCATCAAAATCAGTCACTTCTAAGTTCAGTAAACTTTTTGGGCGCCAGAATCCTATTCACCATATTTTGGGTGGTGGCAAATGTAGGATATCAGTTTGTTTCGTGTCCTGGTTGAAGCGATTTATCTCTTTTCTAACTATTAATTTTTCATAACATGTGTAGCTGCTGATGTGCTGTTGTGGAGGAACAAGAAGATCTCAGCAAGTGTTATAGGTGGTGCTACTGTAGTCTGGGTGCTTTTTGAATGGCTTAATTACCATTTTCTTTCTCTCCTATGCTTGGGTTTGTTTATTGTTTTGCTTGGTCAGTTTGTTTTGTCAAATGCATCCGGCCTGTTTAGCAGGTAAATAAAAATGGTACTCTAATGTCCTTTGTTTTTAGGACTTGGTATATGCTAGTGTTGGCTGCAGTTGTATTGAAATTTCACATTTATGTTTCTCAATGGCAACAGGTCTCCTTCTGAAGTTCCTCGTCTGGCTCTGCCTGGTGATTTATTTGTCAACATCGCCATTTCAGTAGTTTCTGAGGTCAATCGTGGATTAGGATTTCTGCAGGATATTGCTTGTAGAGGAACTCTGAAGGAATTTTTAGTGGTATACTTGTCAATTTACTCTCATATTCTTTGATTCGTTGTGTGATGCAATATGCTTAGAAATCATGTCACCCCTTTCCTCTTAGTCGTTTTGAATTTCAAACTCCTGAAATTCCCCGAAGGTAATTGTCAAAATAGAATCTGTTTTCCTTGTCCTTCATCTTGGAACAATCATTATTTAGTTTATGCTCTCTGCTATTTGAACATTCTACTGCCTTACAACTCTACACTTCTAGGCCCCTGCCTAGTCCCTAAGCAGTTCTCTACCACCTCGATTTGGTTGGGTGCCTAGGCGGGACCTAGTCCTCTACCACATTAATTTATTGAATGATTAGAAGCTCTTCAATGCTTGAAATTAATTTGCTGCGTCTTATAAAAAAAAAATTCTTTTTTTTGGGTGTCATTTTTCATATAAAATTTATAATATTTACATCTAATATATGCTTTGTGTAAGATAAATAGACAAGATGAATGCTATTTAGAACACTGTTTAACGGGCAGCAGAGAGAATATAAAGTTTGATTACCAGATCATCTTTTTCTTTGGCTTGTTTTGATAATTCATCTTTTTCTTGGCTATATATCTTATTGGATTCTTAATCCTGTTCTGCCATATGAGTTGTTTTTTTTTTAAAATAATTTTATACATTTATTTTTATTATATATTTGTTTTAGCAATTATTAGTTTTTTTCCAAATGGAATTCCTATTTTTGTATTATCTTCATAGATATGTATGAACTCTGAAGCATTCTGCTGAGTCAATTTCATATGCTCTATATATTATGGTTTGTTCATATAGTACATGCATAATTATCCGGTGGTGTTTAACATATGAAAAAAATTGACTGTAAAATAATTGACATCATTGATAATGATTTTAAAATAATGTGTCTGCTAAAAATTGCTTTATGGACTGAAGTCATTGGATGAGGTAAGGTATGTATTACATAGAAACAAGTTATATTCAACGACATATAGATTAAGTTATATTTTCCTCTTTGCCAGTAATTTTGAAATGGTAATATTTGTTTACTAAATTATAATGAAAAGAATTTCAATGTGCTTCATGGAGATTCTTGACACTTGAAGATTCTCTCTAGGTTACAGCAAGCTTATGTGCTGCTGCCATAATCGGGAGCTGGTGCAATTTTCTGACTGTTTTGTATATTGGTAAGAGATCTTACTGTTTTTTTTCAAGTATATAATAGGTTCTAACTTAAACGCTATTTACTTTGCACAGCTCTGTAAATGCATTAGCTATGTTGTACTCAAGTGAATCATAATCACGGAATGAATCCTATTTTAGCTTTATTCACCAATATTGGCTATGATTACCCAATAGAGCCAAAAAAATTGACTTAGCATTAATAAAAGACTAAAAGTAACTGGAAAAAAAATATTGATCATTTGATTTATAGAAAAAATAACCGATATTTATGCTCATTGTTCGAATGACCTGATGTTGTTCAAGTTTGAGGAGAAACTTAGGGGCATAAATTCATGATTTTGAAAATGTTATGGCCAAACTGTTTGTTCAAATTTAATGACCTCTTGAGTCTTCTTATCCCGGGTTAATTCGCTTTTTTAGATTTCATGCTTAATCTCTTGCAGCTTGGGTCACATATTGCTTATTTAAGGTTACGACTTATGAGTATGAACTTAAAGAAAAAAAAGGTTATGAGTATGATGATGCTCTTGGATGAATTATTAATGCTTACAACAAATACAAGCTTGCTAGTCCCTGTTTACTTAATGCATCATTGGAGGCGGATGATCATGTATAGTTAGATGGTATATAGTTTTCTCTTGAAGACTCCGTGCCTCATTCAAACTAGAAAAATTGAAAGAAAGGTAATATATCGAAAACTATCAAATAAATAAATAAATAAATAAAATGAAGTAATGTCTTGATGTTGTTATGCAAGCCTGCCAGCTATATCATTATAGTGTTGGTAGTCCATATTATGACTAACAGAACACTGGGGAGAAAGGGTCAGATGTGATCCTATTTTCTAGAAAGTTAAGTTATAAAAGGCAGGAAAATTCTGTCCAAATTGAAGAAGTTGGGAATCATCACTACCGCTCCTTCTAAGTTGCATTTGCCACTTTGTAGTTCTACATACAAAAATGACTTCCGGGATCTTTTTTTTTGGATCATTTCGATGCTTGTATTTGTTAGAACAGAGCACGAACAGAATTATTTGATGTTACGTTTATAATATGTTTATTTACTGAAGATATTTTAATCACTCTTTGATTGAAGGTTTTGTTGCTGCCCACACGCTCCCTGTCCTGTACGAAAGGTACGACGACCAAATTGACGGGTTCGTCTACAATGTCCTCGGGCAGCTTCAGCACAATTACCGGAAGCTGGATGCTAGTGTGCTCAGCAAATTCCCAAAGGGAAAGTTCAAGGGGAAAAAGTATGAATAGAAAAAGTATGGGGGGCAATTGTGCTTCTTAGTCATCCTTAAGACTTTGATCCCTCTATCATCAAATAAAAATTGTACTACTGTTTGAGAAAAGTTGGATGATATATTTTCTTGTAAAATAACTTTATACATTAAAATGTCCATTATAATAAGTACATTACATATATAAACGTTATTCTTTTTACAAAAAATTCTTGGACGTGAGAAGGAAAAAGAAGAAGAAGCATATATGAATGTTATGTTGCTCCATTTTTCACTCTTTTTTTTTCTTTTTTCTTTTTTTTTATTTACCCAACCAATTATAATGGTTTATCATTTGAAATATTTTTTTCGACTAAAAATTTGAGACCTCTAATATTATTCTCTAGTTTTCTTAATCTTTAAAAGTCTTGTTACGAATGATGATTTTTTAAAAATCTTGTTACAAATGACAATAATATTATTATTACCTATGTGGATTATAAAAATTAAGAATGATCTTAAATTAATTAATTATAAAATTTCATGTATGTGGATTATAGAAGTTAAGAATGATCTTAAATTAATTAATTATAAAATTTCATGTAAATCGAAATTCAATTTTACTATTGATTTATCCTTTTATAAACCATTTTCCATCTTAAGTAATTCTATACGCTGCGACTCCATTAATTCCGGTGTGGATGTCCCCGGATTAATCCGGGCCCCGTGACAATCATATTCGGTCATCACGATACATATGATGCCATGGCTCGCCTTGCCTGTACCAAGTGTCAGGTCCATCGGTCGTCCTTTTTACCAGTCTACCTATAGTCCGTTTTACAATTAAAAATCTAATGGTCACCTATTCTATCATTTAAAGTCCACCGATCGACCATTCTGTCATTATAAGTCTATTATATTATCAAATTCTAGTTAGAAACCGTACATACTAATCTTGGCATATGTTGACTACAATTATGAGTCTATAGTGCGAATTTTTTTTTGTTAAATTATAATTATGATGTATATTAATATATATAGATATTGGAGTAGTATTGTAAGACTGATTTACTATATCAAATATATCGTTCAAATATTATCAATTATAATTATTCACTTAACTCGCAAAAAAAGAGTCAGACATATAAAGTTGAAAATGATATATGTGTCGACAAATACGTAAACAAGTTGAATTGCGACCAACGTGTAAATCTTTGCAATAAGATAGAATTAATAAATTAAGATGTGGTCATTTTTAATTCTACATATCCCATACATACACAGACATGACATGTAATTATAATTTAGTTGAAAACTTTCACAATACATAATAGGTCTCATTTTTCTATGATTAAGAGTGTAAACGAGTCGAACTGAATCGATCAGAAAGCTGCTCAGATTCGACTCGAAAAGTTAAATTCACACTCGAATTCGAATTATATTTAAAAAACACTACTCAAATTCGACTCGACTCGACTCGAATATTCATTATTCTATTTCGATCCGATTCAGATTGCATTATATTCAAACTACTCATGAGCTTCGAATTCAAGCTCAAATTCGAGTCTCTTCATAGTAACTAGTTTTATAATAGATATAATTATAAATTGAACTTATTATTTTACTTAGAAATGAGAAAATATATTTACTATTACATTTTACAAATATAAAATCGCAATTAAACTTAAAAATAAAATAAGATAAAATAATTAATTATCTTAATTTTATTTTACTTTGTATATATTATAAGAGAATGTATCGAGTATCTACTCGAATATGTATCAATCGAGTATGTATTGAATCACAATCAAGAATTCGAGTAGTTTGAATGCTAAACGAGTCAAGTATAATTTTACTTAAATTATACTTGTATTTTTATTCGAGTTATTTTTTGTGCTCAAATTTAAATTATATTATTAACGAATTCAAATTTTATTTGTATTTTTTTGAATCGAAAAGTCGAGTCCGAACCGTTTGATTCGATCTACGCCCTCAGTTATGATATTGGGGTAAACTAAAGTAGTTAATACTCTATCTAGTCGACTTGCTATTCGGCACATAAAACTCATCATACAAAGCATTTTCGGTTCAGTAATATTTAAGTTGTTAACTTCACTTATATTTAAATGCATATATATTTTTAAGTTTGTTGACCAAGACAGAAGGTTTTCCCTGAACTGCACTCAAATTTTGATCAAGACAATACGTATTTCGTGAACCATACTCGATTTCATTGTGAATAATTTATGGTGTCTCGAATGCTCAAAAAAAGAAAGAAATAAAATACATAATTGTATCAATATGATTTTTGTTATGTATTGCGAAAATTTTCTATCGAATTACGATTGTAACGTATATCAATACATGAAATTGAATGAAGTTAAGTATGATTATAAATTAGATATAATTAAAATATTATCAACAATTATATTCACGTAACTCACATAAAAAAAATATGACATATAAAATCGCAAGATTATACCATTTCCCAAATGTATATAATTGCTTGCCTAATCTTTCTTTAATTTCTTAATTAACGCGCACAATTAGTGGCCCTTCTAGTAAAAGCCTACCAACAGTGTCACATTTCTTTGCCATGCTTATAATAGTTGTACATTCTGCCTGGCCTTCCTTAAAATCAGCCCCTCTCTTCTCTTTCTTGCCTCTTTTTAAACCCTAAGTGAGACTCGTTTTGACCAACAGTTGACACATGTTGACTATATATATATATATTTATATATCATATCCAAGCTGGCAAACTTCTAAGTGAAATTAGTAGCATCATAACTGTTGATTCCACGTGTGGAACGTGTAGTTCAGGCAGCATGCATGGGTTAAACTCATGCATGCATGGACCCCTAGCCTTTACGTGCCATTCACCAGAAATATGAGGCAGTAGCTCAACCAGCTCACCCTTTAGTTCCCTCCTTTTCTGTCCAAAGGTGAGCCCTACCACTTACAAAAAGGAACAATTGATAAGATTTTTAGTAACACAATCTTTACCAACAAGTTGTTTCAAAAGGAATAAAAATCAAGGAATATTACCTAGTTTTTTTCATGTTATAAATAGGAGGAGAGACATGGCTACTTTTCACCAAAACCCTAAATTACTAAACTCCCATTTTCTAAGTTGAATATTTATAGTCTACTACAAAACAATATTTTCTTTTATTATAGTATATAAATCAGTGAAAATGGTGGTGGTTGAAGTGAAGGATGTTTGTTTCTTCTCTGAGTATGAGGAGAAGGTTGTCGTGAGCTGCTGCAGCTTCCATACCTATAAACAAATCGAGGGAGATGACGACGACGACGACGATGATGCATCCAGTGTGGCGCCAGCTGCTTGATTATCTTCGGGCTTTTATTAATTCTCTAATGCTAATCGAGTTATATATATATATATATATATATATATATATATATATTAGTATTTACGAAGTCCCTCAAAACATTGTAGTGTGTGTCTTCTACTTGCATAATTGCATTATTATATAATTAGAGAAAAGTCATGTTAATGAATTATTGATCCTAATTAAGTTAATTTATATGTGGGATCAATTGTGTATGTAATAACTACTTTATCTTGTTATATTCAGACTATTTTAATCGTATGATTTATATATGAGAAAAGGGAATATATATATATATATATATATATATATATATATATATATATCTATCTTGCTAATTTATGTGGAATATTTTTGAATGCATTTAAGTATATAATTAGAGAATACATTATTTAGAAGTTAGATTAACAACCTGGAAAAGTATTAAATTACAACATCCTATCATGGTAACTGAGATCTTTTGGATCGGAGAAAGACAAGGAATTATTAGATATATATACCATGATTCGGAAAAAGATATTGTATAACATATATAATACTCCCTCCGTTCCAAATTAAGTATTGGATTAATACTGACTTTTGAAAGTCAATTTAATACATTTTTAGTACTTTTGAAATAGTTTACAATATTTATTATTGTATTAACTAAAATTAACGGAATTCATGTTAATTTTAAGATTGAAAATATTTTTAGTTGATTTTAAAAAGTCAATAATAATTTTATATTTTGAAATGGAGAGAGTATTTTCCGATGCGAAAATCAACTAGGGTGTAAAACCCTAATGCTGACCTTATAACTACTATACATATACAAGTATTTCCTGACGGGAAAATCCCTTTCTCAGGGCATTAACATTTTTCACTAATCATCATTTTCTTTAACCCCTCAAATTAATTTATACATTATACATAATAAGAGAAGTGTAATCATATAAGTATATTAAGCAAATTAAACTGGATGAATTTTGGACCATATTCAGAGGAACTTGTTACTTAATGTTTTTGCTTCTGCAGGTACAGAAATATATTGAAGTGTAAGATAAGGTTTTTCCTTTGTGATATAAAATTAATGCATGATATATAATATGTTATATATATGGAATTTGTAGAAACGTACTCATTCAAACTTGCACAGTAGTTTAGCATATCTTAATTTTGTATTGAAGTTTAGGTTTTCATTGTTTAGTTATAATTGTACTATATGGTACTTCTTTGAAGTAATTTACAGGAGTACTAGTTTTCATAAACCTCTTTAGTGTCTTCAGCCCTGGTTGGATTGGTTGGGAAAAAAGGGAAGAAAGTTTGTCAAGATGAAGATTAATGTAATTGTGTATTATATATGTATTTATGTATACACATTTATGACTAGTTTTCCATCTTATTTATTGATTTTAATTATAATTTGAAACAGAAAGAGTACTAAACATCTATATTATAACACAGTCACAATTTTTATTTAAATATAAAATAAACAGGCAAATTAAGTAAGTAAATTTAAAAACCATTGAACTTCATAGCCTAATGAGAATCATATATTATAACTAAGCTAATGTAACTTAGCCTAATGTTAAGTTCTCTATCGTGCACTAATTTGAATTTCTCTCTCAATAACGTTAGAATCAACATGCGCTATTTATTAAAGATAAGTTCTCTTGGGTTTTCCTGAGACGCAAAATCATCCATCCAGCATCGTAAAAGGTCAGCGACACAAGGGTACAAATTATCCTCTCCCTTTGTAGCAACAAGGGCAATATTGCAAAACCGATGATACATATGAGAGCAAGGCAAGCGCACAAGTTAAATGTGGGTGCGAGCGATTCCAGGCAAATTAACGACACATATCATCATCATCATCATCATCATCATCATCACCATCATCCATAATCTTCATCAAATCTTTCTCCACACCACCTCCTTAAAAAGCCTGGATTGACACCTACCTACCTACCTCTCTCCTAATATCGTTCATCGAAATTGCAGCCTTTGCGTCCTCATAATTAATTAATAGTTACCCTCTGTTACGTTGTTATTGTTGGTGTTTTGGCAATATGGTCAAGATTTTAGGTTTGTAGAACCGATATCAAAACAATAGGATACTAGTACTATCTCCCTTACCCTATGGGGCCTTGCTTTATTAATCCAATTCGAGCTATACAAGAATCTGTGTTTATAGTTAGGAGTTCTGTTAGAATCTAAATGTAATTAACCCTAAGTTTTATATAAGATTTTTAGTTGAATCAAGTTTTATAAATAATTTAGTACAATTTTGATGTTTCAGCATTCAATACTTGGTTAGTTATGATATTGATATTTGTGAAATTATAAGTAAATTAAAGACAACTAAAAATTTTAGGTATGCTAATTAACTTTAGAGTGTTGGTACATAACAGTGCCATAGGGATTACTTAGGTTATGGGCTAAAAAGAGATTCATATTAGTATTAGCCTCTTCTTGGAGAAGTTCATCAACATTAGCAATACTTGCCATTTCTGAGAAGGCGGCCATAACATAATCCTAAACAAATGAAGCTCCATCTTGACATTAATTATATATCTCTCTTTCTATAACACAATACAAATTTCAATAATAATTAAGATATAGAATCTGTTACCAATGAATTTATATCTATATTTCAGCGACAAATTAAATATAATATACCAAATGAATAAAGTTCAGTTGAAGGAAAAAAAAAAAAAAAACGCAGCAGCAGCAGCAGCTGGGACTACAACAAGAAGTAGAAGTATTTATAAGAGAAAGCCAAGTAGGACTTATTACTGAATTCTTATCCAGGGTGCTTTTTAATACGAGATAGGGGTAGGGTTTTTCTATACTTTTTTTGGGCTTTTTTTCAGCATCCTATTAGGAATTAGATCCACAGTTATAAAAAGGGCGAGTGACAAAATTGTCTCCCAAAATTTTAACAAATTTGAGTTTGCACCTCAAATTATGGATATCGTCAATTTTATCCTTAAAGTTCAGTAAAATAATAATTATGTTTTCTTTTGGCCGATTCGACCAAATGAAATAACCAACTACTTTTTTTTTTATTTCATGTAATTATGAAAATGATTCATTCTATTCCCTCTTTGAGACTTGTAATCTAAACAAAGAAGCGTGTCTTATTTTTATCATTTCCTATTTAAATTTGTTGATATCTCTAGTTCCTTTGATTTCTTGCAACTATAGTTTAATTTAATTTTAATTAAAATAATTGTTTTTAAATTAGTTTAATTATTGTTTAGTTGGTAATAAATTAGAAGGAAGAAGTCAAAAATAATTCAATTTACTCTTGCAAGTTATATATGAACTATGAAGTATAGTTTTGACCATTGGATATGAAATATAGTCCTTGGATAGCTTAATCACTCTCTTTTAAGTGAATGTAACGCACAAGCCTTCATTTTGGATGGAAAAGAGGTAAGGTGCAACTTTTTGTAAATTATAGGTAATAATATAGTGATTTTTAAACCACAGTTAGTGACTTGCAAAACCCCTAAACTGCATAAAAAAAAATTTACATTTTTCCCATTGCATTTTTGAATTTTGCGAGATGACTCCAAAAATTCAAAAAGTATATCTAATTTTGAAACATACTCCCTATAAATTTCAAGAAAACATTAAATACTTAATTTCTCATATTATCCTCTACGATCAAAAGTTAATTTGTTTCTCTCATCTTTCTAATAAATTTTATAAGATTAATATTAAAATCTCATACTCAATTATATTTAGTTAATCATACTCTTAACCTATGTGAATAACCGTACTCTATATTTAGTCAATCAGACTCTTCACCTATGTGAATAACCTTAAAACCTCAATTAAGACTCTTAACCTATGTGAATAACCTTAAAACTCAATTAAGAAATAACGGAGGGAGTATCAAGTATTCTTGTGATACTGTGTTAACACTTTACAGGACAGTGTTTACAGGAAAGAGTCATCCTAGCAGAACTGAAGGCTGTTCTCCCATAAAATTTATCGATTCTAATAGTTAGACAATACAGGATGGCGTCCAACTGAAATAAAATACAAGGCTATTGAAAATTCAACCATTAATTACCATGATTTTTCACCCCTACGCTTCCAGTTTCGTCCCAGAGTTACAAAAGAGAGCAACAAAATAACGCTCCCAGATGATAACGTTTCCCATAACTAATCCCCCTCCAAGACTTTTAAACATAAGATACACAGTTTTGCAAGACACAGGGTTCATCAGCTCAAGCGCAATTTGAAAAGATAAAAGGAAGAGAAGATAAACGACCAGCGATCAATTGTTAAGCCGATACCTTGGTGAAAGCAATCAAGGAAATGAAAAAAACACTGCATGACCCATCTACAAGATTAACATTTCCAGATTACTGAAGTCGCCATCTTAACTAACCCCTGACTGATTCAGGAGTTACATGGCCGCTGCTCCCACCATGAGCACTAAATCCACTTACAGGCATGGATCGCTGAGCAAAATCTTGTAATAACTTCCTCTGATTATCGTCAGTGTGTGGGAGACTAGCGCGCAAAAGTTCCACAGGCATTTCCCTGTTTATAGCCCTTGCAGCCTCTGTATTTATGATATCTGTGCTAGGCTGGGTGGTCTGTGCATATATGGATTGCACTATGCTGTCATATTTGCTCACGCAATACTTCGTTAGAAGACCAAAGAATGCGTCAAATGAAGCCTGCCAAAGGACAGGATTTGGCAGGACACGGTTGCTAGAGGCCTGAGGATCAGTTAACAGCAGAGTAGCCCTCTCTAAGACGCATTTTAAGATAATAGAGGCACCATCTCCAGCAGGACTACCAAGTGGACGGAGTGGTGGCTGCTCTGAGGAACAAACTACTGCAGCAAAACACGCACTAAGAGAATTAAGATCCATGCTACTAACACATTTGGTTACCGTCTTTGCAAGACTAGTGATAGTTTCAGCCGCTTCTGGATCAGAAGGAAGGCCACCAAATAAAAACCTCAAGTGACGGAAGATGGCCATGCAAACTATTCGGGCAAGCTCGCCACCAGGGAAGAGAAGCTGAAGGTATTTAGAAATAAGCTTTCGGCCTTTGGGAAGCGAGACCAACCTTAGGAACACGATGTCATCCTTGGGATTCAGTCCAACTGAGTTGCCACTTTTACCAAATGGGTCAGTGAGCTGAAGTGAGGCCGCCAAGCCCTCTAACAGAATCTGCCGCCTCCGCCTCAGCTGAGCCCCTCCATCTTGGGGCTGGCTATGTTGTAGGAGCCGGTCAATGTCCTCTACATCAAGGAGGAGACAGAGCCCATCCTCAATTGTTATTCTAGCAGCCAGCATGGGCTCCTGTTCCAAGGGTCTCTCGGAAGCTTTCAGCTCAGCATTGCCATCACCAGAAGCAGAGGAAGGAGGGTCTTCTTCTAAGAGAGGTCGAGGCCTACGGATAGACGTGAATGAAACCCTTCCAAGAGCATCAACCTGGAGATGAGGCTGTGATTCTGCACTGTTACGTGATCGAGAAGAGGATTCCCTCAGATGGGCTGGGCAGAAGCGATGTTTTGATCTTGTTTCAGTTGACTTTTTTGCAAGACGAGCTTGGTGGTAATAATCATCTATATAAGGGTCACTGCTATGTGTTGCAGCATGCTGCATTCTAAGAATACTCTCTATTTCATCGGCTGTCATATGCTTGGATCTGAATTTTGGCAAACCATTATCACTCTTCTGGCTAGCATCAGAACTTTGTTGAGATAAACGTACATGTCTACCTCGTTGTGGCATCTTAGGTCGCTGATCTCTCATATCAGCCGATCCATATTTCCTCAGATGTGATTGTGGAGATGGAAGGGCATTTAATAACTGGGATTGCAATGCAGAAAAATGGGCTAAAGATGGTTGGACTGGAAGATGCATTCTCAGCTGTTGCAGCTGTTGCTGTTGTGACATTAAATGTGATGAAACCAAATTATTTTGATGAGGAAATTGCTGCTGCAAAATATTATTTAAGAGGCTGGAGTGATCCCCATGAAGTAGGCCTGCATGGTTGTGCCAGTGGTTTTGTAGCCCACTATTAAGAGAAAGGCTAGGAGAGATTAACTTAGGCGTATTTCCACTATAATGGAATCCATGAGGCATGCCAGCCAAATGAATATTAGAGTTGGACAAAGGAGAGTTTGGTGCAGAGAAGGGTAACTGAGGGCCACCAATTAGAGATGGAAAATTCAGGTGACGAGAGTGATGGCGCTGCGAAGCCAGTTGAGATATGCCGCCGGGAGGAGGGTAGGAAGTGAAAGTTGAATTGGGTTCTAAAACAGGTTCACTAGGAAATTGTTGCTGTTGTTGCTGCAGAGGGTATGACGATGTTCTGTATATAGGTTTTGATTCTGAAAGACGCAATGAAGAGAGATGTGGCTGTGAGGACCATCTTTTGATTTCTTGGCAGCTATCTGTGTCAGATATATGCTGATCTAACCAATCGGGAAAATCTATATCCTGTGACCTTTCAGCAGCAGATGAGCCTGCACACAAGTCAGCTACTCAGTAATCCAAAATTAAATAATTACAATAAAAAAATACGGAAAAGTGCTTCAGAAATGTAAAATGAACACAGAGTTAACATGATTTTTTTTCAACTATTGCTTCAAACTGGGTTTTAGATCCTTAGACAGCACCAACTTCTAATATGCAGCACCTAAAAAATAATGACCTCAATACTTAGACACCATTGTCATAACTGTCCTAAAGCAATGCAAGCAATCCTTGAACTATACTAAATTTGCCCCCACATATACAAACCATCTAGAGGTTAATGGAATTGATTCACCAATATAAATCAAAAGCTTATTTCAGATTTTGGAAATCTCTCAGCACTACTATAAGGAACTAAACCAACACTTGAAAAACAATTTTTAAGGGTAAAGAAAACACAAAAGACTATTTGAGGGAGAATCTGGAACATCAACCAGATTCAAATTTCAAGTACCTTGTTAAAATAGAGTAAATCCTAGATCTCTAGATAATCCAATATTATGTCATGCACATCATAAATTGGATGTATGAAATTTGTTGGTTTGTGTGTGTATGTGTGTGCTCTCTCGAAGGCAAAATTGTTTGTGGGTGTTAGCATGTGTGTTTGGTTTTTTTTTTTGGGTGGGGGGGGGGGGGGGTTGGGGGGTGGGGGGTGGGGGGGGTGGGGGAGAATATGTAGAGTGTAATGGTCAATTTCCAAGGCAACCTCAAATTCAAAATGCAGACATTCAACTTTGAACTTCAGAATCTAATTTCTTCACATGTTCATCAAAACCAATGATTAGTAAAACACCCCCTTAGTGATTGTCGGCAAGAAAGGGGTAGTAAATATGTTGTTTTGAAACATATTGCAGTTACAGAAGACTACTGACAATCGTATGCTTGTCATCACAAATAAGGCTGCAAATTTTGAGAGAAACAAATTTACTGACCAACTTTCTCCATTTAATACAGTAGACTTGGTGCATGCAATATTTCACCAAAGTATTTGGCACAAGAAGTTTTGGACACGAACATGTTAAATCTCAAATGTTGAATAAATAAAGACATGAATATATATATATATACACACACACACGACACATATATATGGATGTATATAAGTAATGGAGGCTTTGATTGGTGTTTTTGGAAAGGTTAGCAGGGTGCTACGGGTAGGAGGAAAAAATGATTAAACAAATACAGGATACCTACCAGCATGGAATTTATTGTCATTTTACCGGTTAAAGATCAGTTTTATCCCTACAGATGGTAGTAAGGGGTTAAGTATCCAGGTTACACTACCAAAGCAAGTTATTTGTACCAAAAAGGACAAAACAAAAAAGAGGAGAAACATAAGACCTACTAAGGTAAATTCACGTGGGCTAATTGGTATTTTTTCTAAGACAAAAGTTAGATGCTCAGTACTACAACTTTGAACGACGTTAGAATTTAGAGGTTATAGTTTCAAGTCCCAATGTATTCCTTGTGATGTCATCGTAGTGTTGCCAAAGGAAATTGTAGAACTAATGCACAATAGTGAAGTGTAGCCTAGGCATTAGGGAAGGAGAGAGTCTAGGGTTCAGCTCTCATCATCAGTAACAAGCAAAATATTTATATTCTTAGACATTATATTCAACTCACAATGGATATGTAGTCTCCCCATTTATATCTTTGTCCCTACATATTTGCATGTATGCATCTTATTCACAACTCCTATTGCTATAAACTTTACATTATAGTCCTTTTCAATTTCCATTCCATAGCTGTTCCCATAATATTTCTTTTAGACCTATATCTTAAGTATATCTTAATACTTTTTGAACTGCCACAATCAGTTAGCACACTATTAAGTCAGTTTTATCAGCTTATGAGCAAACAAGATGGTACATTGTATTACTTTAATTCAAGTAATCCTCTGCATACATTAGAAGACAATGGTTCAATATTTTCCTTCTGGGCGAGAGTAGATAAAAGCCTTTTGTATTTTTTGTAGATTAAACTAGGGGTTAGAAGCTTTGCATCTACTTTCTGATGAGAAAAAGTATCCGTGGGCCGTGGCATCAAGATCAAATGAACCAAGAAGTCTTGTCTATACAGAAATAAAATTCAACATTCCTTAGAATCTCATACAGTGCTCATGTTATATACTACTGAAAAATAAACATTTACCTAAACCAAAAGGAAGAATTTAGAAAGTTAGGGAACTGTTGAGAGTTTGGAGCAGGATACCGTAGTGCATATTAGTGATCATTTTAGATTTTGTCTTTTAGTAGTATAACTAGTAGAAGGCATGAAGTGCATTGTAATATGAAATGTTGAAAGAATAGCTTAGTCCATCTCTATCCAAACTCTTCTATCTCAACCTATCCATTTCTTGTCAAGTGTCTTCATAAATCCTCACTAAATTGCTACCATTTATAGACTGTTTCATTACTTGTTTGCTTTCGATTCATAACTAACTTAATTATTTAGTTGAGTATTGCATTTTGGTTCAATAGAAGTTGAGTAATTATGGTTGTTCTTGATAGCTTCAATACATAAATTAATTTATAAATTAAATTACAATATATAAGGGATATTGAACTGGTTGAGGCATTGGTTCAGTGGTTCATTGGTTTAACCGGTTGAATCGGTGGTTGAGCCGGCCGGATTTTTACTATTAAATAATTAATATATATAATACATGATTAAAAATAATAACATACGTAATAATACTACAAATTTTCCTAGATTAATTACATATACTTCTACTGAGAAACTACAAAGTACCAAACTAAGAGTATATAACAAATAAATTGACTAAGAAGTTGAGATTTCTTAGTACTAATTTTCTATAATATGTTAGAATAATTTTGGCTAGGATATAATTTAGAATATTTTATAGAAGATGAATTAATTTAATTTAACTAAAATTACAAATAATATTTATATAATATTTAATTAAAAATGCATGAATTGTATCTTATTTTACCGATTCAATAATGTTATTTTTAAGTTAAAAGTTATATTTTCTAATGCAGGCCATACCAATAGATTTAAGCCCAAAAGTTTTAAGTCCAAAAGTTTGGTGTAGTCCATTTAAATAGATTTTTTTCTTTCTCATGTTTCAATGCCTTGGTATATGTAAATTGTAATCTCCTAGAAAAGGAGTCAGCATTCACTTGTCTAAGAAACAGGTGGGTGCTATCTGACCTCTGTCTCCTCATCTAAGACCCTTTCATCTCTCTTTTCTAGAATACAGAATTTTTTTTTCTTCTTCTTCATATCTCTTCTCTTCTCCTCATACGGAAGTTTTTTTGTTCTTCTTCTTTTCCTCTTCAGTGTCTTCTTCTTGCCTCCAGAGATTTAGCCTTGAAAATAGGGTTTCAAATTTAAACAAGATGGGTTTGGAAGTTTTGTGATTTTAAAAGATTGGGACAATATTTTGAGGTTAAAATTAAGGAAATTATGATAAAGATATACATGTATGTTAAGGAATTTTGAAATTATAGTTCTTTTTTCCTTTTTATGCACGGGACAAACAAACAATAATGCCATTCAAATCTCAATTTTAGAAAAAACGAAGAAGGATAGATTGGCTTTTTCATTAAAATCTGGGCTTAGCAAAAGTGAGAGAGAAGACCAGTCCGATTTAAGAAATACCGCCGATTTGGCCTGTTTTTAAAACACTGTCCAGTTTATACGGTTTAATCCGGTCTAATTACATATTCGATCTTTTTGTAGAATCAGACCGATTGCGGCTCCCGTTCCCAGTTCAACCGGTCGAACCAGCCAGTCCTGATAACTATGTATATAAGTGTACACTACATACATAAAGCTTTAAATCTATAAGTTGGGCCTAAACTTATTCCAACATTTGTCCTAGACAATAATCCTTTTGCGGGCATACAAAGCCCCCACGGATCTCCATGAAAACAACTTCCAAGTGAAGTTGACTGACAGATCCAGTAGGATATAGTATCCATGACATCTCAAAAACACTCTTCAAGAGCACAACAGGACAAAAAGGACGAGCAGATCAGCCTACCATTGCGAAGCTCTGCATAGTTCAAGGAGTATTAATGGTGATCTGTTTTGGTGAAAACTCAACTCAAAGCCCACCATTATTCGGTGCCATTATCCCATATCATACCCAAACTCTAATTCCATGTCAAGCACATATTACTTTGGGTAACATGTACCAAAACTATCACTTTCATGACCATCAATGTATGATATCTATCTATCTAAGTGTCACAATCCACTCACTGGGAAGGTTAAGGTAAGACAACCCATTCAGCATAGTCTAAGGACCACCTTCATAATCTCATGATTAATTAAGACACAATATTAAACAAATAAAAATAATAAAATCTATTAGAGTAATCAAACTCTACATAAGATGATAACAGAAAATATGTAATCCGTCTACTCACTTTCCCTAGAAAAAGAACCAGATCCTCGATCACCAATAACCCCAGGATGTCTTGGTCCAGTAACAACTCTGTTTAACTGTAAAACAGAACAATTATTTTAATTCACTAAAAAAGATAATAGCAAATTCATAAAAATAGTATTGGAAAGATTGCAATTAAGGGACTTATCAGCAATAGATGGCAAGAAAGGGAAACAATGATGGTGACTGTGATGGTGGTAAAAAAGATATTCAGAAGAAAACTGATCATGCACAACAAATTTTTATGCAGTTGCTCGAAGGAACTTTACAGTTTAAATATCTGACACTTTGATTACAAGAACGTCTTGTAAAGACTCAAAAAACATAACTCCGAATTAGGAAATCAAATATTATCATATACTCTCAAGCTCATACTAAGTAGAAACTTTACTTAACTAAAAAGGGTTGCACAATTTTCACAACTCAACACTAAGGTATTCGCAAGAACACCATGTCAAAAGGTGGCTATGGTAAACTGGGCTGCAGTTAGACTCAAATTAATTGGACAAGTATCATTTGAACAAATGTATTAATTGAACCCTTAATTTGTCGGCTTGCAATTAGAAATTGGGGGTAGAAGTAATGATAAAACAAACAAAAAGACATGGATTTGCATCCCATTATGCTAAAGTATATACTTGCTTCTGATCACTTGATGCTAGCCAAATAGAATTAGGTTCCAAAGGGGAACATTATAGCCCTTTGCCCAACAGAGACAGGAGTAGCTCTCTACCTCTTTCTTCCTATTGGAATTGAGTCAGGTTTTACATTGTTTTTAATGGATAAAAGAATTGTGGGTAACTATACCTTGTTCTAGCTATTCATCCCCCTTTTAGTAGTTTTTGAGTACTTACAAAAACATATTTGATAAATAGTTCTTGCAAAATGTCTCCGCTCCACCGATACGATTCCCATAGAGGCAATTTGCGAGTTGTTACTTTGACTCTAGACCATACAAACTATAATTTTAAAACATTTGATGTAAAGCGCAGAGGACAAAATCCGTCTTGGGAATGAACATCAAAAAAACTCTTTCAGACATTCATATACAAACCCCACACTATATGGTCCCACCCAACTGCATATACAACATGTGGTTATTATGTTGAACGCTTTAGCGCTTCATCCCCTCACCCTCCCACATCAACCTAGAAAAAAGTTCATTTTGAGCCCATGTACCAAACTTCTCTACACGAGATCAGCAGTTAAATCACATTCTGCCGAAAATAATTACGAAAAAGAACATCAAAACTTACTCCAATTAAATGATGCAGCCATTATTAATGTACATATGTAATGGTTAAAACATAAAAAGATGAGAAGACATAATCGGTAATAACTTTTTTGGTAAGGTAAACTTAGTG
Organism: Aralia elata; assembly: GCA_034770075.1. NCBI lineage: Eukaryota > Viridiplantae > Streptophyta > Magnoliopsida > Apiales > Araliaceae > Aralia > Aralia elata. The sequence goes on along the minus strand of CM068385.1, from coordinate 5,737,372 downwards.
ATAACTATAATTAAATAAATAAATAACAACAATTCTGTCTGAAAATAGCATGAGAATGTGTAAACTTAAAATTCATTGCATGCAACATCATAGAAGCCAAGGTAGCTCACCTTTGAAAATGTAGTTGTCAGGTCATCTACATCGGATAGAGACCCTATCAATGATCCCTGGCCAAAAAAAGAAAAGACCAAGAAAAATGTAATGATGTTAGTCATTGGACAGACATTCAGTGCCCAAGATAGTTACCAAGACAAATAACATATGCATATCCACATCCATTGAAGTAACCAGTAAACCAACACTATCAAGAGGAAAGAGAGCATGTGCCAAAAGAGTGCATCATGATCATTGTAAAATGTAAATCATGATACTGGAGAGTTTGTAATCAACTACTCTTATTGGTGCAGGCAACAAAGTTTATAACACATACATTTTTATATGTACTAATTAGTGCATATACATTTGCACGACTTAGAGTTATCTTCAAAGGTGAGAACTTTTTAGTACTTTTCAGTTGAATTTCAAGAAAAAATGCAGATCATCACTAAAAGTACACAAAATTAGTAAATTAATTTTTTTATGAAGGAATATAAAGAGAAATTTAGGAAAAAACAATATATTGAAGGCTGGTTCATGAGTCATTAAATCTTCGACGTGTGTTCTATAGTCGCTACACCCAAAAAGAGATCGAGCCACCCAGATGGAATGATCTTAGCTTCGCATGTCAAACTACAATCACTTTTTGGTATCACTGTTTTTCAGTATTAACTATTAAAAGGCATCTCAAGGAACTTTCAATTGAAAAGGTAATTCTGCCATTCTTTCCCATGATCATCACCTTGAAAGAAAAATCCCTTGCAAAAGATAGCAAAACTAGCTTTTCGTGAAACACCAATCCCTTTTCTCATCCAATATGGCATCATAACTTTTTGATGATTCAACTAGTTGATGAGAATAGAGTGATTGTTCAAGTATTCCTTACTCAAACTGAAATGTCAAAAACCTTTTGGAGAACTTGAAACATATTTCAAAAATACCTCAATATAAAATGTAGAGGTCCCTTTGAATTTGTAGCATATGACAAATTCTACTTATGTGTGTTTTAATACATGTATCTGTACATCTGCCAGGAGAGAAACAAAAGAATTAAGACTACAAGGCAACTCTGAGCTTTACCATATTTTATCAGTAATATTCTCATCATCTGAGGCTCATCAATAGAACACAAAAGCAGAATTTCATTTGCAGAGCTCTCAGTTTTATTCATTTATGATGGGCATTGTGTATATCAGAATAGATCTCTCATCCCTTTCGTTCTTCGAAATATATGCACAGAGTTGCGAGAGATTTTATTACCAACTTCACAAAGGCCAAATCATTCACCCTCCACAGTTTTGAATTCCTAGAATATCCCTTAATGTTGTTCAAGTACCTGGTATGACAAGGTGCCTAGATGTTGGATTTGGCCATTCCCCAAACTAAAAGGTGTTAAAAACTAGATACAGGTTCAGGGATACATCTTCTACATATAATTATGATAAATATTTTAACTAATATTGCATGTAATGTTAACTATTAAGCGCCCAATCTAGAGCATCTCCATCTTCTCCTTTAAATTTTCTTCTTCATCATCTGCATTTGCTTGTGCCATCACGCCTCAGATCTACATACATCCTCCTTCTTCATCGTTTGTCTATGATGTTTCCTATTGACAAAGTGACGGATCCGACTTGGCCCCACATCTGAACCACATGCCATGCGGACAAGAGTCCTCTATGGCAAAGTGAAGAGTCCGTGTAACATAGAATATCCCAATGTATAACATTTACTTAGAAGACAAACTAAATAGTACTATAACAAAAGGTTTAATGTTACCATTAGAGATAAAAGCCAGAGTAAAGGATAAAGGGGGAAGCGGAGAGAGAGAGAGAGATTTTTACATCACATATGATGAGCTGAAAATTTGAGCCAGAGTACAGTAAAGTATATTAAACAAGTTTCATTTAGAAAATATTCTAGATGAACAAAATAAAATTCTCAAAATTAACAATCACAAAAGAATGATAAACCTAAGTAAACTTGATATTGCATCTCAGAGTAGCATGTAGACTCGAACAAAATTTACCTCTTCCTTATCAAACAAATGGTATTCATCATCCCCAAAACCAACTATGGGAACATCATTCTCTTCATCTTCTAGACCTCCCAAGTCAACTTCTTCCACGCCATCTTGTCCAAAAAATGCATATTGTGATGCATCAAAGAGTGCATTATCTGCATAACCAATGCAAGTTTCAAACTTATAGACGTTAATCATCCCATTAAGTAAGTTTACAACTATTTTGCTTTACATTAAAAATAAAAAGATATCTTTGACAGAATTAACTGAAATTAGAAAAAAGGATCAAAAACATCAAAGAACTTGAAAAAGAAATAAACTGTTCTTCAGCTTAATTTTTTTTTAACTCATAAGCAGCAACAGATCATTAAGAAACAGTGCCTAAGTTAATAAATACCCCAGTCAGGTTACTTGAATTAAATATGGTCTTATCACATGATCAATTCACAAGACAATAGACACAGTTGCCTAAACATACATACAAACATATATAATAAGCACAGACTTCAGCACATACACCAAAATAGTAAAAACCCAGCAATCAAACAGTTAATTTAGCACTCAAAACACAGAAAAAGAAACCAATTCAAATAATTTAGTAAACTAAATGAAAACGAAAAAAAAAACAATTTTTGAAGCACATACAAAAATAAGCTGAATAAGTGAAAATTTGAGCTAATAAAGCTGACCTGAGCTGAAACTTCCCGATAATTCCCTTAAATCTTTACCATTAAATCTCTCCATGTTCACAGAATCTCAATCACACAATGGTACCGCTCTCACCCGAATTGTCGAGATGAAAGCGGATTCATTACCGATCCGGAAGCACGGCAGCTTCGAAGTCCGACACTCGGATTCTGAATTTGCAAGTTAAATTATAATGGTAGATCAACTACTCCAAAATCTGCTTCAACTTAGAACAAAAACAAAAATTATTCACAGAAAATTGAGGCTTTGGAGATGAAGAAGATGAAATAGTATAGAATTAGTTACAAATTTCGGGGAAATCGATAGAAAAGAAGAATTTGGGGGCTTATTATTAATACCCACCGGTGCAAAAGTAACAGAAGTATGTATGGCCGCAGTCGTTTTAGTTTCTTCTGTCTGTTGCGTAAATAAAAATAAAGGGGCATAAGGAAGGAGAAGGGGAGCACTGAGATAAATATACATGTTTGACCAGTGGATATACACGGAATCATATTCTTATAGAATTTGTATTTTGACCCCTGCAATTATTGCAAACTATTTATGGGGGGTATATCATGTCATTTTCTTTATTGGTAGTAATATTTTTCTAAAAAAAAATTCACAATTTTTATATCGTTTTGATCTTATATTTTTACATCGAGAGAGTTTTTATGTATTCTGTTAATTCCAATTATTATAATTGGAGGTCTGATAGCATTATACTAAGAGTGACACGTATGCCGTAAGATTTGGGTATCATCAGTGACGGACCCAAAAATTTTTTTAACTCGGGGACAAGTCATAATTTTTTTAAACATAAAATGATTTTTAAAATATATATATATAATAATAATAACCGTAAAAAAGACACAATAATATTCAAAATAACATAATAATACACAAACCTATCTATGCCCCAACCAATAAAAATACTTAACATGTCTTTAATTAATTATTAAATTGTAAAAAATTAATTAATTTTTCAAGTAAAGGGTCGTGAAATATGAACTCTTGCAAAAAAAATGACCGGATACCACAGCCAGAGAATGCACATTACAATTGATATAATAATATTAAATAAATTTGAATTTTAAAAAAATCATAAAATGACTTAGAAAGTCAAAATAAACATCGACGTGGAAGTAATATTAATATATATAATGTTTTCAGCAATTTTATTTATTTATTTTTGTTACCAAAAAGGCCAAACTACAAACAAATGTGGGTTATAAGTATTCAATAAACCACGTAACGGGACTGAGATGTATTAAAAGAGAGCCTTAAAGTTAAATACAACAGTAAGGAGCCTATATTGTACAAAAGTTATATTATAAACCTTAAACTTTTTAAACTTACATTGAACACCCTACATATAGAGATCAGCCCGCAGTGTAGGGTATCATGTAGCTTTGGAGTGGAAAAAATGTGGTCTAAACCGAGGATATTCGTCAGCAGATCAACAAGTGGGGTGGGAGTTTTATTTATAATCCCACAGATTTAGAATGTTAAATTTTTATTGAATGTACTTTTTGAAAATCATTGAAAATTGTGCGAAAATTTTCAAGTTATTTAAGTTACATTTAATTAAATATCTAGAAATCTTCACACATGTAGCACGTGTAAAACACGAGGCCTTGAAGGGTTTATTTAAATTTATTTTTTTATTTTTTTTGACTTGATGGACCAAATGTACTCTCAAATAATTTTTTAATTGTTTAGTATTTTAATGAGGAATATGACCTCATCGTCACTTGATTCATAGTCTCTTAATTAGGATAATTGTTCTCTTGCGATAAAGTTGTAATGTTACCCACCTGAGCGGTGGATGTCAATTCACTCCAAACCACCTTAATTTGCATTAAATGCGAGTTTATGGACATTTACGCGTAATACGTACCAAGTCAAGACACTCATGCTTCTTACCAAATGTTGTTACGTTTTTCTTCCATCCACAACCTACTTCTCACCGTATTTCATTCGTTTCAGAATAAAAGTCTTTGTTATTAATTTAAATAGTCTTAAATTAAATATTTATTTATTTTAGATAATATATTTTTATAATAATTTATCTATAATATCATTAATATTAATTGTTATATTTTTATTTTTTATGTATATTTATAAAACATCACTAATCATTTATAAAAAATCATACAATTAAATAAAATTTAAATATGAACAATTTTATCATTTTATCCTTTTTTTTAATATGTACAAAAAGTGGATCAAGATTTTTATTCTAAGACAGAAAGAGTATTAAATACTAACTATTGGTTAATACTGACACCTATCATTTTCCTCCCCTTAACCAGTGACACACAATTTATCAATCTTAGTCTCCTTTAAAAAAAAAAATTAAAATTTACATTGACATGTGCTTCATATGAGTTTTGAAAATATTTTACATGTATAATTGTACCGAGTAAACTTAAATAAATTTTCACCTTCTCTCCATCCATACAAACTATTTATAAAAAAAATAAATTGAATCAATTTCCCCTTTTTAAAATTCTATCTAGAGGAGGAGGTCCAACCGAAGTTGAGAAGAAACTCCATAAACATGTCAGCATCCTCACCTCTCCCCCTCCCAATCTTCCTAACCTCTACTAGCAGCCATGCTCAAAAGAATTCTTCTTCATTAGCACCAAACACAAACCAGTACAATAACCCATCATTACAAACCCGAACAATTCGCTATCGTCTCAGCCAATTATGCCGGGAAGGCCAACCGCATGTTGCCCGCCAACTGTTTGAAACAATTCCCCGCCCAACAACCGTTCTTTGGAACACAATCATCATTGGGTTTATTTGTAATAACATGCCTGATCAAGCCATTCTGCTGTACGCCCGAATGGTAAATTCATCCACTTCATCCCCTGATCCCTACACTTACTCTTCCACACTCAAAGCTTGTGCCGAAACTCGCCAGGTTCGTATAGGTAAAGCCGTGCATTGCCATATTCTACGCTCCCATCTTGTATATCCACCCAGTAGAATTGTTTGTAATTCGCTATTAAACATGTATGTTACTTGTGCTAGCTCTTTCCCTAGTTCTAGATATGATTCTTTAGTGTGCAGAGTGTTTGATACCATCCGTAAAAAACAAAATGTAGTTGCGTGGAATATTATTATTTCATGGTATGTTAAAAAGGAGAGATTTTTGCAAGCATTAGTGCATTTCGTCATGCTGATGAAAACAGGATTGAAACCCACTGTTGTAAGTTTTGTCAATGTCTTTCCAGCTATAAGGGACGTTTGGAGTGCTAATATTCTTTATGGTATGCTTATTAAAATGGGTAGCGAGTATGTTAACGATATGTTTGCGGTTAGTTCTGCAATTTTTGTTTATTCTGAGCTTGGGCAACTTAACGCTGCTAGGAAAGTTTTTGACCAATGCATAGAGAGAAATACGGAGGTTTGGAACACTATGATTGGTGGGTATGTTCAGAATAACTGTCCAATTGAAGCACTTGAGCTTTTTGTTAAAGCAGCTTTGGAGTCGGAGCGGCATAATAATGCTGTTCTGGTGGATGATGTGTCTTTTATCTCAGCTCTGACTGCAGCCTCCCAGTTGCAGCAGCTGGATTTTGCTAAATGGCTACATGCGTATACTCTTAAGAATTTACCGGCTTTATCTGTCATGGTGTTAAATGCAATTGTTGTAATGTACTCAAGGTGCAGTTCTGTTGAGACATCTTTCAAAATTTTCACCATTATGCATGAAAGAGATAATGTTTCCTGGAATACTATGATTTCTGCTTTTGTGCAGAATGGGTTGGATAATGAAGGTTTGATGCTTGTGTATGAGATGCAGAAGCAAGGGTTCATGATTGATTCTGTAACAGTAACTGCTTTACTTTCAGCAGCGTCAAATTTGAGAAACCATGAAGTTGGTAAACAGACCCATGCTTATCTTCTTAGGCATGGGATTCATTTTGAGGGAATGGAAAGTTATCTCATAGACATGTATGCTAAATCTGGTCTTATTAAAGCTGCTGAAGCACTGTTTGAAACAAACTGCGCACATAATAGAGATCAAGCCACATGGAATGCTATGATTGCTGGGAACACTCAAAATGGATTAAGTGAGCAGGCTTTCATCGTCTTCAGGCAAATGTTTGAGAAAAATGTTACCCCAAATGCTGTGACATTAGCATCAATTCTCCCTGCTTGTAATCCAATGGGAAGTACAGCTCTAGGTAAGCAATTACATGCATTCGCCACACGTAACTACTTGGACCAAAATGTCTTTGTGGGCTCTGCTCTGGTGGACGTGTACTCAAAATTAGGGTCAATCCATTATGCAGAAAATGTTTTTGCTAATTCCATTGAGAGAAATTCTGTTACATACACAAATATGATATTGGGTTACGGTCAACATGGAATGGGCGAGCAAGCTCTTAAGTTATTTCACTCAATGAGGGTATATGGCATAAAGCCTGATCCGATAACCATGGTTGCAATCCTGTCTGCCTGCAGTTACACTGGGTTGGTTGATGAAGGCCTTCAAATATTTGAGGCAATGGAGAGAGAATACGAAATTCGGCCCTCATCTGAACACTACTGTTGTGTCACGGACATGTTAGGGAGAGTGGGTAGGGTGGTTGAAGCCTATGAGTTTGTTAAGGAATTGGGTGAAGAGGGTAATGTGTTGGGAATCTGGGGATCACTCCTTGCGGCTTGCAGAATTCATGGAGAATTTCAATTGGGAAAAATTGTTGCCAACAAATTTCTTGAAATGGAGAAGGGGAATAGCATGACAGGTTATCATGTCTTGCTGTCAAATATATTTGCAGAGGAAGGAAACTGGGAGTCTGTTAATAGAGTGAGAGAAGGGATGCAGGGAAAAGGTTTGATTAAAGAGGTTGGCTGCAGTTGGATTGATATTGCAGGTTATGTAAACTGTTTTGCGTCTAGAGATCAAAAGCACCCTCAGTCTGATGACATATATAAGATGCTGGAAGAATTGGGTATAAATATGAACGATGCTGGCTATAGGCCTTGTCTTGAATCCCAAATAGGATTGGTTTATGAGTCTGAGGAGTGAATATAATTTCTTACATCTCCATTCATATGGTTTATTTATTTAAAATTGGGAGTCAAATTGCTCTAAATGGCTTGATAGTTGGTTGCTTCTGGCGGAGTATTTGTGATTTTAAGTTCAAATGAAGTCATTGCAGCATTGATAAAAGTGCGGTGTGTTCAATATGATGCTAAAGCTTACCTAATGGTCATTGGATGCTGCCCAAGTTCGTGTGCTTTTATCTCTTGAACAATTGTGCTTCACTGATGTTGATTTCAGTTCCAAATGGATTCATAGAATGGGGTCTGAATCTAGGTTGGATGAGACATGTCAATAAAGTAAATAAAGATTCTTCCCAGTTTCTCAGGTTAGTTGCTCAGACACTTTACTTGCATCAAATCTAAGCATATATCTTTTCTAAATTGGATTTTTTTGATTTAAATGAAAATATTATGGAATGTTTGGATTTTCTTTTGCTGCTGTTTTGATTACTTCTCAGGCAGCCACTTTAGCACCAGGTGATCCCCCCTTAAAAAAAGAAAACCTAAATGGAAGTTTCATTTGACCTATTCATTGGAGACAGTTGGGCCTGGTATGGAGTCTTCTATTGATTGAAAACCCAATAAATGGAAAGAAGCTGGTGTTTTTCAATTTCATAGTACCTAGACTACCTAACATAATATAATTTAATGTTGCACAACATTTATGGAATTTTTTGTGAGCTAAAAGCATTAAGCATTTGTTTTCATCCCTCCCCCCCCCCCCCCCCGGTTAAAAAGAAGATATTTTGTTGGATGGAAGGTAAAAACTTGGCCTGACATTCAACGTCTGAGCATATTTGGATTCATGCATAAATATAATATGGAGTTTGATTAGCCCAGAGAATTCATAGTAGGGTTTACATGATTGTTTGCTGTAAACCTGATAAGTTTTAGTAGGGGACAAATGTTTTTGAACGTTGGGTTTGTTATTCGTTGAGATCAGTTACATATATTTCTCTTTATCTCGACATCTTTCTCCCACCTTCAGAAATCAGAAGAATAAAGCATGGGCATTTCTGCCTATTGTTAGAATTTTCTGAAGGTAACAATCTCAAATTCATATCTAAATTTATATATAATTTTTGAAAAAGACTTTCCTTCATAAGAAAGAAAAGACTTGCTCTCTTTGGGATCTGATCCTACACCGCTGCTCAACCTTAGTTGATCGATTCTATTACCTAAGTTGATTCCTAACACTTATCTCACATAATGACATAAATAAGCAATTATCATTGTATCGGCCCAAAATCTCGCTAATTGATTATGGCTCTTATCGAAATAGGAGCCGGTTCGACGGGAAAGCTTTTGAAAATGCAATTGTAAGCATCTCAATTACTACCCTAAGGCCCCTCCGACCTTGGTTTAGTCTGATTTCAGGCGAACTACTTATCAATTAGATCCTTTATCAAATAATAAAACAGCTAGGAATATCTCTTTCTTCTCTTCATATTTGGACTTCTATGAAGTTTTTATCTTTGCTACAGTTGATAAAAATCGTTGTTTTAGATGATTCGTATGTCTTTTTCCGTATTTGTATGTGCATTTTTACTGACTTATTTTGTTGTTTCTCACAGTCTGTAGACAATTCCTGAAATGGTAACTGTATTCAAACCATAGACTGTTGTTTGAAGGAAATAGGGAAATTCTTAGATGGAAAATCGTTCATCAGTTGTTTTAAGATGAGTTTTAAGATGATACGAGAGTGCTTGGATGGTTAGTAATTATTACTTGGAATAATATGTACATGCCTTTTCAATATCTCATTATTTGTTCTCCCAGTTGAACTTGCTTTTGTAAACTAAATCTAATTTGAAAATGTCAAATTTGATCACAGAAACATGTGGACCTCCAGTTCCAATGGCCTGGAATTGTATTTCCAAGTGCAAAGTGTTTTTTCCATGCACATTGCGCTTTCTGCATTTTGAAGCACAATCGGGACTTCGTTTTGATGGAATATTGATAGATGTAGAATTGGGATATTAACTGCTCCAAAAGGTTATTATCATGGAGTCCAATGGCTACTGGCGTATGGCATGATTATATGGCCTAATGAGTAGCCAGTGGGTGGGCCTTTGATCATGGTCCCCCTGAATTGCAAGAGGACGATTACGCTGCTGCATGATGAATGCTTTTATTATATTGACTTCCCAAATCTACAAGTTGCATTCTCCTTCTCAAAAATTTGTGGTCCACAATAGAACCATCATCATCTAGATTGGGTGGTGTCTTTTCATGATTATAAAAGAATTTACCATTCATTTTTATGAGACAGAGACATTGAATTATAACAAGTAGTAACATTCATGTTTTTTTTTTCATCATATCATGTTTAATTTTAGTGTTATGTTGTCTTCTGTTAAACCTCTCAAAGGATTATATTTATATGTATGGTAGACATAACATGCACAGGAATTGGTTGGCCAATTAACAGAAAAGCTTCTGCAGTGAGAATTGGATTGGAAATAGTCAAAATTATGGGAATATCAAATATTACACGAATGGGTAAAAGGCAGTGCCAGCAAATGCATGACATCAGTTTTCTTGCCGTCCAATACACAAGGTATGTATAGAGTAAAGGTCTTCATACTGGAGCAGTTGCAACATACAAATCTCAAGAGTACATAATTCATCTTCCTCTTATCATATTAAGTAGTGAAAACTATGGGAGCGGAGCTCATCTTCATCCCTTCTCCGGGAGCTGGTCATCTGGTATCTACAGTTGAGATCGCAAAGCTCCTCATCAGTCGAGACGAACGGCTTTCCATCACAGTCCTTGTAATGAAGTTCCCGCATGACACTGGTGTGACTGCCTACACTCAGTCATTGCAGAAAGATGCTCCTAACCGCATAGTCTTTGTGGACCTCCCTCAGAACGAGTCTCTTGTCTCATTGCCCAAGTCTTTCTTTATTAGCTTCATCGAGAGTCAAACGACTCCAGTTAGAGATTCTGTCAGACAAATTGTGAGTCGGTCTGACTCTAATAAGCTCGCTGGCTTTGTCATCGACAAGTTCTGCACCCCCATGATAGACGTGGCAAATGAATTTGGGGTCCCAACCTATGTGTTCTTCACTTCAGGTGCTGCATTTCTTGGCCTCCAGTTTTACCATCTGAGTCTCATTGATGAACATAGCCAGGACCTTACCGAGTATAAGAACACAGATGTTGAGTTATCTATCCCGAGTTTCATCAACCCAGTGCCTGCTAAGGTTTTGCCTTCGGTGATGCTGAACAAGGAAGGATCGACCATGCTCCAATCTATTTCTCGAAGGTTTAAAGAAGCCAAGGCCATTCTAGTCAACACGTTCGCGGAGCTGGAACCACATGCAATTAAGGCCCTTGGGCCATGTTTGTTTGCAAGGATTATAATCCCGGGATTATAATCCCAAGACTATTAATCCAAGGATTAAATAGTCTTACTCACATGTTTGTTTTTTATAGGATTATTCATGGGATAACTTAAAATAATCCCATGTTATGTTTGTTTTTTCGTGATTAATTAAAGGATTGGATAAAAAAATATTGTTTGGACTATTATATCCTTACCAATAATAACATGTTTTAAACTATAATTTAAACTTGTTTATACATCAAAAAATGATTAATAATAAGTTGTTTAAAAAAATAAGTTCTCTGAAAAATAAGTTGTTTAAAAAATAAGTTGTTTAAAAAAAATAAGTTGTTTACTAATAATAAGTTATTCACCAATAAGTTGTTTAAATAATAAGTTGTTTGAAAAATAAGTTGTTTACATTAAGATAATAATTTTTTAAACAATCCATATGAAATTATAACAACGGGGTATTTAACAAAGTTATACATGCATATGTATAAACTGCTAGCTTACTACTGTTCTACAAAGTTAGTCCTGCGAAAGTTCGTATTTAACAATAAGTCAAATGGACTAATGTTTTACAAATTTAAAAATAAGTTGTTTAAAAAATAAGTTGTTTAAAAAAATAAGTTATTTACCAATATATAAGTTTGTTTAATAATAAGTTATATTACTAATAATAAAGTTATTTTACCAATAAGTTGTTTTAAATAATAAGTTGTTTGAAAAATAAGTTGTTTAAAAATAAGTCGTTTACCAATAAGTTGTTTAAAAAAATAAGTTATTTGAAAAAAATAAGTTGTTTAAAAAATAAGTTGTTTAAAAATAAGTTATTTAAAAAATAAGTTATTTATTTAAAAATAAGTTTGTTTAAAAAATAAGTTATTTGAAAAAATAAGTTTGTTTAAAAAATAAGTTGTTTACTAATAATAAATTATTTACCAATAAGTTATTTAAGAAAATAAGTTGTTTGAAAAATAAGTTGTTTAAAAAAATAAGTTGTGTAAATAAGTTGTTTAAAAAAATAAGTTGTTTAGAAAAATAAGTTGCTATAGCACTGTAGCATTGTACGTAAACAAACAATATTCAATCAATCAAAAAAGACATGATTCAATATTTAATTATTTGTAAGTATAATTTGTTATATAGTTAATTTGTTGACTATAGAACTGTAGCAATACAAAAAAATAAAGGTTAGTTTTGTCCATAAATTTTTAATCCCTCATGATGGGATTATAATACCTAACTAGACATGGTATTAAATAATCCTTCATCTTAAGCTATTTTATAATCCCTGGACTAATAGTCCCAAGCTCAAATTTAAAAACAAACAAGACACTTGGGATTAATAGTCCTATCCCAAGTGTAATCCTTGCAAACAAACATAGCCTTGGTGATAACCGTAAGATCCTCCTATCTATCATGTGGGACCCATAATCAACCTCAAGAACAAGGAGGGAACAACCCAAAACCATAGTTCTGAAGATGGTATCATTAGCTGGTTGGACAATCAGCCACCGTCTTCGGTAGTGTTTTTATGCTTTGGGAGCTTTGGGAGCTTTAATGAAGGCCAAGTCAGGGAGATAGCACAAGGATTGGAGCAGAGTGGACAGAGATTCTTGTGGTCTCTACGCCGGCCACCTCAACAACCAGAAAAAATGGAATTGCCCAAAGACTATGAGAATCCCGAAGAAGTGTTGCCAGAAGGATTCCTAGAACGAACATCAAGGATGGGGAAGGTGATCGGATGGGCGCCACAAACGGAGATTCTTTCCCACCCTGCTGTGGGAGGTTTCGTGTCTCATTGTGGATGGAATTCTACATTGGAGAGTATATGGTGTGGGGTTCCGATGGCTACTTGGCCTATGTATGCAGAGCAGCAAATCAATGCATTTGAGTTGGTGAAGGAGTTGGGAATGGCTGTGGAGATCAAAATGGATTACAGAAAAGATTTTTTTTTTGCAGCTGAAAATAATTTAGTTGTGACTGCAGACCAGATAGAGAAAGGAATACGATGTCTGTTGGATGGAGAGACTGAAATGAGGAAGAAGGTGGAAGAGATGAAAGAGAAGAGCAGAATGGCCACGGTGGAGGGCGGGTCTTCTTACATTTCACTCGGCCATTTTATTGAGGATGTCATGGGTAACTAATATCCAGGAAAGCGCATAAATGATAAAGTTACCTGATCATCAAGACTTTTACCTTGTATTACTTGTTTTCTACATGAAAGATGATAGAGTTGGTCAAGTCTAGTCTAGAGTAATTGAATTTAATATTGAAGCAATAAAAGTTCCAATATATGAAGATAAAGTAGTCTACAATTTTAGTGGTTATCTTATCTAATATCTAGTTATTTTTCGAGCAACTTAGATTCTCTCTCTTGTTATCACATTGCTAGTTTTCTGTCAGAAAATGAGGCTGAACAATTGATAGATTACCCTTTAATGTCTAGACTTCTTGGACACTTTCAGCACATTAACACCTTCTAAAAGAAACATGTAATTTAGCACGTTAGCTCTTTTATAAAACACGTGTAAATTAGGTTTATAACGTTTATGGCGATAACATTTGATGCGTTTGACTATCAAATAAAAAAATTTAATTTTACAGTGGTTTGAGCTCTAAACGCTAATTTGTTAATTAAGTTACGTTTATAATGAGTTGTTTGTTAACGACAAAGATTTTCTGAGTGTATTTAGAACTCATAGGTCATAGGTGAACAAACACGAAATTGACTAGACTTGTAATTAGTACTTATTTTGTTGGTGCTATATCCCCATGAATCATCACATCCAGTCAAATGCAAGATCAAATTTACAACCTCAAATATTAGAAAGAATTTAGGAGCATTTGTACCGACCTAGTTATAGAAAGTTAAATACTAAAGGGGCATTTGGCACATGTAATCTCAAATTACCACCAAAATTTAGTTTACTATGTGTGTATAAAATTAGGAGACTAATAATAAAAATTAGTTATATTTTTCCCACCAGAGGCTTCAGAGAGGGGTTTAGATAGGTGATGTGAAATTTTGCAATATAATGTAGAGGGAAGCTGGTATAGGTCTTGTGATGGGCCGGGAATTTGGGTCTGATGAAGCGTTAAGTGGAATCCAATGACTTCAAGCTTATGGCATGGTTATAAGTGGCCAGTGGTTGGCTTGGGCTATTGATCATGATTCAGTGTCACTGGATCCAACATGATCCCTATGAATTTCTGAAGCGTACAACCATTGGATGTGGCCCAACGGATTATCTGCATTACCACAGATTCAATAGTCTGCATGTTCTATGGTAAGTTACCGGATAGACTTCTAAGGCTTGTTCCTAAGGCTTGTTTATCAGTTTGGTTGCAAAGGTTATTCTTGGGAATTGATACTTTCACGAGGAAATTTAATAGTTTCACGAGTTTCTCTTCACATGAATAGTAAGTGGGGTATACTCTCATATGAGAGAGTATCTTGTAGAACTAACACTTTTATTTGTGAAAATATCAATATCCTTATTCTTTAGGAAAATGATGTTTTCACATAAAAATTTGATATCTCCACTCGATCCTTCAAACATGAATAGTGAGTAAGTCTCATTTTCATATAAAAGAGATTTATGTGAAAATATCAATTTCCTATTCTTTATGGTGTCTTAATTACTCCTCCCCCCTCCCCCCTTCTACAAAACAAGTGTCATTTAATTTTTTTTTAATTAATGCAATAGTTGATATATTGTAAACTACTTCAAAAGTATTACCAAGTATAAAATTGTGACTTCAAAAATTATTGTAAATTCAAATCACAATTTTAGACTGTAGATTTTACAAATTAACTAGGATCAAAGTCAAATGAATTCTTTTGCAAATTTAAATTTGATATGAATTTATTTAATTTTAATTATTTAGTTTTTTTTATTTAAAAAAAATTAATAAGCTTTTGTTTTTATTTTTATTTTTAGGGTACAATTCATGCTGCTGCACATTTTCAATTCCTTTTGGGTCAGAAACATGGGTTTGTGGTGGTAGATAATCGCTCATAGCCCATAGTAGTGAGGATCTTTTGTAACTTTTTTCACCCATATCATTTTTGGCTTTCCTTATGAAAGGTGATTGAGAATAATACTATGACAAACCAAGGTTACAAAATGTGTGAATACAAAATAATGTGATGAAATATAATTTATTGATGATTTATTATATATAGGTGGGTCAATGATAATGGTTACATTCGATCTGAAGTATACACATCATTATGTATTTATTTTTAGTATCAATTTTTTAATCACTAAAGTATTATTGAAAAAAATAATAATCTCATTTTGACTTTTCAAAATTAATTTATAAAAGTTTTAAATGAAATACATTCATATCAATTTTAAACTCAAACAAGTTCAAATAGCTAATTGGGGCTCTTATTTTGTAAAGGATAGAGTAATGGGTGGTTGAACTCTCAGAATTATTTTACAGTAGGAGTATGAAATAAAAAGTAATTTGTGCTTAGGAAGCAACAAGTAAATGAAATTTACTAGTCTGGCAGTGAGGTAAGTATGGTCCGGGTGAGCCTTCCCCATACTCGTTCTGTCAATATGGAGTTATCCCCCAAATCCAACCCGACCCCACCCCGATAACAACCCTACCCGCCCTAGCCTCGATTACTCAATTACTCTCCTTTTTGTTTTAATTTAAATTTATCTAATTTTTTTTATATTTGTTAACGCCAAGATTTGGTCACGCGCTTCAATCACCAAGAACACGTTAATCCTGCATAATAACGGAATCACACTGAGAGTTCCGGGCGGTTTTGCCGCCGGGGGATAGCTCAGGCGTGAGAATTAGTGTAGGCTTTCTCAAGGTTTGCTAACAATGGAGGTTTGCAGTTTTGTGTTTTGTTTTTCATTACCTTTGAAATGTAGAGGAAAGCCTTATATATACACTCCCACTTGCCATCATCACGCCAGGTCCCACTTGACAATATAAAGCATACGTCCCATCAACCAAATCATAATAAATGCTTTAGTCAGAATATAAGTCAACTTAGTTAAAAGATAACTTCTTTAACCAAACTACTTCTCTGCATCCCGAACCCACACCCCGGGTCGGATCCTAGCACATCGGGTCGGGAGTCCCGAACCCAGAACCCAACATTGCCCCCTACTCTTTAATTATAAAAATGAATTATAATAAAAGAGTATAAAGAATGAATCTTAATCTCCAAATAATGAACCAAACAATCCTTTAGAACATAACCTCCCCACATCAGCACATCCATTAATATCCCCAGTTGCCACGTGGCAATAACGGTCCCACCACATTTATTGAAACAGTACCAGTACCGTTAGTGGGAAAATGGGCCGAAACTTAAGGGGCGCGCCCAATAAAGGCAACACCCTTCCAAAATCAACCGCCACTTTCAGCCCTAATTTTCAAATCTCTCAATCTCCTTTCTGCAACCTTCACCACCGCTTCCCTACCTTTCCGATCATTTGAATCTCGCATCTCGTTCTTCTATTCTTCAATGGCAACCAATGACGCCTCAAGCTCTTCTAACCCATCGAAAACCAGTGCATCCGCGGCAGCTGCTAATGAGATCCTCCCTCCTACAGCATAGCGATAACAACGGAAGCCACCACAGTCACCACCACTGCAATCGCATCAATTTCTACCGCCGCCGCACCGCCAATTCCTTCCTCTGCCATCAAAACTAGTTCCACCTCCGGAGGACTCAGCGTTTCTTCCCAAGATCCTATCACAAGCTCCGATTTTCCTAGCAACCCCTTCTCTACTCCATCACCCCGAACCGAAGCCGAGCTTCAAAACATAAAAATGCTAGAAGAATACTCCTCAGACAAGACTTTTTACCATATAAACACCATATCCTCGCTTCAAACCAAAGATCTAGCGTCTATCCGCGAACTGTACCAGATTCCCATATCTTACCAGATCCGCACACCCAACCTCAACGAAAGAATGTACCAACGCCCCAACGGCTGGACTGCTGTGACTGTCCAAGCCCTGAAGTATGGGCTCAGATTCCCCCTCAACCACTTCATCCTCACATTCCTCAGCGTGGTCGGGGTCGGGCTCGCCCAATTGGTTCCTAATTCCTTCATTCACTTGATCTGTTATATAGCTTTCTGCCACGAGTGCCAAGTCGAACCGACCATGGACTTTTTCTTTGCCCTATTCACCGTAATTCGATCGCGCGAAGCAGGATTTCGGCAAATCAGCAAGGTACCAGTCAAGGGGGCTCAAAAGAAATCCCTGATGAGGACCCCGACCAGTAACAAGGGATGGCACTCCCAATGGTTCTACATCAAAGGACCCGATACCAGCCTAATATCGGATTGGGTTGGCTTCAGCAAAAATACCAACAATATTGAAGCCTTCCCGTCCGACCGCCTGGGAGAGTTCAAACAATTCGTCAGCAAGATGCCCGATGAGGAATGGGACTTCGAACTCCTCGGCAACCATACATGGCTATACAATCATGGATGTAAGTACCTATCCTCGAACCTCAAACTAAGCTTTTATTGCTTGTAATTCTTTCTTACTAGTATAGATTTCTAACGCTTAACATCTTTCAGTAACGCTCATCAAGCCAGTCGCCCCGACCAACATCAGCCAAACAATTCCCCGAGCTACCGACCCGAATCTGGCCGATCCCAACGAGCCTTTGGAGGACGAGCCTCAGAATCGAATGCCGATAGCCGCCACCGTAATCCAATCACGGCTATCCCAATGGCTCAAGTCCTTAAGAAAAGTACCTTGGAGATGAGCAGATCGGAAAAGATGGCCTTGATGAAGAAGCAGCAGCTAAAGAAGAAGGTGCCACCGCCGCCCAAACCACTGAAGACTCCAGCAACAATTCCCGAACCGATCTCCCTAGGCATCATCGACGAAGAGACCGATGAGGAAGTACTGGAGCCTCTTGCAAAGAGATCTCGCAAAGAGGCTTCTTCTCCAGTACTTCCATCCGGCCCTACTCAACAAGTCAAATCTCAATCAGGAGGATCTCACTCTTCCGACCAATTGGCTTCGGCCCCTTCGGCCCCTTCATCTAGCAATCGGGCCAAGCCACGGACTCTCTGGCCCCAAAACCCATCGGACCCGTTTCCCTATGATCTCCTCGAGCGCTTCGTCATGACCGCCGATAACGATCGGTTTAAGAATCATTCTCCGGATCAATACCTGGAAGACTTCACAAGGCTTCAACTCCAGGTAAGACATCATTTCATACCGAGCCGCTTTTTTATTTGAACTTGATTCTGATCCATATTTTATACAGGCTAATGCCGTGTTTGCCCGATCTCTACCATCTCTGCTTAAATTGGCGAAGAAGAACAAGGAGATCGAGGCAGAAAACGAATTCCTGAAGGGTGGACATTCGATCCCTGGAATCCGACTTAGAGAAGGAGAAGGATCTTCATATCGATATGAAAGATAAGCTCACCGAAGCCAATAGGGAGAACTATCAGCTTCGGAATCGGGTCGACATCCTTCAATCGGAAATTGCCGATTCGGGAGAAACAGAATGAAAGGCTTATGGAGGAGCGAGTCTTATTGAAGGAAAAACGATTCCGATCAAAAGAAAGCAATAGCCGCCCTCGAAGAACAGATGGAGAAGACCCACTTCAAATTGAAGGATCTGATCCAGGCCTACAACTCATTGGAGGAAGAGCACACCCAGTTGAAGAACCAAGGACCTCCGATGACCGAAGAAACCAAGTTCCAAATAATAGAGGAGTATAAGGCATCCCCCGAACTAACCGATAAGATTATCATGCAATTCTCTGAAGGGTATCAATGCCACAAAGAGAAGATCAAAGAGAAGATGATGGCTGCGGGACTGGACACCTCTATCCTCGATTCTTCGGACAACGAAGAGGGGTCAGATGAACCGCCTACTTCCCCGACCCCATAGGGTGGTTCAACCGCTTTTTCTTTTCGGATGTAAATAACACAATTTGTAATTTCAACAACTATTAATGAAATATCCCAACATTTTCGTTTATACAACCTGATAGCATTTTATTTCAATGAACATAAAGATTTACATAATCAGCAATAAGAAATGGCTATGACTTACTGGTAATATTTTCTAAGTCTTCCAGCATGCCAAGTATTCTTAATATCCGAACCGTCCCATACCCCGAAGCCGGTAAGTTCCTGGCTTGGGCACCTCAACCACTTCATAAGGCCCTTCCCAGTTCGGCATAAGTTTGCCTGAATTCTGGGGAGTCGATGGCCGCTGCTTCCCGAAGCACCAGATCTCCAACCTCAAATCTCCTAACCTTTTACCCCTTTGTTGTAGTGTTTGGCCGTCCTCCTCTGATAGGCCGTCAACTTTATGACAGCTGACTCCCTAACCTCATCTAACAAATCCAGATTGAGGCGAAGTCCCTCGTCATTATATAACTCCCTGTATTGGCTGACTCGAAGTGAAGGAGAATCCGATCTCAACAGGAATAAGGGCATCGGTCCCGTAAGCGAGACGAAAAGGCGAATCCCCTGTCGTTGTTCGAGTTGTTGTCCGATATGCCCATAACACACTAAGCAACTCTTCGGGCCATCTTCCTTTGGCCTCATCCAACCTCCTTTTAATTCCATTGAGAAGAGTTCTATTAGTGACTTCCACCTGGCCGTTTGACTGAGGATGCGCCACCGAAGTCTTCCTGTGCTGAACTCCCAGATCTGTGAGAAATTCTTCGAACTTTGCACCTACAAACTGCCTCCCATTATCCGATACTATTACCATTGGGATACCGAAGCGATACACAACGAATTCCTTGAGGAATTTAAGACACTCTTGCTCCGTAATTGCTTTGAGAGGTTTAGCTTCTACCCACTTCGTCATATAGTCGATGGCCACAATAACAAAACTGACCTGCCCCTTAGCCTTTGGCAATGGTCCTAGTATATCAATCCCCCATACAGCAAACGGAATGGGTGATAATACCGAATACAACTCTTCGGGAGGTTGGTGAGGGATCGTCCCATTCAACTGACATTTAGGGCACTTCTTAACAAATTCTCTAGATTCTTGGAAGATGGTTGGCCAGTAGTAGCCCTGCCGTAGAATCTTGTATGCTAATGCCTTAGCGCCCATATGGTCTCCACATATACCTTCATGGACTTCCCGAAGTGTATAATCAGCTTCGGAAGGGGTCAGACACTTCTGTAGCGGAGAAGAAAACGCCCTTCGGTATAGGTCCCCATCGATCAAGATGAAAAACGAACTTCGATGCTTGATTTTCTTGGCTTCTAACCGATCCGAAGGAAGGACGCCATCCGCCAGATAGGAAATATACGGCGTGAGCCAACAGTCCATCCTTTCTATCGGGAGCACCTCTGTCCTTCGAATGCTCGAGTCCCCCAGGACCTCCAGGTAGACTGACCCACTAAAAGAAGCAGTTTCCGTTGTAGCCAATTTTGCCAAGGCATCGGCTACGGTGTTGTCTTCCCGACCAACTCCTTGCACACTATATGATTCAAAATAATGTAGTCGGTTTTTAACAGCAGATAAGTATTTCGTCATCCGATCCCCACGAGCTTCATAATCTCCTACTATCTGCTTAACCACTAACTGGGAATCGCTGAAGATGACTAAGCGTTTTACTTCCAAACTTCTTGCTAACCGCAATCCGGCCAAAATGGCTTCATACTCTGCCTCATTATTGGTCGCTTTGAACTCAAAGCGAATGGCCTGCTGAACCTTAAATCCCTCCGGGCTAATCAATATGACCCCTGCTCCACTAACATCCGAAGTCGAAGAGCCATCTACATACAAAGTCCACGACGCATGAGCTGCTTGATCGCCCGACACCGAACTCACTACCATTGCACCATCATCGGTATCGGGTTCGGTAAACGAGCACTCTACTATGAAGTCAGCTAACGCCTGACCCTTAATGGCAGTCCGAGGATGATAGTCTATGATAAACTGAGTCAACTCCATTGCCCAAGCAGAGAGGCGTCCCGACAAATCTGGCTTATTCATGATCTTTTTCAGCGGCTGATCAGTGTATACTACCACCAACCTCCCTTGGAAATAATGCCTTAGCTTCCTGCTTGCTATGACAAGTGCATAAGCGAATTTTTCCAAGTTGGGGTATCTGGTTTCGGCATCCCGAAGCACATGGCTAACATAGTAGACGGGGCACTGCCTGCCCCCTACTTCGCGAAGTAATACAGCTCCCACCGCTAATGAACTCGCCGCCAGATACAGGTATAGGGGTTCCGAAGGAATGGGCTTCACCAGAAGTGGAGCTGAGGAAAGATACCTCTTGATTCCTTGGAACGCGTCTTCACACTCTGATGTCCATATGAAGGTCTTTTTCATTCTTCGGCCCTTTCAAAGTGGTTAAAGAAGGGTAGACAACCGTTCCGCCGATTTTGACATGAACCTCCGAAGCGCAGCAATCCTACCAGTCAATCGCTGTACGTCTTTGAAAGATTGGGGAGACTTCATGTCTAAAATGGCACTGATCTTTTCCGGATTAGCTTCGATCCCCCTCTTGCTGAGCAAATACCCCAGGAATTTACCCGAACCAAGTCCAAAAGTACACTTGGTAGGGTTCAGCCGAAGCTTGTACTTTCTGATCGTCTCAAAGCAGTTTTCCAGATCATCCAAATGGTTCCGAACTCCCACGCTTTTGACGATCATGTCGTCCACGTATACCTCCATGCTTCGACCCAGTAACTTGGCGAACACATAGTTCATCATTCTCTGATATGTGGCTCCCGCATTTAGCAATCCGAACGTCATTTTCTTGTATGCGTATATTGCTCGATGCGTGATGAACGCCGTCTTCGGCATGTCCTTCTTGTCCATGGAGATCTGATGATATCCAGAGAAAGCGTCCATGAAGCTAAGCATGTCGAAACCTGATGTCGCATCAATCAACTGGTCGATGTGCGGAAGAGGGTAAAAATCCTTCGGACAAGCCTTATTCAGATCGGTATAATCTATGCAGACTCTCCATTTGCCATTCTGTTTCCGCACTAGCACCACATTTGCTAGCCACTCGGGGTAATCAATTTCATAAATGAAATCCGCCTTTAGCAGTTTGGCGATCTCATCGTCAATGATCTTTTGCCTATCAGGAGCGAAGATCCTCCTCTTCTGACGGATAGGCTTCCTAGAAGAGTCAATACACAGCTTATGAACCGCCACCGACTTATCGACCCCAGGCATGTCAGAAGGTTCCCATGCAAAAATGTCCGCATATACCCGAAGTAGCTCGATTAGGCTTGTTCGAAATGGCTCTATCAACCCTGCGCCTATCTTGATCAGCTTATCGCCCTTTCCAACAATCAATTCTACCTCCTCTGTCTCTTCAGCGGGCAACACAAGGGGTTCGGAATTTCCCTCGGTGAACGGCTCGACTTCTATAGCCATTGTTTGTTTCTGCTTGCTGACCCCAACCGCCGAGGATATCAATGAATTCCGATAACACCTGCGTGCCATGTCTAGATCACCCTTTACCTCACCGACCCCCTCCTCCGAAGTCGGGAACTTAATTTTGAAGTGACCTATGGAGGTAACAGCCTGAAGTGCAGCCAAAGTGGGTCTACCCAGAATGGCATTATAGGCCGAATCTACCTGGACCACAAAAAATCTGACTATGACTTCTACCTGCCTCAGTGCCGTACCAAAGATAACCGGCAGTTCCACGGTTCCGGACACGCGAACAGGATCATTGCTGAAGCCATACAACGGAGATTCCTGACCCACCTCCATCCTTGCTCCCCCCAGGTCTAGCCTATTGTATGCATGAGTAAACAATATGTCGACCGAAGATCCATTATCGATCATTATTCGCTTCATATCCATGGATCCGACCTGGGCTGTGATGGCCAGCGCCCCTTCATGGGGATCAATTGGTTCCGAGGGGTAATCCTCCTCGGTAAATGATATTACCGTGTTGAGAAACGGTCGATCTCTAGCCGAAGGCCGTTCCGAAACCGATAACACGGCATCCATCAGGCCACTCCTCTTTCTCCCAACTTTCTTTCCGAACGTTCCTCCAGTGATGACATCAACACAATTTCGTGGAGGTTCGGTGGAGGTGGTGCCTCGAGGCGTCTTTCTCGGTTTGACTCTCTTTGGCCTTCTGAACTGGAATTCTGCCGACCTACTACATACTGAACCAATTCACCATTTTGAATTTTCTTCTCAATTAAATCCTTCAGATTGTAACAATCCTCCGTACTATGACCAGATGTCTGATGATATTCACAATAACGATTAGGGTTGCCCCGGTGGGATCGGGTAGTGGTTGGACAGGGTTCAAACGAAGGCTGATTTCTGATCTCTTCCAGAATCCTCGTCCGATCTGTAGTGAGGGGGGTATACACCTTATTCACATTCTTCTTCGGGTAAGGTGGTTTGCCTCCTGTATTAATCCCACCTTGACCGCCTCCTCCCGAGCTAGGTCCACCATAGAAATTGCCTCTTGGCTGGTTGCTAGGCCGAGGAATATGGTTCCTATCTTTCTGTTTCGTACTTTCTTCATTCCGATCTTGAGGATTTAAGCTTTTATAGGCTTCTTCTATGGTAATGAGTCCTTCAGCTCGACCATAGGTTTCAGCTAAATCCATTGGGGGGTTGAGAATGAGGTCTTTCCACAAATCTTTCGACTTCGTAGCATCCAGACCCGTTGTGAAAAACCCAACTGCTTGTTGTACATTCAAACTGGTCACGGTACCAGCCAAGTCTCGAAATCTTTTCACATACTCACCCAAACTCTCACCCGATCTCTGCTTTACTTGGGTTAGAGCAGTAGTCAGCTTTCCTCTCTTCTTATTGCTCCCAAATCGCGCATGAAACTTATTACTTAGATCTTGCCACGACCCGATAGAGTTCGGGGGGAGAGACACCATCCATTCTCGAGCTGACAGCTTCAGAGTAGTGACGAACATGTGGCACTTAGCAGCATCCGGATGATCATAATAATTCATCACTTGATTATACCCGTGAGTATGATCATAGGGATCACCAGTACCATCGTAAGAATCTAGGGGAGGCATTTTCTTGGTCTTGTCTGCTTTGACCTGTTCAATCTCCCAGGTGAAAGGTGAATTTGACGTGTTCGGCAAACTCTTGGGCCTGAACCACCGCGGCTAGTTTTTCTTCTAACTCAGCCATCCGAATAACAACGGGATCGGTTTCGCTCCTTCGGGGTGGCGACCGAGGCCTGCCACCCAATCCGGATCCCCTCCTACCAGCATCATTTCCGTCCTAAGAACGGCCTACCCGCCTGTTCCGGTCCGGAGTGCGGCTCCTAGGCCTGCTTCGGTCGTGCGAGCGGCTTCTGTGCCTTTTACGATCTGGGGAACGGCTTAGACGCCTGCTCACCAGGCGCGAGGGGCTCTGACGCCTGCTTCGAACTGGGGAGCGGCTCTGACGCCTGCTCCGAACTGGGGAACGGCTCTGACGCCTGCTCCGTACGGGGGAGCGGCTCTGACGCCTGCTCCGAACTGGGGAGCGGCTCTGACGCCTGCTCCGAACTGGGGAGCGGCTCTGACGCCTGCTCCGTACGGGGGAGCGGCTCTGACGCCTGCTCCGAACTGGGGAGCGGCTCTGACGCCTGCTCCGTACGGGGGAGCGGCTCTGATGCCTGCTCCCTACTGGTTCGGAATCATCCGAACGGTTAGTCCTGGATTGATTCCGATCAGTTTGCTGTCGGCCAGAAGGTCGGCTTGATGAAGACCTCCTCCTGTCCTTCCAACCTAGCCAATTGCTCAGCTATCTCCCGCTGTTGCTGGCGTAAGGCCTCCATCACTTCCTGGTCCTTTGTCCTCCGCTGGGACAGGATCCATTGCCTTTTGTCGCCATGATCGGCGTTGCTAGCCAGCCGGAATGAACAAGGGTTTGAGCTGGGTTGGCAGCCATATGAGTCGAAGGCTCTGGCGTCTGTTGGTTAGTGTGAAACAGACGACGACGAACGGGGGCGGATTGGACTTGTAAAGGCGCCCTAGTTCGGCCCCTTGGTCCCAATCTCTCCCTAGCCGACGACCTGAGTCGATCTAGAACCGACCTACGAGTCGGTGTATGGGAATCAGCTGATCTTCCTCCTCCATTACGATCCGTATTCACCATATCTGTTTTCTAACTTTAACTGTGATTGAGAACTAACACTAATGGCCCTCCTTCTAGCGCCAATGTTAACGCCAAGATTTGGTCACGCGCTTCAATCACCAAGAACACGTTAATCCTGCACAATAACGGAATCACACTGAGAGTTCCGGGCGGTTTTGCCGCCGGGGGATAGCTCAGGCGTGAGAATTAGTATAGGCTTTCTCAAGGTTTGCTAACAATGGAGGTTTGCAGTTTTGTGTTTTGTTTTTCATTACCTTTGAAATGTAGAGGAAAGCCTTATATATACACTCCCACTTGCCATCATCACGCCAGGTCCCACTTGACAATATAAAGCATACGTCCCATCAACCAAATCATAATAAATGCTTTAGTCAGAATATAAGTCAACTTAGTTAAAAGATAACTTCTTTAACCAAACTACTTCTCTGCATCCCGAACCCACACCCCGGGTCGGATCTAGCACATCGGGTCGGGAGTCCCGAACCCAGAACCCAACAATATTATTTTGTACAATTATTTTTAATTCAAAATTAAGCAACATGCAACATTTCTAGGGTAACAACATATTATACCTAATGTTATGAATTTATAATTAAATAATCTAAATAAATACATAATTGTATATATACAAATTACTAATTTTAAAAAATTATATATATCGGGAACTTGGGATGATTTCAAATAAAACAAGCCTCCTGTTTCTCGTGGTATAATTGAAACGAGTCATCGCAATAGACTACAATAGTGTTATGTTGTTGTCAAGTATAAGTTATGGAGTACATATAATTTGAGGAGCTACACTTGAGCAGATGCGGCATGTAAATCTCAAAATTGCATAATTCATGGTCAAAACAATGGGAGCAGAGCTCATCTTCATCCCTACTCCAGGAGCTGGTCATCTCATATCAGCAGTTGAGATTGCAAAGCTCCTCATCAGTCGAGACCAACGGCTTTCCATCACGATCCTTGTAATGAAGCGGCCACTTGACACCGGTGTGGCGGGCTATACGCAGTCATTGCAGAAAGATGTTCATAATCGTATAGTCTTTGCCGATCTCCCTCTGGACGAGTCTGTTATCTCAATGATCAAGACAATCAAGACTGCGGACCGATTGTCTATCTTACAGGTCTTAGTCGAGAGTCAGAAGACTCAGGTGAGAGATGTTGTCGAAGGAATTGTTAGTCGGTCTGAGTCTAATAAGCTCGCTGGGTTCGTTATTGACATGTTTTGTACCCCTATGATAGATGTGGCTAATGAATTTGGGGTTCCAAGCTATGTGTTCTTTACTTCTGGTGCTGCTTATCTTGGCCTCCAGTTCTACCATCTGAGTCTCGATGATGAACACAAACAAGATGTTATTCAGTATAAGGACTCGGATGTCGTGTTATCTGTCCCGTGTTTTGTTAATCCAGTGCCTGCTAAGGTTTTGCCTTCCGTGATGCTGAACAAGGAAGGATCGACCATGATTCAATCTATTTCCCGAAGGTTTAAAGAAACCAAGGCCATTCTAGTCAACACGTTCTCAGATCTGGAACCGCATGCGATTAAGTCCCTTGCTGATAATGGCAAGATCCCCCTTGTCTACCATGTGGGACCCATAATCAACCTCGAGAGCAAGGAGGGAACAACACAAAACCACAATTCTGAAAATGGTATCATTAGCTGGTTGGACAATCAGCCGCCATTGTCGGTAGTGTTTTTGTGCTTTGGGAGTTTGGGAAGCTTTGATGAAGAACAAGTTAGGGAGATAGCATATGGATTGGAGCGTAGTGGACAGCGATTCTTGTGGTCATTACGTCGCCCCCCTCAGCCGACGGAAATATTGGGATTGCCCAAAGAGTATGAGAATCACAATGAAGTGTTGCCGGAAGGATTCATAAAACGGACTGCAGGGATTGGTAAAGTGATCGGGTGGGCGCCGCAAGTGGTGGTTCTATCCCACCCTGCGGTTGGAGGATTCGTCTCTCATTGTGGATGGAATTCT
The DNA here is from genome assembly GCA_034770075.1 of Aralia elata. NCBI lineage: Eukaryota > Viridiplantae > Streptophyta > Magnoliopsida > Apiales > Araliaceae > Aralia > Aralia elata. The sequence goes on along the minus strand of CM068385.1, from coordinate 5,710,096 downwards.
ACATTAGAGAGTATATGGTGCGGGGTTCCAATGGCTACTTGGCCTATACATGCAGAGCAGCAACTCAATGCATTCGAGTTGGTGAAGGAGTTGGGAATGGCTGTGGAGATCAAAATGGATTATAGAAAAGATTCTTCTATTGCTACTGAACCGTTGGTTGTGACTGCAGACGAGATAGAGAAAGGTATAAAATGTCTGATGAATGCGGAGAGTGAAATGAGGAAGAAGGTGAAAGAGATGAAAGAGAAGAGTAGAATGACCATGGTGGAGGGTGGGTCATCTCACATTTCACTCGGGCATTTTATTGAAGATGTCATGGGTAACATCCAGGAACGCGCATAAATGATAACATTTAGGAGATCTGAGCAAAATATAATCAGGTTGGTTAGTATAAGTAGTTAAGTACTGATAACAAATACAGCTTGATTCACGTAAAATAAGAAGTAGTCTATATTCTGTTACATGATCATCAAGACTTTACCTTGTATTTCTTGTTTTCTTTATGAACGGGTTAATTGATGTTTTAGTTACTGTAGGGGTTGATTTTTATTTTAGTTACTAAATCCCTTTTTGTTGCAAAGACGTTATTGTACTCAAAAAAATGTTACAAGCTAGTCATCGACTTCTAGTACAGTAATTAAAACATCAATTAACCCCTTTATGAACGATGATAAATTTGGCCAAGTCTAGGGTAATTTAATTTAACCTTTTGAATATATGTTCGTGCAATTAAGTGATCGTCGAGTAGGTTAGTGTAGGGGGGATTTTGGTAAGTATCTCCTTAATCATGTGGGCAAATGTTTTTTATTTTTATTTTTACTACTTCAAATTGGAGAACAAAAGGAAAGTGTTATTAAAGGGATGCCCAGGTGGTTGAACATAACCTAGTCTAATTTTGTGGGAGAACTTCCTCCGTTGTTAAAAAAGTACCGTAATATCAATAACAAATGTAACCTGACTTGTATTTTCTGCAGAGTAAATTTTTTTTCGATTTTTCTTTATGTTCTTGCAGGTAATACTGTGATAGCAATAAAGGAACCAATATGTACGTGAATTAGCATGTATAAGCAAAGTATGTAAGGCATTAAAAAGTACACCAATTCATAACTTTTTTGCAGGTAATACTGTGACTTTTTTTCAGCATTGTCCATAATTTGGAAACATATTTACAAAACTCTTGACACTTGTAGAAGCATAAACACACTCCCTACCGGGGTTGCAGGGTAAATTAAAAAAGTAAAAGCTTATAATACTATGAACCAGTTATATTGGGGGGAACTCACTGCAAGAATATATGGATTGCAGGGGGGAAAACTGAAGGAAAGAAGAAACAAATATCAATCATAATGAACACACAAGTTAAGCAGAATAAAAAGGGCTTTAAATTGGGTAGGGCACAAAACCAATAAGCTTGTTTTCAGAGAAATTAAGCAGCAGCCATATTGAATCACAGAAAGAAAGAGCAAAATCATTTGTCAGCTAAAAGCATTTGTTTTCAAACCCCCCCCCCCCCCCCCCCCCCCCCCCCCCCCGCCGCGTTAAAAAGTAGATTTTTTTGAGCATATTTGGATTCATGCATAAATATAATATGGAGTTTGATTAACCCAGAGAATCCATAGTAGGGTTTACATGATTGTTTGTTGTAAACTTGATAAGCTTTAGTAGGAGACAAATGTTTTTGAACGTTAGGTTATCGAGCAGTTACATTTATTTCTCTTTATCTCAGCATCTTTCTCCCATCTTCAGAAATTAGAAGAATAAAGCATAGGCATTTCTGCCTATTGTTAGAATTTCTGAAGCTAACTATCTCAAATTCATATCTAAATTTATATATAGTTTTTGAAAAAGACTTTCCTTCATAAGAAAGGAAAGACTTGTTATCTTTGGGATCTGATCCTACACTGCTGCTCAACCTTAGTTGATCAAATCTATTACCTAACACTTATCTCACATAATGACATAAGTAAGCAATTATCATTGTATGGGCTCAAAACCTCGCTAATTGATTATGGCGCTTACTCGAAATAGGAGCCGGTTCGACGGGAAGCTTTTGAAAATGCAATTGTAAGCATCTCAATTACTAAGGCCCCTCCGACCTTGGTTTAGTCTGATTTCAAGCGAACTACTTATCAATTAGATTCTTTATCTAAGAATAAAACAACTGGGAATATCTCTTTCTTCTCTTCATATTTGGACTTCTATGAACTTTTTATTTTTGCTACAGCTGATAAAAATCGTTGTTTTAGATGATTTGTATGTCTGTCTCCGTATCTGTATGTGCATTTTTGCTGACTTGTTTTGTTGTTTCTCACACTCTCTAGACAATTTCTGAAATGGTAACTGCATTCAAACTGTAGACTGTTGTTTAAAGGAAATGGGGAAATGCTTAGATGGAAAATCGTTCATCAGTTGTTTTAAGATGATATGGGAGTGCTTGCATGGATAGTAATTATTATCTGGAATAATGTGTACATGCCTTTTCAATATCTCATTATTTGTTCTCCCAGTTGAACTTGCTTTTGTAAACTAAATCTAATTTGAAAATGTCAAATTTGATCACAGAAACATGTGGACCTCCAATTCCAATTGTTGAAAATATACTTGTCCTAAAAATAATCAAGTATTTTTATTTAGCATATTTTATGTTTTAATTAATATTTATGTACTTGTTGGTTTATGTAGTTAGTTGAAAAGGTGTCTAGGGAGTTGTTTTTCATTAAGTGTTCATTCATGTATTTGGGTTGATACATGTTAGGAGATTCCTATAAATACCTATGCACTCAATTCATTTGGAGCAAGCAAGAAAATATAAGACTTCCTTTGTGATAACATCTTCTCCATTTTCTCTAACGTGTGTGAGTTTATTATTTCCAACACCAATGGCCTGGAATTGTATTTCCAAGTGCAAAGTGTTTTTCCATGCACATTGCGCTTTCTGCATTTTGAAGCACAATCGGGACTTCATTTTGATGGAATATATATCGATAGATGTACAATTGGAATATTAACTGCCCCAAAAGGTTATTATCATGAAACACACTATGATTCATGGGTATGTTCAGAACAACTGTCCAATTGAAGCACTTGAGCTTTTTGTTAAAGCAGCTTTGGAGTCGGAGCGGCATAATAATGCTGTTCTGGTGGATGATGTGTCTCCCAGTTGCAGCAGCTGGATTTTGCTAAATGGCTACATGCGTATACTATTAAGAATTTACCGGCTTTATCTGTCATGGTGTTAAATGCAATTGTTGTAATGTACTCAAGGTGCAGTTCTGTTGAGACATCTTTCAAAATTTTCATCATTATGCATGAAAGAGATAATGTTTCCTGGAATACTATGATTTCTGCTTTTGTGCAGAATGGGTTGGATAATGAAGGTTTGATGCTTGTGTATGAGATGCAGAAGCAAGGGTTCGTGATTGATTCTGTAACAGTAACTGCTTTGCTTTCAGCAGCGTCCAATTTGAGAAGCCATGAAGTTGGTAAACAGACCCACGCTTATCTTTTTAGGCAGGATTCATTTTGAGGGAATGGAAAGTTATCTCATCGACATGTATGCTAATCTGGTCTTATTAAAGCTGCTGAAGCACTCTTTGAAACAAACTGCACACATAATAGAGATCAAGCCACATGGAATGCTATGATTGCTGGGAACACTCAAAATGGATTAAGTGAGCAGGCTTTCATCGTCTTCAGGCAAATGTTTGAGAAAAATGTTACCCCAAATGCTGTGTCCTTAGCATCAATTCTCCCTGCTTGTAATCCAATGGGAAGTACAGCTCTAGGTAAGCAATTACATGAATTCGCCACACGTAACTACTTGGACCAAAATGTCTTTGTGGGCTCTGCTCTGGTGGACGTGTACTAAAAATTAGGGTCAATCCATTATGCAGAAAATGTTTTTGCTAATTCTCTGGAGAGAAATTCTGTTACATACACAAATAGGATATTGGGTTACGGTCAACATGGAATGGGCGAGCAAGCTCTTAAGTTGTTTCACTCAATGAGGGTATATGGCATAAAGCCTGATCCGATAACCATGGTTGCAATCCTGTCTGCCTGCAGTTACACTGGGTTGGTTGATGAAGGCCTTCAAATATTTGAGGCAATGGAGAGAGAATACGAAATTCGGCCCTCATCTGAACACTACTGTTGTGTCACGGACATGTTAGGGAAAGTGGGTAGGGTGGTCGAAGCCTATGAGTTTGTTAAGGAATTGGGTGAAGAGGGTAATGTGTTGGGAATCTGGGGATCACTCCTTGCGGCTTGCAGAACTCATGGAGAATTTCAATTGGGAAAAATTGTTACCAACAAATTTCTTGAAATGGAGAAGGGGAATAGCATGACAGGTAATCATGTTTTGCTGTCAATTAAATATATTTGCAGAGGAAGGAAACTGGGAGTCTGTTAATAGAGTGAGAGAAGGGATGCAGGGAAAAGGTTTGATTAAAGAGGTTGGCTGCAGTTGGATTGATATTGCAGGTTATGTAAACTGTTTTGCATCTAGAGATCAAAAGCACCCTCAGTCTGATGACATATATAAGATGCTGGAAGAATTGGGTATAAATATGAACGATGCTGGTTTATGAGTCTGAGGAGTGAATATAATTTCTTACATCTCCATTCATATGGTTTATTGATTTAAAATTGGGAGTCAAATTGCTCTAAATGGCTTGATAGTTGGTTGCTTGTGGCGGTGTATTGTGATTTTAAGTTCAAATGAAGTCATTGCAGCATTGATAAAAGTGCAATGTGTTCAATATGATGCTAAAGCTTACCTAATGGTCATTGGATGCTGCCCAAGTTCGTGTGCTTTATCTCTTGAACAATTGTGCTTCACTGATGTTGATTTCAGTTCCAAATGGATTCATAGAATGGGGTCTAAATCTCGGTTGGATGAGACTTGTCAATAAAGTAAATAAAGATTCTTCCCAGTTTCTCAGGTTAGTTGCTCAGACACTTTACTTGCATCAAATCTAAGCATATATCTTTTCTAAATTGGATTTTTTTGATTTAAATGAAAATATTATGGAATGTTCGGATTTTCTTTTGCTGCTGTTTTGATTACTTCACATGCAGCCACTTGAGCACCAGGTGATCCCCCCTTAAAAAAAGAAAACCTAAATGGAAGTTTCATTTGACCTATTCATTGGAGAAAGTTGGGCCTGGTATGGAGTCTTATATTGATTGAAAACCCAATAAATGGAAAGAAGTTAGTGTTTTTATATTTCATAGTACCTAGACTAGCTGACATAAAATAATGTTGCACGACATTTATGAAATTTTTTGTGAGCTAAAAGCATTTGTTTTCAATCCTCCCTCCCCCCCGGGGGGGGGGGGGGGGGTTAACAAGAAATTTTTTTTTTGGATGGAAGGTAAAAACTTGGCCTGACATTCAACGTCTGAGCATATTTGGATTCATGCATAAATATAATATGGAGTTTGATTAACCCATAGAATCCATAGTAGGGTTTACATGATTGTTTGCTGTAAACCTGATAAGTTTTAGTAGGGGACAAATGTTTTTGAATGTTGGGTTTGTTATTCGTTGATATCAGTTACATTCATTTCTCTTTATCTCGTCATCTTTCTCCCACCTTCCGAAATCAGAAGAATAAAGCAAAGGCTTTTATGCCTATTGTTAGAATTTTCTGAAGGTAACTATCTCAAATTCATATCTAAATTTATATATAGTTTTTGAAAAAGACTTTCCTTCATATAAAAGGAATGAGTTGCTATCTTTAGGATTTGATCCTACACCGCTGCTCAACCTTAGTTGATCGATTCTATTACCTAAGTTGATTCCTAATGCTTATAGTTATTTACAATTAGAGACCTGACATAAGATCTCAGAAGAACCTAGCAACAGTAAGCAATTATCATTGTATCGGCCCAAAACCTTGCTAATTGATTATGGTGCTTACTCGAAATAGGAGCCGGTTCGACAGGAAGCTTTTGAAAATGCAATTGTAAGCATCTCAATTACTACCCTAAGGCCCATCCGACCTTGGTTTAGTCTGATTTTAGGCGAACTACTTATCAATTAGATCCTTTATCTAAGAATAAAACAGCTAAGAATATCTCTTTCTTCTTTTCATATTTGGACTTCTATGAACTTTTTATCTTTACTATAGGTGATAAAAATTGTTGTTTTAGATGATTCGTATGTCGTATCTGTATGTGCATTTTTATTAACTTGCTTTGTTGTTTCCTACAGTCTGTAGACAATTCCTAAAATGGTAACTGCATTCAAAACGTATACTGGTGTTTGAAGAAAATGGGGAAATGCTTAGACGGAAAGTCATTCATCAGTTGTTTTAAGATGATACGGGAGTGCTTACATGGTTAGTAATTATTACCTGGAATAATGTGTACGTGCATATTCAATATCTCATTATTTGTTCTCCTAGTTGAACTTGCTTTTGTAAACTAAATCTAATTTTAGAAAATGTCAAATTTGATCACAGAAACATGTGGACCTCCAGTTCCAATGGCCTGGAATTGTATTTCCAAGTGCAAAGTGTTTTTCTATGCACATTGACATAGTTTCTTTTAATTTTAATCAATATAATAATGAATATTATAAATTATTAAAAAGTATTGCTCATTGTAGGTTTTATTTTTTTCATAATTTTTAATGAGTTATCTCAATTTTAAATTTGAAAATGTATCAAATTGACTTTTAAAAGTCAATAATAAGTCAATAATGATCATATAATTTAAAACAGAGGGAGCAATATTTTTAGAGTACTATTTTTGTAACGAAGTTAGATAAAAATATTTAGTATATTTTTTAAATTAAAGATAAAAATAATATACATAAAAAAAATTATACTTTTAAGATGGAGATAAAATATATAAAAATAATGTATATGCAATCTTATCTGTAAAGAGAGTACTATTAAATTGGGTAAATCCTTTTACCTTAAAATACTAAAAGGACTCAAAATTTTATCAAACTAAATTGATTGAATTTTTTCTTGAATGACTTTGTCCCTGTCAAACAATTAAGTTCAAGAACAGATTAAATTGATTAATTTGTTTTGTCATTATTAAAATAAAGGTTAAGATTGAAAACAGATTCCAACAGAGTTTGTTTGTCATCAGCCGATGTGCTCTTTGCAATATTTGTCTGGTGGAAGGGCTATGGCTTAGGCCATGCCTTTATCACTCTTTTCAAGGCAGCTATTGGAGGGATCATGCCAGAACATGTTTCTTCGGCATCTCCGTCGAAAAACAATCGGGACTTCATTTTGATGGAATATCGATAGTAGAATTGGGATATTAACTGCTCCAAAAGGTTATTATCATGGAGTCCAATGGCTACTGGTGTATGGCATGATTATATGGCCTAATGGGTAGCCAGTGGGTGGGCCTTTGATCATGGCACAGTTTGCCAACATGATCTGCGGTGCTCACCAAGCGTACTGCCATTGGATGTGGCCCAGAGCATTATATGTGGTGAAGGTAGTGTGCTTCACAACTTCAGTATCTAGTATTCTAGTTGTTTCTGCACAATTCATTTTGATCTGACCTAAGTCAGATGCTCGACGCTTAAAATTCCAAGTTCATATGTTTAATTAAACAGATCCTGACTCAAGGAAGGAACATTCAGACTGCATATTGCGAATTTTATTTTGTTAGTACAACTTGACAGTGGATGAAAATGTTAAACATCTTGGAGACGTTCAGCATCGGTTCTTCCGAGAAAAATCTATGCTTGATTTCCAAACAGTAATCATCTTGCAGTTACGTTACTGGGGCTAATTTAGTCCACATGTATGACGGTTGCTTTCAGCATTCAGTTTTCTAGTTGGATGATTAGATGGAATAAAAAGAACTAAAGAAGAGACAGAAATGAATATTAGTTTGGAAAGACGTGATGATTTCAAATAAGAAGAGACTTTATTTGTGTCTGGTCCCCCCCTAAATTGCAGTAGGACAATTACGCTGCTGCATGATGAATGCTTGTATTATATTGACTTCCCAAATCTACAAGTTGCATTCTCCTTCCCAAAAATTTGTGGTTCACACTAAAACCATCATCATCTAGATTGGGTGGTGTCTTTTCATGAAAGAATCTAACCATTCATTTTTATGAGATATGATATAATGGGGAGTAGTTAGCATGATGTTAACTTTGGTTAATTGATCAATACAGTGTCGACATGCAGGCACGGAGGTGTTCTTTCTTTGCGTGTCAACACTGTATTGGTCAATTGACCAACTTACCATGAAGTTAACTTCATGGTAATTGAATCCGATATAACGTGTCATATTCATGTATTTTTTCATCATGTCATGCATGTTGAATTTTAGTGTAACGTTGTCTTCTGTAAAACCTCTCAAAGGATTTTATTATGTATATATATGGTTGGCGTGGCATGCACAGGGGAAGGATTGTCCAATTAACTGAAATGCGTCTGCAGTGAGAATTGGAAATAGTTAAAATTATGGTAATATCAAATATTCCCTCCGTCCCAAATTAATTACATTTCTAGGACTTTTTAAAGTCAAATTGACTATTTTTAAAACTAATTTTTTTACTATTTTTGCTAACATATAGGTGAAGATATTATAACTAAAAGAAAGTATATACAATTTATTACTAATTTCAATTTTTATAATTTTAGAAATATATTTATATATGCTTAATTATTAATTTTAAAAATAGTTAATTTGACTTAAAAAAGTCTTAGAAAAGCAATTAATTTGGGACGGAGGGAGTATTACATGAATGGGTACAAGGCAGTGCCAGCAAATGCATGACATCAGTTTTCTTGCCCTCCAATACAGAAGGTATGTACATAGTGAAGGTCTTCGTACTGGAGCAGTTACAACATACAAATCTCAAGGGTACATAATTCATCTTCCTCTTATCATATTAAGTAGTGAAAACTATGGGAGCGGAGCTCATCTTCATCCCTTCTCCGGGAGCTGGTCATCTGGTATCTACAGTTGAGATCGCAAAGCTCCTCATCAGTCGAGATGAACGGCTTTCCATCACAGTCCTTGTAATGAAGTTCCCGCATGACACTGGTGTGACTGCCTACACTCTGTCATTGCAGAAAGATGCTCCTAACCGCATAGTCTTTGTGCACCTCCCTCAGAACGAGTTTCTTGTCTCAACGCCCAAGTCTTTCTTTACTGGCTTCATCGAGAGTCAGACGAGTCCGGTTAGAGATTCTGTCAGACAAATTGTGAGTCGGTCTGAGTCTAATAAGCTCGCTGGCTTCGTCATCGACATGTTCTGCACCCCCTTGATAGACGTCGCAAATGAATTTGGGGTCCCAACCTATGTGTTCTTCACTTCAGGTGCTGCATTTCTTGGCCTCCAGTTTTACCATCTGAGTCTCATTGATGAACATAGCCAGGACCTTACCGAGTATAAGAACACGGATGTTGAGTTATCTATCCCGAGTTTCATCAACCCAGTGCCTGCTAAGGTTTTGCCTTCGGTGATGCTGAACAAGGAAGGATCGACCATGCTCCAATCTATTTCCCGAAGGTTTAAAGAAGCCAAGGCCATTCTAGTCAACACGTTCGCGGAGCTGGAACCACATGCAATTAAGGCCCTTGGTGATAACTGTAAGATCCCTCCTATCTACCATGTGGGACCCATAATCAACCTCAAGAACAAGGAGGGAACAACCCAAAACCATAGTTCTGAAGATGGTATCATTAGCTGGTTGGACAATCAGCCACCGTCTTCGGTAGTGTTTTTATGCTTTGGGAGCTTTGGGAGCTTTAATGAAGGCCAAGTCAGGGAGATAGCACAAGGATTGGAGCAGAGTGGACAGAGATTCTTGTGGTCTCTACGCCGGCCACCTCAACAACCAGAAAAAATGGAATTGCCCAAAGACTATGAGAATCCTGAAGAAGTGTTGCCAGAAGGATTCCTAGAACGAACATCAAGGATGGGGAAGGTGATCGGATGGGCGCCACAAACGGCGATTCTTTCCCACCCTGCTGTGGGAGGATTCGTGTCTCATTGTGGATGGAATTCTACATTAGAGAGTATATGGTGTGGGGTTCCAATGGCTACTTGGCCTATGTATGCAGAGCAGCAAATCAATGCGTTTGAGTTGGTGAAGGAGTTGGGAATGGCTGTGGAGATCAAAATGGATTACAGAAAAGATGTTTTTTCTGAACCTGAAAATTTAGTTGTGACTGCAGACCAGATAGAGAAAGGAATACGATGTCTGATGGATGGAGAGACTGAAATGAGGAAGAAGGTGGAAGAGATGAAAGAGAAGAGCAGAATGGCCATGGTGGAGGGCGGGTCTTCTTACATTTCACTCGGCCATTTTATTGAGGATGTCATGGGTAATTAATATCCAGGAAAGCGCATAAATGATCATAGTACCATTTTGGAGCAATCTGAGTTGAATATGATCTGTCAAAATTATGGCTTGATTCAGGCAGTCTATATTCTGTTACCTGACTGGTCATCAAAGACTTTTACCTTTGTATTTCTTGTTTTCTACATGAAAGATGATAAAGTTGGTCAAGTCTAGTCTAGTGTGATTGAATTTAATATTGAATATAAAGAAAGTTCCAATATATGAAGATAAAGTAGCCTACAATCTTAGTGGTTATCTAACATCTAGTTATTTTTCAAGCAACATAGATTCTCTCTCTCCCTCTCTCTCTCTCTCTCTCTCTCTCTCTCGACACATTGCTAGTTTTTTGGTCAGAAAATGAGGCTGAACAATTGATTGATTACCCTTTAATGTCTAGACTTCTTGGACACTTTCAGCAGCTTAACACCTTCTAAAAAAACATGTAATTTAGCCCATTAGCTCTTTTATAAAACACGTGTAAATTATTAGTTATACAAAGGGTTTATAACGTTTGTAGTAATAACATTTGATGCATTTGACTATCAAACAAAAAAATGTATAATACGTTTGAGTTCTAAACGTTAATTTGTTAATTAAATTACATTTAAAATGAGTTGTTTGTTAACAAAAAAAATTCTCAAATGCATTTAGAACTCATAAACTATAAGTGAACAAACACGAACTTGCCTAGACTTGTAATTACTTATTTTGTTGGTGCTACATTCCCATGAACCATCACATCCAGTTAAATATCTAAATAACAACTCAAATGCAATATCAAATTTATAACCTCAAATATTAGAAAGAATTTAGTAGTATTTGTCCTGACCTAGTTGTATAAAGTTAAATACTAAAGGGGTATTTGGTACATGTAATCTCATATTACCATCAAAATTTAGTTTACTATGTCTATGTGTCTATAAAATTTAGTTTACTATGTGTCTATAAAATTAGGTGATGTGAAATGTTGCAATATAATGTAGAGGGATGCTGGTATAGGTCTTGTGATTGGCCGAGATTTTTGGGTCTGAAAAAGCATTAGGTGGAGTCCAATGACAACAAGCTTATGGCATGGTTATAAGCGGCGAGTAGGGCCCTAAATAGTAATCGAAAAATTTGTATTCGTCCGTATTCGTATTTGAAAAAGTAACGGATATTATTCGTATTTAAAAAAACGGATATATCTGTATTTGATTTAAAAGTATTCGTAAATATACGAATACGGATATAGGCGTATTCATATTTGTTTAACATCCGACCGTAAATATATCCGACAGATAACGAATATCCGAATCCGGATCTGTATCCGAAATTTGTATCTAGATAACTTATATATATATATATATATATATATATATTAATTATTATATAATAAGCAAAATAATTTTTTTTAAGTGGCATTCCTTATATAATAATTAGTTTTTGCTATCATATGAAAATTATTTTAAAAATATGTCATTTCACTTCTAAAAAGTAGGAAATAACATTTTTATTATAATATTAATAAACTGAAATAAATTGATTTAAGTATAATTAATGGATTTTTACTATTATAAAGTTAAAATATCTAAAATGTATCATTTAACAAGAAAATTATATACTAGAAGAACAAAACTATAGCTTTAGCTTGTTATAAGTTTTTTACTTTCAAAATTTACTTGCAATGCTGGGAGATAGGAACAATGAACAATATAATTTTATTGTTAAAATGTGTTAGGTCCGAATTAATTTAGAATTAATCTAGAGGGGGGTTGAATAATTAATTCACATTTATGAATTTTCAGATGGAATGAGTATTTATCACTTTTATTTGCCCAATTATTTAAAAATTAAAAGTCCAAATATTTAAAGTAAATCCAAGGTAAATTTTGTATCAAGTTGGATTAACTAGTTGTCCGTTGTTATACATACATTATAACTCTCACTCTCCATAAATATAATGAAATAAAATAAACTTTTTATAATTATATAAATTGTAATCTATGTACCGAGAATAAATTATAAATAAAAGTCCCCATAAATATATTATTAAAGTTTTAATCAAGTATATGAGAAAAATAATTAAATATTCAATGAAAACTTTTGAATTTAATTATAAATTATAAATATTCATACACATACAATATTACTCCACACACATAAAATGAACATCTACATATTAATGAACATCTAAATATTAATAAATAGAGCATTCATTTTAAAATTTAGGATTTTAAAAATGATAAAAACTTATTTGAATTATAATTTAAAATATTAATTATCGTATTTAATTATTTATTAAAAATAAATAAATTAATATTCATTTATTATTCCCTCCGTCCCAAATTAATTGCATTTTTAGGACTTTTTAAAGTCAAATTGACTATTTTTAAAATTAATGTTTTTACTATTTTTGCTAACATATAGGTGAAGATATTATAACTAAAAGAAAGTATATACAATTTATTACTAATTTCAATTTTTATAATTTTAGAAATATATTTATATATGTTTAATTATTAATTTTAAAAATAGTCAATTTAATTTAAAAAAATCTTAAAAAAATAATTAATTTTGGACGGAGGGAGTAATAAACTATGCTTCGAAACTCATTAGTTTTTTTTTATTCTCGTAGTAATCGAAAAATTCGTATTCGTTGGGCACATGTGTTCGGGAAAAAGTGAATATTATTCGTTTTATAGGGTAATTGTTTTTTCTTCTGCTTCTGCTGCTTCCTTTCAATTCGGTAAGACATCTGATCTCAGTTTATTTATTTGTAATTTCTTCACTTTGTTCATCCATTCGTGCTTAATCAAATCTGATTTTGGTTATATGTGGTGATTTTGGTTCATTAGCTTTAAAAAGACAGTTCTATACGAGTTTTTCACTTTGATTTTAACATCAACTGGGCACAAATTGTTCGTCCTGTCTCTATGGTTTTGTTTATGATTCAAGAGTTCAATTATGGCAGCAATTTGAGCAACTTTTCTTTGCTAATTATTGCCCGAACGTTGTTTGTTTAAATGCCTGCTTGTATTTTACAATACTAGAACCTTTTTCTGTTGTGGGCTTTGATTTGGGGACCGGAAAGTAGGAGAGATCAGTGGCAGATTTGCCGAGTGAGCTTATTTCTGCTCGGTTGGCCAGTGATGAAAATGGAAAACCGTGCTCTGTGTTTATTCCAGAATCCAATGAATACAAATGAAAGAGAAAAATTACATTATATACATGTGTCGTTACTACTCTACTAGATGTACATTTTGTATCTATTCACATACAGCCTGGATCCTAACTGCCTAGAACCAGCTTGTGCAACTAACACATTTGATTGTTATAAGCTTTCACCCAATGTTGCTTCAAGTCTAAGCCTTATTTGAGAAAATTTAAGAGAAGAAGTTTTATAGCATTCACTCTATTTGGCAGATTTGATAATTCAAAACTGTTACGAATAGTGTTGTATAATTGTCAAAGCCTTTTAAACCAAGATTATTTTCTTTTTCCTCTTTTTTGTATGCCTTCTTCGTACTTTTTTTTTGGCTCACATGTGTGGTTGACTTTGAAACTTGTGAGAGCAATCCCTCAACTCTAATCAGGGAGAGACTTTGGGCTCAGGTGGTCGTCATTGCGTTGCTTATTGTATGGACCCGAGCTATTACCTTGACTCTCTCAGTGGTGCTTCCAGGATTGATGATTCAAAATGTTAACATGAATTAGTTACATGGACTAAAATAGTTTGTACATGGCCATTCAGTGATGTAGTACTACTCATAGTAAGTTTTCCATTTGTTTGATATGAATGTTTCACTGCATGTATTACTTATAAGTTATTAGTATATAAAAAAACGAAAAAGATCATTTCACATTCCATTCATAATGTAATTCATGTAAAACAAACACCTAAAGTAGAATGGTGATTCTATTTCTGACATAAAAAATGAACAAACCAAACATAAAAATGAGAATGACCATTCCATTCCTTAAGTCATTCCATTCGTGTATGCCAAGGAATGGGAACCAAACATAGTATAATAGTGTTATGTTGTTGTCTCTTCAAGTTTAAGTTATGGAGTACATATAATTTGAGCAGCCACACTTGAGCAGCTGCGGCATATAAATCTCAAAATTGCACAATTCATATCACGTTAGGTAGTGAAAACAATGGGAGCAGAGCTCATCTTCATCCCAACTCCAGGTGCTGGTCATCTCATATCAGCGGTTGAGATTGCAAAGCTCCTCATCAGTCGAGACGAATGGCTTTCCATCACAATCCTTGTAATGAAGCGGCCACTTGACACGGGTGTGGCTGGCTACACGCAGCCATTGCAGAAAGATGCTCATAATCATATAGTCTTTGTGGATCTCCCTCAGGATGAGTCCGTTATCTCAATGATCAAGACAATCAAGGCTGCGGACCGATTGTCTATCTTACGGGTCTTAGTTGACAGTTAGAAGACTCGGGTGAGAGATGTTGTCAAAGGAATTAGTCGGTCTGAGTCTAATAAGCTCGCTGGCTTCGTCATTGACATGTTTTGTACCCCTATGATAGATGTGGCTAATGAATTTGGGGTTCCAAGCTATTTGTTCTTTACATCTGGAGCTGCTTATCTTGGCCTCCGGTTCTACCATCTAAGTCTCGATGATGAACACAAACAAGATGTTATTGGATGTCGAGTTATCTGTCCCATGTTTTGTTAATCCAGTGCCTGCTAAGGTTTTGCCTTCTGTGATGCCGAACAAGGAAGGCTCGACCATGATTTAATCTATTTCCCGAAGGTTTAAAGAAACCAAGGCCATTCTAGTCAACACGTTCTCAGAGTTGGAATCGCATGCGATCAAGTCCTTTGCTGATAATGGCAAGATCCCCGTCTACCGTGTGGGACCCATAATCAACCTCGAGAGCAAGGAGGGAACAACACAAAACCACAATTCTGAAGATGATATCATTAGCTGGTTGGACAATCAGCCGCCATTGTCGATAGTGTTTTTGTGCTTTGGGAGTTTGGGAAGCTTTGATGAAGAACAAGTTAGGGAGATAGCATATGGATTGGAGCGTAGTGGACAGCGATTCTTGTGGTCATTACGTCGCCCCCCTCAGCCGGCGGAAATATTGGGATTGCCCAAAGAGTGTGAGAATCACAATGAAGTGTTGCCGGAAGGATTCATAAAACGGACTACAGGGATTGAGAAAGTGATCGGGTGGGCGCGGCAAGTGGTGGTTCTATCCCACCCTGCGGTTGGGAGATTCGTCTCTCATTGTGGATGGAATTCTACATTAGAGAGTATATGGTGTGGGGTTCCAATGGCTACTTGGCCTATATATGCAGAGCAGCAACTCAATGCATTCGAGTTGGTGAAGGAGTTGGGAATGGCTGTGGAGGTCAAAATGGATTATAGAAAAGATTCTTCTATTGCAACTGAACTGTTGGTTGTGACTGCAGACAAGATAGAGAAAGGTATAAAATGTCTGATGAATGCGGAAAGTGAAATGAGGAAGAAGGTGAAAGAGGTGAAAGAGAAGAGTAGACTGGCCATGGTGGAGGGCGGGTCATCTCACATTTCACTCGGGCATTTTATTGAAGATGTCATGGGTAACATCCATGAACACGCATAAGTGATAACATTTACGAGATCTGAGCAAAATATAATCGGGTCGGTTAGCATAAGTAGTTAAGTACGGATAACAAATATAGCTTGATTCATGTAAACTAAGAAGCAGTCTATATTCTGTTACATGATCATCAAGACTTTACCTTGTATTTCTTGTTTTCTTTATGAACGGGCTAATTGATGTTTTAGTTACCGTACTAGGGGTGAATTTTTATTTTGATTATTGAATCCTTTTTTGTTACAAAAACGTTACTGTACTCAAAAAAATGTTACAAACATCAATTAATCCTTTTATGAACGATGATAAATTTGGCCAACTCTAGGGTAATTTAATTTAAAATATATGTTCGTGTAGTTAAGCGATTGTCGAGTAGGTTAGTGTAGGGCGAGTTTTGGTAAGTATCTCCTTAATCATGTGGACAAATGTTTTTTTTTTTTACTACTTCAAATTGGAGAACAAAAGGAAAGTTAAAGGGATGCCCGGGTGGTTGAACATAAACGAGTCTAATTTTGTGGGAGAACTTCCTCTGTTGTTAAAAAAAAGTGCCGCAATATCAATAACAAATGTAACTTGACTTGTATTTTCTGCAGAGTAATTTTTTTTTTTTTCGATTTGTCTTTATGTTCTTGCAGGTAATACTGTGATAGCAATAAAGGAACCAATATGTACATGAATTAGCATGTATAAGCAAAGTATATAAGGCTTTAAAAAGTACACCAATTCATAACTTTTTTGCAGGTAATACTGTGACTTTTTTCAGCATTGTCCATAATTTGGAAACATATTTACAAAATTCTTGACACTTGTAGAAACATAAACACACTCCCTACCAGGGTAACAGGGTAAATTAATAAAGTAAAAGCTTATAATACTATGAACCAGTTATATTGGGGGGAAACTCACTGCAAGAATATATGGATTGCAGGGGGAAAAACTGAAGGAAACAAGAAACAAATATCAATCATAATGAACACACAAGTTAAGCAGAATAAAAAGGGCTTAAATTGGTTAGGGCACAAAACCAATAAGCTTGTTTTCAGACAAATTAAGCAGCAGCCATATTGAATCACATAAAAAAAGAGCAAGGTAAACAGTTACTAACAAACAAATTAATCACATAAAGAAAGACTTAGGTAAGCAATAAGAAACAAATTGATCAAAGAAAGAGGTAACAATTAACACAAATATAAGAGGAGCAAAATTTCTACTGTGCCCGGGAATTGGGGACCGGCTTGGAGCCCGATCCAAAATTTTTTATTTTTTATTTTTTGCTTTTTCACTCCCAAATAATTGATGTGATTTATTGGAACAGAAATTTTTTCAAAAATTTCACACCTAAATCACTTTTTTTTGAAAAAATTTCTGTTCCAATAAATCACATCAATTATTTGGGAGTGAAAAAGTTTAAAAAAAAAAAAAAAAAAAATTGGACCGGGCTCCAAGCCGGTCCCCAACTCCCGGGCACAGTAGAAGAACTCATAAGAGGAGAGATGAATTACCGATTCACTGCTACCGAGTGCCAATAACATATTTGGGTTTCGCCGTGAACTGATTTTTAAGCCTGTAGCTCCAAAAAAAAGAAGTGAGGGAACTGATTTGTTTGCTGTAAACCTGATAAGTTTTAGTAGGGGACAAATGTTTTTGAACGTTGGGTTTATTATTCGTTGAGATCAATTACATTCAATTCTCTTTATCTTGGCATCTTTCTCCCACCTTCAGAAATCAGAAGAATAAAGCATAGGCATTTGTGCCTATTGTTAGAATTTTCTGAAGCTAACTATCTCAAATTCATATCTAAATTTATATATAGTTTTTGAAAAAGACTTTCCTTCATAAGAAAGGAAAGACTTGCTATCTTTGGGTTCTGGTCCTACACCGCTACTCAAAATTAGTTGATCGATTCTATTACATAAGTTGATTCTTAACACTTATCTCACATAATGACATAAGTAAACAATTATCATTGTATTGGCCCAAAACCTCGCTAATTGATTATGGCACTTACTCAAAATAGGAGCCGATTCAACGGAAAGCTTTTGAAAATGCAATTGTAAGCATCTCAATTACTACCCTAAGGCCCCTCCGACCTTGGTTTAGTCTGATTTCAGGCGAACTACTTATCTATTAGATCCTTTATCTAAGAATAAAACAACTAGGAATATCTCTTTCTTCTCTTTATATTTGGACTTTTATGAAGTTTTTATCTTTACTACAGCCGATAAAAATCTTTGTTTTAGCTAATTCGTATGTCTGTCTCCCTATCTGTATGTGTATTTTTACTGACTTGTATTGTTGTTTCTTACATTCTGTAGACAATTCTTGAAATGGTAACCGCATTCAAACCGTAGACTGTTGTTTGAAGAAAATGTGGAAATGCTTAGATGGAAAATCGTTTATCAGTTGTTTTAAGATGACATGGGAGTGCTTGCATGGATAGTAATTATTACCTAGAATAATGTGTACATGCCTTTTCAATATCTCATTATTTGTTCTCCCAGTTGAACTTGCTATTGTAAACTAAATCTAATTTGAAAATGTCAAATTTGATCACAGAAACATGTGGACCTCCAGTTCCAATGACCTGGAATTGTATTTCCAAGTGCAAAGTGTTTTTCCATGCACATTGCCCTTTCTGCATTTTGAAGCACAATCGGGACTTCATTTTGATGGAATATCGATAGATGTACAATTGGGATATTAACTGCTCCAAAAGGTTATTATCATGGAGTCCAATGGCTACTGGCGTATGGCATGATTATACGGCCTAACGGGTAGCCACTGGGTGGGACTTTGATCATGGTCCCCCCTGAATTGCAAGAGGACAACTATGCTGCTGCATGATGAATGCTTTTATTATACTGACTTCCCAAATCTACAAGTTGCATTCTCCTTCCCAAAAATTTGTGGTTCGCAATAAAACCATCATCATCTAGATTGGGTGGTGTCTTTAATTTCATGATTATAAAAGAATTTACCATTCATTTTTATGAGACATGACACTGAATTATAAGACGTAGTAATATTCATCTTTTTTTTTTTTATCATATCATGTTGAATTTTAGTGTTATGTTGTCTTCTGTTAAACCTCTCAAAGGATTATGTTAACGCTTGATTTTGTCCGCGCGTCCAATCCACTTTCCGCGCGTGTACCTGCACAAAAGTCCCAACGGCTTGGGCCGTGTGGGGACTCCTCGGGTGTAAGAGTAAGTAACAAGCTCAAGGAACGCTAACAATGGAGGTCAAATATTTAGTAGGGTAAAAGTGTTGTACCTGGCCTTCATTGTTATTTGGGTATTTATAAGGATTCACTTGGTTACTTTCTACTCCTATTAGGAGTGTTCTGCCCAGAATCCTTATTAGACCCGGATTCAACTACCTTGATCCGATAGAAGTATTATCCAGTAAGAAACCACAAGGGCCTTGGATACTGGCCCAAACCTTTTCGGACTGGAGAGTCCTCATATAATCCGCTAGGTGTGATTGACCTTTGGGCCGAGCCCAACATAAGAAGCCTAATCCAGCCTGTTAGGATTTATATCCGAACATTGCCCCCTACTCCCTTAGTATATGATATGTACTGGGGAGTGAGTTAGAGGTTTTAATCAGTCGGAAACTTATAATAAGAAAGGAGAATCGATGCTCTCGGGAACCCGGAGGCGTCAGACCGAAGATATCTCCTCTTCATGTGTCTTCAAGTGTTAGCCCGAAGATATATACTCATAGGGACTCTCGAGGGCGTCAGACCAAGGGTAAAGCTCCTCGGGTGCTCGAAAGCATAAGAACCGAATGAGGAGGCTCCTTGGGATCCCTAGAGGTATCGTCCCGAGGTCCATAAACCTCTCTCAACCTTAGGCCTCTTGAAGGCGTCAGACCAAGGGTATTCCCTCTTCAAGTACTTTTTTATATTTGAGCCGAAGAGGGATGTTCCTTGGGATCCTTGAGGGTGTCTTCGTTGTGATCGTGAAGTCACCATGTGAATTGTTTTGATTAAAAACAGAGATTACTACTAAAAGGGCCCTCCTTCTAGCGCCAATGTTAACGCTTGATTTTGTCCGCGCGTCCAATCCACTTTCCGCGCGTGTACCTGCACAAAAGTCCCAACGGCTTGGGCCGTGTGGAGACTCCTCGGGTGTAAGAGTAAGTAACAAGCTCAAGGAACGCTAACAATGGAGGTCAAATATTTAGTAGGGTAAAAGTGTTGTACCTGGCCTTCATTGTTATTTGGGTATTTATAAGGATTCACTTGGCTACTTTCTACTCCTATTAGGAGTGTTCTGCCCAGAATCCTTATTAGACCCGGATTCAACTACCTTGATCCGATAGAAGTATTATCCAGTAAGAAACCACAAGGGCCTTGGATACTGGCCCAAACCTTTTCGGACTGGAGAGTCCTCATATAATCCGCTAGGTGTGATTGACCTTTGGGCCGAGCCCAACATAAGAAGCCTAATCCAGCCTGTTAGGATTTATATCCGAACAGATTATATTATATATATGGTAGACATAACATGCACAGGGAAGGGTTGGCCAATTAACAGAAAAGCTTCTGCAGTGAGAATTGGATTGGAAATACTCAAAATTATGGGAATATCAAATATTACACGAATGGGTAAAAGGCAGTGCCAGCAAATGCATGACATTAGTTTTCTTGCCCTCCAATACGCAAGGTATGTATATAGTAAAGGTCTTCATACTGGAGCAGTTACAACATAAAAATCTCAATAGTACATAATTCATCTTCCTCTTATCATATTAAGTAGTGAAAACTATGGGAGCGGAGCTCATCTTCATCCCTTCTCCGGGAGTTGGTCATCTGGTATCTACAGTTGAGATCGCAAAGCTCCTCATCAGTCGAGACGAACGGCTTTCCATCACAGTCCTTGTAATGAAGTTACCGCATGACACTGGTATGACTGCCTACACTCGGTCATTGCAGAAAGATGCTCCTAACCACATAGTCTTTGTGGACCTCCCTCGGAACGAGTCTCTTATCTCAACGCCCAAGTCTTTCTTTACTAGCTTCATCGAGAGTCAGACGAGTCCAGTTAGAGATTCTGTCAGAGAAATTGTGAGTCGGTCTGATTCTAATAAGCTCAGTGGGTTCGTCATCGACATGTTCTGCACCCCCATGATAGACGTGGCAAATGAATTTGGGGTCCCAACCTATGTATTCTTCACTTCAGGTGCTGCATATCTTGGCCTCCAGTTTTACCATCTGAGTCTCAGTGATGAACATAACCAGGACCTTACCGAGTATAAGGACACGGATGTTGAGTTATCTATCCCGAGTTTCATCAACCCAGTGCCTGCTAAGGTTTTGCCTTCGGTGATGCTGAACAAGGAAGGATCGACCATGCTCCAATCTATTTCCCGAAGGTTTAAAGAAGCCAAGGCCATTATAGTCAACACGTTCGCGGAGCTGGAACCACATGCGATTAAGGCCCTTGGTGATAACTGCAAGACCCCTCCTATCTATCATGTGGGACCCATAATCAACCTCGAGAACAAGGAGGGAACAACCCAAAACCATAGTTCTGAAGATGGTATCATTAGCTGGTTGGACAATCAGCCACCGTCTTCGGTAGTGTTTTTGTGCTTTGGGAGCTTTGGGAGCTTTGATGAAGGCCAAGTCAGGGAGATAGCACACGGATTGGAGCAGAGTGGACAGCGATTCTTGTGGTCTCTACGCCGGCCACCAGAAAAAATGGAATTGCCCAAAGACTATGAGAATCCCGAAGAAGTGTTGCCAGAAGGATTCATAGAACGAACATCAGGGATGGGGAAGGTGATCGGATGGGCGCCACAAACCGCGATTCTTTCCCACCCTGCTGTGGGAGGATTCGTGTCTCATTGTGGATGGAATTCTACATTAGAGAGTATATGGTGTGGGGTTCCGATGGCTACTTGGCCTATGTATGCAGAGCAGCAAATCAATGCGTTTGAGTTGGTGAAGGAGTTGGGAATGGCTGTGGAGATCAAAATGGATTACAGAAAAGATTTTTTTTTTGCACCTGAAAATAATTTAGTTGTGACTGCAGACCAGATAGAGAAAGGAGTACGATGTCTGATGGATGGAGAGACTGAAATGAGGAAGAAGGTGGAAGAGATGAAAGAGAAGAGCAGAATGACCATGGTGGAGGGCGGGTCTTCTTACATTTCACTCGGGCATTTTATTGAGGATGTCATGGGTAATTAATTAGTATAAGTAGTTAAGTACCGATAACAAATACCGCTTGATTCATGAAAAATAAGAAGCAATCCATATTCTGTTACATGATCATCAAGACTTTATCTTGTATTTCTTGTTTTCTTTATGAACGGATTAATTGATGTTTTAATTACTGTATTAGTGATCGATTTTTATTTTGGTTACTGAATCTTTTTTTGTTATAAAGATATTATTGTACTCAAGAAAATATTACAAACTAGTCATCGACTCCTAGTACAGTAATCAAAACATCAATTAACCCCTTTATGTACGATGATAAATTTGGCCTTTAACCTTGTGAATATATGTTTGTGCAATTAAGTGACCGTCAAGTAGGTTAGTGTAGGGGGAAGTTTTGGTATCTCGTTAATCATGTGGGCAAATGTTTTTTTTTTACTTCGAATTGAATAACAAAAGGAAAGTGTTCTTAAAGGGATGCCCAGGTGGTTGAACATAACCAAGTCTAATTTTGTGGGAGAACTATCTCTGTTGTTAAAAAAGTACCGTAATATCAATAACAAATGTAACTTGTACATTCTGCTGAGTAATTTTTTTTTCGATTTGTCTTTATGTTCTTGCAGGTAATACTGTGATAGCAATAAAGGAACCAATATGTACATGAATTAGCATGTATAAGCAAAGTATACAAGGCATTAAAAAGTACACCAATTCATAACTTTTTTGCAGGTAATAATGTGACTTTTTTCAGCATTGTCCATAATTTGGAAACATATTTACAAAACTCTTGACATTGTAGAAGCATAAACACACTCCCTACTGGGGTAGCTGGGTAAATTAAAAAAGTAAAAGCTTATAATACTATGAACCAGTTATATTGGGGGGAACTCACTGCAAGAATATATGGATTGCAGGGGAAAAACTGAAGGAAACAAGAAACAAATAACAATCATAATGAACACACAAGTTAAGCAGAATAAAAAGGGCTTTAAATTGGTTAGGGCACAAAGCCAATAATGTAATACCCGAAAAAAAAATAAAAAAAAAATCTTAAAATATTTTAATTGGTTATAATAATTGAGTCTGTTTATGTGGGCTTATTAATGGTTATAATATTAAGTCAAATTGTGTAGGCTAATAATCACTTGTGGGTGTTATTAATTTATTAAAAATTGGGTCCAAGCTATATTGTTTTTAAACTAAAACTTATTCTTACTTCATTGTACAAACTGAGGGAAAACAGCGGAGAAAAAGAGCAACAGTAGAGGAAAACTTAGATTCGGTTAGTTAATTATTTTCCGGTAAATAATTCACTGTGATATATGTAATTTTGTTTTGCAATTTGTATGAGGACATTAGGAATCAAAGAATATATGCAAAACAGTATGCTTCGTGGTGGAAATTAGAAAACTGTGTTGCTGATCTTGGGCATCTATCATAGATATCCATCATAGATATATGTGATTGATGCGCACTATGTTTCTAATTATCTAATTATGTAAATATGCAGGCTTGCTAATAGATTTTTATTACATGGTATTCTATTTAAGTATATGTATACTTATAATCTCTATTGTCATCCTTTAAGCTGCTAATGTAAGGAATACTTGATTCCTTTAAATTAAATTATTTATTAAGTATAAAACTTTCATAACCATCATTTATATCTTGGTAAATTATGAGCTTAAACACTGACTATATATAATTGTTATATCAGTTTAGTAAAATTTTTATAATATTTTGTAATTCGAGGATCATGGATAAGTTTTTTGTAATGTATTAATACTTATAATTGTATAATAATAATAGTAATAAAATGAGTTTATTAACGGGTTAAAGATGGAAGAATATTTTTACAAGTGTACTTATATTTATTATTATTTTGTTTAATTAGATCGGACGGAAGGGTTTAACGAATTATATTGAGAATATAAATTTTGGGTATTACATTGCTTAATCCAGGTACGGATTTCGTACTCCTTCAGCGATACTCTTCTGAAATTTAATTAATTCGTTTTGTTCCTCGTTTTGAATTTCGTTATTAATTCACATAATTGTTTCATGTGAAATTAATATAATAGTTTTATTTTAGCGTTGATCCATAGAACTCGTATTTGTACTCTTGAGTTGGATTATCATGTCTAGTATTTATTTTGATAATTGTAGAAATGTATATGTCAAAATATTTTGGAGACTCGTGTTGATGATTTGTTTGATTTGACATATACATATTAGAACCCCATGTTTGTTGATATTATGTCGCATGTGTTTTGATATTATATTTTGTTAGAATATACCGTAGGGTATACTTGAGCTATAACCACCTGTGGGGGTACCACAGGCATGTCGTCTTGGCACGAGAGACATGACACTTCCGTGGCAGTGTGATTAGTCCACGGCGTCTCTGTTTTGTGCTCCGATGGGAGTTGACCATTTGATGATTTGTTGTGAGAGGCGTATGGGTCGACCCTAGTTTTCTGTTCTGTTCTGCGGATTGGTGATGTTGTGCCGAACACGCCTTCCGATTTTGCATGCATTTGGATTCGCGGTCCAATGTGTGATTGCCTATGTGGCATTATTGACTTGTCTATGTGGCAAGCTATATTTTTGAGCTCGGTATGAAATAACACCCAGCCATTTGATTCAGCCTATTACTTCGTTATGTTAGTTTTGTTCGGTTTAGTTCAGTAATTGATTTAGTTAATTCAGTTCATTATTTTTGTACTATATATCTGTACTGGGCAATTGGCTCATGCTGTGTTTTTCCTTCCGGCAGGTAATCAGGGGGATCAAGGGCAAGTTTGACGAGAATTTCCTTTTATCCAAGTGGTTTAGATATTTTGTTTAGGCTTTGGTATTTTGATTTGTGTTATGGAGATATTCAGTTATTGGAGTTGTAATAAATATTTTTAAATTGTGGTTTGATCCAGTTGACTTTTGGAGATTATTATTATTGGAGTTATATTTTGAGGCATTGAGCTATTGATTTATTTTGTTAGTCCTGTTGTGCTTTGCCCGTGACCTCCCTTTCCTATTTTTCGGGAAGGGGGTGTTACAGAGTTGGTATCAGAGCTTAGGTTCTTTCTTGTAGAAAACCTATTTAGGTTTGACCTGTGAGCTATGGGTAGACTTCTGGGTTAGGTTTTGTTTCGTTTGATTTTCTGTTCAACTTTCATATCAGCTATATTTAAATCTGTCTCTAAATTGTTTACTTCTATTCGTTGATTTCTTTCTTAGATGGCTCGTAGATCTGCTAGAATTACTGGGAGGCGAGGTAACAATGGAGGAAGTAGTGAGGGCCAACCCAGTGCGCAACCTAATGAACAACCGAATAATCAGATCAATGCTCAATTGGCTGCCTTGGTGAGTCAGGCAGTTAATCAGGCCTTACCGCAATTGGTGGCACAAGTTTTTCAGGCAATGCAACAGCCGCCAGAAAATCCTGAGCAAGGGAACCCGGGAGTTAATGGTTCACACGTAAACGGAGAGGAAGGGAATGCAGTTGGTCTTGATCAGCCTGTGGTTCCAATGTATGTGTGGTTGGAAAGGTTTCAAAAGCAGAAGCCACGTTCATTTAGTTCAGCTCCGACTCCAATTGATGCAGAGAACTGGATGGCTCATCTAGAAAAGATTTTTGATGTGTTGGGGTGCTCGGATAATCATAAAGTGTTACTTGCAGCTTATAAGCTAGAAGGGGATGCTCAGAGGTGGTGGAAGACGATGAAAACAACAAAGGGTGATGGATATGCTGAGACACTTAGTTGGGCAGAGTTTTGTGAGGTCTTTTATCAACAGTATTTCCCAGCTGCTGATAAGGAGGCCTATGGTAGAGAGTATTTGTCTATTCGGCAGAAAGACGATGAATCTATTATGGACTTCATGACGAGGTTCATCAGGTTGGCAGGCTTTGCGGGAACCTCTGCAGGGACTGCAGCGGAACAGGCAGAGAAGTTTAAGTGGAGAATTCATTATAAGTATCGTCAACATCTCATTAACAACAAATTTGCAGATGTGTCGGCAGTGGCTAATGCAGCCAAAAATATTGAGATGGAGCGACAAGACTTTCGGTCTTCTAAACCAGAAGGGAGTCGAAAAAGGGACAGAGATGATCAACAGGGTCAATCTTTGGGTCAACATGGGAGGAATCAGGGTGGTCAGTGGAATAGGAACCGTGGTGGTCAGCAGGGGCAATGGCGAGGTCAAAATCAGAACAAGGGTTATCAACAATTGCCTCAGCAGGGGCAGAATCGTCAACTTCAGCTACCTCAGCAAGGTCAGAATCGTCAGCAGTGGCAGAATCGTCAGCAGGGACAGAATCAGGGTCGTTACCCAGGACCAGCTAATGGGGGTAACCCTAATCTTATTCCGATAGTTCCTTGTGCTACTTGTGGGGGTAATCATCCGGGGAGGCAGTGTCATAGAGTTTCCGGTGCATGCTTCTTGTGTGGACAGATGGGTCATATTGCTAGAGATTGTACTGGGCCACGTGGTAATGGTGGAGGCAGTAATAATGGAGACAATGGAGGTCAACGTCAGGGTGGTCGGGTATTTGCCATGACATATAACCAGGCAGCAGGTGCGCCAGGTATTGTTTCTGGCACTCTTTTAGTTGGCAATCGTGAGGCTTCTGTTCTATTTGATACTGGTTCTACTCATTCAGTTGTGGCTCAGTCTTTTGTTCGGCACCTTGGTATGCCACCTCAGTCTTTAGATTTTGTTATGTCTATTGCTACTCCGATGGGGACTTCTGTAGTTATTTCTGAATTGTATCGAGAGTGTCCGATTAGTTTTGGAGATAAAATTTGTAGGGCTAATCTTTTTCCGATGGGAATGCACGATTTTGATATAATTCTTGGAATGGATTGGTTGGATAAGTATCAGGCCACTATCGATTGTCAGGCGAAGAAGGTTATATTTGGAGATGTGAAGTCTCCGGATTTCGTGTTTCAGGGTTCACAACCAAATAAGGTGGTGAAATTGATTTCAGCTTTGAAGGCTGGAAAGTTCATGGCAAAGGGTTGTGAGGGGTATTTGGCGTTTGTGAATGATACCTCTATGGGCGAGTTTCGTATTGAGGATGTTCCAGTTGTTCGTGACTTTTCCGATGTATTTCCTGAGGAATTATCAGGGTTGCCACCACAACGGGAAGTTGAGTTTACCATCGAGCTTGTTCTTGGTGCGGGGCCTATCTCTAAGGCGCCGTATAGGATGGCACCGTTGGAATTGCAAGAGTTGAAGGAGCAATTACAGGAGCTGCTAGATCGTGGTGTAATTCGGCCTAGTGTTTCACCGTGGGGTGCTCCGGTATTGTTTGTGAAGAAAAAAGATGGGTCTATGAGGCTGTGCATAGACTACAGGGAGTTGAACAAGATTACCATCAGGAATCGGTATCCATTGCCGAGGATTGATGACTTGTTTGACTAACTTCAGGGGGCGAAGTATTTTTCGAAGATAGACTTGAGGTCAGGTTATCATCAGTTGAGGGTAAGGGATGAAGATATCTCTAAGACAGCTTTTCGCACTCGTTATGGGCATTACGAGTTTCTAGTGATGCCATTCGGGTTGACTAATGCTCTAGCGGTGTTTATGGATTTGATGAATCGGGTGTTCAGAGAGTACTTGGACCAATATGTTATTGTCTTTATTAATGATATTTTGGTTTACTCAAAGTCTAGGGAGGAGCATGAGGAACATCTTCGTACAATTTTGGGGATTTTACATAAAGAGAAGTTGTATGCTAAATTCTCTAAATGTGAGTTTTGGTTGGAGCAAGTTGCATTTTTGGGCCACGTTGTGTCTGCTGAAGGCATTAAGGTGGATCCTGCAAAGGTTGAGGCTATCACTAAATGGCCGAGACCTACTACAGTGACAGAAGTTAGGAGTTTCTTGGGTTTGGCAGGCTACTATAGGCGATTTGTGGAAGGGTTCTCTTTACTTGCCTTGCCATTGACTCAGTTGTTGAGAAAGGGCACGAAGTTTGTGTGGAATGAGGAGCGTGAGAAGAGTTTTGAGGAGTTGAAGAAGCGACTTGTGACAGCTCCAATACTTACATTGCCGTCGGGGACATGAGGTTATCAGATTTATAGTGATGCTTCTAAGAAAGGTTTGGGGTGTGTTTTGATGCAACACGGTAAGGTGATTGCTTATGCTTCTAGGCAGCTTAAGCCTTATGAGGTGAACTACCCCACTCATGATTTGGAGTTGGCAGCAGTAATCTTTGCCTTAAAAATTTGGAGGCACTATTTGTATGGAGAAACTTGTGATATCTTCACCGATCATAAAAGTCTTAAATACATTTTCACTCAAAAGGAGCTTAATATGAGACAGAGACGTTGGTTGCAGCTTCTAAAAGATTATGATGCGAGAATACAGTATCACCCGGGGAAGGCAAATATGGTTGCAGATGCTCTTAGCCAAAAGAATTCAGGGAGTGTAGCAACCCTTATTACACAATCTCAACTTATTTCGGATATGGAGCGGCAAAGGTTGGAGATTTATGTGCAAGGATCAGATGAGATTTTGGCAGGTATGAGAGTGGAACCATCTCTTATCTCACGGGTTAAAGAAGCTCAAAAGGAAGATGGGGAGTTGTGGGGTATGGTGCAGAATCTAGAGGAGGGCAAACAACCCGAGTTTCGTATTGATGACCACAGTGTGATTTGGTTGGGTAAGCGGTTGTGTGTACCGTCAGATTTAACCATTCGGGAAGCTGTGTTAGCTGAGGCTCATAGTTCGCCATTTTCTATTCATTCAGGTTCCACAAAGATGTATAGGGATTTAAAGGAGAATTTTTGGTGGAATGGGATGAAGCGAGACGTGGCTGAATATGTGGGTAAGTGCCTCACTTGTCAACAAGTGAAGATAGAACATCAACGAGCTAGTGGTTTGCTGCAACAGTTAGACATACCAGTTTGGAAGTGGGAGGATATCACGATGGACTTCGTGACTGGTTTGCCGAAGACTTTCAGGAAGAATGATGCCATTTGGGTTGTGGTGGACCGGTTGACCAAATCGGCACACTTTTTGGCTATCTATGAGGGTTACTCAGTGGATAGGTTGGCACAGATCTTTCAGCAGGAGATTATTAGACTTCATGGTACTCCGATATCTATTGTTTCAGATCGGGACCCGCGGTTCACTTCACGGTTCTGGAAAGGGTTTCAACGAGCTTGGGGCACCCGGCTCAACTTTAGTACTTCTTTCCATCCACAAACCGATGGGCAATCCGAACGGACTATTCAAACGTTGGAGGATATGTTGAGTTCTTGTGCACTTGAGTGGTCAAGAAATTGGGATGATTACTTGAGTCTAGTTGAGTTTGCTTATAACAACAGCTGGCACGCAAGTATTGTGGTGGCTCCGTTTGAGGCGTTGTATGGTAGGAAGTGTCGGGCACCAACTTGTTGGGACGAGGTTGGTGAGAAGGCCATAGAAGGGCCTGAGTTAGTTCAAATCACAACAGAGAAGGTAGCAGTGGCTAAGGAGAAATTGCAGTCGGATCGATCACGACAGAAGAGTTATGCTGACAAGCATAGGAGGACCTTAAAGTTTGAACCTGGTGAGCATGTGTTTTTAAAAGTTTCTCCTTGGAAAGATATTCGACGATTTGGGTTGAAAGGGAAACTTAGTCCGCGTTATATTGGTCAATTTGAGATTTTGGAGAAAGTTGGTGAGGTTGCATATCGATTAGCTTTGCCTCCACAACTAGCTCATGTGCATAATGCGTTCCATGTGTCGGTGTTGAGGAGTTACCATTATCATCCGTTACATGTGGTGCAATATCCGTTTGATAATATTCGGGAGGATCTTACTTGTGAGGAGCAAGCCGAGACAATTTTGGATCGTCAAGAGCGGATTATGAGGAGGAAAACTATTCCGTTTGTTAAGGTTTTGTGGAGGAACCATTCTGAGCGGGAAGCTACTTGGGAGATGGAAGAAACTATTCGAGCGAAGTACCTGCATCTTTTTGATAATTAGGTACGTTTCATTCTTTCGATTCCGGGGACGGAATCCTTTTTAAGGGGGAGGTAATGTAATACCCAAAAAAAAAAAAATCTTAAAGTATTTTAATTGGTTATAATAATTGAGTCTGTTTATGTGGGCTTATTAATGGTTATAATATTAAGTCAAATTGTGTAGGCTAATAATCACTAGTGGGTGTTATTAATTTATTAAAAATTGGGTCCAAGCTATATTGTTTTTAAACTAAAACTTATTCTTACTTCATTGTACAAACTGAGGGAAAACAGCGGAGAAAAAGAGCAACAGTAGAGGAAAACTTAGATTCGGTTAGCTAATTATTTTCCGGTAAGTAATTCACTGTGATATATGTAATTTTGTTTTGCAATTTGTATGAGGACATTAGGAATCAAAGAATATATGCAAAACAGTATGCTTCGTGGTGGAAATTAGAAAACTGTGTTGCTGATCTTGGGCATCCATCATAGATATATGTGATTGATGCGCACTATGTTTCTAATTATCTAATTATGTAAATATGCAGGCTTGCTAATAGATTTTTATTACATGGTATTCTATTTAAGTATATGTATACTTATAATCTATGTTGTCATCCTTTAAGCTGCTAATGTAAGGAATACTTGATTCCTTTAAATTAAATTATTTGTTAAGTATAAAACTTTCATAACCATCATTTATATCTTGGTAAATTATGAGCTTAAACACTGACTATATATAATTGTTATATCAGTTTAGTAAAATTTTTATAATATTTTGTAATTCGAGGATCATGGATAAGTTTTTTGTAATGTATTAATACTTATAATTGTATAATAATAATAGTAATAAAATGAGTTTATTAACGGGTTAAAGATGGAAGAATATTTTTACAAGTGTACTTATATTTATTATTATTTTGTTTAATTAGATCGGACGGAAGGGTTTAACGAATTATATTGAGAATATAAATTTTGGGTATTACATTGCTTAATCCAGGTACGGATTCCGTACTCCTTCAGCGATACTCTTCTGAAATTTAATTAATTCGTTTTGTTCCTCGTTTTGAATTTCGTTATTAATTCACATAATTGTTTCATGTGAAATTAATATAATAGTTTTATTTTAGCGTTGATGCATAGAACTCGTATTTGTACTCTTGAGTAGGATTATCATGTCTAGTATTTATTTTGATAATTGTAGAAATGTATATGTCAATATATTTTGGAGACTCGTGTTGATGATTCGTTTGATTTGACATATACATATTAGAACCCCATGTTTGTTGATATTATGTCGCATGTGTTGTGACATTATATTTTGTTAGAATATACCGTAGGGTATACTTGAGCTATAACCACCTGTGGGGGTACCACAGGCATGTCGTCTTGGCACGAGAGACATGACACTTCCGTGGCAGTGTGATTAGTCCACGGCGTCTCTGTTTTGTGCTCCGATGGGAGTTGGCCATTTGATGATTTGTTGTGAGAGGCGTATGGGTCGACCCTAGTTTTCTGTTCTGTTCTGTTCTGCGGATTGGTGATGTTGTGCCGAACACGCCTTCCGATTTTGCATGCATTTGGATTCGCGGTCCAATGTGTGATTGCCTATGTGGCATTATTGACTTGTCTATGTGGCAAGCTATATTTTTGAGCTCGGTATTAAATAACACCCAGCCATTTGATTCAGCCTATTACTTCGTTGTGTTAGTTTTGTTCGGTTTAGTTCAGTAATTGATTTAGTTAATTCAGTTCATTATTTTTGTACTATATATCTGTACTGGGCAATTGGCTCATGCTGTGTTTTTCCTTCCGGCAGGTAATCAGGGGGATCAAGGGCAAGTGTGACGAGAATTTCCTTTTATCCAAGTGGTTTAGATATTTTGTTTAGGCTTTGGTATTTTGATTTGTGTTATGGAGATATTCAGTTATTGGAGTTGTAATAAATATTTTTAAATTGTGGTTTGATCCAGTTGACTTTTGGAGATTATTATTATTGGAGTTATATTTTGAGGCATTGAGCTATTGATTTATTTTGTTAGTCCTGTTGTGCTTTGCCCGTGACCTCCCTTTCCTATTTTTCGAGAAGGGGATGTTACAAATAAGCTTGTTTTCAGACAAATTAAGCAGCAGCCATATTGAATCACAGAAAGAAAAAACAAGGTAAACAATTACTAACAGACAAATTAATCACATAAAGAAAGACTTAGGTAAACAATAAGAAACAAATTGATCAAAGAAAGAGGTAACAATTAACAAAAATATAAGAGGAGAGATGAAGTACCAATTTACTGCTGCCAAGTGCCAATAACATATTTCGGTTTCGCCATTAACTGATTTTTAAGCTTGTAGCTGCAAAAAAAAGAAGTGACGGAAGAAGTACCACAAAATAAATATCTATATTTAAGGCTTTAAGGCCGACTTGAGTTAATTCATATAAATATTATCCGATCAAGTTAAATCGATAGTAGTAATATGCTTAAAATTTACAATTGAGTTGATTTGGTAATTGTTAATTTTATGTTTAATTATTTGTTGTATTAATTTTTAATTTTTTTAAAAAATTATTGATGATAGGTGCTAAAATTTTAGCATTGATTGAATACTCATGTCTGTGTATTTTTCGAATTTCATGGTTGTATCTAATTATAATTGCATTTAATAGCGATTCAAGATTTTTCTATATCAAAATTACATTGGGCAGTTTATTTTAAAACCGCATCGCACTAACTTGCATCATACAAAAATTAAAAATATTTTGACTTAATTTTTATTAAATTAGTTTAATATTTTACATAATACATTATAATAACATTCACCCAAAGCTGCTACAATTGCTCAACAAGAGTCTTCTTATTAGTCGTAGGACGCCAATGTCAAAATAACACAAGTAATTTAAGAATATATGTTCAATTAAAATTAAAATAATATTATTATTTAATATATATCAACTATGTATAAAAATATTCATAAATTAACTTTTGACATGCAAAAGTAAAAAAATAATAAAAATATATGTTTGAGTAACTCTATGATCATATATAATACTAACTCCGTCTCAAGATAAAAGTCGTCCATTGATTTTTGTGGTCAAATTGACAGTTTTTAAATAAATAATTAAACGTATATATTTAGATGTTTAAAAAGACAAACATTGCAATTAGTACATAATTGTATGTAGTTTGTTGTATTTATTGGTTTTTTGCACATATATAAAAGAATAATAGTATGTATTGATTTGAAAAATAGTCAATTTGATTATAAAAGTCAATGTAGGACTTTTATTTTGGGACGTAAGGAGTATTATATAAGAATAATAATACTATAAAATATAGAGATATAATTAGAATAAACAAGTATATATAGTGTGGTTCAAGGATCAGTGTATCGCCGGTTCAAGAAGCAATGTAGTACGGTGCGGTGCACCGTCGATTTAGAGGTAAATATCAAAATTGTACCGCACCGGTCCTAGTTTAAATTTTTTTTGCACCAAAGACTCACCAGTAAGTCAAACAGTTCAGATTAAAATCGATCGATTTGATACAGTTTGACTGGTTTCAGTTTAAATTGCCATCCCTATACAAAATTGGAGGGAGTTGCCACCAAAATTTAGTTTAGTGTGTATGTGTAAAATCATAGGTTGGGCTTGTTTGCATGCTTATCTAGGCTAGTTACACATGCTAAAAGGGCTAGAACATACAAAGCATCAAGTTCCTCAAGTTTTAGTTTTAAACTTTTAAGTCTTCCTTTAGAAAATCATCAAAACTAAGCTATCATAACTCATATCATGCAAAAGGGCTTTGGATTACATGTGATACTCATTTAAATACTCATATAAGTTACTTACGTATGCTCATGAAATCAGAATACACATAAAGTTGTTTTCAACAATGTTGGTCTTATAAGTTTTTATGTAAAACTCACACTAACGCAACTAAAGGGAATGTTGACAATTAATGAAATCCTATATCAGTAATTCAGAGTTATTAATGACAAAAATCAAAGCAATCAAGCTTGTTCAACCTACCAGAACTAACAAAAAGTGGAATTTTCTTCTGGTGCATGGCGCGGCCGCGCCTGGTTTTTCCTGGGAGGTGGCGCGACCGCGCTACCTCGAGGCAGAACCAGGAAACTCCGTGTATCGACAAAATTCCCAAAACAAGACTCGAAAATCATACTCAAATGCTACTCAAACAACCACATTTCATCTATACCATGTACCTAAGCTTAGCTTAACATCATGGTATCAATTACTAACCAACTAACAAGAGATTTCATAATAATTCTAGAATTTGCAAAGTTTAAAATTTAAGAGCATAAAACTGCATTATTACCTATTGAAGCTTGAGTTGGAATTTCCTCCGCTACACACACTGATTACTAACTCAATTCTCACAATACTCTCTATAAAAACTTAACAGATAATTTAACAAAGAAATTTTGGGAAGAGGAGAAGCTCTAATTTATAGAAGATTGAATACCCAGATAATGCATTTGCTCCTCATTTCAACCCAAGGGAAGAAGAAAGGAATTGGTGGACAAAGATTTGATTAATAGAGTGGTTGCAAACACTGTGGAAGCCACTCCCCTCTTGATCATTTGATTTCACTGATGATTTGCAAGGAAGAGGAAAACTAGGCTTATAGCCTTTTTGTGAAACACGAGAATGAAGAAGTATTAAGACACTCATTTTGGGACTTGCTCAATTAATCAGCATTTGTAACTAGCATATATTATATATATACTTAGGTTTAATTCCTTTATTGGTTTGTAACGTAATGAGGTAACCTTAGTACATTGTGGAAATTTAGGGATACATATATACACAAAATTGTATAATCCATGTACATTTGAGTTTACTTAAAATAATATTAAATTCAATTTACACATTTAATAGTCCCCATTACACATCACAAGGTCACATAAGTCACCTCATATTATTAACATATAGTTTTATACACTATTTAAATGTCACCCAACATATCTCATTTAATAAAGAACCTCATTATAAAAAAAATACACATTACATGCTAATGCCACACTATATATTATAATTAATAATTGAAGTAACTTTATAACATATGTTCATACACTATATATGAAATTTACACATAGCAAGTAATTAATAACATTAGTCTATCACGTTATTATTAACTTATCAATATTATAATACTAATCAAATCATTCCTTCATTAAATTAATAAATCCATCACTTAGTCCATCATTATGCCAAGTTTGAATCTAAGCTTTTAATCAATTATCACGTGCTTATTAAATTGAGTTGCCTCAACTCATGCCACAACAAAAATATTTATACTCAAGTAAATATTCACGTTCCTTGCCACATCGATATACATGTAACCGAAATAAATATTCAAACGATTTATTTATAACCTTAATATTATTATAAAATTCACGGGTATTACATTTTCAAGGTCATTGCAACTAAATTTTTATTCTTCGATTAAGAAAACGGAAACCTCAGAATTATTACGCTGCGAGATCTAATTGATTTTAATTGTTCAATTATTATTTTGAGTATTGATTATTCTTCCGTACTTAAATTCTATGATTGATATGTTTAATTGCTAGAGTGCACACTAGTTTATTAAGTGTTGAAATCTACTGCTAAATTAGATATCAAATCCGTAATTGTTTGGTCACTCTAATTTTCGAAGCAACTAAGGTTGATAATTGACTGTTGATCACGAGATTATTATATCTTGGGAAGAAAACTCAATAAATTAAATACAACCGCTTATACTTGTGTTGTTTAGCTTCATCGGTTATTCTAATTCTTAAAGCATCTATTAAATTAAACTTTTAGTGTTTGTCTGAAGTTGTTTAGTAGTTATGGTTATTTAAATCGCTTGTTTCTAACTAAAATTAAGGAAAGACATGGAATGGTTCAGAGTGGTGAATTGATTCTAACGGTGAATATTCAAAATATTAATTGGTTATGCTTGAGTCAATGATCAGTGTAAGTTTCTGAGGTGGAAGTTGATTTAATCCAAGGTTTATTTTCTTTGATTAACTTTAATAAATTAATTTGTATTATTATTAGTTTACTTTAATAATCACAATTAAAACCCCCAATTTTGGATACAAAGCATAAAAACAAAACAAATCATTCTCTGTGAGATCGACTCTTACTTGCACTACTACATAATTATTGATCACAGTGAGATTTTATTTTTGGTTGCCTGCAACAGCACACCACAACGCTCGAGAGCCAAAACGAACACGCTTGCTACCTACTGTACTGGACCCTCGACCAGGCATTCTATCTTTGCCAAATCAGAACCAATACCACTATGCTGGATAAGAGATCTTTAGTTAATCAATGTTAGAAAAAAAAATATAACTTATATATAGTTATTAAAATTTAAGTTACCATTAAAAACAAAAAACCAAAATATTAACTTATTAATTTACAACACTTTTATGTCATATAGAATTTTTAAACACCAAGTTTAGGCTTTTAGGTTTCATTCATTGTTTAACTCTAAATAACTATGTATTAATCCAAAAGTTTGAAAATAAAAACTAAATATTAAATTTAAAAAAACGTATTATTAACATTCAATTGCAAGTATTTGATAATTGTTTATTTGAGCAAGTTTGTAGTCATTCTATAATAAGTTAAATTAAGATTTAAAAACATTTTATAATCATTATATATATATAATAAGGAATTAAAAATAAACACGTGCTTCACACGGGGCGCTAAGCTAGTGGAGCCCAATGGCTACAAGCTTATGGCGTGGTTATAAGTAAGGCTATAAATGGTAACCGAAAAATTCGTATTCGTCCTTATCCGTATTCAGAAAAAAAAACGAATATTATTCACATTCGAAAAAAACAGATATATCTGTATTCGGTTTAAAGGTATCCGCAAATAAACAGATATGAATACGGATGTAGGCGTATTTGTATTCGTTTAACATTCAACTGTAAATATATCTGACGGATAACGAATATCCAGAATCCGATATTCGGATTCAGATCCGTATCTGAATAACTTACACACACACGCACAGATATATATATATGTATATGTATATATATATATATGTATTAATAAGCAAAATAATTTTTTTTAAATGACCTTCCTTATATAATAATTAGTTTTCACTATCATATGAAAATTATTTTAAAAATATGTCATTTCACTTCTAAAAAGTAGAAAATAACACTTTTATTATAATATTAATAAATTGATTTAAGTACAGTTAATGGATTTTTACTATTATAAAGTTAAAATATATAAAATGTATCATTTAACAAGAAAATTATATACTGCAACAACAAAACTATAGTTATTAGTTTGTTACAAGTTTTTTTACTTTCGAAACTTACTTGCGATGCTGGGAGGCGGGAGCAATGGACAATATAATTTTATTGTTAAAATGTGTTAGGTCCGAATTAATTTAGAATTAATCTAGAAGGGAAGGTTGAATAGGTTAATTTACGTTTATGAATTTTCGGGTGAAAGGAGTATTTATCACTTTCATTTGCCCAATTGTCAATTTTGGATCAAGTTAGATTAACTAGTTGTCAGACATACATTATAACTCGCACTCTCCATAAATGTAATGAAATAAAATAATTTTTTTATAACTATGTAATCTATGTATTGAGTATAAATAAAAAAACAAAACTCCCCATAAACATATTATTAAAGTTTTAATCAAGTATTAGAGAAAAAATAATTAAATATTCAATGTAAACTTTTGAATCTAATTAAAGATTATAAATATTAATACACACTACAGTATTTCTTTACACCCATAAAATGGACACCTACTTATTAATGGACATCTAAACATTAATAAATAGAGCATTCATTTTGAAATTTAGGATTTCAAAAATGATGAAAACTTATTTGAATTGCTATTTAGAGCATTGATTATTGTATTTATTAAAAATAACTAAATTAACATTCATTCATTAATGAACTTTACTTTAAAATTCATTATTTTTTTTCTTATTCTAGTTATAATTACAATTACAAAGTTCTCAGTTCTCAGCCGTTTATCCTTTATCTTTCTCAGTTCTCACTCTCAGCCGCTTGTTCTCAGTTCTCACTCTCAGTCGCTTCAACGTTTCAACCTAGAGCAAGAGAATCTACAGAGAGGGTGAAAAGAGCCCATCATTGTCTTCAAAAGTTGGCTCTCAGTTTGTTCTCAGCCGCTTGTTCTCAATTCTCACTCTCGATTTGTTCCTTAATCTGGTTCGAATTTTCTCTCGCGTGGTCAAAAGGTATGTTACGATATGTGTCTAATTGATTCTGATTAGTTAGTTTAAGTGATGAAATTGTATGATTATGCAGTTTTTAATTTGTAATTTTGGATCTGAATATGTGTTGTAAGCTTTTAACATTTTCTGCTCAGCCCAGTCGATAAAAAATTTGGGGATCTAACTTTAGAACCCTAAAATTGATTTGGGCGAAGCTTTTGAATTTTGATCATTGTGTATATGAAAGTAAAATATTTGGGTTGAATTTTTTCATTTACTTTCATATATATTTGGAAATACGAATTAACCTTTTGAATATATATGAAAGTAAATGAAAGAATATATATAGCAGTACGTAGTTAAACATATATATATTTATGTATATATACATATATATATTGACTAGTGTATTAATTAATTGGTAATTTGGGAGTTTATTTATATATGTTGAAGTGATGGGACTGATTCACAAAATTATGAAAGTTGTATTTCCTCTGATATCACTGATAATAGCAGTCTTCTTGTTACCTCCGTTTATATTGTTCAAGCTTGTGCGTTTTGTGGTGGTAAAACCTTGGTAGCTGAAAATGTTGTTGGTAATGTAGTTGTCATAACTAGAGCATCTTCTGGCATTTATTCACAAAATTTTTTGTTGGAAATGTTTTTGTTACTGTATAATAGGAATAATTTTGAAAGTCATAAATCTTTAGTTCTGCTTAATTTAATAATGTAAATTAATTGCAGATTAAAAAATGTCTCAACGAGTAGGTAGTAGTCGTGCTACCTCAGTTGCACATGTTAATAGTTTAGTTGCCTCTGATAATGCTCCAACTAATGTCCCTAATGATACTTCTAATACGATTAATCAAGAGACAACCCCAATCGCGACTGGTCGTAAGACGAGTTTTAACATCAAGTGTTTGGGCAGATTTTGACAGGGTTGCAACGGGTAACAATGTTGTTGCTACTTGCAAACATTGTAAAAGAAAATTTGACGGATCAAGCGGTAAAGGCACAACTCATTTGAAAAATCATAAAAATAATTGTGTTCTTGCCAAGAGACAACGTGTTGACCCTATACAACAATTTCTTGGGAAGTGTGTCACCAATGAGAGCCCTACTCCGAAGGTAACTCCATATATATATAACCCATTTGTTGAAAGATCTTTGTATGCGAAAATAATTACAAAACATGATTATTCTTTTTTTATGGCTGACCATAGCTACTTTCGTCTTTAGATTTCATATATGATGTCAACTTATAAATTTCATTCAAGAAACACTGTGAACAAAAGATTTGGATGATGTGTTTGAAGAAGAGAGGGCTAGAATTTATAAAGAAATTGAGAGTTTACCATGTAGAGTTAGTTTAACTACCGATGGATAGAAACCGAACTTTCAAAATCGGGGTTATTTTTGTGTGACTTGTCATTATATTGATGATGCATGAGAATTGCATAAAAAAGTAATTGTTTTTCATGTTGTTGAATATTTACATTATGGTGTGAATTTAATTGAGTGGTTAAAAGATCAAATTCTTAAATGGAATATTGATAGAAAGTTGTCTAATGTTGTTGTTGACAATGCTTCAAATAATTCCGGAATGTTAGAAGATATCAAAACATGGTTGGTTGAATGGTAAGAAAGTTTTGTTGCATAATGGTGACATGTTTCATCTTTGATGTTGTCCTCATATTATAAATCTGATTTTTAAACAAGGTTTGAAGATAACTCATGGTTTAATTAAGGAGATTCGGAAAACTGTCAAATATATTGATAGTTCACCGACTAGAGATGAAAAATTTGTTCTTGCTTTGACCCAAAAAAGATTGAGTTCTAAAAGGCGTATTCCATTGGATGTGGAAACTAGAGGGAACTCCACCTTTGATATGCTTGTGAGTGCTTTGGAGCTTCGGGATGCAATTAAGAGTTTAGCCGATTTAGATAATGGTTATAATTTTTTGCCTTCTTCGGAAGAATGGAAAAGGGGAAGGAACGTTTGTGATTGTTTGAGTTTGTTTAATGATGTAACAAAAAGTCTTTTGGAAATTAAGTATCCTACGTCAAATTTGTATTACATGGAAGTGCATTTTATTCGCATGAAGTTGTTGGAGTGGAAAAATAGTGATATTTATTAGTGAAAAAAAAAGTGAGTTGGAAGAATATCTTGAAGAGACTTTGCACCCTTTGGATGATGATAATCAACTAACTTTTAATATTTTGCATTGGTGGAAACATTATGGACCTAAGTTTTCAACACTTGCAAAGATGGCTCGGGATATTCTTTCTATTCCTACTTCTTCCATTGTTTCGGAGTCTTCTTTTAGCCATGCACGTAGAGGTATCACCAACATTCGTGCATCGTTAAATTCGACAACGGTGAAAACTCTAATGTGTGTCAAAGATTGGTTGCCGGAAGTTGAAGTAGGTAAATGTAAGTATCATTAATTTATAATTGTTCTTTAAATTCTTTAATACTTGTACTAATTTTATTTATGTTTACTATTTATATACAGCTGGAGAATCTACAATTGAAGTTTGTGCTACCATTGGAGATAGTGAGGATCATGAGCTTAGCATTTGTAAGTTTTTTACCTCCTATAATGCTATGAGCTTTAATCCGGGTCTGTTGTACTTCTTTTATTTCTTGGTTTGAATGCTAAAATGTGTAAGTTTATTGCCAAATAGTTGGATTGAATGTTTAAGTATTACTTTATTAAGAATATGAGGTAAAACAAAGTTCATGCCATAACATTATATTAATTATTGTAATAATGATGCCATTAACTTTTACATGAAATCTTGTAAAAGTTGATGCTTAACATTATATTAATTATTTTAGATTAACATTATACTAATATTATTTATTTTTCTCTTGGCTGCAATTAGTTAGGATGCAAATTAATGAAGGATGATTGCAAAGAAGAATAAGAGTTTTACCATCTTTTCAATGATGTTAATTTGATACTTTCTCTAGGATGTTTAAATTTTAATTTTTATGATCAATGGTGTATGATGATGTGTTTGACATTTTCCTCCCCTTTATGATTAGCATGTTTAATTAATATGTATGGTTTAAACTTTAAGTTGTGATTGGTGATGAGTAATTATTCAATTTTTTTTCTTTATTTTTTGTAAATAATTTGAATGAATTTTATATTAGGTGACTGATAAACGAATTCGGATACCAGAATATTCGAATAATCTAGTTATTCGAATAAAATAAATAAAAACGGATATTATCCGTATTCGGATATTATTTCGAATATCGGATACTGATAGCATTTTTAAAATCCGCCGAATACCGGATAGGAATACGGATAGCAAATTGATTTTTCGGATAAGGATACGGACTGTATCTGTATCCGTTTACACCCTAAATATATACTAATTAGGGGAGGGGTCTACCAATTATAATTTTATTAAAGTGAAATAAATCGTATTAATTTTTGATCTTATATTTTAGAATGGAAAGAGTATATATATATATAGAGAGAGAGAGGGGATCAAGAGCATATCTCCTTATATGACATACCAAGCATACCTCCTTTAGCGACAGACCGGGCAACAGTTTGGTCCGTTGCCATAGGTTCGGTCCGTCGCTATATGATTGTCCGTTGATATATGTTGTTCGTCACTAAAAGCTATAGCGACGGACCGAACCTATGACGACGGACCGTCGCCCGGTCCGTCGCTAAAGAGGGTATGCTTGGTATGCCATATAAGGGGGTATGCTCTTGATCATCTCCCTATATATATATATATATACACACACACACACACTTAAGCTAGCTGCAACAGCATAAATATCAAGATTGCATAATTCATCTTACTTTCTATCACATTAACTAGTGAAAACAATGGGAGCAGAGCTAATCTTCATCCCTGTTCCAGGAGTTGGTCATCTCATATCAACGGTTGAAATCACAAAGCTCCTCATCAGTCGAGACGAACAACTTTCCATCACAGTCCTTGTAATGAAATTGCCGTTTGACACTGGTGTAGCTGGCTACATGCAGTCATTGTAAAAAGATGCTCATGATTGCATAGTCTTTGTCGATCTCCCTCAAGACGAGTCCATTATCTCAAATGATCATGTCTGCGCCACGGTTGTCCATTTTACGGGTCTTAGTCGAGACTCAAAAGACTCAAGTGAGAGATGTTGTTGAAGGAATTGTTAGCCGGTCTGAGTCTAATAAGCTCGTTGGGTTCGACATTGACATGTTTTGTACCCCTATGATAGATGTGGCTAATGAATTTAGGATTCCAGGCTCTGTGTTCTTTACTTCTAGTGCTACTTATCTTGGCCTTCAGTTATACATCTGAGTCTTGATGATGAACACAAACAAGATGTTATTCAGTAAGGACTCAGATGTTGAGTTATCTGTCCCGTGTTTTGTTAATCCAGTGTCTGCTAAGGTTTTGCCTTGTGTGATGCTGAACAAGGAAGGATCGACCATGATTCAATCTATTTCCCGAAGGTTTAAAGAAACCAAGGCCATTCTAGTCAACACGTTCTCAGAGCTGGAACCGCATGCGATTAAGTCCCTTGCTGATAATTGCAAGATCCCCTTGTTTACCATGTGGGACCCATAACAACCTCAAGAGCAAAGAGGGAACAACACAAAACCACAATTCTGAAGATGGTATCATTAGCTGGTTGGACAATCAGCCGCCATTGTCGGTAGTGTTTTTGTTGGGAAAAATGCCTCACGATATAGAGAAATAGAAAATTGAGAGTTAGAACACAATCACAAAACACAAGAATTATAGTGGAAAACTCCAAACTGGAGAAAAATCACTTCTGTTGCCAAAGACAACTAGAGAAAATTCACTATGTGAATAATATTACAGTCACTCACGCTCTTAAAAATTTTCTCACATCCACAAAAAAGATAATTCTTCCCAAGAGAATTTTTCCATACAAAATTCTCTAACTCTTTGAATACCGCTTATCCTTTTGCATTTTGGATATACTTTGGTCTACAACAAGGCAAGATATTTATAGGCTTCACAAACACACCAACTCCACCCATAATGCTTTCAAATTAAAGTAAACCCTTTAATTCAAAAGATGGAGTCTTATGTCCACTACCCACACCTACCTCTATAATGAAGCCTTATGTCTACTACCCACACCTACCTCCATCATAAGCCTTATATCAACTACCCACACCTACCTCCATCATTAGTCTTTATATCTCCACCATCATTTTGTCTTGGTCCCCACCACTTTAATCATCATATCTTGGTGTTCCACCAATTTAATCATTATGACTAAAGCCCCACCATGAAAATATGTAAGATACCTTTAGAAAACCAATCATACATTATTTGAATTTAACCAATATCCCAACAGTTTTTGTGCTTTGGGAGCTTCAAAAGCTTTGACGAGAACAAGTTAGGGAGATAGCAGATGGATTGGAGCGTAGTGGACAACGATTCTTGTGGTCTTTACGTCGCCCGCCTCAGCCAACGGAAACAATGGGATTGCCCAAAGAGTATGAGAATCACAATGAAGTGTTGCTGAAAGGATTTATAGAATGGACTACAGGGATTGGGAAAGTGATCAGATGGGTGCCGCAAATGGTGGTTCTTTCCCACCCTGCTATGGGAGGATTCCTGACTCATTGTGGATGGAATTCTACACTAGAAAGTATATGGTGTGGGGTTCCAATGGGTACTTGGCCTATATATGCAGAGCAGCAAATCAATGCATTCGAGTTGGTGAAGGAGTTGGGAATGGCTGTGGAGATCGAAATGGATTACAGAAAAGATTTTCTTTCTGCAATTGAAATTTTGGTTGTGACTGCAGACAAGATAGAGAAAGGTATAAGATGTCTAATGGATGGGGAGAGTGAAATGAGGAAGAAGGCGAAAAAGATGAAAGAGAAGAGCAGAATGGCCGTGATGGAGGGCGGGTCATCTCACATTTCACTTGTTATTGAAGATGTCATGGGTAACATCCAGGAACGCGCATATATAATAACATTTCAGAGAGATCTGTGCCAAATATAATCAGGTTGATTAGTATATGTACCAGTAACAAAT
This sequence comes from Aralia elata, assembly GCA_034770075.1. Lineage (NCBI taxonomy): Eukaryota > Viridiplantae > Streptophyta > Magnoliopsida > Apiales > Araliaceae > Aralia > Aralia elata. The sequence goes on along the minus strand of CM068385.1, from coordinate 5,665,756 downwards.
ACAGCTTGATTCGGGTAAGATGAAGCAGTTTATATTCTGTTACGTGATCACCAAGACTTTACCTTGTATTTCTTGTTTTCATTATGAACGATGATAAGGTTGGTCTAGTCTAGGGTAATGAATTTCATACAGAAAAGAAAGTCACAATATATGAAGATAAAATAGTCTAAAGAGAATTTTAGAGGTAATCAAAATCAAACCTCAGGTTAGCATATTACCTCTTCCATAAATGGTGTGTAATTACTATCTAGAGAAAGTTGCCCAGACTTGTAATTACTTGTTTCATTCAGCTATCCCCATGATCCATCACATCCAACAACACACATAAAATTTCTAAATAACAGCTCAAATGCAAGATCAAGTTTACAAAATCATATGTAGCATTAGAAAAAATTTAGGAGCAGCTGCCCTGGCCAAGTTACAGAAAATTAAATACTAAATGTCTAAATCCCAATTTACTCTGGGATTTTTCATCTCTATCTTTGCAAGACAATATATTCAATTATTCATTAATATATTCGTTTCAAAATTTTGTACAATAAGGCTTCACCTTGCCAATTGGATCTTGAACTAAAGACTTCTTCTTGAGCTCTAAGCCTATCAGTATTTATCGCCTATTATCATCAATTACCAAAAGACAAGAAGGGATGCCCGGGTGGTTGAACATAACCGAGTTCATTTTTGTGGGAGTACTTTCTCTGTTCTTAAGAAAGTACTCTTACTATAATTAACAAATATAATTTGACTTGTATAATTTGCAGAATATAAAATTTTCTCTACTTTTCTTTGTGTTTTTCCGCAGTTAATGGCAGTAAAGGAACCAAACATGAAATAACATCTACAAATAAAGCATACAAAACATATCAAAAAAAGTACACCAAGTTCATAACTGTTTATATCTTACTAGCTCCAGAGCACTATAAAACAAATCCCCCTTGGTTTAGTCTTTTTCACAATTATCAAACGAAATGATTAACCAAACATAACTATTGCAAACGGGAATAGCCAAAAGACTTCTCCAGTTTTTGCATAAAATTAATTTAGACTATATGGTCGAAATTTATGTGATATCTAAACTTTAGCAGCCAGTGCGCTCTGCTCATGTAGGCATTTGTTAGCCCCTTAAAGGGTTAACATGGTTTGGCATGCTGAATGGCCAGGAGGCGTGCCATACATTTGGGCCTTGACACTTAAAATTGTGAAGTAAGGCTGAGCTTGGCTAAAACTCGTATATCTAGGGGGTATACACTATGATTCCTTGAGCAGGTCGTATGTCCGTTGCTGGCACTTTGGAAATTTTCATAAGTGCTACTATAGGGGAGGGGTGGTCCGTGAAGTCCACCCGAGCCATGGGCAGGCTGCCATGGGCGATGCGTGCGGAGCATTGGGGCATTGTTGGGCTCCTCTAACAACAATGCTAGCATATGGATTGGGCTTGGATGGAATCAAAAGACCTATCATGAGTTGGGCATGATCGGGCAAGAACGTGGCTGTGCGTGGGCATGTTCTTCGTGGGCAGCACCTTGGACAAGTGCGTGGCTTAATTGGAATTTCGTGTGGGCTGGTTGACAAAAGCTTTGGGCTACATGTTGGATAGATTCGTGGGCTGAGACACCAAATATGTGGGCTGACTTCGTGGGTTGGCATATATTGAGCTGGATGGACTGACTACTAAGCTGGCAGCTGTTGTAGGCAGATGACACCATCAGCAAAACGTGGAACACGTGGGTGGATTCAAATTCGAATGGAAAGAACATGGGAGCCGTTCAGACCTATCAGTAGGAGGAAGTGGGCTAGGCAGGCTAGGCGTTTTGAATTCAAATGTTTGACAGACTTATTGGGAGCAGTTGGCTAGTTTGAATTCAAATGCTAGCAAACCTTTAGTGGAGAACTGTTGGTTGTCTGCTGAGTGCTTTGACTTCGTGGGCTATGAAGGTTTGAAATTCAAATGCTTGTCATGAGCGGGAAATTCCTTGGCAGCTGGGGGTGTCAGCTGCATGTCTATAAATATGCATTGCTAGGCTTGTGTAAAGATAACCAGCATATAGAGAGAAATTGTGCAGATACACATACACAGTTAGGGCGAGAGACAAACAGGCAAGTGAGAGGCACACGACTTGTGTGAGTTCTGTGAGTCCCCTGTAGTCAATGTATTCCTTTGTATTGAGAGTGCAATAAAAGGTTGAGACATTGTCTTGTAAAGATTGGTTGGCTTCGTGTGATTGTGTTGCTGTATTCTCTGTGCTGTGCATTTGCTTTGAGTGCAGGTGCAAGAAGAAGTGCTGACTGGTTTGAGTGAGCAAGCCAGTGCATCACAGGTAGGGCATTTGACGCGAAAAGTTCAAGTCAGTTTGTAGACCCTGTGACAGTTGGTATCAGAGCCTACGTTAGAGAACTATGGCTAATGCAAGTCGTGTAACTGATTTGCAAGCAAGGCTGCAAACGCTGGAAGCCTTCGTTGGTGTGAGATTGGTAGGTGAGGAAGATTCACTAGCAAACCAATTCAGAGCATCCAGTGCTCTATTGGAGAATCTTCGAAGTGAAGTTGCTGATCATATCCTAGAATTCAATAAGAAGACGGAAGAGATGGCAGCGGATCTGTTGAGCATAACCAATCGGACCCTTGAAGTGGCTGAGCGGTTTGAGCAAATGGCGGAAGACATGGTGCTAGTGCGACGTGCTGTGACTTCTACCTCAACGAGTGCCAGTGATGGGCACCCGAAGGTAAAGGTTCCTGAACCAAAGGCGTTTGGTGGTAGCAGAAATGCTAAGGAGCTGGAAAATTTCCTATGGGATATGGAGCAATACTTTGTTGCTGCACATATCATAGACAGGGAGAAAGTTACTATTACTAGCATGTACCTGACGGAGGATGCTAAACTATGGTGGCGAACTCGGATTGAAGATGATGTCAGTGCAGGTAGACCAAAGATCCAGACATGGGAAGTTCTGAAAAAGGAGTTGAGAGACCAATTCCTACCCCTGAATACTTCATGGCTAGCAAGGGATAACCTAAAGCGGTTGAAACAGACGGGCTCTGTGAGAGACTACGTGAAGGAATTCAGCTCTTTGATGTTGGACATCAAAAATATGTCTGAGGAAGACAAACTGTTCAACTTCCTCTCGGGCATGCAACAATGGGCGCAGACGGAGTTGCGTAGGCAGGGTGTCAAAGACTTACCTACGGTAATTGCTGCGGCAGATGGCCTTATTGACTACAAATATGCTGGAACCAGTGGAGCTGACAACAACAATAACAAAAAGAAGCAGACTGGTAAGAAAGATAAGAGTAGTTTCAAGGATGGGCGACGAAAGGACAAAAATCACAAGAAAGGCGGAGACAATCAGTTTAAGCCCAAAGGTGATGCTCAGTCCAAGGACAGGAGCAAAGGCTGCTTCTTGTGCGGCGGTCCCCATCGAATGAAGGAATGCCCCAAGCGTGAGCTTGTAAATGCTATTGTTGCAGGAGACTCGAAGAGCGGAGAAGGAACATCGGATGGTCCTAGAATGAACCCTCTGCAGTTGTTGAGTGCTTTACAGACCCAAAAGACAGAGACCCCTACTCCACGCGGGTTGATGTACGTGACTGTGATTGTCAATGGTAAGGAAGTACTTGCTATGGTTGATACTGGTGCTACTAACAACTTTGTTGCAGAAAGGGTAGTGGACAATCTGAAACTAGACTTGCGAGAGGTAGCAAGCAAAATCAAGGCTGTAAACTCAGAGGCCCAACCAATTCGAGGCACAGCGGTGGCAGATTTGAAGGTTGGTCCATGGGAAGGAAAGTGCAGCTTGATGGCCGTTCCGTTGGATGACTTTGACCTGATCCTTGGGATGGATTTTCTAATGACGGCAAGATGCATGGTAATGCCTCATCTAGGTGGATTGCTGATCACGGATGAGAAAATGTCGGGATATATGGAAGCCATATACCCAAACATGGAGAAGAAGAATGGCAAGCAGAAAGTTGGCTTGTTGTCGGCTATGCAACTAGAGACTGGGCTCAAGCGAGGTGAGGAGACCTACTTATGTGCTTTGATCGAGATCAAGCCTGGTCAGACTCAAGAGGTGCCAGATGCTGTGGGTAAGTTGCTGGAAGAATTCAACAGTGTGATGCCTCCAGAATTACCGAAGACTCTTCCTCCAAGACGTGGCGTCGATCATAAGATTGAATTGGAGCCGGGTGCAAAACCCCCATCTCAAGCCCCATACCGGATGTCGCCTTCTGAGCTAGTGGAATTGCGGAAACAGCTGACTGAGTTGCTGGATTCAGGTTTTCTGCGACCATCGAAAGCTCCTTACGGTGCTCCAGTGCTGTTTCAGAGGAAGCAGGATGGCTCTATGAGGATGTGTGTGGACTATCGTGCACTGAATAAGGTTACTATCAAAAACAAGTACCCTATTCCTAATGTTGCTGATTTGTTCGATCGTCTATCAAAGGCCAAATACTTTACCAAGCTGGACTTGAGATCGGGATACTGGCAAGTGAGGATTGCCGCTGGTGATGAAGCCAAAACGACATGTGTTACAAGGTATGGTTCGTATGAATTTCTTGTAATGCCTTTCGGCTTAACCAATGCCCCCGCAACATTCTGTAATCTTATGAGCAATGTATTTTATGATTATCTAGATAGGTTTGTTGTTGTATATCTAGATGATATAGTCGAATATAGTGAAACCTTAGATGGACACCTTCAACATCTTAGGTTGGTATTTCAAAAACTAAAGGAATACCAGTTATTTGTAAAGAAGGAGAAATGCGAGTTTTGCAGGACAGAGATAATGTTCCTTGGACACTGGATCAGCCAAGGAAGGGTTAGAATGGACGAGCGTAAAGTCCGGGCCATCGTGGAATGGTCTGCTCCTACAAAAGTTGCAGAATTACGATCATTTTTGGGATTGGCAAACTACTACCGCAAATTCATCAAAGGCTATTCAAAGAGAGTTGCTGCCTTGACTGATTTGCTCAAAAAGGAAAGGAAGTGGGAATGGTCAGCCGGATGCCAAGAAGCTTTTGACGAGTTGAAAGAAGCTGTATCATCCGAACCCGTGCTAAAACTCCCTGACTTCGAGAGTCCTTTTGAAGTCCATACGGATGCGTCGGACAGGGCTATTGGTGGTGTTCTTGTGCAAGACAATCATCCAGTTGCCTATGAGAGCCGGAAACTGAAGGATGCTGAACAGAGGTACAGCACTCATGAGAAAGAAATGACTGCAGTGGTGCATTGCTTAGAGACCTGGAAGCATTACTTGCTGGGTACGAAGTTTGTGGTTGTAACCGACAATGTGGCTAATACTTACTTCAAGACTCAGAAAAAGCTGACTCCAAAGCAGGCTCGCTGGCAGGAATTCTTGGCGGAGTTTGACTTCGTTTGGGTCCACAAACCAGGGAAGCAGAATTCAGTGGCCGATGCATTGAGCAGAAAGGTAGTACAAGAGTTTGTTTCTGCTTTGACAGTGGTCGAAACAGAGTTCCTGGATAAAATCAAGGAACAATCCAAGAATGATACTGTGTACCAAAAGCTTCGGGCGCAAGTGCAGGAAGGCCTGGTTCGAAGATATTGGGTTGAAAACGAGTTGCTGTATGCAAAGGGCAGTAGGCTGTATGTTCCTGGTGGAGGGGAATTGAGGAGACAGATCATGCAGGAGACGCATGATACCAAATGGGCTGGTCATCCGGGCATTGAAAGAATGTTGGCATTGCTGTCTCGCTCCTACTACTGGCCGAAAATGGAAAACGACGTTGAGGCGTACGTCAAGTCTTGTCTCGTGTGCCAAGTGGACAAACTTGAGAGAAAAAGTGAAGCAGGTATGTTGCAACCTCTTCCCATTCCTGACAGACCCTGGCAGTCAGTGTCAATGGACTTCATTTCTGGATTGCCGAAGGTGGATGGAATGAGATCAATCTTTGTGGTGGTTGATCGCTTTTCCAAGTATGCGGTGTTCATCCCCGCACCTCATGCTTGTACAGCAGATGTGGCTGCTGGATTATTCTTTAAGAATGTTGTGAAATACTTTGGATTGCCAGAAGACATCATAAGTGATCGAGATACTCGGTTTACGGGAAGATTTTGGACTGTGTTGTTTGGGTTAATTAGATCTGAATTAAAGTTCAGCACAGCAAATCATTCGCAAACAGATGGCCAGACCGAACGAATGAACCAATTGCTGGAGGAGTATCTGCGACACTATGTGACTGCAAGTCAGAAAAATTGGCTGGAGCTGTTAGAACCAGCACAGTTTTGCTACAACTTGCATCAATCTTCTGCAACAGGTATGAGTCCCTTTGAGTTGAGTATGGGTTATCAGCCGAGGACTCCGAACGATGTGGCGGTGCAGCGTACTAGAGGTAATTGCCCTGCTGCATATAGATTTGCAAGGTCTAGAACAGAGTTGCTTGTGGAAGCACGTGATAGTCTGAGCAAAGCAGTGAGGCGGATGAAAAAGTATGCAGATGCGCACAGGAGGCCATTAGAGTTCAAAGTGGGAGATATGGTGTTGCTGAAACTGACACCACAGATTTGGAAGAAGATCAGAAGTAAGACTGTGCATAAAGGATTGGTTCCAAAGTATGATGGTCCCTTTGAAGTACTGAAGAAAGTCGGGGTTGTGGCTTACAGGCTGAAACTTCCAGACAGATTGAAAGTTCATCCTACGTTTCATGTCAGTTACCTGAAACCTTTTCAGCAGGAGTTACTGGATGCTGGTCAGAAACAAGTCAAGAGGGCTCCGCCGGTAATCAGAAAACAGTTTGATAAAGATGTCGAGAGGATTCTATCTCACAGGACCGAAGGTCAGAGTAAGAAAAATCGAAGGACAGATTATCTTGTGCATTGGAAAGGTGAAGGCGAGGCAGACGCGAGTTGGGAACGTGATGTAACTTTATGGCAGTTTGATAGTCAAATTGCTGAGTATTGGGAACACCCTCCGACGAGGACGTCGGGCTTTTCTAGTGGGGGTGGTTTGTTAGCCCCTTAAAGGGTTAACATGGTTTGGCATGCTGAATGGCCAAGAGGCGTGCCATACATTTGGGCCTTGACACTTAAAATTGTGAAGTAAGGCTGAGCTTGGCTAAAACTCGTATATCCAGGGGGTATACACTATGATTCCTCGAGCAGGCCGGATGTCCGTTGCTGGCACTTTGGAAATTTTCATAAGTGCTACTCTAGGGGAGGGGTGGTCCGTGAAGTCCACCCGAGCCATGGGCAGGCTGCCATGGGCGATGCGTGCGGAGCATTGGGGCATTGTTGGGCTCCTCTAATAACAATGCTAGCATATGGATTGGGCTTGGATGGAATCAAAAGACCTATCATGAGTTGGGCATGATCGGGCAAGAACGTGGCTGTGCGTGGGCATGTTCTTCGTGGGCAGCACCTTGGACAAGTGCGTGGCTTAATTGGAATTTCGTGTGGGCTGGTTGACAAAAGCTTTGGGCTACATGTTGGATAGATTCGTGGGCTGAGACACCAAATATGTGGGCTGACTTCGTGGGTTGGCATATGTTGAGCTGGATGGACTGACTACTAAGCTGGCAGCTGTTGTAGGCAGATGACACCATCAGCAAAACGTGGAACACGTGGGTGGATTCAAATTCGAATGGAAAGAACATGGGAGCCGTTCAGACCTATCAGTAGGAGGAAGTGGGCTAGGCAGGCTAGGCGTTTTGAATTCAAATGTTTGACAGACTTATTGGGAGCAGTTGGCTAGTTTGAACTCAAATGCTGGCAAACCTTTAGTGGAGAGCTGTTGGTTGTCTGCTGAGTGCTTTGACTTCGTGGGCTATGAAGGTTTGAAATTCAAATGCTTGTCATGAGCGGGAAATTCCTTGGCAGCTGGGGGTGTCAGCTGCATGTCTATAAATATGCATTGCTAGGCTTGTGTAAAGATAACCAGCATATAGAGAGCAATTGTGCAGATACACATACACAGTTAGGGCGAGAGACAAACAGGCAAGTGAGAGGCACACGACTTGTGTGAGTTCTGTGAGTCCCCTGTAGTCAATGTATTCCTTTGTATTGAGAGTGCAATAAAAGGTTGAGACATTGTCTTGTAAAGATTGGCTGGCTTCGTGTGATTGTGTTGCTGTATTCTCTGTGCTGTGCATTTGCTTTGAGTGCAGGTGCAAGAAGAAGTGCTGACTGGTTTGAGTGAGCAAGCCAGTGCATCACAGGTAGGGCATTTGACGCGAAAAATTCAAGTCAGTTTGTAGACCCTGTGACAGCATTCATGATAGAATATAACTCAAGTGATAACATATCCCCTGTCAGAGTGGCGGACCCACACTGGGTCCAGTGGGGTCACTTGCAGTCACTCCCTTCTTCTTCTTTTTTAATATAGGGGCAAAACTGTAATTTCACTTGTTAAATACAAAATACCCAGCAAGAGCAGTTTACTATGATGGTAATTTCGCCCCTCTTTGTTTTCTACTTACCTTTTTACTTCTTTTGTAATTGATTCGTGTCAAGCTGTCAATGGTGAGTTTTAAACTATTTTTTTAAGATCTAGTCACCAGGAAATCTAATTTGCACTTATTTATTGTTGAATTTATATCCTCAGCCTTAACTTTATACATTCCTCTTTTTATTCAGTTTATTTCACCATTTCAATTTTAAAACTAAACATTTCTTTTGATCGGATTCTAACTTGTAAAATGCTCTTTTTATAAATTCAGCTCAATATTTCAATTTTATGATTTAACACTTTTTTTTTCCTTCTTTATATTCTCTGTGGATTGGAGCTCATATGTGTACATTAATTTTCTGATATTTCTTGGGCATGTATATATACGAATGCGTTTGATGACAGGAGTTAAATATTATTCCCATGTTGGTCTTCATTGTGATATTGTTACAGGTTTGATGCCTACCATTCCAAATTATAAAGTTACTTCTCGCTCTTTGCCAAGTCAAATTGGGGATTTTATTTTTAATCTGAATGTCAATCTCGTATTGTAAAAAGAAAAAATCGTAAATGAATTAATTTATGGAACCTTGTGTTTTGGTTGTAACTTTGAAGCAATATCCTACCGAAAGAAATGTAAACTGTACTTGTTTAGAGTTAATTGTTAATGTGATTATATTTTGTAGTTTGTCAAATGTCGAGACTGAAAAACATTACTTTAAACGATTGAAAAGTTCCGCAAGGGATAAAGGCTCAGCGAATGATTTTGTGTATGTTCATTATATTTGAATTTAAGTTGTTTTATGTATTTTTCACGTTAATTAATTTAATGTTGAGTTTGAGTTTTATTTATTCCACATTTATTTTATTTTTATAATATTTGTGACCCCACTCGCATGAAATCCTGGGTCGACAATGATACACTCAAATACATGCCCATCACTCATTTTCACTTTTTTCATCATTCTCCATAATTTGGAAACATATTTACAAAATTCTTGACACTCGTAGAAGCATAAACACACTCCCTACTGGGTTAGCAGGGTAAATTAATAAAGTAATAAAAGCTTATGACATTATAAAGCAGTTATATTGGGGGCAAACTCAATGCAAAAATATATGGATTGCAGGGGAAAAAGTGAAGGAAACAGGAAACAGATATCAATCATAATGAACACAAGTTAGTAACCAACCAAGTTAAGTGGAATACTAAAAAGGGCTTAAATTGCTTAGGGCACAGAACCAGTAAGCTTATTTTCAGACAAATTAAGCAGCAGCCATATTGAATCACAGAAAGAAAGAGAAAAGAAAACAATTAACAAACAAATTAATCACATAAAGAAAGAGTTAGGTAAACAATTTGTTTCAACAAATTAATCAAAGAAAGAGGTAAACAATTAACAAAACTATTGAGCATTGTTGGGTCCTGGGTTCGGAATCCCCGACCCCAGGTGGTAGATCCGACCCGACGTATGGATTCGGAGTTGAGAGAAGTGATCTAGTTAAGGAAGTTACTTCCTAACTGGGTTGACTTATATTTTGACTGAAGCATTTATTATGATTTGGTTGATGGAGACATATGCTTTATACTGTCAAGTGGGTCCAGGCGTAATGATGATATAAGGAGGTATATATACAAGGCTTCCCTCTCCAATTCAAAGGTAATGCAAAACTCAACACTAAACTGCAAACCTCCATTGTTATCAAAACCTTGAGACAGCTTGTACTAATTCTCACGCCTGAGCTATCCCCCGGCGGCAAAACCGTCCGGAACTCTGAGTGTGGTTTCGTTATTGTGCAGGATTAGCGCATTCTTAGTGATTGAAGTGCGTGGACAAATCTTGGCGTTAACATTGGCGCTAGAAGAAGGACCTTTAGTGTTAGTTCTCAATCACTGTTAAAGCTAGAAAATAGATATGGTGAATACAGCTCTTAACGGAGGAGAAGGGTCAGATGATTCTCATACACCAACGCGTAGGTCGGTCCTTGACCGACTCAGATCGTCGGCTAAGGAAAGATTGGGACCAAGGGGCCAGCCTAGGGCTCATTTGCAAGTCCAGTCTGCCCCGGTTCGTCGTCGTCTGTTTCATACTAACCAGCAGACGCCAGAACCATCAACTCACATGGCTGCCAACCCGGCTCGAACCCTTGTCTATTCAGGCAGTAATGCCGATCATGGGGATAAACGACAATGGATCATGACCCAACGTAGGGCAAAGGACCAGGAAATAATGGAGGCCTTACGCCAGCAACAACGTGAAATAGCTGAGCATTTGGCTAGGTTGGAAGGACAGGAGGAGGTCTCTACGAGCCGACCCCCTGGTCGACAGCACACTGATCGGAACCAGTCCAGGACTAATCGTTCGGATGGTTCCGAACCAGTTCGGAGCAGGCGACAGAGCCGCTCCCCAGTTCGGAGCAGGCGACAGAGTCGTTCCCTAGTACGGAGCAGGCGACAGAGCCGCTCGCAGGATGAGAGCAGACTAAATAGTCGCTCCTTAATCCGCAGCAGGCATCAAAGCCCTTTGCACCAGATGAGCAGGCGTCAAAGCCGCTCCCCCGACCGCAGAAGGCATAGGAGCCGCTCACAGGACCGAAGCAGGCCCAGGAGCCGCACTCCGGATCGGAACAGGCGGGTAGGCCGTTCTCGGGATGGAAATGTTAATGAAAGAAGGGGATCCGGACAGGATGGCAGGCCTCGGTCGCCACCCCGAAGGAGTGAAACCGATCCCGTTGCCAGACGATTGTCTGAGTTGGAAGAAAAACTAGCCGCGGTGGTTCAGGCCAAAGAGTTGCCGAACATATCAAATTCGCTTTTCACCAGGGAGATTGAGCAGGTCAAAGCATACAAGACTAAGAAAATGCCTCCTTTGGACTCCTACGACGGTACTGGCGATCCCTATGATCATACTCATAGGTATAATCAAGTAATGAATTATTATGATCATCCGGATGCTGCCAAGTGCCACAAGTTCGTCACCACACTGAAGCTGGCAACTCGTGAATGGATGACGTCCCTCCCCTCAAACTCTGTCGGATCGTGTCAAGACTTGAGTGACAAGTTTCATGCACGATTCGGGAGCAACAAGAAGAGAGGAAAGCTAACTACGGCTCTGACCCAAGTAAAACAGAGATCGGGGGAAAGTTTGGGTGAGTACGTAAAAAGATTCCGCGACATGGCTGGTACTGTGATTAGTCTGAATGTACAGCAAGCAGTCGGGTTCTTTACCACGGGTCTGGATGCCACGAAGTCGAAAGATTTGTGGAAAGATCTTATTCTTAATCCGCCAATAGACTTGGCTAAAACCTATGGTCGAGCTGAAGGACTCATCACCATAGAAGAAGCCTACAAAAGCTCAAATCCTCAAGATCGGTATGAGGATAATTCAAAAGGAAAAGATAAGAACTATATTTCTCGGCCCGGAAACCAGCCGAAGGGCAACTTCTATGGTGGAGCCGGGTCGGGAAATGGTCAGGGAGGGGTTAACTCTGGAGGTGGTAGGCCGCCTTTCCCGAAGAAGAATGTGAATAAAATATATACCTCTCTCACTAAGGATCGAGCGAGGATTCTCGAAGAGATTAGAAATCAGTCCTCGTTTGTACCCTGTCAGACCACAACTCGATCCCACCGGGGCAACCCCAACCGTTATTGTGAATATCATCAAACTTCTGGTCATGATACAGAGGATTGCTATAACCTGAAGGATCTGATCGAGAAGAAAATCCAGAATGGTGAATTGGTGCAGTACGTCGTGGGTCGGCAGGATTCCGGTTCGGATGGCCGAAGAGGGTTGAACCGAGAGAGACGTCTCGAAGCACCACCCTCACCGAACCCTCCACGAAATTGTGTTGATATCATCACTGGGGGAACGTTCGGAAAGAAAGTCGGAAAGAAGAGGCGGGGACTGATGGATGCCGTGTTATCGGTTTCAGAACGACCCTCGGTGAGAGATCGGCAATTTCCCGATACGGTGATATCATTTACCGAGGAGGATTACCCCTCGGAACCAATTGATCCACATGAAGGGGCGTTAGCCATCACAGCCCAGGTCGAATCCATGGATATGAAGCGAATAATGATCGATAATGGATCTTCGGTCGACATATTGTTTACTCATGCATACAATAGGTTAGACCTGGGGGGAGCGAAGATGGAAGTGGGTCAGGAATCTCCGTTGTATGGCTTCAGCAATGATCCTGTTCGCGTGGCTGGGACCATTGAGCTGCCGGTAATCTTCGGCACGGCACCGAGGCAGGTAGAAGTCAAAGTCAGATTTTTTGTGGTCCAAATAGATTCAGCCTACAACGCCATCTTGGGTAGACCCACTTTGGCAGCACTACAGGCGGTCACCTCAATATGTCACTTCAAGATGAAATTCCCAACTTCGGAGGGAGTCGGCGAGGTAAAGGGTGATCTGGACATGGCGCGTAGGTGCTACCGGAATTCATTGATATCCTCGGCGGTTGGGGTCAGCAAGCAGAAACAAACGATGGCTATAGAAGTTGAGTCATTCACTGAGGGAAATTCTGAACCCCTAGCGTTGCCTGCCGAGGAGACGGAGGAGGTAGAACTGATTGTAGAAAAAAGTGATAAGTTGATCAAAATAGGCTTGGGACTGGTAGAGCCATTTCGGACTAATTTAATAGAACTGCTTCGGGTATATGTGGACATTTTTGCATGGGAGCCCTCTGATATGCCCGGAGTTGATAAATCGGTGGCGGTTCATAAGTTGTGTATTGACTCTTTTAAGAAGCCTATCCGTCAGAAGAGGAGGATCTTTGCTCCTGACAGACAAAAGATCATTGACGATGAGATTGCCAAACTGCTAAAGGCAGATTTCATCTACGAAATTGATTACCCGGAGTGGTTAGCAAATGTGGTGCTGGTGCAGAAGCAAAATGGTAAATGGCGGGTCTGCATAGATTACATCGATCTGAATAAAGCATGCCCAAAGGACTTTTACCCTCTCCCACACATTGACCAACTGATTGAAGCTACTTCTGGGTTCGATATGCTTAGCTTCATGGACGTTTTTTTCTGGATATCACCAGATTTCTATGGATAAGAAAGACATGCCAAAGACGACGTTCATTACGCATCGAGCAATATACGCTTACAAGAAAATGACGTTTGGATTGCTGAATGCGGGAGCTACATATCAAAGGATGATGAACTATGTGTTCGCCAAGTTATTGGGCCGAAACATGGAGGTATATGTGGACAACATGATCGTCAAAAGCATAGGAGTTCGGAACCACCTGGATGACTTAGAAAACTGCTTTGAGACGGTAAGAAAGTACAAGCTTCGGCTGAACCCGACCAAGTGTACTTTTGGCCTCGGTTCGGGTAAATTTCTGGGGTATTTGTTCAGCAAAAGGGGGATTAAAGCTAACCCGGAAAAGATCAGAGCCATTTTAAACATGAAGTCTCCCCAATCATTCAAAGACGTTCAGCGATTGACCGATAGGATTGCTGCACTTCGGAGATTCATGTCAAAATCGGCGGAACGGTGTCTACCCTTCTTCAACACTTTGAAAGGACCAAAGAATGAAAAGACCTTCCAATGGACTTCAGAGTGTGAAGATGCGTTCCAAGGGATTAAAAGGTATCTGTTCTCAGCCCCGCTTCTGGTAAAACCTATCCCTTCGGAACCCCTGTATTTGTATCTGGCGGCGAGCTCATTGGCAGTAGGAGCGGTTTTAGTTCGGGAGATAGGGGGCAGACAATGCCCCGTCTATTATGTCAGCCATGTGCTTCGGGATGCTGAAACCAGATACCCCAACTTGGAGAAATTCGCCTATGCACTTGTGATAGCTAGCAGGAAGCTTAGGCACTATTTCTAGGGAAGATTGGTGGTAGTATATACTGATCAGCCTTTGAAGAAGGTCATGAATAAGCCGAATTTGTCAGGACGCCTCTCCGTTTGGGCGATGGAGTTGACTCAGTTTATCATAAAGTACCATCCTCGGACTGCTATAAAGGGTCAGGCGCTGGCCGACTTCATTGTGGAATGTTCGTTTACCGAACCCGATGCAGATGATAATGACCTGGTTGTGAGTTCGGTATCGGATGCTCAGACAGGTCGTACGTCGTGGACGCTGTATGTGGATGGCTCTTCGACTTCGGATGTCAGTGGAGCAGGAGTTATCTTGATTAGCCCGGAGGGATTTAAGGTCCAACAGGCCATTCGCTTTGAGTTTAAGGCGACCAATAATGAGGCAGAATATGAAGCCATTTTGGCTGGATTGCGGTTGGCAAGAAGTCTGGAAGTAAAACACCTGGTCATCTTCAGCGATTCCCAATTAGTGGTCAAGCAGATAGTGGGGGAGTATGAGGCTCGTGGGGATGGGATGACAAAGTACTTGGCCGCAGTTAAAGACCGACTGCATTATTTTGAATCGTATAGTGTGCACGGAGTTGGTCGAGAAAACAACACCATAGCTGATGCCTTAGCAAAATTGGCAACGACAGAGGCTACCTGTTTTAGCGGGTCGGTATACCTGGAAGTTCTGGGGGACCCAAGCATTCGAAGGTCAGAAGTGTTCCCGATAGAAAGGATGGACTGTTGGCTCACGTCATATATTTCCTATCTGGCGGATGGCGTCCTTCCTTCGGATCGGATAGAAGCCAGGAAAATCAAACATCGAAGTTCGTTCTTCATCTTGATCAATGGAGACTTATACCGAAGGACATTCTCTCCGCCGTTGCAGAAATGTTTGACTCTTTCCGAAGCAGATTATACACTTCGGGAAGTTCATGAGGGTATATGTGGAGACCATATGGGCGCTAAGGCATTAGCATATAAGATTCTGAGACAAGACTACTATTGGCCAACCATCTTCCAAGAAGTTAAAGAATATGTTAGGAAGTGTCCCAAATGTCAGCTGAATGGAACAATCCCTAACCAACCTCCCGAAGAGTTGTTCTCGGTTTTATCACCCATTTCGTTTGCTATATGGGGAATTGATATTCTAGGACCATTGCCGAAGGCTAAGGGGCAGGTCAGTTTTGTCATTGCGGCAATCGATTACATGACGAAGTGGGTAGAAGCCAAACCTCTCCGAACGATCACAGAGCTGGAGTGTTTGAAATTTCTCAAGGAATTTGTTGTCTATCGCTTCGGTATTCCGATGGTACTCGTTTTGAACAATGGGAGGCAGTTTGTGGGTGCGAAGTTTGAAGAATTTCTCACAGATTTGGGGATTCAGCACCAAAAGACTTCGGTGGCCCATCCTCAATCAAACGGGCAGGTAGAAGTCACCAATAGAACTCTCCTCAACGGAATAAAAAGGAGATTGGACGAAGCCAAAGGAAGATGGCCTGAAGAATTGCTTAGTGTGCTATGGGCTTATCGGACAACAACCCAAACGACGATAGGAGATTCGCCTTTCCGTCTCGCTTATGGGACCAATGCCCTTGTTCCTGTTGAGATCGGTTCTCCTTCACTTCGGGTCAGTCAATATCAGGAGCTATACAATGATGAGGGGTTTCGCCTCAACCTTGATCTGTTGGATGAGGTTCGGGAGTCGGCATTAATTAAATTGGCAGCTTATCAAAGAAGAACCGCCAAACACTACAACAAAGGGGTCAAAGTTAGGAGATTTGAGGTTGGTGATCTGGTGCTTCGAGAAGCTGCAGCATCAACTCCCCAAAATTCAGGCAAACTTATGCCGAACTGGGAAGGACCGTATGAAGTTGTTGAGGTACCCAAGCCAGGAACTTACCGGCTTCGGGCTTTAGATGGGTCGGATATTAGGAATACATGGCATGCTGGGAGACTTAGAAAATATTATCAGTAGGTCATGTTATTTCTTTATTCCGATAATGTAAGTTTGTTAGTTTATAAATATGAAGTAACATCAGATTGTATAAATGGAAGTTCTGAACTATTTCATTAATGTTCAAAAGTGTTGCAAATTACATTCCTTACATTCGAAAAAGAAAAACAAATAAAATAGCAATTATCCAGTGGGCCGGGGGCGAAAGTTGTTCTTCTGCTTCCTCTTCATCGTCTGAAGAGTCGAGGATGGAAGTGTCCAGTCCTGCCGCCAACATCTTCTCCTTGATTTTTTCCTTGTGACTCTGGTATCCTTCGGAGAATTGAAGGATGACCTTATCTGCCAGCTCAGGAGATGCCTTGTATTACTCTATTGTTTGGAGTTTGACCTCTTCGGTCAATGGAGGCCCCTGATTCTTCAATTGGGCGTGCTCTTCTTCCAAAAGAATTGAGGGCGTGGATTAAGTCAGTCATCTTGGAGTGTGTTTGCTCCATTTGTTCTTCGAGAGCCGCAATTGCCTCCTTCTGGTCGGCATCGTTCTCTTTCAGTAGAACACGCTCCTCCATCAGACGATCGTTCTGCTTCTCATGTTCAGTAATTTCATGCTGGAGAATGCTTATCTGGTTCCGAAGCTGATAACTCTCCCGGCTGGCTTCGGTGAGCTTATCCTGTGTATCGGCATGAAGCTCCCTCTCCTTCTCCAGATCGGACTTCAAAGTCTGAATGTTACCCTTCAAGACTTCATTTGCTGCCTCGATCTCCTTATTCTTTTTTGTTAATTTGAGCAAGGATGGGAGAGATCGGGCAAACACCGCGCTAGACTGTAAAAAGCTGTGTGTTAGATGGGAGATCAAGTAGTGAAGTAACTTTCTGTAATAATACTGAAAGCAGAATTACCTGAAATTGAAGTCTGATGAAATCTTCTAAGAATTGATCCGGGGTATGATTCTTGAACCGATCGTCATCGGCTGGCATGACGAAGCGTTCAAGAAGGTCATAAGGGAATGGATCGGAGGAACTCTGGGGCCACAGGGTTCGAGGCTTGGGCAGAGTGCTGGAGGAAGGAGCTGAAGCAGGGAGTTTGGGCGATCGGACTTCGCCTTGATGGGTTTCGACCCGATGTGTGGGCGTCGGCGGAGGTGCCGAAGAGGACAAAGCTTCTTTGCGAGGTCTTTTTGCTAATGGCTCCAGTACTTCGTCTTCGGTATCCTCCTCGTCGATAATTCCTAAAGGAACCGGGTCGGGAATCGCAGCGGGAGTCTTTACTGGCTTGGACGACACTTTCTTCCTAAGTTGTTTTTTCTTCATCAGAGCCATCTTTTCGGACCTGCTCATCTCCAAGGTGTTCTTCTTGAAAACTTGAGTCATAGGAATGGCCGTGATCGGGTGGGCAGCTATCGGCACTTGGTTTAAAAGCTCATCGTCCGGAATTTCTTCGGGATCGACGAGGTTCGGCTCGGTGATCCGGAGAACGGTTCGGCCGACTTCAGCTGGGGCGACTGGCTTGATGAGAGTTACTGAAAGAAGATGATTGTTAGAGGTCAGTTCGAGTTAAAAGGAATTATAAGCAGTGAAGATATAGATGGAGGTTCGGAAATTAGTTCTTACATCCGTGATCGTATAACCAAGTATGGTTGCCGAGGAGCTCGAAGTCCCACTCCTCATCGGGCATCTTGCTGACAAATTGTTTGAATTCATCCAGACGATCAGCTGGAAATGCTTCGATGTTGTTGGTGTTTTTGGTAAGGCCGATTCAATCCGATATCAAACTGGTATTAGGCCCCTTGATGTAGAACCACTGGGAGTGCCATCCTTTATTGCTAGTCGGGGTCTTCATCAGAGATCGTTTCTGAGCCCCTTTGACAAGCAGCTTACTGATCTGCCGGAACCCTGCCTCTCGAGAGCGGATGATGGTGAATAGGGCGAAGAAGAAGTCCAGGGTCGGCTCGACCTGGCAATCATGGCAGAAGGCGATGAAGCACACTAGGTGGATGAAGGAATTGGGGACAAGCTGGGCGAGCCCGACCCCGACCACACTAAGGAACGTGAGCATGAAGGGGTTAAGGGGGAATCTGAGCCCATATTTTAGGGCTTGGACGGATACAGCGGTCCAACCATTGGGGCGTTGATACATTCTCTCGTTGAGGTCGGCTGTGCGTATCTGGTAAGATATAGGGATCTGGTACAGTTCCCAGATGGCCGCAAGGTCTTTGGTTAGGATAGAGGATTTGGTATTTATGTGGGTAAAGGACTTATCTGAAGAATATTCCTCTAGCATCTTTATATTCTGGAGTTCGGCTTCGGTTCGAGGTGATGGAGTAGAGAAGGGGTTGTTAGGGAAGTCTGAGCTGGTGCTCTTGAGATGAGATGCTGAGACCCAGATAGGTGGAGCTGGTTCCAGCGGCGATGATGATGATTATTGGGATGGCAGTGGTGGTGACTGTGGTGGCTTATGTTGTTATTGATGTGATAGGAGATGGGATTTCGTTAGCGGCAGCTGCGGAGGCGCTGGTTTTGGATGGGTTGGAGGAGCTTGAAGTGTCGTTGGTTGCCATTGATGAGTAGAAGGACAAGGTGCAGGAATCAATTGGTCGGAGAAGGATGAAAATCGCGGTGAATGTTGCAGAGGAGATTGAAGAATTTGAAAATTTAGGGGTAAAAGTGGCGGTTGAATTTGGGAGTGTTTATCTTTATTGGGGGTGACCCTTGAGATCCGGCACGTTTTTTCACAAACGGCACTATTTTAATAAATGTGGTGGGCCCGTTATTGGCACGTGAAAACTAGGATAGTAGTGGCTGTAATGGTTTGAGGCGGTTACATTTTTAAGGGGGTGTTTGGTTCATTGATTGAAGTTAAATTCATTCTTTATACTCTTTTATTATAATTCCTTTTTATAATTAAAGAGTAGGGGGCAATGTTGGGTCCTGGGTTCGGGATCCCCGACCCCAGGTGGTAGATCCGACCCGGCGTATGGATTCGGAGTTGAGAGAAGTGATCTAGTTAAGGAAGTTACTTCCTAACTGGGTTAACTTATATTTTGACTGAAGCATTTATTATGATTTGGTTGATGGAGACATATGCTTTATACTGTCAAGTGGGTCCAGGCGTAATGATGATATAAGGAGGTATATATACAAGGCTTCCCTCTCCAATTCAAAGGTAATGCAAAACTCAACACTAAACTGCAAATCTCCATTGTTATCAAAACCTTGAGACAGCCTGTACTAATTCTCACGCCTGAGCTATCCCCCGGCGGCAAAACCGCCCGGAACTCTGAGTGTGGTTTCGTTATTGTGCAGGATTAGCGCATTCTTAGTGATTGAAGTGCGTGAGCAAATCTTGGCGTTAACAAGCATAATTAACGAAGTATAAACACGAAGCAGGTGGGAAAGAGGAGAGATGAAGTACCGATTCACTGCTGCCAATAACATATTTCGGTTTCACCATGAACTGATTTTCCAGAGGCTGGTAGCGGGTTTTAAACAAAACCGTGACTTTAATTCGAATTAACTACCATGGACGGTAAGCCTGTAGCTCCAAAAATGTGAGGGAAAATTATAAAAAAAAAAAATCATTTCTCCTCGCATGTTTGGAGTAGTGATGGCAATTTAAACCAAAATAATCCCAAACCGGTGGGTTTTTATCCGAACTACTATTGTCTTCATATTTTGGTACAAAAATAATTAAATCGGAAGCGATTTTGATATTTGCTTTTGAATCGAAAGTGCACCAGTTTTTTAGTATATTTAGAATTACTCAAATATATATTTTTATTTTTGTATATTAAAAATTAATTTATGAATATTTTATATATAATTGGTATATATTAAAATTATATTTATACTAAAATTATAATAATGTTATTAATTTTAATTATAAAAATGAGGATGCATCTAAAACATACCTTTTAAATAACATATCTCTCTTAAATAGCATATTTTTATTAAAATTACGTCGTTTTGGAAATTCTTTTAAAAAATAAGTGGGGCTGCGAATGACATTTTTGTAAATAAAATGAAAGCAAGTGGGACCACTCTCTTTTAATATTATTTTATTTTAAAAAATCTCTAAAACGACGTAGTTTTAAGAAAATTATGTTATTTAAGAGATATATATTATTTAAGAGGTATGTTTTAGATCCATCCGTCCCCAAAAAGATGACTGAAGGTACAAATCTTTCTGTCCCTAAAAGGATGAGATAAAGTACATATAATGAAAGGTAATTAAGTCATTTACCGGGGTCCATTAGTATAAAAAAAATATTCATCAATTTATATAATCTTGTAGAACCACTAAGGATAAATTATAACTTTTTACTCGCTTTTTCTATTTTTACTTGAAATTGATATTTCTACAAGCTAATGTGATATTTCTACAAGTGGAACCCATTTTTAACTAAACCAACTATTTGTACATTAGACTAGCTATATGATTTAGTTTTTATGTTCAGATTACTCCCACCGATAAATAATTAAACATTTAGTTGCTTTACTTTATTTGATTAGTAGCGTTACTCAATTCTTTTATACCTTTTCACTGTTAGCCATTTGGAAGCAACTTTTATTTATTTAATCATTATGATAATAATAATAATATTAATAATAATTATAAAATTGTTAGGAAATAAGTGGAAAAAATTATTTACACATAAAAATTAGCATCTAAGGCTTTCTCCCACCAGGGAAAAAAATTATTTTCATAATTTATATTATCATATCATATTACTAAATTAAGATGTTTATGAAACAAATTATACTTAAAATGTTTAAACTTTATATATAAGACTCTGTTTATGAATATATTGCAATATCTTACTAACGTTAATTTAAATAACAATTAAGTCATAAAATTGTATAAATATCAATTCTCTAATAAAATTGTGACATCTCAATAAAACAATGGTACTGCTGCTCAAACATATGATTTTTGTTAATAACATGTCACAAATTCTATAATCCGAAAGACAAATGTTGGTATACAAAAGATAAATTTATATATATGCATAAATATAGAGAATTGTTATTTAAGTTAAAGTTAGTAATATATTGCCATATATTCATAAAACAGAGTCTTATATATAATGTTTAAACATTTTAAGTATAATTTATTTCATAAAAATCTTAATTTAGTAATATGATATGATAATAGAAATTTTGAAAATAATTTTTTTTCCTAGTGGGAGGAAGTCTTAGATTCTAATTTTTATGTGTAAATAATTTTTCCCACTTATTTTCTAACAATTTTCTAATTATTATTAATATTATTACTGTCATAATAGTTAAATAAATAAAAGTTATATTCAAATGGCTAATAGTGAAATATAAAGGAATTGAGTAACACTATTAATTAAATAAAGTTAAGAAACTAGATGTTTAGTTATTTATCAAGTGGGGTAATTTGGACATAAAAACTAAATCATATAGTTAGTCTATTCCACAAATGGTTGGTTTAGTTAAAAATGAAACCCACTTGTGGAAATATCATATTACCTTGTGAAAATATCAATTCTCTTTCTTTTTACTTTTCTCAACATGTGTGCAAATTATACTTTACTTTTTCTTTTGGTGAGGGAGAGAGTATTTTTTGAGCTATTTTTTTGAATGTTATTATACAACGTGTGTTGGAAAAATATTAAATCAATTTAATAAAAATTAAGTCAAAACATTATTAATATTTGACTGGTGCAAATTGGTGCTGGTGCGATTTTAGTATACAAAAATATTGAATCGATGCTGATGCGATTCAAGTTTAAATTTGTTAAGATCAATGCGGTTCCAAATCACTAAAAAACTGGAATCACATCGTACCGTTGCTATCCTTAATTTAGAGCTACAAAAAAAAAGTAGTAACAAATGAAAAAATATCACAAAAATATATAAAATAAAAATTGAAGAGAGTATTTCTAAAGTTCCATATATAAAACAAAAAAATATTTGTAATATTCAGAAATATTACAAAATAAACACTTTTTGTAAACTAGGAGAGGATCAAATCAACCTAAAGCCCATCAATTGGTCTAAAGAGCTCATTAAAAATATTATTTATGGACAAAATTAATATGAAAAAAATAAAAAAACCTGTTATTTGGAAAAATAAAATTTTACTTCTTGTGATCTTACAAGAAATTTTTTAATAAATTTTATATTTAATTGGATTATTTTATTAAAATACGCATAGAAAACATTTCGATATAACTTCTTCATTAAAATTAAAATAATTTTATAATTACGAAATCATAAATTTAAATATCAATGAAGTTAATAAGTTATACACTTTAGATTGTTTATAATTAACAGTATTTTCTTTTTTCTTTTTTGTAATGGAGGGAGTAGTAGATGGGCTTTAGCCTTTAAGCCCATATCCTCCAAGGCGTTGGGTTTTTTTGGAAGAATAATTTGAACAGAACAAAATTTCTCTCTCCTCTTTATTTTTGGTTATGTTATTGTTGGGCAGAACAAAGAGATCAGAGACTCTTCTGCTCTGGTAAATCCTCTTCTTTATTGCTCTATAAATTGTACAATTTGCCCGTATCAATTTATATGAATCGTTAACATTGAGAGTTCGAATTTCGATCGCACAATCTGGAAAATTATAAGGGTTTCAAATTACAGTATCCCTTTTTGGGTCTTGGTCGTTCATATGAATTATTGATCGACAGGTAATTTTGATTTAGGGTTATAGATTAACAATAAATTTTAAAAAAATATGGGTGTGAAACAAGCAATCAGAAGCCTGGATGCATTTCCGCGTGCAGAAGAGCACCTGTTGAAGAAGACCCAATCAGGCGCACTTGGTAATTTTCATTTCTTTGATTTTTTATTCTTCTATTTTTCTGGGTTTTCTTTTCTTTCTTTAAATTAGTTTTTTTCTTCAAGGAAATTAAAAATTCTATACGCAAATGTGTATTATTGTTCACTGCTGATTTGAATCCTTTATGTTGTTGTACTAACCCTGTTTTTTATATTTATGTACAACTTCACTAGATTATGTATTGAATTCTACGCTATGCACTGAGCATGTTAATCCCTTTGCCATTTTTTTGTCCCAATTTACTCCATCATATGGATCTATGTTTTTTTAAGAATAAAAACTGGTGAATTTAATGTTTCAAGTGAAGTTATTTTTCAATAATGTTTCAAAATTAGGATATAAAGAAAGTTGTTTACTTTGTCATGCTTTATTGCCCTCTACTTGTTTATGTTTGGTGGAATGCGATAGAAGATTTCCAAGAGTTGTGACGTGCAACATTTTTATGCATTGAAAAGAAAAATAAAATGGCCTACAAAATCTTTCCTTTAATATTTTGGCCCTTTCCTGGCTGACAGTAGCACGGCTGAAAAAAGCACTAGGCAAGGGCCTTTGCATACTGTTTTCTCGCTGGTCTAATCTGTTTAGTTTTGTTGCAAATATGAAGCCAAGAGGTCTTCCTTTTTCATAATTTGACCTCCCTTTGACGCTTAAATCAATTATGTATGGGATGTATTTTTCTCTCTGAGGAATAACTGGCAGTTGGAGTTAAGCTATAGAGAAAATGGGTGGTTTTACACGAACTTAAATGATGGAGATGAGTCTAGGAGCCTTATAGAATCAGGAAGATGAAGTTTTTCCTAAATAGGGGGAAGGGCGGGATGGGATATCTTTCACGAGCCATCACCGTATGTCTTTTCTGTTTTGCATGGTGAAGGACTTTTATAATATCATCTTGGAAGCCTCTTAAGTCTGATGTT
This sequence comes from Aralia elata, assembly GCA_034770075.1. Lineage (NCBI taxonomy): Eukaryota > Viridiplantae > Streptophyta > Magnoliopsida > Apiales > Araliaceae > Aralia > Aralia elata. The sequence continues at coordinate 5,641,849 of CM068385.1, read as the reverse complement.
TTAGTTGAACAGGCTTAGCTGCTGACTCACAGTGGTGTGACAGTAGTATCCTAGAGATGTCAATCCTAGATATGACATCTTCCAAAGTTCGTAAAAGTGTATAAAATGGAAAAAGTTTGCATTAGATCCCTAATTGCCGGTTGGAAGCAACGATGAAGTTGTATAGGAATGTATAAGATTAGGTGAATGCTTGTCAAGGATATTGTAACTTTTCTTTTCAATTCTGAGTATATAACAGGTGGCTTTTGATGAATGGAGCTAGATTCTTAAAAAACAAACTCTGTAAACCTAATGTTGCTCTGAAATTGAGAAAGATAGATCCTGCTCTTATGTTTTACCTTTTGATTGCTTAAATATGGTTGTCTTTGTCTGGTAGGTGGTTTCTTCTATAATGATGAGAAATAAATTTATATTTGAGAGTAGGAAATCACAACCTGTTGTAGCCTTAAAAAACTTTATAATTGGTGTCCCTTGATTCTCTAGCCTCTGAGGGGTTTACTTTAAAGTTGAAGTTACAAAGCTTTGGGGAGTAAGGGAGAATGGCAGTATTGTTGGTGATTTTGGAAAAGAAATGAATGCAGCTTTGAAGGTAAACTAAAGAAGTGGAGAGTAGTTTATGGTATTCTTGAATTTTAAGGTTTTTTGTTTCTCCCTAATGGTCAGAGTTATGAGGTTTAAGGGCTGACTGTTGATGGAAGTGGGCACCTTCTTGTACTTCCATTGCATAAACTATTCAAAATTTCTTTATCTTTCTTACTCTCATTATGATTCTTCTTTGGGTTTGTCTCATTTCTACCATTGACGATATTGATTATTTAAATGTTGGATGAATTACCTTTAAAGTTTTCTGTGGATTCTCAATTTTTTATTTTTTTTTGGGTGTTGAGCAAAATATTAGGGATTCTCATTTTTATTTCATATATGTAATTTTAAATTTTTGGCAAGTTTTGTTTGAAATAAGTAGTGTACATGAAATATATATGCAAGCTTAAGTTGTTTAATGGTGGATGAGCTTGAGTGTCTTCTTGAAGAGTTTAGCCTAGACCTAGTTGTATATTAGTAGCATTGTATGTTTGAAACTAGACAATTGGCCTAAAGCTTCATCCCAGTAGTCTTACTAAGACAATAAGAAGAGGTTTTTGAAATTTTTTATAGATAGTTTTTCATCATCCAAATCCTAGAGCGCGCTTTGTAGGATCCATAGGCATGGTTCCGGTAGAGGTATTAACAACATTTCTGTATTATTGCTTTCTATTAGGTGTGGTTTTGTAAAACTGTTCATTAGTAATATATTAATTTTCTAATCTTCTTATCCTTTTCTTATTTTATCAAGAAGAAAGATAAAAAAAATAAAATAATTTGTCCACCATTGCTTCCATGGTCCATGGAAAGTTCATGTTACACATCCACCTTGAATTGTGCTCAATTAGCGTACTTTTGAGTGCAGCTAGCATTATTGAGTTCTAGAGTTAAATGGCCCGGGATGGGATTTTCGAGCTTGACTCATTAAGTAATGAACATTGAGCTCGAGATTAGCCAAACCTCTTATGTTTGAGCTCCTTTCAAGCCAAGTCGAGTTGAGATGGAGATGGAATCATCCTTTAATATATATATATATATATATATGTTGTAGCCTTACATTTTCTACATAATTATATTGGAAATGTTAAATATATACTAATGTATCTTGTATTGTATGCTAATAATATAATATAAATAAAAAATCATGTTCAAAATCAACTTGATTACTTAAACACAAGCTTGATAATTGAGCTTGTAATCTATTCGTTAATAAACAAGTGAGCCAAGTCGAGCTGTAAGCCAACTGAGGTCAAGTAGGTTCACACATAGTCCTATCGGTCTTGATTTATTTTACTTTTGCTGGTACTTAGAGTTTGTTCAATAGCCAGATGTAGCATGAAAAGTGTCTTACACAATGCTTATTTTGGTATAAGTATCTTGTGCGTTCTAATGTACGTCATACCTCTATTTGATTCTTTGATTAGTCAGTAAATAGGTTGTTCTAACTTGAACTCTGTTTCCCTTTCTTAACTAGTATCAATTGTTGGTCTGGTGATAATAACCACATTGTTCTTGCATGAGCTGAGGTACTATCTTACAACATATACAGTTCATCAGGTTTGTTTTCGTACTCACTTCGTATTAACTTTGTCCTTTCTTCTAGTCTCAATTCAAAGTTACAAGTATGCTAGAGTGACAACCTGGATCTTCATCTTGGTTCCCTCCTTCCCGAGGCTGTATTATTTGTTCTGTGGGTTCTCTTATTATGAAATATTGTTGGACTGAAATACTGCACCCCATACTTTATATGCTCGGTGAGGTTTGCACCCCATATTTAAAAATATGTCTAGTTGCACTCTGAACATCACTTTTTAAGACAATTGTCACTCTCCGAACTTTTAACCGGTCAAAAACAACCGAAATAGTCGTTTACTTCACTTTTTTAAGGATAAAATGGGTAAATCGTTAAAATATTACAAAACATTAAAAATTATTAAAACCTCTAACTTAGCATTGACCATGGTAATCTCTCTCTCTCTCTTTGATGGTCATGACTTCTAAGTGAAGCTTGAGGAATTCCGCTTTCTTGTTCATTAATTTTATGTTAGAAGACAGTCATCTTCATTGATGATTTCATTCAAGTAGGCTAATTGGTTATTGAATTAATAACCTAGTCCCTCATTGACCGCTCAAGACCTCATCTCCTCTGGAAATCATCACACACTCCTATCTCCTCTGGAAATCATCTCACACTCCCATCTCCAGTCAGATAATCAGTTGGCTTGATGAAACAAAAAATAATTATTGTTTTGCATATTATGGATTCATGAGTTACCAGAATGAAAAATAGATCTGGTATATTTTAATTTTGAAAATTATTTTGCATATTACAAACCCATCTCATGGATTCAAGAGTTACAATTGATCCAGGTATACTTTTTTCGGTGCAAAATTGATATGGGTGTGATCACCTTTAACAAAATATTGTTATGCATATTATGTGGATTGTGTTGAATTATCTGGGAATTGGGTTTTTATTTTTCTAAACATTATTGTGTCTTTTTATTTTTCTAAACATTATTGTGTCAATTGGCAATTAGATGGTGGAGGTAGCACATTTGAGTTGGAGATTATCAATTTTGATTCACTTAGATTTTACTGCTTTGCTCCAAATGAAGAGATAGATTGGAATTTGGGGAGGTTGAGGGTCTTAAGTTCCATGGCGATTTAATGGGGAAGAGAAGTAAATGAGTAAGAGAGGAAGAGGGGGAGAAGGAAGTGAAATATTAAAATTTCCTTTATTAATATGAGTGTTCCTAGTTTACCCTTTAGATCAATTGGGATGACCGGAGCTTCTGGTCATTTTTGACTGGATAAAAGTTTGGAGGGTGATAATTGTATTAAAAAGTGATGTTCGGAGTTTAACTAGACACATTTTTAAATATGGGATGCAAACCTCAACGAGCATATAAAATATGGGGTGCAATCTGTATTTCAATCAATATTTTTGTCTTGGCAGATGGCTGTTGATCTGAAACGTGGGGAAACTCTTCCAATCCATATAAATATGACATTCCCATCCTTACCATGTGATGGTCAGTATGATTTATCTGCAACATGACTTTCATGTTTGTTAGTAATGCTAATTTACGCCCTGGCATAACTCGTAAGTTCTAATGCTCAGATTTATGAGTTTCTTCACATTCTTGCAGTTTTAAGTGTGGATGCTATCGATATGTCAGGCAAACATGAAGTGGATCTTGATACAAATATATGGAAAGTAAGATTTTAAGCTTATTAACTTCCTTCCCACTTGAAACTGGATAAAAGAATTTCACTTTGTATTGTCAATGTTAAGCTGCATTATGTGCTGTGACACTTGTTTTTTGGTGAATGAGGTGTGTACTGGGTGGGTGGTTTCAGTTGTGGATTTTCTGGGGAATTTTGCTCTGGGATCTTAGTTGTTTTAGTTTCTTTGTCTGGTACTCTGGTTCCACATGGGTTGGTATAAAGTAACTGAAGTTTTATACAGTTTCGATCAATGATTTATGGCATAGGTGTTTCATTTATATACATGGTGCTTTTCTTTGTGTACATCATGATCTCATGGGTTTGTGCTTTTTATTAATACCATTACCTTTTCATGTCAAACTATATTTATGGAAAGAAAAGATTCCCAGATTTAATTGCTAGATATTTATATATTATGAGAGTTTTGGGCCTTTTGGCTCAAAGGTTGGAGCAAACTACTTGTGTAAACATTAAGATGTGTAATCAGTTTGTTTGTGACTCAAAACTACTTTGCTTTCATCTGTGATAAGTGCAATTTTTTTTCTCATTTGAGCTGGGTTAAATACGTTTTTCCCCACTATACTAGACCTCGGTTTACAAATGCATCACCGAACTGAATTTTGTAACAGTCAATTCATTGAACTATAACTTTTTTACAAAAATTGAAATTTCCGTCTAAAAGTGTTAAAACTTAACAGAATGTCTATGTGGCACCACATCAGATGCTTAGGTGGATATTCAACAATTAAAAAACACAATAAATTCATGACTCAATATAAATTAAATCTTTTAAAAATAAACTAATTGTCAAAGTATTAATATGTTACAATAATATTTAAAAACAAATTTTAGAAAATTTATAAATAAATTAAAATCAAACTAAAAGAACAAATTAAAGTAAAAACAAGAAAATTAAATATAATTACAGTCTATAAACATAAATAAACTATAATAGAAATAAAATTATAATTAAAAAGGTGCAAATCTTTTAATTTAGAAAATGAAATGATATTAAACAAATTAAAAGATTAAAAAATAATATTTACAACAACTCAAACATTTCCATCTTTGCAAATCAATTGCCAGATCTAAATCCTTCATCAATAAACAACGCAGATCCAACAAGAATGAACGTTTCCAACATCACTCCATTCTTCTTCCTTCCATGATTACCGCCGCTCACATCCACCACCATCGCACACAATTAGTAAGTTCAAATTCCTCCAACCAAACCTAGTGAATTTCAAGTTACGGCTTGAATTTCAAGTTGACCCCGTCGCGAAAATCCCTTCCTTCAATCAGACGTTCTCAGAGCAGGGTTTCGAATTGGAGTGAGATTTATGGGTTTGATTTGATAAATTTTGGGGGTTAGTGTATAATGATTTCGCCTGGAAGGGATTTACAGAGAAATGAAACGATTTATCTTACCCAGAAAAAGAAAAGGGAAAAAAAATTACAATTTGGGTATAAATTGAAACACCCGACTTCAATTTCGGCATCTTTTTGAAATGGGTGAAAATTCAAAATTAACAGGAAACCAAGAAAGTAGTAAAATTAAACAAATCATGAGTACATCCAGTGTCCTTGTTCCTGTTATTGCTGCTGATGATGAATCAATTCTTCCTATTTCTTCACATCTATCACTTGTGTCATCTTACAATGAAAGAATTCGCCCCTTTTGGATGCCATTGATAATGCCCCGGGTGTTGTGGTGGTTTATGATGAGATGAATTTGTTGGGTATTGAGATGATTTTTGATGAATTTCTGTTGAGATGATTTCTGGAGTTTGAATGAGATAAAGGAAGAAGATGAAGTAAGAATGAGGAGAGAGAAAGTTATTTTTTTTTTGTTTTAACCCAAGTTTAGAAACTAAAATTTTTATTTTGGTTTAACCCAAATTTAGTTAATTTTAATATTAAAATATTATAAATTTTCCACCTTGGCAGACTATATAGACAAAGGTGTAAAAATTTAATTTCTCTCTCACATGTGCAAGTCACATGTTAAGTTTCTGTTAAAAGTCAACTCATTTAACGGATTTTGTAACGATTTGATAAATATTTGTAGTTCACTGACTCGATTGTAAAAAAATTCAATTCGGTGATGCATTTGTAAACCGAGGTCTAGTAGAGTGGGGAAAAATGTATTTAACCCCATTTGAGCTTTAGTCTCCTTACGTACCTTTTATATGCGTTTCATTTCTTCTCCTTCTGTGTGTCTGCAAAATAATATGTAAAATTGCTCACTTGCTGAGAGTTTCTGCAGCTTCGCTTAAATAGTGATGGCTATATTATCGGCACTGAATATTTATCAGACCTTGTGGAAAAGGGACATACATCTCATAAGCATGGTAATGTCTGATGTTTCTCATTCATTATGGTATTTGCTATATCACTTTATCTTTTGCAGCTTAAACCAGCTTAAGATGATAAAAGTTTGTGAAATTAGGAATGCTTGTTTTTAGTTTCTAAAGGAAATTCTTTTAAAATCTATGGTTGTTAATTAGAGCCTTCTAAGAATTCTTCATTTTCTGTGGACCAGTTACTTTTTTTTTTCCTTTTTTTTTAAAATTTTAAAAGTCGTGAATGTTACGATGAGTAGAGACTTTCAAAAAAATTGTGTTTTAATCATTGAATCAGTGACTTTGATGATATTATCCCTATGTCGAGATAATGCTGTACCCGAGGTAGTTCAACATTTTTTAGATATAACAGACAAAATAGAAAAAAGAGGATATTACAAGAAAGGAAAACGAAGTGGAAATGTTACAAAGTTCTCAATGAAGGAATGCCCTCCAATATATATGAACTTCCTGCAGATGTTGCATATCCCAAACAAAAAAACAAAAAACAAAAAATTCTTGCTGAGATTAGAAGCAGGCTGTGTTTGGTGCTCTTTTTCAGTTAAAAAAAGTTGTGGTTGTCATGAAATTGTACTTTTATAACTAAATTCTTATGCAAATAGGGTATTCTTTGTTAAATCCAAATTACAGTCAACATTAACTAAAATTTACATTATTCTATTTAATTACAAGTCTCTATTCGTAGTTTTTTCATTTGTTGCCTTCTCATTCTCGTACTGTGTGCAAATCTTTTTGATAGATAGACACTGAATCCATATGCGACCCCTTCCATCTGGATATTGTGCCTACACTGATTATATATGTTACAACAACTTTGACACATGTTATGATTTCTCAATGCAAAACCATAATATATTGTATTGAACTAATATGTGATTCTCATGGATCGCAATAACCAGATGATGACAAAGATCATCATGAGGACCACAAAATGCATCTTCAAGGTTTTGATCAAGAGGCTGAAGATATGATTAAGAAGGTCAAACATGCATTGGCTAATGGTGAAGGATGTCGGGTGAGTTTGCTGCACGTTTGTTTTCCAAAATGTTTACTAATTGATGACATTCTAACACCCCCCTCCCCCACTACCCCCCCAAAAATCCTCACAGGTATATGGGGTTTTAGATGTCCAAAGGGTTGCTGGGAACTTCCACATTTCAGTTCATGGATTAAATATCTTTGTTGCACAAATGGTCAGTTTTTTCTTAAGTTAATTTAATTATTTTCGTAAACTACTTATCAATGAAAAATTTGTGCTCAACTACTCATCAAAGAAAAATTTGTCACAAACTAGTGTATGCCAAGCAGGTTCAGGTGATACTTTATTCGTCGAACCGTTTATAGAAATTATACGACTTTGTTTAAGGCCTAATAAATGAAATTTGGATGTTGTTAGGGAGAGATATATGATGTTTTTTCCATACCAGAATTATGTAACCTATTTAATTATTCTGTTCGTGTCCTTTAGTTCGTTACAAGAAAATGAAAACTGCAAATAATTGAAATGTATAACTATCTGGCTGCAGATGCACTCAAAAATTCAATTGGACCTTAAAAGGGAATGCAGAATATTCAGCATTTGTCTTGGCTAACATCTTGGTTGAAAAAGAAAAAACAGTAGTAAAGCAAGCATCAAAGTGCGATTACATTTTTGTTAATTGGTTGATCCCACCACCTAAAAATAGGTTATACACAAAAGTTATAATGATTACTAAACAGATAAAATCAAGTTAAAGTTGAGACCATCTTTCTAAAATTCTGGTCTGGATGTATGAATTTTCTATGTTAGTTCAAGTCATAAGCTAGATTTAGATATATCTTGATTCTTTTAGAAGGTTATTGGAACTCACTAGTGGCATCTTCTACCTTAGCCTTTCATTTAATGGAAATTAACAGAAAATGTATGAATTTTCTATGTTAGTTTAAGTCATAAGCTAGATTTAGATATATCTTGATTCTTTTAGAAGGTTATTGGAACTCACTAGTGGCATCTTCTACCTTAGCCTTTCATTCATTTAATGGAAATTAACAGAAAATTTATTCATGAGTTTTCTTGCTTAGAGTGTGCAGCGCAATTGTATATTTTTGTTGCTTGAAGTTTTCTCTGTTAATAACAATTAAATGCCTGTTCCCTTTTCTTTTACTTTTCTTCTCCTCTGCTATAGATTTTTGAAGGGGCTACTCATGTGAACGTAAGTCACATCATCCATGATTTATCGTTTGGGCCTAAATATCCTGGAATTCACAATCCTCTTGACAAAACGTCACGAATTCTTCATGGAGCAAGTGGAACATTCAAATATTACATAAAGGTTGAATCTGGTCTTCATTCTCTTGATCTCAATCTACTGTTTCCAAGCTCTGCCTTCTCTAAAATAAGTATACATATGTGCTCATAACATGCTGTTGAAGGGTTCAATCCCATTGTTTAGTTTATCACCCTTGACCGCATATTGATATATTCTAACAAGTATCTAGAAAACCCCTTGTCATGGAACATACAAAGTATCTAGGCTACTAGGCGTTTAAATACATATTATACTATACAAAGTATATAGTAGATGTAATTTTTTTAAATATTACATTAAACATTACCAAAAAACAATCTTTTAAGGCTTAATAAATTCATTTCAAGTATTTTAGAGTTTCAAAGTAGAGGTCTGATTTTTCCTAGGTGGGGGCCTAGGCGCCCGACCAAATTGAGGCGGTAGAGGACCGCCTAGAGCCTAGGTGGGGATTAATCGGACCTAGGCGGGGATTTTTAGAACATTGCTAATTACATTGATTGCTCAACAAATTCGCTTACTATGATGTATTTGACCGATGTAATAACAACACATTAGTTTGAAAACCCAAAATTGATAAATCATTTAATACTCCTATCATTATTCTTTGAATTACTAATAAACTGTCTTATTTGTAAAAAAATAAAAATTACTATAAGACACTACTATTTTTTTACTAATTTGTTTCATTGTAAAAAGTAAATGCAATAATACTCAGTTAATGAAGATCAACTGATATCTATTTTAAAGTCTTGGCATGAAGGGTTTTGACAAGTTATACGCAAAAATTCTACTTGATTGACTCTAAGCATCATGTTTGGGATTTCAAATATTATAAATCTTTTGCATCTAGGACTCGCGGAAGGTTAGGTTTTTAAGGATTATCCAGTTTACCCTTCTAGTTACCCTGCATAAGCAGGATCTTTTACTGGGTAGTGGCCTTTTGGTCTGTATGGTTTGCATGGACACAAAGGCTTGCTACTTGATCGGACATGTTTATGTATAAGAATCCCCTTCCCCTCACCTCCCTTTTGTTTTTTTAGTTATATTAATTTAATACTGAGGTGTCTGTTAAATTTTTTAGTATCCTCTTCTTTCGGGTGCTACATTACCATACACGTTACTGTGATGTAGGTTGTTCCAACTGAATATAAATATTTATCAAGAGAGGTTCTACCAACAAATCAATTCTCCGTCACAGAGTACTTTTCCCCTATGCACGAGTTTGACAGGACATGGCCAGGTTTGTTTTCATTTTTATTTCATCTTTTATTTCTCCTTTTACACTGCTTACTAGGAGTCAGTTTGCTAACTTTATTATTCAATTCAGCTGTTTACTTTCTGTATGATTTGTCACCAATTACTGTGACCATCAAAGAAGAACGACGCAGTTTTCTCCACTTCATAACACGGCTTTGTGCGGTACTCGGGGGTACATTTGCTGTAACAGGTTGGTGTCCTCCCCTTCTAGCATGTTCTTAGACTTTCAAACAGTTATAATTGCATCTTTATTTATTTATTGTGCGTCCTTTCTGGGAAAAGATTATCCTGCTAAAGCTATGGAGAGAAAAGGTTGAAGCCAGAAAATAGTGTGCAAACTTCGGAAAGCAAATTTGTGTCTATAAATATGACAATGTGTCAGCTGTTTCTTCTTTGTTTTCTTGCGTCTTCCATCAATGATTAAATATCTGCACATGCTACATAACAGGAATGCTGGATCGGTGGATGTACAGACTTCTTGAGGCACTGATGAAACCAAATGCTAGAAGTGTATTCAGATAAATTTTCGGAATTTTGAAGCCAGCATGAACTTGCATGTGTTTTTTGCAACGAAACCTCAAACAGAGATTGGTACAATTCTCTGGAGTTAGCATCACAACTACACTGCCAAAATGTAGCATTAGATAGATCACTTGTCCTCCTCTTTTTTTTTTTTTTTTTTAATATGAAAAATCTCCCATTTCTTCTCTTTTTTGTAATGATTACGACTTGTGTTGTAATCGTATGGTATTACCTTTTTTGATTCTCATGGTTACAAGCATCGTATGTGGTCGGGACAACAAGGTTTTGTGTTGAATAATTTATGCATAAGTTGGTTAGAGGTGATTTACTACTATCACTATCTTCCAGTCCGAGCAATATGTTAATTCAAAGAATTATAAATTCTTGATTCCAACTACCTGTTAGTATATGAATTTGGAATTTGAAATATTGTGTTAAGAGACTTTGTGCATTTATAAGCCATGTTGGAATCAATTGAAGAGAGAAAATGTGATTTAATTACAGAGGAATAATATTTTATTAATTATATTATCAAATATAAAAATAAATTATAAAAACCTAATCAATTAATTAACAATTGATTTTTTTTCCCCAACTACGTTGTTATCACCATTCACCATTGCTCTGATAATTTACAGTAAGATAATAGGAGTAGTATTTAATTAAGATTATGACTGAACGCTTCTAAGTCAGAATCCGGGCTAGAAGCGACGCATGCGCCCGCCGCCGGTTTGTCGACCAGCAGTAGGGGTCTCACGGCCCAGGCGTCGAACAGTCGACTCAGAACTGTTACGGACAAGGGGGAATTCGACTGTTTAATTAAAACAAAGCATTGTGCCCTAAGGGCACACACTATACACAAGAATCGAAAGAATATTCACTTGATTACTGTGCATATTTTTTTGATTTCTGCATTTACACACAGATCAAAGGAATATGTGCAGAAATTCAGAGAATATTCCCTCGATTCCTGTGTATAGTGTGTGCCCTTAGGGCACACATTAAGAAAATCCTTTAATTAAAGGTATTTTTGTCTACACTATTAACGTACATGTTTTTTTAATTAAAAAAATAAAATTAATCATGCTTGCTAACAAAAATATTTTTAAATAAATTAGGCCACAAGCAAAAAAATATTTTTATATAGGGTCACATTTTATTTTTAGCATGTGAACTTTTGTTTAATTTAATAGATTGAAGTGAAGAATTTTTAAAATAATAAATAATAAATATATTCTAAAAATGAAACATATTGTAAAAAGAAATAAACATAAGAGACATTTTTGTATATTGATTATTAATTAATTTGTACAATAATATTTTTAAATAACATTTTTATAATTTCCTCTCTTAATTAATCCTTTCGTTATTTAGCAAAATAATTAAATGTACTTAAAAATATCATTTCCCTAACACTATTATGCTTATATTAATTCTTAAGAATTTAATATCTGACTTTGGGGGTTTAAGAACATCCTTGGTAGCTACCACGCACACCTTCGTCCATATTTCCTCTGTTTCATAAACCCTAACAAAACCTCCTTTCTAGGGTTTCTCGATCGAAGATGAATAGCCTCCTGCTGTTGAGAAAATCAGTCTCGTCGAAGCGAGTTACGCTCGCTTCCTTGACCCAACAAGCTCTCCTTGTTTTGAATCATAACAATGAACAATTTATTGCTGGAAATATTCACAACATCTCCACTTCTACCAGCAAAATTCACAATTATACTGGTGGAATTCGCAGTAGTAAAGTTCAAATTGAGTCGTTTCTCAGGAAAGATTTTCATGCCGGTGCCGGTGGATCTTTGAATTTCAGGGCTTCTTCGGGGTTGTCGCAGGCCGCCGGCTATGCAGAAGCGGATTTATCCGACGAAGGAGCTAGTAACGATGAGCGTCTTGAAATAGCTAAGCTTGGGATTGCTGAGGAGATTGTTTCTGCTCTAGCCAAAAAGGGTATCACCAAGCTCTTCCCCATTCAGGTACATGGCTTAAAAATGCAATTTTTAATATTAGTCGTTTAAAAAAAAACTCTTTTTTGGATTATTTGGTGTATTAGAGTTTTGTGACTATTAATGGGGGTGGATGATGTTTATGAACTCAAAATATAATTAATACAAGGTTTTAATTTTGATTTAGGATATAGAATCATGTTAGAGTTTTTGTATGCATTTTTATATAGAGACTAATAGTGAGAGAGAGTTGGTTTTTCAATTTTGTATATTCCGGTTTGCTTTAATGATGTTTTAGGGTTCAGGATTTTTTTATAAATGAAATGATTGTGGGGTTTATTTTGATTGTATAGAGAGCTGTGCTGGAACCAGCAATGCAGGGGCGGGATATGATAGGTAGAGCTAGAACAGGAACAGGGAAGACTCTTGCGTTTGGGATTCCAATTATGGATAAGATCACTCGGTTCAATGCTAAGCATGGGTTTGTTGTTCCCTTTATTTGTTTGCTTCTTTCGATATGTGAGATGACATGTTTCTCTTATTATTGATGTTTTTTGTGCCTTTTATATTACCAAAGATGGTTAAGTATATATTTTAATTTTTTTTATAGACGAGGAAGGAATCCCCTGGCCTTATGTTTGGCTCCAACTAGAGAGCTTGCTAATCAAGTTGACAAAGAATTTTACGAGTCTGCACCCCACTTGGATACACTGTGTTGTTATGGAGGTGTGCCAATTTCGCGTCAAATGAGTACACTTGACCGTGGCGTCGATGTGGTTGTTGGCACACCAGGACGAATTATTGATCTGATCAAAAGAGGGGCTCTGAATTTATCAGAGGTTCAGTTTGTTGTTCTAGATGAGGCTGATCAAATGCTTAATGTTGGCTTTGCTGATGATGTTGAGACAATCTTAGAGAATTTACGACAAAAGCATCAGACCATGATGTTCTCAGCAACGATGCCAAGTTGGATCAAAAAACTTACTCAGAAGTACCTAAATAATCCATTGACTATTGATCTTGTGAGTGCGCGGATGAACAAATCAATCTGTGTTTCTTGTTTTTGCGCTCATAATCTATTTCTTGAATCATTTTGCGGCACTTCGCCAGAATCACTTGATATTTACTCTTAATATTTGCTAACTCTACATGTACATTGCAGGTAGGAGAATCTGATCAGAAATTGGCTGAGGGAATCACAATGTATTCTATTGTATCGGAGATGCATGAGAGAGCAGCCATTCTCGGACCACTAGTAACAGTGAGCACAGAGATCTTTTTCAGGATACTGTATCGTTGACTTTTGTGACTGCTACCAGTTTTCATTCTTCAAATGTTATCATAAGTTTAGTAACTTGATTAGCATTTATATTGGTCAATATTGTCCTTGAACATCCTTTTGTATTGTTTCCAGGAACATGCGAAAGGTGGTAAATGTATTGTTTTCACCCAAACAAAGCGTGATGCTGATCGATTAGCATATGCCTTGCAAAGGAGCTTCCCCTGTGAAGCTTTGCATGGGGATATCTCACAGAGTCAGAGGGAAAGAACTCTTTCAAGCTTCCGTACTGGCCAATTCAATATATTGGTCGCCACTGATGTTGCTGCTCGCGGGCTTGATGTTCCTAATGTTGATCTGGTTAGTCTAAAAATTAAGTATCTTCACGTACGAATATTAAGAAACCAGAAACAAGATAAAAAGAATATGGTAGTATTCTCCCATTCTTTAAGACTAGATACATGGAATATCCAAATAAATATTTAAAATGGCTGCATCCCCAAAAGTGTTATGATTAAAGCGGCATTGAAGCCTGGGCGCCAAAGTATATTACTTAATGTTGCGGTTGAAATTCTTTAGTACTATACTTTCTTTGCATACACATTTGAAGTAACATTGGTCCTTAGGAAGATAATACTGCTTTCACTAGGCAAGCTTGGTTCATATTGCTATTTTTGATTTCTTGTTTTCTTATGTTGGAACGTTGTTTTATTTCTCAGGTGATACATTATGAACTTCCGAACTCTTCAGAGATTTTTGTCCATCGATCTGGCCGGACCGGTCGTGCTGGGAAGAAAGGAAGTGCAATTCTCATTTATTCATCAAACCAATTTAGGGAAGTTAAGGGTATTGAACAAGATGTAGGATGCAGATTTGCAGAGGTCAGATGCCGATACTTCAAATCATTTTTCCATTTAGATGCTCCTTTTTTTCTTCCTTTTTTTTGGGGTGGGTGGGGGGCTTGATTTCAGCCTTTTTATGAAATTAGGGACTATATAAATAATACTGAAGTGGAGTAATTTTAATGGTTTATTGTGCATCCACTTGTTAATGCACAAGTAAATGCACTATATATCAGAGCCAATGAGAAAAAACTTCTGTAACTAATTCTGTGCTTTAGTTCACATATACCACATCTAATTTACTGAATGCAGAGTAATCTTCTGTGAACTACTTGCAACAGATAATTGATTTTTTTTTCTTTTTTAAGCTTTCAGTTTTGTCACAGCTCACAACTCCATGAAAGTAATCTTTGTAAATGGCGATTGTTTAAATTTGAAATAGCATACTTCACCTCAATTTCATTTGAAAATTAAGAGCCAGATTTCATCACCTACTACTTGCAACACTTTTTTAATAATTATTTACATAATTTTTACTGTTGTCAAAGCTCATAAGTCAACCTGAACTTGCTTCTATTGCTGCAGCAACATCTCAAGTTTTGCAAAATCTTGATTCTTTAATTAATTAATATGCTTGATATATTGTATTGGATTATACTGGGTCCAGATCAGAGGTCGAGTGTGATACCATTTACTTAAAAGGACGTCTGATATATTTTTGATGGTTATTGTTGTATTTAGTAACTGGCATATGCTAGAGCTTAGTGGGTAATTAATTTTCTGATGGTATTATCGGTAGTCGATATTGTTTCTTAGCACAAACAGTTTCAACTGGAATAAGTGTGTAAATATTCCAGCAGTGTGGAATTGTGAACTTACGAGAAATGATTGTATGAATTATGTAGCATTTATTGTGCATATATATTTCCGTCCTCCCTTTCTGGCTTGCTAGTAGCTCTCTCTCTCTCTCTTGTTATATTGTTCTAATCAGTTGAGTTTAAAATGGTAGACTAATATCCTTGTTTTCTGCCTGATATTAGCTTCCTAGAATTGCGGTTGAGGGTGGAGCTAGAGATATGTTCAGAGACATGGAAAGTAGTGGTAGCCGTTTTGGATCTTTTGGAAGTATGGGAAGTGGTCGATTCGGTAATTCAGGTCGCTCCGGTAGTTATGGTGGTTCTGAAAGTGGTCGTTTTGGCGGGTCTTCCAGTGGTCGTTTTGGCGGGTCTTCCAGTGGTCGTTTTGGCGGGGATGGCGGCTCATCATATGGTCGCACAGGTGGTTTTGGTGGGTCTTCAGGTCGCTCTGGTAGTTATGGTGGTTCTGAAAGTGGTCATTTTGGTGGGTTTTCCGGTGGCCGTTTTGGCGGTGATGGCAGCTCATCATATGGTCGCACAGGTGGTTTTGGTGGGTCTTCAGGTCGATCAAGTGGTGGTGGATTTGGTGGACCATATGATGGCAGCTCATCATATGGTCGCACAGGTGGTTTTGGTGGGTCTTCAGGTCGATCAAGTGGTGGTGGATTTGGTGGACCTAGCTCAGGCCGTTCAAGTGGTTTTGGTGGATCAGAGTCTGGAAGCTTTGGAAACCTGGGAGGTTCAGATCGTTCAAGTGCATTTGGTGACAAAGATGATGCTGATCGCAGTTCTGTGAGGAAATTTTTCTGATCCTATTCGGAGGTTAGTTTATTCTGTACTTGCTAAGGGATTTCTGAAATTTTATTCCGAGGTATTAAGATTGATACGTTGTTATAAAATGCACTATTTTGAACCTGTGTACTTCAATTAAAGACGACTTATTGTTGCTCCTGAATTTTATTGTATTGAAGGTCAATTTGAACCTTAATTAGTAAGTGAGCTTAGGCTGGTTGGTGCATCAGATTATAGTTCTATTTTCGAAAGCATAGGTGTCCCCCAATAAAATTCTTCCCTTTCCACCTCTTGGAGTTGCAATAAGTCCCAAATGTTTAAATTTTTGCCAGTTGCAGCGAAAGGACCAAACCCCTAGCTCACCTGCCTAGCTCCTGTACTTGCAATTTCCTCATTGTTCAGCATTGGCTTCAGCCTGTTCCCTTCATGCTCAACTGAAGCATTAAGGAAGGGTGTTGTAGGGCCAGTCTAGACATGTTTCAAAGTCGTTTCCCTTTCTCATTTTCTGGAAAATCAGAAAATGTGTTTGAATATCGTTTTTGTTTTCAGGGAATACCTACTGTTTTGAAATTTGAATAAGAAATATCAAAAAAAATAATTGTCACCTATCAGAAATAAATAAAAAATAGTTTTACTATTATGACGAAAGAAAACTCATAAACATAGTATTTTGAGATTTTTTGCATTAGAGATTTTAACTTTAAAGAATTGATTTGTTATTTTTTTTTCTTTCTAAATAAGTATTATTCTGAAAATACAAGCTAAATATGTCCCCGTTTTTCATAAGATCTAAACGCGCCACTAGGTCTCTCCACTGACATTAACTTATCTATAAGAAGAAGTTATCATAGCCAATTTTTTGTAGTTTGATTGACTTCTACACTAAAGTAAAAATTATGAAGCAACTGAGTTTCATATGTGAAGTTTGAGTAAAAACCTGATACCGTAGGCGTTAGTTTGTCTCGGTTTTGTTGGTACTTTAAGTCTAAGCTTAAGTAAAGGTGAGGGCTCCCTTCAAAATACTAGAGCAAAACTTTGGTTTGACATTGTTTAGCAGATGTCTCTAATTGATGCTGGACGAGCCCATGAGATTGGTAATATAAGAGGCCCATGGAGATAAAAGAAGATTGTAGAAATTGTGTTTGCCTTTTGTTTCCATGAGCTTCCAAAGCTCCAACCATGTCTCACATTCGTCTTGCATCACTAATTGGTTTTACTATAAGATTCAATAGTTAGAGTGCTAGGAAAAATTAATATTTAGATGTACACATTGATGTCTCATATCTATAGGTAAATTGAACAGATCGTCGGTTTTAGTACAGGTAGATCGTCGGTTTTAGTACAGGTATGATGTCTGAGATTGAATTACATTCGAACTGCACTGTCATACTATTTGATTGTTACAGAATTCAGAGTTGTATATACTTTTTTTTTGGACAAAAGATTAACTTTTATCAGAAAGAAGAAGAATTACAAAGGGAAAACAAGCAGTTCGCTAGAGAAATACAATGAGGAACAAAACTAAAGGGCTAATGAAGAGCAACCTGCCAATTTTTATTTGGCACCCAACAATACGACCCTCTAAAAGCTCCCATTGACATTGCCCAAAGTGAGCGCCAGAGCAAAATTCTCTTTTAAAGAAGAGGGAGAGAAAGATAATTACGAACACCACTAGCATTCCTCCCTATCCAAATACCCCAAATAATAGCAAACAGTGCACAATGCACAAGATCTTGCCATCCTTCGAATTATACCAAAACCTTAATCTCAATCTGATCTGAAACAAACTCTCCAAAGTTAAGGGGCAGGCCTTATCCCCCTGCACAATGCCAAATATAGATAATTCCACAACCCTCTTGCAACCACACAATGAAGGAATGGATGCTAGTAAGACTCAGAAGTGTGCTTGCAAAATGCACACATCCGGAGTTTGGCACTTATACAGTCTCTGCCTCTAACAAATCTTTGTATTAAGATGACTAAGGACCAAGTTCAGACAAAAACTTAATATCTGTGGGGACCTTTGCCTTCCGAATGTAGGTATAGCTAAGGCGAAAGTATTAGGAATTTTTCAACTGCAAATAATAAACTCAAAGGACTTGCAAGAAAAGTTACGTGAGGAGTCTAAAGCCCACAATCTCCAATCAGAAGAGGAAAAGGAGACGGTGGTAAGTAGATACCATAGGAACAGCCTTTATCTTATTTATGATTTCCAATTTAAATTATTTCTGAGTTGTGGTATGCTAGCAAAAGACAATGGAATACTTTCATTCAGTTGTTCAATGTTTACTTCTAGGATTTGCTCACTTCATGACATCAATAAATAAAAGAGGTACTCAATTCCCTTTCCTATAAGATTATTATATTTGACATATATTCTGTACTGGCAGGTATGATGAATGGCTTTCAAGAATTGTCTACTGAGAAACGATGAGCAATAATAGCGTATTAAGTTTGCTGAGGAGTGACCAGCACGAGAGTTTCTAAAAGTTTACAAGTTCAGATACTTGGATGGTGATATTATGGAATTTAATGTTACTTGGAAAGATCATTTAGAAATAAGTTATTGATTAGATAGAATTTGACTAGTAAAGGCTTCCTACTTGTAATCAATTCACTACATGGGAGACCAAACAAATTGTTTTTCCCTTGATGTTTATAATATGTTGGTTTCCTAGTTTGAAATTACATCTGCGTAAACAGCTAACCTGACCTTTTACAGCTGAGCCTGCAGATTTATATTAAAGTTTTGGTAACAAAGAATGGTTAAAAAAATGAGATATAAAATGATGTTTATGGTTGTGGCTGATTATAATTAAGTTATAATTTGAAACATCATTTTGTATCTACTTTTTTGTAACTATTTTTTGTAACCATAGCATTACTCATAAATTATACGTGAACTTAGATGCAATGACAGAATTGCCCCTACTAATTTTTCTCTTAATTGATTTATGCATATTTTTGTTCATGGGTTCTCACTAGGATTATATATTTTTTAATATTCATAGGTTCTAAAGGATGAGTTTGCCCGTTTCATATTGGCTTGGTCTCCACTTTATTTAGTAATATATCACTCCGTCCCAAATTAATTGCATTTCTAGGACTTTTTAAAGTCAAATTGACTATTTTTAAAACTAATTTTTTTACTATTTTTGCTAACATATAGGTGAAGATATTATAACCAAAAGAAAGTATATACAATTTATTACTAATTTCAATTTTTATAATTTTAGAAATATATTTATATATGCTTAATTATTAATTTTAAAAATAGTTAATTTGACTTAAAAAAGTCCTAGAAAAGCAATTAATTTGGGACGGAGGGAGTATAATCTTTTCATTATTTTATATATATTATATTAAATTTCTATTAACTTTTTATATTTTTTATTATATATATTGTAACAAATACCCAATAAATATCTTAGTAATGCTTTTCCTCTTTCTAGTTTGTAATTTTGGGATTTTTTTTTTTAGAGTATTTATTCTTGGAATGAGATTATTGTTGAGAAATGACATCCTTCATTTGAATTTACAATTTCTAATAATAAATGACCAAGATTGCTCAGCAAACTCCAACCACTTTTATTATTAGGTTCAACTTGTCATACATCAAGGCTACTACTACGTATTGGCGCAATTTAAAATTTATATTTTAAACTCACAAAAATTTCTCTCTCTCTCTCTCTCTCGAACTTTATCCCTTGTTGTTTGTGAAATTTAACGTATTGCTTGTGTCCTTTTCTCGTGCAGTAAGTTGGTTACTTACAACAACGTTAGTACTAACTTTCAAAGTTCTTAGTCACCTATTTTGTTATCACGGTATGTATAAATTATTTAGATTATTTTATTTTATTACAATGTGTATACCTCTTTGGTATATATGTTACTCTTTCTGTTTCAAAATAAAAGTAATATACTTTTTGAATTTTTTTTTTAATCTATTACAATAATTTATTCTAATTTATGAAAGGAGGATAACTTACTGCTTTCATAACTTGTTTGCTGTCAATAAGTACCGGTGAATCAAGTGATCGTCGGTATTTTTTGAATTATTTAAATTTAATTACAAAATTTAAGGCATATTTAAAATATGCTTATAAATAAATCTTCAATGCATAAACTAAAATCATACACATTTATTTATGAAATAAGTTGGTTAATGTCCCGAATTTAGTTAATCTCTGTATTTACTATACTATGTCTAATAATTGTCATGAAATTAGAAATGTTTATTATAAAAATATATCTACCACGTGTATTAAAATTCTTATTCAAGGTCTGTTGAATAAAGGGTAAAGTTACAAGTTTTAAACTTTTTATTTAAAATAATGGGATACTGAATAAAACCAAACTTACTTTATAAAACAATCGATCGTAAAAAATAAATTCAACCATTATTATATATAATGATGTATTATTACCTATAAAAATAGCCAGACTTTGTTGTGCTAGTACTGGTAGTTCAATTTTAATGTAAAAACGGCAATGGCACTTGGCGGGTTATATTTAATTTAAGTGGTGCAGTCTTTCTATCAAACACAAAAACACAGACATCAATTCAAAGATTTCCACCACTTAGCTGTTGGAGTTTTGGCCGTCCCGAATAAATCACATTATTTTAATTCCCCATACCTTCTTCTTCTTCCCCATTTGTTCTATTATGATTCTTAATAGAATATCTGTTATAATATAACAGAATGATATAATAAATAACAATAATTTTATTTGTATGTATAAAAGAATTGAATGGGTTCTTTTATTTTCTCCCCCTTCTGGTCATTTTGGTCTCTCTACTTGTCTTCTTGTTCCTCTTACTCTAACAACTACTCCTACTCATTTTCTGCTCTTTTTCTCTTCTGGGTATATTTTTTGGGACTGATTCTGATGAAGAAGAGGTACAGAAATGGAGAAGTTTGGGATTTTGAGCATGAAATGGTGGTTTCGGGTATGGGTTTGGGTATGGGTCGGGAAGTGATACTGGGATTGGACGGTGGGACCACCTCCACAGTCTGCATATGTATGCCCTTCATCCCTTTTACCGATCACCTGCCGGACCCTCCTCCGGTTCTTGCCCGGGCTGTTGCTGGCTGCTCAAATCACAACAGTGTTGGAGGTATGGTGATAAAATGATTTTTTCTTTTTATGTATTTCTTTAATTTCAATTTTTGATTATTATTTTTGCTTGTCCTTTTGGTTTTGCTTTCATTTAGTATTTGTATTTTGACATTTACAGTATTGTTTGGTGCTCTGAAAGGGGGGTGGAAGTAAAAAAGAGTGATAATTTAGTGGAAACAAGTAGAATTATGTACTTTTTAGAATATCCAATGCCAAGAATATTGTTAAAAGTAATATCCTTTTGATTTCATTTTTGCCCTGAGCTCTTTCTGAACTTGTAATAATGAATTACTCCCTCCATTCTACAAAAAAGAGTCCCATTTGACTTTGATCCCTTGGCTTCTTTTCTTTTCTTTTCTTTTTTTTTTTGGAAAATGGGATGGTTTAGGGATATCAGGCTCGAATATTTCATATAAAGACATCACTCTAGCACTGGAAAAACATGATATGAATTTTGAGTAAAGAGAGAATCATACAAATGATATTCATGAGTACAGCACATAACTAACCATGGTGTACACTAAAAATGTAAAGGTAGTAGCTAAGGCACCTGGTCTCAAGCCTAAGCAGAGGCTAAGGCACCTGTAGGGAGATGGACAACAGAAATCTTATAATTGCACTTCATGTACATATCTGCTAAACTTGAGCCTTACTGGCCACTATTTGAATTTCGTTCTATGGTGTTTTCTTACCAATAAATAGGATGCTTGCATTCTGGTTGGCTAGCAGTTTTCTCCCACAGAAGGCTGACAGCTTACTTACACTTTTTAGTTTAACATGCCATGTGGATTTGTTGAGTTTGAAATTTTTGAAAGAAGAAAAAGTCATTTGAAGATGGTGTTTCTCAATGTTATTTGTATTTTGCAGAAACTGCTGCAAGGGAGACACTGGAGCAAGTTATGGCAGACGCTCTTTCAAAGTCGGGTTCAACGCGATCTGCTGTTCGAGCTGTTTGTTTGGCTGTATCTGGTGTTAACCATTCAACAGATCAGCAAAGAATTCTAAATTGGCTTAGGTTGGTCTCCTAAAGTCTATTTGCAATTTTCCTACAAATTATTGTAATACTTCACTACTTTTTGTTTCTGTGAACTTTCTTTTAGCTCTTTTCATCTGCATACCCGTTCTCCTAAACTGGCCACTGTTGCCATAACTCAAGAACGAATTGAAAAATATCAAATTAGGCTAGTTTTCAACAAACAGATTCAGAATGATGAAGGGAAGATCTAAAGAATGGCACTTTGACAAGTAGTTTTGTTTCCATATTAAAGTACCAGGTTCTAAGGTGCTTCCCTTTCACATTTAAGAGTTACCTTCGTATCCTTCTTGTACATAATGTGTGAAGTGTTTCTCATCGATAATTATAATCAAATAATCCAAAAGAAGTGTTCCTCATCAATAATTATAATCAAATAATCCAAAAATTGTTTTTATCTAGCGGCGCCAAACTGAAAGAATATACATTTGTATAGCAACTTGGCAGAGTAATGTTATAGTAAAGTATTAAGGTGTGGGAAGTGGTCAATGTGTTTTCAACACCCTGCCAAATCCCCATCCTGATGTGGGGAGACAAATTAAATGCCATCCCTACCCACACCGGTTATAGACTATTTCTACTTCTTCACAAGCTCATAATTAACCCTTCTTCACCTTCATATTGCTAAATTTAATGATAGATTTCCTCATAAATTTCTAATATAATTATGTGGTTTCTTAATTATTTATACCACAAATAGCTGACTTCAAGTTTTTTCATGTCTAGTTTAGCTATCGATTAGTTAGTTGTCATCTCATTAGCTAATCAATAGTTTATTGATTCTAGATATACTGTTACTTTTTATACAGCGCTATATTCCCTAGCCACGTCCAGTTATTTGTTGAGAATGATGCTGTGGCAGCTCTGGCAAGTGGAACTTTGGGAAAACTTCATGGATGTGTTCTAATTGCTGGTACAGGAACCATTGCTTATGGATTCACAGAGGATAGAAGAGATGCTCGGGCTTCTGGTGCAGGGCCCGTCTTAGGTGATTGGGGAAGGTATACATGCTATCTTCAAAGTTGTGTAATACTTTAAAAAAAACCATGGACAAGAGGATTTTGATTTGGTAATTACATTTCATCTGAATTTAGTAAACCATTTGAGCAACAAGCTGAATCTGGATCAAGTTCAATATTGCTTATTCATTTATATATGGGATTGTTTGGTGAATGTGGAGAATGTTTGCTCTGTTTGCTTGTAGTGGATACGGCATAGCTGCACAGGCATTGACTGCAGTAATCAGGGCTCATGATGGTCGTGGACCACATACAACTCTTGTACGTAGCATCCTACAGGAGCTTGATCTTACTTCTCCAGATGAACTGATTGGGTAATTGTTTTGAAACTTTCAATCTCCATCCTCATCATCTCATTAAATGTGAGTATGTATGAATAAATATAGACATACAAAGTCAAATACACAATATTTCTTATGTTTATATGTGTGCCATAATATACAACTAATACACGTGGTGCAAACGCACAAGGAGATGTTCAATTATAATGCTGACTAAGTAGGCAATTTCTAGTGTTTCTGAAGAAAAAATAGGGAAATTTAAATTGGAGAAAGAGGTTTAATGGGGGATTTCAGTCATTCACTGTTCTAAGGTCTAGGACAAATTATCACTTAATCTTTGGCTAGTACAATTATTCATATAGTAGTTGGGATCTTTTACTGTCCGCATATTCATTAAATTCAGTGTGGTGCTTATAAACTATATCACACACACACACACACATATCATAGAAAGTCTAATGCATAAAATAGAATTATATAGAAGCAGCTTTAGTTTCAATTTAAGAGCCGATACAGCTTATTTACTTTATTTAATGTTTAATCTGTCTCAAGTCTTATTCAGTTCAGATACTCTGTATCAAGATATGATTTTGTGTTGAACTTTTTGTTTCAAATGTAATATATTTCTGGAAAGTCATTCAGTTATTGGTATGGTGTTGTATAGGCATGGATTTTGTGTTCCAATTGGTACCTGTCAAATATGAAGTATATATATCACAGCATAAAAGAATTTTTTGAATTAAGAAATATAGAAGTAGCTTTGATCTTTCTCTGTTAATTAGATTTATATTGCTCCTAACATGATGGATAAATTCAAATATACTTGAGAATGATGAAGTCTTACAAAAGTTTTTTTCATTTTAATTCAGGTGGACCTATGCTGATCCATCTTGGGCTCGAATTGCAGCTCTTGTTCCTGTTGTGGTATCTTGTGCAGAATCAGGTGATCAAGTTGCAAATAGGATCTTGCTAGATGCAGTTCAAGAGTTGGCTTCAAGTGTGAAGGCCGTTGTCAAAAGACTGGAGTTGTGTGGAAAAGGTGGGTATAAATGGTATTAAATTTTGAAGGAATTTTTACCTGTTTCTCTATATTTTTATTATGTTCTTTCTGTCAAGGAAGCTTATGTAGTAGTAGTTCATAAGTCAATTTCATACTTTCTATGTGATTCTTTGTTGTAGTAGGTCTATTATTGTGCTTCTTATTCATTAGAACACATTTCTAGCAATTAACTTTAGGTACATGAAGTGCAGTTTACCGACCATCGATGTCGACAGCCTGAGGGATCCTCCGGAGTCCTTTGAAGAATATATTTCCTTTAGTCTTTAGCAATAAATGGAGGATATCGAGGGAAAATGGGTGTGAAAGTTAGTACAGCAAATAAATTAAGGGTTTTTGGTTTTGAATTATGGGGTAGGGCCTGGGGTAATTTGATCTCATTATTTTGGGGATGAAACTTGCGGCTGATTGGGGTTGTGGGTACTAACTTGGGTAATAACCGTTGGAGAAGTACACATACAAACTCCAAAAATGCTAGTAACTTAATAACCTAAAAGAAATATTGACAGCTAGTCAGCTACTTCTGACTTTCTCGACAATATTTAGAAGTTAAAACACCATCTCAATGATACCTAAAGCATGCTCAAGGCAGCATGTAGTCTCTGAAGGGTCCAAGCAACATGATTATAGTCTTTCCTAAAACTAATCTGTATTATCTCCTTGTCACGATCTGATGTTTGATATCCTGTAATAACATATTTAGCTATAACACTTAACAAAAATTAGCTATAATTGCATCAACTGTTCCTTTCAATTCTATTGCAACTTATCTAGCTTGGACCGGTAGGAGCATCTTTTGTGTTCTGAGCGTAATTATTTGAATTATCATTCCTGGAAAATTAGAAATTCGGTTTCTGCGCTAGTAGTATATCTTGAACCACGCCAATGATCAATGTCCTCCTTTTTGAGAAGAGTCTTGCTTATGACGACAAATTTATGTCGATAGTAAATACCCATATATGTGAATACATAGGATAAGAGGGAATTGAGAAGGCCCAACACTAATTTATTCTATCTTATCGCTTAAGAGTTCCACGTTAGTCGTTATTAAAACTTTGTCATGAAATTTGTCCACATACAAATCATTTCCCTTTTGAAATTAATTACAGAAGGAGAGGATCCTTTTCCTCTTGTAATGGTTGGTGGTGTTCTTGAAGCCAATAAAAGATGGGATATAGGGAAAGAAGTAATTACTTGTATCTCCAAGGACTTTCCGGGGGTTCTCCCAATTCGGCCAAAGGTACCTGTGCTCTACTCCAAGTTATGTGATCATTTAATCATAATCTCTCTCAAGTAGTGTAAAATTCTTGCTGAAATATCGTGATAAAATCAGGTGGAGCCTGCAATAGGCGCAGCGCTGCTTGCTTGGAATTTCTTGATGAAACAATCCCTACAGGATGCCTTCAGAAATTGACTCTTATGATTGCGAAAGGGATATTATAAGTGTACAGAAGCAAGAACAAAGGAGAACGAGCCCAGACGAGCAAATGATGATTATTTCACCCACTGTGATAGTAATTCTGTGTTTTAGGCTTACTTATCTTCTACATTGTTATTTAATCTTTGCCTTTTTTCTAGGTTTCTTGTTCGATTTCGTGAGCTTGAATTGGTTTCTTGTCCAAAGCTATCTTTGATTTGAAAATTGTAAACAAACAATTGGAAATATGATAAATATCCAAATGTGATCATCTTTTGAATTGTACTATTTTTTGCAATTTTGTTTTAGAATTTATATGCCAAGTAAATAATCTTATAATTTTTAATGTGCATGTGTTTAGTGACTTTAGTCTATTCCCACAGCAGTAAAAACATAGTTTTATCAGTATAGTCCAATGACTCTTAAATTCATGATCATAATTGAAGTTGGGTGCCCCAAAAAAGAGAGCTAAAGTTCGGATAAAAACCTAGCTAAGACAAATACAATTATATTGGAGAGGTAATAAAATATAATCTAGCAAAACAAGAAACATGCTAAAACATAAAAATAAAAGAAAATAAACCTACAAAAATGCTTGGAAAACAACTACTCCAGAATACTTTGGCTTGCTTAAATAAGAACCAAAAGGAAAACTACATAGATCATGCAATTTTTAAAGTACTCCATCATTTTGTTGTCCAAATGTACATGTCAAATGATATTTCGCTCTCAATGTAAAGTTGTTTCAGGATTTTCAGAGTTCTATGTTTGTGTACGTTCTACATGAAAATTAAGTGTATATATTTTTATTTTTTTGATTAAAAGAAAAATAAATTTATCAAATACCGATATCAAGTACAAGAGCAACATATAATAAAGACAGTGAACAAACTAGCCACCAATTATTTGTGCCAAGACAAGCAGCCAATAATTTTCGATACGAAAATTTCAATAAGTTCAGAAAGAAGAGAGATGAAAGAGCCACCTGAATTTATACACATTGATGAAGATAAATATTTTTTTAATACTAAAAATGGTGTTCCATCAAAAATTTGCCTCATTCTCGGCAAACTTTAACAAAAAGCTCATAACTGAAGGCTTAACAATGTCCCTGTGTTCAACTGTTCTGGTGTCAAAGACACCCTTTATAACTCGAGCATAGAGCCTTTCAAGCTGTGGAACGCCATAGTCTACTGTACGCTCCACCAAAAGCTGCTTGACAGACTCGGTTTTGCTGGGACTCTCAGCGTCTGACATGGTAACATCTGGAGATCTGCCCCCGCTAACTTCATTAGAAGTTTCCATCTGACTACCATCAGCAATCAAGTTCTCTGGTATTTTTTGGTTTGCATCAACAACTTCAGGTTCTTGGGATTTTGGATGCACCAGTTCTTGAGGCTCTGATCCATCTTCTGCACTTGAAACTGATATTCAATGGAACTTCAGCGTATCAGAATTACGGGATAATCTCTCTTCAGAAAACTTAGTGTAAACACAACTATTCGTTTTCAAATACAAGAGCTGTCAACTATTAAGCTATTCATCAACAGCAATTGGATTTGAAAAAATACAACTGAGGGGCATGTATGTAATTTACTAGCAAAAAATCTCAGTGTGTCTGATGCTGGAATAATCAAATTATGACCTCATTATGTTCCATTATGCACTCAAGACCAAAACTATCTTTTATATATATGCTTATATAGATAACCATTCAGCTCAGCCATGAAGGTGTAGAGACATTGCATATTGTTTACATATTTGATCTCACTGCATCCGATCAAAATGTTCTATGTTCTATTTTGGCTTCAGAGCTTGGTTTAGGCTTATTATTAATTATTGTTTCCCATGTCCAATAAAGGAACAAAAAAAATGCAAATTTGCATCTTATTATTAGTACTAATAATCATGCTAGTAAAAGTTCCTGAAGTACTAATAGCTTACTACTAATAATCATGTTGTTTATTACTACTAATAATAACTTACTACTACAAGTGTGAATCTCCTATAACATTCTCGCTAAAAACAATTATTCTCACTTACGTGCCACAGTTGACATACTTTACTGATGAAATAAGCACCTTATTATTATTATTATTATTATTATTAATGTTAATGAAGGTCCCTGAAGTAACAAAATTATGAATCTCCTACAACATTGTCACTAATAAAATATGCTGTGCCACAGCATTTGACAAAATCATAGATATGCATAATCTATACAGCCATATGCCGAATGACCATTAAGACTTCTACATAATTTACTAATAAAAGTGAGGCCAAGAAAAGAAAAGAAGAGAAGCTTATGTTAAACAGACAACAGGTCACCATCAAGCATGGGTCATCAACCTTCCATGTTGAGAATCTCGTCATGGTTTTCAGAGAAAATTCCAGTGAATTAACGATAATTGGTTGCATTCGTTTAATGCAATGAGACTTATTTGGAACAGCCACTATAAAAAATACTTCAGGTCATAGAGCAGGGCAAACAGACTATTAAAAGAAAGAAGTGGATGACCAAAATCTCTAAAGAGTTCTATTACAATACTAGTAAGTACCAACTACCAAGCACGTGACAATACAAGAAGCAGCTTTCGAATAATACCTCCAAGTGCAGCATCAACATTCTTCTTTGTTCGTTTCAAAGCTTCATAACTTTGATCCAGATTAACCTCTGGCTGGACATTACGAAGACGAGCACTAGCTCTAGTCACAGTTGCCATCTGAACAACAGGAGCTTGATGAAAAATAGAGCCTCCTAAATCCTCAGGCATGAAAACTGGACCCCCTTCAGCAGCAATCTTCTCACAGAATGCAGACAATGCCGGGTCTACTTGTGACAACATTCCATGCACCTGAAAATGGAGGATGGAGAGACAATCTTGCCACATAATAGATCAAAGTCCCTAGAGGAAAGCTGAAGACAAATGATAAAATGGACGTACTGCATCCCGAAGCTCATAAGCTCTACTGACGATCCTAGCTCCATTGTAATCATCTCCATTATATCTCTGTACAAGAGAAATTTCAAATTACACGTGGCAAAGAGACAAGCAATTAGGAGTGGCTGTCACACTTGGTTTGCAATCATTTTTCATACCAAAATGCGATCAAAAAAACTTAAAAAATAAACTTAAAAAGTGGACGTAACAAAAAAAAAATTGGCAAATGGGACTCTTTTTGTGGAACGGAGGGAGTACTACTATGTTTAATAAATTCCGCTGTACTATGGAACATTAATTTATTGAAATAAATTGCATTTGTCAGGAACAGCTCATAACTTTTCATAAATTGCTTGGCATAGTCTTAAATTGTAGGTTGATGAGAATATTTGAGACCTAGATCTATTTTAGCATAAATGCAATGTTCTCATTCTCAATAGTAGAAAAGACTTGATAAACATAAAGCAAACCAGACCCAACTAAATAGGAGGAGTCGGTTTTTCAATAGATACACTTAGTTACCATATGGAAAAAAAGTACCCACACACAGGTGGGCATGCAACAAATCTTATAGGTTCAGCTAGTGTATTACTACATACAACATACAAACCTTTGCATTGATCAAAATAAGATCAAAATCCTCCAAAAATGCTTTGCATGTGATATATTTGCCACTATCGACATGCTGCAAGAGAGTTGCGATGTCCATAGGGTTCTGAATGATAGAACGATAGTTTGGTGCATCCTCATCCATGACTGGATAATGAAAGGCACTGAAACGTTTGTCATACAAAATCCTGCATTACAAATGCAGAAATATTATGAGAGGTCTTCAAATGCCTAGCACATGCAAGCTTGAGCTTGCTTGACAGCACAAACCGAAGTATCAAAAGTATGTTTAAGCAAAACTCCTAAAGTTGAATCCAGAAAACTAGATATCTTATAAAGAGACAAAATAGATCGGATACTTTTTTTAAACTTATCTACATATATACACACACACACACACACATATTATAATAAGATTCATCTATTTAGATGTATATCTAATTATCTATCGGATCGTAGCTTCATGTACCAAATATTTCCATATTACAGCATCCGAGATTTTTGTTCCGACAACATGATAGAGAATGGATGCGTGGAAAATAATTATTTTTGCCGTGATGTTCATGAATGGTTCCGAATATTACAACGATTTTCATCTTTGGACCGTTAGAGATGGGGTTACTTCGATGGTTCGTACAAGTATTTTTGTTTCACTAATTACTACTATTCCAAATACGTCATGGTGCAGGATTATTTGGATACACACGCGCACACACATAAAAGAAATACAAAACTTCATATTCCCCATCTTCATCAGTATAACAATACATTCTACCAGGTACATATCAGCAATATGTCATTTGCAGTAGAATATATTCACAGTATCATTAACTTACCCTGACACATTGCCAAGTGTTTGAGATTAATTACTTAGCTATAATCTTGTTCGACGATAACTTAAATGATACAGACGGAGGAGTTAACTTACCTCCTCCTTAATTCTTGTTCTTAATCTTATCCTTGGACCCTTCAGGAGGTTTTTGTGTTGTTCCTTCCCCTATCTCTTAGGACTTAGGAGTCATCCGTAGGGTTGGCTTCCTATAGCCTACTTTATCTGGATGAGAAGGCTCCATCTAATAACAGACTCAATATTGACGTCTTGCTTCCAAAGCATACTGCTTACAAGGCTTTCTCTCCTGATATGTGTGTTGTGTTGCAGGTTAGTGAGTCTAGTCCTCACCTTTACCTTCATTGTCCTGTAAAATGAGAGCTTTGGTGTTAATTGTTTAGTGTGTTGAAGGAGTGTTAAGTTTTGCTCTCAGACAGTGAAGATTTTCTTCTTTTCCGATCCTTTGGTTTAAAGGGCTTATGGATGGCAAGATTCTTTGGCATTGAGGGTGCTTTGCCATCCTTTGTAGCATTTATACGAGCAAAATCACATGCATCTTTATTGGTTCTAGTTTGAATGTTGTTGTGATTGTAATCAGTAATCACAGAATTAAGAATTCAAAAAGATAAAATGAGAAACAGAAGAAAAATAAGAAAAACTGATGGAAAGATTTGGATTAATGGAAAAGAATCTGTTACAGAACAAGAATGAAGAGCTTAAAGAAAATACAATTCTCAGATAATTCCTCCCCCCCCTCTCTCTCTCTTTATACCTGATTTTCCCCCAATTACCATAACAGCTGTCAACTAACTAACTAACTTTCCCTCCTAAACTTGAATTTCCAATATTCCCGCCTATTTGAAAATTTGTTAATTCTGTTTCTATTACTGCTACTTGAATTGTAATGCTCCTTGTCCAGCTGTCCTTCAATTATTCATAACACTACCCCTCCCTCAAAATGTCCTTGTCCTCAAGGACTGAAATTAAAATATGGAAATTGTTGAATCATCTGTTGAGCATCCTCCCATCAAGTATCTTCTTTACTGTTGTTAGCCCAATGAATGAGGTACTCCACCTTAGGTCTATTCTGAAATTTGACCACTCTTCTGTCCAAAACAGCAATGGGAACTATCTTTGGCCTGCCATCTGCAGCTATCGGAGGCAGTGTAGGGGCTATTCTTGCCTACAGTCCAATATGTTTCTTTAATAAGGACACATGAAATACATTGTGTATTTGGGCATGGCTAGGTAAGTCCAACCTATAAGCTACTGATCCAAGTTTTTCAAGCACCTTATAAGGGCCATAATACCTAGGTGCTAGTTTGAAAGTAGACCTTTGAGCCAAATTGGATTGCTTGTATGGCTGTAACTTGAGATAGACTGAATCTCCCACATCAAAGCTCCTTTCAATTCTATGTTGGTCTGCATAGGTTTTCATCCTCACTTGAGCTTGTAACAATTTGTCCCTCAGATCAGCTAGTACCCCACTCCTATCTCTGATAAACATATCTACAACTAGTATCCTTGTATTCTCAATCTGATGAAAAGTAAGATGAGGACAAAATCCAAACAATGCTTGAAAAGGGGTACAATGTAGTGTTGTGTGATAATTGGTGTTATACCACCATTGAGTAACCAAGTCCACCATCTTCTTGGGTGATCACTACACATGCACCTCAAGTAGTATTCCAAACATATATTTAACCTTTCAGTTTGGCCATCAGACTGGGGATGATAAGCTGAACTTAAGCATAATTTGACCCCCAACTATTTAAACAAAGTTTGCCAAAATGTACTAACAAATACCTTGTCTCTATCTGTAACTATAGTCTGTGGCAACCCATGAATCCCATAAATGTTGTCAATGAATATTTTGGCTATGGTGCTTGCTATATAAGGATGGTGTAAGCCAATAAAATGAGCAAATTTAGAGAACCTGTCAACTATGACCAATATCACAGATCTGCCTTCAGAGCTAGGTAATCTTTCAATGAAGTCCATAGAGATATCAGTCCAAGGTTTGTAAGGAATCTCTAAAGGTTGCAATAATCCTGGATAAGGATTACTCTCAGTTTTATGTCTTTGGCCGACTTCACACTCCTTGACCCAAGCCTTAATATCTGATGTTACAGTGTCCCAGACAAAATATGCTCCCAGTTTTTTTTTAGTAGCTTGAACTCCAGAATGTCCCCCCAATGGACTATCATGGAAGGCTGAAAAGAGAGTTCTCCTGAGATTAGTTTGAGATCCTACATATTGTATCTTAACACATTCTTCTGAAGAGTGAAATGGGACACAGAATCTTGTTGAACACTGAGTTGCTGTATGATAGTCTGAACTTGCTCATCTCCCACATAAGAGCTGATGATCTCCTGCATCCAAGAAAGAATCACTCCAGCAACACAATGTTTTCCTCACAATCTCTTCTAGATAGGGCATCTGCTACTACATTCTCTGTACCCTTTTTGTAAGTGATTTCATAGTCATATCCAATCATTCTGCTCAACCATTTCTATTGTAAAAATGTAGAAAGTCTTTGCTCCATAAGAATTTGAGGCTCTGATGATCAGTTTTGATAATGAAGTGAGCCCCAATCAGATAGGACCTCCACTTGGCTACAACTTGCAAAATTACCAGAAGCTCTCTTTCATAAACAGATAAACCTAAATGTTTTGGTGCTAAGGCTTTGCTCAAGAATGCCAATGGCCTACCTCCTTGCACTAATACAGCACCAATTCCCTTGGAGCTAGCATCAGTTTCAATAACAAATGGTTGAGTAAAATCAAGTAAAGCCAAGACAGTAGTTGAACTCATGGCTCTTTTAAGGGACTGGAAGGCTGTGGTGGCTTCAGAATTCCAATGGAATTGATCCTTCTATAAGAGTTTAGTCGATGGTCTAGCTATCTCTCCATAATTTCTGATGAACCTTCTATAATAACTAGTTAAACCAAGAAATTCTCTGAGAGCTTTAACTGACTTTGGTTCTAGCCAATTTACCATACAAGCAATTTTGTTTGGATCTGCAGAAACTCCCTCTGCAGAAATAATGTGACCCAAATATTCTACCCGAGACCGGGTAAATGAACACTTGGAAAGTTTTACATACAGTGTATTTCTTATGAGTAATGTCAAGGCAATAGTTAAATGTTCCACATGTGAGGACAAGTTAGGGCTATAGATCAATATATCATCAAAGAAAACAAGTATAAATTTCCTTAAATGTTCAACAAACACCTAATTCATTAGAGCTTGAAAAGAGGCAGGAGAATTTATAAGGCCAAAGGGCATAACAAGAAACTCATAGTGGCCTATATGTGTTCTGAAGGTTGTTTTAGGGACATCAGGTGGATGCATTCTGATTTGATGATAACCAGCCCTCAAATCCAGCTTAGAGTAGACTTTTGATCCTCTTAACTCATCTAGTAGTTCTTCAATTATGGGAATAGGAAATTTGTCCTTGACTGTGATTTTATTCAGCTCCCTGAAATCCACAAAATCTCCAAGATCTTTTTTTTTAACTAATAAGACTGGAGATGCAAAAGGGCTTTGACTTGGTTGTATGATTCCAGCTGCTAACATTTCCTGAACAATTTTCTCAATTTCTACTTTTTGGATGTGAGGATATCTGTATGGTCTAATGGTAAAAGGGTCTGACCCAATTTTTAGTGAAATATGATGATCATCGTTTCTTTGAGGTAAAGTTTTGGCTCTTGGAACACATCTTCAAAAGACTGTAGTACTTGTTGAATATGAGTTAGAATTTGCTCCTTTGCTTCATTAGCGTGAACTACAAATACACATGCTAGTAATGATAGTTAATTCTTTTTCCAAGCATCCTGCAAACTAATAGCAGTAATCATTGAAACAGAAGATGCTTGCTTATAAATGTTTCCTTTTAAAATGATTTTATCTTTTTCCACAGAGAAACTTAGGGTTAGTGTGTTAAAATTAAACACACGGTCACCCAAAGTTTTCAGCCATTGAACTCCCAATATTGCATCACAACCTTTTAAAGGAATAAGTCTCATGTATGTGCAGAACTTATGTCCTTGAGATGACCATTCAAATTTTCTATATCTTTCTAGGCATAACATTTTATACCCATCTGCTACTCATACCTGCATAGGCTTATCTTCTTCTTCCCTAGTACAATGCAGATTCTCAGTTATCTCGATATTTAAGAAATTTTGTGTGCTTCCTGTATCAATAAGGAGTATGATCTCCCTTCCTTCCACAGTAGCTTTAATCCTCATTCCTCAATGTAGTTTCTGATGTGTTCCCATTTAAAGCATGCAAGGAAATGGTCATTCCTGCTTCTTGTGGTGCACAATTATCATCTATTGCAGTTTTTGTTCCCTCACTGCATTCCTCATCCAACTCATCATCTCCAATGATCATATAAATCTGTTTAGATTTGCATCTATGACCTGGTTTATAAATTTCATCACAATTGAAACATAAACCCTTTCCCTTCCTAGCCTACATTTCACTATAATCGAGTCTCTCGACTTGCCCAGAAACATTTCCTTTAACACCACTTCCTACAAAATTATGGTTAATTCCTTGAGATTGTGGCTTAGGTGTTTTACTGCTTAGCCCTATAGAATTACTTTCCTCAGTACTTGTTGTATCTTTGTAAAAATTTGAAGTGGATTTATTCTTTTTGTAAATGGCCTCAACAATACTCTCTTGAACTCTAGCTGCTGCAATAGCCTCAGTCAGTTTTTGAGGCTCAAGAAGCCTAACACCTCCTATTTCTTCTTTCAACCCTCCAACAAAACATTTTACAAAATATGCCTCATCTAATGCTTGGTTTTCAGCTTCAACAAGTGATCTAAGAAACTCAAACCTCTTTTGGTAATGACTTACTGACAAGGTTTGTTGTAACCTGTTGAATTCAGCTAATGCATTATTATAGGAAGTTTCTACAAATCTAATTTCAACATCTTCCACAAACTGTTTCCAAGACACATTGGAATTAGACTTAAAATATGCCAAAAACCAAGATCCAGCGTCTCCTTCAAGATGAAGAGCCACACTTCTTAATCTCAGTAAATCATTCATAGGATAGAATTGGAAAAAATATTCACATTTCATTACCCAATTCTTAATATCTAATCCATTGAAAACAGGAAAATCAAAACAAGGATTTCTTTGACTTGGATTTCCCATGACAGAATTGTGAACTGAATTAGGATTCCCATTTTCCACAGTGGTATGAGTTGGATTCAGTAGGTTTTTCAAGAGTAGTTCCTTTACTTTTAAGATTGCGTTGGAATTCAGCCATCATAAGTTCCATAGTACTCTACATATTATTGAATTTATCCCCAATTTCTTCCACTGAACGTTGTAACTGATGATGACTATTCATCAATTCTTGTACACGAGAGTGAGTGTTGCGTAATCCTTCCTCAATTGTCTCCTTCAATCGAGTTTCGGCCGCCATGAATGGAAATTAATGCCAAGGACAGATGGCTCTGATACCAAATTGTTGTGATTGTAATCACAGAATTAAGGATTCAAAAGGATGAAATGAGAAACATAAGAAAAATTAAAAAAAATTGATGGAAAGATTTGGATTAATGGAAAAGAATCTGTTACAAAATAAGAATGAAGAGCTTAAAGAAAATACAATTCTCAAATAATTCCTCCCTCTTTCTCTATTTATACCCGTTTTCCCCCCCCAATTACCATAACAGCTGTCAATTAAGTAACTAGCTTTCCCTCCTAAACTTGAATTTCCAATATTCCCGCCTATTTGAAAATCTGTTAATTCTGTTTCTATTACTACTACTTGAATTGTAATGCTCCTTGTCCAGTTGTCCTTCAATTATTCATAACAAATGGTCACTTATTGTGGGATAGGGTCATTTTCCTTGCTTTTTTGTTGGCATTGGTCAATGGGTGTTTTTAGGGATTGCTTTATTAGACCCATGTACAAAATGGAGGACTGACCTAGACTGTGACTTTGTACATTTTTTGGTTTTGTTTGGAGGGATGTCTCATCCTTGCTTCCAGCAAGTTCTTTGCTCCCTTGTATAATCTTTTCTTTTCATCCAAAAAAGTAAGATAATCCAAGCACAAAAACTATGTAATGCCAATTGATTAATTTTAAGTGTAAATGCCAAAAGGTTATACCAATATTGCAGAAAGATTTAAGAGAATTGTGGATATGGAAAATTGTTACAACAAACTATGGACAAACACAGAAATCCACGAAAAAACAAAGACAAGACACAAGATTTACGCGAAAAATCCAAATTGGGAAAAACCACGAGCGAGAGGCAAAAGATATCATTATATCAAAGTGTGAAGAATACAATATGTGAAGAGAACTCTCACACCCAAAACCCGAATTCACCCAAACTATTTCTCTTTGGAGAAGGCTACAAAACTGAGAAAGATAAGTATACAAAAATCCTAGCTACAATACTATATATAGCTGGCTAAAAATATAATATGCCCAAATAACAAAACATGTCCAACCCTTGGGACTTCAGCGTTTCAACCTCAATCCTCCGCTACCACCACTAAGTCTAAACCTCATCTTCCTTTTCCTTCAGCTCGCCGCAATATATGATTTGGGTTGAGTCAAATATCAAATCTCGAATTAGAACTCAAAACACACAGTAACAAAACATCAAGATCACCCAAGCCCCTAATGCAGTACCTCTGTAAAGACCTATTCTGATTATCATATAATAGTCCCCCTATATGTCAATCTTGAAAATTGAGATATTGATTTCAAAATTTCCAACATCATTTTCTGACGGTGTATTATGAGAAGATTCTATTATAATACTATATAGAGGAATCTGATGTGAAACACATGTAGCACAAACTTGTACTAAAAAATATGTAATTAATTCCCAAATTTTATTAGAATGGAATGACTCAAGTCATGATTAACTCACCGATTGCAAATATCACGAAGGCACATGCGCAACCGGCGAAGGGCATGCCCTTCAGCTTCAGCCTTGGCTTTTAACTCAGAGGCCTTGGGGCCAGTAGCCACCTTTGGTGCCTTGGGGAGTTCAGGCAGGGAAGCTGATTTCTGGGACTTCTTAGTTTTGTTGTCAGATGGTATTGACAAAGCAGCTTCAATCAAACGATCAAAAAATATAGATCTATCTTCAGATGATGGTTTGTCCACTACATAGCTGTTAAGAAACAAATATAAAGTACCATTTCATTAGCTTGAAAATCCCTGGTCTAAAGAGTAAAGTCACTAGAACAGGTGGTGAAGTACCGTTTAGAAATGAACAAATTTTGCAAAGACAAAGGAGAAATAGTGTTATCAAGAGACAAATCAATTATCATTATTGATTCCTTCGGTAAAATACCAACAGTTCTTTGTGCCAAAGAGTAGTATTACAAATTATATAACAAATGCTCCAAATGTTACCAGAATCATTGTCAATCAGGAAGAAGATGCATTAAATAAATCGCAAATGCTTAAGATGCTACCAAGTAGCAAGCAGAAAAGGGGATATAAGAATGCAACCACTCAACATATATGTACAAGAATCACCAAACTTTACGGGAAACAAGAAGCTATATAAAAGCTCAAAAATAAAAGCACGAGAGCCTGACACGGACCCCATAGTCCACCATATTAAATCGCATAGAACAATTGGTAACGTAAAATACAAGCTTGATGGATTTTGAAGGTCTTTTTGCAAGTTGTTACTTTAAGGAGTGTTGCTTGCTAAGCAATGAAAACTTTTGACCATAAAAACACGAAGATACTTGATCAGGTGATGGGGGGAAAAAGAAAGAAGAAAGGCAGTCCGGATACCCATGCTCAGCTCGGCTATGCTTATTCGAGTCAAGTTGAAGACTAAGCAAGCAAACTTTCATCAAAGTGACAGCAGAAATAAAGGTTTTATGCTATAAATTGAAAAGAAAATTAACATAACTCATGTAACAAACACTTAACCTCCCTAAAGCAAGGAGCATTATTAGATCAATATCTTGTGCCAAAGTTTTTTCAGCACAGTGATCAAGTATTGACATGCACACAAAGGGAAAGCCTGTAAAAGGGAGTTGATACTGGTGATTATAATCGGCATAGGGACATGAGCATTGGTGTCCAATACGATACCAAGGCCAACGACAAGCTGAAGCTGGACACTTACATAAAGATACATAAATATATGCATAAGCTTCATATAATTAATTGGAACAATCAATGCTTGCCTCATATGATGATTAGGAAGAAAGAAATTGGTTGCTGACTTCAATTGTAAACAAATGGATAAGGTGCGTGCCAATTCACAATGTAGAAAGATTATAAAATTGCTTATTTTGAAGCTGCCATTGCAAGCTTAGGATGACGAATATAATGCACTAGACAGATTAGAAACAGTTAAACACCACACCAAGGAGTAGCGAATAAAACATGGGACTTAATTTGGTAAAACATACACACTATGCTGCGGAAATACTGAAGAATGATCTTCATTCAGCTCAACAGGTGGAAGTGAGCATGTTCCAAGTAAAAATATGGGAAAGTCGGATGGCAATTCTTCCAACAATGTCAGCAGGACAGCCTTAAGTTGCTCATGTGCCTGACAGCACAAACATAGTAACATCAGATGAGGTGTAAAGTCAATTACTTCCACAATGGATTGTCAAAATGTTAAATTTGAGTATGTTCTCTAAAGTAAATTAGCATAAGATGGAAGAGGAATAAGATATTCCAAACAGGTGCTCACATTCTCCGCCCAAAGATGGAACTGAGGTAAGTAGAGTATCGATGGTGTGGTTCTCCTTGCTTCACCAAATATATGCACCAACGCCTCCTCCGGCGTCTTAGCACTGGGATCAGAGAGTAGAGAAGGAAGTCCAAGAGAATGGACGGGAAATTTCTCAAGTTCATGTAAAATTGCAGGTCCCAGATGATCCTGCAAAACTTTAGTAGTAACTATTGGCAGTTCTAATTAGCATAAATTATATCACGAGTTCCAAAAATTTACCAGCCCAACGCCTTCACCACCACATAGAAGAAGCCGAGGCCTGTACACAAGAGGAATAGTAGAACCATAGGAGAGCTTAGAAAGCTTGCTTGATTCTGAAGAAATTGCAATGACAGGAAAAATATCCGATATGATACTCATGGTCTTCTGGAAATGTCTTCGTAGGCATGGTGCAACAACTGATGACAATGGGCGAGACTGCACAATTGAACCTCTATGAGCAGCTGGAGTAATTGTTGACATGGCTTCAATAAAGTGAAATTTTTCCACCTCCACTGAATCAACGTCAATCACAAATTTGTCATCACTTGTGTAAACTTGAGGATATTTTTCACGAAAAGCACGAATGGCAGCTTCAGTGCACAAAGCTTTTAAATCAGCACCACAATATCCTACACAACTAGCTGCAAGTTCCAATTTTAGCTCCTTTGAAGGAGGTTGCTTCCATTTTCGAGTATGAATATCTAATATTTCAGCGCGTGCCTCACAACCAGGCAAAGGAAAATTGAATTCTCGATCAAATCTACCAGGACGCCGCAAGGCTCCATCAATAGCATCAATCCTGTTGGTTGCTCCAATTAAAACAACCTGTCCCCTTGAGTCAAGACCGTCCATCAAGGCAAGTAAAGTTGACACTATGGAATTGTGAATCTGCTCTTGCTTGCTAGATCTAACAGGAGCGAGTCCATCTATCTCATCAAAGAAGATAATGGAAGGTTGATTCCTTTGGGCTTCTTCAAAAAGTAGTTTCAGTTGTCGTTCAGCCTCACCAACCCATTTGCTAAGCACATCAGCACCCTTTCTCATATAAAAACTGACCTTCTGCCCAGCTTTTGAAGCAGCACATGCTAATGCTCTTGCAATCAGTGTTTTCCCTGTACCAGGGGGGCCACACAGTAAAACCCCCCTTGGAGGGGTGATATGGTAATTCGCAAAAAAATCTGGATACAACAATGGAAAGAAAACCATTTCTTTCAGTGCATCAACATACTCAGAAAGGCCACCTATGTCATCAAAACTTACACTCTCATCGATCTGTAATGGTTGAATATCAGCTCCTCCCTTGGAACTTGGCCCAGCAGTTTGGATCCCAGCAGTTGAATTAGCAAAAGCATCACTTTGATGACCCCAACCAGATGCAGCAGCATTCAAACCCCATGCTGATGTCCCATGCATGTCTAGTCCCCCCAAAAGCCAAGGTGGCCCAGCTCTGCTCCCACCTCTTCCCCAAGGAATAGGAGGGCCTTGATCCAGCTCATCCACAAGAAGGGAGTCATCCGAATCTTCAGCTCGTGTTAACCGATGACGTTTATGAACTCGGGGTCCGCCTCTTCTTACATCCCTGCTAACCTTATTCCCCATTCCTTGCTGCAGTACTCTTCGAGGGGATCTCGGTCTTTGCTTACCCTCCTCAAGAGAGAGCCTGCGCACATCAGCCCGGTTACGAAGATCATATCGTCGCCTGCCTTCCTGTTCGTCCTCACCCTCTTCATCATCACCATCTTCCTCACCTTCATCTTCACCCTC
The DNA here is from genome assembly GCA_034770075.1 of Aralia elata. Classification (NCBI taxonomy): domain Eukaryota; kingdom Viridiplantae; phylum Streptophyta; class Magnoliopsida; order Apiales; family Araliaceae; genus Aralia; species Aralia elata. The sequence goes on along the minus strand of CM068385.1, from coordinate 5,601,074 downwards.
ACCCTCATCTTCACGGTCACCATCCCCGCCAACCTCATCCTCACCGTCATTATCCTCCACATCATTCCTATTTTCCCGTACATCTTGGCCAACTTTTTCCTCAGAAGTATCTTCTTCATCATCATATTCTATATTTATCTGTTCCCTTGCAACTGCTTTTCCACGACGAGGTCGCAGTCCTGCACGACGAGGTCTCAATCCTTCACGTCTAGGCAATAACTCATCCTCACTATTATCAATCCGATTCCTCGAGCTTCTATACTTGGGGCTCTGAAATGAAATCACACAGCACTTTAGTCCCCAGATAAAATAACTATCTCAGACCATAATGAGACAACACTGAAACCTATAAAATCCATCAAAACCAAACAAAAAGCTGATCTATACTATTATTGCATGATTGGAGAATATTAAACCTCACCATTAGGTCATTGTCCTCTGTTCCAGAACTATCAGTGTAGTCTTCCAGGTTTACAGCCATCCTCCTTTTTCTCGTAGAACGCCGAAGATTGGTTGCGACTGACTGAAAAAAAACTAGGACAGTAAATTGTCAGAAATAGAAAATTACATAAATAAAAAATAAAATAAATTTAAAAAATAGAAAAGAAAGTGGTAATGTGGAAATAACTAAGAGAAGATGACTCGTGTTTGGACCAGAACAAAAGGGCATTATCTCCTATCTGATATGAGGAAAGATCATGCTAGGGAGTATGTGTACCCATGCGTTTACAAGATGATACAAGCAAGCAATAAGAAATTGAAGTCATCATGGAAAATTCTTGAAACCACGAGTAAAAATGATACTATTGTGCAGAAGAGAGGCCAAAAAAATGCTATCACTGAAAATGCGTAGATTCTGTCAATTAATGACGTGGACAAATGAGACCAAGCATATATACTTCAGAAGAGTTGTATTATACCAAATACACATTAACTATACATTTCAAAGATGAAATAAAAACACATCTAGCATGCTCTTTAGTTGTTCAATATTAGCATGTTCATTAGAGTCTAGATATAGAAAGAATCTTAATCAATGCATGGAGCTTATAAATATCAAGACATCAACGATGCAAGTTCATGGCACAAGGTAAACGAATATTTTTATATATACAACGGAAAAAACTTAATAAATAAATAAATAAATAATCTTCAACTGATCTAGCCCATAGTATCTATAAAATACACTTGAGATAAAAATGGGAAAGACACATACATTTGCATTTGGAGTCTTCACAGGCCGGTTTCCGGTACGCAACATCTTTGCAATCTGAGACGCTGCAGTCCTTGTTTTAGTCTTGCTTCGCTTAGGGCGATGAATGGGGGTTGTGTAATATCCGAACGAGCGACCATATACTTTTGGACTTCTCCGTAGCCTATCACTTGTCCGTTGGGGCCTGTCCCCTTGACCAGACCCTTTAGAATACATTGGCAGTCACTAAGCTTGTTGACTATATCTTATCATGAACATCAAATAGCCAACCTATATAATATTTAGACATAAGCAAAATCATATTTCTGCAATCAATCAGCAGGCACAAATGACAATAACAATCCACATCATAGTTAAAAATAGAAGCACGAAACAATTGAAAATTTTTAACGTAATATATGCAGAAAATTGTTCAGTATATGTATATTAATATGGTAATAGCAACTTGTTTTGATAAATCTAAAGTTTCTAGTGTTTTCTGACCAAGAATCATAGAGCATATCATCTTTCCTCCTTGAAGAATGGCAACAGCACTTGCACTAAGCACGAATTGAATAAAACCAAGCAGAACAAAGATACTGGCATCTACAATCTTTACATAAACCACCAATCTCATCTGTGATAGGTAAAGTAGGCTCTCTTAGAACTGTTTCCAAATTAACTAGCTAAAGGTTGCAACAAGCCTAGCTATCCAAGTATAAGCCATGACTTTTATTCCAAGTATTTCAGCTAAAACCTATTAAATAATAAACATGTGAGGAAAATAAGTAGGCACCAGACATGGGACACACTGAAAATCATACATTTAAACAATATCAGTTTAATCAAATTATTAACAAAATATAAATTAAATTAATCCCCCACTTCATCATTCATCCAAAGTCCACCTTGAAATATAAAATTAACAGCTATAATGTACGGCTTGAATCTCCAGATAATTTTAAAATAATTGCATTATTTAAATTACATAAGTTAAACAATGTATGAAATGAAATTTATTCCTTTCTATCGATGAAGGTGTTTCCTAGACCTTTTACTTTACTTTACAAAAACTTAATTAAATTCAAAAGAAACGATCCCATTTTAAGGGATAATCAAATACTACCTAAATCATCAAAATGATTCCGTCATTAAACAGAAATTAACAAATGGTGATAGAAAAATGAGCGCAAAAAAGCTCAAAAACAGGCCATCTATTCGAGACTCAATCATGTATACGAATATACATACATATATATACACACACACACATATGCATTAATATAAGTATCGAATGTGGTTGAGAGAGAAATGAAAAATTATATTAGAAATCAAAGCTATACGCAGAATATGGAAAAGGGAAAGATACAATTGGATAAAGCCCTAGCTCTGATAGGAAATCTTCGCCCAATTTTCTTCTTCTTCTTGTGCTTCTTTCTTCTTCTTCGTCTTCCCCTGCTCTCTCTCCACTGATCCTTTCAGAAACTCTCTGTGTACCCTCCTGGCGTTAGGGCTTTTGACGATTTTCTATTTTTTTTTTAAAAAACAATTATTTGTTTTTTTGAGGCAAACAATATTGTTTTTTCGCGGTGAGTGGAGCAGTAATAAGTGGGGACCGTATTTAAACATCAGTTTTCTTAACATGTGTCCATGTGCCCTAAGGACACATGTTAAGCACGAAAAATAAAAATTAGGATTCATTAAATATTATTCTCTCTGTTCCTAAAAGATTGTCGTTTAAAATTAATTCACGCAGATTAAGGAATGCAATTACTCCTTATGAAAAATACTATATTACCCTTGTTTTAATTATCTCAACTATCACTCCGTCCCAAATTAATTGCACAATTTTGACCATTTTAAGTCAAATTGACTATTTTTAGAATTAATAATTAAGCATATATAAATATATTTCTAAAATTATAAAAATTGGAGTTAGTAATAAATTGTATATACTTTCTTTTGGTTATAATCTCTTCACTTATATTTTAGCAAAAATAATACAAAGATTAGTTTTAAAAATAGTCAATTTGACTTAAAATGGTCAAAATTGTGCAATTAATTTGGGACGGAGGGAGTAATTATTAACTTTGTAGATTTCAAAAAGGAGTATACTACCAACCATGAGATTATGAAGAAGAAGTATTGGGAAGAGAAGAGATTTGTAAAGACATTTCAATAATCAAGAAGAGTTTTGTTTTTTTTAAGAAAAATCATTAAGTAAGAGAACTTTAAATAAGGGTAAAGTTGGAAAAAATTACTTTATCTGCATTGATAAACTCAAAACGTCAATCTTTTTGGAACAAAAATTACTTCCTAAAACGACAATCTTTTAGGAACAGAGGGAATATTTATTTATACATTTACACTGAATTCAATGCATAAAAAAATAATATGTTAGTAAACCTCATGCATTGAATTCAGTACAAATACATAAACAAATAATATTTAGTAGGCTCCATCTCTTATTTTTCGTGCTTAGCATGTGACCTTAAGATACATGTTAAGAGGATCCTTTAAACATTTATCCCCTTTTTAAAAATAAAAAAAAAAATTTATTAACTCAAACTCACTGGTCCCTCCCTCCCAAATTGTCTATATTTTTGACCATTTATACACTTATTAAGAAATATAATTATTATGTTAAATTTATTTTTAAAAGTACAATTATATCCACAATTATGCAATTTAGAAATTATGAGAAAAAAGAATAGATAAGATAAGATAAACTTATAATATAATTACTTTAATTGTCTAAAAAAAAGTAAAATGTAGTTATTTTGGTACAATAAAAATTCTTTAAAACATCAAATAATTTAGAATGGAGTGAGTAATATTATTATAAGTAATAGTTTAATGTTTGTTTTTTTCGGATAATATAGGAATTAGGAAAAGAAGTCCTATTTACTTTTTCTTAATTTTCTCCCATTTTCCTTTCTTTTCTAGAATTTTGTAAGAAAATATTAATATTTGGGAAAAGGATTTTGATATACAGGTGTATTCTTTTGTATATGATACTTTATTTTTTAATTAAGCTAGATTTTATAAACTTAATTTATATTGTGAATATTAAATAATTTTTTACTTTCTAATTATCAGGGGAAGAGGTACAACTTATTTGGATCGTTTAAAATATTTAAAACCTGGGAGGAAAATTAGTTTAATTAAGTAAAAATAATAATTAATTGATATGCTCTCTTCCCTCCACAAAGAATCTTATTTACAAATTTGCACTAAATATTAAGAATATTTGTTTCATGCTTAGCAGTGGTGACATGATAATAAATTTTTTGTGAGAAATTTAAAGACATTTTGTCATTTTATACCGTTGTAAATAAAAGGATAATCATTTTTGTTTAATAGAAAAATTGACAAATGAGATTATTTTTGTAGAAAAGAGAAAGTGCTACATAAGTTATAGTGATTATATATAGATCTAAGAGCAATGTTACAGTGACAAAAGAAAATTCTAAAAAATTGAATACAAAATAATGTATAAAATTATAATTTGTTTATGTTCCACCATTTATGGGTAAATCCAATCATTAATAATCAATTATTATCATACACATTATTTTATATATATTTTTTTGTATCTAATTCTTTGTCACCAAAATATTGTTATCCATAGATATAAACATTAATTTTTTTTTAAAATGTTGACAAAAAAGGTACAGCACAATGCACATTCTTTCTTAGTATCAACAAATGCCGGCGGCAATTACTTACAGTATGACATTAAAATTTACTTCGGATCAAATTTTTTCGCTTTTAACAATCATAAAGTCAGGAAATTAAGCAAGGATTGAGCTGCAAGCATCAACGACTTGCGACGAATGAGATTGTGTTGCATTATAAAATTGACCCCTATATCACATATATAGTTAAAATATTACTAACAATAGTTATCTACGCAACAAAAAAGTTAAAATCGCAAGATATATCATTTTCCAAATATTTTTAAGAGCTAGATATTGCACATATGCTACTGAATATGGGAACATCCACAGAAAGAGGTCATCAAATATTTAGAACCTGAAGTCTTTGTTGATGAACACCATCAGAAACTATCAACTCATCTTCTTTTTCCACAGGCGAAACGATCAGTTCTACATCTTCATAATCATCATCATCATCATCATCCTCATCTTCTTCATCAACGTCTTCATTGTCATCAATATGCTTGGGGAACTTCACAGCATTTAGCTCATTCAAACAATGCTGGCCTTGTCCTACAAGCTGGTAAGCTTCCATCTGTTCTTCCGCTGTTTTTGCTAGAGAGAGAAGAATATTCTTGGCTTTCTGATCTGGAGGAACCCCAGTAGATTCCATCTCTTTGAACCAAACTACAGCATTTCCAAAATCCATGTTCTTACCGTATGCATCCATGATTGTAGTGAAGACGGTCTGATTCGCTTTTATGCCACTTACACGCATTTCTTCATATTTCTTCATCATCTTCTCTAAATCATTAGCCTTAGCATACCCTTTGATAAGAATCCCATATGTAACAACATTGGGTTTAAATCCATCTTGTTTTATTCTTCTGAAGAATTTCTCAGCACCCTCCATATCAGATGCATTTACATAAGCCGATAACATCGTTGTATAAGAGCAAAGATCAGGTGTACACCTACCAAAAATAAACATCAAATTTTACCATCAGCTCATATGCACTGCATACCAGATCAGATGTTAATTTTCCAATATGGAAAATATCCATGCTCCAAAAATACCCTTTTCAATCTAGTGGTGAACCTAGTGCATATTTTGACTAGGATAAAAATGGCATGCCCTAGGCCCAATAAGCAAACTAATTGAGCAGTAGACCGTAGTATGTTCAATCACCACAAAAGTATTTCGTTGTTAGATGGAGAAGAAGGGTGATTGCACACTTGCCAAGGGATCACCATAACCAAGTTACTATAGATAGGTATATGTATATAATAGCTTCAAAAGACATTTAAAGCCTAGAAGCAGTTATAACTGTGGATGAACATGAGAGAAAATTATCTACTATTCCCTCTATTCCACAAAAAGAGTTCCATCTGATTTTTTTCCCCTAGACAATTTGTGAAATCCTATATTTCAAAGTTGATATTAATTTATTTAATTTTGAATTTTTGATCAATGCAATAGTCAATATTGTAAACTATTTAAAAAGTATTAACAAGTACAAAATTGTTATTATGAAGAATTAAATAAATTTACAACTCAATTTGAATTTTTGGATTTTGCAAAATAATTAGGAACAGAGCCAAATTGCACTCTTTTTTCTTTGAAACGGAGAAAGTATCATTTAGTGTACATTTAACATCAGAAATATACATCTTTCTTTAGCCCATAAAAGATATAAAGTATGTGAAAGACATATTTTTTCAAGTTTTCAAGTATTACTGCCTCACAGTACAACTTTAACATACTCATTCTACACTTTTACTGTAGATGCAATTTGGTACAGTTCTAGGTGGGTGAAATGAAAATAAGCTACAAATAACTTTCATTAGTGAATCTTTCCAACTATGATGTCAAAGAATTATTCACGTAGATAAGGGAAAATAAATGTTCTAAGCACACCAGTTGTAAGGATACTATATTCACAAACACTAATCTGCTCCCAAAAAGTCGATTAATATGATGATTCCAGAAGTAAACATAATCCAACCACAAGTAATTTAAAACTAAAGAGTTCAGTTTTAGGCATTTGCAGGGCTAAATAAAGGATGCACCAGGAGAGCACCTTAATTATCCTATCCTCGTATTTTTTGTTCAAAGTATTAGATGTTTCAATCCTACAAGCCAATCAATGGTAGAAAAAGGAGAGGTTAGCTACGGGGAAATCTTGGACACCTGAGACTCAACAGGAGTAGCCATTAATAAAGAGCCAGCCACTTATAGCAGCAGATAAAGAAGATATATAACGTATGAGGGAAGGAGGGTAAGTAATATGAAGAGCAAAGACGAGAAGCGAGAGAGAGAGAGAGAGAGCCTATGAGAGAAGGAGAAGGTAAGGGATAAGAAAGTAGAAAACAAGATGAAGAACAAAGAAGAGAAGTATAGAGAGAGAGTGGTTTCCACAAAAATGTGTGATAGATGAAAAACTTATGTCTCACAAGGTTGATTCATCTCCAATAACAAAATAAAAAACCAACAAAGTGAAGAGGATTATTTCTGCCTTTAATACCTTATTTTGCATTTTGAGCATTATAAATAAACTGAAAGGATTGGATTTGATGATTTGTGGAGCATAAAGTGAACTTTAGCTTAATATTTATAACTAAATTTTCGCTCGAGGACTATAATGATATATCTCCCTACATCTACACTATCTTCCTCCTGAGGTATCACATATCAGCCCAACTCCAATTGCCAATCACTCAAGAGTGCCTCTGAATGTTTCCTCGTGCGTACATGGGTGTGAGTCTCAGGGTGAGTTTGTCAAGATCTGAACTCATAAACTTATATATTACATATGTCGATAACAAAGCACTGGAATGATCCTGACTCAGCTCAATAAATGTTACCTGTCTCTTCGCATGCTCTTGAAGATGGTACGAGCTTGCTCCACCATTCCCGATATTGCAAATGCATCAAGTAAAATATTATAAGCTTTTTGTGTTGGCCTGGAAAGAGAAAAAAGACATTCCTCTTTACATGGCAATCAGATGGTCACGAAACTCTATATATAAAATAACCTGGAATTAGCTTAACACACCTGACACCAGCATCAAGCATCTCCTCAAAAACAGCTAATGCTTCTTCTTCCCTTCTAGCTTTCCCATAAGCATTAATGAGTAAGGCGTAGCTCACAACATCAGGTCGAAGATCAGCTCTTTGCATCTAAAATTAGCATTACTCTGATGAAATCATTATAAACTTAAATTAAAAGGGAAAGCCAAGTCCAAATTTAAAGAAAAAAAATCCTTTCACAGCTCAAAATGAACATCCAGGAAGTATGAGGTAAAATAAGGAGCAAATTTCGGTTATTTTAATACCAGAAATAAATTCCTTTAGAAAGATTTTTAAAAGAGAGAGGTCAAATAGAATGATTATTATCTCTCATCATCAATCTCAGTAACTTTGAAGCTGTTCCTTACACAAATAGAGAAGGTAAGATTTTAACAAACATATCTATACATGTATATTAAAACACGGGCAGCTACTAAGAACATCCTCAAGTTCATCTTGCAAGCAAAGAAAGGAGTTGCCGCAGCACTTCTAGAGGCTATTATCAGAGCTAATAATAAGTTGTCCAACAGAATTTTTCCTTTTTAATTTCCTTAAATAATTTGTAAGGGGACGAATTTCGTAAAGCCAAAGGCAATTACATGAAAAAAGCCAATATGGATTTAAATTTAACCTATATAAAGGGAAAAACAATCACATTTTTATTTAAATTTACCTGGTCATAAATTCTTGCGACCTCCTTGTAATTAGTTTCATATGACATTAAGCTGTTATATGTAACTGTAGTGTGCCGAATTCCTCGCTCAGCCATTAATGAAAATAGTTTACGAGCTTTGTCATAGCTCCCAGCCTTTTTATGCATATAAATCATCATGTGGAACATTTTCTGGTCTGGCTTTAAAGGTGAAATCTCCTTGTTCAGAAGGGTTTCAAAAATCTCTTCAGCTTCTTTAAACTTGTCTCCCTGCAATATTCCCAGTTACACTAACGAGGTTCAAAGTTCCAGTCTAGACATAAGAGCAACAAGGCAACGATAATACACCTATATCTTACTCAATAAACAAACACGAGCGCATAAATGTTATTAGGCCACAGCAAAAAAATAAAATAAAAATAAATAAAAATAAAAATTACACCGAGAGCTACTAAGGAAGGAAGAAGAAGGAGCCATCCCTCATACTATAGGAATTGTGATGCATAAAATGTGTTCAAGACGAACAAATGCAATATGCACAAAATTTTAAGTTTTCTTCTCTAACTTTTTATAACATCAGCAAAAAACATACAATAATCTGAAAAGATCTATCTTGAACTGATTCTCCTTGCCACCGTCAGTGTTATTAGTTATTACCAACCACACTCCAGCAATATATCAGAGAAAAAATTTAGACTGTAACCATAATATGACCCATCAGAGTAAATCGATCCTGTCAAAAATGAGTCTTATTTGTAGGTTTGATTTTAACCTGTGGATATTTTATCCATATAGTTACATTAATTCACATTTGAACCGTACAGGTATTTATATTCAAGCACTTCAAGCAGCAAACACCTTTTCAAAGTATTCATCACTATTTCACAAATTTGATTAGGCAAGATATAATGCGATTCTATACCGTATTGTCAGACTGCTTCTCTTCTCTTTATCTTAGAACCTTCACCCAAGAGTGTTCAGACTAATGATTTTGTTGATTTTATATCATGAATGCCTACGATGCTAACTTGACACATATAGCCAAGAATTAAGATATACAAAAATCCAGTTACCTCAACAAATATTTTAAGAATTATTTGATATGTTACAGCAGAAGGCTCAGGTCCTGAAGATTGCATCCTTCGAAACGTTGCTTCTGCTTTATTGTATTGACCTCCTTTTCCATATGCTTCCATAAGAGCAGTGTGGGATACCACACTCGGGGGATAGCCCTTTTTGTTCATGTAGCCTAAAACCCTTTCAGCCTTGTTAAAGTCCCCCTGCTTTCCATAAGCTGTAATAAGCATCAGAGCATCCATCTCGTTGAAATCCCACCAATGTTGAGTCCGTAGCCATTCAAGAATCTAGAGGAGAAAGAAGATTAATGCAATCAAAGGTATTAGAACATCGAATCAGATTGAACAGAAAAAATAAAGAAATCATGTGCAGAATCTGTTCCTCTTCATATATAAAAAAGAAAACAAATCTGAGCCTAGATAGTCAGAGCAATTCCCTCCTGAAGGTCTCAGTATATATAATTGTTGACCGAAAAATTTACACTAGATTCCGCTTCTCATTATTTATGCTTAACTAGTTTTATATACGACATATAATGATGCAAAATGTTATATAATTATATGGAACACATGGAAATTGAGTTTAGTCACGTTACATTATTTATCATTAAAGATTTGTAGCTTGTCCTCTTCACAATTAACTAAGACTTCAAAATGGTAGCAAGGAGATCATAATATTAACCCACGTTGGATAGCCTAATGTTCTATGGAATTTTAATCATATTCATGTCTCTTTGTATCTTGCTGGTTTCAGTTAAGAAGAGGTTGGACGAGTTTACTAGGGATTTTGTGGCAGGGTAACGAAGAGGGGGACAAATATAACCTTGTGAGTTTGATGAGTAAATGACTATGGATGTTGGTGGTGGTCCTGGTGGAGGAGGGTCATCTTTGCAATAGGGTAGTGGTTAGTAAATTTGTGGTTGGTCAGGAGGTTGCTTTGCTGCCGAGAGGATGATTCCTTATGGAGGTAGGGTGTGGAAGGCCATTTCTAAGGGGTTGGAAGTTTTCGTTCAGACCACAAAGTACGTGGTGGGGGATGGAAGGAGGATCCTTTTTGGCTCAAACTATTAGGTTTATTAACCTATTTTCCATCACGGTAATGGGGATACTTTGGTGGTAGATTATGCGTCAGAGGTTCCAAGATTGGGAGTTGGAGGAGGTGGAGTCCTTGTTTATGCTATTAGTGGAGGTTGGTCCCCAAGGGGAAGGGGGACGATTCTAGTAGATGGAAGGAGCATGGGAGGGGTTTGTTTTCTATGAGGTTGTTTTATCGGTTTTAATAGGGACCATGAAGCGGAGTTTCCTAGGCTAGGTGCACCATTTGGCACATGAGAGCTCCTCATCCTCAAAAGGAACCTTCCTCGCTTGGACAGCTGCTTCAGGAGAGGCATTGACGCAAGAATTTGTGGAAACGTAACAAGTTCATTGAGAATAGATGCATTATGTGCCACGGGGATTGGGAGTCAATAGATCATGTGTTTCACCAATTGAGGTTGTGCAGGATTTGGGAGTTTTTTCTAGTGCTGTTAAAGTGGGTGATACCAAAATAAGCATTGAGGCTTTTCCAGGCGTGAGGTGTTATCAAGGTCAATAGGGAGATGCGTAGGCGGGGCAGTGATTCCCAATTGTTTGTGGTGGACTATGTGGAGTGAGAGGAATTGCATAGTGTTTAGGGCAAGGAAAGACCTTTTGTACATATTCATATTCTGTTTTAGTTAAATATGTTTTTTTGTTGAGGGAAGCAAATCCTTGTTCTACAGTTTGTGAAGTTTGAGACTGGGTGGCTGCCGCAGCTTGTGATAATTGGTTTGCCTTTTGTGCGCTCTTAGACCCTTTTTTGTCATGGTATTCTTTTTGTAGGGACTGCGATTTTGTGCGTAGTCTCCTGCCTCACTTTTTTGTATACTCATAGTGTACATGGGAGCCACCCCCTTTCGGTGGCTTTCTTTTATAAATTATTACTTTAGGAGAGAAAATGAAAATAATAAGAGTAGCACTTGCATACCTCACCAACAAGTTTCCATTTCTTCAGCTGCTTAAATCTAACCAAGGTTCCGAGAACCAGGTCTTTAGGAAGAGCCTCATTCTTGACCCTTTGACTTCGGAGTACTGAAACTGCAGAGCCAACCTCTTCAATTTCATTCATCAACTTCCTCCAGTTCTTCTGATTTGCTTCATCATTAGCATCCTTGAAGACTTCTATTTTCTTCCTCTTTTGCATGAACTTTCGAGGTGCCAACATACCGAGACAAACTATCTCTGCTCTTCTATGGATTTTGACATTGGCTTTAACTGAATTCCCACTTATATTCTGGTTACTGGATTAAAGCACATACATATGAGTGACACATATATTATAAACTTCTCATACTACTATTATCAAAGCTGGGTTCCAGAAACCACATCTGCTAAACAATACAAGTGGAGTATATACAACAATAAAATGGCACTATTAGTATCCCTTTGTGTGATATGGTCATTCTACTAGAGTACACTTTGTTTGGTTACAAATTATAATTAGAAGAACCAAACAAACACTGATCTTTGAAAAAGACGTACTCCGTTCCAATATATAAGAGCCGTTTTGACTTGTTGAAGTCAATTTGAGATATTTTAAACTCAAATCAAATCTAGTATGAATTCGTATAATTTAATTTGGTGCAATTATGAAATTTATAAGCTATCTTAAAAGTACTATTTACAGGATTTGTTATTTCAAAATTTAAATTAATAACATCAATTTGAATTTGAGAATGTCTCAAATTGACTTCTAAAAGTCAAAATTGCTCTTATATTTTGGGACGCAGGGAGGGGTACTGTTTTCCTTTGTTTCTTTTCCCAAAACTTTATGTTAAAGATATCGCCATGGTAAAAGAGATGCAGAAATTCTGATTATTCCAGTTTATATATCTGATGAATGATCTCTAACTATATAATCAAGCTCTTCATCTAAATCAAAAGGGAGTTTTTTTCAAGAGGATTATATGAGGGAATTTGTGCCCTTTTAATATAATCAAAAAGTGAGTCTATTTCTATAGCAATTATGGGACTGCCAATAGCCCACCCATATAAATTATGATTGCAATGTTATACTGACTATGGGAGCAAAAACAAATTCAACTCTTCGACGTTAGCAAGATGATCAATCATAATGTCAATAAGGAACATAAAGAGGCATTGAGCCTGTTTGTGTTTGGATTGGCTTTTTGGAGGTTGATATTGCTTTTCAGCATCAAAAGGCAACTTTCTAACTTTTGGATTGGCTTTTTGGATCCAGATAATCCGAAGTGGAAATTTTTGAAAACCAAGGGTGTTGCTTTTGGAATTTTTGCGAATCACAAGAATCCAGAAGTGAATCCAAGCAGACTCATTATTGGCAGTCAGTAGCAGGTAATCATAAGAAATACCAATTAGCCTCACCAAGAACTATGATTGGAGCTTGTATATATATACTATAATTCAATCAGTACTGAAATGGAGTTATATTCTGAATTTCACAAATTACATCTAACAGAATTACCGTTCAGAGCTCTTGACCTAATTATTCATTTTCTAGTCATTCCAAACAAGTATGAATTGGGTTAAATGGAGTGTTAAAACTATGCCAGTGCTCCTGAAAACAAAATTTTGAATTCCTAAACACAAATTCTGGCCCTAATTGTTCCACCTACCAACACTATTAATTTGAAACAATGAATATACTGATTCCAAAGAACCTACTTAAGAGCTTATTACAATTCCCACCAACCAAAGGAAACATATAATAAAATAAAGGTCCATATTTATGCCAAAAGAATTTACCCAATTCAGGGTAGAAAAAACATGAAACCATATAGTTTTGGAGTTCATTATAATTTCATAATGCAATGTTAACACACAGCATAAACATTCAGATAATAAAAATGAAAGAATTAAAAGGTAAAAGCAAACAGAAAACAAACCTCCAAGTAACAGGGATTGGAGGTGAAACAAAAGACTTGTGGAACAACATTGTTTGTGGCATTTTGCTCTCTCTCCGCCACCAATTTCTGCTCACACCCTTCAATTCGTCTCACAAGGAAGGACGCAGTAGCTGAAATATCAGCAGATAATAGTGTTAATTTTTACTATTTCTTATTTCGTTTTTGGATAGAATATGGAGCAGATATTTATTGGTTTGGTTAAATGCATAAACATCCCTTATATTTAAGGTCAATGTTCAATAACAAGCCCAATAGATTAAAAGTATGCGCTTGCACCCCTGTCCAATTGTCCTTGTGTTTTGGGTCAAGTGTCTTTTTTTAATGTGTCTGTATTTAAAATATATATATATATATATATGAAAAATGAAGTATGTGTCTTAGATACATATAAGCTTGTGTGTGTCTTGCACGTAATACGACGTAGTTTTAATTGATAAATTCGTAAAATGTATTAATAAAAATGGTAAAATGTCAAAAACATCATTAATAAAATATCTTGAAATAATATGACACACATAAATTTATATGTGTATAAGAAACATATTTCCATATATATATATATATATATATATATATATATATATATATATATATACACACACATACATGTATGTGGAAGCCGATCGTTGTTTAAAAAAGCGGACACGGTGTCAAAATATTGGTCACTCGATTTGGTGTATTTAGTTACTATTTTAATAACTATTACATGAACTAAAATTTTAATCATTATCAATATAAATATTGTATATATGCAAATTTTTGTCATTACAGAAAGAAATAATGAAGTAGTGGAAAAATATAACGACGCGACAAAGAAAAAACGTGACAAAATAATGTAAGAGAAAGAGTAATAATAAAAAAATAAAATATTTATATTTGCATATACTAACTTGTCAAATAATAATAACGATAATAAAAGATAATAGGTATATATACATACTACTTATTAAAAATAATACTTCATTTGTTACAAATTATAAGATCATTGTTGATTTTGATAGTCAAAATAAGACATTTTAAAACTTAAAATTGAAATAATTTATTAAAAATTATGAAACAACAAATGTTACAATAAGTAGTACCTTTTAGACAATTTATAATATTCATCACTGTATCGACTAAATTTAAAGGAAATCATGTCAATTTTGAGTTTGAAAATGTCTTAAGTTAACTTTAAAAAATTAATATGATCTTATATTTTGAAACGGAGAAAGTACTAATAATTATTACTAGGTAACAAGAATAGGATGATGATGTCGAATAGTACTAGGAGGATAAAGATTTATAACTATGAATCTGTGAAAGAAAAAAAAAAGCGAACTATGATTATATCGTTGTTGCAATTGGGAAGTATGTTAAAGATTAAGACTAAGTATTAGCTTGATTTGCCAAACACTTGGTTGTGGATGTATATATATATTCAATTTTTGTTGTAATTGTTTCAATCTCGTTGATAATTAACTTCCAAAATTTTGAAAAAAATGTCTACTGAAGTCTACAATTGGGATTCCCCATACATTCATATGAGAAAGAGTTTTGCAGATTTTTATAATTTATCTACTCTTAAAAAAAGGTAATGAAATTAGGATCACTAAATAATAGTTGTAGACACCCAAAATTTGTACATCTTTTCTCTAACAATGGCAGGAGAGCAAAAATGTCATTTCATTTAAAGCTCAAGATGTTAAAACAAAGATTACAAGTCTCAGAACGAGTATTCAGAGTCCCCACAATGACCTCTGAGTGACAAGTTACATAAAAGAAGATAAACGACGAGTCGGCGTTTATAAAAGTATGGTTTTTTCCTTTTTCTTTATCTTCCCAAATTTGAAATTGATGAAACTTAATGTCATTATGTAGCTCTCGAAAAGTGCTCTTCGAATTGGTATGACTCGTTTTCTAATTTTTCTCAGTTTCAAAGTTATGGACATTTCAGTACATGACACGAAAAAATTTACAGTACACGACACCAAAACCGATGCAGGTAGGCTCGCCCTAGGGTTGTCGTAGGTGGATCTGCAGCAGGCCTAAGGTGCCTATATAAGGCGATTTTGGCTCATTTTTTTTTTAGAGAATAAGGCATTTTAGAGAAAGAAAATGTGTTATATAGGGAGAGAAATAAATAAAGGAAAAGAAAAAACTCTCTGACTTGATCTAGTTTTTCTCATCAAATCTTCCATCAAAATACCTTCAACCAACCCACACAAAACTTAAGGAGGATGAACCTCTTACTTCCAAAGTCCATTTCTCATCTTTATACTAGATATAGCTTAGATATATCTTATTTTGTCAATTATTGTGCTTGAGCTTTGTTTGTTTATGGTTGTTTCTTCATTAAAGATTCTCTTAGCATCCTATATCATATTTAAAGGTGTTTGGATCCTATTTTGAGTCATGAGTAGTTAGAGATGGTTTCTCATCATAGAAATTCCTCCTAACAAACTTATAAAGTTATTTGAACGGTGATTCGATATAAATCTAGCTCATTTTTGTCGATTGTTGTGTTTGGACTTTGTTTATTTTTGGTTATTTCTTCATTTAAGGTTTTCCTAACATCTTAAATCATATTTAGAGGTGTTTGGATCTTATTTTAGGGATTATGGATGGTTAGAGATGATTTCTCACGGATGAAATCTCCTCCTATTCAACTGAGGATATCCTTTTAGTAATTTATTGATTTTAACTTCGATTCAACGCCTTTTACCGATTATTTTTGCTTGGGAGTTATTTTTTTATTGATTTTTAGGTTACCCAAATATCCTAGATTAATATCTAGTGGTGAGGGGATCTTACTTTTTGGCCACCGAGGAATTTTTATGAATAAAATCTCCTTATAGCCAATCTAGGATATATATCCGATTAGATCTCGATATGTTATTTTATAGATCTATGAAATCTTAGGTCTATGGGTTTCATTACCTAGACTACAAGTTTCATTAATAGATCTCGTCGATATGTGATAGATCCTTGCGATTTAGATAATAATTGGTGATATAATTCGTTTCATACGATTAGTTAATGCTATAATTACTATGTTATTGATTTGTTGTGCGATCTATGAATTTAGGGTTTATGGAAGTCCTTTCCTAGACTTTAAACTCCGTTTATAGATCTTGATGCATTGTTGGATATGATTACGAATCATATGAGCCTAAGCTTGAATTCAAGGCTCTTAGACATCATATGTTAACTGGAATTGAAGGATATTCCCAAGATGGACATAGTCAACGATTGTAATTTTTGCGTTTTGATAATTGTAAATATAATCTAGGGCTTAAAACGATATCGAGGGTTTTTATCCCACGAAAATTGAATTTAAGGCCTCTTGATAGTGAATTTTGTTATTTTGATGTGCTTGGAGTTATTTAAATGACTTATATACCCTCGGGTAGTTCCAACTCTATTTTCGATGCTTGATTTACCTTTCGACATACGAAAACGATTTTTCGAACAAAATTACAAAGATCTTTTAAAATTGAATCAAATTAGGTTATTAGATTAATTCTAGGCTAAATTGAAAGTAATAGAGAGTATCGATTCTTATTTGACGAATGGTTTGTAAAACAATATTTTTCCTAAAACGACACTTTAAAATTCTTGTAAAGCGAAACTAAAATAAAACTTTTCCTTCGAATTGAATCCTTTGTACATAGGTTCAAAGAGGCTTAGAAGTTGCTTTTAAGATAATGCACCCACCAAAACTTTGACGATTCTAAAATACGGCACCCTAGATTCCATGACTTGACCTCAGGTAAGGGTGTAAATGAACCGAGTCGAGCCAATTATTGAGTTGCTCATAGTTGGTTCACAAAATTTATCGAATATAAAATAATATTTGATTGAGGCTCGTTTAGCTACCGAGTCGAGCACGATCTCGAATCGTGCCCAAACAGTTTGAACTTTTTAAACGAATATGATCCAAGTATCAATAGAAAATTACAATTTGAGGAGGCTCGAGTAATTTATCGAACTTTAAAATTTGCTCGTATTTGAATCATTTATATTTTGAGTCGAGCTCAAATCGAACTTTTAGTCGAGCGAGTATGAATCAAGCCTAAACTGTTTGCTTATTTAATAGCCTTAACCTCATGAGAAAATCCCTAGGTTATTTACATCTTATGAATTGATTGTAGGAGACGACACCCTAGATTTCTCGGGAGATGACCCCTAGGTTATTTACATCTTATGACTTGATTATAGGAGATAATAGCCTAGATTCCACAACTTGATCTTAGGAGACAACCCCTAGATTATTTAAATTGCATGACTCTGATATCAAAATGGTGACTGGTAAAGTTGGTGAAACCATTAGTGTTGATGGTAATTGATGAGTGGGTTTTATACCTACGAATTAGTTATCCTTTGAACTCAATTCTTTGCTATCCTTAGGTGTTTTTAGTATCTATTTACTTGTTTTATGCTTTTATTGTGCAGGGAACAGTTGTGGACGATTGTGGTGGTTTTTGGCAAAATGGGGGCAAAAGAGTAATTTCAGCGGGACATGTGACCTCGCCGCGGCGAGCTCCCCAGGCCAATTTCCTCGCCGGGGCGAGCCTCCAAGGCCAAAATCTTCGCCGCGGCGAGCCCTCGCCGGGGCGAGCTCCCCCTGGCTGTTTTTCTCGCCGGGGGCGAGAGTGCGATTTCTGGTGCGGCTGGCTTTGTCTGTTCTGCTATTGTGGCGCACTAGAGGAGGAATTTCAGGAACGGGAAAATGAGGAGAGAGGGAATGCAGATGAGTAGGCATCCAGGGAGTTGGTATTGGATTATTCAAGCTTGGTTACACACTTGGAAAAAGCTAGGGTTTGAGAGAAAAGAAGAAGAACAAAGGAGCTAAAGGAAAGATTATCAGAATTTCATCAACCAAAGAGGCTTGGAGCACGAAATAGGAAACAAGAGCAACTCAAGAAGAACTACATCTCACTAATTCGGGAATATCATCAC
The DNA here is from genome assembly GCA_034770075.1 of Aralia elata. NCBI lineage: Eukaryota > Viridiplantae > Streptophyta > Magnoliopsida > Apiales > Araliaceae > Aralia > Aralia elata. The sequence continues at coordinate 5,582,522 of CM068385.1, read as the reverse complement.
AAAAGGGGTGTATCTTCATTTGTTGTAGTTCTTTATTCTTACTTTGTTATTCCAAACCATGTACTATAATCAGTTTATGATGTTATTAAGATTAAATATGAGCTAAACTCTTCATTCTAAGATTGCAATGGAACCCAACTTGTAGTTTAAATTGAATGCTCTCTCTTGAATGGTAATTAGGCATTTTGTGAATTGGAGTTTATGAACCTTTGATTAAGGATTAATTACTTGGCCCGTAATTACTTTGGTAACTTATATGGAATTGAGAGAGGAAGTATAAGTTGAGACCTAGTTATGAATTCATGTGAAAATTAGATATTCTTTATGGATAATGTATGAGATTATGTGACGTGAGTCTTATGTATTATTCTTGAAGGTTGATAATTTGATTGTATTTAGGATAGACATATACCTAAATACCACATGTATCCATTTGAGAACCATGCTTAATGATTTCTATTGTGAAAGTTGGTAATTGATAGAATGGTTAATGGGACTTTACGTGACATGTGTCTTATTAATTGTTCTTGATATGGGATTCTTGCTTGTGTATAGAATAGAAATATATTTATGCACCACAATAGGAAATACGTATTCGACCATCGAGAGAGGCTTATATATACTTGTGATTTCTCGGATAGCAATTCTTATGTTCTAATTTACCAAACAAGAGAGAGTAGGATATTTAAATGAAGAGTTGAGGGATATTGTAATCTTAGACCTTTTTATCTTGAACTTTATCCGTGTTAGTAAAACCTTGTATTCTAAATTTCCTTTATTTTAGTTTTAATCAACAACAAACACAAACCATATTGTCATTGCTTAAATTGGATTGATTTTACATGCGATTGATATTTGGTAATTATTTAACATAATTCCTCGTGGGTTCGACACTTTACTTATCTTATATTACTTGTGGACCGCGTATACTTGCGCGTGTTTTATTGATTGCGAAATCGAGCAACAGTAATTACAATAACTATCTATTGTGCCAAAAAAACAAAAAGCTCTTGAACATAGGCGCATATATTTTTGTGATTAGCCATGATCCAAATCAGATGGAGGTTGCTACAGGCAAAATGAATGGTAATATAAACAATGTATCGGCAGATCATCCAATTTTGTAATTGATTAACTTGTTAAAGACACATGGAAAGCAGATCATGTTTGGTGCACCAGTTAAGTCACTTGAGCTACCAGCCTTTCATTTGCTTATAGGTAGGAAATTGATAGCAGGGAGTGCCATTGGTGGAAATTTTCAAAGTGCACACGGAGGGATGATTTTACTAACCATTGTTGGAGAGGCTTTTAAATTCCATTTTGAGGGTAACAATACATAATTAATTAACACTAAGTTGATGGTTGGGGTTATGGAGAAGAACAATTTACTTAGTGCAATAATTGCTCTATGTGGTAGTGCTAAAAATGAGCTCAACATTAGCAATTGTATGAATTCAACATACAATCTGACAGATACACAATCAAGGAGTTTTGTGCTCAATCACTCGCTAATGTACAATCTGCAGCTACTGAAAATCAAGGAGTCTCTAGTATAGCTGACATTTGTTGTTTTCATATTTTCAGTCTCTTGTTTGTGATACGCCTCACCCTTGAGGGCAATGGTGTTTTTGAGGAGCAAGGAATGTAAGGAATGGGTTGTTAACAAAGGGATATAGAAATAAATATAGGATTAGTTTTCATTGATTCACAATCGTAGAGTGAATCAATGAAATCGTAGAGTGGAGTCACTCGTAGAGTGAAATTGATCGTAGAGTTAGTTGTTGTTAGAAGGGATAAAGTTGTCATTTCCATTATAATTCTATAGAAGGAAGTGATGTGAATGTTATGATAAATACCTGTAACGGATTATATGAAGAGGCATGTGAAATGTGAATTGCAATTTCTGTTTTTCTCTCTAACTCTTTCTCGAACTCTCTTTTATCTTCTCCCCCCTCTATGTCTTTGTTTCTCTCACTTAAATTTCTATTTCTATCTAAAACTAATCTTTATAGCTGAGTTAGATAAGGTTATGTCCTCACAGATCCTTACAATGATTAAATATGAGCTAAACTCTTCATTCTAAGATTGCAATGGAACCCAACTTGTAGTTTAAATTGAATGCTCTCTCTTGAATGGTAATTAGGCATTTTGTGAATTGGAGTTTATAACCTTTGATTAAGGATTAATTACTTGGCCCGTAATTACTTTGGTAACTTATATGGAATTGAGAGAGGAAGTATAAGTTGAGACCTAGTTATGAATTCATGTGAAAATTAGATATTCTTTATGGATAATGTATGAGATTATGTGACGTGAGTCTTATGTATTATTCTTGAAGGTTGATAATTTGATTGTATTTAGGATAGACATATACCTAAATACCACATGTATCCATTTGAGAACCATGCTTAATGATTTCTATTGTGAAAGTTGGTAATTGATAGAATGGTTAATGGGACTTTACGTGACATGTGTCTTATTAATTGTTCTTGATATGGGATTCTTGCTTGTGTATAGAATAGAAATATATTTATGCACCACAATAGGAAATACGTATTCGACCATCGAGAGAGGCTTATATATACTTGTGATTTCTCGGATAGCAATTCTTATGTTCTAATTTACCAAACAAGAGAGAGTAGGATATTTAAATGAAGAGTTGGGGGATATTGTAATCTTAGACCTTTTTATCTTGAACTTTATCCGTGTTAGTAAAACCTTGTATTCTAAATTTCCTTTATTTTAGTTTTAATCAACAACAAACACAAACCATATTGTCATTGCTTAAATAGGATTGATTTTACATGCGATTGATATTTGGTAATTATTTAACATAATTCCTCGTGGGTTCGACACTTTACTTATCTTATATTACTTGTGGACCGCGTATACTTGCGCGTGTTTTATTGATTGCGAAATCGAGCAACAAGTTTTTGGCGCCGTTGCCGGGGAGTTATTTTACAATAATTTTACCTATATCGATTATAGTTAAATTGATCTTAATTTAGACTTGTTTTTAATGTTTACTTACTTGATTGTGTAGGCAACCTTGATTTGTATGCGCCGATCACAAAGTCTTGAGTTATTTCCTTACGATCCCGAGATTGAGAGAAATACCCGAAGACTAAGAAGAGAAAGAATCAGGGATTCTAACAATCAAGAAACTATGGCGGCAGAAGAACAAAAAGCATTGAGCGACTATATAACGCCGCAGATTAGTGATCTACAGTCTAGTATCATAAGGCCGGCAATAACTGCAACGGCCTTTGAAATTAGACCGGGAACAATACAAATGGTGCAAAATTCGTTACAGTTTGGGGGTTTGCCCAATGACAACCCTAATGAGCATTTGTTGAGTTTTATTGAGATATGTGATACTTTCAAATTTGTTGGGGTAACGGATGATGCTTTGAGACTTAGACTTTTCCCGTTCACTTTGAGAGACAAAGCTAAGAGTTGGCTTCACTCATTGCCACCGGGGTCCATCACTACATGGTCAGACTTAGCACAAAAATTTTTGGCAAAGTTCTTCCCTCCTGCAAAGTCTGCGAGATTGAGAAATGAAATTGCAACCTTTGAACAACATCATGGGGAGTCATTGTATGAGGCATGGGAAAGATTTAAAGATTTGCTTCGAAGATGCCCGCATCATGGATTCCTCCCATGGATGCAATTGAATACCTTCTACAGCGGATTGGGATCTCACAATCGATCTTGTATAGATGCAGCAGCTGGGGGATCTCTCATGGCTAAGAATTATGAGGAAGCAATTGAGCTGTTGGAGGTCATGACTGCAAATAACTACCAATGGCCTACTGCTAGGATGAGTCAACCAAAGGTAGCCGGAGTATTAGAGGTGGGATGCCATCACAGCCTTAGCAGCTCAGATGGCAGCAATGTCTAAGAAAATTGATACCTTAACTGATTCAAAAGTGCAGCAGGTGGCTGTTGTTTGTGAAGTGTGTGCAGGAACACATGCCAATGACCAATGTCCATTTGACCACGAGGCAGTTCAGTTTGTAAGTAGTTATCAGAGATCGCCAAATCAGTACCAAAACACTTACAATGCTGGAAATAGGAACCACCCTAACTTTTCATGGAGCAACAATCAAAATTTTCAGCAAGCTCCTAAACCACATCATCCACCAGGGTTCCAAAATCCACCTCAACAACATCATACAGCTCAAACCTCACAATCACAACCAGAGAGAAAATCAGAATTTGAGGAGTTGATTTTGAAACACATAGCTAACCAAGATATCTTGATAAAAAACCAAGCAGCAGCACTCAAAGCTTTGGAAAATCAAATTGGGCAAATGGCTAGTTCTATGTCAAATAGACCCCAGGGATCTCTTCCAAGTAACACAGAGACTAATCCACGAAGAGATGGGAAAGAGGAATGTCAGGCAGTAACTCTCAGAAGTGGTAAACAAACCTTACAGGAGCCCGAATTGCAAAAGGGGGCAGCCCACTCAAGCTCTCCCCCGGACTTGACTAATGCTGATTTTTCTAAGGAAATGGACAGCAGTGTACCACCTGAGTCAGAGCGGAGAGATACCACAGATAAACCTCGTGTTGAGCCTACTCCAAAAGTATATCCACCAGTACCTTTCCCTCAGAGACTGCAGAAGCAGAAGTTAGATAAACAGTTTGCCAAATTCCTGGAGGTCTTCAAGAAGCTACAAATTAACATTCCTTTTGCAGAGGCCTTAGAACAGATGCCTAGCTATGCCAAATTTATGAAAGGAATTCTGTCTAGGAAGAAAAGGCTAAATGACTTTGAGACAGTGGCTTTGACAGAGGAATGTAGTGCCGTGCTGCAAAGAAAGCTACCCCCCAAGTTGAAAGATCCAGGCAGCTTCACTATACCGTGTACTATTGGTAGCCTTTCTTTCAACAAATGTTTGTGGTGAGTTTGGGTGCGAGTATTAATCTCATGCCATTATCAGTGTATACTCAGTTGGGGTTGCCTGCACCAAAGCCTACAAACATTTCTCTTCAGCTTGCCGATAGGTCGGTTACATACCCAAGGGGAATTGTTGAAGACATTCTTGTCAAGGTGGATAAATTCATCTTCCCGGCTGATTTTATCATCTTAGATTATGAGGAAGATAAAAACATTCCTATTATTCTAGGGAGACCATTTTTAGCCACTGGAAGAACTTTAATCGATGTGCAAAAGGGAGAGCTCACTATGAGGGTTCAGGATCAAGAAGTGACCTTCAATGTATTTAAGGCCATGAAATTCCCTTCGGATGAGGAAGAATGTTTTCATGTGGATGTTATCGAGCAAGCCGTGAAAGACGAGTTTTTGAATGTGTTAAACAATGATCCATTAGAAACTGCACTTCTGGGAGAGTTTGACATAGAAGATCCAGATTTGGTTGAATATCTACAGATTTTAGATACAGTGCCACGGGGGAGCAAGTTTCAAATTCCGTTTGAATCTCTTGAACATGCTGAGAATGCTACAGATCGGTTAAAACCATCACTTGTGACACCTCCATCACTTGAGCTAAAGCCCTTGCCTAACCATCTCAGGTATGCATATTTAGGTGATTCAGCTACTTTACCTGTTATTATTGCATCTGTGCTTAACGAGTTTCAGGAAAGCAAGCTGTTGCGGGTTCTTAGGGAGTACAAATCTGCTATTGGATGGACCATCGCCGACATCAAGGGAATAAGCCCATCTTACTGTATGCACAAAATCTTGATGGAAGATGATAGTAAGCCCACTGTGGAACATCAGAGGAGACTCAACCCAATTATGAAGGAGGTAGTAAAGAAAGAGATTTTGAAGTGGTTAGATGCTGGAATAATTTATCCTATCTCTGACAGCGCTTGGGTGAGCCCAGTTCAGTGTGTACCCAAGAAAGGGGGCATGACAGTCGTTGCCAATGAGAATAATGAATTGATTCCAACAAGAACAGTAACTGGTTGGAGGGTGTGCATGGATTACAGGAGGCTTAACAAAGCAACTCGAAAGGATCACTTCCCATTGCCCTTCATCGATCAAATGTTGGATAGACTAGCCGGGCATGAGTACTATTGCTTGCTAGATGGATATTCGGGATATAATCAGATTGCTATTGCTCCAGAAGATCAAGAAAAGACTACCTTCACATGCCCATTTGGTACTTTTGCTTTTAGAAGGGTCTCATTCGGACTGTGTAATGCACCGGCCACCTTTCAAAGGTGTATGATGGCTATTTTCTCAGATTTGGTAGAACGCAATGTTGAAGTTTTCATGGATGACTTCTCAGTATTTGGTGATTCATTTGACAACTGCTTGGAAAATCTAGTTCTAATACTGAAGAGATGTGTGGAAACTAATCTGGTGCTCAACTGGGAAAAATGTCACTTCATGGTGCAAGAGGGGATTATACTTGGGCATAAAGTGTCATCCAAGGGTCTTGAGGTGGATAGAGCAAAACTCGAAACAATTGAAAACTTACCTCCACCAACCTCAGTGAAGGGCATTCGCAGTTTTCTGGGACATGCGGGGTTCTACCAAAGATTCATTAAGGATTTCTCTAAGATCACAAAGCCTTTATGCAGTCTCCTTGAAAAAGATGTGCCATTCAAGTTTGATGAGGAGTGTTTGATGGCATTTGAGTTACTAAAGAAGAAATTAACCACTGCACCAGTGATAGTTGCTCCGGATTGGTCAAAACCCTTCGAGTTGATGTGTGGATGCCAGTGATTATGCGGTGGGGGCTGTTTTGGGACAGCGAAAGGAGAAGGTTTTTCATGCCATTTACTATGCTAGCAAAACCTTAACTGATGCACAACTCAATTACACCACTATCCGAGAAGGAGTTGCTTGCAGTAGTTTATGCATTTGACAAGTTTCGATCTTACTTGATTGGAACAAAGGTGGTTGTATTCACGGACCATTCAGCTATTCGATATCTCATTGCAAAGAAAGATGCTAAACCGAGATTGATTAGAGGGATCCTATTGTTACAAGAGTTTTGACTTGGAGATTCGGGACAAAAAGGGAACTGAAAAACCAAGTAGCCGACCATCTATCTAGATTGGAGAATCCGGGGTATGATAAGGAAGATAAGGTGCTAATAAATGAATCTTTCCCGGATGGAACAACTGTTTGTGGTTCAAGGCGAAATACCTTGGTATGCTGATTTTGCTAACTACTTGGTTAGTAACACTCTTCCACCGGACTTGTCGTGGCAGCAAAAGAAAAAGTTTCTTCATGATGTTACTAGGTATATGTGGGATGAACCCTATTTGTTCAAGCATTGTGTGGACCAAATGATTCGAAGGTGTATTCCACAGAGCGAGGTCGAGAGCATTCTCCATCACTGTCATGATTCGTTATATGGAGGACACTATGGAGGTGAGAAAACAGCCACTAGGGTGTTGCAAGCGGGGTTCTTTTGGCCAACTTTGTTCAAGGATGCTCATCAGTTTGTGCTAAAATGTGATAGATGTCAACGGATGGGGAATATCTCCAAAAGGCACGAAATGCCTCTAAATATGATTCTGGAGGTTGAAGTATTTGATGTTTGGGGCATAGATTTCATGGGGCCATTCCCACCCTCTTTCAACAATCTATACATTCTCTTGGCAGTAGATTATGTATCTAAATGGGTGGAGGCAGCCGCATTTCCCACTAATGATTCCAAGGTTGTGCTGAAATTCCTTCAAAAGAATATCTTTACAAGATTCGGCACTCCGAGGGCGATGATTAGTGATGAAGGGAGTCACTTCTGCAATAAACAGAACATTTTGCTGTACTCTTGGGATAATTTGGGGTCACTCTTAGAATTGCTTCTGCTTATCACCACCAGTCAAATGGACAAGCGGAGGTTTCTAACAGAAAAGTTAAAAAAAATCCTGGAAAAGATCGTTAACCCCACAAGGAAAGATTGGTCGACAAAGCTGGATGGAGGCACCTAATGGGCGTATAGAACGGCTTTTAAAACACCCATTGGTATGTCACCATACCAGCTTGTTTATATGGCAAGGCGTGACATCTCCCTGTTGAGCTTGAGCATAAGGCGTTTTGGGCCATTAGAAAGTTGAATTTTGACCTCACAGCTGCAGGTGAGAAAAGGCTTCTTCAGCTCAATGAACTTGATGAGTTCCGACTGCAAGCTTATGAAAATGCAAAATTGTACAAGGAAAAGGTAAAGAGGTGGCATGATAAGAAGATTATTGACAGAAAATTCGAGCCTGGCCAAGCAGTATTGCTGTTCAACTCTAGATTGAGGCTTTTTCCCGGAAAGCTCAAATCGCGTTGGTCGGGTCCTTTCACTGTCAAGCAAGTATTTCCACACGGAGCTGTCGAAATCTATGGTGATAATCCGGAAGTGACGTTCAAAGTCAACGGGCAACGCCTTAAGCATTATTGGGGTGGCGGCTTCGCTCGCCAAAAGACCTCGATAACTTTAGCCGATCAACCTTGAAAATTGATGAAAAGTCGGGCCGAGGACTCAAAACTAAGCGCTTGGTGGGAGGCAACCCACCATCTTCCGTATCCTTTTATGATTCAGTTGGGTGTCGTAATTATTGCATTTTCCATGATTAGTTAGTTTTAAATTTTTCATATTTAGTATATTGTGTGTTAGTTTTGAATTTTTAGCACCGAGTCACTTTTGAGGGCCGTTTTTGGCCATTGTGTCTAATGTATGTTTTGAAAGTTGCAGGGATACAGGGAGTTGATATTAGGCATGGCCCCTGGATGAAATTTTCAAAAATCAATTTTTTTGCTTCTGCAGGAGGGCTCGCCGCGGCGAGGTTTTTATACTTGAAATCTCTCGCCCCGGCGAGAGCTCGCCCCGGCGAGAAAAATATAAGGTAATCTCTCGCCCCGGCGAGAGACACGGAATTGCAGAACCTAAAAACCCCCTCCCCGTTCGTTTTTTTCCATTCTTCTTCTTCTCCATTCTCTGCAACCCAAAACCCAATAGCCCCAAACCATACTTGAGCAATCGAATTCCACCCTAGCCACATCCCACTCTCGATTTCAACTAACCAACGGATTGAGCACCCCTTTTTCACACGAAATCCACTTCCAACTTGGGTTTTCAATCAGTTCTACCATTACAGTCATCATCATCAACACCATTCGAATTAGGTCAGTTAGTTGGAAGAATTGGGGCTGGAATTTAACCTCATTACATCTCAGCGAGGAATCAAGTCGCAATTTGGTGAATTCAAGCAGGCAATTCCTCCTTCTTCATACTTGAAACTGACAGCGGCAAGGTATACCATTGTGGACTGTATTTTCATTGCATTTGGCTCTGTTTACTGTTAATTTGGTTTAGTACTGCATCTGAGAATACATTTGGGCTGTAATTGAGTATCTTTAGCACTGATTTGGGCGTGTCTGTGTTGATTTTTGCACTGCCATTCATTTACTGCACTGTGATATTGGATTCCCAGTTGAGTTGTTTTGTCTCAACTGCTGGATTGGGGATATATTTTGTGTATTTGGAGACTTCTTGCAGGAAAAATTTGGTTTATGAAAAATTCAAGTTTGGGGGAAGTTCCTATATAGCAGTGAATTGAATTCAGTGGGGTTTGGGTCAGTTTTGAAATAGGAATTTCTGCTTTGTTGCTACCATGCCTCCTAAGAGATCTCGTACTGAGGGATCCGCATCCGCACCACCAAGGCAGTATGACCACAGCAAGTTTATCAGTGCCGAGGCGGCAGGCAGGTTTGATGACTTCATCACGGGTAAAGCTCTAACTCCCGAGCGCGGACTCAGGCCTGAGAGAGGGGTTGATGGAGAGATTTGGGAGCAGATAGATGAGAGGGTGTGGGACACTTTCACCCACCACCCCGACCCAGCAGTGGTTCCTGTGGTACAGGAGTTCTATGCCAACGCTCAGGACAGGCAGCCTTTTGAGGCCATAGTCAGGGGGATGAGGGTACCGTTCAGCGCACAGGCAATTAATCACTACTACAACTTGGTGCCTCCTGCATTATGCCAGTATACAGAGTTCATTCGCTCGCAGCCTGATTTTGACAAGATTGTAACTGAGTTGTGCAAACCGGGTACCACATGGATCACTAGGCGAGATAGAGGTGCTTCTCTCTTCCCCAGCAAAGACCTCAGCCTGTATGGAAAGATTTGGTACGCCTTTCTGAGTGCCAAGCTCATGCCTTCCCAGCACGTGAGCGATGTTTCTAAGGAGAAGGCCGCGTTGCTTTACGCTATTGTTATGGATTTCTCGATTGATGTAGGGAACATCATCGAGGGTAGTATCCGCCGGCTTCTGCGGGGTAATGTTCAGGGCGGACTACCTCACATCTCCCTCATATGTGGACTGTGCAGGCAGGCGGGGGTGCAGTGGCGAGATGATGAGGTCACACAGCAGCCATCGCAGCTTCTCGATCACAGGCTGATCGCGAGGTACAAGGTTTGGGATGGAGCCGAGTCACATCCTCGTGGCCGGGGCTTTATTATTGAGGCTACTTCCGAGGAGGAGGAGGAGGATACTCAGCTGCCTGCCGGTTCATCACGGCCTAAGGCAAAATTCAGCACTCAAATTCGCAGCCTCCAGTTACTTATTGACAGTCAAGCTAAGAAGCTAGAGAGGAGGCTAAGGAGGCAGAATCAGCGCATTGCAGAGAGGCAGGAGCACATGTGGAACTTCACCACTAGTTTCAGCGCGGTTCTAGCAGCACAGTACCCGAGTGCACCTCCACTTCCTTTCCCCGTGCCTACACCGCTGCCGCCTTTCCCACCATCAGATTCTGACGTCGAGGAGACAGACGATCACCCCGCCGAGTGATATCATAGGGAAGTCCTCTGTTTTTCATGTCTTTATCTTTTCTGCAATGAGGACATTGTTATTTCCAAGTTTGGGGGTGTTTTAGAGTTTTTAGTTTGAAGTTATAGTATTTTAGTATGTTGCATTTAGCTGTAGTTTTGCATCCACGTAGTATGTTTCAAACTTATGTTATAATTAAGTATTTATAATATCATCAAAATGAGTTTTCTTGCTTTTAATGATTAGTTCTGTTATTGTCATTTGTGTGATATTCATTGTACATATTCATCATCTGCTTTGTTCTTCATTCCAAAAAAAAAAAAAAAAAAAAAAAAAAATATTTGCATTTAGAAAGCTCTTGAGCAGCGCACTTAAGGAGAGCCGATGATGACATGGTGATAAATTGTTTTTAAGATATTCAACACTTTGGATTCGAATTGCTATATTAGAAATGTTAGCTCGTACCTAATTTTCTTAAATTTTTAACCCTTTGAGTTACTAATGCACATATCAGTGTTGTCGAGTACGTGAGATTGTATGTTCAAGTCTTTGAAGCTGTTATTGCTCATTAAAAGATAGGATAGTTTAAAAAAAAAAAAAAAAAATATTTCTATGCTTATTTAATGCTTCGATGTCTGTCTTGATGCTGGTGATAATTGAAAAATGAAATATAGACAGATATGAGCAAATCTAGACCGTTTTATCTTTGTGGCCGGTGTCATTCGAACAAGTAAACCCTTTGGAGTGTTCTACACTTGGTGCCCTAAGACCATCTGGTTTGGGAGTCATCGGTGGAAAGTTTGCTACATGGGTGACATTGATGAGCCTAATAAAGATAGACATTGCACAGATCTAGATGTAAATAAAACTATCATCGAGATGGAGCGTAAAACGCACTCGGTGATTGTGATAAAATATAGTTAATAGAGTGTGAAATAAAAGCTAGTGAGTATGTGAGATACTAGTAGTGGTACTCGACTATTTTATCTTCTTTTGAGCACTATAGTTCTTAGATCGAATTGTGATCATTGCGTACTCTGTCTTTCTGACCACACACACACACATAAGGGTTAATCATTTGGCGAAATTTGGTGCATGTCTCATTTTCTGATAGTCCTACAGTCGTGTTGTTGTTGTTTATTTGTTTCTGATTGTTGAGGCTTGTCTTCCTTATCTTGGCTGCTCTAGGCTTATAGTTCATGCATTTTGCATTCATTTAATTAGTTGCATTGTGTATTTTTCATCTCCGTTGTTTTTGCTTGAGGACAAGCAAAGTCTTAAGTTTGGGGGTATTTGATGAGTGGGTTTTATACCTACGAATTAGTTATCCTTTGAACTCAATTCTTTGCTATCCTTAGGTGTTTTTAGTATCTATTTACTTGTTTTATGCTTTTATTGTGCAGGGAACAGTTGTGGACGATTGTGGTGGTTTTTGGCAAAATGGGGGCAAAATAGTAATTTCAGCGGGACATGTGACCTCGCCGCGGCGAGCTCCCCAGGCCAATTTCCTCGCCGGGGCGAGCTCTCGCCGGGGCGAGCCTCCAAGGCCAAAATCTTCGCCGCGGCGAGCCCTCGCCGGGGCGAGCTCCCCTGACTGTTTTTCTCGCCGGGGCGAGAGTGCGATTTCTGGTGCGGCTGGCTTTGTCTGTTCTGCTATTGTGGCGCACTAGAGGAGGAATTTCAGGAACGGGAAAATGAGGAGAGAGGGAATGCAGATGAGTAGGCATCCAGGGAGTTGGTATTGGATTATTCAAGCTTGGTTACACACTTGGAAAAAGCTAGGGTTTGAGAGAAAAGAAGAAGAACAAAGGAGCTAAAGGAAAGATTATCAGAATTTCATCAACCAAAGAGGCTTGGAGCACGAAATAGGAAACAAGAGCAACTCAAGAAGAACTACATCTCACTAATTCGGGAATATCATCACAAAAGGGGTGTATCTTCATTTGTTGTAGTTCTTTATTCTTACTTTGTTATTCCAAACCATGTACTATAATCAGTTTATGATGTTATTAAGATTAAATATGAGCTAAACTCTTCATTCTAAGATTGCAATGGAACCCAACTTGTAGTTTAAATTGAATGCTCTCTCTTGAATGGTAATTAGGCATTTTGTGAATTGGAGTTTATAACCTTTGATTAAGGATTAATTACTTGGCCCGTAATTACTTTGGTAACTTATATGGAATTGAGAGAGGAAGTATAAGTTGAGACCTAGTTATGAATTCATGTGAAAATTAGATATTCTTTATGGATAATGTATGAGATTATGTGACGTGAGTCTTATGTATTATTCTTGAAGGTTGATAATTTGATTGTATTTAGGATAGACATATACCTAAATACCACATGTATCCATTTGAGAACCATGCTTAATGATTTCTATTGTGAAAGTTGGTAATTGATAGAATGGTTAATGGGACTTTACGTGACATGTGTCTTATTAATTGTTCTTGATATGGGATTCTTGCTTGTGTATAGAATAGAAATATATTTATGCACCACAATAGGAAATACGTATTCGACCATCGAGAGAGGCTTATATATACTTGTGATTTCTCGGATAGCAATTCTTATGTTCTAATTTACCAAACAAGAGAGAGTAGGATATTTAAATGAAGAGTTGAGGGATATTGTAATCTTAGACCTTTTTATCTTGAACTTTATCCGTGTTAGTAAAACCTTGTATTCTAAATTTCCTTTATTTTAGTTTTAATCAACAACAAACACAAACCATATTGTCATTGCTTAAATTGGATTGATTTTACATGCGATTGATATTTGGTAATTATTTAACATAATTCCTCGTGGGTTCGACACTTTACTTATCTTATATTACTTGTGGACCGCGTATACTTGCGCGTGTTTTATTGATTGCGAAATCGAGCAACAGTAATTACAATAACTATCTATTGTGCCAAAAAAATAAGAAGCTCTTGAACATAGGCGCATATATTTTTGTGATTAGCCATGATCCAAATCAGATGGAGGCTGCTACAGGCAAAATGGATGGTAATATAAACAATGTATCGGCAGATCATCCAATTTTGTAATCGATTAACTTGTTAAAGACACATGGAAAGCAGATCATGCTTGGTGCACCAGTTAAGTCACTTGAGCTACCAGCCTTTCCTTTGCTTATAGGTAGGAAATTGATAGCAGGGAGTGCTATTGGTGGAAATTTTCAAAGTGCACACAGAGGGATGATTTTACTAACCATTGTTGGAGAGGCTTTTAAATTCCATTTTGAAGGTAACAGTACATAATTAATTAAAACTAAGTTGATGGTTGGGGTTATGGAGAAGAACAATTTACTTAGTGCAATAGTTGCTCTATGTGGTAGTGCTGAAAATGAGCTCAACATTAGCAACTGTATGAATTTAGCATACAATCTGACAGATGCGCAATCAAGGAGTTTTGTGTTCAATCACTCGCTAATGTACAATCTGTAGCTACTGAAAATCAATGAGTCTCTAGTATAACTGGTATTTGTTGTTTTCATATTTTCAGTCTCTTGTTTGTGATACGCCTCACCCTTGAGGGCAATGGTGTTTTTGAGGAGCAGTGAATGTAAAGAATAAGTAAAGAAGGGATATAGAAATAAATATAAAATTAGTTTTCATTGATTCACAATCGTAGAGTGAATTAATGAAATCATAGAGTGGAGTCACTCGTAGTCATAAAGTAGAGTCAGTCGTAGAGTGAAATTGATCGTAGAGTCAGTTGTTGTTAGAAGGGATAAAGTTGTCATTTCCATTACAATTCTGTAGAAGGGAGTGAGGTGAATGTTCTGATAAATACCTGTAACAAATTATATGAAGAGGCATGTGAAATGTGAATTGCAATTTATGTTTCTCTCTCTAACTCTTTCTCGAACTCTCTCTTATTTTCTCCTCGCTCTATGTCTTTGTTTATCTCACTTAAATCTCCATTTCTATCTAAAACTAATCTTCATAGCTGAGTTAGGTAAGGTTATGTCCTCACATATCCATACAATGATTTATTCTTTGTCGAAAATACCATTAATTGAAGATAGAACATATGAATGGAGAGAGAGAGAGGAAATTTCTCAATTTTGACAAAAAAGATGGTTTTTCCTTTTTGTTTTTCTAACAACATTATGAATTATCCTTTACATTTTTTATCTTATGTTTAAATTTGTGAAATTTAAGTATAATTTGTTAATTTGTTTTAGTGTAAGTTTTTAAATTTATTTAAGTGTAATTTTCAAATGTACAAATTAGTTAAAAATAAGTTTTTTTCTTAATTCTTAATACAGGTCATCGTTGACACATCATATTTTAGTCTATTTAAATAATCCACATAAGTGTCCAACATAGTACCATGTAGACATGCTGTTAACTTTTAACACCTTTGGATGGTTTTTAAAAATTTTATAAAAAAAAATTAGTTCAATAAGTTGACCGTAAAAATTTTCAGTCTAATGATGCATTTGTAAATCGAGATCGAATATAGAGAGAAAAAGTGTATTTAACCCCCCTTAAAATTCATGAGCTGTAATAAAAAATCATTAAAAAAAATCTCAGCGTCGACAATGGTTACAAAAAAGAGATACAAAATGGTACGTATGTTTGTGGTTGGTTATAATTATTGAACACACTCATGTGTGGTGAATTATCTACTAATTATATTTTGACATATCATTTTGTAAGTTATTTTTTTGTAAGTGTAGCAATACTCAAGAAAAAGTCGAGAAAGAGAAGGAGCGGGAGGAATTTTTTTTGGCAAAGATAACATATAGCCAAAGGTATGGGCAATATTGTTAACAAATCAAAAAAACAGTCATGTACTCATATTTATTGCCCTGTTAATATGAATTGCCTATTTATATTAGCTATTTATCTATATTATAAAGCGGGAGGGAGAGTTGACTGTAATTCTTGAAGCAAACACCAAAAATGAAGCCTTTTTAGATTACATTTGTATCCTTTTCATCTTTATTAATTCTCTTACATGAATAGTTATTTTTTTATTTCTATTTTTTCTCTCTCACTCTCTCCTTTGTTTTACTCTCTCAATCTCTCCCATTCTCTTATCCCTTTTTACATTGAATCAAGTAATTAGTTAATTATAAAGTAGAAGGAAATTGGACAATTATTTTTGGTGTTAACACTAAAAGTGTAGCCTTTTTAGTTTTTATTTTTACCCTATCTTTATTAATTCTCTTACATAGACGATTATTTTTTCGTTCCTAGTCTTATACTCCCTCGGTTCCATATTAAGTGTCGTTTTAGCTTCATGCACATGAATTAAGAAAGTCATTTAATACTATCATTTAATAATTAAAATTTGTATGAAATTCCATCACTACCCGTTTATGGGAAGTTGAAAACTATTAATACAAGGGAGAAAATTTCTTGGGACAATGAGAGAAGTTAGGGGTGATATTGGAAAATAAATAATTTATTCTCCTAGAAAGTTGTAAACGACAAATAAATTGGAACAAATTTTTTCTTCTAAAAAGTCACTTATTATGGAATGGAGGTAGTATCACCTAATGTGTGTACAGGTAACGAGTACTAATAATAATATCGAATGTGTCTTGAATTGAGCCAAAACATGCATCTTTTCAGCAAGTATAAACTCTTCGTATTCCGTAAAATATATAAAATGATTAGATACATATATGTGCATGCATGTATGATAGAATTTAAAAATTATTTGTGAGAACTAATGGTCCTATTAAATATTATCTACTATTTTAAAATTTATCTATGTATATATAAATATTTTCATATAATATACAAATTTTAAAATATAAATTTTATAAAAAGCTCATGCTACCATATAGGACTAACGAAATACGAGAATCGGTATTTTAACTGGGCAAAATTGTTGAGCACAGGGCAATATAATTAATTTAGACAAATTTATCCTTTTGGCAATTATTAGGGATATTAACGAATTATAGGGAGGGAATAACAAAGAAACATTAATTTGGACATCCCTTCGGTAATTATTAGGGATATTAACGAATTATAGAGGGAGAATACCCAAAAAAACCCATCTTTTCGATTTTTGCTATCTAAGGCCGTAAAATGAACCGTTTTGATTCGTACTCGTTTGATTAAAAATTCGATTCGAGCTCGACTCGAAACATAAATAATTCAAATATGATTAAATTTTAAAATTCGATAAATTACTCGAACTTTTTCAAATTGTAATTTTCTATTGATACTCAAATCATGTTCTCTCGAAAAGTTTAAATTGCTCGGACTCGATTTAAAATCCTACTCTACTCGGTACCTAAACGAGTCTTAATCAAACTTTATTTTAGACTTCATAAATTTTATGAATCAAAAATGAGCAACTCAATACTCGACTCCACTTGAACCATTTACACCGCTACTGCTATCTGTTAAAGCTCCGGCGACATTGCATCTTGTTACAGGTGATTTCAATGAAATTGGAATCTAAATGCACAAGGAGTTAAAAGTCATTACTTATGATAGTATGAACACCAAATCACGGTCATCACAAAATTCCTTATGGGTTGCATATTACAATGACATTTTAACACTATTTTCCCTCCCAATTAATCCAAATGGAAATGGTTCTAGCAATCAAACTGCTGTAAATTATTGTTTATTCCGGGAATAATATTAACTAATAACTCAACTTGGTGAACAGATTCATCTTCCAAATAATTCAAACGGATCTAGCAATCAATGGAGTACTGAGAGAAATATAAATTGGCATCAACTCCGCTCTCGCATCTTTCATCGTTCACATAGTGTCAGTTTCCTCTAAAACCTTCGCCGGAAATAATTGATTCTTCCCCAAATCAAACTAGCGTCTTCTTTTTATTTTGTTTGCGAGTGTGAATAGAGGTGGAGAGATTTCACTCGCCAGATAATTAGTAAGGGCATATTTGTTCACTGCAAATTAATTGATATGTGTCCAACATTTTTGTTCCGTTAATATCACAAAATCTATCTATCTATCTATCTATCTATCTATATTATAAACTAGTCGTACTATCCGTGCCTTCGACACTACGTACGAAGGGGAAAGAGGAGGAGAGATTGTCGGCGCTAGAGAATGGAGGAAACAGAGGGCGAGCTCGAGAGGAAAAAAAATGAAGGAGAATCTGAGAGTTGAAGTTAAAGAGGATAAAGTAGACGGTGAGATTTATCCCAAACTTTGGACGGTACTGATGATTTATTAGGGTGGACGAGAAATTCAAAATCAATTGTGTTTTGTTAGATAGATATATCATAAAGCTATCTATCTATCTATCTATCTTATGAAACGAGAGGGAGAAATGACAATTATTTTTAATACAAACACCAAATCCGAAGCTTTTTTTTATTTCTATTTTACCCTTTTTATCTTTATTAATTCTCTTATACAAACAGTTATTTTTTCATTTCTACTCTTACCCCACGCAGTATGTGCACAGGAAACTAGTAGTTATAATAACACTGGATGTGTCCTAAATTGAGCCAAAACATGCACCTTTTCCGCAAATTATTTTTTCTCCTAAAAATAAACATAAATACAGTTTAAGAGCCATACTAAATAAATACACATTATTATAGATGCAAGTTTTTACTACAAAGAAGCTATCGTCCATACTGTCATTGCTCATTAAATATTTGTTACATGTTCATGAAGCCAATATTTTTTTTGGCTTCTTTGCTAATATACCATAATAAGGTTTATAATGTCCATATGTTTTAAGGTGGCCTAAGGAAATACCATAGGTACTTACTTAATTTAGAATAAAACTATCCATATATCAAGCAATGCCTGATCATCCACTGGGAAAACTATGATTTTCCACAATATTACCCAAGAAATCAGGCATATGAGCTAGCCCTAAACGCTATATTCGTGAGATCAAAAGAGGGACAGAAACTGGGGAATCCTCACCCATGACTGGCTGGAACAGATCCACCTCCCCGTACCGCTCCAGGACACGCATCCGGCAGTCCTCAGCCGCCATTATTCCAGTTTTGTATGCACCATGTACAGAGCCTGGGTGGTCTATACTAGTAGCCTCCCCTGCAAAGAATAAATTATCTACTGGGATCCTTAGCCTCTCATACAGATCATGGGGTTTTCCTACTTTATCATAGCTATAGGATCCAAGCGAGTTCACATCTGTGCCCCAATGAGAGACAAGATACTGAATCTGCATGATACAACAAAAGAAAAGATAAAAAAGGATTAGAATATGATTTTTTTTATAAAAAAAAAACAAAACAAAAAATTCCATCACAAACATCTACATAGCATAGGGTTAGGTAGATTTTCATCTTTGTCACAATGTGTTTTATTATTGTCGCTCGACATTCTTCATGTTATACACAACCATCCAAGCCAATTTGAACACCTAAAGTTTCACATCATTGCTTGCACAATAAATTTGACAATAATGACTACTGTGTTCCGGTTAGGAGGTCACCAAGTCCGAGCAATCAGAAGATGCACCAATTTTAACTGCCTATAAATGGATAAGATGTGTATATATGGGTGTCCAAAGATAAAATTAGTAAATTACCGGATCAGAAGCGTCAGGAAGGATTTTTTTAAGTTGTGTAAAAGCAAAATTAGCTGCAGTCTCATCCGACATTTTCTCAATATCACGGGCCAACTGCCCTGCGGGCATATAAACAAGGACAGCATGACCGGTAGCCTTATGAAGATTCAAGAAGTAGCTGCATTCGTAAGAAGTCCCTGCAACCACTCCGAGGAATTCCACATTTGGCCAAAATACCTCCTTGAAGTGCAAAATTATCTTGTTCTCGACCCCCACCCCAAGGTCAGCGATCGCTGCTTCCTTCCACTCAGGTAGTCTTGGCTCAAACTTGATACAATTTGATTTCAATACACCAAGAGGGACTGCAACAATGGCAGCATCAGCAACGAATGTCCTCCCACCTTCAACAGTTACCTTCACTCCATTGTAGCGTCTAACTAAATTTGTAACCCTTAAGAATATGATAAGAAACATACGCAGGTAAGTGGACGAAAATACATGACAAAAATAAATTATGAGTGACTAAAGCATTGAATTCTTCTTTACCTGTGACCCAAGCGGATGTCAAGGCCTTTGGCAAGTGTATTTATAACAGGAAAGTAACCCCGGACCATGAGCCCGTGCCCACCAGGAAGCAGCTCTTCCTGTGTACCAAACATAGACGAGGTAAGATAACCTAGGTATATTTGTAGTCAAATACAAGTCTTCGCTACTAAAATATATATAGAAATATAGGATGATATTGATATTCAATTAGCAGCTTCAAAAAGTTAAACAGAGAGATTTGTGTTGTAACATTATCTTAATTGCAGATGAAGTTTAATATTCTAAGCGTTGAGTGGTGTTTTGTTAAATCAATTTTTGGTACCTGTACTGGTACCCGACTTTCAAATTAGTACCTGAACTGAAAAAGTTTCCAAACGAGTGTTTATACCAAAAATAATTATCAAACTACTATTTGTACCAATAAAATATTTCATTCCACTAAAATAAACTAATAGATGTAACGGAAAATTCCTAAGGGGATTTTGTGCGTTTGTGGCTCCAATGTGGAGCTGGTGTGGATGCTGACATAGACTTGTGGGTCTATACATATAAGTAGAGAGAAAGTTTTATATTACAATGGGTCGGGTCAAACAAGATCCATTAATATTTTTTGAATTTTAAGATCTAAGACGAGAGTTTCTTTCTTCATCCCTCTAAAACTTACAAATATTTATGAAACAGAGTGAATGGAAAAGAGAAAAATAAGAGCATAAAGAAATTTATGAACAAAAATACTTCTATAAGGGTGTGGGACTTGAAAAGGCCCAAAACGGGTTCCATTGATTTGCAGAAAACCCAACAAAAATTTAATTCATTTTCAAAAGAAAGACCTTTCAGGTCTTTTCAGTGCAAGGTATGAAAAGAATTTCAGATGGGCTTTTTAGTTGTAAATTTCAAATTTCAAAATACCCATCATCAAGCTTTTGAATCTGAATGAATCTCACCAATTTGGGAAATTTGCCATGAAATCCCAGGAATTTTGATTATGAATTCAGCTGGCCGGAACAGGGAGCTGGGCGACACAGGGGAGGAACGAGAGGGAGTGGAGGACACGGAAGTGGGGTCGAATTGATCATCATAGATTTAGATGTAGTAGAGCCTCTCTCTCTCATGTATGTCATCACCTTCTTCCTCTACTTATCTTATATTTTCTCGCTTTCTCATATTGTTTTCTTTGGATTTTAATTTTTTCTCTGTAAAAGTTGATGAGGAAGGTGAAATTTGCTTATGTGTATGAAGTGCAAAGTATTCAATTACTTTAGTACGGTGTAGAAAGACTTCAATTGCTTTTCATATTTCCAGATTCCTTTCTGTTTTATGTGGTATTCATGGAGTTTATCATGTTATTCATGAAGTTCATCAAGTTCTCGATCAACCTTGTTTAATCTTAAAAATATAAATTATTTTAATGGGTCCTTGTTTGACCCAGTTCATGTAATGTGGGTCTTTATGTTAGGATTTTGGATAAATTTGTTATATTTAATGGAATGAAAATATTTACGAGTACAAGTACTTGTTTGGAAGTTTTTTTTAGTTTGGGTACCACTTTGAAAGTTGGGCACCAGTAAAAGTACCAAAAGTTGATTTAACTCTTTGTTTGTCTCAAGGCATCACTAGAAACTTCTGCAAGTGTAGCTGTGTTAGGCACTGATTTCAAGATGTGCCAAAAACATGTTTATTCGTCATATTTTCAATTATATTCATAATATTAATTTTCAACTACAGTTGAGAAAACAAAATATAATAATGTATAAATGTGTCATCTTAAAATGTGTTGAATACACCCAAAAAACTTGGGACATCCTTTTGAGGTTGCATTTCACATTTCCTGGACATTTTAGGGTAAGAAAATAGAAACACAATCTTTCACCTCAAAAAATAATTGTTCGTCTTGAAACAATCAAGGTGTATTAATGATACAATCAAGGTATGCGAGAAAGAGAACTTGCCTGATCCCAACATTTAAGTGAAATGGTATCAGCATCCGCAGCAAACCATCCCTCCATTCTGCACAAATACCACTGCAACACCTTATGAGAAAGTCCGTCCAACCTGTAACAGCAGTCCCGTTGAATTTCATGTCAAGAATACAAACAAATACTCCCTCCGTTTCATATTATTTGATCATTATTGATTTTTTAAAGTCAACTTAAGAGATTTTTAAAATTCAAAATTGACATGAATTCTTTTAATTTTAATCAATACAATGATGAATATTGTAAACTATCTAAAAAGTATTACTCACTATAAGCTTTATTGTTTTATATTTTTTAATAAGTCATCTTAATTTTGAGTTTAAAAATGTCTCAAATTGACTTTTAAAAGTCAACAATGATCAAATAATTTGGAACGGAGGGAGTATTAATTAGAACAATGAATTAATGTAACATTTTTAGGACCTTAAATCTGGCCTTCTTTCAAAAACAATTGAGAGCGCACGAAATATGGACATGTCTTCACTGTTTTCTGTTCTTATGCGATTCGCCTGCTCACAAACGAACCATGGAAAAGGAGTGTCAGAATGCTTTCAATATTTAAAAACGACAAAAATTATCCTTAGAATACTTATATACAGTGAGGGGGGAGAGAGAGAGAAGACATGCCTCTTCCAAAATGCTTTCGAATGCTTCACCAACCTTCGTGACCAATTCTTGAGGAACTTGATTGCCATCCATATCAAAGAGCGCATAGCTAAAAAAGGACAATAAAACATTAATGGAATAACCCTTACATAGATTAGAAAGATCATTTGGAATATACATTTCAAATTTATATAAATTATAGGTGAAAAGAGTAGAAAAAAATTCATAATTTGATATATACCATATAGAGCAAGAGAATGTTCATGAAGTGAGTGTCTGACCCATACATCTACAAAATAATTGAAAAGGAAGATACATCCCAGTTCCCAGTTTTGGTCCCACTAATTTGGGGTTTCTGGGAGGTCTAGTTCCGAAAAAGACAAAATCTAACCCTGGCCTAATCTGACACACAGTAGACCACTATTAAAACCCCAAATACATAATAATATAACTATTTACAAAACATGAAAACTGGAGAGTATTTCCATTTCCAATATAGAAGAGACACTGAAAGAGCAGAGATGAATGATGGAGGGGGAAAGGGAGGAGAAAAGAGAGCCATATACAAACGTTTACACAGTTTTAGGCTTTTGGCAAGAGGAAACTGCAACAGAAAATTTTCCATTGCCAACATTTTTCCAATTTCTGCTGCAACTAAAAGGCATAAACTAGTTTGATTATCATGAATATCCTTGGACTCTAAGCCTGTCTCATCACAAATCATTAGAACCAGATTCCATAGCCCACATTGCCTCACTTGAGCATCATCATATGAAGCTAACATTCCTTATGCACACATCATAGAATTATATTCATCAACAATATACATGATCTTAGTCCTGTTTCTTTAAGGTTCAGGCTTCACTCCTTACTACAATATTACTAAAAGCTAAATTTCATTTTGTTCTATCATTCTCTGTAGACTGTACCCATAAAAGCTGATGTTTCTTATAATTAATAAAGCTTTCTTCTTTAAGATGAACATAATGTTTTAAACCACTTGAAAATACTCACAGGAATAATGTGATAATTCTGATCAGGGTTAACACTTGAAATGAAGATTTGTAGTACAAAGAAGAAAAGCAAGCTTTCACCCCAGTAACTTAACTTGTAAGCTGAGTAACCAGGCACTTCAAAAGAAACAACAGTAAAAGTGAGCATACCTCTCCAAATCATGGTCATATAATACTGAGTTGTCGCCACTTGTACGATATAAAGGTAGCCCTAGTCTTCCAATAATAGGTGCCAAGGGATTTTCTTCACAGACCCCGTGCAACCTAAATCATAAATGTTATTT
Organism: Aralia elata; assembly: GCA_034770075.1. Taxonomy (NCBI): domain Eukaryota; kingdom Viridiplantae; phylum Streptophyta; class Magnoliopsida; order Apiales; family Araliaceae; genus Aralia; species Aralia elata. The sequence continues at coordinate 5,558,851 of CM068385.1, read as the reverse complement.
TACAGATTCAGAAAACAAATAATAGACGGGTTTATAAAGTTGCAATAAAGAAATACTTCACAATCCTCGTGTTACCATGATGCACCCAAATCGACAGGAAACCCAAATGAGTAATCAGTGCAAACTCGACCACCAATTCTATTCCGTGATTCCAATAGGATAACCTAAAATAAAAAATATCAACAGTTTCATCAATCAATTACATATACTTACCTATATATATATATATATCTGCAAGGTACCTGAAATGAAGCATCATGAAGAGCTCGAGCGGCTGCAATGCCAGCCATCCCACCACCTATGACAATGACAGATGGTGAGGCTGCATGCCTCCTGTCAGTGGTTGAATAGCAAAGAGCTACAAATCAAGAGTTAACTTGAATTTAGATCTTGAATTTAGATCAAGTGTTAAAGATGAGTGATAAATGGTTTAGAGACATATTCTAAATCATAACTAGCATGTAACATTTTTTGGACACAGAAACAGTTATTCGCGCCTCCAGGACATACTTGTTATAGGCATAATTCCATACATATACTTTTAAAACGTGCTACACATCCTCAAATAATATGTTAACAATTTCTACAAGCACATGGACACGGCAGCAACGTGTATAATATTTGGATATGGATGAGTAGACACAATGTTATATAAAAAGTTTGACGACTCGTGCAACTAAATCATCTTAAGATAAACTTCATTATAATAAGCATACAATGAGCATGAAGATATTCAAACCACATCAAACAATCTTTTTCCAAATCTTTTGCATCATATCTGCTTAGTCATTCCTCATCTTTTTTTTCCTTTTTTTTATTATTCTAAACACGGATGGCATACCCCCACACCCATGTCTAGGAGTGGGGCGACCAACACTTTTACTCCACACATTTAAAAGAGTCATGTAACATAGCTAATGATATTCAAATAATATCCCACTCTTTTGCCTTGTCTAAAAATTTCTACCAAAAGAAAATAAATAGAACTTGTTCCAACTTACTTGTAAAAAAGATTAAAAAGCATGTGGAAAAATGCAAGACAATGACTCTATATGTCCCTTTCACAAGAACAAATTATAATTCAAAAAACTGAGCATTAATTAACATGAAAATCAAGGTTGCGCCCGCGTGAGAAAAAAGCGAAAAAATGTGATTGCACGAGCAATCTACCGATCCGTTGCTAAAAGGTGAAAATTGATGCCACAACGGCAACTGATGTTATTACAATTCTTTATATAAAATCCCAACTGCTAATCAAACTGGCACACCAAGTGTACTCGTAACTTCTCAATTCCAGAATCAACATACAGAAAACAGCAGCAATTTGCAACGAGTTTACTTTATCCAACATAAAAATTAGGGAAACCGTAAAAAATACTGACATGGATGTCTTACATAAATATATTTTACAACCTATGTTATTCCAAGTATTTGGGACCAGCTCACGATAAAGAAAAATTCATACGAGATACTATTTCATAGACCTTAATGTGTACAATCTGGGATGTAGAAATTGTATTGTAGCTGTTTTGTGTTGGCCGGTTTTGTATCGCTAGTGGGCCAGTTTGATACAAGATTCTGCTGCCATCTACTTCTTTGATGAAGGGTGTTTTGCTCAGTGTGTTCCCTAACTTGCCTCAAAGTTATGTTTTCCTGCTGAGTATAAGGTTTCTTTGAAGTTCCATTTTTGAGCTTTTAACGGACGATCGTAGACTGAGGGCCTGCTTTAAATTGCCTCACTTTTTAACTTCAGCAGTTTTTATTCATGATTCTTTGGATCTTAGTTTGATCAATATATTACATATAGTTCTAATTGTTTAATCTAAGTTTTTATATCTAATTTTCTTTTAAAGGTTAAATCTTTATCTTCCATTTAGTTGATTATATTACAATAAGAATTCATCCACCGTAACAAAGAAATAAGTATATATCAAATTAAATACATAAAGTAAAAAAATACTACACAGAATGAAAAATCAAACCTCTATTCAATTGGCGATTACTCTTGTCACCTCTTGACTCCATGATGATGATGTGAAGATTGGGAGAAGATAAAAACTAAAATTGGGATTAAAATTACTTAATAATAATAACAACAACAATAATAACAAATTATTGTTGGTAAAATGATTTGAATTTGAAGAAATCCCCAGCTTGATCAAACAGCTCATGCGTATTCCAAACCTAACCTCCCGATCCCCAAACAACAACAATAACTTTTCTACTTCCTCAATCCCTCTCCGCATAAATATTTATAAATATCAATGAATTTTTGGTGCGTTAATTCGTAATCAGATTTACCCGATTCTTAAAAATTCCCGAATCAGATATTTGAATTAGAGCAAAAAGTGGAGAATTGATGGGGATTGTAGCGAATCGGAGAAAATAAATTGATTTCGAGATAAGGACAGATTTCGGTACGAGCCTAGAGGATGAAAAGTAGTAGTATAAGAAAGATTGTTAGGTTTGGGTTGGTTGGTCTGGTCTCTGAGTTATGGCCGAAGGCCACCGACGTTTAGGCCTTTTTATAGGGTTTTCTGGAGGATATTTGTTTTCTAAAAATATTTTTTTACCGCATGGTCACACTTTTACTTTTAGGCCCATTTGTTGTAAGGGTCTTTCCGACAATGACTTGTTTTAAAAAGCTTAAATTTAAAATTTAAAATAATTTATAAGTTATCTAAATCACGATTTATAAATAAAAGTGTTTGATACTATTTTAATTTATAAGTTATAAATTAAATTAAAACAAATTATAAAAGTGTTCGATTAAAAAGATTTATAAGTTATAAAGCTTAGTAAAATGATGGCAAAAGAGAGAGCGTTTACTTTGATAAAAGCTACTTATTTTAATCTGATTTATAAGTTAATTTTTTATTAGAAAAAAATGATTACGTCTCAAAAATTATTTATGTCAATTTATAAATTAAAAAATAAGTCATATACGAACACTCAAACAGTAAAAAAATTACTTATAAATTAATTTGACCAGCTTATAAGTAGTTGTCGAACCAAGTATTTCAGTTTCAAAACAAATAAATTTATTTTAATTTTTAATAATTAAAACTTAAAACTTTTAAATTAAAATTAATATAATTTATTGACTTTAATAAATACAATTATAATTTTAATAAAATATCTAGAAAGGAATATTAATTAAAAAAATTAATATATTTAACATTTGGATAAATCCCATCATCTTTAAATTTAAAAATTTACGAATTAATTTTAAATAGTAATAAAATAAATGTCCAATTATGATATATAAGACTTTTTTGTCAAATAGATGAAATATTTAGAAATTTTAAGATTTGCTTATATATCATACTTGGACATTTATTTTATTAATAAATTTTTAGTATTGACGTCAAGGAAAATACTTATTATAAGAAATATATCCAAGTGTGCCTTTTTAGAAAGATATCAAGGTATTAAAGTTACAGTACTGTTTTGCAACATGGAGAAGGTCCAATATCAATGGAGTAGTTCTTTAACAATTATTAAGATTGTTTTCTTGATGTAAAAAAACACAAAATATTACAAGTGACCTCTCTAAAAGTAGGATGGATTAATACTTTTTGTGGTTTATATTCGACGTCTAAAGATATTCTTTCACTCTGCCTAATCTGAAAAGGGACAATTTTGGGTCAATTGATAATAGAGATAAGAGTGGTGTAACGCACTAGCAATTATAAAGTGATTTAGTGATTCATCAATTTCAAAAAAATCATCAAAATCGAACCGCACCAATCTTGTTCATAAAAATGTTAATACCAAAATTACAACAACACTACACCAATAAATAATTATAAATAAAATAAATTAAAATATTTTTAAAAAATATGTAAAACAATATCAAAGATTAAGAATTTGTATAACTTAACAATAAATTCACATAAAAAACAAATATACTAAGTATCTTATCATCATAAATTAATACAAAAACATAATCAGTAACAAACCGACAGTTAATTAATATATTAATATATGTATAATACACCGATTTAAAAAAGGTACACCACTACTTCATGTTTTTCGGTGCAGAAAGGTACAATGCACCAGTAGTTCAACAACAAATATTAATATCGCACCACATTGCTTTCGCTTTTTTTAAATATTTATTTTTGTACCAAAATCGCATCAACCAGATCACTTATTTATTTTGTAATTGGTAGATTCTATTCGGTTTAACCGGTTTTAATTCAAATTGTCATCCCTAACTAATAATGCTTTTTCTTTTTAACAGAAGTTATTGCACACTTAAAGATGTAAATAAAGTAATTGCTTATTTTATTATAGTTTGGCCAAAAAAAATATGAAATTGTTGTTTTCACAAGTAAAATTTAATATTTTCACAAGTTTCTTTTCAGAAGAATGTGAGACTCATTTACTATTCAGGTGAAAGAAAACTTGTGTAATTATCATTTTTACTTGTTGAAATATCGATTTCCAAAATTTATTGATAATGACAATCAATGCTTATTTTTAGCAACGCGTTCATGGATTTTTAACGAAAAAATAGAGAAAAAAGGAAAAAATTGATGTAACATTCTCTTTTCTTATTAGAGTGTTTTTAGGAAAAAAAGAAAAAAATATATTTGCTACAACTTTCTCGCATTTAAAAAAAAAGATTTAAAGAATGTTAGTACTTTTACCATTATATTTTTATTTACTTAAAGCATATATTTGTAATACCTCAGTCTCACATCAAAATATATGAAAAAAATTATTTTATATAAAGAATTAAGTTACTAACAATAATATTTTCAATTATGGCTTTTTGGAGGAGCATATGGTGAGCTAAGATGATCAAAAAATATTCGAACTTAATATTTGACTCGAGTTATTTCATATGATATAAAGCACTGTTTGGAGCCAGTATTAAGTCATCAGGGCTTGGGACTTGATTAGAGTAAGAAATTTTAGGAAATTTCTAAAATGATAATATGGGAATTATAAATTATTACTAAATCTCTCACTTTCTCTCTTTCTCTCTTTCTCCTCTCTCTCTCTCAAAAAAGAAAAAACAAACTCAAAAAGCTATCTATCTCTAATATCTAAAGTTGGAGAAAACCCTTCGCAGTAATAATTTTTTAAAGTCTTTTTGACTTCCTAAAATACCCCTCCAACTTTTATATAATTCCTATTCCGAAACCAAACAGGCCCTTTAAGGGCATGAAATTTGAAGAGGTCAGTTCGAAACGGACGGGAATATTATTTTGTACACACAGGTGACAGGTGTTTGTTAGAAGTTAGAACGTCACAAGTTATTAATGCAATAAATAAATAGGTTAAAAATATGTTAACATGTGATTGGTTAGATTAGATATTGGTTGCGTAAAGTAGCTGGTTCATAACAATAAATATATATACGTGTGCGACACTTATTTACTCGTACGTAAAGGTCGGTTTGTTTACTCGCGCATATTCAACGTTTCTCTACTCGGGAAATTTTTTTTTCCCTCAAGGCAAAAACATTTAAAAATGTTAAAAATAATATTATCTCCGATTTCAAAAAAAATATATAATGAAAATATATATTAAAGTTGATAAATAGAGAGAGAGTAAAAATTATACTCCCTCTATTTCAAAATTAGATAAAAAATTTGACTTTTAAGATTAAATGACGGTATATTACATTTTAAATTGATGTTAATTTATTTAATTTTAATTGATACAATTATTATAATTGTAAAGTATATAATAAAAACTATTAATTACAAAATTTATTTTATTCTAAATTTTTTTGAGTTATAACAATTTTAAAATTTAATATGCCGTCGTTTGATCTCAAAAGTCAAATTATATGTCTAATTTTAGAACAGATAGAGTAATATTTATTTAATTATATATTTTGTTTGGGCCCACACAAATATCAAAATTAATAAGAGAGCAGTAGAATCTTTATATGAGAGTAATGTGGACCTTTGGGGTGAGGTGAATTAATATTTATGTCCAATTTTATATTTGATTTATATATTTTTTAAAAGACAAAATATTATATACTTTCGGACATGCTTTTTGGACGAACGGAGTATTATATTAAGACAGCATTTATATCATATCATCATGTTCATGCGATATTAAATATGAGAAAATGAAAAGTTATATTAAACATTATTTAATTAATCATGAGGAAAGGTTGTATTAAATGTTATTTAATTAATATGTATATTAGCCTACTCATTCCGTCCATCTATTTTATTTGAATTACGTGATGTTATATGACGCCGTGACACGATTAAATATTTTCTTCAAATGTGGATCTCTTGAAAAAATCAAAATTTTAAAATAGCTTACGTTGAAAAGTCATACATACAGAAACAAATACATCAGCAAAGCATACTCAAAAAATTTCTTCCATTTTTATAAGATTTAGTTTAGGACCAGTTGAATCTTTTCATCACACGATTCGGTAAAATATTTTGAATTTATATTGAATTGATAGGTATATATGTATTAATTAAATAGTTTTTTTATGATAAAAAATTTCATTCAATGAAATTATTTTGAAATAAGAAAATAAAGACAATAAAGGATCTACTAAATTTTAAGTAGTTAGTTTCACCAATAGGATTCGAAAACTTACTTCACATTTGGAATTACACAAAAAAGACTATTTATTTTAGAGAAATCAACGTGAAATTTTAGAAAAGCGGCAACATCTACCGACTTATTTGTGAAAAAAATAGAGTATATTATAAAGAATTAATTGGTCGGTTAGATATTCGAGAAACAAAAACTCTTCAATTTAAAGAATTGTTTTGCTTTTTTTTTTGCTTAAATTTTGATAAATTTCTTTTCTTTTCACTTTCAACATTTTAGCAATTCATTAAAAAATGAATCAGGAAAAAGTCTACGAATCACCAGTTACACGAAATGATCTTATGATGACAAATCTAGGTCCTCAGCACCTACGGGTAAGGTTCACCGAACCGGACAAGCGAACAAGAAAAGTAGAGAATTCAAATTCGAATGGGTTAGTCAAGAAGTTTAACTTAATAACTTTATTTCACTAGCCGATTTTTCAAATGCTTTGTTACTATTATTAGGTGAACCCTCCTTTTCATCTCTCCAATCTATTACAAAACCTAGCTCATCTCCTATCCCATCCACTCTCTATCCGAAAAATATTAAAAAATTACATAAAAAAGTTGTCCAATAAAAGATTTTGACATTAAAAACAAGCATAGAGTCATAGAAAAATATGATAGGTTATTAAAGAGTTTCCCGAAGAAATAGCAAAAAAGGATAGAAATAGAAAACTAGCGTGTTACGCAAGAAAAAGAATGAGAAAGAGAAAACTTAAAAAAAAAAAAAAAAAAAAGGTTACCTCCCTTTGACTATACTAATTACTCCCTCCGTCCCAAATTAATTGCTTTTCTAGGACTTTTTTAAGTCAAATTGACTATTTTTAAAATTAATAATTAAGCATATATAAATATATTTCTAAAATTATAAAAATTGAAATTAGTAATAAATTGTATATACTTTCTTTTGGTCCTAAACTAAATCTTATAAAAATGGAAGAAATTTTTTGAGTATGCTTTGCTGATGTATTTGTTTCTGTATGTATGACTTTTCAATACTAAAGCATTATTTGTAACGTACCCACATCAAAAAATGAGAGAGAAATGTTGAACTTATTACTTAATTAATTATGATAGTAAAAAATATATATGATTGTATTTTTTTTAATATTAGGAATATGGTATAAATAACAACGTTGTACTATTGTTATGTTAAACAATTTGGTACCATCGTGTTTAAATTATATATTGTAAGTTTCTTCGGTCAATTATTAAGCTAAATATTTGAATAAAGTGTAGATTTATTTAATTATGATTATAAAAAAATAATTATTTTAATTTTATTTAAGCTTGTAATGGAATTTTATATTGAAAAAATTTCCTTGAAATTCTAACCTAAATAAAACTATAAAACTCAAGTTTTAATAAATTTTAATTTAGTTATGACGATTACTTTTTCAACTAATTTTACAGTTATTAAGTTTCAAAAAAATTTCATATATATTATCAATACAATTATTTGATAAAATTTTAAATTTTAATGAATTTAAGTTGGTTATGGCATTAATTTTAAAAACAATATAATTAAATTGCGTGATACGTTAAAAGATATTTTTGATATTTTGATATCTTAATAAAATTATCCTGCATAAAATTTGTTAAGATTTATTATCTTATATAAATTATGATAAAAAAAATCCTGTAATAAGTTTGGTGGAACCAAAAATACATATTCTTTTATAGTTTTCCTATAAAAACCCAAACTGGTTTGGGTTTCTTTTGAATACGTTACAAATTTGGATAATATTTAGTTGTTACAAATTTGGATTACTAATTTATTTGGATTACTGATTTGGATAGGAAAGAAAATCGTTAAACAAAAAATTTGTGAAAGCAAGTTTGTGCTTTTAATTATAGAGTTCTGCTATGTATTGCGATAAATTTATGTCGACTTAAAATTACAAAATTTATCAATATATGAGATTGGTATGAATTATAAGAAGACCCCAATTATTACACATTTCCAAAAATATTACCACTAATACTAATCTATGTAACTGACAATCAAAAATCGACGTAAAACATCTATAATATATATCATTACCGTTAATTATATAGTTGATAGTTGATTAGTATAGTAAGTTTAAATCAAGTTTGTTAATTGTAGAATCTTTATGTGAGATAATATGTGCACGTTTGGGCTAAATTAATATTTATGTCCTATTTATATTTAATTTATATACTTTTTAAGACAAAATTTAATATACTTTCGGACATGCTTTTTGGGACGAACGGAGTATGAACACACCATTTATATCACATCATGACGTTCATGTGATATTAAATATGAAAAAATGAAAAGTTATATTAAACATTATTTAATTATTCATGCGGAAAATTTATATTATATATTATTAATTAATATGTATATTAGCCTACTCATCCCTTTCATCTATGTTATATGATGACGTGACATAATTGTTCTATTAAATATTTTCTTAAGAATGTGGATCTCTTAAAAAATTAAAAATTTAAAAATAGCTTACGTTGAGAAGTCATATAGAAACAAATTTCATCAGCAAAGCTTACCAAAATTGACTCTATGAGATGTTTGAGTAAAAGACCAAAGTGTCCAACTAGAAAAACGTCCGAGATCAAAGTTCTATTTTCTATTTTCTTCTTCTTTTTTGGCTAATTAAATTTTTTTATTTTCATTTGATCTTTTCTCAAATATTGTCCACATTTAATTTTTAAAAAATAAATCAATACTACAGCATTATTTGTAACGTACTCACAAAATAAATGGGAGAGAAATGTTAAAGTTAGTACTTAATTAAGGCTATGGATATTTTCACAACACTTTTTGATATTTTCACAACAAAAGTGTCGCTATAGATCCTATTGCAACGGTTTTTACCGTCGCTATACATCTATAGCGACACTTTTGTTGTGGAAATATTAAAAAGTGTTGTGGAAATATCAGTTCCCATTAATTAATCATGATAGTAAAATATATATATATATATATATATGATGTATTTTTTTTTCTTTTTAAATTAGTAATATGTTATGAATGGCAACGTGGTATTATTGGTAGATTAAAAAGGTTATACAATTTATTGTTTCAATTTCTGTCCATACTCTCCGGCAACCAGTACCCACCATCGTGTTTGTTTGCCACTCAAGATAGGGACCATAGAGGTGTGGTTCGTGTGGTGAAAAAGTGATAGGGCCGAAGAATTTTTCTTAGTTTTTACTGTGTAGGAGGAAAAACGTGAGAAAAAAGAAGTAGAGGGATGAGCTTTCATCTTCTCTTTTTTTTTGATAAAGCAAACATCTGATTAATTTTTATTTTTTTTTATTAAACTTGAGCATCTCTTACAATAAATGGAAGGATATCTTTCAACCAATTTATCAAGAAATGTACATCAGAAAATTGAGTTAACAGTGCTAATCTATGAGTTATAAAATTACCATCACAACAGACAGGGTAAAAATTACAAACTCAAACTTTCCTTTAAAAACCAAACAGTCCTCAACCAAAAGCATCAAAGACAAGGACGGACCTGCACTGGAGGTGATGGGGTCCGTACCCCCAGGAAATTTTTGAAAATTTATATATATATATATATATATATATGAGTATTTATTTGCATATTTAAAAAATACATTCATAATAATTACTCTAGAGAATAATACTTTATTCATTTAGTGAAGTTTTATTCTGATTTCTTAAAGTTAATTTTCAAATTTTAAAACTATGAAAATTAATTTAATTTAAACAATATAATCGTAAATATTACTATCTCTATTTCACAAAATGAATCTTGTTATATATATATATATATATATAGACACACACACACTCTGAAATAATTGAGCACTCTTAAATAATTGAGTGCTTAGTTTTATATTGTTACGATGAATTTAAGAAAATGGTATAATTTTATATTACCAATAAAAGTGTGCAGTCTTTTTTAACAAATTAATAATATCTTTGTATTTTATTTACAATATGTCTCAAATAAATTTATTAGATATTAGTACTTCGTTACACATTATTTTCTTTCCAAAAGAAAATATTTAAAAAATCAATACTTTACATATTAAAAATGTTACTTGTTTAGAATTTCTCTCTCTATATATATATATGGATACTTTTTTTTAAGAAAAATTATATATTCTATTAAAAATAGAAACTTGTCCTTACATAATAAAATTTCTAGGCCCGCCACTGATCAAAGATGAACCATCCACCACGGAGTTCAAGATCAGCTCACCACTCGAGCGTTATCACTTTCAACACGGATTCTGAGACACCCATGTGAACTTTCATCTTAGTTCACAATTTTTTATTCACGCAAAAAGTGTGTCAAAAATTAAAACTTTTCAATTGCAGTCGATGGTTAGTGACAATTTTACGTTATATACACTATTCACAAAGAATCTCTGAGTTTTGGCTGCGACATTAGTATACGGGGGTTTCTTCAGATTTGTGTGGTTGTTGTAGGCATAATGTGTCATGTCGACAAGTTGGGATACCTTAGCCACCTCTCATTTTTTGTACCAATAAAATAAAATAAAATAAAAATGGAAAGAAAAGACAATTTGACATGTGATTCTAAATTTATAGCATTTATTAAAATTAGTATAGTTTGATACTTATAATTAAATCAAAATTTATGTAGCTTATGCAGCAGTGTTCAAGTTGAATTAAAAATCTTAATATATTTTAGTTTTGGAAACTCTTTAATATCTCTAGTAATCTAAAATATATTAAATTTTATGAAAATGTATTATTTCATGAGAATAAATATGAAATTTATTTTTCTTAAAATTTATTCATCCAAAAGTTATTTGCAAATAGGAGGGGAAGGAGGGACTTTGATGCAGACTCTAAATCTGTAACCTTTATTAAAACTATTATGCTACGTTTGGATTGGAGGAAAAAAAATTAATGAATAAATGAAATAGATAAGTGAATGATATGGTGAGTGGAATGATTCATTTCAATCTTAACTCGAATGAGTCATTCATTGAAATGAATCATTCTACACTCTTCCGCGAGGAATAAAATTCACAAATTTGACAGGAATGAGAATGATTTATTCCATTATAATAAAACAACCAAATACAATTTTATTCATTCAATGAGAATAAGTCATTTTATTCCCTCCTTGATTTCTGCGATCCAAACACAACATTAGAGTTGGTCATGCAAAACATTGATCTATTTTGATGTGTTTTAATAATTTTTAGTTTTAAATCTTTAGTAAGTAGTGTAAATACATTGCCCTATGATATTGCACTATATATTTCGATATAAAAAGTAATCTAATATGCCAACTAATTTTATAGCAAATGTGAATTGTGACTATTGTGTAAAAATATAATTAAAAGTAATATAATAGAATAATAATGTGTTGGATCCTTTCCAAACTACCTCCAATCCTAATTCCTATGTATACCTCGGTATTTAATACTGATATAAATTTGTTGATATTCGGGTTCGAGTAATATCTATCGAATTTTATATTACCTAACGAGTATTCACGGGGTAACCCGTTCCTTTATTTTACATATTTAATTGTCAATACAATATAATTATATAATTAAATTTTATATTTATTAAATACATATGAGTGTACAAAATATATAGATATATAAATATAAAGTATTTAAATTATTTATAAGTATGTATTAACCATGAAAATATTAGTGTATATAATCATTAAAATAGTATCACTATATACATGGACGGTTTGGGGCGGATAATACAATACTTGCACTCGATCCTAAATTATTTGAGTAACAGTGGCTTTATCAATTTCAGTAATGTCTGTGAGTTCAAGTGTAAATTATAATGTCTAATAACAAATTGTGTTCTTAAAACATAACTAATGTATTGTATTAAATATAGTCCCTTCAAATTATGTGTCAATTTATTTAGAGCTATTCTATGTGGACATAAAAATTAAACATGAATGTATTTGAATTTTACCTATTTGTATTTTGACCCCGGTAAAATCGGGCTAGAAATTGACTCCGAAATTTCACCCTGTGATGGCCTGGTTGTCATCCAAACCAGTCAGCCACTCCCTCACTGTATGCCATCAGCGCATGCCGATGTCTGTCAACAGCATCATAACCTGTGCCTGTCCGTTGACACGTTGTGCACGCCAGTGCCATGCGTCTGTCCCTCAACGCATTTGTCAGTTAGCCACGTTGTGCATCTGTCTCAACCGTCTGACTGCTGCGTCCATCAGTGGGCATTGGGTCAAAATACAAATATGTAAAATTCAAATATATTACGTCCAATTTTCATGTTCACATAGAATTTTTGATTTATTTATGTGTCCGTTTTTCAAGTAGATTGTCTCATTTAACGCATTGAAATGTAATCAATCAAGAAATGGAAAAGGGTATCTTGATTCATGATATTGTCTTCATGGTGGTGGGGGCTTCGTATTGGGACGGGCAGTGTTTAAAATGTGCATGTGGGTTGGTGGGTAGGTGGGCGGGCCTATGAGGAGTGATGCTTCGTATTGCGACGGGGGGTGTTTAAAATGTGCATGTGGGTGGGCCTATGAGGAGTGATGGTGTGGAGTTGTTTATGTGCAGAGCTCTGAATTAAAATATATTTGTGAAGAACAGTAAAAATGAGTATTAAGATTACTACTGCTGCATTGATGCATTGTAGTAGTAGTAGTAGTAGATAGTTTAATAAGTGATGGGGTGTTTGATAAAAGTAAGTCCGTAGTAGTCCGTACTGGTAATGAGGCAGAAGTTATAACGTACATAGGGCTATTAATACATAGACAATGCCCAACAAAGGCTGTTAATGTAAGTATGTGGAAACCCCACAGACCGGTCGGAGTTAGGAGGTAGTTGGGCTTGGGCCGACAAAAGTTGCAAATTTTCCAGCTCCTTCCATCACATATATATATATATATATATATATATATATATATATATATATATATATTGGTACCTGCATATTGATACTATTTTGGTACCATTTTTATCCCAATTTAACATTTAATGCTATTAAGTTAATTTTTATCCCAATTTACCAATTATCTCAATTTATCATTTAATGCTTTTAAACTATTTTAATCTAGCATTTATTTTAGTATTAATGTCGTATCTTTATTTTATTTTTTAAACTTTTTTTGTATTTTCTACAGTATTATGGTTATTACTTGCATTATTGTTAAAATACTCTCTCCGTCCTCAAAATGATTAGATAAAGTACATAAAGTGAAGGGTAAATATGTATTTAGGCGGGTCCATAAGTATAAAAAAAATAATCACTTTATATAATCTTGACTACTAAAGATAAATTTGAAATTTTTTTACTCTTTTTTATCTACTTTTATTTTTATTAATATGAGTGCAGATTATACTTTGTTCATCCTATGAGGACAATAATAGTACTTTATAAGAAAATCGCACACTTCTTTACAAAATCTTGGATGTCATTTTAAATTCAATAAAAAGAATATTTTGTATCATACTCAGTCGGTCTTTATAAAATTTCAAAACATTCAGGTACTTACTAATTTGTTTCAAAACTTTAATTAGCACATCAGTATTCATAAATATTAACAATGTTATCTAAGACAAACACATGCACGAGTTAGAAAGCTAGTTGATAAAGAGATATGTGTAGTCACACTTCATTCATGTGTAGGAATCACAACAACAAGATGACCGTTGACTATAAAAATCTGGTTGTCAAGGCAAGGGTTGTTTATAAATTACTTTATAAATGATGAATTGTATTGTAATCCTATATTTTATTAAATAAAATTTTGTTACAAGTTTCTTTTGTAATTGATGCGAAAATGATCAAAAATACTATACACACTGAACTATATTATTGAAGTGTTGGAGGAAACTAACTTTTAATCCACATCTACTATTCTCATTTGAATTACCCATTGAAGAAGATGGGGTGAATATTCTCGAGTGTCACAATAATGGTCGTCTCCATTGCGGTTGATGGGTGTGCTGGCAAACCCTATGTTAAGATTGGAATTTGGGGTGTCACGATAATGGTCATCTGCGCGGTGAACTCTAGGCCAAGATTGGAATTTGGGCACCGACAGAGGCCCAATTCCTCTCCGCAGTTTGTCATCCTCAATAGGGTTCTCACACAATCCGATAAATCGGAGTTTAAAATTTGGACGTAAAAATAGGACTCTTTTTGAAACTACGAGGAATGTATAAGTTGAATGACCGAGATTGAACCTATTTGTTACGGCAACAAAAGAGCCAAATGCCCCTGCCGCAATAAGTTGTTGTGGTATCACTAAAGACCAACATGCCCCTCATCCATCGCATGTCGGTACAAACTGTTGTGGATGAGGTGATTATCGTGTGTTAGAGCTCCTTGCCGTATTGGAGCTTCTTGCCTCTCAAGTGTTACGGTAATGGCAATCTCCACTGCCGTAATTGGATTTTCCGGCAAACTCTGAGTAAGATTTAAAGAAAGATTATTAACATTAGAAGCGTATCACGACATAGTAACTTATGCACTTTGGTGAATCTTTCACTTATTTGCCTTAATCTTTCCTTGAACTCTATATACAAAAATTAACAATCTTTTAGAAAACCTATAGGTCCAATGCGCAACCCCTTTTTGTTGTGGTCCTATCTTATAATCGTGGGCTTAATTATAACATGCAAAAATTTGTCATCTATCAAAACGACTAAAAAGATTTAAAAAAGATAGGCATACGACATACAAAAACTCACACCCTTTTTATCTCTAAAGATAACATATTCTAACCATATAAATCGCTATTCCATCCAAATCATTGCTGATACAATCGTAAATAATAATTAATTTTCATTTATTTCAAAATTCAAATGAATCAGGTCTATTTTGAATTTAAAAATATTTTAATTTGATTTTAAAAATTCAAAACTTGTCTCGCATTTTTGGGACGGATGGAATACGAGTTGAATCCATAAAATCAAAATGGGACATAAGGGAGGGAGTATCTCTCTAATTTTTTTATTATTTGGTTCCACTTACTACAAATTGTGTAATGTCCGAGAATTTTTGAAATTTTTTTAAACACTGTATTGATTTATTTTAATAAATAAAGTTCATTTTATATATAATTTTATAAATTTAATTGGACCCATGTAAGAATGTTTATTTAATTATATAATTATAGGTCCAATAATTTTCTTGCATTAAAGGGGCTCATTAATAGTGCGATTTAAATTAGAGGGTTAACCCTAAGAAGTTAATTACAAGAAAATTTGGAAAGAAGATTAATAAGTAAATTACCTTAAATAATTTGAATAAGAATTATGGATGGAATAAATATTTTAAATAATTAATTAATTGGGTTAATTAAGTAATTCAAAATATTAAAGACACAAGGTGGACAAATTTCATTGGGTCATTTTTATTATTGGACTGGCCCATTTTGTTCCTTTCATTTTATTTGTATTGGGCCAACCTTCTTTCCTGATTGGATTAAGCAAGTGGGCTGGTCAAAATAAGTAAATTGGGTCATGGTCTTTTATTTGGTTCAAACCGGCCCAACTCCAATTGGGTGAGCCCATTCTTATTATTCCAACCGGGTCGAACCATTGCGAACGGGTTGAACCGTTTCCTATCTGATTTGGGGCTAATCAGAGTTTCAGGCTAAATCAAATTGGAGGGGGACTCAGCAGAGCTAACTAGTTCGATCGAGATATATCAGTTGGGGGGGGGGGGGGGGAACAACCGAGCAAGGAGGGAACCCATAACCCTAGCCTCTCAATCAGTCAAACCAAGGGGTAGAGTGAGGCGAACCTAGCTGGACCTAGGGTTTCAATCAGTCGAACGAGTCGAGCTAGAGGGGGCTGTCAATCGCCGGCGACAGCTTGCGTCGACGGGTTGGGGTGAAGAGGAAGCGGCGACCGGCGGACTAAGTGAAGATCGAGGGAGCTACCGAGGAACAAACGGTCAGACCATGGGTTCCTGATTTCCAGCGACGCGACTGGTGACAGCGCACACGGCTCAAAGGCCAACCGGCAAGTCGCCGTCGCTACCCTTCTCCTACCAACGGTCCTTGAATGATCAAATAGGGTAATAACCAGCCTAATTGGGTAACCACTTTGCTATAAATTGAACCTCTTGCCCTAAACCAAAGCTGCCGATTTTTCCCCTGTTTGTGAGTTCACAATTAGAAAGTTTAGGGTTCCAAATTAGAGAGATAGGAAATTTCAGAGGAGAAAGGAGGCAGGGGCTAGCTGTGGATGTCTGATTTCGTTAATTACTTTGGACGAAGAAGAAGGGTTGCCGTTCGCACCACATTGAGGTATAACCACAGAGTGTCGAGCTACTGTGATAGTTTTCTATGTTAGGGTTGTATAATTTTTTTTTGTTACGGGTTGTTTTAGTTCTTCTTCTGTATTTAATTTGGTGCTGCCAACTTTGTGGGTTGGTTTCTTTAAGAATTTTTCTGTAATTAGATTGGTATTGCCGACTGTGTTGGTTGTGCTATATATATGGTATTAGGTTTTTGTTTGGGTTTGCAATTCTGCATTTAGGCTTTGTTGGTTGAATCAGTTCCTGTGATGGTTAAAATATACCTTGATTTTGGAAATGCATCTTATTGATTTGGGTTTGAAATTTGGGATTCGTACTGTGTGTAAGTCTATGTTGATTAGGAACCTGTTGAACCTTAATGGTTCTGGCCTTTGGATGTGTGTTGGGTATAAGTTACTGTCAAACTTGAAATACTCATTTGGTGTCCAAATTTATGCTCAAATCAGGTTTTGGTTTCCTTTTTTTTGATACAATGATGACAGGATGGTTACTGAGTGGAACTCAATAGGATTAAATGCAGATTTTGCTAAAATTTCTGTCAATATCAGTGTTGGGTAATGATCTTTGTTAGTGAAACGAAATTAACTTGGGTTTGATATCAGTTGGTTATAATATTGATTTTGGGCAGAATAAACACTTGATTTCAATAATATCATGTAATAAGTGTATTAACTTGGTTGTGAAATTCCCGGGAGTCTAATTGCTGTCTAATGGTTAATCAACTATGCTAGTATGGGCTTAATTAATGGTTAACTAATTTGAATTAATAATGCTCTTGTAAATTAATTAGTTAACTAATAAATAAAATTAACTAATAATTAGTTATTATTTATTAATAATAATAAATAAAGCTAGTAAATATTTAATTATTATTTAGAAAATAATTATGTATGAATAAAGTTAATCGACTAATTATTTATTATTAAATAATAAATAAAGTTAGTAGATATTTAATTATTATAATAAATGAATTAATTATTTATTTCCTTATCAATAAGTAATGCATAAAGATAATAAATATTTAGTTATTATCTGATAATGAATGAAGTTGATAAAGCAATTCTTTATTATTATTTATCAATAAATAATAAATAAAGGTAATAAATATTTAATTATTATTTAATCTTAAATAATAATTAAGTATAAGTAAAGTTAATAAATAATTATTTATTATTTAGCAATAAATAATAAATAAAGGTAATAAATATTTAATTATTATTTAATCTTAAATAATAATTAAGTATAAGTAAAGTTAATAAATAATTACTTATTATTTATCAATAAATAATAAATAAAGATAATAAATATTTAGTTGTTATTCAATTAATATTTGATAATAATTAAGTATGACTAAAGGTAATGAAATAATTATTATCTTAACAAATAAGGATTTGTTAGACCATATTCAGAGATAGATAAGGGTAATAAATCCGAAAAACCAAAGAATAAGTAATCATGATTAGCTACCATCAATTTAATAGCTAAAGATTATTAATTAAATTCTGTTTAGCTAATGTTAAATATTAATTAAATATAGATGGTGAATTTTACCTGTTGAGTAAAATGTATAGTGAGAGGTGCCAATATGCAACTGTTAATTGATAAATCGACTTTACCCAATGATAGGTCACTCAAGATCAATTAATTAAAGCTAAGATTTAATTGTAGCTGAGCAAACAGGCAAGTTCCCAAATTCCATTCTTTCAGTATATTGAATGCAAGTTCTTCCTTACTCAACTTTTACATTGAGCAAATTCCTAAACCTTATGCACTATTTTAATCCGTGCAAAAGGTATATATATATTGTTGCAAGTTATACTTTAAGCTTGAATCTTATCTCCAAGCATGCTTTAAGTGGTCTAATTACTTTTAAAATTATTCCACCTCTATGTATTTATTGACATTCGTACTCGTACATTTGAATTCGTACATTTATTTAAGGTTCTGAGATTTAGGAACTATTCATAATTTAGTCTGAACCTTTGTTCGGTCAGGCAAGTGTGTGAAATTTATAAAAGCTATCCGAACCAATCGAGGGTAAGGATTCTTAGACTGTATGAACACCCCTTTATTATAGGGAAGTACCCCATGTACCGTAAATAAGGTACAAATAGCAGAGTTAAATGTTATGCATACACATAGCGTACGCGAGGCTGATCCCCTCAAGTACTTATTCTTTAGCCAGTAACCAGAGGGTCAACTAGCTATTGACTCCTTTGGAAGTTATTGTTCAAAGTCTACTTGACTATCAATTGTTCTAAAAGCATTTATTGTTATTGTTTCTGATAATTCTATTGTTGAAATCTTTTCCTATATCCCTTTCATCATGATATATCCTTATTGTTGTACTTTAAACTTGCTGAGCAAACTCGTTGCTCATCCCTGCTATATCATGACTTCATTGCAGCTAAACCCGAGACGTCAGGGAAGAACAAAGGGAAAGAAAAGATGAAGTGATAGACTTCATGTAGCAGATTTTAAATTTATGTGTAGTTAATTACTGTTAATGTAATTTAAACCCTGACATTTATTTAGGGTATGGATTTGTGTAAGTATTTAAGGTTATCGTATTCTGGGACTAGTAACACCTTTGAAATGAACAACGTATGTTTATTATATTCCGCATTTTAGTTACCATATGTTGTTAGAGGTGAATGTTTGTATTGGATCGTGATGACCGGATCCGGGTATTTGGAGACCCGAATCTGGGGGCGTCACAGGTTGTTATCAAAACTGTAGGTTATAAATTTTAGGATCGCGAAACCTAGGTTATAACCTTCATAGTAAACTCGTATTGAGTGTTAGGAGATAAATCGAGGAGATTTATTATTTGTGGTTTTGATGAATTGGGAAATTCATCGAGTTGAGTAGTACCCAATGAAATATAATTTCATTTCTTCAATGAATATATTTTATTGCTGTACTAATGTTGATTTTTTTGGTGTGATTGTAGGATGACTGACATAGGAGGGACCGGTGGAGCCCGGGAGGAGGAGGTATTTATAGATATATCGGTAGATGCGGAGCAGCTGGTGGGCTATGCTCCTATTGCCCCAGATTTCTACAAGAGGAGTCCGAGTCAGAGGAGGACTACCAGAGGGAGCTACCAGAGCCGGTTGTAGGTAGAGTTATGAGGTCGGGCAGTCAGGATCCAGATGCCGAGGAGGAGGACCCCGAGACCAAGGGAGAGGAACCAGCTGCTGATATTGATGGCATGGGGTCCACTGCCGACGATATTATAGAGGGACTGACCAGCAGGACCGAGGAGCTGGAGGCTCGGATAGCTCATCTGGAGGAGCAAAACCAGACCCACCAGATCAGAGAGGACCAGTATAGAGACCTGGCCTATCAGCTCGATCATGACTTGGGAGTGGCGAAGGTGCAGCTGCAGGGCTATGAGTCCTCAGCGCAGCAGATCGGACCACTGCTACATCAGCTAGTGGACCGAAATGCTGAGTTGAGAGAGAGGCTGGAGCAGAGGGATCTGCAGATCGCCCACCTGAAGGCGAAGCAGGAGGCCATGAGGTTTGAGGCTGGGCTGGAGGTGTCTGCGAGGCTTGGGCCAGGGAGGCCAGGAGGGTTGATCAGCTGGAGGACCAGTTGGAGGCCAGAGCTGTGAGGATAGAGACCCTAGGACATGCTCTAGATTAGCCTACAGGAGACCCCGGACTGAGGTAAGGGAGTCTAGCCGCTCTGTTCGTCGCAGGGTAGGGGATGGAGCATTCTCTTCTGGTCAGCAGGCACGGATCCGTCACGATGTGCAGTGACTTGATGGAGCAGTTGATTTGTCTTTAGTACAGTCAGTCCCACTTTTTGTTATATTAGGGACGTATTTATGTTGTCTTGTGAAGCTCTATATTTGTATTTATGCTGGGGGTAGCAGTTAAACCCCAACTTTTGTGGACTTTAGGGATGAAAAGTTAGGATTCCCCACTTTTGTCTTGGGGGATAGGCTATTGATGGATGGGACACACAGTGGCGCATTTATAGCAGTATGCCACAGGTTTAGTCTTGTAACAAACAGTGTTATATCAATATAAATGCAGATGTTTCACTTAAATCAAATGTGTTGATAGATATTTTACCCTTGATTGTTGATTTTAATGACATATTATGTGAACTATAAAACTATAGGTAAAAGTCGGCCAGAATTCAAATCATGCCGCCAAGAGGACGACCACGTAACAGACAGGTTAAAGAATCAGAAAGTGAGGTTGGAAACCAAACTAATCCAATGAGGATGTTCGCGGAGATGCTGGCGGAAGCCATGCAATCAAGACCGCCACCTGGAGGAACCCAAGCAGCAGCCGAGCCAGCGCATCATCTGGCAAATTTTAAGGATTTCAAAATGGTTGGACCACCCGAGTCAAGGGAACTCTTAACCCCCATCGAAGCGCAGACCTGGATCGAGGAGATAGAAAAGGTCTTCGAGGCAGCAAGGGTGGCAGAGGAACAAAAAACAAGCTTTGCTACCTTCATGTTAAAGGGCGAGGCAAACTACTGGTGGAAGGCCAATAGGGGCCGAGTGGAAGGAGGCATTGTCGCATGGGAACGCTTTAAGGAGATGTTCTTGGAGAATTACTTTCCGGAGAGCATGAAGCAAGAGATGGAGATCAAGTTCCTGGAACTAAAACAAGGAAACATGTCCGTGGCTGAGTACGCGGCTAAGTTTAATGAGTTGGCACGGTTTGCAACTCACCAAGTCAACACGGAGGAAAGGAAAGCTCGTAGGTTTGAGCAAGGGTTGAAACCATGGTTATACCGTTCTGTTGCGGTATTGAAAATCAAGACATTTGCAGAATTGTTGGAGAGGGTGATCATTGCAGAGGGTGGCAGTGAGGCCCTGGCCAAATACAATCAAGAGAAGAAGAAGGGACATCAGGGCCCGAAGGCAGGAAGTAGCGGGGGCAGTAACCCCAACAAACGGAAATGGGTCGAGAGTCAGTCCTCCGGGGGAAACAAATCAGGAGGGGAGGTGAAGAAGCCAGGCAGGTGCAGTAATTGTGGCAAGAACCACACGGGAGAGTGCATGAAGGGAAAGAGTGTTTGTTACCGGTGTGGACAACCGGGGCACATGGCACCCCAATGTCAGAATAAGCCAAATGGAGGATGTTTTTCATGTGGAGCACCCGACCACCAAATAAGGATTGTCCGAAGAAGAAGGGTGACGCCGGGAGTGGCAACAGGAACAACAACAACAGTGGAAACAGCAACCGGTTGAACTACGGGCCACCAGCCAGTCAAGCCAACAGGCCAACAGCCCGCATGTTCAACATGACTGTGCAGGATGCCATGAAATCCAAAGACGTGGTGTCAGGTATCATCTCAATCAATGATATAAATGCATATGTGCTATTTGATTCGGGTGCTACTTGCTCTTTTGTTTCCGAAGAATTTGCTAGTCAGTTAAATGTACCTTGTGAAAAGTTAGAACACCCTATGAACGTAGAAGTAGCAAACAAGGAAATTATCCCCGTAGAATGCATTCATAGGAATTGTTGTGCTGAATTGCGAGGATTTAAGCTCAATGTGGATTTGATACCAATTCGACTGGGAGAGTTTGACGTAATCCTGGGAATGGATTGGCTATCAATTCACGGAGCAGTCATTGATTGTAAGAAGAAATGTGTACACCTAAAGACTTCTAATAAGTCGAATGTGGTATTCTATGGCAGCAAGTCACCAAAACCATCTTGTTGTCTTACTATGATGCAAATAAGGAGATTACTGAAGAAAGGTTGCGAGTGTTATTTGGCCCATGTGGTCGATACTCGTCAGGTCGGGGATGAAATGGGTCAAATACCAATCGTGAGGGATTTCGCTGATGTCTTCCCCGATGAACTTTCGGGACTGCCGCCGGACAGGGAAACCGAGTTCGTTATCGATTTGGCACCGGGAACCGCACCAATATCGAAGCCGCCGTATCGAATGGCACCGGTAGAAATGAAAGAGTTGATGGTGCAACTGCAGGAACTGTTAGATAAAGGTTACATCAGACCAAGCGTGTCCCCATGGGGAGCACCAGTTCTGTTTGTAAAGAAGAAAGATGGTTCTATGCGAATTTGTATCGACTATCGGGAGTTGAATAAAGTGACAATTAAGAATAGGTATCCGCTTCCTAGGATTGACGATCTATTTGATCAACTTTAGGGAGCAAAATACTTTTCAAATATCGACCTAAGAACAGGCTATCATCAGCTGAAGGTGAGACAGGAAGATATCCCGAAAACTGCATTCAGAACTCGTTATGGGCACTTCGAGTTTCTGGTAATGTCATTTGGATTGACGAATGCTCCAGCAGCATTCATGGATATGATGAACAGAGTGTTCAAGCAGTACTTGGACAAGTTCGTAGTCGTATTCATCGATGACATCTTGGTGTATTCAGGGACAGAGGAGGAGCATGCTGAACACTTGAAGATTGTATTGGAAGCTCTCAGGAAGGAAAAGTTGTACGCAAAATTTTCGAAGTGTGAATTTTGGTTACAGAGGGTACAGTTTCTGGGTCATGTCATCGACAAAAATGGTGTTTCGGTGGACCCAGCCAAGGCAGAAGCAGTTATTAACTGGGAACAACCAAAGACACCCACAGAAATCCGGAGTTTCTTGGGATTAGCGGGATACTATCGGAGATTCATCCAGGATTTTTCAAAGATAGCATCGCCGTTGACCAATCTTACCAGAAAAACAGTTAAGTTCGTTTGGTCGAAAAAATGTGAGGAGAGTTTCATGGAGTTGAAGAAGAGACTTAGCCAAGCACCAGTGTTGACCTTACCAGACAACACTGGGGGTTTCGTAGTGTATAGCGATGCGTCACACAAAGGTCTTGGCTATGTGCTGATGCAACACGGCAAGGTTGTGGCGTACGCATCACGTCAATTGAAAGACTATGAGAAGGGTTACCCGACTCATGATCTGGAATTAGCAGCGGTAGTTTTTGCCTTAAAGATTTGGAGGCACAACCTATACGGGGAGAAGTGCGAAATATATACAGATCACAAAAGTCTGAAATATATTTTCACTCAGAAGGAGCTGAACATGAGGCAGCGCCGATGGTTAGAATTGATCAAGGACTACGACTGTGAAATTCTGTACCATCCGGGCAAAGCGAATATAGTGGCGGATGCCTTAAGTAGAAAAGGCAAGGTGAAATTGATGCAGCTGACAGTTCAAGAGGAGTTGATAAGGGACTTTGAACGTCTGGATCTGGAGGTTAAGTATCCGATGGAGACGGACGAAAAATTATTTACTGTAACGGCAGGTCCGACTCTACTGGATAAGATACAGGAGGCTCAAGAATTTGATGAAGAATGCATTGGCATTAAGAAACAATTATCGGAGGGAAAGGCATCGAAGTACAAGGTTGACAGCGCAGGATTGCTGAGATTCGAGGGAAGGATCTGGATACCCTACGTACCAGACTTAAGGGAAGAAATTTTACAAGAGGCCCATAATACGAGATTTTCGGTACATCCGGGTAGCACCAAGATGTATCAAGATCTTCGTCAACATTATTGGTGGCCGCATTTGAAGGGGGAAGTTGCAGAATTCGTCAGCCGGTGTTTAACTTGTCAGAGAATCAAGGCAGAGCACCAGCGGCCGAGCGGATTATTGCAACCCTTAGAGATTCCTGAGTGGAAGTGGGAACACATCACAATGGATTTTGTGGTAGGACTCCCGACAACCCAAAAGGGTATAGACGCCATCTGGGTGATCGTGGATCGGTTGACCAAGTCTGCCCACAATCTACCGATCAAGATTAGGTACAAATTGGAACAGTTGGCGAAACTTTACGTGAAGGAAATAGTATCACGACATGGAGTGCCGGTATCTATTGTGTATGACAGGGATCCGCGCTTCACGTCAAATTTTTGGAGAAGTCTACAGAAGAGACTGGGAACACAGTTAAGAATGAGTACAGCATATCATCCTCAGACTGATGGTCAGAGTGAGCGAACAATCCAGACTCTAGAGATATGCTCCGGGCAGTTGTGATGGATTTAAGTGGCAGCTGGGACGATCACTTGCCACTAGTGGAGTTCGCCTACAACAACAGTTACCATGCTAGCATTGGTATGTGACCGTACGAAGCATTATACGGAAGAAAGTGTCGAACACCATTGTGTTGGGATGAAGTTGGTGAACGGAGGTTGTTGGGACCAGAATTGGTACAACAAACCGTGAAAATCATTAAAGTAATAAGACAACGGTTAGTAGCAGCCCAGGATCGCCAGAAGAAGTATGCCAACTTACATCGTCAGAAACGAGACTTTGAAGTTAGTAGCTTTGTGTTTCTGAAGGTATCTCCCTGGAAAGGGAAAATCCGTTTTGGAAAAAAAGGCAAATTGAGCCCTAGGTTCATAGGACCTTTTGAAATATTGAGAAGAATAGGTGAAGTGGCGTACGAGGTAGCATTACCTCCTGAACTTGAACACATCCACAACGTGTTTCATATATCAGTGTTGCGTCCGTATAAGCCAGACTACAAGCATGTCATTTCCTATGAACCAATTCAAGTCGAAAGGGACTTATCGTACGAGGAAATTCCTGTCCAAATACTTGATAGGAAGGAGCAGAAATTGAGAAATAAAATCATTCACTCTGTTAAAGTTCTCTGGAGGAACCACGCGATGGAAGAAGCTACGTGGGAACTCGAAGAGAAAATGAGAGCGAATTACCCCCAGTTATTCGAGTAACCTTAGATTGAAATTCCGAGGACGGAATTTTTATAAGGGGGAGAGGATGTAATGTCCGAGAATTTTTGGAATTTTTTTAAACACTGTATTGATTTATTTTAATAAATAAAGTTCATTTTATATATAATTTTATAAATTTAATTGGACCAATGTAAGAATGTTTATTTAATTATATAATTATAGGTCCAATAATTTTCTTGCATTAAAGGGACTCATTAATAGTGCGATTTAAATTAGAGGGTTAACCCTAAGAAGTTAATTGCAAGAAAATTTGGAAAGAAGATTAATAAGTAAATTACCTTAAATAATTTGAATAAGAATTATGGATGGAATAAATATTTTAAATAATTAATTGGGTTAATTAAGTAATTCAAAATATTAAAGACACAAGGTGGACAAATTTCATTGGGTCATTTTTATTATTGGACTAGCCCATTTCGTTCCTTTCATTTTATTTGTATTGGGCCAACCTTCTTTCCTGATTGGATTAAGCAAGTGGGCTGGTCAAAATAAGTAAATTGGGTCATGGTCTTTTATTTGGTTCAAACCGACCCAACTCCAATTGGGTGAGCCCATTCTTATTATTCCAACCGGGTCGAACCATTGCGAACGGGTTGAACCGTTTCCTATCTGATTTGGGGCTAATCAGAGTTTCGGGCTAAATCAAATTGGAGGGGGACTCAGC
Organism: Aralia elata; assembly: GCA_034770075.1. Lineage (NCBI taxonomy): Eukaryota > Viridiplantae > Streptophyta > Magnoliopsida > Apiales > Araliaceae > Aralia > Aralia elata. The sequence continues at coordinate 5,532,604 of CM068385.1, read as the reverse complement.
AGAGCTAACCAGTTCGATCGATAGATATCAGTTGGGGGGGGGAAACAACCGAGCAAGGAGGGAACCCATAACCCTAACCTCTCAATCAGTCAAACCAAGGGGTAGAGTGAGGCGAACCTAGCTGGACCTAGGGTTTCAATCAGTCGAACGAGTCGAGCTAGAGGGGGCTGTCAATCGTCGGCGACAACTTGCGTCGACGGGTTGGGGTGAAGAGGAAGCGGCGACCGGCGGACTAAGTGAAGATCGAGGGAGCTACCGAGGAACAAACGGTCAGACCATGGGTTCCTGATTTCCAGTGACGCGACTGGTGACAGCGCACACGGCTCAAAGGCCAACCGGCAAGTCGCCGTCGCTACCCTTCTCCTACCAACGGTCCTTGAATGATCAAATAGGGTAATAACCAGCCTAATTGGGTAACCACTTTGCTATAAATTGAACCTCTTGCCCTAAACCAAAGCTGCCGATTTTTCCCCTGTTTGTGAGTTCCCAATTAGAAAGTTTAGGGTTCCAAATTAGAGAGATAGGAAATTTCAGAGGAGAAATGAGGTAGGGGCTAGCTGTGGATGTCTGATTTCGTCAATTACTTTGGACGAAGAAGAAGGGTTGCCGTTTGCACCACATTGAGGTATAACCACAGAGTGTCGAGCTACTGTGATAGTTTTCTATGTTAGGGTTGTATAATTTTTTTTTGTTACGGGTTGTTTTAGTTCTTCTTCTATATTTAATTTGGTGCTGCCAACTTTGTGGGTTGGTTTCTTTAAGAATTTTTTTGTAATTAGATTGGTATTGCCGACTGTGTTGGTTGTGCTATATATATGGTATTAGGTTTTTGTTTGGGTTTGCAATTCTGCATTTAGGCTTTGTTGGTTGAATCAGTTCCTGTGATGGTTAAAATATACCTTGATTTTGGAAATGCATCTTATTGATTTGGGTTTGAAATTTGGGATTCGTACTGTGTGTAAGTCTATGTTGATTAGGAACCTGTTGAACCTTAATGGTTCTGGCCTTCGGATGTGTGTTGGGTATAAGGTACTGTCAAACTTGAAATACTCATTTGGTGTCCAAATTTATGCTCAAATCAGGTTTTGGTTTCCTTTTTTTTGATTTCAATAATATCATGTAATAAGTGTATTAACTTGGTTGTGAAATTCCCGAGAGTCTAATTGCTGTCTAATGGTTAATCAACTATGCTAGTATGGGCTTAATTAATGGTTAACTAATTTGAATTAATAATGCTCTTGTAAATTAATTAGTTAACTAATAAATAAAATTAATCAATAATTAGTTATTATTTATTAATAATAATAAATAAAGCTAGTAAATATTTAATTATTATTTAGAAAATAATTATGTATGAATAAAGTTAATCGACTAATTATTTATTATTAAATAATAAATAAAGTGAGTAGATATTTAATTATTATAATAAATGAATTAATTATTTATTTCCTTATCAATAAGTAATGCATAAAGATAATAAATATTTAGTTATTATCTGATAATGAATGAAGTTGATAAATCAATTCTTTATTATTATTTATCAATAAATAATAAATAAAGGTAATAAATATTTAATTATTATTTAATCTTAAATAATAATTAAGTATAAGTAAAGTTAATAAATAATTATTTATTATTTAGCAATAAATAATAAATAAAGGTAATAAATATTTAATTATTATTTAATCTTAAATAATAATTAAGTATAAGTAAAGTTAATAAATAATTACTTATTATTTATCAATAAATAATAAATAAAGATAATAAATATTTAGTTGTTATTCAATTAATATTTGATAATAATTAAGTATGACTAAAGGTAATGAAATAATTATTATCGTAACAAATAAGGATTTGTTAGACCATATTCAGAGACAGATAAGGGTAATAAATCCGGAAAACCAAAGAATAAGTAATCATGATTAGCTACCATCAATTTAATAGCTAAAGATTATTAATTAAATTCTGTTTAGCTAATGTTAAATATTAATTAAATATAGATGGTGAATTTTACCTGTTGAGTAAAATGTATAGTGAGAGGTGCCAATATGCAACTGTTAATTGATAAATCGACTTTACCCATAGGTCACTCAAGATCAATTAATTAAAGTTAAGATTTAATTGTAGCTGAGTAAACAGGCAAGTTCCCAAATTCCATTCTTTCAGTATATTGAATGCAAGTTCTTCCTTACTCAACTTTTACATTGAGCAAATTTCTAAACCTTATGCACTATTTTAATCCGTGCAAAAGGTATATATATATTGTTGCAAGTTATACTTTAAGCTTGAATCTTATCTCCAAGCATGCTTTAAGTGGTCTAATTACTTTTAAAATTATTCCACCTCTATGTATTTATTGACATTCGTACTCGTGCATTTGAATTCGTACATTTATTTAAGGTTCCAAGATTTAGGAACTATTCATAATTTAGTCTGAACCTTTGTTCGGTCAGGCAAGTGTGTGAAATTTATAAAAGCTATCCGAACCAATCGAGGGTAAGGATTCTTAGACTGTATGAACACCCCTTTATTATAGGGAAGTACCCCATGTACCGTAAATAAGGTACAAATAGCAGAGTTAAATGTTATGCATACACATAGCGTACGCGAGGCTGATCCCCTCAAGTACTTATTCTGTAGCCAGTAACCAGAGGGTCAACTAGCTATTGACTCATTTGGAAGTTATTGTTCAAAGTCTAGTTGACTATCAATTGTTCTAAAAGCATTTATTGTTATTGTTTCTGATAATTCTATTGTTGAAATCTTTTTCTATATCCCTTTTATCATGATATATACTTATTGTTGTACTTTAAACTTGCTGAGCAAACTCGTTGCTCATCCCTGCTATATTATGACTTCATTGCAGCTAAACCCGAGACGTCAGGGAATAACAAAGGGAAAGAAAAGATGAAGTGATAGACTTCATGTAGCAGATTTTAAATTTATGTGTAGTTAATTACTGTTAATGTAATTTAAACCCTGACATTTAAGTATTTAATGTTATCGTATTCTGGGACTAGTAACACCTTTGAAATGAACAACGTATGTTTATTATATTCCGCATTTTAGTTATCATATGTTGTTAGAGGTGAATGTTTGTATTGGATCGTGATGACCGGATCCGGGTATTTGGAGACCCGAATCTGGGGGCGTCACAAATTGCAAATCAAAATTGAAGTCCTAGCAAGGGTCTAACAAGCGCCTCTTAACTACAACACCATACAACATCTTCCCAAGAGATTAGGGAGAGCAAAAAATGGTCTATCAAACTTTTGAGTGTTCTTGTATTTTCTAACAAACTCTTAATGCTAACCACTAAAATCCCGCAAACAGATACACCAGCAGGCCCAAGTAAACGGTATTGCCAGCTTGGGCCTGATCCAGAATCAGATCACTATTGAAGCTATGGAGTTAGTATTACTAATAAAAGGTATATTGCCAATTTGGGCCTGATCCAAAACCAGATTACTAATGAAGCTGTGGACTCTGTATTACTAAATAACCTTAATAATTGTTTTGAAAATTATGGGGAAGTTGTATTGACTTAATTTTAATTTGCTGGTGAAATCCATACCGGGAAGGATGGACTATTAACTTGCGGGCGCATATTTAGTTTGGGCTTCTTAAAAAGCAACCCATTTGTGACGGGGTGTCCAAGGACCGCCAGAAGCTCGTAAATCACCATTCGCTAAACAGAACTTGGTGGGTCCATATTTAATTAGTTTCTTTATGTTAATCCTAATTTTTTTTTAAATAATTTTTTTTTTTAATTTTCTTTTCCACCATGACATATCATGTTGACATATATGTGACATAGACATAATCTCACTCTCGCGTCTTAATCATTATGTCAAGTCAATTAATCCAACGGAGTTTGTAATAATTTATAAAAAAAATTACTGTTCAACAAGTGAAATGAAAATTAAATTAATAGAATAATGTAAATATAAACTGTGGTTCAATTTAATAAGAAAAAAATTATTTAACCATCAACCTAAGTACCAATTGATTAATACAAAAATATAATAAAATAAAAAATATCTCATTAAATTATGTTCGTTAATACTGAATTATTTAACTCAACAGTTCAAAGTTTTTTTTAATTCATATATCTACAATAACTTCTCAAATTTATTAATTATATGCATTAATATTTCTTATTTCAATTCACGTGGTTTCAATTCTATGAATGACTTATTAAATTCATAAATCAAACAGGTTCTTTCCCGTTTTCTTATTCCAATGCATGTAGTTTCAATTTCCATAGTATGTTTATGCACATCCAACAATAATTTCACCTTCTTTTTTTGTATATAAACATCTATTCATGTTCTTTTTGTTTTAATTCTCATAACATGTTCGTGTATACTTAGGTGATATTTAACTTTTTTCTTTGTACTATCTTTTACCGGTTAATACATCTTATATGATTTGAAAAAATGTTAAACATCCCCCTGTTCATATTATTTGATCATTATTGACTTTTCAAAATCAATTTAAGAAATTTTTAAACTTAAAATTAATATAATTTCTTTTAATTTTGTGATTAGTAGTTTTTGTTATATACTATACAATTATAATAATTGTATAAACTAAAATTAAATAAATGCACATCAATTTAAAATTTAATACGCTGTCATTTGACTTCAAAAATCAAATTATATCTCTAATTTTGAAATAGAAGGAATGTTAAATATAGTTCTTTCAAAGTAAATTATGTGCCAATTTATTTATGTGGTCGTTTTCCAAGTAGGTTATCACATTTAACACATTGAAATATAATCAATCAAGAAATGAAAAAGGGATTTTTGATTCATGATATTCTCTTGATGATGGTGGGCTTTCTATTGGGACGGGCGGTGTTTAAAATGCGTATGTGGGTGGGCCTATGAGGAGTGATGGTGTGGACTATTTTTGAGTGGCTGATATGTCCGTACAATAGATATTCGATTGTTGTAGCGGGTCAATTTCAATAACAACCGGAAAATTATCTCTTTAAAGACAATTTACATAGTTTATTTATTTATCTGAATTTTATAGATCGGGTCAAATTTAGACTTTGAGTTAAATTTTGACATATCAAGACTCAATTATCTTCATGGATTAGACTAGACAAATGGGCTAAGGCCGCCCAAATGGACTGGACCATGAACTTTTACATATTTTTTTACTAATTTATTTTTTAAGTTTAAAAAATAAGGTCATTATAATGTTATTGTCATTTCTTTCTTATATATATATATATATATAAATATATATTTATCCCAATTTAACATTTAATGCTATTAAGTTAATTTTTATCCTAATTTACCAATTATCTCAATTTATCATTTAATGTTATTAAACTATTTTAATTTAACATTTATTTTAATATTAATGTCTTATGACTTCAACGAAAGTTAAAGAGTTTAGTCGTTTCTCTCCACATATGCATACATATGTGTGTGTGCACATAATCGTAAATGTTTTATTTTTCTCCTAATAGAACAAATTAAGTAGTTACTCTTACAATGATTTTCTCAAAACATAATATTTTACGTAATTTTTACTATGTAAATGTTCATTTAGTTGTAATTTCTAACTATGTTAATATGGTTCCTTATGATGTAAATTTATTATTTGACTCAATGTCACAAGAAAAAACATATAAAGTAGAATTTTTATTTTATTTAAGTTTTTTTAACATTTTTTTTTGTATTTTCTACAGTATTATGGTTGTTATTTGCATTATTGTTAAAATACTCTCTCCGTCCTAAAAAAGATGACTAAATGTACAAATATTTTTGTCCTCAAAATAATGAAATAAAGTATATAAAATAAAGGGTAAATATGTCATTTAGTGGGATCCATTAGTATAAAAAAATAAAAATACTCATCACTTTATATAAATTTGAAATTTTTTTACTCTGTTTTCTTTATTTTTACTTTTATTAATATGTATGCAAGTTGTACTTTGCTTATCTTTTTGAGAACAGATAGTACTTTATAAGAAAATCTCATACTTTTTTTACAAAATCTTGGATTTCATTTTGAATTCAATAAAAAAAAATATTTAATATCATACTCAATGGGTCTTTATAATATTTTAAAACATTAAGGTACTTACTAATTTTTTTTCTTTCAAAATTTTAAGTGGCACATCAGACGGATATTCGTAAATATTAATTATTATTTAAGACAAACCTATGCCTTGCACAAATTAGAAAACTAGTTGATATAGAGATATGTCTCGTCACACTTCATTCATGTGCAGGAATCACAACAACAAGATGACCATTGACTACGAAAATTTGGCCGCCAAGGAAAAGATTACTTATAAATTACTTTATAAATGATGAAATATTCTCCCTAAATTTTATTTTACAAAATTTTGTTACAAGTTTATTTTGTAATTATTGCGAATATGATAAAAAAAATACTATATACAGTGAACCATACAATTCTCATTTGAATTACTTAATGAAGAACGATAAGTCGATAATGGTCATCTTCACTACGGTGGATAGGTGTTTCGACAAACTCTGTGTTAAGATTAAAATTTGGGCACCGACAGAGGGCTAATTCTTCTGCGTGCTCCGTCATCCTCAATAGGGGTTCTCACCACAATTCGATTATCAACCTCTGCGTGCGTTGGAGCTTCTTACCTCTCGGGTGTTACGGTAATGGCAATCTCCATCATCGTAGTTGGGTTTTTCGGCAAACTCTGAGCAAGATTTAGGGAAAGATGATTGAAATTAGAAGCATATCACATTATGACATAGTAGTGTTATGCACTTTAATGATTCTTACACTTATTTGATGGTTTGATTAAGATTAGTTATGACAAAACTGTCTCTCATCCATTTTAATCTTTCCTTGAACTTTAAATACATAAATTAACAATCTTTTAAAAAACCTTTAGATCGAATGTGCAATCCATTTTTGTTGATTTTGTTGTGGTCCTATCTTATGATCCTGGGCGTAATTCTGGACATGCAAAAAAGAACATGGACTTTAACTAAGGCTGTAAAATGAGCAAACAATTCAAGCTCGATTCAAGCTCGATTCGTACTCGTTCGACTAAAAGTTCGATTCAAGATCGACTCGAAATATAAATGATTCAAATATGAGTAAATTTTAAAGTTCGATAAATTACTTGAACCTCCTTAAATTGTAATTTTCTATTGATACTCGGATCATATTCGTTTGAAAAGTTCAAACTGCTCGGGCTTAATTCTTCGATATTGTGTTCAACTCGGTAGCAAACCTTATTTTATACTCGATAAATTTTGTGAACTAAATTTGAGCAACTCAATACTCGACTCGACTCGACTCAATTCATTTACAACCTTAACTTTAACAATTCCGTCGCCATCTATCAAAACTATCGAAAAGATTTGAAAAACCTAGGTATACAACTAACAAAAAGCTCACACCCTTCTTTATCTCTAAAGATAAGATATTCTAATCATCCAACCGCTATTCCATCCTTGTTATCTATTGAACCAGTTTTGAGTAATTCCCTTTCACCAAATTATTATATGATACCCAAACAATAATGGTATCCAATTTTGACCCTGGTAGATGTGGTACCTAATTATGATGAGTTTTCGATTATTAACAATCATAATTTGAAAAACTTACCAATTAAATGTTGCTAATGTATATGTTTTGCGAAGCCATTTGCACCTCCAAATCGCCAAATAATATCCTAAAATTAGGGACGATTTTTGTTCTAATATATATTGTCGATGTATGGGCTGTAGTTTCTGTGATGTGGATTGATCTGCTGATATCTTCCACGCTTGATGCCAAATTAGAGATGGTTTTGCAAAGGGGTTTGCACCTCTAACTCGTTGCTCCGCCGCTTGCACCTCCAAATCACCGTGCCACCACTAGAAACTCCAAATCGCCGGACTGAATTCTAAATTAGGGCTATTTTTTTCCCAATTGTTTTACCAGTGAGATTATAACAATATTGATATTCGTCCGTTGATAATAATAGCGGGCCTGTTGATGGAATTTTATAAAAATTGTTGACTTTAGGGGTATAATGGTCATAATTGGGTAAACACTTCGTCCATTAGTAATACTAGCGGACGTCGCTTTCCCTAGTTTAACTAGGTCGTTGATATTTAGAACGATGCTATAGATGGTGTGTTATGTAGTAGGAATATTAGTAAATATAGGAATATGTTAATCATAGTTGGTTAATTATAGTTAAATGTGTGAATAATTGTAATGTTTGGTTACAAGTAATAGAGGTAAGAATAATACGGTTTTGTAAAAGAAGATATCGAGATAATGAAATGAATTGTGTTTCTTCTATTATTTTATCTCTCTAAATCGGTTTCTTCTCCTTTCTCTCTTTTCTACCATTTTTATTTCCTTTAAGCTATGTTCTTCCTCTTTCGTTTCCTTTCTATTCTCTAGTTCTTCCATTCTTTTTCTATTTTGTCATTCCAATTAATCTGAAATCATAACAATTGGTATCAAAGCTAGCCTTCCTCGGCAAAATTCTCACAATAATGGCAGTCGGTACCAGATCGAAAGAAGCTATCGAGGAGAGCCTTCGCAATATAGATTCTGGAGTCCAAGAATTGATGAATAATAATGGCCATGTTTGGAACCAAAGAATGAGGGACTGAATGGAATGTAATTAAAAAAAATATATTTGGTTACATGATTTTAGTAGATAAACTATTCTGATGTAATAAAAATTTATTTTATTTTCTTAATTTTTATTTTACGATTGAGATGAATGTGACAATTATTCACTTTTTATTCCTTTTAGCCAAATTTTACGCAATCTTAAAGATTTAAAAAATTGACTGAGGAATATTTTTTATTTTTTGAAAAAAAGAAGAAGAGATAACTAAATTGAGAACGTGAGAATATAATTTCCTCCCTCTATATTATGTTTGTATGTATATATATAAGAAAACAAGAAAATGGAGAAGATATATACGTTAATTCACAAGTGATAGAACTAAAAGGGACCCACCACTAAACAATCTTTGATTATGAGGATCCTGAATTGACTGCCCTCTCAATTCCTATTTCCTTTTCTCTCTCCCTTCTCTATTTATATAGTATATGTCCTATAGTGAGTGGATCCGACTGGATAGTTTGATGATGTCTTCGCTATTATATAATTATTAATATATCAATCCCATCTAAATTTGGTATTGTAGCTTAATCCTTCAGCAGCTCCTGATCACCGTTTCTATATATATATATATATATATATATATATATATATATATATATTATATATATATATATACAGTCCATTTCTTAGGCTCACCTTTAAAAAGCTCACCCCAAGCTCACCCCCCTTTTGCGACGGACCCGACGGCGGTTTGGGTGTACAACCGTCGTCTATACTTTTAGCGACGCTATATATTGTCCGTCGCTAAAAGTATAGACGACAGTTGTACACCCAAACCGTCGCCGGGTCCGTCGCAAAAGGGGGTGTGAGCTTGGGGTGAGCTTTTTAAGGGTGAGCCTAAGATCCTTACTGTACATATATATATATATATATATATATATATATATATATATATATATATAGGGTATAGTGAGTGGATTCGACTGGAGAGTTTGATGATGTCTTCTCCAAACACCATTTGTGCAATTTGCATTGATGAGATTTGGGCAGTCTCAATTAGAAAAGGGGATATGATTCGACTCCCTTGCCACTATGAATTTCATGGAACTTGTATAATTTGAACATTATGTGTCCATCCACTCTGTCGCGGCAACTTGGACGAGGAGTTTCCATTACAATGCTGTTTACAACGCCTCATTGTGTTGGTGCAATTTCAAGATTCTAGAGCAGTGCCGTGTGAGATGAAAGTCTCATGCACGGTTTTGAATGAGAGAAAGAAGTGAGGAATCCTCTTTTCGACTCTGACTCTCCCACTCCAGTCGTTGGATGTTTTGTGATCATCGTCCGAATTCGGCACTGCATACAAAACCCTTATTTTATCAAGCTAGCCATTGACAATCTTGAAAGTTTCTCTGCAAAACTTTATGAAAATGATCATAGCTCCGCGATTTGTGTCCCCTAAAGAAGTGTATCAAGTCCTTTGTTGCCATCGATTTGATGTCGATGATATAATTTTATGGCCCGGCAACAACAATAATACAAGCTCATGTCATTTTAAGTTGCCGAAAGGCATAACATGAATAAAGTTGGTGCGTGTTACAACGCTTTCTTTTCGCTTTGAGATGCCAAAAGTTATATTGGCATTTGTATTGGTTGTTGTTTAGGTGCATATGTTATCTACTTGTACAAGATCCACAAAATTCAGTTCGACATCAAGGAAGCGCCATTCTTTGGTCGAAGTCATTAAAGAAATTCGCTACTTTAAACAAATCAAGCAGGTTTTTTGTAGATTTATAAATGTTCTTCTATGCAAGGGCGGAGCCAGAAATTGAGAGCGTCCTGGGCTAACAAACAATGGCGAAGCCAGAAAATGGCGGGGGTTCGGGGGCAGCTCCTCCGAGCCAATTTTTTTAGTACTTTTGTACTTTCGGCTCACACACACACATACACACATATACATATATATATATATATTATATTACAACGACAATATAATAAGTAATAATGTATGGTATATATACACTATGTTGACTCATAATAGACTTTTTTAATCAAAATTGTTCATAAGTAATTAGTTCATTAATTATTTTTAAAAATAATATAAATTAGATTAATATTTTGATTGACAAAGTTATAAAAATTTAATTGAACCCCTAGAAAATTTATAAATACTGAAATAGTTGCACCATACGTATCAATTAAGCTGCATAGTTTCTATTACTTGGTGTCATAAACACTCAAGCCTTGTTTCTCTTACTGCAGAGAGTGATGCCTTCTAAGTTAGGACATAGCCTTCACTTTCAGCACCATTTTAGGTCAGAACTTGAGTAATTTCAACTAATCGATTTTCAATTAATAATTAAATTGCACTCACAAACACAAGATGAGAAGGTATTATGTATGGTTTCTACCAAAATTAAGGAGCATAAAAAATTAAAAAATAAATAAATAAGTAGAAATTAGAGATTGTACCTTGTCGCGTCTGATGATATGGATGGAAGTGAAGACATCGGGTAAAGAAAGGAAGATGAGTAGAAATGATGGCTCATCCCAAATCCAAAAAGACGAAAACAAACCTGCAGCTTCTTCTGCTTCTTCACAATCTGCAGATCCCCATCTCCCTTTTCCTTCAGATAGATGATGACGATTTTCAAAATCCAATTCTCTCTTGGGATATTAGGTTAGTTAGGTCTTATGTTATGGGCTGTGCTATTAGTATTATGTATGGGCTGAACTATTGAAGAAGATATAGTACTAATTTTTTTCCAAAAACTTACCTCGGGCTGAAGCCCACCCTAGCCCCTACATACCTCCGCCTCTACTTCTATGCCTCATTGTAATGTTTGGGATTTCAAAATTCCGAAGAAGTGCCCCCAGGCCACACATTTTTGGGATGTCTAATTGCTAATTCATCTACTTGATCATCATCCAAATTCAGTACTACCGCAAAAGCCTTTATTGTTCATCAGTTTGATTCGGACTATATAATTTTATGGCTCTGCATCAAACACCAATAAAAGCTCATGTCTGAGATCTGTCGTTATAAAGACATAGTATTATACAAGCTTATGTCCTCTTTTGAGGACGGAGGGAGGGAGTAGTACGTAATTTTCTTTGCGTATGTTTTGTGTTGCTTGTTTATTGCAATTGTTCTTCCAACATTATTCTTCTCTCTACTTGTCGGGGATCTCTCGTTCATTAGTATTAATTTGGTTATGTTTATATCAGGGAAATTATGTTGTTAGAAAAGTTTATGTGGGTATTAATTCTTTTATAATAAATAAATGAAAGGAGTGTAAACTACATTTTATAAATATAATATAAAATGTCGTATTGCTCGCCAGCTGTTATCCTATCTTATTTTCAAAATTCAAATTTGGATTTCATGTTGGGCCTTTCATGTTGGGCCGTTTATATTGGGGTAAGGTTGTTGGGCCTCAAAGCGAAAAGATTGGGCCTGATTACACATATATGACAAGATCTGCCTGCAAAAGCGGGCCCAATACCAAACCAATTTCATTCATCCTTGGGAGAACGCCTTTAAGGATCCCAAGGGACGTCCCTCTACTGCTTAAATACTCTCGAGCACTTGAAGAGGGAATACCATTGGTCTGACACCTTCAAGAATCCCTAGGAGCATCACTCTTCGGGTCAACGCTCTCGGACACTTGAAGAAGAAGTACCCTTGGTTTGACACATTCGGGCTCCCGAGGAGATCAATTCCTTTTCAGTAATTCGCATTCTTGGACTGCTAGAGCTTCCAGTTTACTCCCCCAGTACATGTCTTGTACTAGGGGAGTAGGGGACAATGTTCGGATATATATCCTCATGGGCTTGATCGGACTCCTCATATTGGGCTCGGCCCAAAGACCCATCATGCTCAGCGAGTCAATAGAGAACTCTCTAGTCCGAAAAGGCTTGGACACGAATTCTAAACTCTTGTGATTCATGATCGGTTAATACTCCTATTGGATCACAATAATTGGATCCGGGTTCAATAAGGATTTTAGGTAAAACACTCCTAATTGGAGTTGCCAAGTGAATTCTATAAATACTCAAAGAACACTGAGGGCAAGGTATGATATATTCTACCCTACTAAATACTTGACATCCGTTGTTAACATACCTTGAGCTTGTTACTTACTCTTACACCGGAGGAGTCCACAAACTGCTCAAGTTGTTGAGACTTTTGTGCAGGTACACGTCCTGCGAGAGTTGGTTGAACGCGTGGACAGAATCAGGCGTTAACATTATCTACTTGTACAAGATCCACAAAATTCAGTTCGACATCGAGGAAACGCCATTCTTTGGTCGAAGTCATTAAAGAAATTCGTTGCTTTAAACAAATCAAGCAAGTTTTTTGTAGATTTATAAATGTTCTTCTATGCCTCATTGTAATGTTTGGGGTTTTAAGATTCCGAAGCAGTGCCCCCCCCCAGGCCACACATTTTTGGGATGTCTGAATGCGTAATTCATCTACTTGATCATCATCCAAATTCAGTACCACCGCAAAAGCTTTTATTGTTTATCAGTTTGATGCAGACTAAATAATTTTAAATAATTTTATGGCTCTGCAGCAAACACTAATACAAGCTCATGTCCGAGATTTGTTGTTATAAAGACATAGTATTATACAAGCTCATGTCCTCTTTTGAGGACGGAGGGAGGGAGTAGTAGCGTAATTTTCTTTGTGTATGTTTTGTGTTGCTTGTTTATTGCAATTGTTCTTCTCTCTACTTGTCGGGGATCTCTCGTTCATTAGTATTAATTTGGTTGTGTTTATATCATGGAAATTATGTTGTTAGAAAAGTTTACGTGGGTATTAATTCTTTTATAATAAATAAATGAAAGGAGTGTAAACTATATTTTATAAATATAAATTATAGTTACAATCTATTTAGAGTATTCATGTTGGACTTGGACTTGGACGTTGAATACAATCACCAAGTAATTTCGTCACATGTTAAATTATTAAAAGCAGACAATAACTTGTACAATAAATAACACAACAAAAACTTGGTAGCTTAGACCCTTGAGAATGAATAATTCGGTACGAAAATAAGTACTCTCTCTGTCCCAAATTAATTGCTTTTTTAGGACTTTTTTAAATTAAATTGACTATTTTTAAAATTAAGAATTAAGCATATATAAATATATTTTTAAAATTATAAAAATTAAAATTAGTAATAAATTGTATATATACTTTCTTTTGGTTATAATCTCTTCAACTATATTTTAACAAAAATAATAAAAAGATTAGTTCTAAAAAAAGTCAATTTAACTTAAAATTATCAAAATTGAGCAATTAATTTGGAACGGAGGGAGTACAAAATATGTCAATAACCGAAGAATATAACGGTAATTTCGTGTACAAGATTGTGCATAGTTCACAAAATAACGTGACATTATATTTATTTTAATCTACATCACATTGCTACATAATAATCCAAAGCCAATTAGGAAAAGAGTCCTTATCAATGTTTCCAAAATTAAGTATGATCCTTTTTTCATAATAATAAGAAACAATATAAGGAGTCGCAAGTATTGAGAACTTTGACCCATCTTAACGTCTTTGACTACATAATTGTCTCGAGGCCTCAAGCCACATGGCCCACAACTAACTTGGACTCAGGCCCGATATTCTATAATTTAGCCCAATAAATCGTAGCACAAAATTGCCCCACTCCTCTATTATAAAAATGCGATAGGGAAGTAGAAAAATAGGAAGAGAGAGAGAGAGAGAGAAATTAAATTGCCCGAAGATAATTTCTTGATGCTTGATCCCTAGCCCCATGCCACTATTATGTTACGTTTGGATTAGAAGAAATAAAATAGAGAAGAGAATGAAATTGTGAGTGAAATGATTCATTTTATTCCTGACTAGAATGAGTCATTCCATACCCTTCCCTAAAAAATAAAATTTAAAAATTTGATAGGAATGAGAATAGTTCATTTTATTCCAATGAAACAATCAAACATAATTTTTTTTTAATTCCATAAAAATGAGTCATTCAATTCTCACCTTGATTCCTGTAATCCAAACGTAACAAAATGGTCTTTATTAATTTGAAAGGACTAATAAAACATTTAGACAGAATGTTCAACCGAAACGTATTATATTTTATTAATTAAAACAACCGCATGCCATCTTAAACTTGCTAAATTAAGACAACCACATGCCATCTTAAACTTGCCTTATTAGCGGGACTGCTGGCTTAGGCTGCCTAACGATGAAATTCTCAACACGGTCATAATTCATAGGCCTCAAGTAAATCCTTCGGAGGTTGGAACATAAAACTATTTATAAAGATTTTTTTTATTGAAATAAACATAATTATATTTAGTGATTTTGCAAGTTTAACTAATTATATGATTCTAACCAACTTAAGTACTATTTTATTACTTTTTTACCGGTATTTTATTGGTCTAGTATTCTATTTTTCGATCATAAGTTTTATAAATAAGTGATAAACATTTTTATTAATACAAAAAGTATTTTATTATTTTAAGTAAATTTTAATAACCAAACAAAAATTATTTTATTTAAACTGTTTATAAGTAGAAGCAATAAGTGGGAAAAAAACATTTTTGTTAAGTAATCCAAAACATTTATACGAATAAAATTACATTTACACAAAAAAAGAAAAAGAAAAAAAGGTTATGATATGTGAATAAAATTAATAGTGTGACTAAGAGGCAATTTGTTCGAAGTTCCGCATGATCTACGACAAACGCGATCACAACGCACCAGGCGTTTCAGAGCCCACCACGTGTAACATCTTCCATTTGTCATTACCTCATTGGCTTGACGTCCAACGTCCTTCACACGTAGACTTCCCCCTCAACGACCCTATATAACCAACAAAGTCTTTCTTCTCTCTCAAAAAAAAGAAATACTGATGAATTTCTCACACTAAAAACTCTGTAATAATATAACCTTTCTTCTTCATTTTCCTTTTCTAAAACCCTAGGTATTTATTCGATTACAATAATGTCGAAGATCTCTAAGGGTTTAGGGTTATTTTTGTTCTTTTTTGTCATATTTTTCAATCCAATTCCGACCCAATCAGCTGTATCAAGCATAGATCTAGGTTCAGAATCGTTAAAAGTCGCTGTAGTAAATCTAAAACCCGGCCAAACACCAATTTCCATCGCCATTAATGAAATGTCTAAGCGAAAATCTCCAGCTCTGGTAGCTCTCCAGTCCGGCAATCGCTTGATCGGAGAAGAAGCCGCCGGCCTTGTTGCAAGGTACCCAGATAAAGTTTTTTCCAATTTTAGAGACTTAATTTCTAAGCCTCACAATTTAGCTAAAAAAGCCCTAGATTCAATGTACTTGCCGTTTGAGCTTGGTACTGATCCGGCAAGGGGTGTAGCTGGGATTAAAGTTAGCGATGGTGAAATTTATTCGCCAGAGGAATTGGTGGCTATGGTGTTGAGTTATGCCTCCAGTTTAGCTGAGTTTCATTCGAAGGTTCCGGTGAAAGATTATGTGATTACTGTGCCACCTTATTTTGGGCAAGCGGAGAGGAGGGGTTTGCTTCAGGCGGCGGAGTTGGCCGGGATTAATGTGCTTTCATTGGTTAATGAGCACGCAGGGGCAGCGCTTCAGTATGGAATTGATAAGGATTTTTCAAATGACTCGAGAAATGTAGTGTTTTATGATATGGGTTCGGGTAGTACTTATGCTGCTCTTGTTTATTTCTCGGCTTATAAGGCCAAGGAGTTTGGCAAGACTGTTTCTGTCAATCAATTTCAGGTAATAATTCAGGTCCCTTTATATGTTTTTGTGCATTGTTGTATTTTTTTTCTTCTGAACTTTCTATTGGTAATGATGTTTGGTGAGCATGCATGGTAGGGATCAGAAGATGTACTCCTCTGTCCTAGAAAAGTCATGCTCCTTCTGGTAATGAAGATTCACTAAATATACTGAAAAGTTTGATATTGAGGATTTGATAGACTATATTAGGATTTATTAAAGCTTATTATTCAATTTAGAAGAAATTTAACGTCAGAACTCATAAATGTACTTGTATGAATCCCTATATAGTTGAGAGAACAAACAGTATTTGATTTAATATTAGAATATACTCTTAAAGAGTCTTGAATGAAAATTCAAAATATTTTTCTCACACTCCATCCTACAGATTACATTCAACTTGCTATGGGCACACAAAATACGGTTATTGTAAGAGTTACTGATATAGTTTGTGAGATAAGAATTAGGAAAGTACAAATAATGTCTTAGTCTTGGGAGCTGATACTATCCTGCAATTGATTCAATATTTTGAGCTTATTTTACTGGAGTGTGCTTCCTTTTATAGTTAGAATGTATAAGTAAACGGAGGCTGAGTACTTTATTTATGAAGGAAATCATAATACTGCCTACTGATATGATTGAGGACAAAGGGGGGTGGGCCTTAATTCCACCCATGTTCACAGAGCCGATTGGTTTATCTAAACTCAGCATAGACTCATCTCTCTCTCTATTTTCTTTTAATAATATGAAATCATTTTGTTATAATAATACGGGTTATAATTTTATTTTGCGCTATTTGTGTTATGTATTTATTTGTTTGATTGTAACATATGTAAATCAATTGGTACTGTCTTAATATGCTAGCCAGCTAAGAGTCAAAGCTATTGCAGGTCAAGGACGTTAGATGGGACCCAGAACTTGGAGGTCAAAATATGGAACTAAGGTTGGTGGAGTACTTTGCAGATGAGTTCAACAAACAGATTGGAAATGGGGTTGATGTCAGGAAGTCTCCCAAGTCGATGGCAAAATTGAAGAAACAAGTTAAGCGCACAAAAGAAATTCTTAGTGCAAACACCATGGCTCCAATTTCAGTGGAATCTATTTATGATGATCGTGACTTTAGGTAGGTAAAATTGACAAGCACTTTACACTTTTTATTGCAATTGACCACATTCTTATGATATGCTCTTCGAGTGGCAGTTTTGCTTTAATGTGACAAGAGGGGGCATAGTTAAGTTAGTTTACTGATTTACTCCCTAAAGTAGTTGAAGGTTGGCATTAGATGAACGTGTTAGGAACTTGGAAAGCTACAGTCATAACATGCTGCTGTTGCGGTTTAGAAAAAGGGTACCTGCTATACATATCAAAATATATACCTCCTATCGTGACTTTAGGTAGGTTAAATTGAAGAGCACTTTTCACTTTTTATTGCAATTGACCACATTCTTATGATATACTCTTAGAGTGGCAGTTTCGCTTTAATGCGACAAGAGGGGACATAGTTAATTTAGTTTACTCCCCAAATTACATTGGGTTCACAGTTGAAGGTTTGCATTAGATGAATATATGTTAGGAACTTGGAAAGCTACAGTCATTGCATGCTGCTGTTGTGGTTTAGAAAAAGGATACTGCCATATATATAAAAATATATAATTATATAAAACTTGAATTTTCAATAAATTCAAAGATAGTGTATATGCAAATTTGGGATACGGGTTTTAGTTTTCACAGATAATTATAGGAGATAATTTTTGTTAAAAAAATAACATTGGGTAAAAAAGAAATAGAAGAGGGTGGGGGGGAGAGAGAAGCTCCACTTAGTTACAATGCCAGAGTGTTACTCAAATGCATATTTGCCTTTTTTTATAAAACAGATATTGTACGTTTAATGTTTGCAAGTTTCACATCTGTTTAGCTTGCCATAGCTAGGCGAATTAAGAGAATATGATAAAACTGGTTATTTGACATTTCACGTATCTTCTCTTTTCCCTTGGTTCCCAGGAGCACTATAACTCGTGAGAAGTTTGAAGAGCTCTGTGAAGATCTATGGGAAAGATCTCTTATTCCTCTTAAGGAAGTGCTTAAGCATTCTGGTTTGAAGGTTGATGATTTACATGCAGTGGAGTTTATTGGAGGTGCAACTCGAGTACCAAAGTTGCAGGTCTTACTACTTTCCTTATTTATAAAATTAGATCCTTTAACTTTGGTGGGTACTTCAATTTGATATTAATAAGCATCTGTTGAATTTTTAATAATGGAACCAAATAGATAGTGTATTATATCTAGCTATTCCTTTGCTTGTGCTTATTCTTCCCCATTACGAGATCAGAAAATAGTTT
Source organism: Aralia elata (assembly GCA_034770075.1). NCBI lineage: Eukaryota > Viridiplantae > Streptophyta > Magnoliopsida > Apiales > Araliaceae > Aralia > Aralia elata. The sequence goes on along the minus strand of CM068385.1, from coordinate 5,513,916 downwards.
TACTTGCTAATTTACTAATATTATGAATATTATGTGTCTGACGTCCTAATTTTTTGGTGAATTGCAAAAATTTACTAGTTTGAGTTGAGGAATAAACACAATACCAGCCACTTTTCCTTGTGATGTTAATTTCACATTATTTTAGTCCAAGTGCCATTATTTGCGTGTGTCTGTATGTTTATCATTTGGCTCTACGAATCATGGTCATGTGGAGTGTTTTTTTTTTGTTGATGTCCTAATTCTTTTGGATGCACTTGTTTGAGTTGAGGACATAAACAAAAAACCAGCCAGTTATCCTTAAGAATCATATTGATCCACTCACATTATCTTCACTCTAAATTGCATTACTTGCATGGTATGACCGTCATTTGGCTCCACAAAGCGTGGCCATATGTGGTTTTGTTTGCTGCTCTGGTTTGGTCTCTTGTCCATGTTTTCATACTTATTTGCTCTTACTTTTCCATCTTACAGGCTAAGTTCCAGGAGTTTCTTGGTAGAAAAGATCTGGACAAACATTTGGATGCTGATGAAGCTATAGTTCTTGGTGCCTCACTACATGCTGCCAATTTAAGCGATGGAATAAAATTGAATCGTAAGCTTGGGATGATTGACGGTTCGATGTATGGATTTGTGTTTGAGTTAGATGGTCCTGGTCTTTTCAAAGATGAAAGCACAAGGCAGTTGCTTGTACCACGGCTGAAAAAACTGCCCAGTAAGGTGAATCACTTCGATGACAAATCATAGACTAAAACTTGGCATTGTATTTTCTTACTTGTACTGATTTGTCATCTTTCCCTGCTTAACAGATGTTCAGATCCATTGTTCACAACAAAGATTTTGAAGTTTCACTTGCCTATGAGAGTGAAGATCTGTTACCACCTGGTGTTCTTTCACCAACATTTGCTCGTTATGCTGTGTCTGGTCTGACTGATGCTAGTGATAAGTATGAGCTATCAACTATTGAATCATCTAGTAGTTTAATATCTTGTTTTGTGCTTTTTAAGAGGTTCTCCTGGTATTTGAGCCCTGTGTTGTCCTCTTGTTTTTTAGGTATTCGGCACGAAATATGTCTTCTCCAATCAAGGCCAGCCTTCATTTCTCTCTTAGTAGAAGCGGCATATTTTCCTTGGATCGAGCAGATGCTGTTATTGAAATTTCTGAATGGGTAGAAGTTCCCAAAAAGAATATGACAGTGGAAAACTCAACTTTTGCATCCCCCAACATATCGGTTGAAGCTAGTCCCCGGAATGTATCAGAAGAAAGCTCTGAAAACTTGCACGTGGATGGTGGCTTGGGCAACTCATCAGATTCAAATGTAAATAATCAAGCTAACACGGATCTTGTTACTGAAAAGAAGCTGAAGAAGCGGACGTTTAGAATTCCACTCAAGGTGAGAACTAAGGACCTTAAATTTCTCCCTTCATATTGACTTGACAAAGTGACCTTAAAACATTTAAAAATTCTCGTCATTTTATTTCCCTCTCATTTTCACATCTAATTTCTCTTGTAGATTACTGAAAAGACAATGGGCCCAGGAATGCCTATTTCAGGAGAATCTCTTGCCGAAGCTAAACGCAAATTGGAAGCACTAAACAAGAAAGACGCAGAAAGGAGAAGAACTGAAGAGTTGAAAAATAACTTGGAAGCATACATATATGCTACTAGGGAAAAGGTTTGTACTTTGTAGTAATTTAGTAATCTTATGCCCCCCCCTCCTCTTAGAGTTTTAATGACTTTTTCATGAGCTTTTTTGCACATTACTAACTTCATCAAATGTTTGACACCCTAAGAGAAATCCTTTGGTGGTTATTTTAGTTTGCTATTTTGTCCTCTTCCCTTTTGTATTTTGTTGTGTTACTCTATCATACCTTTCACATGGTCTGCTTCTTTAATTAAACTTGGGCCTTTTTTTCCCTTCAAGTTTTGTGCTTCTTGTATAATTACTTATTGCTTATCACTTCTGAATTCATGATCTGAAGTGGATTCCTGATTTGTGTTTCCTTTTTCATGTTGATGACTCTTTGGTGCAGCTCGATTCAGATGAATTTGAAAAAATTTCATCCAGCAACGAACGCCAGTCCTTTACGGAAAAGCTTGAAGAGGTTTGTTATCTGTTTCTGTCTCCTCCCCCCCCTTTCTTCTTTTTCATTTGCGAAGGGGTTGGAGGTGGTTTGTTACATATGCAGGGTGCAGTCATGTCTTGGTCACTTGGGTTTCTGAATCAAATAGAATGCTCCATTTCAGGTGCAAGATTGGTTGTATACTGATGGCGAAGATGCTTCTGCTGATGAATTCCAACAGCGCCTAGATTTGTTTAAAGCTATAGGAGACCCCATTTTTTTCAGGTACGTCTTCAATTACCATTCTTCAACTTAAAAAGGGTTTAGCTTGTTGTCATGTTCAAAAGCTTCTCTTACACCCAATGATTTGATGTAGATATAAAGAGCTTACTGCACGACCAGCAGCATCTGAACATGCTAGAAAATACTTTGGTGAGCTGCAACAGGTAAATAAGTGTCTAGTTTTGACCTGTATAATATATGTTAACTAGTAACTGAATTCAGCATCAATTATCTATGCACATGTACATATGATGTATAAATTAGCTGGACGCTTTGCAGATGACATAATAGAAGAGGGCAAAAGAATATTGAATGTTTAATAATTGTAATATGACGTAAATGAAAATTTCTAAGAGTCCTATGTATTGCGAAAGTTTTCAGCCAAATTATAATTGCAACGTGTATACATACATGGGATAGGTAGGAATTAAGAATGGTTCTATCGTAATTTATTCTATCTTATCCTATAGGCAACGTTGGTCGCAATCCAACTTCGTCACATATTTGTCTAAATATATATATCATTTCTCAATTTCTAATAGCGTTATATGGAAATTGATTCCACTAGGCAGAACTAAATAAGTAAACCATATAAACTCAATTATATGGTGTAAATTTTAAATACTTTCAATTTTATTGTCAGATAATGATAGTTTAGGGACAATTGCAAACCAATTTCCATAGCCAAAAAATGCAGGAATGCAGGACAAGTTACTTGGTGTGAGAAGATGTTAAAACTTTGTTTGGAGTGGGGTGCATCAGATTGGTGTAATTTGGTTGGGAAGTCTGCACCCAATTGCTAGGGTGATATGCCCTCTATCTCTGAAATGAGTAAATGATATGGATGGGTGGCAACTGGCAAGCCATATAAACACATGAACAGGGACTAATAATGTTTCTCATTTTTGGCTTATTATTGTGGTCATTTTAGCATGTTAATACCATAATGATGAGGTTGGTTACGGAGGACCTATTGTGTGGGTCTTAAATTGGGCATGAGTTTTATAGACATGGTATTGGCTCTCTGTCACTATTCAAAGTCTACCTCGCATGGCGTGTAATTTACTCCACCTCAATCTGATCTGTTTTGATCCCTGGTGATCAAGGTCCTCATTGCACACCCCTCCCACAAGATTTTTTTATTTTTTATTTAACAGATATTTTCTAGTTTGGTTTTTCTTATTAGAACAAGTAGAATAGGTTATCATGGGCACCATATATAGTTTAATATTTAGTGGCTTGATTTCTTTATTACTAAACTTAAACTACAGACAAACTTTACTAGAAGCTATTTCAAGAATTGGCCAGATGGGTCTACTGTATAACGTTACTTGGTCAACAAACCCCTAGATTTCTTCCAAAGACTTTCAAGCTTATAAACTTGTTGTAAGGTTCTAGGCATGCATTTGACGTTTCCTTCTGTACATTTTCTTTGAAAGTTGAGATGGCGCCATCTCTCAAGTTTGTTTTAGCCTGTCATTGACATATTATCTGTTTTTTGCTTTGTTTCTTTCTGAGCATTTGCAGATTGTAAAAGGATGGGAGGAAAAGAAATCCTGGCTTCCAAGACAAAGAATAGATGAGGTGTTTTAATTACCTTTAAAATCTGATTCACCTTCTTTAAATGACATATGTTGGAAAATTCATTAGTTAGTATTATTGATTACTAAGAAACTTATTGTCTAGAACAAAATGTTCCTTTCAGGTATTAAGTGATGCCGAGAAGGTCAAGAATTGGTTGGATGAGAAGGAGGCTGAGCAGAAGAAGTATAGTTTATTTCTTTTCCCTTCTCCAAATAAGAACTTTATTTCTTTTGCATTTATGCTGTCTTTTAATGTGCTCTGTTTTCGGTATGGAGTTCATGAGATGGTGTAGCCCAGGTCCTCTTTAATGGTATATCCAGTTTTTTGTTCGATTGGACTGATTAAGAGAAATACCATTTGCCATACCCCTCTGAGCATGCTTCATAAACATGTTTCTATTGTAACTGTTTATTTCCCAACAAAACTCCTTATATTATCTTCTTGACTTATGGTTGACGGAAGGAATGATGTTTAGGTTCATGAATTTGTCCAAGTTGAAACTTAAATTGCAATTTGGAAGGCAAGTAGATTAAATTATTTTTGTCATCTGCCTTACAGTTACTGTCATGCTCACGGAATTTTACCTGCTTGATCATCTTATAACTACTGTTGTGCAGTTAAATGGATTAATTAGTTTGTTTACATGTAAATTACCTCTTTGCTGCTTTGATCAACTCCTTAGAAATTACCTAGTTCTTTTCTTTCATCTCTCCTTGAATGCTCTAGGCTTTTAGTGCCTAATATTGTCAACAAAATATCTTCAACAGGACTTCTGCATTTAGCGCACCAGCCTTCACATCAGAAGAAGTATTTGGAAAGGTGTTTGACCTTCAAGACGAGGTATTATTGCATACTCCTTTCTCTTAATAACAGAAAATGAGATCTTTGATTTCTCTAGAATAATGATACCTTATATTGCTAACATGAGATTATTTATTTAGGTTGCAAGCATTAGCAGGATTCCCAAGCCAAAACCAAAAATTGAGAAGCCTGTGAAGAATGAAACCGAGGGCAATGATGATAAAGCGGATAACACGAGCTCATCCTCCAAGGACGACAGTGCCTCCCAAAAAGACCAAACAGAAGGGGAATCAGAGAGCTCGGCTAATGAAAAGGCAGATGCTGATTCTGAGGCTCATGATGAGTTGTAATCATTAGTTTAATGACATACGGTATCAACTCGCCTTTCCAAATAGAAAGATGGATAGGCACGAGATTAGGTAGTTGGAGGTAGCGGCTGCATTTTCAAACAGTATACCAATACAGAGTTGCTCCAAATTTTCAGGTGGTTTGCTTTTCCTTTCCATTCTTGGGAATCTTGCTTCTTGTAGGTTCAATGAGTACTGTAACTTTGATTACTGCATGTTACACTATACCCTTGTAACCCAGCCCTGGTTCGAAGTTTTGGTCCTTTTTTGTAACCCTTTTTTTTTTCTTTCAAGGACCATCTTATAGGGAAATTATTTTGATGAACGATAATGTACTGAAGAGATGAAATATATGTTTTATATTGGAGATACTTTTATTTTACCTTTGTCTTGGTATGGTGTAATTGTATCTAAAAAAGTAAAATCAAAGAATAATGTGGTGTTGTCTTAATTAGTTACAAGTTTGAAGAATAAATGCATATTTATAGTTATAAATAATATACTGAGCAAACTGATTTGTTTTCTTAATTGGTTTCTTATTTAATTTATCATTGTAGAGCTGTTGGAAACTAAATTGTAATTATGAACATTATACATTTTATTAAAATGATATATACACTATTTTTGGATTTTGTTTAAAGTGTGGTGGACACAGCCGACAGTAAAGCATGGGAAAATCCCCATATTGTTATGCTTCGTCAGCTAAACTTGTTCTTGTTATACTACTAGTCTACATAAGAAAGTCTTGGGAGTTGTGAGAATCGACGACTACACATGGTCAAGGTGCCAGCCATAACTCTTAGTCGCATGTTTTCAAAGAGTGATTCTACGGCGACCGGGGCCGGCGACCCTTTTGGGCGACCGGCCGACTTTTTTTTTTTGTTTTTTGTTTTCACTCCCAAATAATTTTTATGATTTATTGGAACTAAAATTTTTACAAAAAAAAGTGATTTAGGTGTAATTTGGATACATATACAAAACAGTGTACAACACTGTTTTGTATATGTATCCAAATTACACCTAAATCACTTTTTTTTGTAAAAATTTTAGTTCCAATAAATCATAAAAATTATTTGGGAGTGAAAACAAAAAAAATAAAAAATAAAAAATTGGCCGGTCGCCATAAGGGTCGCCCAAAAGGGTCGCCCAAGAATTACTGGTTTTCAAAACATGGGATCAATTTTGATTTTTAAAACTAAAATTAAAATATTTTTAAATTAAAATTGATATATTTATTTAATTTTAAATCAAATGATTAAGAAAAATGTAAACTATTAAAAAAGTGCTACGAATTAGAAAATTCATTATTTACAAAAGTTGAACGAATAAAAATAATTCTACATTTAAAATTATCTCAAATTAACTTTAAAAAAACAAACTCTTTTTTTTTTAAAATAATAAAATATTTTAAAACGGAGAGAGTACAAAAAAAAATAAAGAATAATGATCTCATTCTACATTGTTTATTAATAGGAGGAAGGAACAAATGGTCAAAACAGAATGTATAATTCCATTACAGTATGTGCATTTCACCTATTAAAAGGTTTAACATTGTCGCAGACAAAATAAAAAAGTGCTGAATGAGGTGCAGGCAGCTGACTAACATACACATCTAAGAATAAGCTGCAGAAATTCCTTAACACACAACCTTAGAAGTTACTTTGAGTCCTCCACTTTACTACTAAGGACCAACAAAATGGAGTTCGGTTTGGAAGTTGCATTACTTTCACAAAATGCTTTAGCTAATGAAATTAAAGGCCACTTTCAACGCGGGAACCATACCCATTTCTATGCGATTTCTGCCATCTCCATGCAGTTCTTAAACTCTCTTCAAGATTCGTGTATCTGGCTATCCAATTCAGTTCACGTCTAATTTTGGAAGGATCACTGTAAACTTCAGCATAGTCTCCAGGTCTACGGCTGAGGTATTCTATCTTTATGGGCACCCCGGTAGCCTTCTTACAAGCTTCCACAAATTCCTTCACTGAGCTACCTGTGAGGATGATTATTATGTTTAGACTTTCTGTGAATTATTAGACCTTTAGATGCTCAACTTTCTTCACAATCTCAAATATATAGAAGAAAATAAAAGAACAGTAATAGCAACCTTTTCCTGTACCAACATTGTAGATGCCAACTTTTCTAGGTTGAGCATGGGCAAGTGCTTTGACATGAGCATCAACCAAATCAGTAACATCGATATAGTCTCTTACACAGGTGCCATCAGCTGTACTATAGTCTGTTCCCCTAATCTATAATCAAGTATTCAGAAAAAATAACCATGAATAATCATAATATTCAAGTTGTAATGTCATGGGAAAAGATATACAATCAACATGAAAAAAGAAGTGCTCCATGCTTGTTCACGAGTCTCACACATCATGAACTAAACCATCAAGGAAAATAAGATTTATGATACTCGAAGGATCTTGGCCACTTCTCCAAAGTTAATCAACATTCCTTTCATTTTGTTGAACCATGCACTTCGTTTATATAATGGTTATAATTCACATCAAGAACTTTAAAGTTTATCAATGCGATCATACTTAAGAAACATGGAGTTTTTTGATTGAGAGACTGCTCAATTGCAGGGAGGAGAGTAAATGTGCAAACAAATATACGTAATGATATGTTTATACATATATAAACTATACTTATTTTTTTGCCGGCCATGTTTTGATGAATCTATTGTGTTCGTGTGCCTTTGTTGACTCACACCCCCCCTTTCATGCAGGACAGGGAGATGTCAATGGAAAGACTACCTTTTTTCTTTCTTTTTTAAAACTAAGTTTGGTCCCAAATGTGGGGATTGGAACCAGCAACTGTGGTTAAAATAAAGTGTATGATTTCCCAGTCCTTGGGTTTGCTCAATTAAAATATTACAGTGGTTAAAATAACAAAGGAGTACCTTTAACCCAGGAATAATACCCCGAGCTGCATCAAAACAAGCACCTGAGATGCGACCCTGCTCACGTAGTTCTGGAGGGGGAGCTTCTCCCAGTCTTCCTTCTGGGTCTGAGCCGATCACATTGAAGTATCTGATAATTTCACCAGAATCTCACTGTGGTTAGCTATCAAAACTAAGGGAGATTGTTCATAGTGTGATTCAAGAGAACAAATTTTTATCCGCAACTTACAAAACAGTAGCCACTTGCCACATATATAATCTGAAAAGCTATATTGCAGTCTTTTCAATAATGTAATAATCAGAATGGGAAACCTTTCCTGTGACATACAATCTACCAATGCATTTAAAATATAATATCTTATGCATTCATACAACAGTTTTTTAAAAATAGAGGGTATTTTTTTTGACATCATTTCTTTACTTGTATAGACATTCATAATTAAGATGTGATGCTTGGAATGCAATAAACAAAACAAAATTCTAATTGCAAACCTCAAGATCATGACTCCCATGTTGGAAGTCTTCGAAAAGTCTAATATTATATCTTCTGCCATCTTCTTAGCCTTTCCATAAGGATTGATTGGAGCCTGCATATGTAACAGGGGAAATGAGTTAAAAATCGCTTGTGCTTAATTATTTAAACTCATAACATCCACGCTCTAGATGTTGGAAGTAGCAAATTTATAACATTGTTCATTACCTTTCTTAAGATGCTAATTTAAGTTGATTATTCCTGTCTTCTTTTTTCCCCCTCTCATCTTGTTTCTTTCTTGATCCAAATCATAGTAGCTTATCCAATTGCATTAACTTTTAGTCGAAGATGGGGATCGACAATTATAATTTTATCAAATAAAAAATTAGTGACACAATAGTTCTTATCTAGGATGATAAATTCTCAGTTATCCTGTCATGAGATAACGTTAAAACATGCAAACTGAAGTTTTAGTTTTGCCTCAATAAGGCAGTTTATTGGTAATAACTCAAAAAAATTTCAAGTATTGTACATCAAAATAAATATTAGCTCTACTTCAACTGCCTAACAAAAAGGACCACTGTGAAACTGTAAAATAAATGCTTACTTGGGAAGTTTCTTCAGTGATGGGCATTTTCTTGGGCTCTCCATATGTTGCACAAGTACTTGAATAAATTAATGTCTTCACACCATGTGATGTCATTGCTTCCAAAACTCCCAATGTATTGGACGTAATATTATGATAATACCTGTTAACTCACATAATATGTCACAATAAGTAAATGTAAGGTTAAAGGAAGTCATATTAAGAAAATGAAATTAAAGAGAGAACTACATCACACATCTAGTTTGTACATGACACCCTTTCCTGAACATAAATAAATACATGCATCTTGAAAGCATAGTAAAATCCAAGATCCAATTATAATCTACAGAGCGACATTATTATATACTAATAAGAGCGTGGTGAGTTGAAGAGAAAGATATGGCAAGATAAACATTCACATTGAAGATGTGAGCAACAAACATATACGGGAAAAATGTATCATTCTACATGTATAAGATGAGAGAGGCAGCTCTGAAAGGCCAAAGAAAATAATTGACATTCATGCTAAATGTACGTCACTAATTTTGAATGTAGGTTACTCTTATTTTTGTTATAAAAATTCCAAAATTAGATCTACAGTGGCAAAATTGATAGAAAGTTTGGAGGCTTATTGATTCACTTAATTATAGAAAAAGGTTTATGAATTTAAGATACGGAAGTTAGGTTGTACCAGGTCATGCAGTGAACTGTTGTTGTCTTTTAGTGTGTAGAAGAATGATCATTAGTGATGACAAAAAAGGGGGGAAACGGTCTATTCTTCATTTCTTCCAAAATTTCTATCCTCTTTTTCTTCCATTATCATCAGTGTGTAGAAGAAAGATGTAAATCCTTATTAGCAATTAGAAGAAAAGGGGAACACTGGAGACAATAATGGAGAATGTTTGATCTCGTGTACAAATAGGTTTTGTAATGTTTCAAGCCCTGTCATATGTTTGATATTGGGTATGCTCCTTGGCAGATTTTTGTATATGTTCTCTTGGGTTAAATATATTTTACCTCACTGTACTTTAAGTCAACTTACAAATGTCTAACTATACTTCTTTTTCTTACAGTCAACTAACTCAACTTTTGTTTTCTTTCATAAATTTGAAATTATGTCTAGACTGTTAAGTTTTTTAACGGCAAATTGACATGGCAACGCCACATATGCACAAAATCCTAGCTGTAAGGTTTTTTTTAACATCTTTATATACATCAGCTTTAACCCACCCAATAAGACCCACCCACCAATCACCATACATGAATACCTGTTCCATAACCCTAAACCATAATATACCCAAAACCCACCCACTAACAAGAATATTTTTAGTTTATTATGATTTTCAAAATCTATCGTAAGGGTTTTAAAATTAAATAATCTGTTAGAAGAATTATAATTTTAGTAAAACAAATAAGATGAACAAGATGAACAGCCCCAGCTCTAAATCTCATCTGAGAAGAAGACCAAACCAAAGAAGAAGGAAAAAAAAAACAAAAAAAAAAAAACCTTAGATCGGATAGTGATTCCAGAAAGGAGGCGACGCGATGACAACGATTATTTCAACATCTAAAAGGTGACCTCTTGCTTTGCCGAATTTGGCGGCGATTGTGGGACGCCGGAGATCTAGCGGCTGTGGCTAGTATCATGTCGGAGATTGAGGGACAATTTTCTTTTCTCTTATCAAATTGGGTGGAGGTATTCTTTTGGGTCTCTTATATTTAGCTGTTTAATTTGCTTTATTTGTTCAAGATTAGAAATTATGTTGTGTTTAACTAGCTTAATTTTTTCAAGAAGAGGAAGATGAAAGTGAACTGCCATAATTCGTCGTTGGGTTTGCAGATTAAGCCATCCACTCGAATTATAGGCTTGATAAGCTCCTGATCGATTTTCTATAATATCATCTTGTACAGTTTTGTTTATATAGTTTTATACAAGTCTTCAAACCTGGTTGCTTGGGATCAGATTTGTAACCCTAAGAAGGAAGGGGGTTTAGGTCTAGGAAATTTTCTATAATATCATCTTGTACAGTTTTGTTTATATAGTTTTATATAAGTCTTCAAACCTGGTTGGCTTGGGATCAGATTTGTAACCCTAAGAAGGAAGGGGGTTTAGGTCTAGTAAATCTTGTGCTAAAAAATCTTTCTAGGAAAATGGTTGTGGCCGTTCCCTTCCGAGCCAACTTCTCCCAGACAAAGTAATTAAGAGCAATTATGCCTTCACCATAATAAATGGGATTTGATCCAACTCATAATGTTATCACTCAAGCTAGCCCAAAAAATTCATATCCCAGTTTTGCAGTTCTTTCCTCTGATTTATTTAGAAATTGGAGGCCATACAAACACTTGTGCTCAGATTTGAGTCATGTGCAGGTAAAGTTCAGACTGTCATGAGTATCTTTTTCTGCATTGTGCTACACAAAAAAGGTTATGTAATTTTCTTTTTGGAAAGTTTGAGGAGGCTCGGTACCAGGATTTTTATTTTTTATTTTTTGGCAATGACTTAATTTGTTTTTCTTCCTATTCTCACTTAAAATAATATTAACAGTATAATACAAAACATTAAGTATATAATTTACATGAAAAATATGTACCTTAGAGGCTCAACTGTACTTTCACCTACATAAGCAACTGCTGCAAAATGCATCACGGCATCAAATGCATTCTTTGCAAATATTTTGTTTACCTGAAATATGATTCAAGGAAGAAGCTCCAGCAATAACACGTGTAGCATATATCAAAGTTGTTTATAAATAACACTAGTTATTTCTAATTGTTAGTCCAATTAGGATACAGCCTTTGCATCCCCGAGGTCCGCATAAATGAACTGAAGCCGTCCTGGCTCTGGAAATAGCTTTTGAAGAATTTTAACAGCACCGATGTTTCCACGAGAAAGATTGTCCTATCAAACGAAGCAATAATATCTAGTACTAGCTATTAATATCCAAATTTTCATCTACAACAATGTTAAGTAGGCCGAGAAAACATCCGAAACTTGTGCCGAGTAGACACCATGGCACAGTCTGTAATTAATTGAAAGTTCAGGGGGTGCTTTAGTTACCACAGTGCTTGGCACTAGTTTCGGCCATATTTGTTGGCTTACAAATCATAGAACGAAGAGGTTATATGAATAGGAAATACCACTATAGTTACACGATATGAGTCCTTCAACAGTCGAAGGGAAGCATGAGAACCAATATAGCCCGCACCTCCAGTTACCAGTACATGTATCACCCCAGGTTCATGAACGGAAAACTGAAAATGACAGATAAGAAAAGAAACATAAAGCGTTGGGGAGTGTTGATATTTGTTATCAAAAGAAAGTCAATATGCATGCAGAATCTGATTATTGATGAACACATTTATAGGTAAAGCCATAAACCTACGCATTCTAAAGAAGTAAAATAATTTCCATAAATTACACTCTTATCAATCATGCATTTGGGCTCCAGTGAAGGTACTCCACTACATTTGTACTTGAGTATTATGTCCATGACATAAATCACTGATTGAAGTACAATTCTAACCCGCAAAAGAATGAAACAAAAGGGAAATATAGCACAAAATTTATTTAAAGAGCAAGAACAACAAATAAAACTGAATAAGATATAAGCTTGACATTAAAAGTTAAGAATATTTATGCAATGAATGAGCTCAACAATACTAATTTGAGAAGGTAATCAACTTGCATCTAAAAGATCCATGGAAAATAAACTTGAAAAATGTTACAATTTGTTGAAAGTATATAGATCTAACGTTGACATTATATGGGTTAAAACAAAAACACATTGAAAGTACTTACACGCAACAAAAGTAAACTACATTAAGAGTGTCATTTGGTATCACATAGAATTTCACTGGAACATTGTGTTTACAAAACATCTGAAGGTATACTTCCATGATGACAAATCATTAGATCGTGGGAGCCATCACATACTTCTATTTCTGGGGTCAGAGTCAAAAATATACTTGAAATAAAAATTGTATATGCGCCAATCTCTTAGGAGATGTCCAAGAAAAACTTTACAGTCCAAAATCAAAATACCGATGACATTATCAAGTATTGAGTTCCGATCCACATCTCGACACACCATAAGTTCATATTGCAATTATGAGAACAAAAATGCTTTTTATTCTAAAATTAACATATACTACTTCGGTAAATTTAATGTCAAGTCTTGTTCCAACTCTAGGCAACTTGGGGTAACCCATATTTTATACGTATAATTTTTGCAGTTCTACTCTATCAACTTCTTAAATTAAATTTTATCATTAATAATATAGATAAAAGTAGAATTTTATTAGAAAGAAGATAGAAACAGATAGGCGGACAAGGAATCCACCCAACCAAAGAAAAAGAAGTGGAAGAAATTAAGAATACAAGTCCTTAACAAATGACAACCCCCCAATCCCTGTGAATATACGGAATAGCTACACCTCGAAAGGCACCCATCGTAATGCCCATAAAGAAGCCAAAAATAGACACCCTAGCCCCAAATAGGTGAAAAGGGAGATACGTAACTAAAAAACTGCTCTACAAACATATCTTTCCTTTTTTCTCAATCCATTGATGGAAGTTCTGTGGAAGGGGAAATATGGATAGGGTAAGTAAAAAAATAATTGGCAGTACCCATATTGTCCAATTTAACTAAGGATGCAATAGTATATATCAAACCATTCAACCAAAACAATTGGTTGTGGCCCTGTGGGTTCAGGAAGACAATTTATATTTAATAAACGGATAACATGTTGCTGTTGAGCCTAATACACAACTGAAGCTAGCTACTCTGGTACAATGTTAAAGCATTTATCTCGAAATGGATAATGCGTTAAGTATCTCATAAGGTTTATATTTTGAACAGTGGGTTTACTTTTTGATATGAGATTTTGATATTTTAAAGTCTAAACAGCAGTTTAAAGGAAACTATTTGAAAATAAGGGTCAAAAAGATTTTATTTTGTTTACTTTCAAGAATATTACACCACTAAAGAGTTAAATATGAGAGTCGAACCTTGCTTTTTCACTGCGGAGCAAGCAGGTTATCATTCTTCACTCACTAGACTACAATCTCAGTCTCAATTCTCAAGTTAAAGATGATGAAACTGCAATAAGCATATATGTCAAGATGGATATCTAAGACATACTCCGACAATTGTTCACGATAAGCTGCATTTTTAATAAGTTTTCTCATTCCAAAGCAATGTATATTTTCAAAAATAAATTTTTGAGCAGAACAATTCCATTTAAGTTGTGGATAATGTATGAGAATAGACCTTCTACCTGTTAACCTAATCCATTTGGCATGTATTAAAAAACGCATAATTTACAGCTAAGGGACAATTGGCGTAGGTTAAAAATTGAAGCCTACCAAAGGAAACAGCGAGTCATGGGAACTTAAGCTTTCTGGGTCAAGTTCATTTCGTGGATCTTATTAGAAAAAATAATCTTATGGTAATAGCACAAGGTCAAATCAACAAAAAGTTGAAAGACAAAATCTTTAAATTTTCAGTTTAAATTGAACCACGTATCTAACAAATCAAGCAAGTTAGTTCCCAGATTCAATAAATGTCCTCATGTGATACAATTAAAAGATAATGTGCATCAGCATATATTAGACATGCAGAATAGTCAGACATAGTCAGAGATCCCTGTACCAAAGTAGACAGTTAAAATTCAAAAAAATAAAAAAATAAGAAAAAAAATTCCTTTAAAACCAAAGCAAGAAAAAATAACCAGGTCTACCATTCTATAAATCCAAGGCGCATGCAAACAGTGTTCTTACATTGACAAAGAATAGTGGACATAGTTGTGCATAACTAAGCCAGATTAATACCTGCTTAGAGCTACTGAAGCTGGAAGGGCTCTTTAGATAAATAATGCAAAGAGTAGTAACTACAACAGTTAAGATAATTTTTCCTGAGAATTTACTTCTTCTTCTTGAGTCCAATATATCCATGGCTGCAAGGCTGCAATTGCAAAGAAAATTGGCCAGTGAACTTTTTTATGGTGCTAATAAACACAAATGATAAAGTTTACACAAGTTGATAATCCCACACCTCTTTTGTGATTAACTCACAATTTCATTTTTTTTCCACTAGTAATGCATCGATTACAAGATCTAATATTACCACACTTTTCTTGCAAAATAATTCTTGCAGTTAATTGTGAGAATTACAGGCAGAAATCCCTTATCCACAAGCATCAAATTATCAACCTTCATGACCCCAACAATAAAGGTAACAACACCGAATCAATATAATCAAAATTGAAAATACTCACCTTTTAAGGTGAAAATTTTAGTAAACCTTGACAAAGTTGTGTTCACTGCTCAAATACTTTATTCATAGGTGAGATCGGCACCTCCTATTTTCCAATAAAAACTTCCAAAAGAGACTAGAAAAGTTTATGATCAATACCAATAACCTAAACCAAGAGCAAGAGGAAACTCAAACAATCTAAGATGAACAAATGAAATTTTTCAATATTCTATTCTTGGAAACTATACAACAAACAAATAACATCTATATGGATTATAAAAGCTATAAATGTGAAGTACACAAAGCATCATATGTAATTCCTAAGAATTTGTTCAACCCATTACAATTTCAAACATAAATTTTAGAAGGACAAAAAAGTAGATAATAAAATCCCCATGATTATAAAGAAAATAACATATAATAGAAAACTTCCAAACCAATCACACTAAAAAAGGACAAGATAATTACCTGAACTGAAAACACAGTATATATTGAGGGCTCTTTAAATGCACTAACGAATGATTGAATGCCAAAAGAAATTAAGAAACCGAAAACCCAGAAATTAAAAACCACGCCCAATTTAAAGAAAAATTGAATCTCGGAATTAAAAAGAATTATGGTAAGTATAATGAAAGAAAAGTGGAGCAAGGTGAGTGTAATAAAGGGCCGAGAAAAAAGGGGGTAAAAATAGAAAGAAAGAGCCATTAACAGAACAGGGGCGGGCAGGGCAGCGCAGGGCAGATATATATTTTAGAGAGAGAAAGAGTGTGAGGAAGAAAAAGAGAGCCGGTGGATGGAGACCTGGTCATTGGGACGCCTCTTTGAATTGAGAGGGAAAAGCTCAATCTGCCGTTCTTTAACTGACGGTCGGAAATTCAATATATCCCCCATATATAAAAACAAAAAATAACAAATATCAAGTAAAGTAATTAAATTTCTCAAAGATTAAAATTTACATAATATACATTTATATACAAAAATTTATAGTTAAAAAGTAAAATATTAATACACATAAAAAGTACAACTTAACAAAAAAAAATATAATTATAATTTTTTTTAAATATTAAAATTTACATAAAATAAGCTTAGACACAACTTGTTACGGAACGAATCTTATTATTTATACAAAAAAAAGTATTTAAAATAATTGCGTTAACTATTTTTTCTCAAATATTAAAGTAAATACAAATCACACTTAGGCATAATTATTTATAGTAAAAATGACAAGCGTTGTTACTCAAAAAAAGAAGAAAAAAATTATTAAAAAAATATTTTTACAAGATAGAGGTAGTAATAAATATTATTACATTTTTTTTTTATTCAACATTACCATAAAAATAACACCAACTGTACATTAAAAAATGTAATCAAAATTATAAACATCTCAAATTTTGCCATATACTCAAGATAAATTTAACATATGAAAATCATAATATGTAACTAGAAAAATCAAATAATAAAAATTAAACTGACAACGTACCCAATTCAATCAAATTACAACAGTTCCGTTAATAATTTAATTTAAAACTCTTAATATTTGTACCATTTACCAAAAATATGTGTTAATTAAACTAAATTAAAAAAATTTTATAAGTTACCAACAATTTCAATTAGATGTTAATTACAAATAAAACTATATTGTGTTAAAATATGATAATTTTGTCATTGAAAATATATATATATTATTCTTTAATTATAATTTGATAACATACAAGGATAAATATGTAATTTTGTCAATTTTGTCAATCTTAAAAACTTGCAAAGGTACTAACTGTTACTTAAAAAACTAGAAAAGAAGTTGAGTGTTATTATGATTGTCTAGAGGAGTATCATTGTAGTTTACTCAAAATTTAACAAGACAAAAAAAAAATCATTTTAATTAGTCTCGAGTTAATTCAATAATTTTATAAATAAAAAAAATTAATTAGTCCTAAGTCAATTCAATAATTTTATAAAAAAAAAATTAGCAACTCAATAATTTTTTTTTTTTTGAATTTTAACATTAAACATGCAAAGTTCAAGGGTTTTCGAATTTTATTGTTAAACATTTAATGTATCCTTTACAATTTTACATTGTATTCAAATTTTTACTTTTGAACTTACCAAAGATATTTTATAGTATTTTAATCTTTAATTTTCTTAATCCATGAACCTAATTAATATAAAATTAACTCATTTACATAAATAAAATTCTCACTACACATCAAATTACACCCAAAAATTTTATAAGTAACATCCAAAATTTTTATAAACTAAATTATCTGCCTACCCAATTCAATTTAATTACAAAAGTTCCATTAATAATTTAATTTAAAATTCTTAATATTTGTACCATTTACCCAAAATACGTGTAAATTAAACTAAATTATTTTGTTTATAAGTTACTAACAATTTGAATAAGATGTTAATTACAAATAAAACTATAATTAAAATGTATTATATTAAAATATGTGTTAATTAAACAATTTTTTTTAAGTTACTAACAATTTGAATGAGATGTTAATGACAAATAAAACTATATTGTATTAAAATATGATGATTTTGTCATTGAAAAATATATATTATTCTTTCATTATAATTTGATAATATACAAGGGTAAATGTGTAATTTTATCTATTTCGTCAACCTTAAAAACTTGCAGGGGTAGTAACTGTTACTTAAAAAATTAGAAGGGATATGAGTGTTATTATGGTTGTCTAGAGAAGTTATCACTATAATTTACTCAAAATTTAACGAGATAAAAAAATCATTTTAATTAGTCCCGAGTCAATTCAATAATTTTATAAATAAAAACATTTAATTAGTCCCGAGTCAATTCAATAATTTTATAAATAAAAAAAAATTTATCAACTCAGTAATTTAAGTTCCAGAGTTTTTCGAATTTTATTTTTAAACATTTAATGTATCATTTACAATTTTACATTATATTCAGATTTTTTTACTTTTGAACTTATTAAAGATATTTTATAGTATTTTAATCTTTAGTTTTCTTAATTCATGAACCTAATTAATATAAAATTAACTCATTTACATTATAAATAAAATTCTCACTACACATCAAATTACATCAAAAAATTCTATAAGTTACATCCAAAATTTCTATAAATTCAGTATGGATCAACAATCTCTTGTAAATATTAGAACATATAAGTTTTCGTATAATTTGATGATATTTATCAATAATTTTATATTAATGAAAACTATTTTACAAGATCATAATAGTAGTGTTACACAATCTTAAATTAAATTAATATTTTGCGTTATCTCATACTTTTTTTAAAAAGATCAAGATAAAATTATTTATAATATATACATCTTAGGGGTATCTCATGTAAGCCTTAATTATAATATTTATAGTTCCAAAATAAGAATTTTATTTATACTTTTTTTGGAAAAAAAATTATTTTTATAATGCTAATATAAGATTACTTTCAGATTTGTTAGGCTAAATAATTATTTTGGTCATTGAACTTTATAGTTGGTTTCAATTTCATTCAATTACAATTTTTTTTTTCATAATAGTTATTGTACTCTAAGATAGAGGAACAATTTAGTCCTTTTAAAAAAATGATGATGTGGCTTTTAAAAAAAATATAAATAAGTGCCAACATGGATAAGTTTTTTTTAGTAAGGATAAACAAGTCTTTTCATCACTTCTTTTTTTTATTATTATTAAGTGATGTTTCAAACATCTATTTATTTATTTTTCAAGTAATATATTTATAAATTCATACTCATTTTTCACCACAACTTAATCATGTTTTTGTTCCTCATTGTTTAAACTCTTATATGACGTTCATACTCTCTAAGATGTACATATGAGACTAATTATTTTTTTTACATTCTCACATAATTTTAGATTCTTTGAGAATTTACATTTATACAAACAATAAGTATAAAATTTTAATTTATTTTGCTTCTAATGGTTCAGTAATCATAACATTTAATGACAAAGGCAAAATAACAACGTTATAAATGATGAACACCCAAAACAAGTGATATTATAAACAATAAACATGCATGTCCAAAAAATAAAACAGTAAACATGAGAGATTACATGCACAAGAGTAAATTAAGAAACATAATTTCTTTGATCAAGACTAATATAAATGTAAGTCTAAATTAGAAAAAAAAAATTGATTCAGCAAGAATTACTACTCAATTTTATATTTATTACATTAAAAATCCCAATAAATAAATTCAAAGTTTTAGTACTAAATATCCAAAAAATACCACATATTAAGTTTAGAACTTGAGATTCAACAGCAAGAATTACTATCCTATGTGCACTGTTAGTTTGCCTTGTCATAAGCCTTGATGATATTATTGGAACATAATCTTCTTCTTCTTTTTTTCAAATAAATTCTATGCAATTTGTCAAATTACTAATTTCTCTCTTATTAATGTCCAGTTAGATTATTAAAATAAATAAAAAGCTACATTATTATTTAAGTTAAAAAATGATTAAATTATTCCTCTATTTTAGAGTATAAGAACTATTATATAAAAAAAATTATACATTGATGAAATTGAAATTAACCGTAAAGTACAAGAATCAAAATGATTGTTTAGCGGATTTATCATGACAATTTTATTATGAATATGCGCAAACACTGCATTACTAATTGTGCACAAACATAGATAAAAGTTGTATATGAAATATATATATTATTTAAAAAAATGATTGTTTAGCGGATTTATCATGACAATTTTATTATGAATATGCACAAACACTGCATTACTAATTGTGCACAAACATAGATAAAAGTTGTATATGAAATATAGATATTATTTAAAATTTTGCTGAGATCTCCACATTGAATATATGTTCATTAGTGTACAATCACATAAAATTAATCTTTCATTATTATACCATTGATGAGTGGGTTTTATACCTACGAATCAGGTATTGTTAAACCTAATTATTGCTATCTTTAAGTGTTTTTAGTATCATTTTATTTGCTTTTATGTTTGTTTATTGTAGGATGGAGCTGGAGGGGCATAAGAGTCATTTTGGTGGAGAAAAGAATTAAAAAATATTAAAAATTGGGCTGAATGACATTTTTGTAAATAAGTGGGCCAAGCGCCTAGGAGCTCTAGTACGAAGTTGGTTGCTATTTGTGCGACTGAGATGGAATTTTGAAGCCAATGAAGAATAAGAACAAGGGTTTGGATTGATATACTACAAAAAGAATTCAGAAGATAACATAACAAAAGTTTTGCAGAGACAAAAAGGAGGAGAACACGAAGAAAGATTTTAAGGGCTGGAGAGCAAAAAGAAGATTAGGAGCAACAAAACAGTTTCTTCTATTTCCTTCTAAATCTTTGATTCTTATAATTATTTGGGATGTTTAATTTTATAATCTGGATGATGTTCCCTTTTATTGTTATGAACTAATTTTTAATTAAGATTGCAACGGAACTTGGTATGAATTTTAAATTGATGCTTCTTATTTAATCTAAGTTAGTTTTCATTTAATCAATTATTATATCATGTGCTTGTTGAATAATTGTTCGGCTAACAGTTATTGGGATAATCTATACAAAATTGAAAAATGGAATATAGATTGAGATCTGGTTATAATAGCATCTGTTCATATGATCTGAATAAGATTAATATGATTAGCATGTAGGATAAGAATATACTTGCATGTCTTTTGTAACCATTGGTAGAACCCGTGCTTAGAAACCCTAGTTAAGTTGAGTCACATAAGAATATAGTGAGTTAATTAATTAAGGTGTTCTTTATAATTCTATTGCTTGATTGCTAGATTTATGAGGATTGATTCACGTATCGCTCAGAAGAAGTGCGTAAATTCTGGGAAGAGTTCTGGGTTATTGATTCACGTTAGTTGTCTGTATTAAATAGGCAGTGAATTGATTTAAATGAAATACCAAGGGAAATTGTAATCTTAATTCATTAAATTTGTGATTTATTCTTGTGAACATTATCTATTGGTTAATTTTATTTATTTTTAATTTTCTACTTAAAACCAAGATTCGGAATTTAAATAGGGTTAATTAAATTGATTTTGGTAATTGATAGATATTAAGTTATTTCCTTGTGGGAACGATATCCTTGCTTGCTGAATATTATAAACGAACGCGTATACTTGCGTGTTAAGTGCTAGTAAAAAATTAGGCAACAACCATCACTTTTAAATGTATTTAAAGTTTAAATAACCATCACAATCTCACAATATGCGATGCTCAAAATAATTATAATTTCGTTCCACAATAAAATGGTTTTGCAACTACAAATTAAAATGCCACTTTTTTCCGTTAAACAAAAAATAGGTAGTGAATTAGTTGAAAAAATAGGTCAATTATGATACGAATGTACTATCTACTAACCCTATACTTGATAGGTGTGCACAAACTAAAATAGAAGTGTATATTGGTCTTATTATTTAAATTAATGATTTTAATTTACTAGATCATCACAATTTCATAATTTACTCTTTTTTTAGAAGCAATACTATTACACAATTAAAAGAGACATACATTTAATTTTGATCCCCCACAGGGAATAGATTAATTTAAATGACAATTTCATATCTTGTATATTACAATTATTTTTCTTTCTTTTAATTTGTACCTTTTTCCTTGATTGATCAAACTGTGAGAAGATTCAGCAGGGATGACAAATTTGACGAGCATTCAGAAAAGTAAATTACTCAGCTTCAAACCAACACATTCCATGTATGTATGATGTATCTATGTATGTGTCCCTTTCCAACCCGTTCACAAAATCTGTGCGGTTTTATGAAATCATGTGCTATGACTCGAATCTGTAGTTAATCCTATTTTCTGATAGGGACATAGAAAATTGAACAAAAAATTGCCGAATGGGACTATTTTTCGTGTCAATTAAGCACTCGATATTTACTGTTGAGATTCAAACTACTGTTCCACAGATCACATCATTCTAAATGAGAAGTCGAGTTTTCAGGCAAAACTCGAAGAACTAGAGCATGGTATCAACTATCAAAATGGACACTAGATAAGCAAAGAGGCAACCCTAGCAGAATTTAGTATATATTGGTATTGGACAACTCAGGTTGCTCAACGTATTAAGCATTAATAGGAAATAGATCTCGATGTATAGTGTTTGCTAATATATTGACTTTACAGTATAGATCGTACATGTACAGTAAGAATAAGGTAGTAAAAAGTTGAGAATTTGGCGTTATAGCCAATCTACAATCACCCGTAGGAAGTTAAAGAAAACCAATGCTTCTTCTTGGGTGTTCTTGCAGGAACAGCTGCAAATACAATAAAAACAACAACAAAAAATAGAGTAGGAAGTTAGGTTTGCCGTCTACATGAACATAAGAACAAGGAAAATGTAAAATACACAAATTGGACAAAAGAAGAAAAATATAGCATGTGGGGATTTTTCACCTCCTCTTTCATACAACGAATTATAATGCACTTCACTCCAAAAGCTCAGCCATATCTCTACAGACACAATAGAAAATTATAAGAACACAGTGGAGGCACAAGATGAAAACAGTATATTCTGTGATTACCTCTGGAAGGATCCGTGTCCTTGGGAATGATCTCAATGTAACAGGTATCTCGAAAAGAGGTGACTAAACAAATTTTTGCCGAGAACTGCAAACAAGCTATAAGAGGGTCAAGAGCCAATGCTTGTGTGTATCAAGCAACTAGTACCGAGTATTTCTCTATGACTAAATGAAAACAAACAATTAGCTATCCAAGTAATACTTATGTAGAAAACTATATCAAGCTTTGACTTACCCGATCAGCAGCTGCTTGTAGAGTAAGATGATCTCCCCATTCTCCCAATCTAGTGCCAATTAATTTTTCGGATACATGTCAGAAAAGAAATTAGTTGCACAAACAATGATGAAATAAAGTACAAATTCTTAGAAAGCTTTGATAAGAGCCATTTTCAACATACAACCTTTTCATCATCTTCAAATAGCTTTTGTACGTCATCGGGACATAGCCTTCATATGACCTTCTGTGTTGTTTTAGCTGAAAAAGGATTTAGATACTGAGATAAGAATGTATCAGAATAAAAGCAAAACTTATTTTTCATTAGATATACACAATGGGGAACTTCATCAACAATGCAATACTTTAGTGTGCTCCTAATCTAATGTTCTGTGAACAGCAGTGACTCGCCAATAGCTGTGAGGAAGGCACAGGGACAGTAATGATCTTTGACGATATGATCAGAGTCACAACTTGGTCCAAAGGTCTAATGAAGGGGCGAACTCTTAAGTCACAAACTCTGGCAGCAGTGTGCGATGCTAAGCAGTTGTTAGATTCTTAACAGGCGTAAGGTGTTTGCATTGCAACCGATTGTTCGCTAACAGTCACTGACACATTAAAGGGGCGGCCAGCAGCCATTGGCTCTGAGATTTTGCAACCAAAGCCTCAAGCACACTACTTAATCAAATAAAGTCCTACTTTAAGTCAACGGGGATCTCATAAGGTATATAGACTATGAGAATACCTGATTCTACTGGAACAAAACTAGATTTAGTTAAATATCAAAATCACGAACAACATAAACAACTTTGACACCTAAACTTGCCAGTTGAAAATTCTCCATTTATTTTTTGTTACTTTCAACATTAAATTCTACTTATTAAGTATCTAGCTAACTCTATCCCTTTAGGTTATATCTCAAATAGCTACTCCAAGTCTACTACTAAATAAACTAGTTCATCACCCTTTCTCATCCAGAGTGGCTCAGGTAAGATTGGCCGACTTTTAGTGAAGTGAATTAGAAGTGTCCTTTATTCAAACATTCACAGCTAGGACAAATGCAACTATCTTGTCATTTGAAAGGCATTAAGATGAATGTTCATACGAGTCAACAGATTTTTATGTAGGTCAGTAAGATGAAGAAAGCCATCTTGTTTCTCCGGAATTGAGACCCACAATGAGCACAACGAAGGTGGAGTTCAAATGAATAGCACCAAGATATGAAACTTAAGTATCAACTGCTTCAATATTTCCACTATTCCTTTTATAGGAAGTACAGTTATAAGAAAATTAAAAACTAAAAAGAAGTGAATGCATCAAAAATAGAACTACACCTGTTTGACAACCTGCTTCCGTACATGTTTGTGGTACTCTGGATTATGAAACAACTGATCTGCAAGAGCTCGAAACTATCGAGCAAGTAAGAGATTAATAAAAAGGCTACATGCTATATCAGGAAGGTGAACACAACATATAAATATACATTGATGGGTAAACATAAGTTAATTGTAAGATAAACATAAATTTATGTAATGAGAAGATAATGATAGACAGACTAAAGTAAGAAGAACAACCTGGCAGTTTCCATCTCCCTCCATTTGCAGTTCAACTAAATCATAGGTTGCTAACCTGAATGAAAGAAAAGTATTAGGAATTAAAGGTGGAAATCATATCACTTAAATAATTCTTTTGTATTGGCATCCCAGGAAGGGGTAGTACAAAAAGGAAACAATTATATGGTACTCATCATAATATTATGCACCTTGTCATGCCTTGTTCTGTCACCATTTACAGTTTAATATCCATCACAAATTCAATTTTAGATACATTATCAATTTGCTTATATTGGAGATGGAAACCATTGAGAATATAAGCATAATGACAATCACACCTTTAGCACGGTGAAATACCTGCTATCAGAATGACATGTAATTGATAACACCAACATCTCAACCAACGAAGTTGTATTTTATATAAAATATGAAGCTAAAGAAGTTTTGCAAATACCATTACATTAAATAAGATTGCAATAATTCATTGGGATAGAAAGGTAGCACCCAATAACTAACATGACCGGGGCTAAAAAAATAGAACCCGACAGTTAAAACTGAAAACGTTTTAAGTATCTCCATAGTGGTTTAATAAAGGCATAACCATAATTTAAAAAGACAAATTTAGTAAAAAATTCTAAGTCAAGACTAGATGGCGTACCCCTGCCGATAAACAAGCTTAGTGGAAGATTATATTATAGTGAAACATAATTCACAAATTATCAACTTGTAATTGTCAGAAATAATAATACCATAACCTTTCAGAGAGTCTATCATGATCTAAGGTTGCATCATTCACGTCAGGTATTTCCCCATTGACCCGAGGAGTGTGCTGTCAAGTGTCAACACAGTTGTATATATGGTCAGAATTATACCACATACTCATTAAAGTGGAAAGTGATCCAAATGAAAAGAATTATGTAGCTACCAAAAATGCATTGCAACAAGGTACAAAGCATATAAACTATACACCTGCACACGACAAGAATACACCACGACATGAATTTCAAAAAATACTTGATAATTATAGTGCATAGCACGTCAAAGACGCATCGACAAAAGAAATATATTTCCTTATATAAATAAGTTCATACAACTTTTTTTTATATGCTTCTTATTTTATATGAATGTAAAAATTTTTGAACCATGATAATCATAACTAAATATGTAAATAGTTAGGGAGAGGGACATATGTATGCATGTACATGTAGGTATAAGAAGATGTAATTAACATTGCATAGAGTAATACATATGTAATATACACATTATTATGACGATTATTCTCTCTTTCAGTCTTGCTACTTTAATTAATCTTTTCATCTCTTTATTTTGTTATGATAAAACATTTTTTTCTTCTATCTCTCTAACAATACACTTCCCTGAAATACTAAAACAAAGTCATATTCCTCTAGAATAAACTTGGGCAAGTGTCTAGTATGATGCCTAATATGAACAAATTCCATTTACATTACAGATATTCAAAAAACAGACATGTCAACCTCATCATAGTACCCATGTTATAGGCGGCAAGTTTATATATCTATGGGACATCTCAGAGTAATTCAAGAAGCTTGAACAGGGGTTATGTAATATGGTTGACTCTGTGCATAGGACCTATATGCATAAAGGTTTTGCACACACACACACGTTATGGATATTCAAAAAACAGACATGTCGAACTCATCATAGTACCAATGTTATTGGCAGCAAGTTTATATATCTATGGGACATCTCAGAGTAATTCAAGAAGCTTGAACAGAGGTTATGTAATATGGTCTGTGTATAGGACCTATATGCATAAAGGTTGTGCACGCACACACCGTTACAATTCATACTAGACAAACAAAGAGTTTACCACGCAAAGCAGCAGAGAGCCAAGGGCATGTATCTGAAAGACAAATGAATTGATTCGTTTCTCTCTCTCAATGATCACCCCACTACACAACACACATGCAAAACATGCATCGAGTGTGCATTGATGCTAGAATATATACAAAGAATGGGATGACAACGAAACAAGTAGTTGGGATAGAGTAAATTATAAGCAACACTCTGTGCGCATAATATTAAACTATAGTAAATTATAAGCAAAACTATTAGTGCATCACTTAACAAGTGGCAAAGCCGACATGTAGGTGCACCTGAGTCAGCACACTACAGTATATTTAATTGGTATATCCTATCCTATACCGCTTTACAAGGGTAACAGTAATGCAAAAACAGATAGTTAACCCATCTTTTCAATCACACGCAGAAGGAAAAGGGAAAAAGAGAAAGATACCCCTCTGGTTTCTCAAACATCCAAACCACCGGGAAAAGCAATAGCCTCTTGTTTCTATTATACTACTGATTTGAGTGATTTCAATCATCATCATCTCTCAACATGTATACATAAATGTATTATTCTCCCCAAGTATTAAATCAGAAACAAAAAGTTTATTCTTCTTATTGAGTGAGAGAGAAATACCAGAAATACCTCAATTTCTGTATTTCAATGATCATAAAATGCAAGCAAGAACATAAAAAAAATATAAATATTCAAGGATGTTTAAATAAAAAAAAATGAATGTAAAGCCACGAGACCGGATTAAGGCTCAATTTACTGTCCCAAGAGTACCTGGATCATTTTGGTCTCACAACCAAAAATGTCATGACGAGTTATTGGTACTCTTGGTAGTAAAGTGTTTTTTTGCTAATTGGTACTCTTGGTAGTAAAGTTGATCGTCCTTATATACACTTCAGTCCATCTCACATGTTTCGATGTGGAACAAGGGTATTAGAATGAATTCAGACGCTGACAAAGTTTTGACTTGTATACATGTAGCTTACACACCTTCCACTCAATTAACTAAAAGGAAAACCAAGCCGATCCCCTATATACACTTCCTCCTCAAGATCTATGTGAAGATACACACTCTTCACATATGTTTGTAGACTTTTTCCTATCAGATGTATAAGAGAGAAAAGGAATGAGTTGAGTTCATCGTGGATATGGGTGTATGTCTCCTGATAATTAATGTCAGAAGTTTGATCAAATCCCTTAGCAGCCAGCCTTCCCATATACCTCTTAATTCCCTAATCTACGTTATACTTAACAGTTAATCTACCTTAGCAACCCATTACTTTTTCCAGCTGCACGAGAAAACAACTCCCACATTTCATTTCTGCTTAGAGACTCATCTCTTCTACCACAATTGCAGTAAGGATCTGCAACTGCGCCCTCCTTAATCTGAGGAACAAAAACAGAAGGCAAAGAGCAAATGCATAATAGGAAAGGAGACCGGGAATCATATCAAAAATATGATATTTTGAAATCCTAACTATCTTTCTAATATCAATTTGAACTTGGAAGTTTAGTATAATCCAACACAAAATCACCAGTAGTACAAGGCATTGTAGCTGGATAATTACATGACAGATAAGTGGAAGATTCTAGCATTGAATTATTGGATAAAAACTGGCTTGATGGCAAATGGGTCTGTCTGTGTCTAAGATGATATTCCAATTACATTACCGCAAAACAGAATTTGATACAGAAGAGTAAACCATCACACAACTAGTATATGCCATCATATCACCTTTGTCCAACCTTTCACAAGGTGGACTGAAAGCACCTTTGTGCACCTCAACTCAAATTTTTTTTTTATTCTCCCCAACTGTTCCGCAAGTAGGAAAGGAAAAAAACTACAAAGAAGGCATCTTGATAACAATTAGAATCGGAAAACTTAAAAATGGAATACCAATTTCCTCAATATTGTAAAAACTTTATGCAGCACATTTCAAATTGTATACAATTAATACATGTCATACCGGAATAGAATCCAAATGCAAAAGCATCTTCCCAAGCTTCCCATGATTTTTATGATTTTCCTCTTCCGCTAATATTCTAGCAATTGCTTGATCATCATCCGTATCATTTGAACTACTATTGGAGCTAGAGCTCAAGCTTAAGCTTGCTCTTGCACCACCATAAGGATCGGTCATACTATCAAAAGATTTAACAAATAGCAACTCCCGCCCTAAAATAAACAGCACACAATCATAACCAAATCAATCAAATTTTCACATTTCAACACATATTAGGAGAAGAACCCATTAGTACTATAATCTAAAAACATGATATCGTTGTTCATCATTCACCATTAACATGTATGATCCAATCATCACAGAGTTTCTAGCATAAATCATCAAACTTGTAAAGAAATATTAAAGAAAACACAGGGTAAAATACCCAACACAATTACCTATTTGAACAAATCAAAAGTTACCCAAAATCTAAGATAATATATTTTACAAGAAAAAGAGGATATATGCTTTGACTACAGAAAGCTGATAGCAAGATAAAGTGTTCACAGTTTTAATTAAATAAAATA
Source organism: Aralia elata (assembly GCA_034770075.1). Lineage (NCBI taxonomy): Eukaryota > Viridiplantae > Streptophyta > Magnoliopsida > Apiales > Araliaceae > Aralia > Aralia elata. Next base: position 5,484,956 of record CM068385.1, on the reverse strand, counting down.
CTGTAGGATTAAAGGAATTAAAATTACCCAGAAGTGAAAAAGAGAGAAAGGGAATGAAGAAAATGCTTACAGCAAATTGGGAAGGAAATAAATGGATTCGGGTTTGCTTTGGTGAAGGGCCTGAAGGCTTAAACCAAACGTCATCTCTCATAGACTCTCTCAGGCAAGTAAGCCAACACTACACGGAAAGAAATGGAGTTTTTTTAATCCTAGAAAAGGAACGGTCAATGACCCGGACAGAGGCCGAGCGGGTTCGAATTTTGAGGAGGGAGAAAATGGTATCAGGGGGAGCTATCCCTTAAAGGTGGTTCAACCGAAATGATATTAGGGAGAGCTGTCCCTTATAGGTGTGATTTTAACTTTATTTTAGATTAGTTGGCGGGGTTATATGTTCGATTGTAACTTGATTTTAGATTAATCGGGACTTAATAGTTGTCGGATAATAGAAACTGAGAATAATAATAAAAGAAAAATCTCATCTTTTTTAGGGAACTTAGTTATGGGACCTTATTAAATTTTCCCTTTAAACATAGATATTTTTTGCATTAATAATTAATTAAAAATTAAGTTGGAGTGATATCTTTTCCATTAATAATTACTTAAAAATTAATTTGGAACTAGCAAAAAAAATAAACAAAAATAAAAAATAATTTGGAGTGTAAAATTTTGGGGGTTTCGTCCCATTGTTATATCTATTTTCTCAATAATGTTTCCTCCGAAAAAAATTGAATACAGAAAGAGTACAAAATGATGTGAATGGTTATTGGTAATAAACTACTTATAATCATGGTACACACTCATGTATGGTGGAATATCTACTAATTATAATTTTACACATTATTTTATATTCATTTTTTTTAAATCATCTTTTATCACTGTGTAACATTATTTCTATTCTCTAATTTTCGTTATTAACATTAGGCTTAAATATGGAATAATACCTTGAACTTTTAATATTTTTCCACTCTGGGGATTGTATTCTCAATTTTTTCAATTAAAGAATTAAATTTTTAATTTTTTTCATTTTGAGGATTGTCTTCTCAATTTTTTCAATTAGGGGATTAAACTTTTAATTTTTTCCACTTTGGGGATTGTCTTCTCAATTTTTTCAATTAGAGGATTAAACTTTTAATTTTTTTCGACATGGCAATGACATGTGACTAAAAAAATACTTATGTGTAATATTGAGTCTCATTTTAACATTTATTCAATTAATTTTTTATACCAAAAGGGTAAATATAAGACCATTATTAATTTTAAAGTAAATTGTTATTATTATTATTATTTTAATATAAATCCATTATTAATTTTTTAAAGTAAATTTAATGATAATTTTACCCTTTTGGTAAATTATTAATTTTTAATTTTAATTTTTTGGTAAATTTAATGTTTTAAAGTAAATTTAATGACAATTTTTTAAAATAAAATTAATAATGGTCTTATATTAATCATTTTTGGTACAAAAAATTAATTGAATAAATATTAAAATGAGACTCAATATTCCACAAGTATTTTTTATTCACGTGTCGATGTCATGTCATCAATTTTTTAATGTTACACTATCAATTTGGACGTAATTAGAAAAAATTAAAAGTTTAATCCCCTAATTAAAAAAATTTAGAAGACAATCCCAAAGTGGGAAAAAATTATAAGTTTAATCTCCTAATTAAAAAAAAAGAGAAGACAATCCCTAAACTGAAAAAACATTAAAAATTCAAAGTATTAATCCATATTTATTTAAGCCTTAACATTATACATCTTCACTTTACATGAAATAGATCATTTAAGCTATTAAATATAAATTTAACAAGATATATTTAAAATTTGATCCGTGCATCTCTCCGTTAATGAGAAGAATATCACTGGAAGTAGAATTCATTGATTTAGAAGTTATAAATGATTTGGGATATATATTAAGAATTTGGTTTATTTAAAAGATAATAGCATGTCTTTACAAAATGGCAATTTGCCTTATTTATTTTATTATATTATTGATAATTGATAATTTTACAAGTCGCTCCCCACATGAATAATTAATATGTCTCGCACTCATTTAAGAGATTGTGAAAATATTAAATTTTACTTATAAGAATATCAATTTTCTTATTCTTTTGAAGTTTATATCCAAGAATTTTTTTTCATTTTAAATAAAGGAAAGATTTTATTCCTACCATGTCAACTCATAAAATTCAAAACAAAGAACAACTCGAACCTCCACTATCAAAATTTAATAAAATAAACCCATTCAACTTGACTTATATAAAAGATAATATACTATAATTACTTACTTTTGAACGTCTCCATTTTTTAAAAATAAAAATTTATTACATTAAAATGTAAATGTAATAAATGATACTATTAAATTTTACATTTTATAGATAAAATATAAACTTCACAGAATTAAAGTTCCATATGACCTCCAATTTTATGATTTCAAGACTTAACCAAATTTGGCCCATTAAGCTTAATTCCTTGACACAGGCCCTAAGTTTTTCTTTACGGGCCTAAATTGGTGATAACTTCTAAGATAGGTGACTATTTTTTTTGTCAATTCATTTCACATGCATGACCAATAATATGTGATTAAATCTAGATACTTAAATATGGACTCAATTTTATTGTAATAATTAATTTCAGATTCAGAATTTAATGATTTAAGATCCTCTTTATTATACCTATCACCTAATTTTTTCAATACACATTAAACGTCACAAATATTATGCTGAACGACACAATAAATCTCATGATAAATAATTGTATCGCTAATATTATCACTAAAAATAATATTTACGTTGCTAAATGCGTGAATGGAGAATTTGGGTGAAAAATATAATAGAAGGGATTTCAATTCGAATTTAATATAACAATAAAATATTAAAAAAATTATATATACTATTAAAACGTTTATAATTATAAAGATTTTTTTAACAAGAATAATATATGATTATCTATTTTAGAAAAGAGGGAGTATATGGTTGTAGGTAAAAATATCTTTTAGGAGAGTTTATGGTTGTAGGTTAATAGTTTTGTTATTATTAGGATTGTTATTATATCTTCATAATAAAGTTTCTCGTTTTTAAGCCCTTTTTTTGGTGTAATTGAGTTATATTTTATCATTAAAATTTTATCGATATTTAATAACTGTTGTTTATAATTACCTATCTTTCCTTGTCTTTCACCTCTCATCTTTTAATATCTTAATTTTTATTTTTAATACACACGTAATGTGTGTCATGTAAACAGTGACGGACCCACGTAGCGTCCCGTGTCTACACTTACGGTCCCTAAATGCAATAGATTTAGATTTAGGTTACAATATTTTACATACAATAATAAAAATAAAAGAAATAGAATCACATCCTAAAAGAATAACTTCTTTAATTAAATTATAAACCATAAGAAAATATAATAATATTTTGTAGTTAGGTTTTATATAATATACTATGGCAACCAGGAAGAATTAAACTAAATATATAATGTATGATTCATCTTTGGTGTGACCAATGACTATTGTGAAGTTATATTTTAATCTTTTTGAAAAATTAATTGTGAAATTTTAAAATTAAATAAGTTATTTATTTAGTTAATACAATCATTGTAAGACCCCAATTTTTAATAAATAAAATTTAAATTTTTTATAAATATTATTCTAAACAATAAGATATTAAATTGATAAAAAAAATTAAAGTTAAGGATGATATGTGCAAATTATAAAAACAAAAAGAATGTCGGATAATATTCGGTAAAGTACGACGGAGTCGAAACAACTAATCATTTGTAGACCCCACAACAAAATAATTGTCGGATACAAAAAACGACAGAAATAACATTTTTAATAAAAAATTGTCCGTGTAACTATTACATTTAACTGTTAAAATACACGGTGATAAAAAGAACGGTAACACGCGGTATTCCACAGTAGCACGTGATATTCCAAAGTAATACACAATATGTCATATTATTGAACCAATAATTATCACAGTAGCAACTGCGCAATATTTTATATTATTGAACCAATAATTGTCATAATAGCAACTGCACAGTATTTTATATTATTGAATCAATAATTGTCACAGTAGCAAATGCACAATATTTCATATTATTGAACCAATAATTATCACAATAGCAAATGCACAACATTTTACATTATTGAACCAATAATTGTTACCGTAGCAATGGTAGTAATGAAAAGTTACGTAATTAAAAGTCACGAGTATTAAATAATTAAACAAACTCATTAATTGAAGAACACTGATATCTATGATATTAATACATTAAGTCAATAATGCAAAAAATGGATAATATAATAATAATAATTATGAATAATAAAGAAAAATATAATCTTGAAATGTGAATAATGTGGATAATTAATATGTAGTAGATTAAAGGTAATCTTGAAATATGAAAAATATGGATAATTAATGAATGATGTAAGATTGAAGATAATTTTGAAATGTGAAAAATGTGGATAATTAATGAATGATATTGATTAAAAATAATATTGAAATGTAAAAATTGTAGTTAATTGATATGTGGCAGATATCAGTCAAGTTTTGGTCATAAATAAGGAGGCTTAACATAAGGAGTTTCATAACATTCTTACTTATCTTTCCTTCCACTTTCTAAAAATTGTTTAGTGTAAGTATCTTTCTGAGTATATTAAGGCTATCTTAAGTATTGGTAAATATCAGTAAGAGTGCAAAAATTATTCAGGTGAGTTTTTCTATAAAAGTTGCACAAATACTTACACACATATTACATAGTGTTTACAACTCTTCCTTTAAAAGATTTATTTTAAAAAGTTTCATCTGAAAGATTGTTTTGGAATACTACTTTATTTTTTCAAAAAATATTTTGAAGTTTATTCTACTCTATTTTGTACATTACACAAATTTATACTATCAAGCTACTTTTGACGATTTCATAATATACGAGTTAGTGTACACCATGAAACTTATATGTGGTAATTACTAATTGAATTATAAATATACATATAGGTTGATCAACTACATAGAAAGTAATATCTAATCACTTGCTAAGGTAAGGGATATCATTTTTTTTCATACTCCTAAATTTATGTTAAGAAAATATTATTCGTTTCTACAACCTTATCATTAAACGGTGAAAATTATTGAAATGATTAGAATTTCCTTAATAGTTGGTGCTTTATCTAATATCTTTTAACTTGAATCTTCCTATTAAATTTTAACCATTATATTTGAACTATGAACCTTATATATTATTCTTGAACTCGAATCGATATTCTAGATATCGTGTTGACAATTTGGACATTATTGGACTATGGACAAATTAAATTACAAATCTTTAATATTTATTCTTTATCTTATTATTCTTATTATGTTTGTTCATCATTTATATCATTGTTATAATCATCGGGACTTAAATTGTGGTGAAAGTTCTCTTTAACCTGGGTGCAAAGAAGAATTGTTAATTAGAATGATCATGACTATTGATGTTACAATTTAATGTCTTTGGCTTGAGTGTAAAGACAATATGATTGTTGAGTGTCTTTAGCCTGTGTGGCAAGGACACATGGTGAAAGTTCATTTTAGTCTGAGTGCAAAGAGGAACTGTTGATTGGCTTGATCATGACCATTGGTGTTAGAGTAAATGAAATATTGATGATGGATTTTTTAAAATTAGAGAAGATAATAAACATTATGATGTATTTGACTTTTTTAATGGATTACTCTTTTCATTACAATTGTTTGTTAAAAACTTATGTTGTCTATCATTTACTAAAACTCTGCTTTTGAAGGCTAATAGTAATTTATTCTTCGTTATCTTAGTCATGATATTTTTCACTGGACTATTTGAACTTACCATTTTATTTCATAATTACTTTTAGGGAATAAAAGTGTAGCTAGGCTAGCGGGGAGAACAGAGGAATGAAAATGATGGTCCGAGTTAGTAGTTATAATAATCCTCATCATGTTGTAAAATAGTGTGGCAATAATTGTAGTGAGATCTTAGTGTGTGTGAAATTTATGTATATTGTTTGTATTTTAGCGATTCAAATTAAGTGGTGTAGACCCAAATTTAGGAGCGTCACAATCTTAATTATTATAAATTATGTATAAGGAATACTATTAATTATAAAATTTATAGTTTTTTAAATTTACTTATTAACGCTAGCTTTTATTTTTAAAATTATAGGATGCAAATTTTAGGAGAGGTACTAAAATCCTAGATTTAAGCCCCAACTATGAACTATAATGTTTGAAGTTACGTTATCTATTTTATTAAAGCAGAATAAGAAAATAATTATTATTTTCTTAAAATTATATCACTTTTTTTTCTACTCTCTCATAGCCTCTCATTTTTTAATTCTTATTTTTAATTTTTTTTACACACATATGGTCATGTTTGTTTGTAAGGATTATAATCCGGGGATTATAATCCCATGGATTATAATCCCAAGACTATTAATCCTAGGATTAAATAGTCCTAGTCACATGTTTGTTTTTTATGGGATTACTCATGGGATAACTTAAAATAATCCTATGTTATGTTTGTTTTTTCCAAGATTAATTAAAGGATTGGATAAAAAAATATCGTTTGGACTATTATATCCTTACCAATAATAACATATTTGTTCAATAACATTACATACAATAAAAAAAGTTAAAAAAAAAGTTACTAACACAATACGAACTAAAAAAAAGGTTAGGTAACTAAAAAATAAAAATAGTTAATAAAAAAAAGTTACTAATACAATACATGCAATACATACCTGCAATACATACAATAAAAAAAAGTAAAAAAAACAAAGTTACTAATATAATACGTACTAAAAAAAAAGTTACGTAACTCAAAAAAAAATTAATAATAAAAAAAAGTAAAAAAAAAATACAAAACGTATTGTATTGTATAATAAATTTAATAAAAAAAAATAAAAATTTATTTTAAATAAGTAAATAAATTGTTACGTGTGTATCATTTAAACTACAACTTCCTATAAATTAACATTAAACCCACAATAAAAAGCGTCAATTAAAATTCCACATACTGAAAATCCATACATCACACTCATTTCCAATCACTATTACATTTTGCATTAAATCCAAACGCATTACACCATTATTATTAATACTAAAAGCAGACCAACTAAAACAGATAGATAGATACCAAACATCTCTTTCCTGACTTGAATATATGGTGAAAATGAATTGTATATGGCATCTCCAAAAAAAATTACGTAATTAGCACTAGGTATTAATAACTTTTTTTTAAAAAGTAAAAAAAAAAAGGTTACGTACTACATGTATGCATCATTTAATAAGTTTATTTGATTTATTTAATTAGCATTAAAAAAAATTACGTATATGCAGTACGTACTGCATGTATGTATTAATTAATAATATTTAATTAGCACTAACAAAAAGTATTAAAAAAAGTTACGATGCGTAGTGTATGATTAATGTTTTATTATGTATTATAAGCTTTATGTGATGTAAACAAAGTTAAAGGTTAATTTAGTCCACAAATTTTTAGTCTCAAATGGTAAGGATTATAATACCTAGTTAGACATGGTATTAAATAATCCCCCCTTTCAAGTTATTTTATTATCCCGGGATTAATAGTCCCAAGTCTATTTTAAAAAATAAACAAGAGACTTGGGATTAATAGTCCAATCCCAAGTATAATTCTTACAAACAAACATAGCCCATAGAGTATACATATCAAATGACTCGTTTCCGTAACATATCTTTTTATAATTAGATCAATTAAATAAGACAACTTTATAAATTTATAAGACTTGTGAAAGTCATATTTTTATTTATTTTATTTTACTTCATGACGAATTGGAGTCCACTCATCAAAAGTTCAGTCTGACTAATCCATACTTGAAACTTGAAACTTGAAACTTGAAACTTGAAACTTGAAACTTGAAACGTAAGAGAGAAGAAAGGAATGGATAGACGTAAAAGATAATGGTGATGTGGAATATAAATAAAATAGAAAATAAAAATGATAGGAACTGGGTAAATAATAAATTGCTATACGTGGACTAAAAGGCAATTATTTCACATGGATGAGTCACATACGCCTCCTACAGGAGGCAGGTGGCAGGTGGCAAGAGGGGAAGGTTCTTGAAAGAAACCGCCTTCCAAAAACACGTGACGAATTTGGGACACGTGCTTCCACACGGCATCAAATCCAAATGGGAAATATTTACGGGGAGCATTATTTTTATATATATTTTTAATATTTTTACGTAATTTTCTTTTAATGAAAATAAAATTTATTTTATGTTCATGTGAGAGAAAAAAAATATGAAATTATTAAAAATACATATAAAAATATCAGTTCTCATATTCCTACGTTCTAAAAGATTAAAGGAAATTATTATTTTCAAATAAAATAATTAATACTATTTTTACAAGATTTCGCTCACATAAATCTAAATTTTATTTAGTATTTATATTTCATGTAAAAAAACTTTATAAAAATATTAATTTTCTGTGAAAAAATATCAATTTTCAAAACTAAATTACGATATGTACACTATAGTCTAGATTGAAAATTGATTTTGCACCTCAATTGTTCTTTTTGATCAAAAACACATGAAATTTTAAGTGAAAAATGATTTGCATTCTCAGTGTTATTTTTGTCTATTTAGTTAACTTAATCGTTAAAATGAGCTGTAAAAAGATAAAGTATTAAAAATTTATTTATATAACTTTAAAAATAATATTGAAGTATGATTTGCACCCCAAATTTTTCTAAAAATTTAGTCCAGCACCTTAATTAAGCTATAAGAATTTATAGAAAATATAAAAATACCAAAAAAATAAATAAATGTAATTTGAAAAAATTATTTAAAAAGTTGAAAAAACAAAAATAAAAGGAAAAAAGAAAGAAATATCAAAATACAATACAAAAAAAAAATAGAGTACTCCCTCTGTTTCTAAATTATAAAATTATTGTTAAGTTTTAAAAGTGAAATTGAGATGTTTTTAAAATTTTAGATATTTAATAATATTCGTCATTGCATTAACTTAAATTAAAAAGAAAATAGGTTAAATTTAAAAAAAATTATTTATATTACGAATGTTTAGGTCGATTTTTGATTGTCAGTTACATAGATAAGTATTAATGTTATCTCATTTGGAGAGATGTATAATAAATAAGATCATCTTATAATTCTTATAATTACATCAAATCCCATATATTAATAAGTTTTGTAATTATAATTCAATACAAATTAGTCGCAATATATAACAGAACTCGATTTAAAAATATTTTAAATTAAGTTTTAAAAAAAATAATGTTTTGGTGATAAAAGATTAGATACAAAATGATGTGAATGATAGTTATTGATTATAACAATTGGACACATTTACATATGATGAAATATTAGTTAATTATAATTCGATACATCATTTTATATCAATTTTTTTGTAACTATCTTTTGTCGCTGTATCGTTACTCTTTAAAAATCAATAATATTTTATAATTTTAAACAAAAGAGGTATAAAGTAAGTCGGTAAATAAAACAAGAATTAAGTCGATGATTTACTCTTTAAAAATCAATAATATCTTGTAATTTTGAAAACATAAGTATAAAGTAAGTCGGTAAAAATAAAATAAAACAATAATTAAGAGTTTAAGACGAAGATTTGGAGCGGTGGGACTTGGGGTTGGTTTCGTATTTGGATTCTTTTGCTGGCATATTTTATATTATTTTATTGCGGCTTACGCGCTTATGCCGTCCTCCCCTCGGTAACCTTCGCCCAGGCAAGGCCAAAAAAAGCAACCACTCCAACATAGCCTCACCTGCTACTATATATATATATATATATTGCTTGCTATATCTATATATATCACCATATAACCTTCATACTCAATTCCAAACTTTCTCTCTTTCTATATCGACATAACTCTCTCTCTCTCTCTAAGATATTATTAGCTATCTGATTATAATTTAAGTAGTACGTATCAATTAGCTTATAATTATTATCAATATGAATCAGTATGATCAAAATCAACCCCAAGGAGGTACGTATATATATATGTTACCATCTTGTTTAATTGATTCATTTAAATTTTGATTGATTGGAAAATTTAAGATTAATTTGGATTTTTATTGAATTTGCAGTCGCAGTCTCATATCCTGCAACTTCAAGCCCTTATGCAGCTCCGCCGCCCGCCGGTTACCCCACGAAAGACGGTGCCAATCCTCCTGCTGGTACCGGAGGACCTGTAGAAACTAAATCGAGAGGTGATGGATTTTGGAAAGGATGCTGTGCTGCCTTGTGTTGCTGTTGTGTATTGGATGCTTGTTTCTGATCATTTATGATCATTCCCCTTAATTTGTCATATGATCATATTGTCTTCTCATCTTCATATATATATATTTTTTTTTAACTTTAGTTTTATCCCTGTTTTATTTATGTATTATGTATGTACTAAAGGGAGATTTGGAAGGATTGATTTTGTGATTCCAGCTCTCCTTGATTGATTGATACATACTATTCATCTATTCTATATTCTATTGTAGTTGCAATGATTGATTTAATAAGACTAGATTAATATTCCATAAATAAGAGAGTATGTACATACTCTTTATCTCTTCCAAATATGAACTGAATTGCAAAAATAAAATAACACTAATGATACGTTTAGATTGAAAGAATGGAATGAAGAGTGAAATGATTCATTCCATTTTAGTTTAGTTTGAATCACTTGAGTGATTCCATATGCTCTCATTCTCTCAATAAATCAAACACAATTTTTTTCATTCCAATCGCAACTAAACACAATTTTTTTTATTTCATATGAATGAGTCATTTCATTCTTCTTTCTATTCAACCAATCCAAACGTACATATGTTTCTTCATTTATTAACATTTGTTTGAATTTTTAAATGCATTATATTATTTTTCATGCGTTGTGTTTGATCATAAATTAATATTTATGAATTAAATAAATTATATTTAAAATAAGTTATTATTAAATAAATAATATTTTTTAAATGTGTTTAAATTTTTAAACATTACAGATATATCAAACACTTAAAAATACTAAGAGGTGTTTGATAAAGGTCAAGAAATTTATATTTGAAAAATCAAAATTAATGGTAACAAAAATTGGTCTTATTATTCGATAGAGATTACGTTATTATTTTTGTATAACGGAGGATTACTCCATTCGTGTCGACATGACAGTTTAAGTTTGAATTTTTGAAAGTAATTTAAAATATTTTTAACTTAAAAAATTAGTAAGATATCAATTTATAGTTTAAATAATTTTGTTAGTTAAAATAAAATAAATTATATCAATTTTAAAATTTATAAACATACTAAAAAAACTTAAATTTATATTGAAGGTCCGAGGGAGTATATTATCTCTCTCCTAAACCATTCACCTAATAAATGTGTTACAACTGACTTTGTATAGGCCGGTGGCGGTTCGACCATTTATTCAAATTTAAAAGCCTTGCATTCTAAAGTCAAATATATAATAGGAAAAACACTTTATTCTCTTTGTTGGACCATTTTTTTTTAACACGCTATGTGTCTCCAATTAAAGTTGTTTACCACCATCACCATGCATCATAATGGGTCTCAGTCACAATTCCTTTTTCAACCATATTAGTTGCTATTCCTTTTCAACCACATATATTAGTTGCAATTTGTAACAATTAACGTATTGAGTTGAAATCAAGAAATCAGTGGACCCCAATTTTAAATATTAGACTAAGACCTCATTAGTTATAATAATTAATTGGGATTGAGGGAGATACCTATATAACATATATACCTTAATTTCTTATAATGATTTTATCTTTGATCTTTTTATAAATGTTAACTGTACGAATAGAAAGATCATTCAAAAATATGAGATTTTATAAAATTTTATTTAATTTAAGATTGTGTAACACTATTATTATAACCTATAACATAAGTATAATATATTTTGGATGACTTAGATTTATTGAACTTTTATTAATATAAAGTCGTTGATATACATCACCAAATTATATAAAAAGTTATATAGTCAAGTATTTTTTTATGTTTTTTATATCCGTATGATCGAATTTATCTAAAAAAGTTATAAATATTAGCGTATTAACCCTATGAGATATACTAGTTAGATACCGTCTAAGGTATCTCTTTTTTTCGCTAATTATATATCTATATATACAAAAGTAAGTAAATTATTCACATGTAAATAATGAACTTGTTAATTTTATTTATTAAGATTGAATAGTTGTATTAACGTAGTTAAATTCGAGTAGTTCGCTTAGCTTACACTTTGTTCCGAGGATTTTTTTTTTAAAAAAGTCTCACTTTGAAATGATATCAATACAATTATAAATAAATTTCATAGTAAACATAATTTACAATGTCAATAAACTTCACATTCGGGTGATAATTTAAGCACCAATATCAGTAAACTTCACATTTTATAAGTAAGAATACAAGTTTCACAAAAAAAAAAAAAAATCTCGTAATAATTTTTTTTTTATAAATTCACGCAATTACTAACAATTTAGTCTCGGATCCGGCACAAGTCGCAAGTAATTTAGTTACTAAATAAGCTGACATTGATAAAGTTTTTATAAATTTGACATCAAGAAATTAATTTACTCATCTAAACCAATTTAACCCGAACAAAATTCCTCACTCCACACATTCAAGACAATTACGTACAACCGAAATATAAAGTGATGAAATAAAACCAAAGGCCTTTGGCCCAATGGTATGACTCGCCTCATGGTTTCCATGAGGTCGAGGGTTCGATCCTTGGTGGCAGCAAGGAGGGTGTGTGTGTGGGTAGGTGTGTCAACAAATAGCCAAAAAAAAAAAAAAGAAAAAAAAAAGTGATGAAATAAACAAACAATAATATATATACTACTCAACAAGTAAGGAATATTTCACAGCCCACAAAGGGCATTTATTTATCTGTAAAAGGTTCCACTTTAGCATCATGAGAAAAGGGAAAAGTGAGAAAAAAAAAGGGGAGGAATTTACATGAAACTTACTACTCGAAAGTGGGTGAGATTATGACAATTTCTCAAAGTAATAGTCAAACTAGAGCCTGGCTGTTACAATACATACACCTACATGGATTTGGAACTTTGCTGTCCACTTAAAACCTTGAAGTTTTCATTGCAAGTCTTAAGACCTAGTAGTGGCCCTGTACATTTTTTTGTATGGCTTGGAGATGAAAGAATAAATTTGGTAGGCAAATTATAGGGTAGAATTAGTGACACCCTTATGTACTTTTTAATTTTCTTTTTTTGATGAATGTAAATAAGTGTGGATGTAACGACTTGGTCTAAACTATCAATAACCATCATGACCACCGTTTTGATACCATCAATAACGATTTGACCCAATTACTACAGTTCAAAATAAAATTCAATCCGTAGTAACTCATTTTAACTCACTCTCTTGATGAAAAACTTGGATACTCGAATTCTTAATATCAAGGATATTCAACCTTGTGTGCTATAAATCACAACTTGCATTCTTTTTCTTTAACTCCCTCATTTGTTAGTTTTTTCTCCTTTTTGACTATCACTTTTTTTCTTAAATTATTTATTATCAAGGAGGGTGAGGAAATATAGAACATAATCTGAACTCCAAAACAATTAGACCCCTTTACAAGAATTCAAAGAAAATAATTCGACTGGAATACCTTTCTATTAGGAAAAGAGAGATATACCATTGGAGATAGAACTCATTAATTTTGTTATATTAACTGGCAAGGATTTCTACCAATTTTTGGTGCAAAATACAAGAATTATATTAAGTTGGTAAATATAATGTATGAAATAAAATCATAACCCAAGTTTGGACTGTAATGGGCTTAATGAACTAATTAAGATACAACAAACAGACCACAAATCTACTAGTTAAAATGAAAGCAAACAGACTAAGAAGATCAGCCCACACAAAACTAAAATAGTTCATACAAAAACCCATACCAAACTATGTAAACTCACCCCATCGCAGTTATGTTAGTATCCAAATGAGTACCAAGACAAAGGCTCAACATTGCTACTTTTAAAATTACCAAGCACAAAATTGCTACTTTAAAAATTAAAATAAATTCACATCACGATTTGAATTTTCAAATTTTGTTAAATAATTTAGATCAAAGCTAAATGAAACCATTTTTATTGGACGAAAGGAGTAACTTTTTTGTTTATTATTTATTTTTATTTAAGAATATAAGTTGAGTGTAGTGAAGGAGGAATTATCATTTTAATTATCCTTACTTAGCCCAGCCCGATATTTTGACCCTGTAAAAACTAATCCATGGGCCGAGGACTAAAGTTTTAGAAATAAGACTACTACTTCCTTCGTATATATACTCTCCAATAAGCCTGTCTAACCCTAGGGTTTTGGTCGGGAGAATTGAGAGAGAGTGTGAGGAGCGCCGTCGTTGATCGAAAATGGTCAAGTTTTTGAAGCCAAACAAAGCGGTCATCGTCTTGAACGGCCGATACGCCGGCCGGAAAGGAGTGATCATCAAATCCTTCGACGAGGGAACCCGAGACCGTCCTTACGGTCACTGTTTGGTTGCGGGGATATCGAAGTACCCGAAGAAGGTGATAAGGAAAGATTCAGCGAAAAAAACAGCAAAGAAGTCAAGAGTGAAGGCATTCATCAAGCTGGTGAATTACAATCACATAATGCCGACTCGTTATACTCTGGATGTGGATCTGAAAGACGTTGTCACCGTCGATTGCCTCCAGTCACGTGACAAGAAGGTGACCGCCGCGAAGGAGACCAAGGCCCGCCTTGAGGAGCGGTTCAAGACCGGAAAAAATCGCTGGTTCTTTACTAAGCTTAGGTTCTGAATCTGGATCTGTTTTCATTTTGGTATGAAATGTTAGTTGTTAATGAGAGAGAATATGAACTGATTCTGAAGTAACATTTCTTTGAGTTTTGACTTGTTTATCTCATATTTGGAATTGGAACTTATAGGAATTATATCATATCATTTTGGTTTGCTAATTTTTTCTAATGGTTCGTTATGATAACGCAGTTATGTTAGTATCCAAATGGGTGTTGATTTATAAGCAAATTGTTCTGAATTGTGTTTCTTTTATGTTACCTTTGGGTGCAGCTGCATAATTTCTGTAGTTTTTAATGACATTCTAGTTGTAGGCTTATCTGCTGTTTAACATGTTTTAAGCCAATATGTGAAGAATTATCTCCTATTTATCAAATGGTTGTAATAAATAGGGTCCTGAACTGCTGGTGGGTAATTCAATTCGGCTGCTCAGGCCAGTTTGCTGCTGGGTATGTTTCCTTGGAATATTTGATTAGTTGACATTTGAACGGTTTAATAGGGGTTGGATGTGTTATTGCAAGGAAGAAGAAAGCTTCTCTCTGTTTTGGCCAATGCTAATAGAAAGAAAAGGAAGCTGAATTATCATTTTCTTCTACAAGTGAAGTGGACTGGTTAACTTTGTTCTAATTATTTTTAAGGGAAACATATGCTATTTTGCTTATATTTAGATGAGATAGTTGGGGTTATTTGTGTTGGAACAGGGTAATGTTGATTTTAAATATGAGTCCTCTTAACATGTGCCCTTAGGCGTCGAGACGTTATATTATTTTAGGCGTTATCATCGAGACGATATATTATTTGTTTATGTATTGATATCAGCAATGCACAAATATAAATGGATCAATAATACTATTTTCGATGCATTTATATTTGTGCATTGCTGATAACAATACATAAGCAAATAATATTGTTTATAATATAGTGTCTCGATGTTAGCATTAATGTTGGTTGAGTATATATCTTGTGATAATCTATATCATAATGTATAATTTGTCATGTTATATCATTCATTCAATCATTCATTCATTTGAGAAGTATTGAGACAAAAAATATGAGATGACATAGGAATATTACATTATAATAAGAAAATAATGGACCAAATTAATTTATAGAATTATTGTACAAATGGGATCATTCCCAGTTGATCGAAGTGAATTTCTTAGTAGTTTTATATTTTTTATGGTAACTTTTTAATTTTTTCCCGTCGTATAAGTTACTCTAATTAATTTGAATGTTACACCAACAAATTTTAATGTTAACAGTTTTATAGCTTCTATGGAAATTTTTTTAGGATGGGGCATTAGTTATTTTATTTTTAAAAAGTGGCTACATGTTATGTTGTGACTATTTAATAAATTGAGGTATTTATTTTGATTATTTAATGAATTGATACATTTTTTTGTGCGACTATTTTATAGAAAAGATGTATTAGTGTATTAAAAGTAGTATAATAGAAACAGTTGCGGAACCAGAATATTTTTAAAGGGGGATCAAAATATATCAATAAATTTTTTTTTTTATTGACGCTTGAAGTACTTCTTCAAAATACATCAGGAAAGTTTTTAGAGTGCTTGGGAATAATTATGGGCAATTGGTTGAAACTTACACCAAAATTACCAACTTTGTGAAACCATAGTATCCTTTTTCTTTATAAGTAAAACCTTAATATTCCACTAAAAATCAATTTCTTTCCCAAATAACTTTCAATGACTTTTGAACTGTAGCTTTTAACTTGTCTCATTGTTTTGTTTGATGATCCCAGATGTACATAGGATCTTTTTCAGTAGGAATGGGAGCAGTTCCATGGGTTGTAATGTCTGAGGTAAGTAAAATATACGAAGTTAATAAATTCCTAAGTTACCTTCAATCATAGACGTCCAAACTATCACGTTCTTCTGCGGAAGTACGGAATTTCATCAAACAGTTGGCGCGCATCATAATCAACAAACCTACTGTGATAGTAAAGGCCAAAACCAAATCCAAAATATTCTGCACAAACTGAACTTAAATACTTTTCTCTATCAATCACAAGTCTGACTTATGAGTTTATTCACTTATAAGAAGGGTTAGGTGGCTTACTCCCATGCACTATACCAGGGTCATGGCGGCAGGCGACAACGGGCAGCCGGGCAGGGCAGCATCAGACAAATCTGTAGGGTACACTTGGGGGAGTCGCCGGAATACCAGGGCCATATGCCCTCCGACCCCCCTGGTTCCGCCTCTGAATAGAAAAAAGTGAGATTTTAAAAAATATTAGAGACAATGGTCCCCAGTTAATATGTCAATAATGTTTTAATAGATTTTAAAAGTGGATATTAAATGATATGTATGTTTGTGCCCCAAAAGTCATAATTGGATTTCTCAAATTCATCGACTCAATGATGTTAACTTATAATAATTTCCCCTAATATTTTTTTACAAAAACTCTACGTAGACATGAAAATTAAATATGAGTATATTTGAATTTGTTCATGTCCGCCTAGAAGAACTCTAATTTTTTTTTTCATATTAAATAATACACACATTATGACAGATGCAAGTTTTTACACAAAGAAGCTATTATTCATAATGTGACTGCTGTCATTGGTCATACATAATTTGTTACATGTTCATAAAGCCAATATTTTTTGACAGACTTGATAATATACCATAATACAGTTTATAGTGTGCATATGTTTTAAGGTGGCCCAAGGAAATACCATAGAATAAAACTATCCATATATCAAACCAATATTTTCCACATTATTATCCAAGTAATCAGACATATGAGCTAGCCCTAAAAGCTAGATTCTTGAGATCAAAAGAAGGTCACTGACTGGGGAGTCCTCACCCATTGAAAATCAAGCAGTGACACAGTTAGAAGGAAGTTGAATAAGTATAGAAATAAATAATGAACAATTTTTATAATTTTAAAATATCAGTCTGAATCTAATTAGTTGAAAGTAGGTTGCCTGATTCTGTTTTCAGAAAATTGTTGTAACTTGTGTTTTTCAACCTTTTATAAAACTTATCTAATGATGCGTTGAGTTTTCAAAAATGATTTTTTTGTAAACCAAATGTACCAAATGTATTAAACAATCAGAAAAATATATTTTAGTTACTTAACAAATTATGATAATGGAAAATAAATTATGCACAATCAAACCATAAGAACACAAGGATTTGTAGTTGGTTCGGCCCTTAGACGATTCTACCAGCCTACGTCCAAGTCCAAATATCGAACGATATTTGGAAGCTTATATTAATTTCTTTTAATATAAGTTACACCTTACAAGATAGTATCACAAATACTTGAGCACATATGCTCCCCTTTAGCATACTTGCTACCGTAGCCCTAGTTATCCTTTTTAACCAACCTGATTAACCCGGATACTAATCTTGTAGTACCCTAATCCAACTGGATTAGAATCCAATAGACTAACAACTTAACCTATCAACAAATTACTATAAGATCAAAGATAAAGATTACAATTAGTCTATGATCAAGAACAATAATTATCAAATACAAGGCTCAATGCAATCATGTATGTGATGATCAAAGACAATAATGTAAAGGATATGAAAATTTTAATTCCGGTTGAAAACTGAATAGATGATCTTCTTTGAAAACTCGATCGCTTCAGTTGAATAATAATAATAATAGATATTATATTTGAGGAATTGAAAGAATAGTAGGCTGATAATATCTCTTGTAATATATATATATATATATATATATATATATATATATATTATAATTGTTGTGTATTCAAAACATCCAAATATAGTTTTTTATAACCATTAAATGTTACGGCTAGTTTTGAAAATCTTTAAGCTAGGATTTTGTTAAGATAAGATATTACTTTCTTTAACAAACCAATCTGATGAAGGATAGGAATTTTAAAATTAACCATCAGATTTGAACTTCAAAAAATCAACGGATATATATGTGGATATATTTCGGTTCAGGTAGATTTTGAAGTAAAGTTCCCAGCTTTGTACAGATTGGTAAAATCAGGGGCGTAGCCACTAGCTAGGAATTTTAACGGGGGCAGTCTAAGAATATTATAATACTAAAATTGAGTGGACTATAATAAACACACAAAAAAACAAGAATTTTATATTCATAATATGACATTTTAAGCAACCTAACGAAGTGGTACCCTACGATTCTTAAGAGAATCAAAATCAGTTACTAGAAAATCTAAATTGATATCTTCAGCAAGTTCCCTTTCAATGTTCGGAATCATGCAATCTGCAAGAAAGTCATCGTCTATCTTGTTACGCAACATTGTTTTAACATGCTTCATAGATGAAAATGCTCCTTCTGTCGTTGCCGTAGAAACCGGAAGAGTTAAGACAAGACGAATCAATCGATCAATCAAAAGATAGATTTTGTTCTTATTTGTTTCAGCTAATCCTTCGCATAATTCAGAAATGGTAGACATATTTTGAAAAATCTGATGATGGGGGACATCAAGTTCATAATGTTGTTACTGGTTTCGCAAATTACGTATCACATCCTTAGTGAAATCTTCGGGATAGAATTTCTGTACAAGACTGCAAATATCGTCAATTTTAAATGATTTGAACTCCACCAAAAATCTTTAAATCAAAGTTTATAATCTACAAATCTCACCAAATCTTCGAGAGTTGATTTGCCTTTGTACGCGTATAAGACTTCGTGGGAGAGAAGGAACAGGGCAGATCTGTGTATATAAAAGAAGGGCAGCAGGGGTATAAGACTTTGTGGGATGGGATCTTAGATCTGTGTATGTAAAAGAAGAAGACCTTACCTTAGTCCTTATAAGTTATATCTATGTCACGTGCAGGGCAGCAGAGGTATAATGTAATAATATTTAATTAGCTGTTGAATGGAACTATGGAAGGATTGCTGCTACTAAATTGTTAATGCTTTAATATATTTTTTTTGGGCCAGACTGATTGAAGAGTGCTAATGCTTTAATTATTATTTTTTGGGTCAGGCTAATTGAAGAGTACTAATGCTTTAATTATTTTTTTTTGGACCAGGCTGATTGAAGAGTGCTAATGCTTTAATGATGACTGGTTTAGTTCAGGATTTATGATTTCATGCAAAAATGATTTTGAGTCTTGAAAATGATAACTAAAGTCAGACCTTACATGTTCTCCTAAAAGACCAACTTCCTAACTTTAATGAATCTTCAAGTCTCCCTATCTTGAATTTTGTCTTCCATTCATTGCTTAACACTTATCCTTTTGAAGCTTGAACTTTTCCTTAAAGCTTCACACTTTGAATTTCATTAACCACTCTGTTACGACATATTAGTTCATATATATTTATGACATCATCAAAATCAACCAAGGAGATACTTTAATAAGTCAACACCCATGACTGGTTGGAACAGATCCACCTCCCCATGCCGCTCTAAAACATGCATCTGGCAGTCCTCAGCAACCATTATTCCAATTGAGTTTGCACCATGTACATAGCCTAGGTAATCTATACTATAATAGCCTCCCCTACAAAGAATAAATTATCTACTGGGATCCTTAGTAATCATCTTGGGATACAGTTAAAAATAGTTAAGATACAAATAAAAATAATTGAATTATTCTTAAGATTAATGTCACAAGGGTATTTTAATGAGATTACACCACGTTATCGCTTACTTGACACCCACAAGGAGCTTAACATATTAGGGTTTCTAATAAAATGTTCTAAATTTAATCATGTAAATATTATACGTACTTTGTAATATCCTAAATATATTGGTTGACATTCCTTAAAATCTTAGTTTACATATTGGAGTTTCTAAAAAAGTGTTCTATATTTACTCATGTAAATGTTATACTTTTGTAAATATCCTAGTTATTTTAAATGATGATTCTTGATAGTCGTTTGTTGTCATTCATTAGATTTGATCTTAGCCACGGGTTGTATGGTCCAAGGACTATATAAGATGATGTTCCTAATTTGTAAATCATAGAATAAAGTTATAATAATGTTTATATTATGGAAGGTTAAGTATAAATAGGTGAATTTTTTTGAATCCCCGCATTAGATATATCAAATGGATACACATGTTTTGAAATGTTCATACCAAGCTTAATTTGCTCTTGCATTTTTTGATAATTATAAGTATCAAAAAATGACCGAACAATTGACCGCCCTAGCTACCGAAAGTGAAAATGTGTTCACGGCTCTGGTACAAGACAAGGCGAGGGTTCAACCCTGTAACCATTGTCGGAGAACAATGGGATGTCCTTGCCACTCCGGCGCCGACGAGTCAAAAATCAACCGCTATCGAAGAACTCCCAACTGCCCCGAAAATTTTAGAAACAAGTAATCTCTCCTACTATTTTGTCCACCCTAACACCACCAACTGAAGAAAGTTGGAAAATTACTACAGTCTGTGGTGAAGGGTCCACAATCAATATTCAACCTATTGGAAACAAGGTAGCTGGTGTCCAAATTGATTGCAAGTCTAGTGAAGTACATAAAGTTGAATTTCAGTGAACTCCCACAAGTCAAATTGATCAGTCTCTAGAGTCAGTCATTGCTTTCACAGCTCACTGACTATGAGATCTAAAATTATAATTTTATTTTTCTCTATTGTGAAAAAATAGTATAATTCAGTCATAGGTTATTGGTATGCCGGGCTAATAGAATTCAGAGATAATTGTTTCTATGATGAAGAAAGAGAATTCTTGATTCAGTTCTCCACCTTAACGACAGAAAAAAGGATTGATCAAATTTTATTGAGTCTGACTCATAGTGATCATTTATCAAAGAATGACTCTAGCTATCAAATGATTAAACAACCGGGAGCAATTTACTTACGATACTTAGTTGACATTCATAAAAAGTATCTAATGAATTATGAGTTCAATACATCCTGTTTAGCAGAAAGAAGTACGCATTAGTTCTCTAAATAAAAAGAATGACGAGACGACAAAAAGAAGAAATACGAAAAAGCCATTAGGAGGGGAAAAATACTTTTATTTATTTATTTATTTATTACACAACCCTAGCTGATACTACAACATAAAAAAAAATTATTTATTTATTTTTTACACAACCCTAGCTGATACTACAACATTGACATTAGAGATATGTATTTGTTATTTTTTTTTGTTTCCAATTATATTTCTCTTTCTTTCCCCTCCCTTTTCTTCTCCGTCTCATATTTCTGATTTCAGTTTACCAGCATCCTGATTGTGGCCACACTAGTAATTAGGGCTGTGCAATTAAACCGATTTTTTTCGATATCAAACAAACCGTACTAACCGATTTGGTATATTTTGTAACCGGTACGGTACCGATTATTTTTTTGGGTAAAAACCGGTTAAACAGGATGGTAACTGTATGGAGATTTTGAGGTTCAGTAAAATCGGAATCGTATCGATAATACCACTTTCATGCTAAGTTGTTGATATATATGTATAAGTATATATATAAAATGTTATATAATCTTCTATCTCTATCCAATCCACTACATTAACCAAAGCACCAAACCCCACCAACTTTTCTTCTTGTGTCCATTCATCCCTCTCTTACACACATTATATTACACATACAAGATTAAAAAAATATAATTACCTTTTGTAAATAGTCCAAGATTAGGGACTCGATTGATGAGCAGAGTAGCACCATCTTCTCCAAAGTCTGCTTCTCTAGGTTTGGTTTTGGATATTTTTGTTTGGAATATGCAGTGGCTGTTTATCTATTTGGATGAATTTGGGAGTTGAGCAAAGTGGTTAACTAATTTATTTGCAAATTGATTTTAAGAAAGTTAATATATATATATATATATATAAATTTTCTTACTTAGTGGGTATATATCGGTACCGTCCCGGTTCCGAACCGGCTTTTACGGTACCAGATATCGGTGATTCAGTACCGGTACAGGTATTTATTTTTGAACAAAATTAGTATCTAGTTCAGTACGATATTTTACCGTTATACACCCCTACTTAGTAATATAGTGTTTTGTGGCCACACTAGTAATATGAGTGTTTTGATTGTGGCCATACTAGTAATATGAGTGTTTTGATTGAGAGGTTTCATTTGTGTACAGTTTGATCTGATATATATAGATGTTTGAGTAAGTGCTAGGGCATAGAAATCTTAAAGGGGATTTGCTATCAATTTCCAATCCACAACTCCACCGTTGCTGAAAGGTGACTTATCATTGTATTTGCAGCAAAGATATCATTTTTATTGAATTTTCTTTTTGGGTTTTTCTATATATAAGAAACACAGGTTGTTCATCTTCCTCACCAAATTAAGCAACTAATCTTTCTCCTCTTAAATTTAAAAGATTTTCTAAAACACCCTTCTTTCTTTCTCTCCCTCTATATATATATATATATATACTAGCTGTGTACCCGTGCCTCCGACACTATTTGGACGGGGTCTACTCCGCTTACCAACGGGAGCTCTGTCTCTCTTCAATCGAACTCCGGAAGCCGGAAAGCTCAGATTCCTCACCTTGCGGGAAGGCGGCTTGTGAGAAGTGGGTTTTTGAAGAAAAAGATCTGAATCTGGTGAATGAAGGTTTAGGGCTTTAGAAGAAAGAATAGCTGGGAGGTCAATATTGCTGGTGATCTTCGGCCACCACAAAACCCCAAGGAATAGATAATGTGTGAAAGCTTTGTAATTTGTATGAGAAAATTGGGGAATATCTATTTGGACGGTGAAATCTATCACAAATTTTAGACGGTTGAGATGGCCTTTTAAAGTGAGCGGGAATTTTTTTTTTTCAAAATCCTTTGTATTTTGTTATATAGATATATATGGAGATATTGGAATTCTTACTGCCCTCAGACGGCTCGGGTGTACTACCAATCTACCATCCACCCTCGAACTTGTAAGACCACTACTCCCACCTCACCCACTACGGTGGAGGCAGTGCCGCAAGACACAACCCAGATGCCCACAGGCCTCGGTGGATTTTGATACTACTGATCCCATTGTCTATTTTTTGGTCTGAATTATATATTCAGATACCTAACTGATCATAATTACTAGATTTTTAATTAGTAGGCAAAGAGAATTATTGTTCATTGATGGGGAATGGGGTAAATGGGAATATGGAAAAATATTACACAAATAACCTTACACAAAACTCAATTAATTCTTATAATTCAATGTATCAAAATAATAAAGTACATCACTATTTATAATACTCTTAGACAATTTTCTAACCTAAATTAGACTCTAATATGATAACTAAAAATTAAATAAACTAATTAAAATACAATTTCTAATTTATAGACTTCCAAAATCTTTTATATTGTTCTAACCAAGTCTCATGACGGTCTTGTCTTACATCAGTTCTCCGCTGTCGAGTTACCAATAAAAACAATCACGTCAGATCACCAAAGAATTCTTTGCAAGCTTCAAATTTGGCATGTCAAGGGCACAAGTAAGAGTAAACTTGGTATTGTTAACAATAGAATAAGTATTAGCACGAGCATCATGTTGTGTGTGATGATCCCATAGCCATGTACGCCCAAAGATAATGTGACAAACCTTAAAGGGTAGAATATCACATATAACGGTATCCTTAAACTTGCCAACGAAAAATATAACCAAATACCTCTGAGTAATCTGCAACTTTGTATTGATAATTTACGCAGCGTCATACAGCTCCGGGTAAGACTCAACTTTTAACCCAAGTTTCTTAACTGCTTCCTCAGAGATAATATTCGTACAACTCCCAGTATCAATCACAAGAGAGCATACATGTTCCGCACATTTGACTCTCGTTTGAAAAAATTTGCCCAGATGAATTTTAAGATATTCTCCTTTTGTTTCTAAACAATAAATAAAGGTCGACAAACACCTAAATATCCTTCCAAATGAGCATTAGCTTCCAAATCTTACTCATCGAGCTCATATTCGACGTCTAACGACTTGCAAACTTCTTTATTTAAGTCAATTTTCTCACACTTTTTGTCAACACCAGCAAGTTACATTATTATTTTTCTAATTAATCATACGAAATAGAAAATCTTTGCATCATTAAGAAGACCCAATATTGTGTCCCATTTTAAAAATATCCATGGGTCGTGGACTAAGGTTTTAAAAAATAATGTTGTGTTACTCTATATACTAGTCACATACTAATCATACACGCGTTGCGTGTATTTTAAATGTAAGAATATATTAAAAATTTTATCAAATTTTCGTGATAATAAACAAATATTAAGAAAGACGAAAATTGTAATAAAATTAAACTTATAGGACAAAAGAGAAATAATATTTGTGACACAATTTTAAGGGACACGACTTTAAGAAATAACCATCACCCTTCTCCCGATAGATATAGATACTCTCCAGTAACCTGGGATTTTGGCGGAGAAAATAGAAAGATTTACTGAGGAGTGCACCCAGTGAACAAAATGGTCAAGTTTTTGAAGCCAAACAAGGCGGTGGTCGTCCTTAACTGTCTATACGCTGGCCGGAAAGCCGTGATCATCAAATCATTCGACGAGAGAACCGAGACCATCCGTACGGTCACTGTTTGGTTGCGGGATATTAAAGTATCCTAAGAAGGTGATAAAGAAAGATTCAGCGAAAAAAACATCAATAATTCTAGGCCGACCGGCGCCCGGCGACCCTTTAGTGACCGGTCGGAAATTTTTTTTTTTTTTTTTTTTTTTGGTTTTGACTCCCAAATAATTTATATGATGCTAGGGACGAAACCAGGTGGGTCAAGTGGGCCGCTGCCCCCAGTAGTTTTTTTTTCCTTCTTTGATATATGTGTATTTTTGTTTTTACGCCCCCATTGTCTGTAAATTAATATTTTCACACCCTCCAACTATGACAATTTTGTATTTTTAAAAAAAATCAAGTAGTTTTGAATTTTTTAACAAATTATACTCACTCCGTCCCAGGATAAAAGTCCTTATTACTATTTTAGGTAGTCACAAGTTAAATGTCTACTTATCTTAAATAATCTATTTTTACAATAATTTGTCCATAATACCCTTAGTATTAATTGTCATAATTCTATTCCCTATGCATATTTATGGAGCATCACTAGTCATGTGCAAAAAACTATGTAATTAAATGAGAATTTAAATATGGACAATTTTATCATTTTATCATCTTTCTTAATTGCGCAAAAAGTCAACCAGGACTTTTATCCTGGGACGGAGGGAGTACAATATTAGTTACCGTGATAAAATCTATTTAATTATTTTAACACAATCAAAATTACTTGATTTAATTCTCAAAATATAAAGTTTGACACTAGTTTACGGACAATTTTTATAGAATTTATTCTCTATTCCATATTCTATTGGCTTAGCCTAATTATGAGAATGAATTTACCCACTTCCTACAAACTATGATAAAAATGTTGTTTTTCTTTTGTGTTTAATGAATTCACGGTAAAAATAAGAAAAAAAATATTCTTATATATAGTGATTAAATTTATATTAATTATTTATATTTTTTTTATTAAATATATTGTACCAAAGTCCCGTTTTCGATCCTGGTTCCGTCCCTACATAATGCCGACTCGTCATACTCTTGATGTGGACCTGAAAAATGTTGTCACCATTGATTGCCTTGAGGAGCGGTTTAAGACTGGGAAAAATCGCTGGTTCTTTACTAAGCTTAGGTTTTGACTTTTGAATTTGGATCTGTTTTCATTTTGATATGATTCATATGAAATGATAGTTGCTAATGAGAGAGAATGTGAACTGATTTTAGAGTAACATTTCTTTGAAATTTGATTTGTTCCGTGAAATACATGTTTGTTTATCATACATTTGGAACTTACTAGGAATTATATGAATCAATTCGAAGCAGTTCTGGTTCGTATTTTGCTAATATTTTTAAATAATTGTCTTTTTATGTGTATAGAAGAAACTACTTGTATGACAATTGCACAAAGATTGTTTTGTAACTACTGGTTCTTTACAAAGCTAAGGTTCTGAATTTGGATCTATTGTCATGTTGAAATGATATGTTAGTTATTAGTGAGAGAGAATGTGAAGTGTTATGAAGTAAGATTTATTTGAGTTTTGACTTGTTTTGGTGGAATACATTTCTTTGTTTATCATATATTTGGAATCTATCAGAAATTTTATGAAATCGTCTCGAAGACATAAGGTTATAATTCTAGTTCTTCCAGAGTAGTATCTTACTGATGGCTCGGACACCCCGGAAGGAGGTCTTCTTCACCCTCCACCTAAGCTGCACAGAGTTCTGTTTTGTATTTTTCTAACTTTTGATAATGATGGGTTATGTTGACGAGTGTGATTTGCTAGAGTTGTTAACTAATTTTTGGATGCTGAAATAGGTTTGAATTTGTGTTCGTAATCAGTTCTATATATTTAACCCTGAAGTTGAATATAGATGTTAGTTTGCATAAATGTTTTGGTATTGATAGGGTGTTATAAAGTTGAATGTTATAATCCCCAACATATACTCCATGAAACTATACTATCAGCTCCAAAATTGAAATGTTTATTGATCAATGAAATTTTAAACTCATATTTACAATTATACATTTTTTTGAGGGTGTGAAAGGGCTTTGCTGAGGCAGAAACAAATGTTGAAAGCACAAACATATGTAAGTTGGATCAAATGTATATATTTTTACCTTAAAAGCCCATGACCAAGTAAGAAGTTGAGCATAAGAGCTATATTCTTATATATAAAAAATCGCCAACTAAAATTGCACTTTAAAATAAGGAATTTGATATTTCCATCAGGAAATTTTGATAGTTCTACCAGACTCCTCTCACATAAATAGTAAATAGAACCTAAATTTATGTAAATAAGGCCTTGTGAAGATGTCAAATTTCTCGTGGAAACAACAATTCCTAAAATAAATATGATAAAGATTCATCCATCAGCAAAATTCATTTTACCAAAAATGCTTCAAAATCAATCAAAAACTAAATACAAACACATTTCCTTGCTATGCATACACGCCATGCATAGGGGTTAGGGATATAAACAAAACCATGTCCATGACCAACTTTGAGTCAACAACAAATTAGAATGCCACCAAACCTTTCCAATCTGCCATGCATAAAATTACAAGCAGAGAGAAAAGAGATAAACCAAACAAAGAAACAGGACCAAAACTTGGAGATCCATGGCTAGTATTTCTTTCCAAGAACTACACCAACAATCACTGAAACCAGAGCTACACACAAAATGAACTTAAAGGTCATGCCAGAAGAAACCTTATTGTTTTGAGTTTGTGTGTCTGAAGAAGATGAACTTCGAGCAGAAGTTCCTTCTAACTTTTTCTTGTGTCCGCGTTTCGATGGAGTTGAAATAGGGGATCCAGTTTCCCTATATTTCACTTCCATTCCTTCCTTCAATTCATTTGAACCGGCTACAGTATCCTACAAGAAAGTTATGCATAGGCAGTAGTTCAGCTTAGGATAGAATTTCAAATAATTTGGTGGAGTCTTGTTATACAATTTTAATTTTCTTTTAACTATTAATGAGCATTACATTATTCTTTCTCATGTGGAAATTGATTTAGATGCCACCCACTAACGTCTAGGCTACGTTTATTTGCGAAAATGATGGGTTTATATGACTACTTGTACTAATCTCATGATTAGTCCGTTATTTGGACTTTATAAAACGCTTAAGATAGGTTGATGCTTTGCTGATTATATTATATATAAAAAATGCATTACCTCTACGTTGACTCGAGCCTCACGTGCTGCTAATTGTTCTTCAAACTTCTTCAAACGATCATTCAACGCAGATTTCTTTTCAATCTCAGCCTTGAGATTTTCTATCTCAGCTTTCAAAGCATTTTCATTTGATTTTTGCTCTTTCAATTGTCCTTCAAGTTGGAGTACCATAGTCTGCAGCTCCTTCTTTGCATTTTGATGTGTTTCAGTGAGCGATAAAATCTTTAGTTGTAACTCGTAACATAACCATATCAGAAATATGATGCAGACTAAAATCTCATAAAAATATTTATAAAAAAAAATCAAAAATCCATTTTATCTAACTATGCAATATGTGATTATTAATTACAAACCTGAGATTTTAACCTTTGCCTATCAAAAGTAAGCTGCTGTTTCAAATCTTCTACTTCTGCCTTTGAAGCGTGAAGCTGTTCAATTGCTCCATCCTTATCAGAATACGTTGAAGACAGTTTTGTTTGTAGATCATTCACTTTAGATTCATACACAGCCAGTCCCTGGGTAAGTTGCTGAGAAGTGGCTTCCTTTTCAACATACTCGGAATTCAGTAATTCTTGAAGCTCATTAATCTTGCTCTTGAGCTGTGTATTTGTCTCGACTAGTAGTTCACTCTCCGATAAAGACTGTGCAGCTTTATCTTCTGCTTCTAAGATCCATTTCTTAAGTTCTTCATTTGCATTCTCTGAGAAAGCCAGTTTCAATGAAATTATATCGAATTCGTCCCTCAAAGATGCATATCTTTCAGCTGCTTCAGATGTTTGCTCCTTAAAAATCATCACTTGATCTTCAAGAGCCTGCACTTTTTCATACAATGTTTTTAACTCAAAATCTCTGCTGGTGAAACTTGCAATTGCCTCTTGAAGTTTCAGTTCTGAGTCTTTGGTTACGGTTTCATGTTCTTGCATTTCCACTCGTAGCTGCTTTTTTTCTTCCACAACTTTTTCCAATGTGGAGCTGAGTTCATATATCTCCTCAGAGAACTCTTTTATTAAATCTTCCTTTAAATTAAGCCTCTTCTCTATGTCCACCACTTGTGATTTTGAAATCTCCAACTCCCCTTGAACTATAGAAAGCTCAGCATTACTAACTTTGAGTGCTGCTTCGACTTTTTCATTTTCAGCGATCTTCGCATACAAGCCCTCAACTTCTTCTTGTAAAATAGCCATTTGAGCTTCCACTTCTTTGGCACTCAGTTTCGCCATTTCAAGCAATCTCTCAAACTCCAACGCCTTTTTCGTCTCAAATTCAGCATGAAAACCACTTTGCTTATGTAACTCCTCAAACTTTAGTGCCTCACCTGTGGAAAAATGCAGCTCCTCTTCTACCTCCAACATCCTCTTTTTCGAGCTCTCTAGCTCAAGATTAAGACCATCAAAAGCTTCCTTCACACCGATCAACTCCTTTTCCTTTGCTTCTTGAGCTTGCAATACCTCTTGCAATGTATTAAGCTGCACATTATATCTCTCTTCAGAATCATAAATCTGATCCTGTAATTTCTTGTGGCTGAGCTCAAGCTCATCGTATCGTTTCCCACTTTCTTCCAGCTTCTCCTTTGTAAGAAAAACTTTATTGTTTAGCATAATATTCTCAGATTCAGAATGCTTTAAAGCTCCGGATACTGCTAAGAATTCAAGCTCAAGTTCTTTCACCTTTTCTTGGGATTCTGGAATTTCTCTGCTTGGATATGAATTGCTTGAGCTTTGTTCATTAGCACAAGGCTTTCCATCTACAACAGATTCTTTCTCTACTTCTATAAATTCTCCTTCAAAGGTAGTTTCATCCGCTTCTTTTACCTGTTGTAAAGATTTTCAAAGCAAATATGCAACTCTTTAACGTTCCCATTCATTAATTCACAATTTATTTTCTGCCGGATTAGGATCCCCTCTATTGTACCTTTCACCCATTTTCCCTCGCTACACATTTAGAGACACAAATATTGCTTTTAACAACGGTTCTAGCAACACAATGCAATGGTTTTATTGTGTTGCTTAATGCAATATTTTGTCACTCAAAATGTGTATTGGGGAATTTGGGTGAAAGGTATAATTGAGGGAATACTAGTCCCTATATGCTCAAAACAAGATTTTTCCAAAGCACAAACAAAATCTCAGGCTGAAATTAAATTAAAAAATATATCTTGTGAATTTTTTCAAGGCAATAGAAACCACATATTTAACCAGTGTTTTATTTCCTCTTCCAAAATTAAATATAATTTGGCAGAAAAACTAAAAGGTAAATCACAAACATATTTACCTTATTGGGATCAACATTGTTGGCTATCTCCTCAACAACCTTTACTACTGGTACCTCTGAACTTGCTAGTGTTTCTTCCTCCATTGCAGAATAAATTGCACTTGATGAACTTCCTTAGATACCACCTAGCCAAAGCCTACCTAATGAAGATACACAAAACCATATTACGTATGTCGAAACTTCTACAATAATAAGAGTTTCACTTTACTTTTTTATTTTTCTCGCTAATTAAGCATTGTCATTAAAACTCTTGCACATAATTTTATTCTCGGTAATATTTTCACAATAACAATTTTTTATTAACTCTTCCTGTTCCACAAAAAAAGTTCTATTTGCTAGATTCTTTGGTTACACCAAAAAATGATCATCTTTTTTAATGATAGTAATAATAAAATAATACAATGTTCTCGAGTTTGCTATCATAATTTTATTATCATGTCAACACTACTAAACTAAAAATTTATTATTTTTAGGGATATGTAAAATAATTTTTTTTGTAAATTTTGTAACTACTTTCTCTTTGAGAAATGAGGAGAGTATTCAAAAGAATTATCAAAAAATATTATGTTTAAGTGTTTATGATAAATCTTAATATGCATTAAGAAAAAGTATTGGGACGAATGAAACATAACATAGGAAGCAAAACCATCTCCTTGTGATTTCATAATTTCATGTGCTGAAAAGCCAACGTGTAAACTGAGAACAAAAGGGTGACAGGTGGGTTGTTTTGATTTAATAATATTAAATAAATAAATAAATAAATAAATAAATAAAAGGCAATGCATACAGAAGTGGTCGCCCAAGAGATACCCATAACTTTTGTCATATTATCCTTGTCAATATAGTATAGTAGTAGTAAATTAACTTTCGTTATCTTATCCTTGTCAATATAGTAGTAAATTACAACCCCTCCCCACCTTCCTTTATGTGGGAGGGAGTAATGGCCTGTCCACTTTTCATCGCTCGATTTATGAGTTAATGATTTAGATTTAAAAATTTGTGAAGTCATCACAATAATTTGTTATGGATAGTGAAGTATTTGAATTAGGATCTCTTCTATTATATTTATTCTTTAATTTTTTCTAATATATATTCAACGACATAAATATTACATTTAATGACCAAATAAAATTATCTCAAACAATTAGCAACATAATAAAATTCGTAACAAACAATTATATCGCTGAAAATGTCCCTAAAAATAATATTTGTATCATTAAATGTGTATTGAAAAAAATTGAATATAAGTGTAATGAAGGGGATTCTAATCCGAAATATATGCAAATAATTTCTGTAGAAAACGCAAAAAACACTTTTAACGTTAAAAAACTCAGAATGGTCAAAAACTCCATTTATCTCTTAAAACTATTTTTTTTCTCTTTGTATTATCAATCTTCAAAATTCAATATTTTTTATTACAAATTTAAAATTATCAATCTTTAAATCATTGAAAAGCTCTCGAAAAGATCTTCAAAACAAAAGGCATTGTCTATATATTTTGTTTTAATTAAAATTTTGGTCTGTTTTTCAGTCTCAATTGCCAATTTGATAAATAAATTTCTTCTTGTAAAATAGAGAAAACATTAATTACAACATTTATTAAAATTTTAATATAAATTTAAATAGGATTTAAATTAACTTTAAAAGGACTTGGACCTGCTGTCGAACGAGATGGGCGCCTAAAATTAATATTATATTCTACTACCAAGGGATTAATATTCAATTAATCCTTTCATCATAAAATTTTAAACTCTTCTGCGCAGACATAATAATTGGTCATGAATTTTTTATAATTTCATTTATTTATATTTTGATCTCCATTTTTTATAATAGAGGGTTAAAATACAAATAGATAGAATTATAAAGAGCTCATGTCCAATTATCATGTCCGTATAGAATTTTTGTAAAATTTTTGAACCAATTAAGTTGTTTTCGTATCAAAATTATCAACCCATAGAATTAGTAAAAACATTTATTATATCTATTTTTTGAAGTTTTGTATCTGAAATAAGATCTTGAATTATACTATTACATAATTATATTACCATTCTACCACTACGTTTATCAAAGGAATATTATAATAAATATAACATGGTGGAACACAGAATCTTTTCCAATTTAAAAAATACTACTTGTCAATCAGATTTCAGACCAAACGTAATAATCTAATACTAATAAATAATAAAGCTTCTCTTTTAACTACACATAAATTCCCGTCCTGGTACTGCCCCTGCCCCAAGTTCTCCTATAATAGTATTAGTATAGATTATAATAAAAAAGAAGAAAGTATCAAAATTATCAAAAAATAATGAGTGGAGTTATTTCTGATTATTAAATTTAATAAATAATTAAAATTCTAACATAGAATTTCTAATTATTTCTATAAAAATTAATTATAAACAATTTCAAAAACATATTATCAATTAAAACTCTACTTAAAGCTGACCTCTTAAAAACGCTCTGAAACACCTTTTTAAATTTCTCGTGACAGCTTGATTCCATATCAATCAATCTGTTGTACAGTACTACTTTTTAAATCAAGCACAGCAAAGAGAGAGAGAGGGAGAGAGAATTAATGAGAGATCCAACTAATTAATTCCAATTAAACACCCAATAGACATAAATAATCAAATCAATGAACCGTCATAAGCAAATTAACATGATTATTATTATCTAATTCTAGTAGTAGAAGAAACATAGAATATATGAATCACATATATATATAGAGAGAGAGAGAGATTAGAGAGAGAGAGAACCAAAAGGGAAAATGAAAATAGGAGAGATCAATGTTGGAGCTAGCTTGCCTGCCTTAAAGGTGATTTAATTCTTTCTTCCTTTTTTCTCTTTTTTGCTTGTTGCAAGTGCTTCCTTTGTTTGATCACTTCACTTGTGTTTTATAGAGAGAGAAAGAAAAATTTAGAGAGAGAGAGAGAATGAGGAGGTCGGAGGTATGAAGTAGTAGTGGTAGTGGAAGTAGTACGGTACTCCCAACTCAACTGGAGTTCTGTGGGAAGAGAAAGAGGAAAAAGAGTGGGTCCCTTAAACAGCCAGCCAATTGCTTCTTTGTTAAGTAGTCCACTACCTAAAGGTAAACCTGCAAGTCCACGGCCTAGCCCATTTCACCCATAAAAAGTGGGTTTTGGCCTCATACACCCCAATAAAATAAAATTTTGGCCCTTTTGGCTCAACCCAATTTTGTTCCAGCCCAACCCACTGGTGACCAACCCGACTCATTAATAGTAATTCAAAACTTGTTTATTTCACCAACTATATTCACCGTACTGTTATAAAACTTACTAAGTATAATAAAATTATATAATTATAATCATACCATATACTTAATAAAGAGAGTAATAAGAACAATAATAAGTAGATGAAAATAAGAGAGCATTCAATCTATATGTGTATTTCATTCTCTTCATCTTGCTTCTATTTATAGACATATGTATATCAACATTTGGGAGCTCAAGGGTCATATTGGAAGGTGAAGGATTTTCACTAAAATATCATATTGGAAGGTGAAAGAACTCACCTTAGACATCCACTAAATTTATTTCATATTTTATAACACTCCCCCTTGGATGTCTATGGTATAGCCATACGCGTTAAGAACTGCCTCATTAAAAACCTTACCAGGAAAAACCCAATGGGAAAAAAACTTGGTTAAGGAAAAAAGAGTGCAGTGCGTATTAGCTCCCCCTCATGAATGTATCACCTTGAGACATTAAGTTGCCGCATTCCAATATTGTGTCGCAATCTTTCAAATGTTGTAGCTGGCAATGTTTTGGTGAACAAATCTGCTAGATTATCTTTTGAGCGAATTTGTTGAACATCAATGTCACCACACTTATCAAGGTCATGTGTGAAAAAGAATTTCGGTGAGATGTGCTTCGTTCTATCTCCTTTGATGTATCCTCCCTTTAATTGAGCTATGCATGCAGCATTGTCTTCATATATAATGGTTGAAGTTCCTTTGCTGGAGGATAAACCACATGTTTCACGAATATGTTGAGTCATTGATCTCAACCACACACATTCTCGGCTTGCTTCATGGATTGCAATTATTTCAGCGTGATTAGATGAAGTGGCGACTAATGTTTGCTTTGTAGATCTCCATGATATAGCAGTATTACCACACATAAAGAGATAACCTGTTTGAGATCGACCTTTATGTGGATCAGATAAATATCCTGCATCAGCATATCCGACTAATTCATGATTATCATTATTTGAATAAAATAAGCCCATATCCATAGTTCCTCGTAGGTAACGAAAAATATGTTTAACTCCATTCCAATGTCTCCGGGTAGGAGAAGAACTATATCTTGCTAGCAAATTCACAGAGAACGATATATCTGGTCGTGTATTATTAGCAAGATACATTAGCGCACCAATTGCACTAAGGTATGGTACTTCAGGACCAAGTAATTCTTCGTTATCCTCACGAGGTCTAAAAGGGTCCTTTTTCACATCAAGTGATCGAACAACCATTGGGGTACTCAATGGATGACCTTTATCCATATAAAATCTTTTAAGGACCTTCTCTGTGTAAGTTGACTGATGAATGAGAATTCCATCTGCTAAATGCTCGATCTGCAGGCCGAGACAAAATTTTGTTTTTCCCAAATCTTTCATCTCAAATTCTTTCTTTAAATAATTTACTGTCTTTGGTATCTCTCCATGAGTTCCAATAATATTTAAATCATCAACATACACAGCAATAATAACAAAATCGGATTCTGACTTTTTTATAAAAACACATGGGCATATAGGATCATTATTATACCCTTCTTTCAATAAATATTCACTAAGACGATTATACCACATGCGTCCTGATTGCTTTAACCCATATAGGGACCTTTGCAACTTGATTGAGTAAACTTCTCGGGGATTTGAATTATATGCTTCAGGCATTTTAAATCCTTCAGGGATTTTCATATAAATATCATTATCAATTGACCCATATAAATAGGCAGCAACAACATCCATTATACACATATCTAGTTTTTCATGAGTTGCCAGGCTAATAAGATACCGAAATGTAATTGCATCTACCACAGGAGAATATGTTTCATTGTAATCAATGCCAGGTCTTTGTGAAAACCCTTGTGCCACAAGTCGTGCCTTATATCTTACGATTTCATTTTTCTCATTTCGTTTTCGTACAAATACCCATTTATATCCAACTGGCTTTACTTTTTCAGGTGTTTGGACTACAGGTCCAAAAACTTCACGTTTTGCAAGTGAATTTAATTCTGCTTGGATTGCTTCTTTCCATTTTGGCCAATCATTTCTGCGTCTATATTCTTCGACGGATTTAGGCTCAAGATCCTCACTTTCATCAATGATATCAAGTGATATATTATATGCAAAAATGTTGTCAACAACTATCTCATTTCGGTTCCATCTTTTCTTTGTATAGACATAACTTATTGAGATCTCATCATTTTTACTGTTTTCAGGTACCTGAACCTCTTCTGGGGTTTTATGATTAGCTATGTCTATATCCTCATGAATATTTTCCTCCTCAATAATGCCAACTTGATTATTTGCTCCTTTTCTTTTTCGAGGATTTTTGTCTTTTGAACCGATTGGTCTACCACGCTTCTGGCGTGCCTTAGACTCATTTGCTACAATTTTTGCGGATTGTCCTATTGGAACTTCAATCCGGGCTGGAGCATTTATAGCTGGTATATGAGATTTGGTTACTCCTTTTGAGTCAGTGAATGCATTCGGTAGCTGATTTGCTATGTCTTGCAAACGAAGTATCTTTTGAACTTCTTGTTCACATTGTTTTGTACGAGGATCAAAATTCAACAGTGACAATGCATTCCAAGTAATATCTTTATCCAACTGTTTAATTTCTCCCCCTAATGCTGGAAACATAGTCTCATCAAAATGACAGTCGGCAAATCGTGCCGTAAATGAATCACCTGTTAAGGGTTCAAGATATTTAATTATCGATGGGGACTCAAATCCAATATATATTCCCAACCTCCTTTGAGGACCCATTTTTGTACGTTGTGGCGGATAAATTGGAACATATACCGCGCAACCAAATATCTTTAGATGGGAAATATTTGGCTCATGACCCAAAACCAATTGTAATGGGGAGAATTTGTGATATGATGTTGGCCTAATTCGTATAAGTGCTGCTGCATGTAAAATAGCATGCCCCCAAACAGAGACAGAAAGTTTTGTTCTCATGAGCAATGGTCTTGCAATTAACTGGAGACGTTTAATAAATGATTCAGCAAGACCATTCTGAGTATGAACATGGGCAACAGGATGTTCATTGTTTATCCCAAGTGACATGCAATAATCATTAAATGCTTGGGATGTGAATTCACCAGCATTGTCAAGACGAATAGTCTTGATTATATGATCTGAAAATTGTGCTCGTAATTTAATAATTTGAGCAAGTAATCTCGCAAATGCCAGGTTGCGAGTTGATAATAAACACACATGTGACCATCTTGTAGATGCATCAATTAAAACCATAAAATATCTGAATGGTCCACATGGTGGGTGAATGGGCCCACAAATATCTCCTTGAATACGTTCTAGAAATCTTGGAGATTCAATCCCAACTTTAGCTGGTGATGGTCTAATGATCAATTTGCCTTGAGAACAAGCAGCACACGTGAATTCCTTAAATTGAAGAATCTTGTGGTTCTTCAATGCATGGCCGTGTGAATTCTCAATAATTCTTCGCATCATTATTGATCCAGGATGACCCAACCAATCATGCCAAATAATAAAATTATTTGGTTCATTGAACTTCTGGTTCATTATTGCATTGACTTCAATTGTACTAATATTTGTGTAATACAATCCTGAGGATAAAACGGGTAATTTTTCCAATATTTGTTTTCCAGTAGAGACATTTGATACAATGTAAAGATATTCTATACCATTATCATTGGCAGTCTCAATATGGTACCCGTTAAGTCGTATATCTTTGAAACTTAGCAAATTTCTTCTTGACTTAGTAGAGAACAAAGCATTATTAATAATAAATTTTGTTCCACAAGGAAGCATTATATTGGCTCTTCCAGAACCTTCTATCAAGTCTGTTGAACCTGATATTGTATTCACTTTTGCTTTCATTATTCTTAGATTTAAAAAATATTGCTTATGCCTGAGAATGGTATGCGTCGTTGCACTATCTGCTAAGCATATATCACCACCACTGATATTGGTCTCATTTATAACATGATGCAAATCCATATTTTCTTCACGAAAAAGAATAAATATATAATAAGTTCATAATAAGATACTATTATAACACAATCTTTTACATTAAACAAGCCAACATGAAAAAAAGAAAACAAAATACATAGAAATATAATAGCATAAAAGGAACACACTTAAAAGATTGACAGAAATATAAACTAATTATTATCATTACAAGGAATATCAACTTTCTCATTATTTTGCTCAAAGAAATCTGCAACGTCAAGGTGCGCCATATCTAAAGGGTCAAAATAAATATCATCATTATCTTGATGTGGCTGAGAAAAATTTATTTCTATGTTCTTCCCATTTCTTTTCAATGAGGACTGATATAAATCAACAAGATGTTTGGCCGTACGACAGGTACGAGACCAATGTCCTTTCATTCCACATCGATAACAGATATTTTCTCCCTTCTTAGTATCAGTATCTCTGTTATGTATATTTTTCCCCTTTTTATTTTTCTCCTCATTCTGTGAGGGTTTGTTAGAGTTTGACAAATTACGACCATCATAATTGCGGTAATTAAAACGTCCTCGCCCATGGCCACGTCCACGACCACGACCTCTACTACGACCACGACCACGACCACGATTATTATTATTATATCTCGTAGCATTCACTTCAGGGAATGGAGCTGAACCAGTTGGTCGTGATTCGTGATTTTTCATTAAAAGCTCATTATTTTGTTCAGCCACAAGGAGACATGAAATCAGTTCAGAGTATTTCTTAAAATCTCGTTCTCTATATTGCTGCTGCAGGAGCACATTTGAGGCATGAAAAGTGGAGAATGTTTTTTCTAACATATCTTCATCAGTGATATTATCTCCACATAATTTCAATTTAGAACTGATTTTAAACATTGCAGAATTATATTCACTTACTGATTTAAAATCCTGCAATCGTAAATGTATCCACTCATAACGAGCTTTTGGGAGAATAACTGTCTTTTGATGGTCATATCTTTCTTTCAAATTTTTCCAAAGAACAAGAGGATCTTTTATTGTGAGATACTCTAACTTCAACTCCTCATGAAGATGATGGCGTAAGAAAATCATGGCTTTCGCCTTGTTTTGACTAGATGTTTCAGCCCCATCTTTAATGGTGTCTCCAAGACCCATGGCATCTAGATGAATTTCGGCATCGAGGATCCATGACAAATAATTCTTTCCCGTAATATCAAGTGCCACAAACTCAAGTTTGGCAAGGTTTGTCATTGTAATGCTTAAACCAAATATAATTATTTGCTTCAAGATGAAAATGAAGAGCAATTCGTGCTGATAACGTGTTATAAAACTTACTAAGTATAATAAAATTATATAATTATAATCATACCATATACTTAATAAAGAGAGTAATAAGAACAATAATAAGTAGATGAAAATAAGAGAGCATTCAATCTATATGTGTATTTCATTCTCTTCATCTTGCTTCTATTTATAGACATATGTATATCAACATTTGGGAGCTCAAGGGTCATATTGGAAGGTGAAGGATTTTCACTAAAATATCATATTGGAAGGTGAAAGAACTCACCTTAGACATCCACTAAATTTATTTCATATTTTATAACACGTACCACTAAGTCAAATTCAACTCTTTTAGAAATTTAGAGGTGAACAAAGAAAAGAATATGTATTGCTTCTAGTTGTGTTCTTCTTGATTTTTAATGTCACTCTCTTCACCTTCCACTCGTATTACTCGAATCAATTATTTCTATTCTTTCAATTTGGTGTCTTTACCGAAAGGTTATTTTCATCTCTGGTTATAGAGTTGAATTAGAATTTAAATGGTACATCTACCTTAATTATATATTAATTATTTGTGAATCGAAAGAAATTATTATATTTATTATTGATGTGTAATGTTTTAACCTTTGTAGTTGGACTATTTGCGAATGATGGGATGACATCATTCAGTATGTTTTGTCAAAAAAATAAAAATAAATTATAAATATTGTTTGGATATTGTATACAAGTACAACATATGCAACATGAAAAAAATATTAAAAATAATTAGTGAGTTAATCATAATTGGTTATCCATTATTGATGACGTGTTAATTAATTAATCCAAAATTCCTCAAAAATATCTAGGATATATACAAACTTAATTATTATATAGATAAATCTAGAACGTTCTATCAAAATTCCTAATATTTATACGAAAACATCAACTGGTATCACGAAGTGAACACTTTGTAGGCGTCCAATAAGGATAGCATAGTGTAGCCTCTTAAGAATACGCATGTAGCGAATAGCGACCAAGTTTCTAATAAACGTATTTTGTACTAATATTATCCGAAAAAACCAACTTCTACCGTACTCCCTAACATGACATGTGACGTTCTCCATTCCCCTTTATTTCACATACGGTATCAAACCTCAATACGCCTATACGGGTAACATAGGTTGCTCCAGCTCCAAATTCCTCTGTTCTGCAACAATAAAACGCGTCTCAAGTTCCCTTAGCTTAGACTTTGCTTCTTCTGCTGCTTTTGAAGCCTGCAGCACCTCCTCGAGCTCAAGATTCTTTTGTGCAGCGGTTGTTACTGCATAACCAGATTTGAGAGCTGGATCAAGAAACAAACCAAGTTCATATATTAACCTCGTTTACTTGGTCCGATGCAAATATTAATTATAAAAAAAATATCGTCTCCAAAATTTTAAAATACATTTGCCATGATTCTCATGAACAACTATTATCAAATCCTACCAAATGATTATTTTTCTTTTTTATTTGAATATGGTAATTGGTGAGTTCTTTTCCTTTTGTCCTTTTATTTTCTGCTTACAGAGAATTACAAGAGAATAAGAATAGTAGAAGAGTGACATTATATACTTCCCTAGATACCATCCCAGCCAAATCCTACCAAATGAAGATACACACAACCTTGCTACCCTTTGTCTCCTAAAACGATTGTTTCATTTTATTTTATTTTCCTTACGAAGGCTGGTCATTAAAACTCTTGCACTTAATTTTATTCTCAAAAATAGTTTTACGATAAAAATTTTAAAATTTAACTCCCTCTATTTTATAGAAAGAGTCGTTTATCATTTTTTCTGTTCCAACAAAAAAAAACATTTCTTTTATTAATAGTAATATAAAATAGTACAATGTCCTCAAGTTTGTTATCATAATTTCATTATTATGCTAACATTACTCAACTACAACTTAATGGTTTTAGGAGTAAATATGAAACAAGAATACATCATTGAATATTTGAAAATAACTTCGCATAAACCTCAATTTTACCTCTTATCTTGAAAAAGAGAAATAAAGGTTCAAGTAAGCAAGATTCTGATATATTCGATCCTATTAATGAAACCTAAATTGTACAGAAAAAAACTGAAAGAATTCAGGTAAAACCCCACGGCAGGGGGGGGGGGGGGGGTAATTTACTAATATACAACGTTCAGCTAGTACAGGCGTGTTAAATTGTAAATTCGTCAAGAAGAAACCATCGGAACCTCAGTCAGGCAATGAAATGTGCTTGTATTGTTAAGACATCGAGGTTCCTAGCAAGCCAACAGCAGTAGTAGCAGCTTATCAGAGGTTTCTTCAGCTCCTCTATTCCTTTCTCTATGTATCAATTTAGAAAGAGGAAATTTGAACCATATTAGTACCCGTAATATTCCAGAAGGCAAGTTGACTACTTTGGACCTGACCCAGATGGCGGATTCTGCTCAAAGCCTCCCGGGATGAAGACAGGAAGCTGATTCGAGGTAGCATCCCTTTTAAATCTGGACTCTCGAGGAATGTTCCATGGTACCCTGTCTTGGCCCTCTCGTGAACCTAAACCCCTCTCATTTCTCGTACCGTCTTTACTGGGGTGACTGAAAAGTGGGCCCCCGAAGAAAATAGATTCTCCGGTGTATGTTAGCTTCTCTGATTGCTCAGTCTGAGGCTTTACTGTAGGAGGTGAAGGTTCTCGAGGTGGAAAACCAGAGCTTCTCTCCTGATTGCCTGATCCTATATTAGAGTTTGCTACTCCTATTTGCAAGGGTTGTCTAGTCCGAGCTTCTGAAGCTGATACAGGAACTGATACATACCTTCCAGCTTCTTGATCCCACACAACCGACGTCTTTTTAACGTCTCTGAAAAGAGAAGTCGACTGAGCTTGAGCTGGTGCTAGAGTCGGAGCTGACAGAAGCAACGGCTCAGCACTACCACCTTTTGGTATGATCTTATCATCAAATCCCATTGAAGAATGAGATAATGGATTATAGTTACTAGGAAAAGTGGTCTTCAAAGCTAGGGGCCGATCCTGGAAAGGACCAGGTATAGAACTAGGTATCTTGATCTGGCTTGACCCATGTGCTTGTGGTAGAGGGCTTAGTGTGACAGACTCGTGAACATGACTTGGACTACTGAAGCTACTCACACTCTGAGTGCCCGTTTCATATTCATCCCTGCTACCTTGGCTCGGAGCAAAAGAGTTTCTCATAGAAGATAGTCCCATTTCAATTTTTACGTCTCTATTTGCTCCAGTGTCGGTGCTCAAACTGCTTCTCACACTCATGTTTCCGCTAGAGCTCAGTTCAGCATCTGGCAAACGACGATTATCAACAGGACGTAATACAGATGAGGATGCCCTTGCTTTTGCTGCTACTCTTGCGGCCTCATTCGAATCCAGCTTTGCAAGCTTCCAAGCACTGATACGAACGGGCCTTTTGGGCACCTTATTTGCCCTTTCTGCATTTCCAAGTGCATCTGGATCGACTGTTGATGGTAACATTCCAGGTTCCAGTTGAGGTGCAACTTCTTCCTGATATAGCCAGTTCCAAACAGAATAATCAGTATATCTTTATTACAGTGTCAAACAGAATAATCAGTATATCTTATGTAAAACTAGTGAAAGACTTAAAGAACTTGTCAAGAGCAGCCGGCCTTGCGGCCACATGTACAAATTCTGGGCACCTAACCAGAATTCTAAAAGTTCATTGGAAACAACTTCTTGTATAGAAAGTGAAAATATTTTATTGCATGTGATTTTGCTAAACTCAAATGAGAAAATGTTAGCAATAATATGAAGTCATAAACAAAACAAATGTTTAAAAATAATGATGAAGTCCATTATTCTACCTGAAATTCTGATATAGATTTTGAAATGTTGCATAATGTTGTGTTTAAAGTACATTATTTAAAATATGAATAGAATACTACTTATACCTGATAATCCACAAACACCCTAGGAGGAGTGCACCATGCCCCCTTGTATTGCAGACCCA
This sequence comes from Aralia elata, assembly GCA_034770075.1. Lineage (NCBI taxonomy): Eukaryota > Viridiplantae > Streptophyta > Magnoliopsida > Apiales > Araliaceae > Aralia > Aralia elata. Next base: position 5,441,743 of record CM068385.1, on the reverse strand, counting down.
GAGAACTTCCACCACTGTAACCAGTTGTAGCAGATCCAGATGGGGAATATAATATATTTGGCAGTTCCTCATCCACAGATGCTCCTGCAGGTGCCTCGCTCATGGCCCTCATAGCCACAACATACTCATATGTTGTGATGCCCTAATTTAATAGGCAACACCAAAAAGAACCAAAAGAAGAAAATTTAGATGGCATCTAGATTTCAAGCATTCTCATGATTAAGTATTAAACTTCTTTCTCCAAGGCTACATTGTTTCAAGGGATATTTTTCGGAAACACTTTTAAGGAAAAATGACTTTGTTCTTTGGAAAAAAAAATGATTTCAATTACTTGAAAAGTTAAGTGCTTTTCTTTTTAGAAAAATAAGGTTAAATGTGTATAGACTCGTATAGCAATTTTGCTTGACCACATTAATGTTAATACCAAACCTCCAAAATTATAAATTTTGTTTTTCTTGAAACAAAAGGAGCCTGGAGCTCGATTTGACTGTAAAAGTTTATAAAAAATCGAAAAGCAGCCTTAAACAATTGCAAATCTTTCTTAATGCATTCCTATTTCACCATTACTTATCAATAAACAGAGCATGTTGAAGGCACAAAAATTAAACAGAATTCATTAGACAACCAACCTTCCTAATAAGTATCATGTGAAAAAAGAAAAGTTCACCCAAGGGTAGGCATGCTAGCAGAGACACTGCTGTACATACAGCCTGCAACAAAGGAACTTGATCATTTTCATAAGATTACCGATAAAGGTTCTCAAAAGTAGCCAAGACATACAACAAATTTGAAATGAGTGTACCACAACAGTTGCAAATGGGGCACGAGAGAAACCATTTCCTAGTCTGTCAACTATGTCAGCCTCCATGTTATGCTTACTGACAAAGCAACGAACTAAAACAGCAATGCCAACTCCAGCCTCAATAACTAGCTGGGAAAAGGAGAAGAGGAGAGAAACAAATCATTAGCAGTTTCAAAGCATAGGTTTACGAACTACAGTATTAGTTTGCTTCTGAACATACCCAAAGGACACTAGTCGCCATAAGAGATATAAAAGTAACATAATTTTTTCGCCCAACACAGTTGTTGAGCCACTGCACCAATCACAAATAATGAAGTTAGTCTCTTTCACAAAATGAATAGGTTAGGCCCAAGTTAAAAGAAGCCTAGGAAAAGTTCTGCCAAGAGCAGAACGAAGTATACCCGACAATGGTGATCAAAGCCATCCACACATTTGTCACAACTTCTGCAGTGTTTGCTGAACTTGCGCACCTGCATCATGAGAAGCATTTGTCGTCAGAAAAAGAGACATACTCGTCAAATGGAAACTGCAACAGCAAAGTGAGATGTGATGATCTCTGACACAATTTGGAACACGATAACCAACTTTTTATTTGACATGTCCCCCATTCTCCACCTAAAACTCTCCAGTATGTTATTTTGGATTACAATTTAAGGACAAACCTCTTTAAAGATCTCATACAATCCAATACTTTATCCTTGACAATCAATTTTATACAATAATTAATTTAGAAGGCAACTGGGGACTGTTCAGAAAAAGTTTCCACGTGAAATTGCAGAAGGCACAAAACTAGTTTAAAGATCAATCAGAATTAATGTTATTAGAATTAATTCCCAAGAAATTGCAAGTTTTCAGAACTCTAAACAGAGTCTTTTGTCCTCTATCCTTGTTTCCCGGTCCAATATAACCAAGTGACCAAAACAATCATGATCCTAAATTTTTTTATGTATTAACTAAATAGGTTTCATATAACTTATTTCTGGAAACTAAACAAAGAGTCCCTAGGTGACTAATGAATTTATTCGTGCAATTTTTTGCCATTTCGCACGAAAAATGTTATTTTTGGATCTGAACAGAATTAATTGTTCAATAGGATTATATAACTTATTTCTGGAAACTAAACAAAGAGTCCCTAGGTGACTAATGAATTTATTCGTGCAATTTTTTGCCATTTCGCACGAAAAATGTTATCTTTGGATCTGAACAGAATTAATTGTTCAATAGGATTAATGTGTGCCAAATAAAGGAAATGGCAACCCATTAAATGATATCATAAATTGACTTAACACAATCTTGTCAATTTCATCAACAGCATAAAATGATATATTTTGCTTCATATCAATACTAACAAGTCCCACGGTTTTATGATCGATTTGGATTGTTTACAAGATGTAAGAGCTTGCATTGGTAGTTAAGCTGGAGATAATTGTGGATTACAAGTAGGAGATGTAGCAATAAGGTACTTTTTATAAGTAAGAGATGTGACAATAAGGGTGTGAAGTTAATCATACGAAAGGGGGAACTGTAGGCAGACATTTTGCAGTGTTGACACTCAATAAAGCACACCGCTATAGCGGCAATGTTGCAATTCTATTGATCATATACCATCATTGTAACCTGGAAGTGGGAAGACAAACTAAAGTGGTATAATTTTGGTTTTACTTATATTTTATTCTTCCTTTAGCTGAGGTGTATCACTAAAATATATAAACAAGTGCCTAAAGAACTCCAAGTCTTATATATAGAGGACAAGAAAAGTGAAACTTTGTACAACTATTCCAGGGCTGGGACAATTTTATAAAAACATAACAAACAGATTGAGCTACGAAAGAGAGGTTATAAACAAATATACTTTCCTCTAGAACCCTTGTGGAAATAAAGGAATACCTCAGAATTGCATAATGTGCAGAACAAAGCATCTTCACCTGCGCCTTCCTGCTCAGCTGTTCCATCCTCTTTGCGACAATCTTCATATACAAACAATGCACAGAAGATCCCTCCAGCACTGCACGATGTTTTCCTATTTGAGATTTCCGCCTGACTACCAGTTCTTCTACTTCCTCCTATTGAACCTTTTCTAGAGACGTTAGGTGCTGGAATTGAGTTTATTGAAGCTGATGATGGAGAAGAATGTGCCCCTGTGCTAAGTTCATCATATTTTCTCGGCAGATCCTTGGCTGGCAAACCATGCTTGCGATCACGCCGATTTATTATCTCAGGGTCAAATTTAAACATAATACCAGGATCTGCAGGATTAATCGCAGTACACCGAACATAGAGAATGAAAACAAGCAGTGCCTGAAATAAGAAGAGGAATATCATCAAAATATATAGGCTAAATTGTTATGCATAAAAATAATGAACAGAGATCTAGGAAGAGTGCCACAAACAAGCAAATGGTGGAAAGAGAATTGATGTAGTTTGTGGCACTTTGTGAAGTATTCAATAGCCTGCAGACCAAAGGTTGTTTCTAACACATAAGGACTCAGTGACACCTCAGGCAACAACATATAAAGGTTTACAAGACTACTATAAAACAAGTACCCCTAGGACTAGTGATCCAATTTCAGGGATAAATATAAAAACCTATACCAAGTTAGATTAAACAATTAAAAACAAATGCACCTAAGTAACACGTTGACCAAACTAACAACGTATAATACTCTTACAATTAGATGAATGAAATCCAATTTTACCCTGCATCTAACTGCATAAAGTAATAATAACTAATATCCATCAACATCCCAACTTTCTTTTTATTCTATCCTGCTTCCTGCATAACCATACACTGTTTAGTGAAGCATGCACAAGTATTATTGTTTCAGTGGTCTCACTAATAAACTAAAATGTGTATGATGGATGGAACTACATCGTCCTGCCAACTTTTAAACAAAATCTTTTTTCAGAACTGTTATAAAATATTCTTTTAGGATTATCATTTTTGTAGCAAACATGTATTAGACTTTAAGCCCACAGTCTGAAATCTGAAAAAATTTCCCCATTCAGATGTTTTGAGTTTTTATCAACACGCTAACTGTGTAAGAAAAATGTGCAAGGTATTTATGTAAATCAAACGATACGACATACCACTGGAGTATATGTGGCAATTGAAGCATACTCCCAAATGCGGCCTCCAAGGAAAGGAGCAAAGAACGCATAGAATGCCACAACCAACAGGCAAAATACCGTTATTGCAACAACCTATCCAAGGCAAAATAGAAAAATCAGATCTTCTCAATTTTAAATTAACAAAAATGAGTAACTAAGTGTAGCAAGAAATTTCAAAAACATATGCTGTCAGACAATGTCACTATATAATGACACTTGTCGCCCACAGCTTTCCAACATAAAACTAATAGATATCATTCATATACTCAAAACTAGAAGATCCGCGGCCCCCTCAAAGAATTACACAATCCATCTTGACAAAAGACAAAGGACATTATGAGCAAAAGACCATTAAAAGATAGACGAATATGAAAGAATAAAGAATGTAAAGTATCAGATTTCAACCAACAGGTAAATTTTATGCTATTCAGGAAATACAGGAATTAGGGAAGGACCACAAACATACTGACAGAACAAAATTCAGCACAGCCTTTCAAAAAAAGGACATAAAAATTCAACTGTCCGAAGAGCTGAAAGTATATAGTAATGATTAAACTCAAAACTAAGTTATAACTCTACAGATAAAGAACAACCCAAAAACAAAGTCCTTGACAACAACTAAGTATTATCATTCTATCAGACATTTTAACCAAACTGTTGAACAAAATGAAAATTTTCATGTGAATTGACCACATAAGAGAAAACCCACATCATAAACTTGACAAATTGCAATTTCAATAATAACCCACATAAAGAAATTAGTAAATTAAGCAATGCCTGACAAAAATTAAAAGGGGGAACTAACCAATAGCCATAACAAAAAAAATCGAAAAATTTTGAAGAGTTTTATGCAAACCTGAAATGTGTGAGCTGGTAATTGCCATCCATGTTTCCTCACCATCACTCCCTAACTTAATTCTTTACTCCCAACAACAATTGAATTGCCCAGCAAACAAAGTTTTTAACTTTTAAACCCTAACTTACTGAGAGAAGAACACAGATGAGATAGAGAGATTCCCTTTCTGAGAACCCAAAATAGAAAACTTTTTCAAGAAACAATAAGAAAAGGAATGATGGGTAAGGGAGAGTTTTAAAAAACACTAGTGCTTTTACAGTGACTGTCACTATATATGAATGAATAGATATATCTTTAAACATTAAAAGTTAACAAAATTTTAGTGGGAAATTAAGTTAATGGGAAAAATGCTAAACAGAAAGAGGGAAGGAGGAAGAGAGAATGAAAAATGGCGACCATTTGTGGAGATGGGACAAACAAAAAGGGACAAAGGACGGCAAAGAAGAGGAGAGAGAGAGTTGACGATGGTGATGACTGCGTGCGTAGTAGGTTAAGAGGACACGGGCCAGGTAGTAGTTCTATTCCATGGAGTACATTTCTTTAGTCTACTTTACTTGGTGGATAAATAGTGGAATTTATTTTTTAATTTGGTGGCAGTTCAGTTGGGGGCCATCACATTTTATATTCTATTTCTTGTTTCTTTTCTGCCCTTTCTGGAGGGAGACAGGGAGTATTCAATTTTTTTCACCTATCCAATGTCTTTGTTTTTAATTAGAGCAGTAAATTACTCGAGTCGAGTTGATTTTTGATTTATTAAATTTATTTAAAAATTATAATTAGACTAAGTTTTAAATGAGTCTAAATTTATTATATAAATTTGGCCTATTTAACGAATAACCTCAAGTTCGATACAGGATTAAACAAAATGATTATAACTGAAAGTCCAACTTATTGAATTTTTTTATTATAAAAATAAAAATAATAATTAATTAATTAAATATTAAGGGACTCGAGCCTAAACGAGTTGGATTTGAACCGTACATTTAAGATGCACTAGCCACACCATATAACATTGGGGACACCCAAATGCTCGAGCATAGCTCATTTAACTAAATAAATAACGAAGCTTGTTTGAACTCAACTCATTTAACAAGTTCAAGTTAAGTTCAAGTCGAATTTAATTAAGTCAGTCATACCAGGTTCATGGACAATCCGATTCATTTACAACTCTATTTTTAATTTTATATTAAATTATAAATATTTATATTTAATTGATACGACAATTTCTTTAAATATTTACACGTATCTAAAGTATTATCATATTACACAAAATCAAATGTAATAAGTTAATTAAGTCTCTGTTTCTACGGTACATGATCAAATGTTCGAGTATATCAGTAGAATCGGTCCAAGTGCTACCTCTCCCCTGTCATATCATTACATGTGCGCCTAAAGTGAGTGTAATTTTTCACTTCTCTCTAGTTCATTTTTTTGACCTCTCGCTCTGGATTACTTAGCTGTATCCTATGATTCATATGTAATAAAAGTATTCGTTGTTAAAAACAAGTATTCTCTCTATTTTAAAATATAATATCAAATTTTATTTTTTAATTAAATTAAGATATTTAAAATTAATATGAATTTTTTCAATTTAAAATAATATAATTATGAAAATTATAATTAAAAACACATTTTAAACTGAAAGAGAGAGCAAAAAATCAACCTCAATCTTATATTTTAAAATTAAAAGAGTACTAGGGGCCCGTTCGGGAATGACTTATTTTTTTTGACTTAAAGTTAAAATTTTAGTAGATTTATAAGTAATAGTGTTCGGCATCATTTTTACTTATAAGTCGGGAATTATAAGTAATAGTTGTGGATGTGTTCGGCTAATAATAACTTATAAATTAAAATAAAATAAAAAATTACTAAAATGTCCTTCAATAAGAAGAACATTAAAAATAAAAAAGGGCATTTCTATCATTTCATAGTCGTTGACCAACTTAAAAAAAATGACTTACTTATAAGTTGGGTTGACCAACCCAACTTATAAGTATCCCCCAAACAGGCTCTAGGAGGGCTGGTTTTCCTAATGCTAGAGTGTCAAGGCAGCCGATCCTGACCTATCTACACTCCTTTCTACTATTGTTTCTTTGTCATTTTTTGAAAATCACAAAGAGGATTTTCGGACTAGACTGAGCAGTAGGCTCATCCCTTCTAGCAAAGCCAAGTCAAGCTTTCCAGTAGTCAAACAAAACAAGTATTTTCTCTATTTTTAAATATAATATCAAATTTTATTTTTAAAAATTAAATTAAGATATTTAAAATTAATATGAATTTTTATAATTCAAAACAATATAATTATGAAAATTATAATTAAAAATATATTTAAAATTGAAGGAGAAAGAGCAAAAAATCAACCACAATCTTATATTTCAAAATTGAAAGAATATCGATTTACATCATAAAGTGAATGAGAGAAAAAAGAAGAAGAAAGAAGGACCATCTTTAGGAATAGGGATTACTAATCAAAGAGGATAAAGAATAAAATATCTTTGAATTCGGGTGGGTTATTAGAGAAAAAAATTATAGAGAAATAATTTTTTTTAGAAACAAACTTAATTTCAAGAAGAAAAAAATCTTAATCGAAGTACAATTGGCACTATGCTAATTAACAATTATGAAAAAACACATCCCGGAGGTTTAGGATGATGTTATAAAATAAAAAATGATAAAAGTAGTAACGCTCGCTCATTAATTTGTAGTGCACCTAGGGGTGAGCAAAAATCGGTTATAACCGAAAAATCGAACCGAACCGAATTTTTTTAACCGAATTTTTTCGGTTATTCGGTTATTTTTTAAAATTCGGTTATATCCGATTTAATATACGGTTTTCGGGTTCGGGTTTGGTTTTAAAAATTTTGTTATTCGGTTAACCGAATAAGAAAATAAAATAAAATAAAAATATTTATTGATAAAATTTTGTGATTGGAAACACTTGTATTAGAAATTTGAAATGACTTTTCTTTGTTGGAGAAATATAGACCTTAATTTCGGTTATTATCCGAATAACCGAATAGTAAATTCGGTTATTCGGTTTTCGGTAATTCGGTTATTTGTTAATTCGGATAGTATTTCGGATAGCAAAAATTAATTCGGTTCGGTATTCGGTTATAACCGAATAAGCTATTCGGTTCGGTTATAACCGAATGCACAGTCCTAAGTGCACCTTCACATGAAAGTCGTATTAATATTAATTAAATTAGTGATGGTTTGAACAACATATTTTTGCTTGCCCATTACCATAGATGTGTGTGTACATTTATATATATATATATAGAGAGAGAGAGTTAAGATCAGGTCCGGACTCCCGGACCTGATAAAATCCGGACCCGAAATTTATTTATTTTTTTTTTTTTTGTAAAACTGTTAATAAAAAATATATAATGATTTTTTGTATTGAAAAAAATTATTAAAACAGTGTTTTAGGTTTGATTTGGATACATATAACAAACAGTGTTGTACCGACTGTATAATACTATTTGTTATATGTATCCAAATCAAACCCAAAACACTATTTTAATAATTTTTTTCAATACCAAAAATCATTATATATTTTTTATTAACTGTTTTGTAAAAAAAAAAAAAAAAAATCCGGGTCTGGATTTTGGTCAGGTCCGGGAGTCCGGACCTGATCCACTGGGTATACATATATATATATATATATATATACATATATATATATACATATATATACATACAGTCCGGATCCAGTCCGGGATCCCGGACTTTGTTAAAATACGGAACTTTTTTTTTTTTTGCTTTTTTTTTTAAACAACTAAAAAAAATAAATAAATAATTATGGAACTGAAATTTTTACATAATACAATGTTTTTGGCGTGATTTGGATACATATAACAAAACATATATGTACAGTCTGCAAAAAAAAAAAAGTCCCGTATTTTAACAAAGTCCGGGATCCCGGACTGGATCCTTGGCGTATATATATTGTGACGCCCCCAAAATAGGTCCACACAACCCATTTTGAGTCGCCAATAACATTCTACAAAAATACAAATACAAATACGAATTTTCCCATTTACAACTAATATTTGTCGTGCAAAATACGATCACACACATACTGTGACCTTCCATACAAATATCGTACCGTATGGTACCACAGTTGTGACGCCCCCAAAATAGGTCCATACAACCCATTTTGAGTCGCCAATAACATTCCACAAAATACAAATACAAATATGAATTTTCCCATTTACAACTAATAAGTGTTGTGCAAAATACGACAACACATTACAAATACATCTTAAATTCTCAATACACTTATTGTCACACTAATAGTAAGGTATTGAGACACTTCTAATATCTCGGACCATCACTCCATTCCCCGGCTAGTCCCCGCTACACTCTCTTTTCCTGAGGAGAACAATGGAACAAAAAGGAAAAGGGTGAGCACAAATAGCCCAGTAAGAAATATCATGACTAAGATAATGAAGAATAAAAATTATCTTTAGTCTTCAACAGACTTAAATCAGAGACTTAAAGATATTTTTAATTTGTTCAACAACAAACAATTGCAGCGGAACCAACAATCCATTAGAAGAGTCAAGTAGATTATAATATCTACCATCTTCTATAAATTAAAGGATCACCACCAATATTTTATCCCTGTAACACCAATCAACAATTTCTATTTATGAACATCCAAATCAACAGTTTATATTCAACAGCCTCTCTTTGTACTACGTGCCAAAGATATTTATTTGTAACATCACCGGTCATGATCATGCCAAACGCCAGTTTCATCTTTGCACTACGGGCCAAAGAGAACTTTCATCACCATACGCCTTTGTTTGTAACACCAAAAGTCATGATAATACCAATACACAGTTTGGTCAAAATCATGTCACGCCAGTTCATCTTTGCACTACGGGCCAAAGAGAACTATCACCATAATTTAAATATGAGGATGAGGATGATGACAATGATACAGTGAGATCAAGGATAAGAAAAAGCTTTATAATTTAATCAGTATCAAAGATTGACCAAATTGCCAACACGATGACCAAATTGTGGAGTCAAATTCAAGAATGATATTCAAGAAATTGTTTCATGCTTCAAACTATAACGTATAAAAAGATTCAAGTGAGAAGATATTAGATGAAGCACAAACTATTAAAGATATTCTACTAATTTTCAGGGATTTTCTCCATTTAAAAATAAGGTTTTGGAAACAAACAAAGATTTCTTATCTTAAATGGAGAAATGTGAAAGAAAAAGATATCCCTTAAAGAGTACAAAAGAAATGATACGTTATAACGAGTATAACAGAATATATGAAAACTGCAAATGGATTTTCACCCGTCATGCGATAATTCGCGTAGACAGATTATTTTCACAACAGATTAATAAGTAACGAATACAAAGGGTTATTCACCAGGCATGCGTCAATCCGCACGGACAGGTTATACCCATAGATTAATAAGGAATGAATACAGAAGGGTATTCACCAGGTACGACACTCGTACTTACAGGTTATTCCCATAGAATAATAAGGAATGAATACAAAAGGATATTCACCAGGCATGCGTCATAACCGCACGGACAGGTTATCCCCACAAATTAATATAGAATGAATAACAACCTTTATGAGTATAATATCACTTACGAACATGAAAGCAAATGATATTATATAGAAGTATGAAAGAAATGATATTCCCTACCTTTCGTTAACTGGATGTTACTTTCTATGAAGTTTACTAACTTCGGATAATACTAGTATTCTCACAAATACTCACAATAGCCTAGCACACTAAGAGAACTCAAGAAATTTAGAGAGAGAGAGAAAGTATAAGCAATGAAGGTGTGAAATTTTCTTAAGCAAACCCTCCCTATTTATAGGAAAATCAAGGTGAGGGCATTTTAGTCTTTTTCCCAAATTTTCTTGGTTTTATTACTCTTATACCCTTGGCATATTCTTTTAATATACTTTATGCCATAGTATATTCTTAGAATATGCTTTTTACTTAGGTTTTTAACCTTAAGGTAAAATAAAAACTGAATTAACTATTTACTGACGGTAATTACTATTGACTGACATGTGGGTCCCACAGAAAAATAAAATCTGAAGAAATTATTCTACAAAAATAATTTGTGGGTCCCACCGGTCAAATAGTTATGGGTCCCACGAAATAAAGTGTGGGTCCCACAGAAAAATAAGTTAACTTACAATAAACGCTTCACGTATTTTTAATCAACACTATTTTAGACTTATAATATCGACAACCAGATCATTCCCAGGAAAAAAGGGGGCCTTCCGTATAAACGGCGCGCAATTAAATAACCTTTTTCCTTGACAGAATTTCTAGACATTGTCAATAATGCTAAAATATCATATCAAATAATATAAGTTACAGTGTCATGACAAATAATAAAAAGTATTATGCAGATGCTACTGTAACAATTATTGAACAAAATACTGTGCAATAGTTGCTTTATCAATTATTGAATCAATAATATAAAATACTGTGCAACACCGTGTGCTTGTGAAATACCGCGTACTACTGTGGAATAACGCGTTTTACTGTTCTTTTTATTACCGGGTATTTCAACAGTTGCAGGTGATAATACTGTTGACAAATACTGTCGTTTTCAGTATCCGACAATGGGGCCCACTATCGTTGACAATATTGCCATTTCGGCGCCGTCGTACGATACCGAATATAATATTCTCCGACAAAAAAATATTCCCCGACAAAAAGAATATTCCCCGACATGCACTGTTTATCAGATAATTTGCATATAACACCCTTAACTATCATTTATAACAATTAAGCACTTTACTATTTAGAAGAATAATCATAAAGAAAATAATAAACTTTTTATTTCATAAAGTCGGGATCTTACAATCTCCCCTCCTTATGAAATTTCGTCCTCGAAATTGACGTACGTACCTGGCGTTTCGAAGAGGTGAGGATGCTTTGCTCTCATCTCGGATTCTAACTCCCAGGTCATTTCCTCAACATCATGGTTTCTCTCCATAAAACTTTGACTTGAGGTATAACCTTTGATCGTAGAATCTGTTCCTTCTTATCCAAGACCTTGACAGGTATCTCTTCGTACGTCAAATCCTCTGCTATCTCGTCTGGTTCCAACTCAATAATGTGGTTTGGATCTTTCACATATTTTACGTAGCATGGATATGTGAAAAACATTATGAACACGAGACATGCTTGGCGGTAAAGCGAGTCTGTAGGCCACAGTTCCTACTCGGTCGAGGATTTCAAATGGACCGATAAATCGAGGGTTAAGCTTTCCTCTCTTTCCGAATCGCGTAACACCTTTCCACGGAGCAACACGTAAAAATACATGATCCCCAACGTTGAATTCTTCGTCTCTTCGATGAAGATCGGCATAACTCTTTTGTCGATCTTGAGCTGTTTGTATACGTTGCCGGATCATTTGGATCTTTTCCGTAGTCATACGTATCAACTCGGGTCCCAATAATTTTGCCTCACCTACTTCATCCCAACATGCTGGAGATCGACACCTTCGTCCATACAACGCCTCGAAGGGAGCCATGCCTATACTTGCTTGATAACTGTTATTGTAAGAGAATTCTACCAATGGCAAGTATTTGTCCCCAACTTCCTTTGAAGTCTAGTACGCAGAGTCTTAATAGATCTTCAAGGGTTTGAATAGTCCTTTCTGATTGTCCGTCTGTTTGGGGATGATATGCAGAACTGAATCGTAATTCAGTGCCCATAAGCTTTTTGCAAGCTGACCCAAAATCGTGAAGTGAATCTAGGATCTCGATCAGAAACTATGGATACTGGCATGCCATGCAATCTCATAATCTCGCTAATATACAAACTAGCAAGACGCTCGAGTGAATAGTTTTCTCGTATAGGCAGGAAATGAGCAGACTTGGTCAATCTATCTATAATGACCCAAATTGCGTCTAAGCCTTGAGAAACCTTGGGAAGACCTGTCACGAAATCCATGTTGATGTGTTCCCACTTCCATTCTGGAATCTCAAGTGGTTGCAATGGACCCTTTGGTACTTGATGCTCCGCCTTGACACGTTGACAAGTTAAACATCTTGCGATGAACTCTGCAATTTCTCTCTTCATATTGTTCCACCAAAATGTATGTCGAAGATCACGATACATTTTGGTACTTCCCGGGTGGATTGCAAATGGTGTGTTGTGTGCCTCCATCATGATTTTGTATTTCAACTCAGGGTCGTTAGGAACACACAGTCTAGAGTTGACTCGAAGTATTCCATCTTCGTCGACTCTTGCTTCTGGAATAGCACCTTCTTGTACCTTTTTCTTCATATTCATCAACTCCGGGTCTATAAACTTGAGCAGCTTTAATTTTGTCGATTAAAGCCGGTTCTACCTGTATATGTGCGACCTTCACGTGGGTTCCTGGAGTCTTTAACTCTATCTCCATCCTTTGTAAATCATCCAAGATGAGCTTTTGCGATGTCAGTAACGCACTCGTGCTTGCATATGATCTTCTACTCAATGCGTCAGCTACTACGTTCGCCTTTCCAGGATGGTATTGGATGGTATGGTCGTAATCTTTTAACAGCTCAAGCCAAACGCCGTTGTCGCATGTTGAGTTCCTTTTGGGTGAAGAAATATTTTGAGACTTTTGTGGTCTGTATAGATCTCCACTTTCTCTCCATATAAATAATGTCTCCAAATCTTCAACGCGAAAACGACTGCTGCCAACTCTAGATCATGAGTAGGATAATTTCTCTCATATTCCTTGAGTTGCCGAGACGCATAGGCTATAACCTTCCCATGCTGCATGAGAACACAACCTAGTCCTTTGTTTGAAGCGTCGCTGTAGATAACAAATCCTTCCGATCCTGATGGTATTGCCAATACAGGTGCTGAAATTGAGCCTTCTTTTGAGTTCTTGAAAAACTCTTCTCACAGTCTTCGCTCCATTTGAATGTTGTGCTTTTCCGAGTCAGTTGAGTTAATGGAACGGCTATTCGAGAAAATCCTTCTACGAATCTCCGATAATAACCAGCTAGACCCAGAAAGCTTCGTACTTCGGTTACTGACTTGGGTTGTTCCCAATTTGATACTGCTTCAATCTTCGCCGGGTCAACCAAGATTCCTTCTTTAGAAACCAAGTGACCAAGGAATGCCACTTCCTCAAGCCAGAATTCACATTTCTTCAACTTAGCATATAACTTGTTTTCACGAAGTTTTTGGAGTATCAGCTTCAAGTGTTGCTCATGATCTTCACGACTTTTAGAATATATGAGAATGTCATCAATGAAGACAACCACGAAATGATCCAAATATTCCTTGAATATCCGGTTCATCATATCCATGAAAGCAGCAGGAGCATTAGTCAATCCAAAAGACATGACTAGGAATTCATAATGTCCGTACCGAGTTCTGAAGGCAGTCTTTGGAATTGTCATCAGCTTTAACTTTCAACTGATGATATCCAGAACGAAGATCAATCTTTGAAAAGAATTGAGCACCTTGTAACTGGTCGAACAGGTCATCAATGCGAGGTAACGGGTACCTATTTTTGATGGTGACATGGTTTAACTCCCGATAGTCAATGCAAAGTCTCATACTCCCGTCTTTCTTCTTTACGAATAAAACAGGAGCACCCCAAGGCGATGTACTCGGACGTATGAAACCGCTGTCTAACAACTCCTGTAGTTGGACTTTTAACTCTTGAAGTTCAATAGGGGCCATTCGATATGGGGTTTTGGAAATAGGTTTCGTACCGGGTTCAAGGTCGATACAAAATTCAATTTCACGGTCTGGGGGTAGGCCAGGAAGTTCTTCGGGAAATACGTCAGGGAACTCATTAACAACAGAAATATTTTTCAAATCTGACGTACTTTTATTTAAATCCGTTACATGGGCTAAGAAGGCTTGACATCCGTTTTTCAATAAACGAATGGCTTTGTGACTAGAAATGATGGTTATTGATTTCAATGGTTTGGTTGCTTGAATTCGCATAATAGGTTGATTAGGAATATGAAAACTAATAACCTTACGAAAGCAATCAATTTTAGCATGATGAACAGTTAACCAATCAATTCCTAATATCACATCAAATTCATGCATGTTCAAGGAAATAAGATCAACAGGTAATGTGAGGGTGCCGATTTGAACAAAGCAAGATTTATAGACCGTAGATGTAACGAATGTTGCGCTAATGGTGTTTCGACAGATAAGTCAAAATCTAATTTTTCAGGAGTCAAATTCAGGCGTTGAGCACATGTTGGTGAAATAAAAGAATGGGTAGAACCAGTATCTAATAAGGCATAGACTTCATAAGAGTTAATAAGTAGTTTACCCGTTATAACCTCGTTCGAATTCTGCGCTTTTTGTGACGTCACAACAAAAGCTCTCCCCTGGACCACAGACTTTGACTTGTCCGTGACCGCCTTCGGTGTCATCATCGCAGCTGGACTTGACTTCGCTGCATGACAAAAGCGAGCTATATGGCCTTCCTTTCCACAATTGTAACATACTTGGGATGGCGATTGTGTACAATTGGGACTGATGTGTCCTTCTTTCCCACACCTGAAACATCTTACAGGTGGTCGTTCTCCTTCCTTCGAAACTGGTTACTGGTGCTGGTGCTGACGTTGGTGTCTTTCCATGGTTGTTGTTGAATCTCCTCTTCTTGGAATTGTTGCCACTTGACTCACTCCTTCTATTATCTGGGCCAGGATTACCACCGAAGTGGTTACCATTTCCGGTGTTGTGATTCCCTCCTCGCTGATTATCATTATTTCGATAATTGCTGCCACCATTACGATTATTACCGTGATTTTGCTCTCGTGGTTGGGTGTTGCTTCCTGGTTGTAGTAGTCCTCTTTCCTGCTCCACTACTTGAGCCCTATCCACGGCATCTGCGTATACACAAATTTTATGAGAAACGAGATATTGACGAATCTCTGGTTTCAAACCTCGGAGGAACATTCGTGTCATTCGTTTCTCAGTATCCACCAAATGGGATGCAAAACGCGACAACTCGGCAAACTTGGCTTCATACTGTGACACCGTCATGTTGTTCTGTTCCAGTTTAATGAATTCTACTTCCTTCATATGACGAATACTTTCCGGGAAATACTTCTCGTTGAATAATTCCTGGAACTCGACCCAAGACATCTCAAGTGCCGAATGATGGGGTACGTTTCACAGATTCCCACCAATGATCCGCTTCTCCTCGTAACATAAAGGTAGCAAAAGGAACCTTTTGGTCGTCCGTGCAACGCAGTACATCAAATATCTTTGTTAATTGTTTAAGCCATGCCTCTGCCTTGAGTGGATCTGGCTTGCCGAAAAATTCAGGTGGTCCCAATTCTTTGAACTGCTTAGCAGTGACCATCCGTACATTATCAGCGTTTCTGCCAATGTTGTAGACAGGAGCTCTTCTCGCCTGGTTCTGTAGGTATTGCATGAAGTTCCTAAAAAATTCATTATTCATTCCGGTTGTTAGCATCATGATTAACATCATGATGTTCTGAATTTGCACCCGTATTATTTGTGGCTTCCTGGTTTTCAGCCACAATGGTTCTCATAGTGAATCTCTTGGTTTTCAGATGCCATTCTGAAATGTGAATCACAAAACAAAGATTAGTTAAAGAAATAGACATGCAACATCTTGTCCCTATAACCAAACCAATTACTTAAATAACCAAAAATAGCTTAGGTAGGACACACTAGCAAAGGATTTTACTCGTCTCTCCCCTCCTAGTTCTAATCCCAGATCTCTACCAGAGATCATATCCCTAAGCTCTGATACCAACTGTGACGCCCCCAAAATAGGTCCATACAACCCATTTTGAGTCGCCAATAACATTCCACAAAATACAAATACAAATATGAATTTTCCCATTTACAACTAATAAGTGTTGTGCAAAATACGACAACACATTACAAATACATCTTAAATTCTCAATACACTTATTGTCACACTAATAGTAAGGTATTGAGACACTTCTAATATCTCGGACCATCACTCCATTCCCCGGCTAGTCCCCGCTACACTCTCTTTTCCTGAGGAGAACAATGGAACAAAAAGGAAAAGGGTGAGCACAAATAGCCCAGTAAGAAATATCATGACTAAGATAATGAAGAATAAAAATTATCTTTAGTCTTCAACAGATTTAAATCAGAGATTTAAAGATATTTTAATTTGTTCAACAACAACAATTGCAGCGGAACCAACAATCCATTAGAAGAGTCAAGTAGATTATAATATCTACCATCTTCTATAAATTAAAGGATCACCACCAATATTTTATCCCTGTAACACCAATCAACAATTTCTATTTATGAACATCCAAATCAACAGTTTATATTCAACAGCCTCTCTTTGCACTACGTGCCAAAGATATTTATTTGTAACATCACCGGTCATGATCATGCCAAACGCCAGTTCATCTTTGCACTACGGGCCAAAGAGAACTTTCACCATACGCCTTTGTTTGTAACACCAAAAGTCATGATAATACCAATACACAGTTTGGTCAAAATCATGTCACGCCAGTTCATCTTTGCACTACGGGCCAAAGAGAACTATCACCATAATTTAAATATGAGGATGAGGATGATGACAATGATACAGTGAGATCAAGGATAAGAAAAGCTTTATAATTTAATCAGTATCAAAGATTGACCAAATTGCCAACACGATGACCAAATTGTGGAGTCAAATTCAAGAATGATATTCAAGAAATTGTTTCATGCTTCAACTATAACGTATAAAAAGATTCAAGTGAGAAGATATTAGATGAAGCACAAACTATTAAAGATATTCTACTAATTTTCAGGGATTTTCTCCATTTAAAAATAAGGTTTTGGAAACAAACAAAGATTTCTTATCTTAAATGGAGAAATGTGAAAGAAAAAGATATCCCTTAAAGAGTACAAAAGAAATGATACGTTATACGAGTATAACAGAATATATGAAACTGCAAATGGATTTTCACCCGTCATGCGATAATTCGCGTAGACAGATTATTTTCACAACAGATTAATAAGTAAACGAATACAAAGGGTTATTCACCAGGCATGCGTCAATCCGCACGGACAGGTTATACCCATAGATTAATAAGGAATGAATACAGAAGGGTATTCACCAGGTACGACACTCGTACTTACAGGTTATTCCCATAGAATAATAAGGAATGAATACAAAAGGATATTCACCAGGCATGCGTCATACCGCACGGACAGGTTATCCCCACAAATTAATATAGAATGAATAACAACCTTTATGAGTATAATATCACTTACGAACATGAAAGCAAATGATATTATATAGAAGTATGAAAGAAATGATATTCCCTACCTTCGTTAACTGGATGTTACTTTCTATGAAGTTTACTAACTTCGGATAATACTAGTATTCTCACAAATACTCACAATAGCCTAGCACACTAAGAGAACTCAAGAAATTTAGAGAGAGAGAGAAAGTATAAGCAATGAAGGTGTGAAATTTTCTTAAGCAAACCCTCCCTATTTATAGGAAAATCAAGGTGAGGGCATTTTAGTCTTTTTTCCCCTCCCCAAATTTTCTTGGTTTATTACTCTTATACCCTTGGCATATTCTTTTAATATACTTTATGCCATAGTATATTCTTAGAATATGCTTTTACTTAGGTTTTTAACCTTAAGGTAAAATAAAAACTGAATTAACTATTTACTGACGGTAATTACTATTGACTGACATGTGGGTCCCACAGAAAAATAAAATCTGAAGAAATTATTCTACAAAAATAATTTGTGGGTCCCACCGGTCAAATAGTTATGGGTCCCACGAAATAAAGTGTGGGTCCCACAGAAAAATAAGTTAACTTACAATAAACGCTTCACGTATTTTTAATCAACACTATTTTAGACTTATAATATCGACAACCAGATCATTCCCAGGAAAAAGGGGGCCTTCCGTATAAACGGCGCGCAATTAAATAACCTTTTTCCTTGACAGAATTTCTAGACATTGTCAATAATGCTAAAATATCATATCAAATAATATAAGTTACAGTGTCATGACAAATAATAAAAAGTATTATGCAGATGCTACTGTAACAATTATTGAACAAAATACTGTGCAATAGTTGCTTTATCAATTATTGAATCAATAATATAAAATACTGTGCAACACCGTGTGCTTGTGAAATACCGCGTACTACTGTGGAATAACGCGTTTTACTGTTCTTTTTATTACCGGGTATTTCAACAGTTGCAGGTGATAATACTGTTGACAAATACTGTCGTTTTCAGTATCCGACAATGGGGCCCACTATCGTTGACAATATTGCCATTTCGGCGCCGTCGTACGATACCGAATATAATATTCTCCGACAAAAAAATATTCCCCGACAAAAAGAATATTCCCCGACATGCACTGTTTATCAGATAATTTGCATATAACACCCTTAACTATCATTTATAACAATTAAGCACTTTACTATTTAGAAGAATAATCATAAAGAAAATAATAAACTTTTTATTTCATAAAGTCGGGATCTTACAGTTTGCTTAAGAAATTTTCACACCTTCATTGCTTATACTTCCTCTCTCTCTAAATTTCTGAAGTTCTCTTAGTGTGCTAGGCTATTGTGAGTATTTGTGAGAATACTAGTATTATCCGAAGTTAGTAAACTTCATAGAAAGTAACATCCAGTTAACGAAGGTAGGGAATATCATTTCTTTCATACTCATAGATAATATCATTTGTTTTCATGTTCGTAAGTGATATTATACTCATAAAGGTTGTTATTCATTTTGTATTAATTTGTGGGGATAACCTGGCCGTGCGGTATGACGCATGCCTGGTGAATATCCTTTTGTATTCAACCCTTATTATTCTATGGGAATAACCTGTAAGTACGAGTGTCGTACCTGGTGAATACCCTTCTGTATTCATTCCTTATTAATCTATGGGTATAACCTGTCCGTGCGGATTGACGCATGCCTGGTGAATAACCCTTTGTATTCGTTACTTATTAATCTGTTGTGAAAATAATCTGTCTACGCGAATTATCGCATGACGGGTGAAAATCCATTTGCAGTTTCATATATTCTGTTATACTTGTATAACGTATCATTTCTTTTGTACTCTTTAAGGGATATCTTTTTCTTTCACATTTCTCCATTTAAGATAAGAAATCTTTGTTTGTTTCCAAAACCTTATTTTTTAAATGGAGAAAATCCCTGAAAATTAGTAGAATATCTTTAATAGTTTGTGCTTCATCTAATATCTTCTCACTTGAATCTTTCTATTTCATTTTATACGTTATAGTTGAAGCATGAAACAATTTCTTGAATATCATTCTTGAATTTGACTCCACAATTTGGTCACCGTGTTGGCAATTTGGTCAATCTTTGATACTGATTAAATTATAAAGCTTTTCTTATCCTTGATCTCACTGTATCATTGTCATCATCCTCATCCTCATATTTAAATTGTGGTGATAGTTCTCTTTGGCCCGTAGTGCAAAGATGAACTGGCGTGACATGATTTTGACCAAACTGTGTATTGGTATTATCATGACTTTTGGTGTTACAAACAAAGGCGTATGGTGAAAGTTCTCTTTGGCCCGTAGTGCAAAGATGAACTGGCGTTTGGCATGATCATGACCGGTGATGTTATAAATAAATATCTTTGGCACGTAGTGCAAAGAGAGGCTGTTGAATATAAACTGTTGATTTGGATGTTCATAAACAGGAATTGTTGATTGGTGTTACAGGGATAAAATATGGGTGGTGATCCTTTAATTTATAGAAGATGGTAGATATTATAATCTACTTGACTCTTCTAATGGATTGTTGGTTCCGCTGCAATTGTTGTTGTTGAACAATTAAAATATCTTTAAATCTCTGATTTAATTCTGTTGAAGACTAAAGATAAATTTTATTCTTCATTATCTTAGTCATGATATTTCTTACTGGGCTATTTGAGCTCACCCTTTTCAGTTTTGTTCCATTGTTCTTCTCAGGAAAGGAAATTGTAGCTGGGACTAGCCGGGGAGTGGAGTGATGGTCCGAGTTAGTGGTTGTCCTTATCAAGTTATGGCATAGTTTAATAATGATTGTACTAGAGACTTAAAACATGTGTTGTCGTCTTTTTACGGCATTGTAATAATTTGGGTTTGGATACTGTTGTAAGATCCCGACTTTATGAAATAAAAAGTTTATTATTTTCTTTATGATTATTCTTCTAAATAGTAAAGTGCTTAATTGTTATAAATGATAGTTAAGGGTGTTATATGCAAATTATCTGATAAACAGTGCATGTCGGGGAATATTCTTTTTGTCGGGGAATATTTTTTTGTCGGAGAATATTATATTCGGTATCGTACGACGGCGCCGAAATGGCAATATTGTCAACGATAGTGGGCCCCATTGTCGGATACTGAAAACGACAGTATTTGTCAACAGTATTATCACCTGCAACTGTTGAAATACCCGGTAATAAAAAGAACAGTAAAACGCGTTATTCCACAGTAGTACGCGGTATTTCACAAGCACACGGTGTTGCACAGTATTTTATATTATTGATTCAATAATTGATAAAGCAACTATTGCACAGTATTTTGTTCAATAATTGTTACAGTAGCATCTGCATAATACTTTTTATTATTTGTCATGACACTGTAACTTATATTATTTGATATGATATTTTAGCATTATTGACAATGTCTAGAAATTCTGTCAAGGAAAAAGGTTATTTAATTGCGCGCCGTTTATACGGAAGGCCCCCTTTTTTCCTGGGAATGATCTGGTTGTCGATATTATAAGTCTAAAATAGTGTTGATTAAAAATACGTGAAGCGTTTATTGTAAGTTAACTTATTTTTCTGTGGGACCCACACTTTATTTCGTGGGACCCATAACTATTTGACCGGTGGGACCCACAAATTATTTTTTGTAGAATAATTTCTTCAGATTTTATTTTTCTGTGGGACCCACATGTCAGTCAATAGTAATTACCGTCAGTAAATAGTTAATTCAGTTTTTATTTTACCTTAAGGTTAAAAACCTAAGTAAAAGCATATTCTAAGAATATACTATGGCATAAAGTATATTAAAAGAATATGCCAAGGGTATAAGAGTAATAAACCAAGAAAATTTGGGAAAAAGACTAAAATGCCCTCACCTTGATTTTTCCTATAAATAGGGAGGGTTTGCTTAAGAAAATTTCACACCTTCATTGCTTATACTTTCTCTCTCTCTCTAAATTTCTTGAGTTCTCTTAGTGTGCTAGGCTATTGTGAGTATTTGTGAGAATACTAGTATTATCCGAAGTTAGTAAACTTCATAGAAAGTAACATCCAGTTAACGAAGGTAGGGAATATCATTTCTTTCATACTTCTATATAATATCATTTGCTTTCATGTTCGTAAGTGATATTATACTCATAAAGGTTGTTATTCATTCTATATTAATTTGTGGGGATAACCTGTCCGTGCGGTATGACGCATGCCTGGTGAATATCCTTTTGTATTCATTCCTTATTATTCTATGGGAATAACCTGTAAGTACGAGTGTCGTACCTGGTGAATACCCTTCTGTATTCATTCCTTATTAATCTATGGGTATAACCTGTCCGTGCGGATTGACGCATGCCTGGTGAATAACCCTTTGTATTCGTTACTTATTAATCTGTTGTGAAAATAATCTGTCTACGCGAATTATCGCATGACGGGTGAAAATCCATTTGCAGTTTCATATATTCTGTTATACTCGTATAACGTATCATTTCTTTTGTACTCTTTAAGGGATATCTTTTTCTTTCACATTTCTCCATTTAAGATAAGAAATCTTTGTTTGTTTCCAAAACCTTATTTTTAAATGGAGAAAATCCCTGAAAATTAGTAGAATATCTTTAATAGTTTGTGCTTCATCTAATATCTTCTCACTTGAATCTTTTTATACGTTATAGTTGAAGCATGAAACAATTTCTTGAATATCATTCTTGAATTTGACTCCACAATTTGGTCATCGTGTTGGCAATTTGGTCAATCTTTGATACTGATTAAATTATAAAGCTTTTCTTATCCTTGATCTCACTGTATCATTGTCATCATCCTCATCCTCATATTTAAATTATGGTGATAGTTCTCTTTGGCCCGTAGTGCAAAGATGAACTGGCGTGACATGATTTTGACCAAACTGTGTATTGGTATTATCATGACTTTTGGTGTTACAAACAAAGGCGTATGGTGAAAGTTCTCCTTTGGCCCGTAGTGCAAAGATGAACTGGCGTTTGGCATGATCATGACCGGTGATGTTACAAATAAATATCTCTGGCACGTAGTGCAAAGAGAGGCTGTTGAATATAAACTGTTGATTTGGATGTTCATAAACATAAATTGTTGATTGGTGTTACAGGGATAAAATATTGGTGGTGATCTTTTAATTTATAGAAGATGGTAGATATTATAATCTACTTGACTCTTCTAATGGATTGTTGGTTCCGCTGCAATTGTTGTTGTTGAACAAATTAAAATATCTTTAAATCTCTGATTTAAATCTGTTGAAGACTAAAGATAATTTTTATTCTTCATTATCTTAGTCATGATATTTCTTACTGGGCTATTTGTGCTCACCCTTTTCCTTTTTGTTCCATTGTTCTCCTCAGGAAAAGAGAGTGTAGCGGGGACTAGCCGGGGAATGGAGTGATGGTCCGAGATATTAGAAGTGTCTCAATACCTTACTATTAGTGTGACAATAAGTGTATTGAGAATTTAAGATGTATTTGTAATGTGTTGTCGTATTTTGCACAACACTTATTAGTTGTAAATGGGAAAATTCATATTTGTATTTGTATTTTGTGGAATGTTATTGGCGACTCAAAATGGGTTGTATGGACCTATTTTGGGGGCGTCACAGTTGGTATCAGAGCTTAGGGATATGATCTCTGGTAGAGATCTGGGATTAGAACTAGGAGGGGAGAGACGAGTAAAATCCTTTGCTAGTGTGTCCTACCTAAACTATTTTTGGTTATTTAAGTAATTGGTTTGGTTATAGGGACAAGATGTTGCATGTCTATTTCTTTAACTAATCTTTGTTTTGTGATCACATTTCAGAATGGCATCTGAAAACCAAGAGATTCACTATGAGACCATTGTGGCTGAAAACCAGGAAGCCACAAATAATACGGGTGCAAATTCAGAACATCATGATGTTAATCATGATGCTAACAACCGGATGAATAATGAATTTTTTAGGAACTTCATGCAATACCTACAGAACCAGGCGAGAAGAGCTCCTGTCTACAACATTGGCAGAAAGAAACGCTGATAATGTTACGGATGGTCACTGCTAAGCAGTTCAAAGAATTGGGACCACCTGAATTTTTCGGCAAGCCAGATCCACTCAAGGCAGAGGCATGGCTTAAACAATTAACAAAGATATTTGATGTACTGCGTTGCACGGACGACCAAAAGGTTCCTTTTGCTACCTTTATGTTACGAGGAGAAGCGGATCATTGGTGGGAATCTGTGAAACGTACCCATCATTCGGCACTTGAGATGTCTTGGGTCGAGTTCCAGGAATTATTCAACGAGAAGTATTTCCCGGAAAGTATTCGTCATATGAAGGAAGTAGAATTCATTAAACTGGAACAGAACAACATGACGGTGTCACAGTATGAAGCCAAGTTTGCCGAGCTGTCGCGTTTTGCATCCCATTTGGTGGATACTGAGAAACGAATGACACGAATGTTCCTCCGAGGTTTGAAACCAGAGATTCGTCAATATCTCGTTTCTCATAAAATTTGTGTATACGCAGATGCCGTGGATAGGGCTCAAGTAGTGGAGCAGGAAAGAGGACTACTACAACCAGGAAGCAACACCCAACCACGAGAGCAAAATCACGGTAATAATCGTAATGGTGGCAGCAATTATCGAAATAATGATAATCAGCGAGGAGGGAATCACAACACCGGAAATGGTAACCACTTCGGTGGTAATCCTGGCCCAGATAATAGAAGGAGTGAGTCAAGTGGCAACAATTCCAAGAAGAGGAGATTCAACAACAACCATGGAAAGACACCAACGTCAGCACCAGCACCAGTACCAGTTTCGAAAGAAGGAGAACGACCACCTGTAAGATGTTTCAGGTGTGGGAAAGAAGGACACATCAGTCCCAATTGTACACAATCGCCATCCCAAGTATGTTACAATTGTGGAAAGGAAGGCCATATAGCTCGCTTTTGTCATGCAGCGAAGTCAAGTCCAGCTGCGATGATGACACCGAAGGCGGTCACGGACAAAGTCAAAGTCTGTGGTTCCAGGGGAGAGCTTTTGTTGTGACGTCACAAAAAAGCGCAGAATTCGAACGAGGTTATAACGGGTAAAAACTACTTATTAACTCTTATGAAGTCTATGCCTTATTAGATACTGGTTCTACCCATTCTTTTATTTCACCAACATGTGCTCAACGCCTGAATTTGACTCCTGAAAAATTAGATTTTGACTTATCTGTCGAAAACACCATTAGCGCAAACATTCGTTACATCTACGGTCTATAAATCTTGCTTTGTTCAAATCGGCACCCTCACATTACCTGTTGATCTTATTTCCTTGAACATGCATGAATTTGATGTGATATTAGGAATTGATTGGTTAACTGTTCATCATGCTAAAATTGATTGCTTTCGTAAGGTTATTAGTTTTCATATTCCTAATCAACCTATTATGCGAATTCAAGCAACCAAACCATTGAAATCAATAACCATCATTTCTAGTCACAAAGCCATTCGTTTATTGAAAAAACGGATGTCAAGCCTTCTTAGCCCATGTAACGGATTTAAATAAAAGTACGTCAGATTTGAAAAATATTTCTGTTGTTAATGAGTTCCCTGACGTATTTCCCGAAGAACTTCCTGGCCTACCCCCAGACCGTGAAATTGAATTTTGTATCGACCTTGAACCCGGTACGAAACCTATTTCCAAAACCCCATATCGAATGGCCCCTATTGAACTTCAAGAGTTAAAAGTCCAACTACAGGAGTTGTTAGACAGCGGTTTCATACGTCCGAGTACATCGCCTTGGGGTGCTCCTGTTTTATTCGTAAAGAAGAAAGACGGGAGTATGAGACTTTGCATTGACTATCGGGAGTTAAACCATGTCACCATCAAAAATAGGTACCCGTTACCTCGCATTGATGACCTGTTCGACCAGTTACAAGGTGCTCAATTCTTTTCAAAGATTGATCTTCGTTCTGGATATCATCAGTTGAAAGTTAAAGCTGATGACATTCCAAAGACTGCCTTCAGAACTCGGTACGGACATTATGAATTCCTAGTCATGTCTTTTGGATTGACTAATGCTCCTGCTGCTTTCATGGATATGATGAACCGGATATTCAAGGAATATTTGGATCATTTCGTGGTTGTCTTCATTGATGACATTCTCATATATTCTAAAAGTCGTGAAGATCATGAGCAACACTTGAAGCTGATACTCCAAAAACTTCGTGAAAACAAGTTATATGCTAAGTTGAAGAAATGTGAATTCTGGCTTGAGGAAGTGGCATTCCTTGGTCACTTGGTTTCTAAAGAAGGAATCTCGGTTGACCCGGCGAAGATTGAAGCAGTATCAAATTGGGAACAACCCAAGTCAGTAACCGAAGTACGAAGCTTTCTGGGTCTAGCTGGTTATTATCGGAGATTCGTAGAAGGATTTTCTCGAATAGCCGTTCCATTAACTCAACTGACTCGGAAAAGCACAACATTCAAATGGAGCGAAGAATGTGAGAAGAGTTTTCAAGAACTCAAAAGAAGGCTCATTTCAGCACCTGTATTGGCAATACCATCAGGATCGGAAGGATTTGTTATCTACAGCGACGCTTCAAACAAAGGACTAGGTTGTGTTCTCATGCAGCATGGGAAGGTTATAGCCTATGCGTCTCGGCAACTCAAGGAATATGAGAGAAATTATCCTACTCATGATCTAGAGTTGGCAGCAGTCGTTTTCGCGTTGAAGATTTGGAGACATTATTTATATGGAGAGAAAGTGGAGATCTATACAGACCACAAAAGTCTCAAATATTTCTTCACCCAAAAGGAACTCAACATGCGACAACGGCGTTGGCTTGAGCTGTTAAAAGATTACGACCATACCATCCAATACCATCCTGGAAAGGCGAACGTAGTAGCTGACGCATTGAGTAGAAGATCATATGCAAGCACGAGTGCGTTACTGACATCCGCAAAAGCTCATCTTGGATGATTTACAAAGGATGGAGATAGAGTTAAAGACTCCAGGAACCCACGTGAAGGTCGCACATATACAGGTAGAACCGGCTTTAATCGACAAAATTAAAGCTGCTCAAGTTATAGACCCGGAGTTGATGAATATGAAGAAAAAGGTACAAGAAGGTGCTATTCCAGAAGCAAGAGTCGACGAAGATGGAATACTTCGAGTCAACTCTAGACTGTGTGTTCCTAACGACCCTGAGTTGAAATACAAAATCATGATGGAGGCACACAACACACCATTTGCAATCCACCCGGGAAGTACCAAAATGTATCGTGATCTTCGACATACATTTTGGTGGAACAATATGAAGAGAGAAATTGCAGAGTTCATCGCAAGATGTTTAACTTGTCAACGTGTCAAGGCGGAGCATCAAGTACCAAGGGGTCCATTGCAACCACTTGAGATTCCAGAATGGAAGTGGGAACACATCAACATGGATTTCGTGACAGGTCTTCCCAAGGTTTCTCAAGGCTTAGACGCAATTTGGGTCATTATAGATAGATTGACCAAGTCTGCTCATTTCCTGCCTATACGAGAAAACTATTCACTCGAGCGTCTTGCTAGTTTGTATATTAGCGAGATTATGAGATTGCATGGCATGCCAGTATCCATAGTTTCTGATCGAGATCCTAGATTCACTTCACGATTTTGGGTCAGCTTGCAAAAAGCTATGGGCACTGAATTACGATTCAGTTCTGCATATCATCCCCAAACAGACGGACAATCAGAAAGGACTATTCAAACCCTTGAAGATCTATTAAGACTCTGCGTACTAGACTTCAAAGGAAGTTGGGACAAATACTTGCCATTGGTAGAATTCTCTTACAATAACAGTTATCAAGCAAGTATAGGCATGGCTCCCTTCGAGGCGTTGTATGGACGAAGGTGTCGATCTCCAGCATGTTGGGATGAAGTAGGTGAGGCAAAATTGTTGGGACCCGAGTTGATACGTATGACTACGGAAAAGATCCAAATGATCCGGCAACGTATACAAACAGCTCAAGATCGACAAAAGAGTTATGCCGATCTTCATCGAAAGAGACGAAGAATTCAACGTTGGGGATCATGTATTTTTACGTGTATGCTCCGTGGAAAGGTGTTACGCGATTCGGAAAGAGAGGAAAGCTTAACCCTCGATTTATCGGTCCATTTGAAATCCTCGACCGAGTAGGAACTGTGGCCTACAGACTCGCTTTAACCGCCAAGCATGTCTCGTGTTCATAATGTTTTTCACATATCCATGCTACGGTAAATATGTGAAAGATCCAAACCACATTATTGAGTTGGAACCAGACGAGATAGCAGAGGATTTGACGTACGAAGAGATACCTGTCAAGGTCTTGGATAAGAAGGAACAGATTCTACGATCAAAGGTTATACCTCAAGTCAAAGTTTTATGGAGAAACCATGATGTTGAGGAAATGACCTGGGAGTTAGAATCCGAGATGAGAGCAAAGCATCCTCACCTCTTCGAAACGCCAGGTACGTACGTCAATTTCGAGGACGAAATTTCATAAGGAGGGGAGATTGTAAGATCCCGACTTTATGAAATAAAAAGTTTATTATTTTCTTTATGATTATTCTTCTAAATAGTAAAGTGCTTAATTGTTATAAATGATAGTTAAGGGTGTTATATGCAAATTATCTGATAAACAGTGCATGTCGGGGAATATTCTTTTTGTCGGGGAATATTTTTTTGTCGGAGAATATTATATTCGGTATCGTACGACGGCGCCGAAATGGCAATATTGTCAACGATAGTGGGCCCCATTGTCGGATACTGAAAACGACAGTATTTGTCAACAGTATTATCACCTGCAACTGTTGAAATACCCGGTAATAAAAAGAACAGTAAAACGCGTTATTCCACAGTAGTACGCGGTATTTCACAAGCACACGGTGTTGCACAGTATTTTATATTATTGATTCAATAATTGATAAAGCAACTATTTGCACAGTATTTTGTTCAATAATTGTTACAGTAGCATCTGCATAATACTTTTTATTATTTGTCATGACACTGTAACTTATATTATTTGATATGATATTTTAGCATTATTGACAATGTCTAGAAATTCTGTCAAGGAAAAAGGTTATTTAATTGCGCGCCGTTTATACGGAAGGCCCCCTTTTTTCCTGGGAATGATCTGGTTGTCGATATTATAAGTCTAAAATAGTGTTGATTAAAAATACGTGAAGCGTTTATTGTAAGTTAACTTATTTTTCTGTGGGACCCACACTTTATTTCGTGGGACCCATAACTATTTGACCGGTGGGACCCACAAATTATTTTTGTAGAATAATTTCTTCAGATTTTATTTTTCTGTGGGACCCACATGTCAGTCAATAGTAATTACCGTCAGTAAATAGTTAATTCAGTTTTTATTTTACCTTAAGGTTAAAAACCTAAGTAAAAGCATATTCTAAGAATATACTATGGCATAAAGTATATTAAAAGAATATGCCAAGGGTATAAGAGTAATAAACCAAGAAAATTTGGGAAAAAGACTAAAATGCCCTCACCTTGATTTTCCTATAAATAGGGAGGGTTTGCTTAAGAAAATTTCACACCTTCATTGCTTATACTTTCTCTCTCTCTCTAAATTTCTTGAGTTCTCTTAGTGTGCTAGGCTATTGTGAGTATTTGTGAGAATACTAGTATTATCCGAAGTTAGTAAACTTCATAGAAAGTAACATCCAGTTAACGAAGGTAGGGAATATCATTTCTTTCATACTTCTATATAATATCATTTGCTTTCATGTTCGTAAGTGATATTATACTCATAAAGGTTGTTATTCATTCTATATTAATTTGTGGGGATAACCTGTCCGTGCGGTATGACGCATGCCTGGTGAATATCCTTTTGTATTCATTCCTTATTATTCTATGGGAATAACCTGTAAGTACGAGTGTCGTACCTGGTGAATACCCTTCTGTATTCATTCCTTATTAATCTATGGGTATAACCTGTCCGTGCGGATTGACGCATGCCTGGTGAATAACCCTTTGTATTCGTTACTTATTAATCTGTTGTGAAAATAATCTGTCTACGCGAATTATCGCATGACGGGTGAAAATCCATTTGCAGTTTCATATATTCTGTTATACTCGTATAACGTATCATTTCTTTTGTACTCTTTAAGGGATATCTTTTTCTTTCACATTTCTCCATTTAAGATAAGAAATCTTTGTTTGTTTCCAAAACCTTATTTTTAAATGGAGAAAATCCCTGAAAATTAGTAGAATATCTTTAATAGTTTGTGCTTCATCTAATATCTTCTCACTTGAATCTTTTTATACGTTATAGTTGAAGCATGAAACAATTTCTTGAATATCATTCTTGAATTTGACTCCACAATTTGGTCATCGTGTTGGCAATTTGGTCAATCTTTGATACTGATTAAATTATAAAGCTTTTCTTATCCTTGATCTCACTGTATCATTGTCATCATCCTCATCCTCATATTTAAATTATGGTGATAGTTCTCTTTGGCCCGTAGTGCAAAGATGAACTGGCGTGGCATGATTTTGACCAAACTGTGTATTGGTATTATCATGACTTTTGGTGTTACAAACAAAGGCGTATGGTGAAAGTTCTCTTTGGCCCGTAGTGCAAAGATGAACTGGCGTTTGGCATGATCATGACCGGTGATGTTACAAATAAATATCTTTGGCACGTAGTGCAAAGAGAGGCTGTTGAATATAAACTGTTGATTTGGATGTTCATAAATAGAAATTGTTGATTGGTGTTACAGGGATAAAATATTGGTGGTGATCCTTTAATTTATAGAAGATGGTAGATATTATAATCTACTTGACTCTTCTAATGGATTGTTGGTTCCGCTGCAATTGTTGTTGTTGAACAAATTAAAATATCTTTAAATCTCTGATTTAAATCTGTTGAAGACTAAAGATAATTTTTATTCTTCATTATCTTAGTCATGATATTTCTTACTGGGCTATTTGTGCTCACCCTTTTCCTTTTTGTTCCATTGTTCTCCTCAGGAAAAGAGAGTGTAGCGGGGACTAGCCGGGGAATGGAGTGATGGTCCGAGATATTAGAAGTGTCTCAATACCTTACTATTAGTGTGACAATAAGTGTATTGAGAATTTAAGATGTATTTGTAATGTGTTGTCGTATTTTGCACAACACTTATTAGTTGTAAATGGGAAAATTCATATTTGTATTTGTATTTTGTGGAATGTTATTGGCGACTCAAAATGGGTTGTATGGACCTATTTTGGGGGCGTCACACAAACTCTCCCTATTTATAGGAAAAATCAAGGTGAGGGCATTTTGGTCTTTTCCCCATATTCTTTTAATATCATCCATCCATTTTTTCTTCCATTAATATCATCCATCCATTTTTTCTTCCATTAATATCATCCATCCATTTTTTCTTCCATTAATATCATCCATCCATTTTTTCTTCCATTAATATCATCCATCCATTTATTCAAAAAGATTAATCCATTATCAAAAGATAATTCCATCATCAAAAGATAAAACCATAAAAAAATAACTCCATTATCAAAATAAATCCCTTTTTCTGTATTATTGTGTTAAATGCATTAATATCACAGATAGCATATACTCGCAATACTGACAACCAGATTATTCCCAGGAAAGAGGGGGCCTTCCATAAAAAATGGCGCGCAATTAAATAACCCCTTTCCTTGACAGAATTTCTAGACATTGTCGATAATGCTAAAATATCCTATCAAATGATATAAGTTACAGTGTCGTGACAAATAGTAAAATATATTATGCAGATGCTAATTAACAATTATTGAATCAAGATACTATGCAATTGCTACTTTATCAATTATTGAATCAATAATATAAAACATTGTGCAACATCGTGAGCTACTGTGGAATACCGTGTGCTACTGTGGAATAACGCGTTTTACTGTTCTTTTTATCACCGAGTATTTTAACAGTTATCGGTTAAAGTTTTGCCGCCAATTTCTATCACTTTCTATATCCGACAGTTAACCCGTTGTGGGGCCCACTATCATTGACAATATTGCCATTTCGGCGCCGTCGTACGGTACCGAATATAATATTCCCCGACAGAAAGAATATTTCCCGACAAAAGGAATATTCCCCGACATACTATTTATCAGATAATTTGCATATAACACCCTTAACTATTATTTATAACAATTAAGCACTTCACTATTTAGAAAAATAATCATAAAGAAAATAATAAATTTTTATTTCATAAATTCGGGGTCTTACATATATATATATATATATATATATATATATATATATATATATATATATATATATAGGTACCTAAATAAAAACATCATATTATGGTGTTGGGGATAAAGAAAAGGATAATGTAAGAAAAGGGGATGAGATCAAGAAGATAAGATGAAGAATTTGTAGCCAAGTGTTGACCCTTTTTTTTCTTCTTCATTTTCTTTTCTTCATTTTCCTTCTTCTTCTTCTTAATCGATGATAGGTGACCGGATAGTAATTTCAGTATGATTATATACAGCGACAAATTTATAATAATATTAAATATTACCGTATATGAATACATAGTATAAACTAGAATAAGAAAAAGACTCATAAATTATTATTTTATTTTATTCGTTTAGGGTTATACGTTAGTTGTAATTTAAATTCTTTATGAAATTAGTAAATGTATGAATTTTTTATTTAACTAATTTTTACATTTTTCAGTTCAATTTTGGTGTACCTATTTCTTTCTTTTGATTTCCCTCTTGCAATTCGTATTTATATTTGCAAAATTTGTTTGTAATTTCCAACTTATTTTGATTGATAAATAAAGAAATTACTTTAGCAAATAAATTTGTGGAAAACGAGTTACATGCTATAATTTTCTAGTATATATAGCATAAATACAAATTTAATATTTTCTAGTATATTTAGCATAAATACAAATTTGTGGAAAATGTATTTATGTCCATAAGGAACAATAATATGGACATAAATACAAATTGTATTTTATGCATACACAGATTTTTATTTTTTAAATACTTATATATGCACACAAAAAACGCATAATTTTAATAGTCAAACTTTGAAAGAAAAAAAACATAATATGCATATTTTAATAGTTGTTCAACACAACCAACGAAATAACAATTTGTAGTGATAACAACACCCATAACTAAAAGGATCTATCATCGCCGATAATCTTAAAAAATAATTCTCCCAAAAAAAAAAATACCTCATAATAATTTGTTCATTGCATGAGATTTTTAGCTAGTTATCCCTAATAATTAAATACTAATTTATTTATCTTTTTTATTTTCAATAAATTTTAAAAATATAATATTGAGATATATAGCCAATTTAATCCGTTAGACAAATCATTACTTATATTTATTTTCAATTAAAAAAACTAGAGAGTAAGTAATGTAATTATTATTTACTGTTGTAATAAATATATGAATAAGTTCACATAAATTTTAAAATTCATAAATCGACAAAGAAAAAAAAAACACAAAAATGGATCAAAGTGTATCTAATTTTAAAACAAATTGAAAATAAAACATATTTTTTATTTAGGATAGGACAAATGAAGTATATAGTATTCCCTCCGTATTAAAATTAGAGATATAATTTGATTTTAGAGGTTAAACGAATGCATATTAAACTTCAAATTGATGTGAATTTATTTAATTTTAGTTGATACAATTATTATAATTGTATAATATATAACAAAAATTATTTCATTCTAAATTTTTATGAGTTATATTAATTTTGAAATTTAATATGTCATTGTTTGATTTCAAAAATCAAATTGTATATCTAATTTTAGAACAGATGGAGTATATATGTCTGGTTATTAAGCGTTTGTACCGTTTGATGTTTGAACTTACAACGCACTTGTAAATCTTGTTTGTCTAACAGTAACCTATTTAAATACAACTTATTTAATTCAGAGACACATTATTTGGAACTGAGACCGTAAGACACCAAAATCAATTGTGATGTGTTTAGAGGTTCAAATTCTATAATTTTTTGTAAATCAAAAATTCTATGCGGATATGATAATTGGACATGAACTCTTTATAATTTCATTTATTTGTATTTTGACCTTTTATTATAAAAAATAAAAAGTCAAAAAGATAAAATTATAAAAAATTCATTTCCGTATAAAAAAGTCTAAAATTGGGGAGAATGCGGCTTATGGGTCCCATTTACTTATTTGCGTCACTGCCTGTGTCACAGTCCTCACTCTCCACGCGGTTCAGCGGTTGAATCTGTTTCCTCCTTCCATTAGACATTATTGTTCACCGTATTAAAAGCCCACGCGTCAGAACAAAGCCAATGCTGTCGACGGCTATCTACTTTTATACCCAAGAGTATTTTTATTTGCAAAATCCTTAATTTAATTTTATAAATTATATTTTGTCATTTTGATAATGATTTGATGATAAATAATACTTTCAAATAGAGAGACGGCATTATATAATCTTATTTTGAATATTAAATGACTTTATAAATGGTAATAAAATATTTATAAAATTAAATTAAAAATTATTCATGAAATAAAATAATTCATAATAATATTAAATTAATATAAATATTAAATAGTCATATTTCATCTATTATTTTTATAAATAAATATTTAATTACTAGTGTTTGATATATTTAGAGCGATAGTGTTTAAACTTTTAAATTCATCATACTATTATGTTAAACTAAATTATGTTTAAAATAATTTTTTTTTAAGTATATAATTTTTTTAAATAAAGTTAATTTTTTTTAGGAGTCCTGTTATGTATTGCGAGAATTTTCAAATTATATACGTTATTTATGAGATAAGTAAAAATTAAGAAAAAATTTATATCAATTTATTTTATCTTATTATTTAAATTTTTATAATTAAACTTTGTCACATATTTGTTGATATGTATACATTTTTTTTTTTGTTGGTTCGAATAACAAAATTGAAATGTGCAGTTGGATAGCCATAAAAGCCAGCTCACAACTGCCAGATGAAGCACGCGCCATTACACAGTCCACGTCAAGATTGTAGCCCACGTGGAGGGTAATAAATTGATAAACTAATAGAAATGATGTCTGATTTCCACTCGCGAGTGACATATAAGAAAGAGAGAAGGCGAGTGAGCTTGGGCCTTTGAAACCCTAATCGGCAAAATTGGGGGAAAAGTCGTCCACTCGCCGGATCCCCTCGCGTGGATTTGCAGCAGATCACCTCAATTACTGCTTATGAAGTTCTACTACAAGAACAGGGAGGTAAAACTACTTTCCCCTTATTTCTCTGGCTCATAATCTCCTCCTTCCTTTTCCTCTCCCTTAATCCCATCTCCCCCTCCATTTCTGGCAATGCTAGAATTATTTGGAAGTTAAATCAGTCAGGGACAGAGGGACTCTACATTTCTTTTACATATACTGAATATATATATATATATATTTGCAGTTTTACTGTAACTGTAGTTCATAAATGGAGCAAAAGCATTCTCTATAAACTATTGGAGAAAAATTTATACAGGCTCAAAAGTTTCTTCAACGTGTCTTTAATTTATAAAGCATTCGTCCACCTCTTTCTGGTAACTCTCGACCCCAACAATACTTGAGGATCCTGACTCGACTCTTTGTCAAATAAATTTCCTAGTTTGCCTCAACCTTCTCTCGAGAAACTTAAAAGGTATCAATTGACACTACTACACCCGCCAATTGTGTATTGGTCACCACCTCAAACTGCTTTTTTTATTTTAATTTGTACGGGCATGTAAAGTGAGTCGGCTGATAGGAACCCTCAAAGCTTGGACTTGTGGTTGATGAATGAGAATAGTTTGTTTTGGGGAGAATTTTCCTGGAGTAAGGATTTATGCAATTGTAATCTGGAGAGAATTATGGAGTTAGAACTCCTAAAGTTTACTTGGTTTATATCTTGAAGGCTAAAGCTCGTATTAAGATTAATGTTTCCATTTGGTCTTTTGGTCCTTAACAAGGTCAACAGCCATGAGATGTTTCGGGTATGCAGTCTTTAACAAGGTGAATGGTAATGAGATGTTTCAGGTATGCAGGCCCTTCAAATACATATTCTGAATTTGGTGATATGCAAGCAGGAACTAAGACTTATTCACTATCCCACAACTTGGCAGATCTGTCTTCCTTGCTTAGGATTTTTTACAATGACTGGTTTATACATCCTTGGAGGATGCGTTGCTTATCCAATTTTAAGAATATGGAGGGAATAAAGACAGGATGATTCTTTGACTTTGTGGGTGTTTTTCTATTCATGGGAGCTTCTGTATGGAGAGTAACACTTAGATATTCAGTGATTGATTCACATATTCCCATTCTTTGTAGGATAAAAGTGACCATGCTTGCTTGGGACTCTGCGATGGGTACATTTGAAGGGTGACAGTCTCATATATTCATAGAGGTTAGAGGCAAATGTTTCATTAGGGACTTGGTACTTTGTTCTGTTTTTTTTTTCTTTAATAAGGGCTTAGTACTTTGTTACACTAGTTTTTCTCTTTAATAAGGACTTTGCACTTTGTTCCACTAGTTTTTCTCTTTAATAAAGACTTTGTACTTTGTTCCACTAGTTTTTCTCTTTAATAAAGACTCTATACTTTGTTCCACTAGTTTTACTCTTTAAGGTACTCCTGGTGCAACCATTTTGCTCTCTCATTTTGTTCTTATAATTCTTTTATACTCCTTGGTTTGGTGTGTAAGAATTAAGAAAACCAACAATACACCCGCGAAGATTGAGCTGCTTTGATCTATCCATACGTTCTTAAAGCTTAGAGTTCAAATACCATGTCAAGATTTCAATAACGCTTAAATATCCGCTGGTGGAACATATTTTGTTATGATGTATTATCAGCTTTCCTGAAAAGTTGTTCCAAATAGATCGAATACAGAAGATTGGCCCTTGATATATAAGGTGGTTAGAAAGAAACATTTGTGGAAGATATGAAAAAAGAGATAAAAGAATGGAGCTAGAGTGGAGTTCTTTTACAATATAGTTTTCATATTTCACTCACAGTTAGCCCCTCCTAAATTGGTGCTTGTTTTATCTATCAAACCAATAAACAAAAACAAAACAATAAAAACAAAAAACAAGAAAAACAAACTAACAGAAAAAACCATGCTTCTTCCACAATAATTACTCTTACACTACCTGTCAACCTGCATAAACCTTTGCCTAAAGTACACTGCTTCATATAGAATACACAGAGCAATAATATTAACATCAACCATTAACTTCTTAACACCTAGCCAACTTCACCTACATTTTACAGTTAGAAAGCAATCTACTCTGTTTCATTATTATATAGAAATTCTGAAGTAGTGTTCTTTTTATTAAGTACCCTATCAATAATCAGTGGTAAGTAACAACACTTTCATTTTTCAAGTACTGTCTGACATCAGGCCATACGGTTATATATTTTATCATTTACATCTTCAGAAATACAAAAACAAAATGCACTAGTATTAGTACGCATTGCATTATCACGTGCTAGACTATCTAGGAAGTTATCCTTTAAAGACCAGACATTTATGGAATTGGGAGGCCCGAGGGGGGTTGTCAAGGGATGGGTGTTCAGACAGCCTCATGAGGTGGTTAGAGAAGGGCAAATAGTTAAACTTTTACGGGACAGATGACAGTGGTATCCCTTTGTAGGTTATCTTTCCAGATTTAGTTAGCTTGGATTGAACTTTTAACTTTCTAAAACTATGTTGTGATGCCAGTTGAAAGACATTGTGGGATCTGAACTTCAGAGTTTTACACTGTGTTTGGGAGTCTGAGATCATATAAGAACTTCTGAAATTCTGCAATAAGCACACCTTTACAGCTAGGAAACTGGGCTGGAGGTCATATTTGAGCTTCATTTTTTTTTTATTTTTTGTGGTTCTGTTTGGTCTTACTGTTCTATCCTCTGAGGGCTGATCCCTTGCTTTTTGCCTTGGATGGCCATTTGGGATTTGAAAGCTCCCTTGAAGGTAGTTTTATTTTTTTTGGACATCTGCATTTGGTTCCATTTTGACTATTAATAACTTATATAGTCATTTGCTTTTGCATTCTGAGGTGGCCAAGGAGTTGTGGAGGCTGTTGTTTTGAAACTATACATGATAATTATGCTCAGTATATTTTGAATTAAGCACCTACAGATGACCGTCTATTTTTCCAATGTTCTGCTTTAAACTTGGGTTATATAACTAGCCGTCTAGGACTTGCACTGTCTAAATATTGTGTTATATTAAACTACATCCCAAAATTCTATTAACATTTTCAATTCTTAATTGTGTGGATAACCTAAAATTTTGGTTTTCAGGTTATTAAAGGTGTCAGATTTTTGTTTGTTACAAGTTCTGACATAATCAATACTTTGTATATTTGGAGTAGTTTATAATTGCCGATATCTTTCCTACATTTCAGGTAGCCACGGAAAAAGAACTAGACGAAAGAAAATAGATTTTTTTCCATGGATATAGATCTTGGGTTACCTTCTGGTGAACACAAAAAGGAAGAAGAAGAGGAATCAAATGGATTTGTTAACATGTTGCATGGGGAAGAGAAACTGCATAGTGCAGATGGAGTGAGTGGGCACTATGGTGGATGTTGAAGAGAAGTTGCGTGTTGAAGGTGATGGGGACATGAACTCTCCTATAACAGATATGGTAGAATTTAAAGAGGATACAAATTTGGAGCCACTTGCTGGTATGGAATTTGAATCTCATGGGGATGCATATTCTTTTTATCAAGAATATGCTAGGTCTATGAGTTTTAATACTGCAATCCAAAATAGCCGTTGCTCAAAGACATCAAGAGAATTTATTGATGCAAAATTTGCATATTCTAGATATGGCACCAAGCGTGAGTGTGACAAATCCTATAATAAACCACGTAGTAGGCAAGGAAGCCAAAAAGGTCCTGAGACTTGAGAAAGAGCACAATCATGAACTTTTACCTGCCCAATCTGTCAGTGAACAAACACAAAAGATGTATGCTGCAATGGCTAGATAATTTGCTGAGTACAAAATGCGGTTGTTCTCAAGAATGACTCCAAAAGTCCATATGATAAAGCCCGAAATTTGGCTCTTGATGAAGGTGAGGCAAATATTTTGCTAGAGTTTTTTGTGCAGATGCAGAGTATGAATTCCAATTTCTTTTATGCAATAGACGTGGGTGAAGATCAACGTCTTAAAAATTTGTTATGGGTTGATGCCAAAAGTAGGCACGATTACATCAATTTCAGCGATGTTGTCTCTTTTGATATGACTTGTGTTAGAAACAAGTACAAAATGCCTCTTACTCTTGTTATTGGGGTCAATCAACACTATCAATTTATGCTGCTTGGATGCCCTCTACTCTCTGATGAAAGTGTGACCACATTATCATGGGTAATGAGAACATGGTTGAAAGCAATGGGTGGACAAGCTCCAAAACTAATAATTACAGACCAAGACACAGTCATGAAGTCGGTAATTTCGGAGGTCTTTCCATCTGTTCGTCATTGCTTTTGTTTGTGGCATATCCTTGGAAAGGTTTCTGAAACTCTTAGTCATGTAATTAAACAGAATGATAATTTCATGGCAAAATTTTCAAAATGCATTTACAGGTCATGGACCGATGAGGAGTTTGATAGAAGGTGGCCGAAATTTCTGGATAGGTTTGAACTCAGAGAATGATTGGATTCATTCACTTTATGATGACCGTAAGCAATGGGTACCGACCTACATGAGGGATGCTTTTTGGCTGGAATGTCTACCGCTCAGCGATCTGAGAGTGTAAACTCTTTCTTTGACAAATACGTGCATAAGAAGACCACCATGCAGGAGTTTGTGAGACAGTATGAATCCATTTTACTGGATAGGTATGAAGAGGAAGCCAAGTCAGATTCTGATACATGGAACAAGCAACCTGCATTGAAGTCTCCATCACCTTTTGAGATTCATTATGTTTTTACAGTGAAGACCAATTTAAGAATGGTTCTTAAATGTGGTTCTCTTATGTAGGGGCAACTGAATTCCATAGCACCAAACCATGATGGCTATTATGGCTCCCAAACAAACATGCATGGGCTGGTACATTACCCTTTTTACAGACTATTTCTTCTTGTGTCCAACTTCTGATATATTAACAATTTGAGATTTCTACTTGCAGGGGCAAATGGATTTTTCCAACCACCAAATTTCTCACATGGTATTCGGGTTAGTGTGTTAACCTTTTGCTACTGAACTAGAAATAATGGCATATTTGCTTTCTATATAATGGTTGTTCTCCATTATGGCAGGAGGAACCCAATATGAGGTCGGCGCATGATGACGCATCATGACGCATATAACCTCCTTTCCACACATAACCTCATTTTTTGTATCCTAATGAAGTTCTGAATAGCTGTAAAAAAAAAAAGGCTCGATTAAAGGACATTCCTGTTTTGGCTGATGAGGGAAAATATGTTCCGGTGTTTATAGAAGCCTTGCATTCTGAATGCATTGTGGATGGAATATCTATATGAGAGCAGGGGCGGATCCAGCTTGAAAATTGAGGGGCATATTCAAACAAAAAAAATTTAAGAATAAAAATTTAATAAAATGAATCACAAAATTAAATAATTTTCAAATATTGTTTACAATAACATTTTTCGAAGTTTCAATTAGCACCAACAATAAACAATCTCAATTAATTTAAAATTTTAAACCACTAACAAGTAATATTACAAAATAAATTATAAAATTTAAAGAAAGTAAAAATAAAATAGAACACGTACTTGAATAACTTTTATTTGATGGAGTTCTCTTTATTGTTGTTGCAATGTTGCTTTGAGAAGTAAAAAACCCTAATTTTATAAAAGTACAAAAAAAATCCATAAACAATTACAAAAATTCATAAAATAATTGTTAAATTTGTGAAATTTAAAAACTAAAATTAAAATATACTCTTTGAAATTACTTCAATTGTAAATCGTGATACCTTATTTGCCTGATTGAAAATTAGAATTAGGAGACTTGGTCCATTGGACCCCTTCGAATTTGCAGATCGTGAATTTGGAGACTTAGTCAGTTAGTCTTGGAGGCTTCTGCCGTCGTGGTTTTCATTAAGCCTCTTGTTCACTTTGGTAAAGACAAAAAGACAGAATTTTTATTTATAAATTACAGATTCTATACATATATATAAAGAACAAAAAAAAGATTTAGAAGCTAAAATGAAGAAACAAATATAAATTCTTGGTTTCCGATCTAAAGGCTAAAGCAAAAGATTTTGAAGCTAAGAAAATTAATCCACATTAATTGAGCAATTCACAGCAAATTTTATGGAAAAACTTACCTTACACTTGCAGAGACTGTTCTTGAAAAGGGGGAGGGGAAAGTACAGAATTAGGTTGTAGGAGAGAATCGTGGGAATATGGGAAGTGGAATGTGAGATTGGTACTTTAGGATTTTTAAAGTTTTAATTTGGGAGTGGGATTGGTCATTGGTCCTTAATTTAGGAATGTGGGAACTGCTGAACTGGGAAGTGGAATGTGGCTGGCTAGTGAAAGTTCAGTGGGGGGCAGGTGCCCCCCTGCCCCAACAGTAGATCCGTCCCTGTATGAGAGGAGGCTCTTTTTGTTGTCTGTAAGAGCAACTCCAGCAGCAACATCCTAGACTATATTTAGTCTAGGATTCATCCGTCAGCTCCAGCAGCAAGACTATATTTAGTCCATGGACTATAATCAAGGATCACAAAGACTAAATCAAGGAATGGGATAGTCTATGGACTATAATTTTAATATATTTAAATGGGAGAGTGAAAGGATGATTGGAGATTTTTTGAATTAATTGATTATTTTAATCTTTTTATATTATAGTCCACGGGATAGTCCATCTGCTGGAAGGAGCGAAGACTAAAGGACATTTGTTGATGTCATATGGACTAAATATAGTCCATGGGATAGAGAAGCTGCTGGAGATGCTCTAAAGTAACAATATGTCCAATTGATGGTTTCTACTTTATTTGGTACTTAGAGCTGGTCTAGATTGCAGATAGAAGTTGGTTGTTTATCTTGTAAAGGAGGTTGTATCACTATAATATGTGGTTATTCAGGGATATATATATATATATAGGGGAATAATCCATAGAAAACGTTAGCCTTGAACACTGTTTTAGCTAACTGTGATCCAGCCGTCCAATATAAGATCCAAAGGCTGGGTGAGGGAGCGGCCGCTAGAGGGAGTAACGGCCAAATATTAAAATAATTAAATTTTATCCTGACCGCTAGAGGGAGTAGCGGCCAGTCAAAACGACAGCGTTTTGACTGGTCGCTACTCCCTCTAGCGGCCAGTATAAAATTTAATTAGAGGAAGAGAGGGTATAATGGGGATTTATCCTGGCCGCTAGAGGGAGCAGCGGTCAGGCAACTTAATTGATATCAACTTCCATAGTGCACTTGTTCACTAGCCTCGAGAGTCTAATATATAAATGATACTACTACTAGTACCCATAACACTCTTTCTTACATTGTGTACCTTGTGTTTTATAGTAACATTTTATAAATTTTTACATTGGATTTGAATAAAATATCTTGAATAATTAAAACTGCAATAAAGTTCGCAAAACCATTATTAATACTTTTTTCGTATTAAAGGATAATTATTTTTATTTATATAAAAAAA
Source organism: Aralia elata (assembly GCA_034770075.1). Lineage (NCBI taxonomy): Eukaryota > Viridiplantae > Streptophyta > Magnoliopsida > Apiales > Araliaceae > Aralia > Aralia elata. Next base: position 5,399,111 of record CM068385.1, on the reverse strand, counting down.
TAAGACAAAATATATAAAGTAAAGAATAGTTATATCATTTAATAGAGTTTATTACTATAAAAATATAAAATTATTCATCATGTTAAGAAAATTTTGAAATTTTATTTACTTTTTTTTTACTATGTATAACATTTATACTTTATTCATCTTTTTAAGGACGGGAATCAAAAGACAGGGGGTAAACTTTGAGGGTGCACTAATAACTTTGGAACTTATCTTTGATGTATAGACATAACAATTATACAGTTACACTAAATTGGTAAATCTAGCAATAGAGTTATAAAAGTATTAAGTCTTATTAATAATTAGTTATTTGTAGACATATTAGGTGTGTGATTTAAAATAAAAATAAATAAGAGAGTGAGAGATATAAAATAAGAATGAAAATTACTAAGTAATTGTATATTCCATAGATGAAATAAAAAAAATAACAAAATTATTTACAAGCATAAAATAATACATCGAAAACAATGCATTTGAATGTGGTGGGGGACATAGCAATAACAATGCATCGGGAAACCGCATTTGGCCTGTACATAGATTGGTAGAAATGTATTGAACTCAATTAAGTTGTCTGGCCGCTACTCCCTCTAACGGCCAGGATAAATCCCCATTATACCCCCTCTTCCTCTAATTAAATTTTATCCTGGCCGCTAGAGGGAGTCGCGGTCAGGATAAAATTTAATTATTTTAATATCTGGCCGCTACTCCCTCTAGTGGCCGCGCCCTCACCCAGCCCTTGGATCTTATATTGGACGGCTGGATCACAGTTAGCTGAAACAGTGTTCACGGCTAACGTCTTTTGTGGATCATTCTCCATATATATATAGATTTAGGCAGGAAATTTCATTGTCTCTCACCATAGAAGTTATATGCTGCTTATATGTTGTTGTTGTAAAAAACTAGTAACATCAAAAAGAGTTGGAATTCAGAACTCAACTAATGATGATACACATATTGTTCCAAAGTCCAGTTTTTGTCTTATGGTGGTTATGGGAATGTTGTTCTTTCGTTTTCGGATTGTTTATTTGTTAGAGAATTGATATTTCTACGAGAACCCTCTTCCCTCTTTTTATGACTAGTAATTGGATTTCATTAACGTGCAGATAACAATTTTCTTTTGACACTTCTTGTCCTACTTCAGCTAAATTCATCCTCCAAAGTTGTTAGATGTTATTTTCACAAAACCTCTCACAAGTGAATGAATTTTTAGTTGATTTTTATCCATTTTATATGTTACGCTGTACAAAATACACTCAAACTACTCTTTTGAGATCTTTCTAGAGTATTATGTCTTACAAATTAAAATTTATTATTCAGTAAAATTATTGTTATATCAAATCAAAGTATAGTAAAGTAAGATCTCCTCTTTTCTTAAAGATGAAGAGAATAATTTATTCAATAATTAATATTTTAAAGTTTTCTTTAATTTTGAAAAGACAGTGGAAAGGAAAGAGAAAATGCAAAAAATGTAAATGAAAAATCATATTAATGGAACCAAATCTAACTTAATACTTGTAACTAATTCATTATCAAGTTCTATATAGTATCAAAATTAAGACTTTTAATTTTATTAAGTCAAAATTTTAACTATAAAAATGATATTTGTCATTCAAACCCACTAAAACAAAATTTACATCATTTAATACAAAATCATTTTCCTTTAAATTACTTGTTGTATTTCTTTTTGAAGAAGTAGTATTTTTTTATAAGTATTTTTTATAGTTATTTCTTGAAATATTTACTATTAGCAAGAATTTGTGTGTTTTTAAGAGCGGTAGTGTCAGCAGATTTCTTGAAATATATATATATATATATATATATATATATATATATATATATATATATAATAAAACACAACCCATTTTGAATCTTTTTTTATTATAAGCACAAGAACAGTTCAGATTTAATCTAAAGGCTCACATTTCATCTTATACAAAAAAATTCCCACCCAAATTTCTCTCTTCCTTTCTTTCTCTCTCCTGTGCTCCTCTTTTTCTCTCTTCTCTCTCCTATTTTTTCACCTTCTCTTTTTCTCTCTTCTCCTGTTCTTACTCCTCATTTTCTTTCTATCTCTCCTCTTCTTAAGTCTCTCTTCTCGTCTTCTTTCATTTACTTAATTAATTGTTATTTTAATGTTTTATTTTAAATTGTAATAATTTTTTGAAGTGTATATATATATATATATGCATACATTTAAAATATATAATACATAAAAAAACTTCAATGGTAAAAAGATAAAATTAAAAATAAGATCATAACTTATTTATAAAAAAAATCAATTACAAAATAAATTATTTTTCTTTTTCCTAGACAAAGAATAAATAAAAAAGATTGTCAACTGGTATCACTTTTAATCCTATTCTTTTCTCTTTGTTTTTACAATGGATCCCGCCCAAATTATATTGAGCTACTGACAAAGTTTGAGAATATTCAATAAATACCTCTAAGTATTTTGAAACAACAAATGTGTCCCTTTTGACCGGACCAACTAATTTTTCGCCGAAAATTGCCACGTGTCAAGGAGAGAGAAGAGAGAAAAGAGAAAAGGAGGAGTAGAAATAAAAAAATATTTTCTTTTTTCTTTTTTCTTATTTTTTTCTTCTTTATCAATTTTCTCTCTCCTATACTCCTCCTTTTCTCTCTCCTTTATCCTATTTCATCTTGCTTCTATCTTTTTTTCTCCTCCTATTCATGCTCCTCCTTTTTCTTTCTCTCTCCTCTTTCCTCTCTCTCTCCTTTTCTTGGGGCTCTCTCTTCCCATCTTTCTCCATTTACTTAATTAATTATTATTTTAATATTTTATTTTAAATTGTAATAATTTTTTGGAATGTATATATATGCATACATTTAAAATGTATAATACATAAAAACAACATCAATGGTAAGTAGACAAAATTAAAAACAAGATCATAATTATAAAAAAATAATTACAAAATAACTACAAAACCAAAAAATTAAATAGATTCTTTTTTTTCCTAGACAAGGAACAAATAAAAAAGATTGTCAACTAGTATCACTTTTAATCCTATCCTTTTCTCTCTGTTTTAACAATGGATTTGGATGTTATTGATTTTAAAAAAAATTAAGTTTCGTTTTATATATAACGTTTGATTTGTCAACATATTTTTTGTTTGTCTAATTTAATATTACTTATTTTTTATAGTGTGATTCTGTGTATACAATTGAATTACTGAGGATTTATGATTTTTTTTTTACCAATTTTGTAGTTGGGAGTTTTAGTTTCTTAATCTCAATGTTGTTTTGTAGCCTTTAAACTTTTGTTCTGACATATAATTTGAATCTTTTGTTAGGTCTCATTTTTTAAAACTCTAAATTTGTTTGAACATTCCATAATTTGAAGCATCGATCAATATTAAAATCTCAATCTTTTCTAGTTGTTTGAAGCATATTTTGATCTTTTTTATAGCATAACTTTCAAGTTGTTAAATTCAATATGCTATTGATCGAGCATCTTATTATAGAACAATGTGTTGGATGCAACTTTTGTTATGATGTTTTATTTTTGCATCAAACAAAAACTTTATTATAATTATAATGTTGATAAATGGTTGGGTAGATAGTTATGTCAATGCAACACTTTATTGTCGTGTTACCTCACGTTGCTATATATACAAAGTGAAAAACGATACGATATACGTTAAATCAACAAAATAATAATTAATTCTTTATGAGTTTGTAAAGTTAACTAATTATACTTGATTATGATGATTTTGGATATGAAATGATGGTTGTTTTGGTGGTTTGGATATGTATTGATGATTGTAAGTTTTGTAGATAGTTTTTAAATTTTTCTGGATATCTATTGTTAAAAGAAACTCTGCCGAATTTTTTTGGAATTAGTAACGATTAGCTTGATGTTTTGGTGATTGGATATGTGTTGATGATTGAGAATGTATTATTTATTGTGGTTGTATGGTGAATTATGATAATTGTTATGTCTGATTGTAAGTTATTTTAGATTGCAAAGAGTTTTTAGGTAATATAGTATTTTTCGAATTTTAATATAATTTTTCGTTACTCAGCGGCTTCAAGCATGGCTAATTACTAGCATATATATATATATATATATATATATATATATATATATATATATATATATATATATAAAAGATATTGGCAAAATATCAATTCCCTCCTTTTTAATGCTATTTTCGAGATCCAAACAGACCGCAAGCAGAAGATTTGGTCAGAACAAAGAACAATCGATTGGCACTTTTGCACAGCTCATCCCTCCCGCCAGGACCGATCAAAGTGAAGGAGCTTTGCAATTTTCAAATTCCACCCAAATTTACTTCCATTGCTGCCTAATTTTCTCTCTCCTAACTGAAGAAGATGCACGGAAGCACGAGACTCAAGTTCAATCTGAAAAATTTCTCACGAAATCATACAATAAAGGTTATACACTTATACTGATATACACTTTTCAATGTTTATTGTGCATTTTATTCAATGTTTTTACTGGAATTTTATATGATCCTGTTTGGGGGCTTGGGCAGGGGGCAAATTCGATATAACTCAAATTTCTTTCTAGGGTGGCGAATGCTTACATGGTAAAACAAACAAAATTGTAAATTTTATACAATCAAATTTGTAAATTTACTGATGTTGTTTGAAATTATAGTTTTGGTCTCATTTTTTTCCTTTGGGCACTAGTTCTAAAGGTTTATTTAACAAAAAGAAGAAATTGAATGCCTGATCAGTTATTGGAGACAGTTATTTTACTTGGTTTAGCAATTTAAAGCTTACATTTTGTTCCTGTAGTTTGAAAGTGGGATCTCGATTTGTTTCACGTATGAAAGACAGTTTTTGCAAAGGAATTCTGCAGGCCACTGAGGTTTGAGGGAAGGACGAGTGTTTTAGAATTTAGAAAGAATTCTTTAATTAAGTACAATAGTTGTCGTAACTGGCTTGAATTCATGTTAAGGCAATTCATTTTACTATAAAAGGTCTTAGGGTTGAAATTTCGACATTAATATGTGACAACTCAAAGAAAGAAATCAAAGTGGAAAGGGGAATTATTGTTGTGAATTAGGCATTGGTTTGTAGTTGGTGTATTGGGTCATAAGCATGGTTCTTGCAATTCGTTAGCTGACTGAAGTATGTTTGTAACATTTCCTTATTGTTGTAATTACTTGACAATTTTTTTTGTCATCTGACTCGTGTCCAGGCGTCTTGGTAAAAATGGACAGTCTGTAGATTAAAGTATTTACTGAATGGAGATTGATCTTGAAATTCCTTTAGGCCAGGAAAAAAAGTTAGACACTGCATCAAAAACAAATATTGTTGATAGCGAAAATGGAGTACATGCTGAGGAAGAGGATGTAAATTCTCCTCCTAGGGCTCGTGGACCTGTAATTGGAAACCGTGGATCAAATGAGGTTGAAGACATAGTCAGGAGTGGGGAGGGATTAGAGGTTGTGAACAACACGGGTAGCGTAAATTTTGAGCCTCAAAGTGGCTTGGAATTTGAGTCAAAGGAGGCAGCTTATTCTTTCTACAGGGAATATGCTAGGTCAGTGGGATTTGGCATTACGATAAGAGCCAGCCGCCGATCCAAAAAGTCAGGAAAGTTCATTGATGTGAAAATTGCATGTTCTAGATTTGGGAACAAGCGTGAGTCCAGTGCAGTAGCTAATTCACGATCCTGTCCAAAGACAGATTGCAAGGCAAGCATGCATATGAAGAAACGGCAGGACGGGATATGGTATATATACAATTTTGTGAAGGAGCATAACCATGAAATTTGCCCTGATGACTTCTATTATGCTATCAAAGGAAGGGGCAAGCAATCTGGAAATATTTCCTGTCAAAAGAAAGGATTGCAGTTGGCCTTACATGAGAGGGATGTACAAGTGTTACTTGAGAATTTTATGATTCTGCAAGCTGAGAATCCCAGTTTCTTGTATGCAGTAGATTTGGACCAGGAGAAATGCTTGAGAAATGTGTTTTGGGTTGATGCAAAAGGTAGAAATGACTACAAAAACTTCTGTGATGTAGTCTTGTTTGATACGAATTATGTTAAACGCAAATATAATATCCCCTTTGCACCAATTGTTGGTGTGAATCATCACTTTCAGTTCATATTGCTTGGATGTGCCTTGATTGGGGATGAAACTACCTCATCATTTGTCTGGTTGATGCGCACCTGGCTTAAAGCAATGGGTGGTGAAGCTCCTACAGTGATTATTACTGATGAAGACAAGTCACTGAAAGAAGCAACTGTGGAAGTGTTTCCTGATGCACGCCATTGTTTTTGTTTGTGGCATGTATTAAGGAAGATTCCTAAAAATCTGGGTCATACAATAAATAGATTTGAAACATTTGTAGCAAAATTCAAAAAATGCATACATCGATCTTGGACAGATGATGACTTTGAAAAAAGATGGTGGAAAATGGTTGATAAATTTGAACTTAGGATGGATGAATGGATCCAATCACTGTATGAAGATCGTAAGAAATGGGCCCCGACTTATATGACGGATACTTCTTTGGCTGGATTATCTACAGTTGAAAGATGTGATAGTATACCCTCTTTCTTTGACAAATACATGGAAAGGGAAACTACATTTGAGGAGTTTATTGATCAGTACAAAATATTTCTGCATGACAGGTACGTGGAGGAGGCCAAAGCTGATTTTGAAACACGAAACAAACAGCCCACAATAAGAACCCTATCACCCTATGAGAAACAAATGTCAATGGTTTACACACATGCGATATTCAAGAAATTTCAAGTTGAAGTATTGGGAACTGATGCTTGTAGTCTACGAAAGGAATGTGAGGGAGAGACAACAATAAGATTTCTGGTTGACGATTTTGAAGAGAGGCAGAATTTCATTGTGAACTGGAATGAATCAGAATCAAACATCTGTTGTTCATGTCATTCATTCGAATATAAAGGTTTTCTTTGTAGGCATGCGTTGATAGTTCTGCAGATATCTGGTGTTTCCAACATCCCATCTCACTATATACTGAGGCGGTGGACAAAAGATGCCAATATTAAGCAAATTACGAATGGAAACTCTAAGAGGCTTCAGTACAGGGTCCAACGTTTCAATGATCTCTGTAAACTTGCCACAAAATTGGGTGAAGAAGGGTCTTTATCTCAGGAAAGCTACAATATTGCCTTCTATGCACTTGAGGAAGCCTTGAAACATTGTGTGGGTGCCAATAATTCTGTTAGGAGTGTTTCAGATTCTAACATGTTGGCTAACCAAGGTTTTCTAAGCATTGAAGAAGAGAATGGGGGAAACAATATAGCCAAGGCATCTAAAAGAAAGAAAGTACAAAAGAAGAGAAAGGTCAGCTAAGGTTTAATTTTTAGCATGAAGATGCTCTGTCAATGTCTCGAAAGTTATATTTTAGTACTGGCATGCTTGAATAGGTATTAATTAAAATTTTACTGTAGGTACAAGCTGAAACTGAATTAATATCAATTGGGAGGCAAGTCAATAACCAGCAAATGGTTTGTTATCTCTTGATTCTAATTTAACCGATTCTTTTGCAAAAATATTTAACATTTATTGTTCTTAATTTTAAAAATGATGTGCATTTTGTGATTTCAGGAGCTATTGAACGAGAGAGCAAATAGCTTTGATATTTCCTATGTTCCTCAACTGGGCCTGCAAGGAATGGTACGATCTATAAGGGTGGCCGCTGCATATTTCAAAACTGAAATTTGGTTATGGATATTGATGTCTTTTGTTTTACATTGTTGTAGGATCTGAGCTCTAGAACGCCAAATTTTGATGGCTATTTTAGTGCTCAACAGAGCACTCAAGGAGAGGTACCTCTTCTATAGTCCAAACTGCAACTCACAAAGTCTGGATTATTCACCTTTTAGTTGACAATAATTAATTTAAGTTGTGCTGATTTTGTTGCCGGGACAGCTGAATTCAGTACCTTCAATGCGGGATGGGTATTATGCCAACCAACAGGGCATGCAGGGGCTGGTATAGGACATAATGTTATACTAAGCTTGGTGGTATTCTAAATTCTTCGGCGTTAGTGTAAATGTTGATTGTTTCCGACTTGTGATATTGTTTTTTCTTTTCACTTAGGGACAATTAAATTCAATCCCAACTCGTGTTGATCATTTCAGTCCTCAACAGAGACTGCAAGCAATGGTATCAAGTTTGATGGTCATGTCGCTTTCTAGAAGCAACTTCGTTTTATTTATTAATTATAGTGCTGACCCTCATATTGGAATTTTGCAGTTGCAGGGACAACTTGGTTTCGGAGCACCAACCATGCATGGGAGTTTCGGCATCAGAGATAGCTTGCATGATATGGTATGATTTCGAGTAGCTGGACTATACAGTGGTTTGTTAAATGTTCATTGGGGAATTTCATTAAACTTGGCTATATCATAATTTTGCTGCAGGAAGAAACTGTGAATATTACATCAAAACACTTGAAAGATAAACACCTCCCTAGATAGGATTGTAAGTTTGCTCAACTGTTAGCTTCAAATGTTTCCGGACTCTTTTTTCCTTGTTAAATGAAATGATCATGTCTTTGATATTTTCCCGCCTTGTAAGCCTCAAACTTGTGTAAATTCATTCCGTCTTTTAAATATTATACGAGTTTGTTTTGCTGAAGATAATGCTTTGATCGTCATGTATTTCTCTCTTTGATCAAGTAAAAAGAGCCAGCAATTCGAACGTATTGATTAGAAAAGAAAAAAAGCAGTGTAGGATGCCATCACAATCTTGCGAGTAAGTCGATAATAAGGACCTGTTGTGAAACTTACTAAGCATACAATAATAAAAACTATATAATTATAATTATACCATATACTTAATAAAGAGAGTAATAAGAACAATAATTAGTAAAGAAAATAAGAGAGCATTCAATATGTATTTCAATATGTATATCCTTCATTCTCTTCATCATACTTTTATATATAGGCACATTTGAAGAACAAATGTGGAAGATGAAAGCATTCCACCATCATATTGGAGAGTGCATTAATAGTATTAAGTATTATAGTTGGAGATGCATTAATGTATCATCATAGACATCCACTATATATATCATATTTTATAACACTCCCCCTTGGATGTCTATGGTATAGCCATACGCGTTAAGTACTGCCTCATTAAAAACCTTACCAGGAAAAACCCAATGGAAAAAAAAACTTGGTTAAGGAAAAAAGAGTGCAGTGCGTATTAGCTCCCCCTCATGAATGTATCACCTTGAGACATTAAGTTGCCGCATTCCAATATTGTGTCGCAATCTTTCAAATGTTGTAGCTGGCAATGCTTTGGTGAACAAATCTGCTAAATTATCTTTTGAGCGAATTTGTTGAACATCAATGTCACCACACTTATCAAGGTCATGTGTGAAAAAGAATTTCGGTGAGACGTGCTTCGTTCTATCTCCTTTGATGTATCATCCCTTTAATTGAGCTATGCATGTAACATTGTCTTCGTATAGAATGGTTGGAGTTCCTTTGCTAGAGGATAAACCACATGTTTCACGAATATGTTGAGTCATTGATCTCAACCACACACATTCTCGGCTTGCTTCATGGATTGCAATTATTTCAGCATGATTAGATGAAGTGGCGACTAATGTTTGCTTTGTAGATCTCCATGATATAGCAGTATTACCACACATAAAGAGATAACCTGTTTGAGATCGACCTTTATGTGGATCAGATAAATATCCTGCATCAGCATATCCGACTAATTCATGATTATCATTATTTGAATAAAATAAGCCCATATCCATAGTTCCTCGTAGGTAACGAAAAATATGTTTAACTCCATTCCAATGTCTCTCGGTAGGAGAAGAACTATATCTTGCTAGCAAATTCACAGAGAATGCTATATCAGGTCGTGTATTATTAGCAAGATACATTAGCGCACCAATTGCACTGAGGTATGGTACTTCAGGACCAAGTAATTCTTCGTTATCCTCACGAGGTCTAAAAGGGTCCTTGTTCACATCAAGTGATCGAACAACCATTGGGGTACTTAATGGATGTGCTTTATCCATATAAAATCTTTTAAGAACTCTATTTGTGTAAGTTGATTGATGAATGAGAATTCCATCTGCTAAATACTCGATCTGCAGGCCGAGACAAAATTTTGTTTTTCTTAAATCTTTCATCTCAAATTCTTTCTTTAAATAATTTATTGTCTTTGGTATCTCTCCATGAGTTCCAATAATATTTAAATCATCAACATACACTGCAATAATGACAAAATCGGATTCTGACTTCTTTATAAAAACATATGGGCATATGGGATCATTATTATACCCGTCTTTCAATAAATATTCACTAAGACGATTATACCACATGCGTCCAGATTGTTTTAACCCATACAGGGACCTTTGCAACTTGATTGAGTAAACTTCCCGGGGATTTGAATTATATGCTTCAGGCATTTTAAAACCTTCAGGGATTTTCATATAAACATCATTATCAATTGACCCATATAAATAAGTTGTAACAACATCTATTAGACACATATCTAATTTTTCATGAGTTGCCAAGCTAATAAGATACCGAAATGTAATTGCATCTACCACGGGAGAATATGTTTCATCGTAATCAATGCCAGGTCTTTGTGAGAATCCTTATGCCACAAGTCGTGTCTTATATCTTACGATTTCATTTTTCTCATTTCGTTTTCGCACAAATACCCATTTATACCCAACTGGTTTTACTTCTTCAGGAGTTTGGACTAAAGGTCCAAAAACTTCACGTTTTTCAAGTGAATTTAATTCTGTCTGGATTGATGCTTTTCATTTTTGCCAATCATTTCAGCGTCTACATTCTTCGACGGATTTGGGTTCAAAATCCTCGTTTTCATTAATGATATCAAGCGATATATTATATGAAAAAATATTATCTACAATTATCTCGTTTCGGTTCCATCTTTTCTTTGTAGATATATAACTTATTGAGATCTCTTTATTTTCACTGTTTTCAAGTACCTGAACCTATTCTGGGGTTTTTTGATCCTCTTCTGGGGTTTTATGTTTAGAGATGTCTATATCCTCATGAATATTTTTCTCCTCAATAATGACAACTTGATTATTTACTCCTTTTCTTTTTCGAGGATTTTTGTCTTTTGAACCGGTTGGTCTACCACGCTTCTGACGTGCCTTAGACTCATTTGCTATAATTTTTGCGGATTGTCCTATTAGGACTTCAATTCGGGCTGGAGCATTTACAGCTGGTATATGAGATTTGGTTACTCCTTTTGAGTCAGTGAATGCATTCGGTAGCTGATTTGCTATATCTTGCAAACGAAGTATATTTTGAACTTCTTGTTCACATTGTTTTGTACGAGGATCAAAGTTCAATAATGACAATGCATTCCATGTAATATCTTTATCCAACTGTTTAATTTCTCCCCCTAATGTTGGAAACATGGTCTCATCAAAATGACAATCGGCAAATCGTGTCGTAAATGAATCACCTGTCAAGGGTTCAAGATATTTAATTATCGATGGGGATTCAAACCCAATATATATTCCCAACTTCCTTTGAGGACCCATTTTTGTACGTTGTGGCGGATAAATTGGAACATATACCGCGCAACCAGATATCTTTAGATGGGAAATATTTGGCTCATGACCAAAAACCAATTGTAATGGAGAGAATTTGTGATAAGTTGTTGGCCTAATGCGTATAAGTGCCGCTGCATGTAAAATAGCGTGCCCCCAAATAAAGATAGGAAGTTTTGTTCTCATGAGTAATGGTCTTGCAATTAACTGAAGGCGCTTAATAAATGATTCAGCAAGACCATTCTGAGTATGAACATGAGCAACAGGATGTTCATTGTTTATCCCAAGTGACATGCAATAATCATTAAATGCTTGAGATGTGTATTCACCAGCATTATCAAGACGAATATTCTTGATTATATGATCTGAAAATTGTGCTCGTAATCTAATAATTTGAGCCAGTAATCTCGCAAATGCCAGGTTACGAGTTGATAATAAACACACATGTGACCATCTTGTAGATGCATCTATTAAAGCCATAAAATATCTAAATGGTCCACATGGTGGGTGAATAGGCCCACAAATATCTCCTTGAATACGTTCTAGAAATCTTGGGGATTCAATCCCAATTTTAGCTGGAGATGGTCTAATGACTAATTTGCCTTGAGAACAAGCAACACATGAGAATTCCTTAAATTGAAGAATCTTCTGGTTCTTTAATGGATGACCGTGTGAATTCTCAATAATTCTTCGCATCATTATTGATCCGGGATGGCCCAACCGGTCATGCCAAATAATAAAATTATTTGGTTCATTGAACTTCTGGTTCGTTATTACATTGGCTTCAATTGTACTAATATTTGTATAGTACAAACCTGAAGATAAAACGGGTAATTTTTCTAATATTTGTTTTCCAGTACAGACATTTGATATAATGTAAATATATTCTATACCATTGTCATTGGCAGTCTCGATATGGTACCCGTTAAGACGTATATCTTTGAAACTTAGCAAATTTCTTCTTGACTTAGTAGAGAACAAAGCATTATTAATAATAAATTTTGTTCTACAAGGAAGCATTATATTGGCTCTTCCAGAGCCTTCTATCAATTCTGCTGAACCTGATATTGTATTCACTTTTGCTTTCATCATTCTTAGATTTGAAAAATATTGCTTATGCCTGAGAATGGTATGCGTTGTTGTGCTATCTACTAAACATATATCTTCACCACTGATAATGGTTTCATTTTTACCATGATGCAAATCCATATTTTCTTCACGAAAGAGAATAAATATATAATAAGTTCATAATAAGATATTATTATAACACAATCTTTTACATTAAACAAGCCAACATGAAAATAAGAAAACAAAATACATAGAAATATATTAGCATAAAAGAAACACACTTAAAAGATTGACATAATTCTAAACTAATTATTATCATTACAAGAAATGTCAACTTTTTCATTATTTTGCTCAAAGAAATCCGCAACGTCAGGGTGCGTCATATCAAAAGGGTCAGAATAAATATCATTATTATCTTGATGTGGGTGAGAAAAATTTATTTCTATGTTTTTCTCCTTTCCTTTCAATGAGGACTGGTATAAATTAACAAGATGTTTAGCCGTACGACAGGTACGAGACCAGTGTCCTTTCATTCCACACCGATAACAAATATTTTCTTCCTTCTTATTATCTCTGTTATATATATTCTTCCCTCTTTCTTGTTTCTCTTCATTCTGTGAAGATTTGTTAAAATTTGATGAATTACGAACATCATAGTTATGGTAATTAAACCGTCTTCGCCCATGGCCACGTCCATGACCTCTATTATGACCACGACCTCGACCACGACCATAATTATTATTATATCTCGTAACATTCACTTCAGGGAATGGAGCTGAACCAGTTGGTCGTGATTCATGATTTTTCATTAAAAGCTCATTATTTTGTTCAGCCACAAGAAGACATGAAATCAGTTCAGAGTATTTCTTAAAACCTCGTTCTCTATATTGTTGATGCAGGAGCACATTTGAGGCATGAAAAGTGGAGAATGTTTTTTCTAACATATCTTCATCAGTGATATTATCTCCACATAATTTCAATTTAGAACTGATTTTAAAAATTGCAAAATTATATTCACTTACTGATTTAAAATCTTGCAATCGTAAATGTATCCACTCATAACGAGCTTTTGGGAGAATAACTATCTTTTAATGGTCATATCTTTCTTTCAAATTTTTCCAAAGAACAAGAGGATCTTTTATTGTGAGATACTCTAACTTCAACTCCTCATGAAGATGATGACGCAAGAAAATCATGGTTTTTGCCTTGTTTTGACTAGATGTTTTAGTACCATCTTTAATGGTGTCTCCAAGACCCATGGCATCTAGATGAATTTCGGCATCGAGGATCCATGACAAATAATTCTTTCCCGTAATATCAAGTGCCACAAACTCAAGTTTGGCAAGATTTGTCATTGTAACTTCATAAAAATATCAAAAACAATTATTAGAAATTTAGTTTATCATAATAAATATTAAATAAACATTCGGACAAATATTAAATGATTAATACGTAGTTAAACAATACTTTGCTTGAATGTGCAATTAAACATTCTACTATTTTTTTTATTATTATATAAATATACTGTATGCAATTAACAAGTGATTTTATTATTTAAATAATCTCATCTCTATAATATCTGTATATATATAAACATACCTTATGCTTCTTATCAACAAATCAAATATAATTATCTGCTTTAAGGCGAAAATGAGGAGCAATTCGTGTTGATAATGTGTTGTGAAACTTACTAAGCATACAATAATAAAAATTATATAATTATAATTATACCATATACTTAATAAAGAGAGTAATAAGAACAATAATTAGTAAAGAAAATAAGAGAGCATTCAATATGTATTTCAATATGTATATCCTTCATTCTCTTCATCATACTTCTATATATAGGCACATTTGAAGAACAAATGTGGAAGATGAAAGCATTCCACCATCATATTGGAGAGTGCATTAATAGTATTAAGTATTATAGTTGGAGATGCATTAATGTATCATCATAGACATCCACTATATATATCATATTTTATAACAGGACCAATATTGTTTGTTTTTTTGACAAGCCAGTTATTAAACGAGGATTCCACTTTAATGGGCCAGACGGCCCAGACCTAGACAGGCAGGCCCAACCGGCCATCTCCTCCTGCAAACAGATTACAAAATCACCTATTCAAGTATGAGTACAGAGACAATTTTTTATTTTTTTACAAGAGTTATCTTATACAATATGTCAAAATGTGATTCACCATACATAGGTGAGGTGAACCCAATAACTATAACCAACGACATATCTTTTTTATGCACTTTTAATATTCATTTCTTGGTCACCAAAACACTATTGTTCAAGTAGTTTAAATGTCCCCTTTCAACTTTCAAGTCAATAAAAGACCTAGGTTAACCAATCCTACTTTAAGTTGGAGTATATTTAATGCTACGTTTAAAATTGAAGGAATGAAATAAAAGAAGGAAATGAAATGATTTTTAAGCATCTTAAGTGTATGTTTAGTTGTCGGTTGTATGATAGGATGGCAAAATTGTCACATACATCTACTCCATTGGAATATATTTCATTCCACCACCTCCCACGTGTAATGAAAATCAAAAGAATGGAATGAATATTCATTCCACTAAAATGGTATATCATCCGAAATGATCACTAAATATACTAATTTTCATTTTATTCCATTTCTTCAATCCAAAAGCAGATGTTTTTTTTTTGTGGGACATGAGAAAAGAGGAGCATATTCTTATTAACAAGCATACTTTGTTACAAACATATACAATATGACCACATAGGAAAGTCCTGAACAAATTTGAAAGTAAATAAATAACCTTTTGTTGCACACTCTCAACCAAACTAAAAAAGAAAAGAAAAGAATTGACAGTGATCACCGTACGCTTAATTAGTTTGGCTGTGTACAATGAGCAAGTGCTACCTCTCTCGTCCACCACATTTCTCTGTCTCCAAACAAGTGTCATTTCCTAATTATTTCAATCCATCCTTGTTCAAAAATTATGCATTATTTTTTTATTCCTATTTGTTTGCTACATGCAAGCATCCTTTTTCATATGAAAATTTTTCAGACTTCTTACAAACAAATTGTCCACATATTTCACTACTGCTGCTGATCGAAAGTGTTTCAATGAACGTCAGATCTCTTCTTTAATTTGCACCATAATCCGCTCTTTGTATGCATGGTTGCCCCTGTAACCAGTTCAACAGAATCTGGAGATCCTTTCAGCTCAACATCAAACTTCTGTAACAACATCGCCAATGCTACGGTTGACTCCATGAGTGCAAATTGGTCACCTACACATTTTCTTGGCCCTCCACCAAAAGGCAAGAAGGCAAAATCCGAGATAATCTGTTTTTCAGCCACAAAACTGTTTAGCAATCATGAAAAATGTGAGATATTGCAAAAATAATTAACATGGTAGTAGCGGTCGTAAGTGACCTCATTTGGGTATAATGCTCCAGGGCTTCGAGATGGATCGAAACCAGCCCAACCATCGATGCCTTCACTCTGTTTTTGCACTAGAAACCTCTCAGGTTCAAATTCATCGGGTTTGTCCCAAAAGTATGGAGATCTATGGAGATTATACACCTGTTTGGATGAATTTCAATCATATTGTAGAGAAGAAACATAACGAACAAAAAACTACCAACATTCTTGATACTTGATTAACGTTCAAAAGACTTGAGACAGTTGAAAAGCAAAATAAAGTACTCACAGAAAGAAAGATATCAGTCCCAGCTGGAATTTCATATCCATTTTTGTCTCCATTATAACCTCCTGCATAATTGAATATGGAGTTACTCAACAGCATTAATTGCTTTTGGTGGGATCCTTGATATTCTTTTCCCCACCATCTCCTCTCTTCCATACAGTTGAACAAAAAGACATTCATTAGGAATCACAAAATGAGCACTAATATCCAATTAGCAATAACTTCTTTCTTTTTATAAAAATATCTATAGCTGAATTGAGTAGCAAGATAGTGGTGAAAATAAATTACTATACTCTATAAACACCTTATGCACAATTTCACATGCTAAGTCTATTTTTATTTTTATTTTCCAGATAAAACTTTCACTATTAGTTGTTGATAAATCTGATTTGAATGGTAAGAATAAAAACCTTTACTCAGGTTAAGCACAGGACACTAGTGAAAGTTAAAACAATTGGAGCAGAATGCATAGCTTTAGTAGCATGAATCCAAATCACCAATTCAGCCTGTTATAGCTGTATAGATATTAAAGTGTTGACAGTGAACTTTCACTCACTTTATAAGTGAATCAGTTCGGGGAAATTCATATGCTCTCATCCTAGTATAATGCTCCTCACTTCCATAGCAACACATTTGACTTCCAAGAGTAAACTACTCAACAGCCACTTATGGAAGAATTTAGAATTCCATACTACACAGCTGATGAGGATAGTGATAGGACCCATATCAATGATAAGCCAAAGCAATCTCCGGGTACATGTATAGAATTTAAGCTTCTTGATAATACTCTCCCGTATTCATGTACTTTATTTGTTTCCTTTCTCTTTTTGAGGTTTGCGCTAGGCTCTTTCAATTATTAGGAGCACTATCAAGTTCGTCTAAGAAAATTATCTGATGTCAATGCTAAATGGTTTATAAATAATGTTTCCAGATCCTTTAAAGCATTAGCATGGCCATAATTTTCTAGAGGCAAACAAGAAATGTAATGAAGGTACCAAAAGAGGAAGATATGACACATGTAGAAGAAATAATTATTCTATTGTTGTTCAATCAATTCTTTCTAGGAACACACCCGAAAATGTTATCACCATCATGCATCTTCATAATTTTTACTTTCAATGGGTTGACTGTCAGACTCAAAAGGTGAATATGTATTTCTCATCTAACTTGTTACTAAATAGACTGAATGGATGGTGGCACCGTTGAAGCAGTACTGCTGAGAATAATATTAAATGGAACTTCCAGAAGCATCATTAAACAGAATCTTCTATGATCCCACACTATGGCTAGAAAGTTAGTTTGAAAGGCTTCAAGGGCAGGAACAAAGACTGGAGAAGAAAAGCAGAAGTGAGGAGGAGAATCCTACTGAATCACATCTATCGTCTTGGCACTATACTCAAGAAGGATGTATCACATACCAAAATGAATTGGCTAAAAGTATTTCTTCATTGCCTATTCACTGACAAAGCTTTTAAAACATCATTCAGAGAAAATGATTTGCCGACTAAGCAGAACTTGGAAAATTTTGGGAGCAAGTAGTCATGGGCCCAAGTTGGACTATAACACTTGGACTTCCTATCGAAAATCAACACCTTGGCAGTCCACTTCAATTGTCCCCAGGGCCGGTCCAAACTTTTTAGGGGCCTTAAGTTAAATCTTAAATTGGGGCATTTTTTTAATTATTCAATATTAAATTAAATTAATATCTATGATTTTTTTAATTAGAAATTAATTTTTCTACTTTTTTTTTTTGAAGTTTTTGATATCCAGATTCATATTTTCGAGTAGCCATATAGTGCTAAAAAAACAAGATACAAGTCAAAAAATAAATAACAAACAAATACTTTCCAAATTCCAATCAAAAAACAAATAACAACAGTCAATAGATAATACTCAACCAAAAAATAAATAACATAATTTTTTTTTATCCAAAACAAGTAACAATAGT
Source organism: Aralia elata (assembly GCA_034770075.1). Classification (NCBI taxonomy): domain Eukaryota; kingdom Viridiplantae; phylum Streptophyta; class Magnoliopsida; order Apiales; family Araliaceae; genus Aralia; species Aralia elata. The sequence goes on along the minus strand of CM068385.1, from coordinate 5,380,864 downwards.
ACCTAATTAACAAATAAAATTTAATAAAATTAAAATAGAAAAGTATAGAACAATAAAACCTGATTATGTTGATTAATGATTTATCCAAAGAGGCCAAGATTTAAATACCTGAAAAGTGATTAATGAACATTACAAATTCATAAATTAAGAAATATTAATTTACAAATTCTAATTGCAAAGAATTTTTTTTACAGAACTTTAATGGAGGATTCAAGTCAAGCAACACTGAGTGTACGAAATACTGGAAAATCAATGATACAAAATAAATAGCTTTTCATTAGACAACCAAATCCTACCCTGATGAGGGTTTTTAAAGTTTCAAAACTCAAAGTTTAAACTCAACATTTAATTAGAAATGACTAGAGAATGAAGTAGCGCAATGTTATTTCCCAATTTTACCAACCCCAAAAAAAAAAGCTACTTCCAGATAATTCCGAAAATCCTAATTCATAAATTAAGAAATATTAATTTACAAATCCTAATTGCAAAGAATTTTTTTTACTAAACTTTAATACCTATCATCTAAAAAACAGAATCGAAAATGATTCAAAATTACATATTGATGTAATGTAATGATGTGTTGATGAAGAGATGAAGAGATTAAGAGAGAAAGAGACAAAGTGATAAAGAGATGAAGAGACCAAGAGAGAGAATTAGAGAGAGGCGAGAGAGTCTGCAGATTGAGATTGTGGAGGCAAAAAAGAAAAGAGAGAGAGAGAGGTCTAATTGTTAGGGTTAGGGTTTGAGGAATAAATTGGGCCTTTTTTAAATGTACTCAAGTATAAGGCTTATTAAAAATTTTGGGCTTCTTAATTTTTGGGGCCTCTTAATTTTTGGGGCCTTAAGCCATGGCTTAATTCGCTTAACTATAGGACCGGCCCTGATTGTCCCAATGACAAATTTACCAAACTTCCCTTCAAATATAACCTCAAACATAACTTAAAACATAGTGAGAAAACAACCAGTAAAGATATAATTAAGAATCTAGCACATAATGTAGTAGACTAGAAAATTTCTTGGCAATGAGCACTTTACCTGGTAATAAATCTGATGTGAGGGAACGTCTAATAAGCAATGGAGGCTGTGGATACAAACGCAAAACCTCTACAACAATAAGTCGTAAGTACCTGAAAGCATGGATCACGGACCAATTAGGAACGTTCATGTAAATAACATATCCCACAACAATCAAGTTAGAGTTTGGGGAAAACCCTACATTTTACTATGAAATTGCCGATAGTACAACTTGAACATTTTACTACGAAAATGCCAATACTACCTCTGTTCCAAAGAAGGTAGAAGTCAAATTTGAATTTTTTTTAAAATTTTTTGTAAGTTTTAATTTGATAACTAGGGAAACATAATAAAATCTTAACATTGTTATAATTGAAAAAAAGATAGCATGATATTTTTCCAGTACAGAATTGTTAGAAGATCAATAGATTATGTACCCATATATGTATACACTGTACTCATATATGAATACAATAATACATGTATACACCCTGTAATTTGGGGTTGTCTCAGGCTCATGTGCAGGTTTTGCTGTTAGAAAGTATTTAATAAAGCAGTCACATACTCTAGTTTTTTAAGTGATTCAAAGGTTATTGTCCCATGACCAAGTACTGAATCAATCTCTGCCTGGGCTTTCTGCATTTTTGCTGGATGCTGCATGAAAGAAATTTGGCATATATTAAGTCAAGTCACACACTCGTACAGATGTCAACTGATAAAGTTTCGGTGTTCTTGAAGAGCAATAAATCCACATTATATTTTATAAAATAACACGAGGAATCTGAATGCAAAAATTAAAACAAACTTGTGCTAAGAGGAAAATAGCCCAAGTAAGGACAGCAGCTGTTGTTTCGTGGCCAGCAATAAGCATTGTCATCAGGTCATCTCTTAGCTGTTCAGTGAAATTATTAAAAAAAAAAAACAGTTATGAAAGAAAAGTAATGGGAAATGATAAGTGGACTTGCATCTAAAGAAGGCTGCAGATACTTTACCTGGCGATCATCAACATCAGCTCCTCTCATATCAACTAAAAAACGCAAAAGACTGGCATCCTGAAAAGGTTACAGTTACTTGCCAAAATTTACTTGTCTCGGTTTCAGAAAGTTTCCTATTAGATCCAACAGTCTTTAAGGGATAGCAAAGAAATTTTACAAGAGTATAATATCTACCTTAAGGTTTACATAATCCCTTTGCTGCAGTTTCTCAACATCTGTTTCCTGTCATAAAATGTATTAAGAGATCAAGTATATACACTAGACACGTGTTTTGCTTAGTTTGATGACACGCCAGAAGCACTTGCAATCATCATGATAAGAGGCCAAAAGTACTATACCTAAATTAGATTGTTCAAATACTTAACATTATTTTGTTTTTATCTAAACAAACGGTTACTCTGATTGCACTTCACATGTACACAACTCTTGGCTTCCTTTTTAGGGGCTTATCAAGAATAACGTTGTTTTACAGATAACTAGTTATGCAGGTCCTGATATCTTTGCTTTATCATGCAACACTTTAAGTTGTTTTTACTTTATATTCAACAGAAGCTAGATATTAGTAGAGAAGATACATATATCTTCTCAATACAACGAAGCACATATAGATGGAAGCCTCTTTCCATATAAATGTTAGACACTGCAGAAAAGTCTTCAGCGACAAGTGAAACTAAGAGAATGATGACTTGAATATTAAAGTAATTTCCAACATAAGAATAAAGAACTTATGTACATGAAGAATAAAGAACTTATGTCTTATGCTTTCATCCACAGTTCCAGAGAGAATAATATGTTGACTGATGGTGCTGAAACATTGAAGATTGGATTATATTACCTCTATTGTTTGCTCTACTGTCTCAAAGTCTTAAGTCATAGGACATCTCTTAAACTAATTACAGCTTAAATGTACTATGCATGTGTCACAAAACCGATGTGGTTGTAGATCTTTACAAACCCTCCAAATTCAAAGGGGTAAGATTTCCAATCATCACTCCAAGTCCCCCCCCCCCCCCCTGTTCCTTAATATATACTCCCTCCGTCCAAGTTTATGTGGCCACTTTTATTGGTGTGTTCAGCACATGATAAATCATATAAACTACAATAACAGTGTCCAAGCGAGTTCAACAAATTAACAAAAGCTAGCTATTTGCTTTAAACTGTAAATGAAACACCAGAATATGTACTCATCACCCATAATTTGCTACATTCATGATAATTCATAAATTCAAATACCAGGATTTAGGCATGAGTTGTTTTAATGTGTGATTTATTGTGTATATATACCACTACAAGTACATTATTTACTAAATAAAAAAATGGAAGGTGATATAAGACCAGTGGTATAGCCTCATGATCATAAGAAACAAATACTATGGGGTGATCTAACGGAAGTATGACGGATTGCTTATCCCTGGCTACACTTTATTACTTAACTCCTATTTTCCAACTTTATAACTCACCTCTCTGGTCTCTTTCGCATTTCTGATGAGACCATCGAGACAGTCATTGATCACCTTTAGGTCATTATGGAACTTCCTTTGTCTGGGAACTAGCCATCTTGCTATAGGAACTTTCCAGTAAGGAATATAGAAAGTAGATCGATGCTCAGCTTCAAAAAGAGTTCCATACACTGCCTGCAAAGTAAATCAGGCCATTAGTTATAACTGGAAACATAGCACAGAGAGAAGACAAACCACGGGAGGGAAACATAGTAAATCAGACCATTTTAACAGTTTTCAATGTTAATTTCGACTTCTTTCACTCTACAGCTAAGTTCTGAGAAAAAAAAGCTTCAACATACACATAATTTATGAATTCAATCAATTGTGTGTGCAAGCCTTTATTAAAATAAGTTGACTTGTTCCAGTAGCTGCGTTATATTTAATCTCTTCAGCCGTTGCAGCACAGCTACCAAATACTTGAAATTAGCCTTAGCAAAAGTGCAAGATTGAGCTCAAAATTCATTTATGGGCTGCTTATCATCTATAGGTAATTACAATTTCTTTTAATCTCAACTGTCATTGAACAATCCGTTATTCTACAAAGCCACTGTCAAGTAATTGATATATGGTCGAATGATTGAAAGAATGAGAAGTGACAGAATGAAGGTTTAGATTATCAAATCATGGTCATCTTTATTAAAGCCATTTGGGGACATAATTCTCAAGGAGTACGATTACATGATTCAATCTTGGTGCCTAGTAATTCCTTTTATTTTCGCGTCTTTGTTAGGATGCCAATGGTCAGTGGGAGTAGTCAAGTTTTTAGAGAGGATGATGTGTCGCTTTCTTAGGGAGAAGACTAGGGAGGAAAATTGAGCACATTTGGCTGTGTAGGATCCAAGAACCTTTCTTTGTTGGGTCAGTGGTTATGTCATCTCCCTTTGGAGTCTCACTCTATGTGCACAAGGTGATCCAAAAAGAAAATTTTGACCTACAGCAAAATAGATGAGATGCTAATCTTGCTTAATCTTTGATCACTTCTGATACTTCGAAGTTCATCTTTCAGGTTTTCTCATCTTCCTCCTTTTGTTCATTTTCTAGTAGGGGAAAGTGCATACTCGGGAGGATGTTTGTGCTAGTTATACTTCTTCACCATAGGATTTTCAAAGTGTGTTTTAGATTTCTTACCTTCACAACCATTTTTAGGTTCCCATTGGATAAGTCAGTGTAACTTAGTAGAATTTCAACTTTTTATGCACATTGAAAGACAGAGAAGCTGAGAATTTGTCCATGCTTCTCCTCCTTATCTATATTCTAATGTTGATCAATGGTCTAAGGCATTTGACTCCTTAAGAATTGCAAAAGGACTAGTGGGCCGTATTCATTCAATAGCAAAATCTATTGTAAATGGTGATCTTAAATTACCATCTAACGGGATTGATACAGTAATCTACGGCTGAATGATTAATCTCTTAAAATGCCAAAAAAGGAAGCAGATAAGATAAACCTTAAGTTTTGGCACACAAAAGATAAAATAACTAATGAAACAAAAACCCTTAAAAAATCATCTCGGTGATGAAAACGGACTTTTTCTGCGCTCATGCAATGTATGTATAATACATGACTTTTAAATAACATAAATTCAGTAGTGACAAGAAGAGAAAAACATTTTTATGCACTGAATTGCAGACCCAATCACACAACTTGGTAACAAAAGTTAAGATATGTATCTTATCTACTCGAACCTGAATTACAGGGGACTCTTTAGTGACAGAGCCAAAGTCATAGTTGAAAACACCAAGTCCAATAATGTCCAATGCCAAATTTGAAAATTCCGCTTCAAGATCCAATTCAATTGTCTCTTGTCCAGACAAGCTCCTTTTCTCTAGAAGGTTTTCAAGTTTCAAGATTGTTCTTTCAGAACAATCTGTAAATACTTTGACCATGGTTTCCAAGTATAACGTGTGAAACCCAGGAGCAATAACTGTAAACAAGATGGTAACAAATTCAATAGGTCACTCTTCCAAAAGCATAGCTCCAATAGGTATCAACTCACTACCAAAGATGCACATATCTTTCAAAGTCCAAATAAAGAAAGATGGGCACATACAAAACTTGTATCTAATTGTAACCATAATATGGCCACATGTCTATATTCCTGTATAGAAGATTGACCCTGTTGTCATTACTGCCTTACTGATGGACCACAAAAGCAATAGGCATACAAATCCTAAAATGGAAGATTTTATTACATTATTTACCATCATAGTGAAACAAAATGTATTTCCAATTATGATCACTAATATGCGTGAGCAATTAATTCCTCATTTAACATTTTCATTGGTGGAACATCAATGCATGAGTCAAGGCAAATCCTAATTCAGATATCTATCTGCATACCTCTTCTCCTTTGCTTCCAAGTGCTGATGTCAGCAGGTATTAGTCCTTTCCCCATTATTGGTTCTAGGATATCAGCAAGAACTCCCTAATGGAAGATATAGTATATTAAGATATGAAGTGTAATTATGAAATGATTTTGTTAATAATAGTTATAATTTCAAGTTGATAAATCATTTCAAGTGTCCTTAATGAGAAATTAGGTTAGTATAGGGGAGAAAAAGATATCTGCTCCAAAAGGAACCATATTTGTCAGGAAATTCAGCAGTCTCTGGTGGAAAACAACGGTTGGTGGTATGGATTTCACACTAAAAGGAATTGAAGTTGATTGCAAATTCAGCAGATAATGGAGGAAATGATAATTGATGAATCAACTATGATATTTTCATGGAAAATTTGTTTGCTGGCTTTGTATGCATAGTTTTATTAATTTCACGTTTCTTCCCTAGTTCCTACATATAAGCAGAAAGCAGTTATATACACAGGAACAAGGGAATGGATTCAGATGAAAATTGAACATACTATGCTATTATCATTTGTTGAGAGAGGGGACAACAGAGAAAAATTATGCAGATCATACCTTGTCATAAGAAAATGTATTTTCACGAAGAATATGTCTTGCAACGATGGGATCTGACACAACAACAAATGCTTTCGGTCCAAAAGCAAGTTTATACACCGGGCCATGCTGTTCAATCAAAATAAATATTAAAAAAGAAAATTATTTGATAAGTAAAATAATTTGCTAAGAGTAAGAAAACAAAAGGCATGCAAACAATGTACAGCATAGAAGAGCACAAGCCTGAAAAAGAAAAACTTCAAAAATTACAGGAATTGAACAAAAAACTGGACCAGCATTCAGAAGCTAGGTACACAAATATATATAATACACTTGGAAACTTACAATACAGGTACAGACTCGGATAGTATATCAAAAAGCAACATAATTATGAAGAATAATGACGTAGCAAATCAAAGCAAGTCCAGTAATCGCTATTTTCATCAGCAGATCAGTTGAAGTGAGAAGCTTGGCTTATGTTTGATGGTCCTTCCTAAAACTTGACATGGTAATATATACAAATCAATCATGTAAAGTGTGTTTGTACTATATTGTATTGTATTAGTAGGGGAGAAAGGAAATGAAGATAAAGAAATGGAAAAGATAGTGGTGAGCTGTTACCCCTCCTCTCGATTTGAACACTAAGGATGGAAAGTAATAATACGAAGGCTTTTTTGTTTGGGTAAGGCAAAGAAAGGAGAAGAATGTAGTGTTTTATTTTGAGAGGAGTAAAAAGCCAAAATTACTATAAGAAAGTGCAAATGAGGGAAACATTAAACTCCTATTTTCTCTTTCCTTCCTAAAATTATGACGTGGGAAGAAAGTACTGGGGCGTTTGAGGGGTTAAGTGTCCCTCCCTCCCTTTGCCTCCTCAAAAATGACATCTTTGAACTTTCTTTCCTCTCATTACAACTGCCCTCCACCACATCAATTCAAACATAGTACCGGGAAACTACAAGCATTACCTCTATAAACCAATCGTACAATGAAAAGAACAAAGGCCGGTCGAACAGATCAGAAACTGCACCTTCAGCAACAGGCATAGAACCTAGACTTCCCCCGCTTAACAAATTAGTGAGTAGGTTACTTGCATTGTCCAGTAAATTCCTTTTTGTTTTACTTTCATCTGTACTAGTTGATTGGCATCTGCAAGCAATTAGTATGATTTCAAGCCAAATCAAAACAAAGGTTCAATGACTTCATTTATTCCTTACCACACCCAAGAAAGAAATCATCTTGCCAAAATAATATACTTGATCTCATTCGCTCTTTTTTCATTCAAACTTCAGGTAAGTGGTTAGCTAATTTAACAGAACAACCCCTTACTGCGCCAGATACTATTTTAAAGACCAAAAAAAAAAGAGCAGAAGATTCCTAACAGATGATATTAAAAAAAAAAAATTAAAAAGTTCAGATACATGCATAAACAGAACTGGGGGACGACATAATTTGGTGGGTTTGAAGTATAAGAAGGAATTCATATGTTTAGTATGTGTGACTTCACATTTAGGTTGGATAGGAAAGGTTATACTTCTACATTTTGCTGGAAATTGGATACTATATAGTGGTGACACTATCAATATCATAACCGATTTGAGGTTCAAGATAAAAACTGTCAAATAACATACCCATTTTACTTGTAACTTCATTTGACAACAAACAAGAAAGAGGAATTTGATTGGAACAACTTCATACCCATAAAGATTTTTGTCAAGCTTAGTTTAAACTTTAAAGTAGTTGACAAATTCACCTAAATCTCTATCATTCAAATTCCCATCAGCCAGTCAGTAACCAACACAAGGATTATACATATATACATGGTTTTTACAACAACTTCAGCAGAGAGATAAAGTATGGAAATGGGGTGGAGATGAGAGGTGAGATTACCTGATAAAAGACCCTTTGGGCTTAGAATTATAGAGATGAGTGATGGAAGAAGAGTGGAATTGACAGTGTCTTGAAGACGATTTATTGGTGGAGTGAAGCAGGCAAGAACTGGTAGTGATAATAGCCATAGCCATGGCCAACTCAACTGTAACTATCTCCCTCCACTCGATTGAGCACAGAGATTACACACAAATAAAACAAGAAGTAGCAAAATTTTTTTATAAAAAAGTAAGACGTAGGTCTTACCATATTATTGATTTATTAAAGTCAATTTATGGTATTTTTAAAATTAAAATAAATTTATTTAATTTTAATCGATACAAATAAATATTATGAATTATCTGAAAATTATAATTAATTTCTAATTTTTATAATTTAGAATAAAATATATCAATTTTATATTTAAAAAATATATCAAGTTAACTTTTTAAAAGACAATAAATCTTAAATTTTGAAATGGAGTAAATACTTCTTTTGTTATTATAAAATAAAATCGTAAAAATTATATTTAAGTCAATTAAACTCATTTTAAACCCTCTTTCTGTTTTGTAATAATTAATATTTAATATTGTATGCTTTCCCTTTCCCTTGTGAAATCATAAATAAAAGTTCAATTCAAATACCAGTAAAAAATATATACCAATGAAAGGCATGAAATGCCGCTAATTTTCATATTTATTTTAGGATTTTAAAAATCATAAAAGTCAAATTGCTTTATTTTCATTATTCAAAAATAAATTCTTTATTTTAAAGAAAATTATATATTATTCAAATTTTTGGTTTTTCATTAAACATACTCCCTCCGTCCCCAAAAAGATGAGATAAAGCATAAATGAAGGGTAAATATATCATTTAATGGAGTCCATTAGTATAAAAAATAAAATAAAAGTAATCACCATTTTGTATAATCTTGTAAAGTCATTAAGAATAAATTTGAAATTTTTTTACACTCTTTCCTCTATTTTTACTTTTTTTAATACGTGTGTACATTGTATTTTACTCATCCTTTTGAGGACGGAGGGAGTAAATTTTAATGAGTGAATTTACCCTCATTTTTTTTATTACTAATATGAATTTTTCTCTAGTTGAACCATTTCAATTTAATGTTTCTCAAAATTGGGATATCTTTGAAATTTTAGATTCTTTTGAAACAACCAAATCTCATAACCTAAAATTAGGTACAAATATTAATTTAGAGTCACAACTGGAAGAGTGTCAATGTTTGGCTAAAATTAAGGTTTTTTTTTTTTTGGAAATAATTCAAAGACTGAAAAAATTTATTGCTCCAAAATATCAGAAACAGCTAACAGAATAATGCTTTAATGAGCATTTTCTAACCAAATTTTAGTTTCGTTAAGTTTTCATTATTCTTATTTATTTATTTTTTGCTCAATAGGAAAATAATACTTTTTCAACTCCACTTCCCATTCTTTTTAATTGGCAATAACTAACAATCACCCAATTTCTTAATCCACCGAAAGGATTTTGAGTTGGGGGATCACTTCAATACTTTTTATTTGAAGGTGGAAATAATAATACTTTCCTGCCGGCCCATTATGTAATAAAATATTCCTTCAAACTCCCCCGGCGGCGAAAGCACTCTGCTGGGCCGACACTGACACTGAGAGATATACATCTAAATAGATAAATCTTATTATAAATCTTATATAGATAGAAATAAATCTTATATAGATAGAAATGAACCTTGATCCGGATCGGTCGCTCAAGATCTTTGGTCTCTACCCGGACCCGATGAAAAAAATGGGATCACTTCTTATGGACTCGTTGAGAATGATTCTGATCTAGTTCATGGCCTATAAAATATGATAAAGGACAATATTATAAAGACAATAAACCCATTGTTACGTTTCCACATCAAAGTGAAATATAGTACTTAATTCTTTTTCCCAGTCTCATTTTGATTTTTTAGAATATTTTAAAATTTGAAATGGAAGTAAATTTATTAATCTTAATCAATACAATTACGAATATTATATATTATCTAAAAATAATATTAGTAATGATATTTATTATTTTTAAAACTCAATAAATAATATTAAATTCAAATTTGAACATCACTATAAAAAGTTAAATTTATATTTTGAAATGAAAAAAAAAAAAATTAATCATTTTTTATTAATAAAACTATCTTTACATAAATCTTAATATTTTAAATTCAGGCTAGTTTTTATATGATTAACTTTGTTACAAGAATGATTTATTTGTTTATTTTGAAACTCCTACTTTGAAGGAATATCTGTACACATAAATAAATTTCATAATCAACACCGATAATCGAAAGCATCACGGAAAAAAAAAAGGTCTTTATGATAAAAAGAAATTTCAAATTCATAAAAGTTACGAGAATCAAACTTGAGAACTTATGTTCTCAAAACGTTAGTACCGTTAAGCATTAGATTAAGCTATTATTGACAATAAATAAAAAAAATTAATTCAAAACAAAAAATGTTAACCATTATACTAAGATTATATTGAAAGTCAAATAAAAAATATCACTATCTTATGAGATACTATTTCTATTCTAAAATTAGAGATATATTTTGACTTTGTATTGTCAATTTGCAAAATTCTAAAACTTAAAATTGATATAATTTCATTCAAGTTTTGAAAACAATAAATATGATAATTAGTAATATTTTATAGTTAATTGATAATTGTTATATTTGTTTGTATTAAAACTAAATAACTTCATATCAATTTTAAATTTTAAAATTTTACGAATTAATTTTAATATATTTCTAATTTTAAAACGAACGAAGTATAATAGTATACAATTGAACTATAAGATCCCTTTAAGTATCTCAATCCTGTTGTTAGTACTTGTCAAATGACATAATATTATGTTTCCAATAATATTATACAATTTATGTTTCGCAATGACTTATTTTAAAATAATTTATAAATTAAAATTTTTTTTGATCAAACAATCTAAAATACTAAAATATATTAAAATTGTAATTTATTACTGAAGATAAAAAGAATTACAAAAAATAAATTCAAAGAATAATTCTTTTAAATAAAATAACAGATAATCGGAAAAAATGGTCAATTGTAATAATGCTAGTAGACAATAAATAAACTCATGAAAGCAGATCTGAATCGTTCTTCAGCATGGCAACAGAAGAACAAGCCAAAATGAAAGCGTCGTATCTAAATATGAATAATCCATCTTCAACGATTTATGTACTGAAAAAAGTCTCACGAACAACACTTAAAGGAAAAAATAAACTCACCTAAGTGAGAATTGGACCTGACACCTAAACGTCACAATGTCTCAGTCTTAACCACTAGAATGACCTATAAGTTCAAATAAATTATAAAAATTATTAAAATAAGTGCAAAAAAGTCTTTATATCTGGTCAAACCCACTTATTTTAAAATGACTTATAAATTATTTTTTGAAAAATAAAAAATTATTACTTCACAAAAAATATTTAAAAAATAAATCACACACAAACACTTAACAAACCGACCAATTTATAAGTCACTCTCAAACAAGTTTTAAAGATTTATTTTTACTCAACATTGACTTCTCAAAAGGCAAAAACTATTGTGGAGTGTAATTGTGAACTTATATCACTGGTGTGAGTTAGATTGACTCCTCTAGAGTTCTCACGGAACTTCAAAATCCAGCTTTTATAGTAGTTGTTATTGTCATCTAGTTTTCGTTCAAACGTGCTAAGGAGTGTCGTGTTAGGCAACATGGGAATTAGGGTGCCCGGGATTTGGCTAATTTAGTGCAGCAGTGATGTTTTAGTTTCCTTATATTTCTCTTTTATCGGATCCTATTTACAGTGATTAATAAATTTAGTATAATATTAAGTGCACAAATTATATAAAAAAAATTATGCAGTAAGATTATAACTTGTATATTAACAAAAAATAGGTAAAACATTTAATAGTAGATTCATTTTTTTATTTTTCTCTTTTTTTTTATATTATTTGTACATAACTTTTTATGTATAGTTTGTATCCATACTATTGCTTATAAATTTATCGCCTTTGGACATTTCTCAAAATATAAAAAAAAAGCTACATTTGAATTATTTATGTAGAAATCAGATTTAGATTCCTTCCGTTATACATTCTCTTTAATTTCATCTAATACACCATATTTTTATAATTTCAAATAGTATAATTAAAATCAACACTGGTCAATTAGTTTATAATATTGAACAGTACTATTGTTTCAAAAATAAAAGTAATTCGACACTTTTTTACCCGATGAATATGTGAATTTTTTATTAAAATTTTAATAATTAAAAATTATTTTAAACTTTTAACGATAAATATATTTTTAGTGATTCTAATTTTTAATAGGATTGATTTTACTATTATCAACTATTTATTAATATATTTTAATTATTATTAATAAAATTATTAAAATAAAAAATATAATATATTAAATAAAATTGAACAGAATGCGTAACGGAAGGAGCCAAATCCAAAACCTCTGGAAACAAGTTGTAAACTCAGCAATTATAAACTACTAGTAATTATTTTTCATTAATAATTCCAAGGAGAGCGTAATGACACGCGAACACATTCCACGTGCACGCTAAAAATAGGTGGAATTTGTAACAAACTAGAAAAATAAATAAAAAACCATAACATTGGGACGACTTCTCCCTTTCTCTCTCCTCCTCTGCTTCGATTTCCCGTTCGGAACTACCGCCGGTTTTCGTGTTTCAGTTCAACACCCCTCCGCCGGACCGGCAATGACTACTCTCTCACTCTGTTCAATCTCCGGTGGCGGTCATACCTTAGCTCTCTCCACTTTCTCTGATTCTTCAATTTCGATTTTCAGTCCTAAGAGCAAAAAACCGAGGAGGAGAAGAAGGGCGTCGCCACTAACGGCGGCGCTAGTGGAAGCGACACGCATTTCTTCACATTCAAGTAGTAATAATGGCGCCATCGTCCCAATTCTGGACTCTTACTCGATTCCCTCTTCTTCCCGGGATCGGACTGAAGATATGCAAGCTGAGGCCAGAGCCATGGCCCGAGCTGCTAATGCGTCTGTATATAGCCCTCAACTTCTTTCAATGAAATATGGGTCTCGCCCATTTAAGGTTTTGCGAAGGGCCTTTCGAATTCTTTCTGGGGTTGGTTCGTTTGCCTTCACGCTTTGGGTGGACCAGTTGCAGGGTCAGCTCGATCGAAGGAGAAGATTGAGAGCTGTTGAACTGAGGAATATTTTGACGGGATTAGGGCCTACTTTTGTTAAAATTGGGCAGGGATTATCCACTAGGCCTGATTTATGTCCACCTGAGTACCTTGAAGAGCTTTCTGAATTGCAGGTACCTTTTTTTCGGTTGATTTTTATGTATGTTTTGTCACTGAAATCAAATTTTGGTTTATTGTTATATTGCAAATAGTAAAAATTAATGCTTTATCAAACAAGAGTGGTGAAAGATAAAATTTTGTTACTTTGGGACTTATGAATGTCATCAATTGGTATGAGTTTAAATTAATTAGTTGTCTTTTTCACAGTTCAGACTCTTTTTAATTTGGCATTGAGAAGAAGCTTTACATATTCTTGATATTTGCTCAATATAACTAAGTAACAGTTCTATTAGTTTCTGAGGTCATCTGAATAAATTTAATAAAGTTGTCGTGCCTGGTTTCTTTGAATACACTACCAACTGATTATTTGATTCTGCGTGAGCACAATTTAAGGAGTCAATTTCCTTTGAATGACTGATTGCTTATGGGTTTGGTGCTCTATTGGAAGCATACAAAAAAAATCCAACTGGTATGTTTTTTATCCATACGTTTGTAAGAACTCTAGTGAGAGCTAGTGGTTCATGGAGGTTGGGTTATCTCCATTTAATTGGATGAACAGAATGTGTTGATATTAATATTAGGGAAACACTTTCACTGTATTTCTGCACTTTTAGCCTGGGAATAAATACTTTAAACCTCTTGCATGTTGCTTCCTACCATATAAGCCACTTATTCTTGGAAATCTGAGAAGCTCTCTCTTTGTCTCCCCATGAGCATGCAGTGGAAAGTAATCTGAATGTAACAACAACAATCATACAAGCTTGTAGTGATTTGTATTCATTTATTTCTACTGGGGCTGTACTATGGTTGAACCATATTATGCCAGTATATTTATGTTCCTCTTTGTCAAACATGACCGTATTAAAGGACGAACCATTTAACACACGCATCAATTGATGAGGATAAATGTAAAGGTGCTAAAAAATGATGAATTGATTATGTCTGACCTAGTTTTACATTGGGATCTTAGTTGCATTGACACCAATGTCACCAAACCTTGAAACTTCCACTTATCAGCTCTAGATTGGAGGATTGATGCTGCGTTCTTTATTTTCGTGAGCACAAAATGACGCAGGTTCTGTAGTGACAGTGCGAGATAATGAAATATATGTCCCAGTTAAAGATTTACATACTGCCTGTTAGAAGTAGGGATTATTTGCTTATACATTTCTTACTGTCATTTGATGACTGAGCAGGATGCTTTGCCGACATTTCCGGATGCAGAGGCACTTTCATGCATTGAGAGAGAGCTGGGTCTTCCACTTGATTCTATATACTCGTCAATATCTGCATCACCAATTGCTGCAGCTAGTCTAGGCCAAGTTTATAAGGCTCAGCTGAAGTACTCTGGGCAGATTGTTGCTGTGAAGGTGCAGCGACCGGGTATTGAAGAAGCTATAGGACTAGACTTCTACCTGATAAGGGGTCTAGGACACCTCATAAATAAATATGTTGACATAATTTCCAGTGACGTTGTTGCTCTTATAGATGAATTTGCTCGTAGAGTTTATCAAGAGCTCAACTATGTGCAGGTAAGTGTCCCATCATGGTTTTCACCCTTTCAGATGAAGCATATGTACCGTGGCTTGTTTTATGCTTTTTGCTATGTTTACTTATCCTAGGTGAAGTAGAAATTAAATCTTTGGTAAGTTGTACAAGATTCTCTTAGTTTGAATGTTAATTTTCACAGGTCTATGCAGGAGGGGCAGAACGCAAGGAGATTTAGAAAGTTGTATGCTGACAAAGCAGATGTCCTTGTACCGGATATCTTCTGGGATTACACTGGTGCGAAAGTTTTGACAATGGAATGGGTTGAAGGTGTCAAATTAAATGACCACGAAGCCATTGAGAGGCAAGGTTTGAAAGTTTTGGATCTGGTGAACGCTGGTATCCAGTGCAGTCTTAGACAGCTACTTGAATATGGGTATTTCCATGCAGATCCTCATCCTGGAAATCTCTTGGCGACTCCTGATGGAAAGCTTGCTTTTCTTGATTTTGGAATGATGAGCGAGACTCCTGAAGAAGCAAGGTCTGCGATCATTGGTCATGTTGTTCACCTGGTTAATCGGGACTACGAAGCTATGGCTCGTGATTACTATGCATTAAATTTTTTGTCCCCTGATGTAGATGTTTCTCCAATTGTACCTGCACTTCAGAACTTTTTTGATGATGCACTTAATGCAACCGTGAGTGAACTCAACTTCAAAACGTTAGTGGATGGTCTGGGTGCTGTACTGTATCAATATCCCTTTAATGGTGAGATGCTTCTGTTATTCCATGCTTATTTATCAATAACCTGTTAATGTTCGTTCACGTGCGTGTTTTAAGAAAACTTCTTTCACATATGGTTTTGCATAATAGTATTAAACGTTCCGAAAATAAATAAATGGCAAAATGACTATTGCAATTTTAGCCAATGGACCCATGTAGTCTAAACTTCTCACCATGACTTCATGAAGCACTTCTGTTATAGCTGAACAAAAAAGCTGTACATAATAATAACTGACTTCAATTGTCCACTGTGCATCTGACATTAGTTTCTTGACTATCAACTTTTTTGCAGTCCCAGCTTATTATGCATTGATATTGAGATCATTGACTGTTCTGGAAGGTTTAGCCCTGTATGCTGATCCTAATTTTAAGGTGCTCGCTGCTTCATATCCATATTTTGCCAAAAGGCTTCTCACAGATCCGAATCCATATCTCAGAGATGCTCTTATTGAATTGCTATTTAAGGATGGGAGGTTCAGGCATGTATTTCAACTTGTCATAGTATTATTATGTTTCTTATCTGAATTGCATGAAGTCTACTTGTTCTGTGGTAATGTCTGAATCTAAGTTCGTACTCTTGCTTTTCCCCAGGTGGAATAGACTTGAAAACTTGCTTGTCCAGGGGAAAATGGATAGAGATTTTTCAGCAAAGGATGCACTGCAACCTGTGCTAAAGCTATTGTTGGGTCCAGATGGTGAAGAGCTCAGGGCTTTAGTTATTAAAGAGTCTGTCCGTGTTGCTGAAGCTGTTGTGTTCGGCTCAATGATTGATACATACAACTCTATTCCTAGTCCTTTGAAGAACTTTATTTTCAATAACAATGCAATTAGGCCTTCTGTATTGAGCGATGCCGAACAGGAAAGCTTGATGGATCTTAGACAACAAGTAGTTAGAATTTGGGGGCTTCTACAGTCCTCAGAAAGTTTTGATCCTACCCTTTTGCAGCCCATTTTACAGGTAAGAACTTCTAATTAATTGTATCTTGTTGTTATTGTATTATTTTTGAGTGGAATGGGGCAGGTAAGCATGGGGTTGCCATTCCCCATTCCCGTATACTTTTTAAATTGAACCCATCCCTGCCTACCCCGTTTATAAACAAATAGCTGGGTTGAGCGGGTCCCCTATCGGATTGGTTATCTAATTTTTTCATAATTGTTTATATTTTCTTTTAATACATTTACTTTAAAATGGTTTTAAAATCTACACTTTATTTATAACATAACAACATGACCAAAAAAATCAACTGTAAGATTTGTAACATTCATAAAAGTCTAGAATATAAATAATGATGAAGTATTACCATTTGCATAAGCAATATATTCTTAAGATAATTCTAAAGCCTAACTAAATTATGTTTTAGAATTCCTTAAGCTTATTTATTTAGTATATTATATACGTATTTTATATGAATAATTTATTTGAATGGGGCGGGGCAGGGTTAAGCAGAGTGGGGGGATGCTTACGTCCTCAACTTGTTTGCGGGTTGATTTTCCCCCCATTACGGTCTTTACATCTAATCTTAGTTGTCTTCTTTTGTTCCTTTTATTTTGTATATTTATGTGTATCTTTTATTTACGTGCGGCACCATTGGGGATAAAAGGCGTAGTTGAGTTGAGTTGTGATACCGATTTTAAGCCTTGCCAAAACACATTTATAATTACGCTTTCCATATATTTTTCAATTCTCAATATATGTATTATACTTTCTAATTATATTTTTCAGTAGGACGGGGAGTGCATGAGTGAAAGCAAAACCATGATTCATGGCTTTTGCCAAGTTTTTTTTATTATAGATAGTATCCAAAGCATTTCAATGGGGTTTTGAGAATCAAATCCTTGTTATTTACATACATTGTTTGAGTGAGTCTGTAAATGCTTTAAGAGTATTAGTGGTAATATGCAAGTGAATTTAGGTGGTTGCAGTTTGGGGAAAGTAATTAGGCACATACTCTTTGAGTAAAATGAAAGTGCTCAGTTTGATTCTTTTCATTTTCAAAACTAACTCCCAAAGCATTTCAATTGCAGGTCCTTCAAGAACCTGAGGCACGCAGTATTGGGAGGCGTGTATTTGGTGGAATCACACAACGTTTTGCAGCTCGCTTACTGCAACAAGTTCTCCGGTCTCCAACAACAGTTCCTACAACAACTTTGTAGCTGTTCTAATCAACTCCCGAGTAAGCCAATTCTTTTAATATTCTTGGACATGGAAAATATAGAATTAGCACATACAGTGATAAGAGAGAAAAGGATAGGCAAGTGTATCACAGGGTTTAGGATAACATTGTGTAGACATGAATCAAAATTGAAATCCGGTTCTGTTTAGCTTTGCCAATTGTAAGTATTGTTCTCCACAGCATTCAAATTAGTACTTTCCCCAAGCAAAGGTTGGGTTTTTGAACAAATTTAATGGTCTCTACTTTATTTAAGAATGTGATCAAAAATACTGAGATCGCATGTGATCAAGAATGCTTTGATCGCAGTTTATGCAAGCACTGTATGATGTCTGTCTACGCATTAATATTTTTTTCATGGACTTTCATACTGTCATCAAAATCATCATGTGGATTAGAAGTTAAGAATACTCAATTGGGTAATTGAGAGGGAAACAAACTGTTGACGAATCTTGGTATTTAATGCAGGCTAGGCTAGTAGCCTGTGCATATTATTTTTGACTAACCGGTTTTGAAGTAGAAAATGTGACAAAAGACTCTAGCTGGACATCCAGTCAGTTTGATTTCCAACCCTTTATAGTCTCTAGACAGATTCGACATTCAAATTGAATATCTGCAAGTTCTTTATTTATAATGTCCAAAGGTTGATAAAAATTGAGCTCTGCAATACCTATAAAAAAATAGTTAGCATTTTTTTTTTTGGGTTGGCAAAATAGGTTAGAAACCACAGGTCAACCCAAATTAGATATCTATATCTATTTGGGTCGGATGCCTATTTTGTAGTTTGACCTATATTTTAAAAGACAATTGGGTGCATGTGTTGTATATTTCCACTGTGTCACATTAAAATATCAAATATCAACTATACATTTTCGTAAAATTATTCAGTCTTATTTATTCTCTTGCGTATAACTAATAAACAATTGTACTTTTTTTTTCTTTAAAAAAAATTGTACTCTTCTTAACAGTTACAATTTATTTGATTTATGTATTCCCCCCCTCCCCCAACATTTAACAACAATAAATATTGAATTCAACTTAGCATCCCCTAAATTAATTTCCTCACTAAAATTGTGTTATATTTAATTTTAAAATTTTTATTCAGTTTCTCTGTTTGATTTTTACACACATTTTATCTCTAACATTTATGTCCTATCATGCCACTTTCACTCTTTTTCTATTTACTCATTATTTCTATTTAAAAAAATTTCATTCACTTTCTCACTCTAAATTTTCTTTTTTCTTTATACAAATTTTAGAGAGAGATAGATGGTATATAAATAAATTTAGATTTTTTTTCCTTCTCTAATGCTTGATGGAGTAATTTATCATCTCCGTTCCAAATAGAGAATCAATTTTGATATTAAGTTGAGGCATTTTCAGGTTTAAAGTTGATATTAATACATATTAATTTTAATCAATATAATTATAGAAATTATAAACTATTACTAATTACAATATTTATAAGTTAAATAAATCATACTAATATTGAATTTTCAAAACATCTCAAATTGACTTTAACCGATATTCAACTTCAGTGTACGACCAAAAATTCATAAATAAAAAAAAGAAAAAAAGAAAAAAAAAATATCTTAGTGACAAGTAAATGTATAGGAGGATAATACACTTCTGTCTTTTATATAATTCTGCAGTTTTGAAATTGAATACTCCCTCCGTCCCAAATTAATTGCTTTTCTAAGACTTTTTTAAGTCAAATTGACTATTTTTAAAATTAATAATTAAGCATATATAAATATATTTCTAAAATTATAAAAATTGAAATTAGTAATAAATTGTATATACTTTCTTTTGGTTATAATATCTTCACCTATATGTTAAGCAAAAATAGTAAAAAGATTAGTTTTAAAAATAGTCAATTTGACTTTAAAAAGTCCTAGAAATGCAATTAATTTGGGACGGAGGGAATATAGCATAAGGATATTAGACAGTTACATAAATTCTTCTTTCTTCTGCTGCTCTGGCCTCTGCCTTCAATTAATAATGTAAAACAAGAATATATACCTAACTATATAACAATATTATTATTACACAATTAGAAAGCTAAAACACAATTCAAGAAGCTTACTATGGGTGAAAGGTGAAGAAATTATTTCACCACATTCAACAGAGATTTCGGGCGCTTATTTACCAATACAGAAATGGCCTTAACTAGCTCTTCCTTAATCATGAAAAGTACAGAGGCTGCAAAGACACTTTGTACTATCTTGGTGCTCATCCCCTTATAGAAGCTGGAAAATCCTTCATACCGTATCATCTTTATGATTGCGTCAAGAGTACCTGTGCCCCAAACAAAAAAATAAAATAAAAAAAAATAAGGCGGCATCTCTTTTTATGAAGGAATAGAATGTATCCTCACAGTAGAAAGAGAATTTTAGCGGAACAGTTTCTTAAAAATCAATTTCTTTTTGCTCTTATTTTTCCATTTCTCGAGGACTAAAATATATCAATAAGAAAAAACATCGGCATTGTGAATGAAAGAGTGAAAGCCAGAAGAACTTTAAAGATGTAGACTGAACCGATAATTAAGGATATAAGCATGGTTGTCGCAAAGCATGCACTAGTGAGTTTTCCTCCCTCTTTACACTCATTTTTTCCTTCACTAATTACTATTAAAAAATATAGATTATTTTCTCTAATAAAATATATTGCTTACTTTAAAAACTTAATTTAAAATTGAGAAAATGCTGATGAGTCAGACAGTGAGGGCTGTGTGGTTTGGTGTTTGTGGTAAGGGTTGATGATGGTGAATCTAGGAGAGAAACATAGAAGATGAAAGCAAAAGAATGCGCAGATCAAACGTGACCCAAGTGTAACAAATTGCATATAAGAAGCAAGATGTAAAGATGGTAATTTTATTGATGAATTTGAATAAAACCAAACTGATAATTTGAAAACACGTATCTGATAGCGAACCTGAATATCTTAATGACATGTTCCCACCAATATCTTGTTTTGCTTGAAGCCTTGACTGCATGGTCATCCACAAGAATGCAAACAGAAAGGAACTTGTAAGCAAATGTCACATTAATATATATATATATATATATATATATATATATATATAAAGACCGTCATATTCTGTATTGTCCAAAGATCAAAATAGGCACCAAAGTTAAATTTGGTGCAATGAAGTCAAATTTATTTGTATTATTTTCTCCAATCCCGTTAGGAGTTTGTACTTTACAGAACAAACAAGGAAGTCCATATAATAAAATTAAGGAATATCTAGACTCGCAAAATATCTTATGTTATGTAGGACAGCAGCAGATAAGTTGAAGCAGTGAACCTAGAATTTTCTTATGGTGGACTGTTGTTCTAGAAGCAACGTATCTCAATAAAACCTCATTGCAACTACTTTATCTACAACCATATAATACCTATTCGCTAAATTATTACATCTTTCTTCAATATCAATTCATCTCACTCAAGTCCTCCCTTTCCACTAGCAATATCATGAATAGTGAATTGGTGATGCATCACGCACCATCCTTTCTAATCATACTGAAATTGATCAAGGGCAGAGGGAAAATATCTTTACGTGATGCTTTTATGGATTTACTGGTGTAAACAATTGGGAAAATATTCATGTTCAAGTCTTTTATAGGTAAACAAAAAGTAAGAATAAGGAACTTCAACTGGAGCACTGTTCAGAAACTGCTGACAGTACCGAACAACAGTGGTTGGGGGATTTTGCCAGTTTTATGTTGCTAGGGCTGTAAGGAACAGTAAAGCTTTGTAATAATTACCAAATTGTGGGAATATAATGATATCCCCCATGAGTTATTAGAAACATACCTACCAGATTCATATTTTACCCGATCCTCAAGTTCTACCCCGAATAGGAAAAAGAGT
This sequence comes from Aralia elata, assembly GCA_034770075.1. Lineage (NCBI taxonomy): Eukaryota > Viridiplantae > Streptophyta > Magnoliopsida > Apiales > Araliaceae > Aralia > Aralia elata. Next base: position 5,358,951 of record CM068385.1, on the reverse strand, counting down.
GGAACTGTAGAGTCCCAAAAAAATTGGCTTACTCATATGTAGAGTTGAAAAAAATGATATCCAAATCTGATATCTAGGTAAATTGTAGGAAACTAGTTAAAAAGGGAGAAGATAGAGAAGAACTTCATGCAATCCCAGGAAAGAATAATTTTTATTTTTATATTTATTTTTTCCTAAGTCACAGGCAAAGCATAGTTGGTGGAAATTGTTTGTTAATTATTCTTTTTTAAAATGATGAGGATTACATAGCTTTATGCCTTTATATAGACTTGTTAGAATATGTTAGGTGGGAAAACATGTTTCCATGTTTTCCTCCCCATGTTATCCTCTCCATGTTGGTTTTCTTGCTGGTCCTTGGCTGTTTTTCAGCTTTCTTCTTTGATGCACCATATTTGCTATGCTTTCTTCCCATATGTTACCCATTGTTGATGTCTCTTCCAACATGGAATCCATTGTTGATGTCTCTTCTAATATGGTCCCGGGTCTGAATTGGTTAGAATCTGCAACTATGTTGTTTGCATCTTTCTGATTTTTTTTCCTTTCTTTTTTTGTCCTCCTTTTTTGTCAAATGCACTTTATTTTGTCCTTGTTATATAAAGCTGCATTTGAGGGGGAGATATATGAGATATGAGATATGAGGTATGAGATATGATATGGTCTAGGTTGCATGAGGGGTAGTTCATGCTACGTCATGCTCATTTGCAGCCGTATGGTTTTTCGCTTCGCTTCGGTTTGTTCTTTGTTGGCTTGTGCAACTTGGGTCTCACATGGGAGCAACATTGGTTCTCAGCGTTGGTTGCTTCTTGGTGATTCCAGCTCACTTTCCATGGCGCTTTCCTCATGTTCTTCAGCTGCTTGCTAGTCATGATGGCTCCTTTATGTTGTTGCAATTTTTTCTTCATATTTTTGTCAAATGCACTTTAGTTTGTCCCTTCTATGTAAAGTTGCATTTGAGGGGGAGTGTTAGAATATGTTAGGTGGGAAAACATGTTTCCATGTTTTCCTCCCCATGTTATCCTCTCCATGTTTTCCTATATTGTGTGCTATCCTATTTCCTATATAAACCAATGTAATGCTATGTAAATACAACAAGAATTAGAGAGTAATATTAGATAATGAAATTATTCCTATTCCTTATACTTATTTGTTCTATTACATGAACACTCTTAGACTCTCACTTTCAACAAGACTTGTAATACTACTCAACTAAGTAAGAATTGGACTTTTATTTGGTAACTAATGATTTAAGGTTAAAAAATTATTTTAAAAAATAATTGAACTTTTAAAAACTACATAGAAACTTACTAAAACAATATTCAAGGATCCCATCATAAACTAATAAAGTAAGACCTATGGACCGTTATTACGACAGTCATGCAAATTTATAATTATCAAAATAACCTTGATTCTAAAACCATAGAACTGATATAGACTGGCCAATAGCATAGTAACTCATAAATAACTACACTCAGACTACTTAACAAATAACTCTATCATTAGTAGTCTCAAGAGGGGTTGGGTATGGAAAAGAAGCGTATCTTCAAATTTCACTCTTCCGTAAGGATTGTGTTTGAGCCCTTATTTCTGCCATCCTGCATGTTAATCTTTGCTCTCAAAATTTGCATTTCACCCATAATTATACTATCAATACTTTGCCCTTCTACTGCCACCTATTCGGCTATTCTGTAAAGCATAGAAGAACCACCATTTTCTAAACCTTCACTTCCAGCTTCACAAATACAAGAAATCACGAATACCTAGCAGTTACTCCATTTAACCTAAATCCATAAGAATGATTGATGTTATGGTCTATATATTCAGGTTTTGACCTACATATAATTAACCTTACTGCTTCTAGAACTCCTCTCGAAACTTCTACTTTTGTCTTAGCCCCTGTTTTAAAGTTTGTTTCCTAAATCCTAAAGCCATGAGACCCTATCATAGTATCACTACATTTCAAACTCGAAAAGTTCAAGGGAAGGGAAGGAAGGGAATGGAAAGGAAAAGGATAGAAGAAAAAAGATAATTAACAGAAAACCTTCTTCATGAATACAAGTCCACCAATCTATACTCTTAAAAAAGCTAACACTAATTATAATATTATTGTTAAGTTTAATGGACTGCTGAAGCAGTTTTGATAATTTTTTAGTTTACGTTTTCCTTTCTTTTCAGTCTCACTCTCGGAGTACCAAACAAAAAGCCTAAAAGGCCTTTCAACAAAGGGATGCTAGGGAGCAACACTGATAAGCTTTTGCACTGCTACGGAGCAACTGTGATAAGCTTTCGCACTGATAGGGAGCAACTCTGATTAGCTTTCGCGCTGCTAAGGAGCAACTCCGACAAGCTTTTGCGGAAGGGTTTGGCAAGTTCATCTATTGTTGAAAGGCATTAAGAAACACCTTTCAAGGATATCTTTTACAAGAGATAAGTAGAAGCTAAGTAGAATTGCTTTACCTTAACAACCAACAATGGGTATGTTGCAAGAGTAGCTCCAAGTTTTGCAATGGCTCCCAATAAGAAAACCTAATCATGTGAAAGAGTATAAGTTAGAATAACGAAATTTGACAAGGCCACCATTTTATACACTATCGTATTTGACAAGTGGGTTCCCTATTCCATATTGGACAAATGATTTTCTATCAATTCGAGAGTGGTTTAATTTAGGAAAAAATAGACTAGCGGTTTTTTAAGATCCATGTCCATTACCATACCTGAGTAGCACTGTAACAATTTATATCTCCCAAAACTTGGTACATCAAAAACTATAGGGGAGTTAGAGCCATGAATTGAGCTGATTACAAAAACAATAATGGAGAAATTATTAAGATGGTTTTGCAAGTCTACTAGCTAGACAGGGTTTACCTCCAAAGCAGTTACAGTTTTTGAGCCTTGTTTATTAGCTGCACGTTTAGCCCTTAAACGCTTTAAGGAGCTCTCGTAAATCATGAACTGAATCGATGGATTGCAAACCTGGCACATCACTGTCATCACTATACCAGCAGTAACTTAATATCACACTTTAAGCTGATTTCAACAAAGAATTTAGCACGAACCATGATAAGTGTTGGGATGATGCCTTTCCAGAATCCAGCAATTCCTGCTTCATTATAAACCTCGCTTGCCTGTCATGGCACATCAATACATACAAGCAAATACAATAACCCCCAAAAGAAGATTGATCATACAATAACCAACAAAATGTCTATTATAAAAGAAGCGAAGCTCTAGAGATAAATAACATTAACAAATAGCTGCATGTGTTGATTTAAGCATGTATTTTCTCTTGAAAGCATAATTGCACGTATGTTCTGTTCGTTTCCACATAGCTAGAGTGGCCTCAGGTTTTTGTTTTTTCTATCTTTTCTAGTGGCCTTGGGGATCTTTTTATGCTTTTGATGCCATTTTTAAAATTTTCGGTGCACTATGCATGTTCAGATTCAAACATCTTGTGACCCTTCTTTATACGATACATGAAAAATAATAGATTTGAAAGGACTGCAAGAAATGAAATGTCACAATATTGGCAAAGTGATGGAAAAGAAAGAATATCTTTTACGTATCTGCCTAGCTTGTCAACTTTTGGAGAAAGTGTACCCACAAGCACACATAGGTATATACATTCGACACCTTTTCCATATAAGGAAACAAGCAGAAACCAGATGAAACTCAACAAGCTAATGAAATTACATATGAATACACGGAATGGATTAAGTTTCGAACCATTCGGCACAATGCGATGCCCAAATTATTTCTGCACATCATTTCATCATAAATCTGATTGATGGTGCCAATTTATTAAAAGAAAATAAAATTTATGAATTGCCTTTCTAATGCCAAAAAAAAAGTATTTGCATGCAAAAAAAATTACATACAGGAATATTATCATGGAGAAAACTTAAACAATAAAAACACCAATTCTCTAGATTACCAAAAATTTAAAAAGTAAAGAATACCAACCGCATGCAATGTTCCATAGGGATGAGGTTTTATTGAATCAAGTTCAGCCAATTTTTCTTGTAAAGAAGAACCTATCAAATTGCTTTCAGAAGCTTCCCTTGTTAGAGCTTCCTTCTTTGCCTCCAATGTTTTCCTTTCTGCTTGAGTATGTGTCTAAATAACAACATTAAGTAGTCCATCAGATCATTGATGCATTTAAAGACAAAGGTACATTCAATCACGGGCATCCTGCAGTTTAATATCAAAACATTTATAAAAATAAAAAAGAAAGGTAAATCCAATAAAACTGCCAAGCCCATGTCCCATGAGGTACGTGAAAAAGGAGCAAAAATAAATATACAAGATAAAACCCCCATAGAGTCTCCACCCAAACATAGATTATGCACACACCCTGCTTAGAACATGTAGATATAACTAAGAACCTAAACCCCTATTTAAAGAAAAAAGAAAAATCAACAAAAACTGAGACCGAAACTTAACATCAACCGGGAGCTCTGTCCTTTGAAGCATGCTCAATTCCTCTCTTCTAAGAGACCGCATCAAGCATAATAAAGAGGCTGCATTCCAAGGTTTCTGCATTTGCTTTCCAGCCTGGAAGCCATACAACTGGACCATACACATACAACCAACAAAACCATTTACAGTGATAGAAACGTGGCCACAAAGTCTCCTGCCCATAGTTTTACATATACTGTTAACGCGGTGATGCGGGGTGAATTGGATGTCGTCATGTTGCAGTGACACGGAGTGAATTGATTATCGAGCAAAGCATATTGGCCGCACGCACCAGAGGCGTGAATGCTTTCTTTTCTTTTTTAACCAATTCAGACCTAATCGAAAGTTAACTCTATGAAATATTTACTCATGCAACGCTTATATATGACTTTATCCAATTAAACATATAATGTCAGTATAGTTATGAATATTTAACTTTCAGATCACTATATTGAACTTTTCAAAGTAATTTTTTTGATACGTAATTCAAGCACCAAATATAACTTTTCAAAGTATTTAGTACTAATAGAATTAATGACAAGAATTTTAGAATACAATATTGTAAACAGATGAATGTCAATATATTACGATTTTACAAATGAAAAGAAGGAGATTAGAGTATAAGAGAAAAATACAAGGAGGGCACTAAATGGGTGAGAACTGCAAAGCAGAATATTGGGGAGAAAGTGATTTTGGAGAGGAACGGTTATATTGGCCAGTATGGAGCCATATTGGTCCGACATGGTCCAATATGACACCAACACCATATGTCATTTTAGTTCTCACTGCTATATAGGGATGTGAACCAGTAACCAAAAAGCCCTTATCGGTCGATATGGAGCATTGCAGTCAATATTTAAAACTATGTTCTTGCCATGTATCAATGAAGAAGCGTATAATCTCAACCAGTAGTTCCATTCTCTTGAAAACACAGCACCAACACCAAAATTTTGCTTCTCCATTTCAACTTACAAATTGTCAAAATACATCCAAGTCCCCATCCCCCCCCCCCCACTTTTTCCCCGTGAAAAAAAAGAGCAACAAACAAAAGACTCTTAACCTTCCGAATACTGTTTCAGGAATTACCATGTTAGAGTATCTGTTAGATGACTAAGTGGCCAAATTTGATAAAGAACTGGATGTATTTTCATCCCTTCCATATAAGTCTCCTCTTAGCCCCAAGGGGGTTTGCCCTTTTAAGTTCAACCAACTCTATCTACTGGTTTTGAAACTGTCTTATAAATCAAGGATTCTGAGCTGGCCTACTACGCGAATGACAAATCCCAACATTAAGCAGCTAGATGAATAATACGGGAAATGTGTCACATGAAGACGAGTCACCACACTAAAAATCTAGCCAGAAGTGCACAATCTGGCAATTCTCAAGCACAAATTTGATATTCTTGCTGAGATGGACCACGTGTGAGAAATAAAAATGTACATACTATCATTGAGGTCTTAATAGAAGCCCACAATAGGCCAGGCAATACTAACTTTGACCTTCCAAAACACTTCCAGATTCCACTTGATACAAAACACTCTAGATAACCCTAGCCATACACAATGGATAAGCAAATGGTCCACACTAGATCAATGATGCCTGGAATTATCATTTTAAAGAGGTGAAGTAAGAGTGCATCAAAGAATATACATATTGATATTGCTTATATACTAGACAGTTTACAGATAATTCCGGACATAGATACAGTGTACCGCGATAAAAAGTATTTGCTCAGAAACTGGTTGCTCCATAGTGACATATGGTATATGACTGACAAAAACTATCCTGTAACCATCTTGTAAACCCATTAACCTTTCCCAAACGGAATATAGTGATGTAATCTCAGAAACATACATATGTAACGCTAACGACCTTCATTTCCTTCATATGAAAACAAGTCAACAAATTTTCATAACTAAAATGTATTCATATGTTATTACCGACAATTAGGAATCTTTTACTAACAGAATAACTGCTAAATATGTGAAAGGTTTTACCAAATTCATGTAACTAATACTGTAAATAAAAATGAAAACAGAAAAACAAAAGTCACCTGCATGCGAGTCACGAGAACCCATATTGGGTTTGTCAGCAATACATTCAGCGACCTGCAAATAAACCCTTTGCAGTAAGATATGAATGCAAGCAAAATGTATTTGTGGCATTGCAATGCGGATTAAACTAAACCTTGCACAAAACAAAATCAATTAAAAGTAAGTTATCACTAATATGATTGTTAGACAACATTGCTTAACCCAAACCACAGTCAATGAAGCTCTCAAAGATGTCTTAACACCTTAAACACAAAATAAATATGAAATTGAGATCTGTTCATATTTTGGCATCATATAAATGGATTGCTAACCCGGCTAGAGCTGCCACAACAAGCCAAGAAAACATGCCCACTGAGCCATCCCCACGTCCTTTGATTCTATTGGCAACTGCAATGGCCTCAGCTTTGTTTTTGAAAACCTGATAGAAATAGTAATATATTCCCTGAAAGAATCAAAAAGATAAAATTAGATAAAAGCAAGAAGCCAAGTTGTTGGAATCAAACATGTTGAAAAAAGTGTTTGGAAGTGCTCATTAAAGAACATGTTACTAAACTTTAGTATATTTAGAGGAATTGTGTCAAGTATTATTAGGCCTTTCAATAACTTCAAAATGGTTAGCACCAAATCAACATCAGAAACACGGGAAACGGTCCCAAATTACAAGACTAAACAACCACCTAGACATCCCTCAACAGATTAGTCACAAAATAATGGTCACTCTTTGCTAGGTGATATAATTAAAGTGAAATACGTATATATCCTTAGAACTCTTGGACAAATACACTATTATCCATCCACAACTAACCATTGCTTTCAGGAATTCAGCAATCTCTCAAATCCGTGATACCTACTATGGCATAGAAATTGCAAATTGGAAGAACCTCCGATATATTTCAATTGATTGACAATATGCAAACGTATATACTGATATACACGCTTAATCCATTTCCAAAATCATCCAAATACTAGTATAAGATAAGTATTCAGGTACCAAACATCCGAGCTAGATTTGTACTTCAATTCTCGTTTCCGTCAATTAATAGAGGGATTTAAATTATATAATCCATCTGAAGTCTAATGGAATAAACAAGTGCTGAAAAATTTATCTAGGTCTACCAACTCACCAAGCTTAACCCAATTTAAATTGCGATACAAGTACAACATTGAATTCCTCAAACAAGAGGAGTAGGATTATAAATTTTGTTTATCATCCTTGCAGACCCTGATCTCGTCTTTGTGTATGCACACCGAAAACAAACATACAAACAATTTTTTTATGCACAAGGAACACAAACAAAAAAGTATAAAAAGAAACGAACTAGTGAAGCAGCAACTCCTAGTAGGGAAGGCTTCAGGCCACTGTATAGTCCTCCTAATCCTTCGGTTCTTACTACCTGAAAACCGAAAAAATGGCTATATAACTTTTGGCGCAAAAATAAATTTTGGGGCAGCTAAAAAGCGAAATAGATGAATTCCGGAATGGTAACCTGGACAATTTGAAGAAGCGTACCGCGTGCAGGAGGAGAACTGGGAGGGGCCGATGAAGAAGAACCCGGAACTTTCTTGGCAATTCTCTCGGTTTGCTGCCGCGTATTCACCTACATATTGAAGCGCAAACAAATGTTGATAGGTTTGCAGTTGCTCTTAATATCAGAATCAGAAATTGAAGTATTGAAAATCAATTCGGTTCTCAGTTTATACCGTTTGGAGAGGGTAAGTGATGATTTGAGCGATGATTCCGCCACCAGCTCCCGCCAATCCATTCACGACGGCGTTTGACATCGCCACCCACCACCGCCGCCGCCGCCGTCTCCACCAACTGCTTAATTCCTTCCGTTCTTTATAGCAACTGTTTCACTCTATAAATAAACTACGTACTTGAAATTCCCCACCCAAAAAGGGACAATATATTTCTAAATAAATACTCCTGTCCTGCTGTGATATGATTATCTTGAAGTGGTGACCACGCTCAGGCTCAGCGAAACCCCCTCCTTTTTTCTTTTTACCTTCTTATACTTGAAGAAATTCATACAATTCCTCACAAAATTGACTTTTAGATTTCTTCTTCTTTTAGAAGCTAAGATTTGTTAAGTGGTTAGGAATTAGGATATACCAGGGGGATAAAACAAAAAATTTAAAACTAAATTTTAAGGGCATGTTCGGGAATGACTTGTTTTTTTTGACTTAAAGTTAAAATTTTAGTAGATTTATAAGTTAAAATTTTAGTAGATTTATAAGTAAAAGTGTTCATGACTTATAAGTTAAAATAAATATAAAGATTACTAAAATGTCCTTCAATATAAAGAACATTAAAAAAATAAAAAAGGGTATTTATGTCATTTCATAGTGGTTGACCAACTTTAAAAAAATGACTTATAAGTCATTTTTTTTAAGCAGCTAAAACTTACTTATTTTTTTTGACTTTTTTTTTAACTTATAAGTAGAAAAAGAAGTAGTTCCCAAACTATTTTTTTAGCTTAATAACTTATAAGTTGGTGCCGAACAGGCTCCAAGTCTTTTCTCCGCACACACACATATCTACACACACATATATATATATAGTAAGGATCTTAGGCTCACCCTTAAAATCTCACCCTAAGCTCACCCCCCTTTTGCGACGGACCCGACGACGGTTTGAGTGTACAACCGTCGTCTATACTTTTAGCGACGCTATATATTGTCCGTCGCTAAAAGTATAGACGACAGTTGTACACTCAAACCGTCGTCGGGTTCGTCGCAAAAGGAGAGTGAGTTTGGGGTGAGCTTTTTAAGAGTGAGTCTAAGATCCTTACTATATATATATATATATATATATATATATATATATATATATATTTATAAAATACGCATGGCGGCTTTGATGTAAACTGTGAAACAACTTTTTTTTTTTCCTTCTCTTTTGTCTCTATTAAGTTAGTAATATTACTATTTCATTCTTTTTATATTAATTTTTTTTTATCCTTCTATTTAATTCTTCAAATTTTATAAAATTTATATTTAATTTTTGCACAATTTATACACAAAGCGTATGTGCTATTGATCGCTAGTATCTTATAAAGCCTTTGCGGGAGATTTGTTGATTTTGTGTAACTTTTTTTTTTCATTTCTTTTGCCTCCACATCTTTAAATATATTACTATTTTATCAATTTTTAATTTTTTCTTCTTCTTTTATCCCTACAGCTTTAAATATATTACTATTTTATCTATTTTTATATTAAATTTGTTTTTGATTTTTTTATTTAGTCATCTAAATTTTATAAAATTCGTATTTTATTCTCATAATTTACTGACACAATTCCATTGCCACCAAGGGTCGGTATATATTATTTGTATATCATTGAATACTGTCAGTATTTATTCATCATGTTTTCTGACTTTGTATACCAGTGTTATTTGTTTATATTTTATATTGTGACTAGCAATTGTATGCACAACACACGTTTTTATGACTTAATTAGTACTATAATAATAATAATAATAATAATAATAATAATAATATGGAATAATATATACAGATTACACACCTTTATATTAAGACAAAATTTATAGAATCATCTTGACAGATGAAATTAATCCTTTTTTTTCTTCTTATCAATGTAGTATTAGTGTGATTCCTAGAACTTATGAAAAGTAACTGCTTGTAATAACTTTTAACTTTATTTTGAAACTTTTGAGCCATGCATGTTTAATTACATCACATGTCTGCCTTTTTCCACAAGTTGATGGGTAAGTGACAAATGGTGATTAAGTCAAGTCAATCTTTTAAGAAGGATATGTTTCTTTATTTATTAAGAAGGACAAATGAACATTATTTATTAAGATTCCTTTCGCTGTATTTTTTTTATTTAATTGTCTCCATATATATTTAACGGCATAAATTATTTTTAATGTGATCTCAATCGTACGTACAATTATTTATAATTAATTTTATTTTATTATTAAATTTAAATTTTGTGATGTTAAATATGTATTTTAAAAAATCGGGTGAAATGTATAATTGAGGGCATCTTTAACCCAATAATAACACAGCACTATATATATAAATTAAGACTTTACCGATTATTTTGAAAAAAAAATGATTGGGGGAACAAAAGTTCCCTACCCGCATGTTGGTCCCTGATTTGATCATGTGCAACTAGCAGTTTCAATTTTAGTTTCTTTGATCCCAATTTCAACAAATTATATATATATATGTATATATATATATGTATATATATATATATGAGTCCGGATCTTAAGCATACCCTCTTAAATGACATACCACGCATACCCCCTTTAGCGACGGACCGGACGACGGTTTAGTCCGTCGCTATAGGTCCGGTCCGTCGCTAAAGCCTTTAGCGACGGGTTCGTCGCTAAAAGTTGTCCGTCGCTAAAGGCTTGAGCGACGGACCGGACATATGGCGACGGACCAAACTGTCGCCCGGTCCGTCGCTAAAGAGGGTATGCTTAAGATCCGTTATATATATATATATATATATATATATATGGGAGCGGATCAATAACATACATATTAAGCATACCCTTTTAGCGACGAACCAAGTATATATATATATATATAGAAGGTGGATTAGAAACATTACTCTTAAGTGACATACTTATTTAAAATCTCCGTAATTTTTTTTAAATTTCCCTCTCCTCACTTGTTTCTCTCTAATCACCGTATCCAAAATCTCCGATTCACCTCTTTCTTTCCGCTTTAAACACGTGATTAACTATTTACTTTTTGAAATTCATTTAAAACACAAAATTATTAGATTATAAATTATTTTAAAATAATATTAAATATAAATTTATTAATTTCTAAAATTAAATAAAATTTTGAATTCAAGATACATCAACTATTTTTTTGAAAAGACAAATTTAATTTCATATTTTGGCATGTTAATCTAGAAAGAAAGAGAAAAATAAAAATATAGCGGACAGTTGACGCAAAGCGAATGTAACGTCAAAATTCCCAATTCCGCGTAATCTAGCGACTTCAATTTCAAAGACCAGTTATTAAAAATTTAAAACTTTTTTTATTAAAAAATAATATATTTTATATTTCCAATTTTCTTTTTTGTTTTCGTTCTTATTACATCTCTATCTATCCGACGCGACTTGGGACCCCGCCCCCGGGTGTTCTTTTTCTTCTATGTACAAATTCTCTCTTCAGTTCAAATATTCAACTCTTTCTGCGTTTCATTGCAACTTCCCATTTTTTGGTTGTTTTATATTTTCTTCGATCGGAAGAATTGAAGGAGAAAGAGAAAGCAGAGTTTACTAAGATCCATGGTGAAGGAGACTGAATACTATGATGTTCTTGGGGTTAGCCCCACCGCCACTGAAGCGGACATTAAAAAAGCTTATTACATTAAGGTATATATCACTCAACTTTTCTTTAAGTCTTTAAATTTGCGTTTTAGTCTCATTTGATTAGTTGGGTTTGTGATATGATGTGACTATTTTATTATGATCAGCACGGGTGCTTTTGTATTTTGGAAGAACTATAATTATTATTAGGTTAGGAGCTCAATTTGCAGGCAGGGAAGAAGATGCTTAGACCGGAGCCGTTTTTAGGGTTCTAAAATTTTAAGTTAAATTGAAGCCAAGCCTTGGCAGATATTTAAATGTGTAGAAAATTAGGTATTATACATAATAAAGTTACCTTTTTAAATTTTTTTTTTTATGCATACCATTCCATAAAGGATAATTATTTTTTAATGCATAGCATTCCAAAATAAAAAGAAAAGAAAAACAGGTGAAAAACTTTCATTTTGATACAAAACCTGAACCCTTTTTCCCACATTCAGAAGCTAGCTCTCCAAGCGAGATGCCAAGGCCTATATAAACCCATACCAAATTATCTTTGTAACCGATGTGGGATTGTCTCTTATAGTTCAGTTTGGACTTCGCATCTATACACCCACGTTGAATAGCCGACGTCCTCGTTGGCTCATTTATCCAACTACGACGTTTCACTCTAGCGACATTGACCTGACGCCTTGGCCTCTAGATAACCCTTCCCATAGGTCATCCCGTTTACATGTCCCAACCCGTAAGTACAAATTGATGTAAAGTTGTCCACTTTAAAAAGTTAGTTGTCCAAGAGTTGAGGCCAAACCTATATCAACCGCACAAATTGTCTTTGCAACCGATGTGGACTGTCTCTTATGGTTCAATTGGATTTTGCATTAAATTTCATGTTTGAAAGTGAACACACCATTACTGTGTGATGATGGATGATCACTTTGAAGCCAATTGAACTTTGCAGCCTCATAATTCTTTGAAACCAAATATAACTAAATGTCTTGGACAATATGATGCTCATTAGATTCACCACCTTCGCTATGCACAAGTAATCGCCCTATAAAAATGAAACCTGAGGTGGGGGTTGTGGGGGGTGGGGGGAGTTGATGCTGAAGGATCCTATATCAATTGTTCTCCAGGTAGAACGTGTTATGTCGTCAACAATATTTTCCTTTGTGCATACTTAGATGAATGCAGACCTATTAGTGATTTTATTTATTTAGGTTTTCCTTGTCTTATAAGTTTCCTTTCCTCTCCTTTTAATTGTGTTTTTCTATTGAGTATTGATACAATTTTGAACATGATTGCAGAAATTTTGATTTATTATCTCTACCTTGGTGGGTTTGTCCTTCAGGGAAATACTTAATAGCAGTGCACTCAATATATGGAGTTCCTTTACTTTTTGATAATTTAAACCTGATCTTTACCCTTAACTCCTTGCATTTTAATTTATGTTTATTTACAAATCTTGTAGTTATCTCTTTGTGTTCATATATAATGTTATTTCCTTGCATGCCATCTTGATAAGTATTAAGGACAAGTGGATGCTTTCTTTTTTCTTTTTTCTGACGCATTATTTTTGTGGGTTGTAGGCACGAAAAGTTCATCCAGATAAAAACCCAAATGATCCTCTTGCTGCACAAAATTTTCAGGCAAGTGTAAAATTTAGTATTTTTTTTTATAATTTATAAATCTATTGATTTTATTGTTAAATTTTCTTCATCATTTTTTGGGGGTAATAGTAATACTCTTCCCACAAGTAATTTTTCTAGTTCCCCATGCAATGACCCAAGTTTTAATTCTATCTGGATCCGACACTTTATTGTTTGCCCCAAGAGTAGTCGGGTCATTTTGGACCATCACAAGCCCAAAGTCATTACAATATATCGGTTGTCGTCGAGACTAATCAATCGATCAACCCCGAACAATGCATGATGTTAGAGGTGGCTCTAACGTGTTCTAGAAGTGCCTTCCACTGGCCATACAATGTAGCACATATTGTCCCACAACACTTTGTTTCCATCATAGTTGTCACGGCGCCACGGCGAGTCATGGCGGTAGCCGACCGCCAGGACGCCTAGGCGACAAGGCGACCACCATGGCGTCCGTATGGCGACAAGTCGTTTACAATGTGCAATTTATATATTATTTATTTTACTTAACAAATATATTGGCAATAAAATTTCATATACATTAAAACCCAAAACATAACACTATGGAATAACATTAAAAGCACAATTATGTAAATACTTAACAATAACAATCCAAAAATAAAACACTTGATATTAAAAATTAGTAAAAGAAATGAAGAATTCAACAAACACCACAGAAAATAAAGTTACAACCAACCATCACAAATAAGGCTTGGGTGCATGAGGAGGTCTTGGGATCCATTATTTCCAAAGGCAAGAATGTTAAACTATGTTCAAAAGAAAAAAAAAAAAATTGGGCCAGAGCTGCTAAGGCGAGCGCCTTGGCAGCTCGGCGTCTCACGGCGTCGCCTAGGCGACGCCTTAAGGCGCCGAGTTGCCAAGGCGCTCGCCTTAGCAGCTCTGCCCAAGTCGAGCTCTCGCCGTGCCATTTCTTCATCGCCTGGACGCCAAGGCGTCGCCTAGGCGACGCCTAGGCGACGCCGTGACAACTATGGTTTCCATACCCGGTCAGGTTTTGCTCTGTTACCATTGAATGGTCTGAGCACAAAACATGATCCACTGTGGCACTGTTCCAAGAGTATCTGGATCATCTTGGTCCAGTAGCTCACCCCAAAGTAATGCAAGTTATTAGTACTCTTAGTAGTAATAGATTGAAGACCTTATTTACAATTCAGTATGTCTTACATGTTCTGATGTGATATTGGGAATTAATTTACATCACAAGTCCTGCTCTTACGTGAAGGTGAGACCCACTCCATTCTCATGTGAGAAAGAACTTGTGAATATAATATTTCATGTTCCCCCATTTTTTTCTTTTCTTTTTGAGTACTCTTATTTGTTGTTTATAACTTAAAAGTTACAATCGTACTTGCATAAGAAAAGGATACAGAATAAGCAAGAAGTAAGGATTACATAGCTAGAATAAAATATTAATCTTAACTCTTAACTTTTTATTCATTCATTCATTGGTTTTACTGTATTAAAAGTTTCCTCTAAAAAATTAGGGCTTCTGTTGGCTCTACTGAATAGGTCTCTGTCCCATTTATGGATATATACGTACACAGATTGAATGAATTGATCTTGACATGTGATATAGTCCTTAAGGAATAAGAGAGCAATGGACACGTCTGTTGTCTTTGAGTGCCTGGATCTGGTTTACATGTTTGTCAAAATTGTTTTGAGATTCTCTTCTTTATTACTATCTCCTTTTGTTATACATACATGTATCATATCTATATATAAAAAGTTCAGTTCTTTTGAGTTCAGGTTTTGGGAGAGGCTTATCAAGTGCTGAGTGATCCCGCACAAAGGCAAGCCTATGATGCTTATGGGAAATCAGGAATCTCAACGTCAGTTATTTTTTTTCTTCTTTTTCCAAGTCAAAATGATTAAAATTTATAGTCTTAAGGAATTAGGGCCCTCAAGTAGCATATATTCAAACTGTACATGGAAATTTTTTATTCAGTTACTTAGTTGAGTGACAATTTAATCTTATATAGATATGCATAATTTCTCTTCTTTTCAGTGAGGCGATCATTGATCCTGCTGCTATTTTTGCTATGCTTTTTGGGAGTGAGCTGTTTGAAGATTACATTGGACAACTTGCCATGGCATCAATGGCTTCGCTGGATATCTTCACAGAAGGCGAACAGTTTGATTCTAAAAAGTTGCAAGAGAAAATGAGGGTATAAGTTTTGGTAAACCCTATTGAGTATATTATTCTATATGAATAAAGCCTTTTTTTAAAACATAAAAAATGAATAAAACTTCTTGTTAGTGAACGTGTATTATTGTGCTCGTGTAGTAGGTTTGGAGTTGTGCTAGTAAAAGTTTCAAGATTTATGAATACTCTCTACTGTATAACATCTTCAAGTTCTTGAATCCCATCCTTAATGCGTATTCTCATCTCAATCCTGTAGATTTATATATTGGAAGCCAGAAATTGATTGTTTTGTCACAGGAAGTGTTATTTTCTAATATCTCTTCTATTACTGTTCTCTGCTGTCCTGGTCATGTTAATTTGGGCACACTGAATATGCACTATTGACATTATTTCATTTGATAGCCAATGTGGAGATTTGGCATCTTTAAATGCTTCTCATGGACATCTGTGATAACACAAAAAGGTAAAACAAAAAATTTAGGGGATTATTCCATAAACACTCAAAAGTATTGTGGATTCATAGATGGAAAATTTTGTAGATCTACTCCAGACATTGTGCCTCTTATGCTGAGGCATCAGTAAATCTTATCTTATACTCACTCTGTCTAGCAAAGAATGTCCCAAGTTTTTAGGTGTCTTCGGCATGGATCTTATGACGTGTTGAAAACATATTTATAATATGCACTTTATCTTATCTTTACCACACCATGACATACAAATATTTGAGAATATAAAAGTATATTAACAATGTAATGTATTGTTATGTTTTTGGCATGTCTTAAAATCCGCATTACCTATATGTGTCGTCCACATAGGGGGTGTGTTGATATTCAAAGTCCCACATTGGACAAATAAGGTCTAGGTACTCTATAGATGACTTGAAGGGGCCTCTCCACTTATCGCCAATTGGTTTTAAGTTGTATGCTTCAACATGGTATTAGGGCCAACATGTTGTCTCATTCATCGTGTGCAAGCTATTTACATATTTAGGCCCACATGAGTCGCGTTACCCTTCTTTTCATTGTCCACAGTCCACCTACTAGGGGGCGTGTTGGAATTCAAAATCCAATCATCCACTCATTCATCGTGTGCAAGCCAATGTAGGGGCGTGTTAAGATCCAAAGTACCACTTTGGTCAAATAAAACATTTGTACTCATTATACAACTTGAAGAGACCTCTCACTTACTGTCAAATGGCTTTAAGTTGGATGCTTGACTTCAATTGCTATTTATTCTTGATAAAAGAAGTATCACCTAATCATGTCCATTGGAACTAAAATACACACATTATACAGAGATAAACATCCTGTTTGGGATCTTTGAATCATCTGAATGAAACTTAGAACTGCAGTCATGGCCTTAATGATGCTCTGAGAGATTGGAGGGCTTATAAATGGCATTTTCCTCTTGCATCATCTTTTCGTCTTGGCCTGTGTTTTGGAAAATTCCTTTATCTAACGTTTGATATTCATTAATTTTTCATTAATTTTACTATTTTAGTGTATTTTAAGCACCTTGCAACTCCTATAAGTTTCTTAAAACATCTGGCTGAATGTATATGTGCTATGAAAGAATAGTGCACTATATGCTATGTTGAGTATTCAAGCTAAATATTGATAAATTATTTTTGCGGAAATGTAGACATATAATTGACACTTGTGGCCTTAGATAGATTTGTGGACAGAAATTTAACTTCATAAAATATCAAAAAATCATTCTTAACAGTTTTTCCTGCAAATTTTGATTATCTGATTTTGCAAATTCTTTTTTACTACAGGTTGTCCAAAAGGAAAGAGAAGAGAAGCTTGCTGAGATACTTAAGAATCGACTCAACCTTTATGTGCAAGGAAATAAAGTAGATTTTGTTAGAGATGCTGAAGCGGAAGTATCAAGGCTCTCCAATGCTGGTCAGATTTCATATAGAACTTTCTTAATTCATAATTTGTTCTCTTATATAGTTCGATCTGCAGTCCTAGACTCCTAGTAGAGGCTACTAGGGTAGAGTTCTTACATGATTTAATGTAGGGTATAATTTGGAGAATTGGATTAAGCTGTCTGCTGTTAGTTTTTGGGTGGCAGAGTTTGATTGTGTTATTTTCAAGTTTATGGTGGTATGAGATGGAAGAAAGGTTTATCAATGAAGAGGGTTTATATTTGAGATGATAAAGTGTTCGGTACCAGGAATTTCAGAATCAGTTGTATTGGAATTTTCTGGTAAGTAGTAAGCTAGAGTGATGCAGCCGGAAGTACAAGAGGGTATATTGTTCATATCGAAGCCCAAGTTTATTGGAGGGGAACATATTGAAAATCCTCAAATAGGGTGAAAACATAGTGTAGAAGAACTCAGAGAGCTGGCACAATATTATAATGTAGAAACATATGATGGAAGACTTACAAACATTAAAATCCCCTTAACTTGTCTATAGCACCAAACAGTTGTGCTACATTGTCCATAAATAGCGTCTCTGCTTCAGTTCCCCTGAACAGTTTAGCAACATTATCTTTCATATGTTGCTTTTGGATCATGTAATTTGCCAATCTTGCTGCTAGTTGAACAATCTGCTCCTATGTAACAATTGTGAGAAGGTGTATGGCCCAACAATACTGATTTCTTGCTGAACTCTCTTAGCATTACTTCACATAGTATCTTTCCCACTGCTAATTGATGCAGTATGGGCAATCCACACTTCTTAAGTATGATAATAATTATATACATGCTGAGTGTATAATGATCTTCCTGTCTACAAGAAACTAATTTGAACACTCGAAAGGTGTTCAACACCAACGAGGGGTTACAATACTATTGACATTAGCCGAATAATTTCCTCCAAGTAGAACCATATTTTGTTTTCTTGGAGGAAAGTGTTTTTTTTTTTTTTTTGGCATTCATTGAGCGATATTAAGACTGACATTGATAATGGTTCAGAAATATCTAGGTAAATTCTGAAGTAAGGTGCTTCCAAGAATGAATTTGAACCCTTGATTATTATGTTGTACTTTGTCATCTATATTGTTGCAAAGCAAAAAATGCTCTATTAGTCTTTCTGATTAACATCTTTCCCACTTTCCACAGCGTATGGTGTTGATATGTTGAATACAATTGGCTATATATATGCAAGACAGTCAGCTAAAGAACTTGGGAAGAAGGCGATCTATTTGGGCGTGCCATTTGTTGCCGAGTGGTTTAGAAACAAAGGACACTTCATTAAATCCCAAGTAACTGCAGCAACAGGTTAGTGTATAGTGCTGGCTTCAATCAAATCTATGCTGTATATATGTACATGGCCATAGTTAAATTCATGTGTTCAAATGTTCATCTTAACTATATTCAAGCATTATCATTTGGATGTGTAGTTGTTATTGAACTATGTGCTCTCTCAGCCTATTGGGTATGCGGGTCCAAGAAAGAGCTGTAACTATGAAATTTCCATCTCTGTGGGGGGTATGCGTGGTTGTTCTTTTCACCATAGGCAACAGGGTCAACACGGCTATCAACCCCAGTCACCAACTGTTTTGACATTAATCTTATGGCATTGCGTTGTTGGTGCATGTGACCGTCAGCAGTGACTCTTGTATTCGTATCGTCTCTTGTAATGCATGCTTGCCTTGAATTAAACTAAATTTTATTTAAACAATCTTACTGTTCTATTTTCCAAACAACTGAAAGCAAAAATCTCCTGAAACCAGCTATAGCCTAAATGACAAAACTTCTTTGTAACATTTCTACAACCTGGACTGAACAATACATGAATACATGGAAGTGATATTTTGTTCTTTGCTTGCATGGTTGTTGTTAGAGTATATATCTTGTCCCACATTGAATATCTTGAGAAAATA
The DNA here is from genome assembly GCA_034770075.1 of Aralia elata. Taxonomy (NCBI): domain Eukaryota; kingdom Viridiplantae; phylum Streptophyta; class Magnoliopsida; order Apiales; family Araliaceae; genus Aralia; species Aralia elata. Next base: position 5,339,498 of record CM068385.1, on the reverse strand, counting down.
TGTCTAGTATATAATGACTTGGGCCAACTCTTCTCATAGCCAATTGGTTTTGAGTTAGGGTATTCGATGTTTTTATATACTAGACTTTGGGCCCATTTTATAAATCTAACTGTTATTTATATTAATGGATTTGTTTCACAATAATTTGTTGCTTAAGTTAGTAAAAGCTGTAGGGTTTTGCGAACTGTTATGATGTTTAAAGAAGCTTCTTTTTTGTTGGCCATCATAGGTGCAATTGCATTGATACAGCTTCAAGAGGACATGAAACGGCACCTCAGCGCAGAAGGAAACTACACCGAGGAAGAACTTGAAGAATACATGCAGTCTCACAAGAAGTTGATGATTGATTCCCTTTGGAAGCTTAATGTAGCTGATATTGAAGCCACTCTTTCCCGCGTTTGTCATATGGTTGTTTACACTCCCCCCACCCCCACCCCCTTCTTTTTTTGGGGTTTGTAATGGGCTAGCACTGTGTTGCCTATATGGTATATCTAATCTTGTGTTACGGTTCTGTATTTATGTTCTGTTTCAGGTTCTTCAAGACAACAATGTGAAAAAAGAGGAACTCCGTGCACGGGCTAAGGGATTAAAAACTCTGGGTAAAATATTTCAGGTACTCTTTCTAGCTCGATATTATTAATATCTTCTGGTTATTTTGTATCTTTTTCACCAAGTACCTGATACTATTAAAACAATGACATGGAGTATAGAGGGTCAAAGCCCATGGCAATGAAAGTGAAAATGCACAGAGCAGTAATACCCATAAACTGAATGGAAATGAATCAAGTTATAATACTGGTTCTCCAAGTGGTTCACCAAAATCTTCAAGTCCCAAAGAGGCATCTTATTCTGCATTCACTTCACAGGTACCCTTATTGACTTTCTTCTTAAGAAGTTTATATTTTCTCTTGTTGCTTTTGTCTCCTTTTTGCTTTGCTCCCAGAAGCTCATGATATTTAGAAATAATGAATGTGTTGCATTAAGACTTGAGGCATTGCAAACAAAATAGAAAAAAGAAAAAGAAAAGAGAATTTGTTACGAAATTGCATTAATAGAACGGCATCTTACTGGAGGCATTGCAACCCAATATGAATGTATAGTGCAATGATTTTTTTTTTCTTTTTTGCCAGCGTGAATTGAATTTCTGAAGTGCTACCATTCATAGTTAGCACAAATATTGTTTCATGTTAATAAGAAAAATAATGATAATGAGCAAAATGGCCATTGTTAATATACTTACAATTAACAGTACTATATATAAAAATACATTTAGGAATTTTTTATGGTAATCTATGATAGTAAGGGCAAAATATTATAAATAAGAATATGACATTAGAAAAGCAAAGACTACATAGAAAGAAATAGCAATATAGCAGTCTTTTTGTTTCTTATACATTTTGGACATTTCATGAAAGGCATAGGGGCCTACTAAAGATGGGGAGCATTCATTCAATATCTTCACATTCTTACAGAGCAAGTAGTCCAGGAATCGCAAATAAGATACTGATAAAGAGAGAAAAATGATTAATTTGAGCTTGTTCGAGTTTTGTGTTCGAGGTCTTTATATTTAGTTAGTAGTTAGAGTGGGGACAAGCAGGCAACAAGAATCCAGGACTTAAGAAATTCAACAAGTCATGACAAATTAGACTTCTCTTAGCTAACCAAACATGCCTATCATGCTTTATGGATTGCTGTTAGTGTCTACATTATGAATGGAAGAAATATGTGTTGTTTAATATTCTACGCTTTCAAAATTTGTATATTTTTACTTCTTAGTTCTATTGTTTCCGTGCATTAACTTCTATACAATTGGAACCTTTAGAGCCCCTACGTGGAGGCTCCCCAATTTGCAGGCGTGCAACATAATTTTAACTTCCCAATGCCAACGGCACCACCTGGTGCACATAGACATTCATAAACATGGAGCAGTTCAGACGACTTTGAAGAATTCAAACTATAGTGGCTGTTGTATGTATCATTATTATGGGGTGTAGGAAAGTTGCGCTTATTTTTGTTGGCAGTGTTTGCGTTAGGTGCATGCCTTATGTAAGGAAAGCCCATGCCATCCCCAGTTGGGGTAGGTATGGTGTATTATATATGAATGGAAGAACAAGATTTTTATACCGCCAGAGGGGATAGAGAATTATTGAAGGTAGTAGTGTTGGTCATCCCTAGTTGGCCTAGGTTGGCTGTCTTGTAGAATTTGTTTATTTCATTTTTATGCGAGTGTTTTTCTACCCAATTTCCTTTGCAGTTGTACATTTCAGGTTGATGAGAATGCTTTACATTTTTATTATTGGGAAATTTTATGTTAAATTGCTTGGTTTGACAAACAAAAGTTGGATCTCACTAGAATACTACCCAAAGTTGAAGACGACAATCTATCTTATATTCCTTCCGTCTCAAATTAATTGCATTTTTAGGAAATTTTAAAGTCAAATTGACTATTTTTAAAATTAATCTTTTTACTATTTTTGCTAACATATTGTTGTAAGACCCAACAAAAGTTGGATCGTACTTTCTAAATTATTAGGCTGGCTGTGTAATATACTAAAGATTAACTCATCCCATCATGAAAAACTAGCTCAAATAATGGAAAATCACTTTTCATAATCGTTCCCTCTTTTCTTAATTTTTTTTTTAGCATTTTTCTTCACATATTTTGAATTGCGCACACAAGTTTGTGTCATGACCCATAGTCCTCTTTCGTATTGCAATTTATATAACGTTGGAAGCAATTTATTTATTTATTATTTATAAATAATGTTTGAGTGAATTTGCTTGTTTGTAAATCCCCAAAAGTGCTTTTGGATTGGATAAAGAACTCCTAAATGCTTTAATTACAAGGTGAAAGGGGTTTTAATCCACTTGCTTTCAGATCCCAAGATTGAGAAGCTTGTAATTGTAAAAGTTTCTTACACTTGGTACTTCTTAAGCAATTGCCATTGGTGTACTCTCTACACCTCCTCTCTCTCTCTCCCCCCCCCCCCCCCCCCCCCCCCCACCCCCACACACACACACACACACCCACCTTTTTTTTAAGGGTCAAATGGTATATGATCCAACCTTGTGGCTTGACCTTGTGGGCACAGAGTACGACCTACTAGTCCCACTAATATGAAATGTAGTCCTCTCGTAGACCTTACCAATTAGACTCAATTTATTTTTTATTTTTTGGAACCTCCGTTTCAGAGGGATATCAAGTATACAAATAAATGAATTTTATTATCAACAAGTTGTAATATTAATAAGATGTTGGTATTGGATATTGTCAATTTTATAATTGTTATGACCATATTTAACACTCTAAGCACAACATTTTTGTTCCTACAATTGAGTTAATTGATTGAATTGCTATACAGTCTAGTCGATTGACGTATTTTCCGATTACACTTTTGAGAATGACTTGAATCTCATCTATTGTAAAAATTGAGCAATCTTTCTCATATTTTACATGTTTTTTATGTTCGTAATGGTTTTGTTACAAAATTCATTTATGTTAGAATACTTCTCGAATTCTACTAAAAAAAAAGATTGCTATTATGGAAAAGAAGAAGTCCTATTTTTAATAGGTTAATTATTATATGTCGGAGTCTTATTATGAAAAGGAATTTTATTTTTGGTATGAGTATTATTTTGGAAGTGTCTTATTTTGAATAGGAAGAGGAAATTTGTGGATTACTCTATAAATAGAGTATTATGTTGAGTTATTGAAGGGTAGAATACAACCAAGAGGTAATAACATCATAGAGATATTGAGAGATAAACTTGTCAAACAAATAAGAGATATTGAAGAGAATGGCGCGTATGGGCTAATGTTCAAAAGAGTATAGTTAAAGTTTAAGGGGGAGATTGTTGAGGTAACGCATGATAATAAAGAAAGTCTCACATCGAAACTCAAAAGAGAAAAATTGAGGACATATATGTTTTAATAGACCATAGACTTAATCACTTAACTTTTTGAGTTAAGATGTAATTTTAGATGAGTATATATGGGTCGAATATTCTTAAAAATTTTATGTGCATTTGAGCCGAATATTCCTAATAATTTCATGTGCATCCAAAATCTATACGGATGTGCCAAAGAATTACGTATAGGGTTGATTAATTTTTTCAAAGATTACGACAAAGAATTTGGTATAGGGTTGATTAATTTTTTCGAAGATTACGACAATGAGTGATGCATCTCTTGGTGGCATATACCATGTTTTTTTATTACCATGTTTTTTTATTTATTTTACTCCATTTTTGATGTGTACAAATGTAGATTTATAGCAACGTTAGACATGGCATATACGCATCCAACCGGCCCCCGTTTGACAATTTTAGTTGGTTGATCTAGATAATGATATAAATGACAACTTATCTATTAAAGTATAATTAAATTGATGATTTTTATGGTCTGTTCTGATCAACTGGCTTTCTAGAATACTCCCTCCGTCCTAAATTAATTGCACAATTTTGACCTTTTTAAGTCAAATTGACTATTTTTAAAACTAATCTTTTTACTATTTTTACAAAAATATAGGTGAAGAGATTATAACCAAAAGAAAGTATATACAATTTATTACTAATTTCAATTTTTATAATTTTAGAAATATATTTATATATGCTTAATTATTAATTCTAAAAATAGTCAATTTGACTTAAAATGGTCAAAATTGTGCAATTAATTTGGGACGGAGTGATAATAACTAGTATTTGAAACACACATTTTGTGTGTCTAATTCAAATAAATAAATATTTTTTTTAAAAAAAAATTATAAAATATTAGTTAGCAAAATATAGAAAAGAATATTGTAGGAATATAAGAGGAGAAAAAGAGAGGAAGTTAAAATTTAGATGTGACAGAGCTTTAAGGAGAGAGTTATTTTTACAGCTCTCCCTTTACGAAATAGATAGATAAAACTCCTACCTTTTGATTTAATAATGATAAGAACTGTATCTTAATCACTTCCCTAATCATTTTCCTGCTCTAAAATATATGATCATGATTAGAACTGTATCTTAATCACTTCCCTAATCACTTTCCTGCTCTAAAATATATGATCATGATTGATTATTTTGAAGTCAACTTAAGATATTTTAAAACTCAAATTTGAAATAAATTTTTAAATTTTTAATCAATATAATATGATAAAAATTGTAAATGATTTAAAAATTATTATTCATTGAAATATTTATTGTTTCATAATTTTTGATAATTTTAAGTTTGAAAATATCTTTAAAAGTCAACAATAATCTTGTAGTTTGGATTTTGGAAGAGAGGTAGTATAATATTTTCTGTGCTAAAAGGGGAAAAATGAAATAAAGAATAATGGTCTTCACTCTTTTTTTTTGCAGCTGTATGCAAAAACACATTTACCATCTATATTATTAAGGGTGAGAAAAAAGTTTTAAATGCTTTCTTAAAGGGTTAATAGCATTTTAGGCCTTTCAAGTTTCACCCGATTTATAATTGGGCCCTTAAAGTATAAATCCTCTCAATATAGACTCTAAAGTATATTTAAGTAAGCGCGATGGACCCTAATTGATAATTCAGTGATTTTTTTTTGCTGAAATACTTGAAACATACGATTTGACCGTATTTGATGTATTTGACTTATGAAAAATGAAACTAAGAGCAATAAAAGCATGAATATTGTTAGGGCAATTAATTTGGACAACCACCTAATATGAGCAAAAAAATTTGTTGAGCAGGAAAGGCAAAAGTTATGGGATGTCAGATCTCTCTTTATGAATAGTATCCTTATTTTCTTTTCTGTTATAAAAAATTTAAAAGATTTTTGGATTTATTTTCTAAAAAAAAGATAAATATGAATGAATAGCCACATTAACGCACAATATATATATATATGAGAATGATCCATAATCAAAGTTAGATGTGAGCCCTATCCATCCAACTGAGATCCAGCTATTTTAAGATTCAAAGGCTGACGAAATTATCATCCACACAACTGTTGTATGGAGCCTAAAAAATAATTGTCTGGAGCTTGTCCCACTTAATACTCCCGTTCGCACAATTATTGTACGGATAATTTTGACCATCCGCGTAACTATCGTGAGTATTGAAACTATTGAATTTGAATGGTTTGTTAGGTTTCGCATAACTGTTGTGCGGATGATAGTTTCGTTAGCCTTTAAATCTTTAGAATGAACGGTTGAATCATAATTAGATGGATAAGACTCTCATCTAACTTTGACTATTCATATATATATATATATATATATATATATATATATATATATATATATATATATATATATATAAGACCGCAGGCCTTCCAACGCGTCAGTTCTTGAGCTACGAGTCTCTTATTAAGCCTATAAAAACTTAGACCGTTTTCGCCCGGCCCATTTACTAGGTCTAAATGTTGGAGTCAATTAGTTTTTTATTTTTTAATAAACAATGTTAGGGGAAATATGCTTGCTTGTGCATCTCCAAAAGTGCTTGTGGGCAAAAAGAACTCTTAAATGCTTTAGTTACACGGTGAAGGGGTTTTTAATCCACTTGCTTTCAGATCCCCAGATTGAGAAGCTTGTAATTGAAAAAGTTTCCTACACTTGTGTACTTCTTAAGCAATCATATTGGTTTTGAAATAATTATTTATCCTTGTTCAAGTTTGATTTTAATTTTAGAAGATTTTTTTTTATTTAAGTTGACGAGTGCAACTCAAATAAATAAAATTAATTTTGTTGAAAATAAGAGTTTTTTTTATTTAAACGAGGTAGGGTAGTAGTAATATGACATCAATCTCATGGCATTCTTCTTTATTTATTTATTTATTTATTTATTTATTTAAGATGAAAAGAAAGGTGGTGTGGGAATTTTGCACTAGTCATCCATCTTTCTGAATTGGTGGAGTTTGGCAGGTTGACAGGGTCAAATGGTATGGTATATGATCTAACTTGGTGGCTTCAGTCTTCACCTTGCGGCCGTGTGGTGTGGCCGTGTGGGTACAGACAGATTACCTCTTACTAGTCTTCTCTTCTACTAATATCAAGTATACCCTTCTCGTTGACCTCATCATTAGGTGTCCGTCCATCTAGTTTATTTTGTGAAATTTTCGGTACAATATAAACCAATTTTATAATTAATATCTATTCTAATATTTATAAATATTAAATTTTATTTGTAAAAATACAAATTAAAACTCTATACATGAAAGTTAAGCTAATTAGTTGGACGCTTGTGTATGCAGCGTAATCTAATTGATTGACGTATTTTTTAATGAGGAATGATATATATATATATCGACAAATATGTAACGAAATTTAATTACGTTTAACGTAAAAATTTATACGATAAGAAAGAATAAATTAGAGTGAAATTATTTTTAATTCTTACTTATCTCATGTATACACATACATCACAATTATAATTCGGTTAAAATTTTTTACAATATATAACATAACTATTTTTTTTATTATACTTTTGAGAATGACTTGATCGACGACATTTCTCATATTTTACATGTTTTTTATGTTTCCTTATGATTTTGATTTTTTTTGATGGGTACAAATGTAGATTTATAGCAACGTTAGACATTGTGTATAGAATAGAAGCATCCATCCCGGCCCCTGTTTGACCTATCTAGATAATGGTAAAAATGACAATTTATTTATTTAGTATACTTAAATTGAAGAACTGTATTAACGGCTTTCGACTCAGTTGGTGTATTATGTCTCTTATTAAATAAGATGTCATAGGTTTAACCCCTCTCCCAAATTAACAAAAATAAAAAATAAAAAATTGAAGAATTGTAAAAATAAATATTGAAGAATTGTAGGGTCTGTTTTGATCAGTTACTTTTGATTTTATAATGATAATTGTATCATAATTACAGTTTGCTGTGTAAAAAGATTTTGCAAAATGACATAAAGAATACTGGTCTTCACTTTAATTGCAGCTGTGTGCAAAAAACACATTTATCATCTATTTTATTGATTTTATTAAGGTGGAAGAGAAAGTTTAACTGTTACTATTTTGAATTTGTGTAATTTTTTTTTTATTTTTCCTATTTTATCTACTAACTCCTCTTCCAGATTAAAAAGCAAATACTAACTCCGTTCCAATTATAAGATTAATATTGACTTTCAAAAGTTAATATCAAAATTTTTCAAACTCAAAATTGACATGAATTCATGTAGTTTATGTCAGTACAATTATGATTATCATAAACTATCAAAAAATACTAATAATTATAAGAGTTATTATTTTCAAAATTTAAATGAATCATGTCAATTTTAAATTTTAAAATTTTTTCAAATTGACTTTTAAAAAATTAATCTTGATCTTATAATTCGAAAAGGAGGAAGTATTACTTTTTGTATTTTATTTTATTTCATGTTAAAGTCGAATAATATTTGTCTATAACTGGAAATTCATTTTATGTAGACATTTTGTCACTATTTTATAAGTAAGATATGAATACAATTTAATAAATGAGTCCTGCGATAAATTTATACCGAATTACAATTGAAAAACTTATCAATACATGAAATTAGTAGGAATTATAAACAAGCCCAAAATAAAATAGTCGACATAAACATTCATAATACATACATTTTCCTACGATTTAATAAATTTTTAGTTATAGCTTCCATCAAGATGTTTTTATAATTAAGTTTTCTATTTTAGAAGCATTTTGTTATGTTATTAAATACTCTTCAATAAAATGAAAAAAAAAAAATCTGAAAACACCACTCCACAAAAAAAAAAAAAAAAATCCCTCTATGGCTCATTAAAAGTTACTTATTTAACTAGGAGTTATCAATCTACAAAAACTTTTCTTCCTTATCTACTGAGAAAAAACGTTTTTAAAAATTTGTAGTAAAGATTGAGGAAACAGAAGGTGAAGTGTTGTTTTGAGCGTAATAATATCTTCTTTTCCGTTTAACTAAAAAATATAATAAAGTATTACTACTCATGCTAGCTAATGATTATGATGGAAGTTTAGATATGGAAGGACTTTTAAAGATTATTATTATTATTATTATTATTATTATTATTATTATTATTATTAAATATTTAACCATGTTTCATTATGAGATATCTAAATTAAGGATTTGAGATAAATAGGTTTTTAAACTAATGTAAGTTTTTCAATATCAGATGTTGATACCTTAGACCAAAAATGATAGCCACTTAATAGTAGAGATATCTCCTTTTACGGTGTAATATCACATGATTAAGTCTATCAGTAAAAAATTTTAGAATTAACCAAGACGTTATATGAAAAATGTAAGTTTTTCTTAGATTCTCTCTACTTTCTCCCTTTGTTGCTTCTCCTGTATGTTAATACTTTTTAAGGGTCAGTAAAGAATCAAGTATTCTAACTCCTTTTTAAGAAATAAAAATAAAAATACAATAAATCAAATTTACATTTAAACACAAGCTTTAGCAATTGGCTAGTTTGCATATCTTAATCTTCAATTATCAATCCAAAGAAATGTTTGACTTTGGGGAATTCAAATTCATGTGTCTTTACCTAATTCTGCCACCATGAGTCCATGATGATGAATCATTTGAAAATCAAACTACCTACCAACTCATGTAAAGAAATTACATTTACTTCAATGTAATTCTGTTCTTTTTTTCACACATCAATTTATGATTCTGATTTGAGTTATTAAAAGTGTATGTATTATATGACAAAGAAGATGAGTGAAAATAAGGTTAAAAATCAATTCATCTTATACTATTGAAGAAAAAATGTTTTTCTTTTGGCAATTGTTAATAAGTTAAATAAAAAAGTTAAAATTGTAACGCATCATAATATGTTGACATTGTTAGAAGGGAAAATAAAAAGGAGTTGTATTTCAATTTTTACAAATAGAGGGGTAGATATGAAATTATGAGAAATTCTAAAGGACAATAATATCATTTATGGAGTATTTTTTTTATTTTTCCAATTTTGAGCAATCTATATAAAAAGATTGAAAAATAAAAAGCTTATATTTCAATTTTCCTAAATTACTTAATTCTCCCAAATTAAGTAAAATGATTATTGTTTTTAGGTGAGATGAAAGAATCCTACCCCACCCCAACTCAATCAAGATAATCTACAGCATTGTAAAATGCTAAATGTTAAAAAACTCTGATTAACTATATATTTACCTATTAATTTTTTATAGCAATCAAAGACTCTAATGTAGTACTCCCTCCATCTCAAAATAAAAGTCCCTCATTAATTTTTGTGGTCAAATTGACCATTTTTAAAATTAACTATTAAACATATATATTTAGATTTTCAAAAAAATAAACATTGAGATTAATACTAAATTGTATGTAGTTTATAATGTTTATAGACTTTTTACATATATATATAAAAGAATAATAAGGTATATTGATTTAAAAAATAGTCAATTTAACCATAAAAGTCAATGGAGGACTTTTATCCTATGACGGGAGGAGTATTTATTAAGAAAATTTAATTATAATTTTTTTTGACAAAGCCATAAAATAAGAACAGAGAAATGAATCGAATTACAAAAATATTAAAAATCTAACTGTAATTAGAAATGATTTTCAAATCTAATAGTAATTAAACCCTCTTAATCTAATATATTTAGTAAATATAAATATAATAGAATCAAAATATTCTAATACAATATATTAAATAAAAACACCTAATACTAACTAAAAACTAAATTATATTATATATACAAAAATATAAAATAATAGATGAACACTTTAATTAAAAAATTATGAGTCCTATTATATATTGCGAATTTTTTTAGCTAAATTATGGTTGCGACATATGTGCATATATGAGATAAATATGAATTAAGAAGGGTCTCATTTTAATTTTTTTATCTTATCGTAGCATACGCTTTCGTAATCCAACTTCGTCAAATATTTATCGATATGCAGATCATTTTTTAAAATTAATATATAATACCTTAATTTTTCACTCAGAATTACTGCACTTAAATATGGTAAGAGTTATATGTGACACAAATTAGACATAAAATGTAAAGACATTTAATGTGGGAAGATCCATTACCCGATAATTTAGGCCACAAAAAGGGACAAGAAAGGGATATTCGTCATCCACCATTATTTTCCTGGTAATATTTCACAATTTTTTTTATTGTTATTATTATTTTGGTGAAAACCGAAAATTATAAGAAACCATTTTGACTAATTGGGACAAAGAGGGAGGAAGAAGAGGAAGAGGTGAAAAAGAAAGGTGAAGGTGACTAGGTGACAGTGGAAATCAAATCTCCATGTTAAAAATAAAGAAAGGAGGAGGAAAAAGACTTGGGATTTGGGAAGAAAGAGAGGAAAACTGGGAGTTAAAGCGTAAAACAGCAAATACCCAGCTACCCAATTTGTAAAATTTTGTCCCCAGATCTTCAGTCCCCTCACATTCAATTCATACATATACATATATAGTTATATATACATAAATACAGAAACCCCATATGCCCATTTCTCTACAAGACAAAGGAGATAGAAAAAAAAAGCCTTTTTTTCTTCTCCCGAATCTTTCTTCATCATCATCGTCGGTTGTCTGTGTCGTTAGTATTTTTATCCATTAATTAATTGTGGGTATTCCGAGTTTGTGAGATCTGGATCTTCTCTTTTATTCATTCCCGTTACAAATTAAGTTACAGGTGGGCTGAGTGAAGAAGATTGAAGGGCAAAAATGGAGGGGGAGAAGAAATCTGGGGGTGTATCTGATATGGGTGCGTGGGCTATGAACGTTATTAGTTCCGTGGGAATTATCATGGCCAATAAGCAGCTTATGTCCTCCAATGGCTATGGTTTCACCTATGGTTAGTCTCTCTCTCTCTCTCTCTAATGGATCTCATTTAATTTACTTCTTTTTGAATTGTTGCATCTTTTGCATTAGATTTTGTTTCTGGATCGGAATTAATTGCATGTTCATTTTATTGTTAAATCTAGCTTTTCTCAGCTCTCTGATTCAATTATGCTTGTTTTTGGAGGTCACCCCTGGATGACATGGGGAAAATGATTATATTTTGAACTTTGTGCTGAAATAGTAGAGTAGTAAGAAACCTAATCAAGGTTTAATTTGCACCATTAGACATGGTTCTGTATGGCAGATGCAACAGTCCTTGTTTATTGATATATCTGGAGACTGAATCATTAAGTGCTACTGTGTTAGTTCATGAATAAGTACAAATATATACTGACACATATTTCTTTGATATTAGTGTTCCTTCCTCTTTTGGTACAGAGTATATTCTTTCTTCTCCTTAAATGATATGGTCCCTTTTAGTTTTACAAGGTAATGCTCTAGTAATGATTGAACTGTTTTATTTTCTTTGTTTGGAGGCAAGATTCTGCTTATTTGAATAACTTATTCAAATTGGCAGTCGGGATCTGGTTCTTCTCAATCATTTCACTAGCTCAACCAAAACTTACTTACGTGAATTTGGCATCTATAGAATACCTGCTATTCTGGAATACAGAAGGGGTGTTTTTGTGTTCTGTATTGTTAGTTGCAGTTAAGAGCCCGAGCTGCTTGATTTATGCAGTATTAAAGGTTTCCTTCTTATCATCATTTAGTCTTAACCTGCCGATATTGATGGTTGTTGTGTGAAAATAGATAAATTTTAATAGCTGAGGTACCGATTCCCAATTCACATTTCATCGCTTGTTCTTCCCTGAAAGAGTTTTAACTATTTTCTTACCCATAAAAGGTATGCAGATTAAAATAATTCATGCCCCTTCCAAAATCAGTGAAGTTACTAAGCTTCCAATACTTTTGAGACTTCAACATTCTAAAGGTTAGTTTTTGGAATGTGGAACGTTTTCGGTAGAGAGTACAGAAAAGGTGTTGACACATGGCCCAGAATGCAATATGCTAATGGTAAAAAAAATATATTACATAGCTGGAATGTGTTGCTTTAGATGGAAAAGTGATATCCTTGAAGCAGAGATGATTAATAGAATATGAGTATATGGCATCATCAAAGTTCAACTATTCGGATGTATGTTCACAAGTTAATCAATGGTGGCTTTTGCGTTTCGTATGAGGCCGTTCATTTGAGAGGTGGTAGGGTGCTTGGTTTCTAGTGAATGGATGAATATGTGGTGAGCTATGAAGAAACACTAGAATGGTTGAGAAATTCAGAAAAATTTTCAGTTTTCTATTTAGGAGAATTAGGCCAAAAGGATTAGTTTCTTTCTGGCACAAATACTGATTTTTGAATATATGGTTGAGGATAAATATATACTAGTGACCACTGATACTTTTGAGTGTAGTGACAGATCCTTAGCTATTTAGTGCTTTCAGGATTGGAATAAGAGCCTGTGGATACTTCTTCTTAATTCCTGTATGGAGTTCAGTTCCATGCTTAAGGGGTCCCAAGATTATCTCCCTTAATGGTTGACTGATCGAGCTGAGATTGTCTTGTAGAGTTCTCGTTTTAGATTGACATGTAGGGTTTAATCCTAATAAGAGAGATGTACCATCGTAGGACACTCAGAAGACAAAGGCGGCTATTTTAAGGCTGCATGTTGTAAATGGTTTTCAACCTTAACTTGTGATAATTTAAGTAGAAGGTTATGGTTATTTCTAATTGGTTCTTGCATGTGCTATGCACTAGCAAACTGGTTTATATCCTTTTCTGTTGTGCTAGCTATTATGAGGAGTTCATGGGTGGAATACATTATATAATGCCAGTCTATACTAGAGTTTTGTGGCAGTGTTGAAGGTAAATATAGGAAAAGGTTGGTTGAAAGACGTCTCAGTTTTAGGCTGAAATCCTAAAAGTGTGCATTGCATTTGCTTTTAGTTGGTAATAATTTGACCATCATTTCCATGTGTACTTCATTTTTGGCAAACTTTGACGTGTATGTACATATCCTCTCATATCTTTCTATAAAAGTTTCTGACCCGAGGATTCTACTTAATATTTCACCTTACTTTTTTCTCCAGCGACGACATTAACTGGGTGCCACTTTTTGGTAACTGCACTGGTTGGAGCAGTGTCAAATGCTACGGGGTTGTCTGCCTCAAAGCATGTTCCCCTGTGGGAGCTCCTCTGGTTTTCAGTTGTTGCCAACATGTCCATCACAGGAATGAATTTCAGTCTCATGCTTAATTCTGTTGGATTTTACCAAGTATGAATTCTACTAAAGCTCTCTACTAGCATTCTTGGCATTGAATTATATGCTTGTTTTTTGTGGCCCTAATGCAGATCGAAAGTTAAATTTTTAGTAATCTTGTATTCAGTTAGAATACAGTGCTGTAGTTTGTTCTCTCTTTTTTGGGACGATCTATGTAAGTTTGGAATTTCAATAATTGGCCGGGTAGTTCTCTCCCTTTTAAGTATTTTATAGAATAACTTTGTTAATTATGCAAGGGAATACAATAGTATTTCTCAATGATGAGGATCACTTACACATCAAGAACTATCCCTAGACATGGAGATAACCCTATATCCAGGCCACACACTATAATTTTTTATAGGTTATTAATTTAGTAAGTGTGTAACTTAATGGTGATGATTTTAGCAACTTACACTGGTGTTCCCCAAGCACATACTTCTGTAGTTTTGTTCCATCGTAGTGTTATAAAAACCTTAATGACGGGGATGTGGATGACTAGACTTTTTCCACAGATGCTTATTTTTTATTTTATTGTACTCCTATGTTTTATTGACTTTTATGTTAAATACCTTTGAAATCAGCTGATTATATTACTGTTTTGGTGTAGATCTCAAAACTGAGCATGATTCCAGTGGTCTGCATTATGGAATGGATTCTTCATAATAAAAATTACACAAAGGAAGTTAAAATGGCAGTTGTGGTTGTTGTAATAGGGGTGGGCGTTTGCACAGTGACTGACGTCAAAGTTAATGCCAAAGGCTTTATATGTGCTTGCGTAGCAGTTTTGTCAACATCATTGCAACAAATTGTGAGTATATGTGTAATTTCTCCCCTTATTGTTCTCTAATTATATCGAGTACAACTGAGCTTTTGAAGCATGGATACTTTATATGTCCTGCTCCTGCCTACGAGTATCAGGTACATATCAAATAAAGATATGCATTACATACATTTGGACACATATTAGATAAAAGCGTAAACTGAAAATTGAAAAAAAAACAAGTTCTAATTCTTCATGTGTTTGGGATACGTCTTGGATATGACATCTATATGGTGGAATATATGTTCAATACCATAGAACTTTGTAAGCTTTTTATGATATTGTTTGTATGAATAATGTCTGGGGTTGTTTTGAAAACGAAGTAGATATAGTTAGTATTGAAGGTTGATTGGTTAGCTCATTTACTGGAAGTTTCTATGCTCAATCTCTTTGTCGCTACTAAGTGCTAACCCAAGTCAGCCCCTGATGAATAAAAACTTATATTACACATGATTATATGCTTGCATAATCTCTTACATTTTCAGCAAGTTAAATACTTAAATCAAACAAATAATGTATTGTTAACAAATCCCCACTTTATTTATTGTATCTTAATCTTATAGTTTATTGTTTCGATGTAGCAATATCGTGTAGTACCTTAGCATTGCTATGGGCCTTAAATATAATTGAAAACTAGAATGCTCATTGTAAAAGAAAAGACACCAGCTCATGGGCATGTAAGATAGGAGAATTGTGTACTATAATGCTTAAGAAGTTATATCTAATCTTGGATGGTTTTTATTTATCTTGGGATTGCACTTTTACCGCCATGGTTCAAGCTTTACATAATAGTTTGGCTGTTTTATAGAGAAGAGAGGGAGAGGCTGTTGAATGTTCTTCATTATCAAGATGGACCTTTTATTTTATTGTAGCTTATGCTGTTAAGTTCAATAAAGGATTATTAGGTCCAAAAATTATGTTCTGAAACTTGAATTCATGACACGAGGAATCATTATTGATGTACATCATTCTGAAACTAGTTAGCAAAGTACTCCAAGTACTACATTCCATTACCTTCATATTCTTAATTTCCCTTAGCAACAGGTATTCACTCACCTTATGCTAATTATCCTAAGTAAGTTGCATTGTTTTCAGGAATTTTTTTCTGTTTCTTGTCCCAGATTTCTGATTGGACGATATTTTTTGGTGCAGTCTATAGGTTCCTTGCAGAAGAAATACTCAATTGGATCTTTCGAACT
Organism: Aralia elata; assembly: GCA_034770075.1. Lineage (NCBI taxonomy): Eukaryota > Viridiplantae > Streptophyta > Magnoliopsida > Apiales > Araliaceae > Aralia > Aralia elata. The sequence goes on along the minus strand of CM068385.1, from coordinate 5,323,390 downwards.
ATTGAGCAAGACGGCCCCAATTCAAGCAGTCTCGCTCTTGTTATTTGGTCCCTTTGTTGACTACTCTCTTAGTGGAAATTTTATACTGTACTACAACGTCTCTTATGGTTTTATCGTAAGCCCTCTCTTAATAATCTTACTCCTCTCAGACATCCATTTTCTGTTTCTATAAATTTATCTCTAGTGGTGGAGTAATTTTTTTAAACACTTGTTGCAGTTCTTTTTACTCCTGTCATGCTCCCTAGCAGTCTTCTGCAACATAAGCCAGTACCTCTGCATTGGTCGCTTCTCAGCAGTTTCCTTCCAGGTTTTAGGTCACATGAAAACAGTATGCGTCCTCACTTTGGGGTGGCTACTATTTGATTCCGAGCTGACTTTCAAGAACATCATGGGAATGGTTACTGCAATTGTTGGCATGGTAATATATAGTTGGGCAGTTGAGCTTGAAAAGCAGTCCAACGCCAACGCCAAGATCACTTCGCACGTAAAAAACAGCTTAACAGAAGAGGAATTTAGACTATTGAAGGAGGGAGTGGACCACACACCTCTAAAAGATTTGGAACTAATGCAGTCTAAGGTGTAAGTTGACATCTATATGAGCAGTTGTAGTAGCATGTTTGTGTCATATTTTTACGTCTATCTATAGTTTTGTCTAAGTTATGTCGCCCGTACCTCATCAAAACCATAGAATTACAGTCATTTGTTATTCAAAATTTGTTCTTAAATTATTTCATCTCTCTTGTGAAAGCAAAAAGCAGCTTGAAAATGAAGTTGTGGTTGTTGGTGATGGATTTCTGCACGAAGTATATCGTTCAAGTGTACTATCTAGTATTTAGTGTCGAATTTTCAGTATGTCATATATCTTGCAGGCACTTTTGATGCCTTGATTTACGAGTACCTTTCTTTGTTAGCGCACTGCAAAAGTGACAAGTATAATGTTCTTAAATTTAGAACATGGCTAAGAATTTGCAGGAAATCATGAATTGCCTGGGGTAAAACAGTGTGACTTCTTGTTATGGTGTTAATATTGGTCAATCCCAGTAGATATAGTTTTGAATAACACTGTGTACAAACTATAAATAAAAAGTTGTGCACTTGGTACTCCGCATTTTCACGGAGAATTTAATTTCACCGGGACCATGTCGGAAACAACGGGACAGTCGTTACACCATTCGTGCAGGTTGACTCAAGTATTGTATATCAATGAAAATGTGTAAAATATTCAATAGTATGTCCTACTTTCTATTTCTTTCCTTTTATATTTTATACTCACGACTTTGTGTGTATACTTTGTATCTATACTATGTTTTTTTCTATTTGTATTGATTACGAATATATGATCGATGGCATCCATAGGTAGCTTTAGAGAAGTTAGGAATGAGATCAGGAAGATCCATGTAATGTGCAGAGGGATTCCGTTTGTTGAGCAGTTGAAGCAGACAGTGAAAGAGATGAATGTCGCAGGCGATTCTGAGAAGTTGGGAATGAAATCAGGAAGATCCATGTAATGTGCAGAGGGATTCCGTTTGTTGAGCAGTTGAAGAAAGATAGTGAAAGAGATGAATGTCGCAGGCGATTCTGAGTGCTTCTTTATAGGAATATCCATACTCTATTTCCCCTGTTAGGCTAAGCAACGATGGTTCAAGGAATTTGCTTCCATCTCCATCTCCACCACCGCCACCACCTCCTCACTATTTACTTTCCCCACCGCCACTCGAATGCAACCTTCCGCGACCAACTCTACTCTCCGCCGGCACCTTACAAGCTTCCTAGCTCACCCATATTTCTTGGTCTTTTTTCTTAATTGCAGCACTTAACCTAGCTTTCGGTCTTCTTTTTTTTCCCTTGAACTTATGGAGAGGATCATAACTTAAGATTGATAACTGCACGTATAATAGTAGTCTAAGGGCAGAGTTGATATTAACGTTGGAGTATTAAGAAAGAAAGAGGAAAATAATTAATTAATATAAATGTGCACAATTAAAAGAAGAGTTTTTAGGTCATGTGAACACCTAGTTCTTGAGTTATTGAGACTAGGGTTTGTAAGGAAGTCAAACAGCTATAAGAACCGCGTTACGTGTTATGGACAAAGGACATGACATGCAATTAATTATTTAAATGGAGATCAACAATGGGAATCAAATTATTTAGTATTAATTATTACAATATATCAGTATTAGAGACTGATGAAGCCAGCCAGCCAGCCATGACCAAAAGTCAAACGTCGTCTAATTTAGTTCTTAATTTATCCTATTAGTAAAATGCAACATTAATACTTATAAACATGTGGTGAAATCCGTTATGATATTTGACAAGTTGGTCATATGATTTTTTTTTTTAAGCTGTCGGCATTTCGCAAAAAGGTTCTGTTTTTACTTTTAGTTTACAACGAGGGCAATAGAGACGAGGGCTACATCACGTTTTTACATGAAGTATCTCTTTATAATTATTGAAAAATTATAAAAATATTATTTTATATATAAAATGGGAGACGGTGTATACAATTATACAAAATGATGTCTATTTAAATTTTAAGATAATTTCTATTTTTTTATATTAATTTTTTATCTTTTTATTTAGTCATTTAAATTTTACAAATTTTTTATTTTATTCCACGTCATTTAAAACATGCAATATGTGTATCACCGGTGCTAATGATTTTGAATTGAAGGCATTTGAAGAATTAATTTCGAAAGGACAAAAGATGACTCTTTTTGTGTCGATGGAGGTGGGGTACTATGTTAATGTTTAACGAATTATTTCCACCGTGCAGTTGGACAAATAACCAGGAATTCTGGGAGTTAATCGAATTCACATTTCAGTCTGCCCTACCTTGTTCCTTGTTCCTTCTTCCAGGCTGGTAGTCAGTTGATTCATATGAGCGGTGCAACTTTCCCTTTTCTTTTCTTTTTTTCCAGCATGATGATAGATCTGACACATCTATTGACTTGTGTTATTTGTGTGTGGCAGTAGTTTGTGCTTTGAGTGAATTATATTTTCACGATATATGAGCAATGAGATCTTGGACTGAGATAGTGAGATTGATTGCTGGTCACAACTAAATATATGGGTGAATTACATTAATTATTTTATTTAATTTCTTAATCATTATTAATATTGTGTTGTTAATTGTTACTTGTATTAACCTTGAATTGAACATATGAGTATCTGTCTATTTGACATCAAGCTTGAAATGATATTTGCTTAGTTTATTTTATGGTGGACTCGGTTAGAAAATAACAGCGAAACTAATAATAAAAATAAATAAATAAATAAAAATAAATAAACAATCATATACAAGACTAAATAAATTGGCATTTGTTAAGTGAATAATTAATTAAAAATCCTAGTACATTTTATGTTTGGTGTATACATTGTGTACAAAATATAAGATGCTTCCATACTACTAATTTCCATATTCATGACATTTACATTAGTTGTAGGGTTAACATTGCTCAACCCCAACACTGAAATTTTTCCTATTTGCATTAATTACTCAAGATTCCAGAGTGTTGTTGAGTAGTTGAAGAAGATAGCGAAAGAGATGAATGTCGCAAGCTATTATATTCTGAGTGCTCCTTGTATCTATAGTAAACACCCGACGTGACGTCATGCCTATCCCTCGAATAATAATTAGGACCCCCTACCCGGTCCAATGTCCTCATGGGATTTAGACTAAACTTTCTTAAAAGAAGATAGACGCCAAATTGCTCCCAGACATACGCCTTGAGAATATAAGTTGTCTGATATCCCAATTGCTCCGACTTACCAAGAGTGACCCCCACGTGGGGGGGAGGGGGGAGGGGGGGTGGCCGCCATCCCATCACCTCACCAGGGCCCACCAACCAATACTTATTGGACTTTGTTGAATTGTTGTGGTACTTGGGCTTTGCCAAATCACACTATTTGGGCTTTACCAAACCTCCCCCAACATTGCCCCCCAGTCTTCTGATACAATGGGGCATTTATCAGAAGAGTATAACATTCGAGGCCCATTATTTGACTGGAAAGCCCAAGACCTGGATGCTCGAAGATGTTTCTGGCATGTATTACCGTTTCCCTCCATTTTCGCACCCACTATGCCGTGCGTGGGAGAACGTGTAGGAACGCCAAAAGGCAGACATTAAGACCTTCCCCCTTCAAAAAGAGACCGCCACGCTTAAAATCTGCACTCTCTCTCTTCTACTTCTACTTTCCCTGTATTTGCTCTCTCTTCAACTTCCGTCTTCCTTTCAACGGACCTCCTTTTTTCCGGCGAAAACCCCTCGTCCATTATTGGGAACGTGACTGAACCGATGGCCGGCTCGAAATCTGTGTCCCAAGCCAGAGCTGAGATGATGATCAAAGAATACTCTAATGAAGAAACTTATGCCCATATCAACACCGTCTCCACCATCAGCCCCCAAGACCTTGAAGGGATACACAAACTGTACTGCATCCCTACCACCTACGACATCCGTCCTCCTCTTTACACCGAACGAATGTATCATCGACCTGACGGGTGGACTGCTATTTCTCTTAGCGCCCTTAAATATGGGGTACGACTTCCCCTCCATGCTTTCATCGTCGCCCTTTTGAGTTTTATTGGTGTTGGCTTCGCCCAGTTGGTGCCGAACTCATACATCCATATCATCGCTTTCATCGCCTTCTGTCATGACCTCAGCATCGCTCCCACCATCGACCATTTCTTCACCATATTCGTTATGAGCCGATCCAGAGAAGCTGGGTTTCGGCAAATAAACAGGCAATCGAGCAGGACCACCGAAAAGCGCCCATTGATGAAAACCCTTTCGAGCAACAAAGGCTGGCATTCACTGTGGTTTTTTGTCAAGGGGCCCAGCTTTCGAGATGTTCCTAATTGGGCCGAAGCCTCTCATGACAACGTAGGTCTCGGGGAGATTTCGCACGCCCGTCTCCAAGAGTTGGGGAAGCTCCTTGAGAAGCTGCCGAAGAAGGAATGGGGCCTCGAACTCCTGAGTGACCCGAACTGGTTGTACAGTCACAAACGTAAATCCTAAATACTTTGGGTGGATGTATGTTCTACATTAAATCTCCCTTTATTGATCAAATCGTCTTTTTTGTACAATGCTTCTCATCAAGTCGTCCCCCGTTCTGGACGTCGGTCACTCATCTGTCGATCTTGCTGAAGAGACGATCCTTCCACCCGAACCCACAAGAATACCTCCCCTGGTCCTGCCAATAACTGCTATCCCGATGGTGCGACCTTCAACCATCCCCGCCAATATCCTTGATATCCCTCCATCTGAAAGGGCCACCGTTCTTCGGACGAAACGAAAGCGGCTTGTGAAGGCTGCCGAAAGAACTGCCCCGCCCGAAGTGGCGTAGACCTTTCAATCAGGTCTACCGACCGCCCCCAACCACTGAAGCCCCCCGAACCGATACACCAACCGCCGAAGCCCCCCAAGCCGGCACACTAACCACTAAAGTCCTCTTAGCAGACCCACCAGCTATTGAAGTCCCCTAAGCAGAGCCACCGACGGACGAAGTCCCGGTTTTCGATCATCAGCAAGAACGTGAAGGTTCCACATCCGGACCTCCAGCCAAAAGGCAGAATGTCGCCTCCTCTTCTGGACAACAATCTCCCATTCATATCCAAGATAGTCCAAGCCCCGCGACGCTGTGGCCGGTGAGCACGAATGATTTTTCCTTTGACCTTATGGATGCCTTCGCCTTACCGGAGGATGATGAAAGGTTCGAGGATTCTAGCCTTCAAGATCTGGCGGATATAAATGTCATATATATGAGCAAGGTAAACATTTTCTTGATTTAGTTTTCCTTCTGAGCTTATACTGGATATGTGCGTGAACGTGTTGGCCTTTTGTTTTTTGTTTTTAGGCCTGTGCCGTCACCAGCCGACTTCATCGTCAGATTGCTCATTCCGAAGCAAGGGGGAAGGAGCTCGAGGCCGAAGCGTCCCGACAAGAGGCAAGAAGCCAATCTGCCATGGCTGGCTGGAAGAAGGAGAAGGAAGAGCATGCTAAGACCACCGCTCAATTGGAGGAGCTTCAGGCCGAAGTGGCCAAGCTTAAAGAAGAAGCTGTCGAGGGAGAACAACGCCGAATAGGACTCGCGGACAACTGCAATCATCTGCAACGGGAGTGTAATGAAGTAAAAGGGGAGTGCAATGATCTGAAGAACGAGTTGCGTTCCATGTCCAACAAGTTCGAGAGCGTTGAGGTAAAGTTCAGACTCGCCGAAGAGGAGCGCGACAGTATAGCCAAAGGTTTTATCGAGTACAAGGCATCGACGCCTCTGCCGACCGAAGAGCTCAAACAGTTGATCATTCAGGAGTACCGTAGTTCGGCCGAGTTGATTGACGTAGTGGCAGAGCAGTTCGACCTTGGCTATCAAGACGCCCGAACCAAGGACAAGGAGAAGATGCAGCTGAATAAGCTTGACCCATCAATTTTAGATTCTTCGGATGACGAAGCCGAGGCCTGATGCCGCCTCAACTTTTGTAATAGTTAATTAGGTCTTTATGTAAGCATCTTACTACTGCTCGTACATTAATGAATCAATGTAGATACTTTTTGGGAAAAACTGCATTTGCATTGCAGCAAACATGCTGAAAAAAAAGATTTTTACAGAGTAAAAGGATTTTTGTTCCACCCTTTGCTCGAAACCGTAAATTCCTGGCTTCGGCGCCTACCCGACCACATTGGGTTTACAAAAGAAATCTTATACCGTAAAGGATTTGTGAAAATTTTACATTCAAAAGATTTTTGCTTCATTCTTTGCTCGAAGCAGGGAAATTCCTGGCTTCGGCACTTCTCCGAATAAGTTGGGCATGCCTTATTGATAATACCTCTTGAGCCTCCCTGCATGCCAGGTGTTTTTAACTTCTGCTCCGTCCATTGCCCGAAGCCGGTAAGTTCCTGACTTCGGCACCTCCGTGACCTCATAGAGACCTTCCCAGTTTGGCATTAACTTCCCAATGTTTTGAGGCGATGGTGCCTCTACCTCTCGGAGAACTAGGTCCCCTACTTCGAACCGCCTCAATTTCACCCCTTTGTTGAAATGTCTAGCCGTTCTCCTCTGGTAGGCTGCTAGCCTTACCACGGCCAATTCCCGAACCTTTTCTAATAGATCTAGGTTGAGGCGAATGCCTTCGTCATTATATAGTTTTTGAACTGACTGGCCCGAAGTGAGGGTGATCCGATTTCGATCGGGATGAGGGCATCTGTCCTATAGGCTAATTTGTACGGCGAATCGCCTGTAGTAGTCCGAGGGGTGGTTCGGTAGGCCCACAAAACACTAATTAATTCTTCGGGCCATCTTCCCTTGGCTTTGTCCAACCTTCTTTTAATTCCGTTGAGTAGGGTTCTGTTGGTGACTTCTACTTGGCCGTTGGATTGGGGATGGGCAACTGAAGTTTTCCGGTGCTATATCCCCAGTTCCTTCAAGAATTCTTTGAATTTTGCCCCTACGAATTGCCGGTCGCTGTCGGATACCACTGCCATTGGGATGCCGAACCGAAATACAACGAATTCTTTGAGGAACTTAAGGCATTCTTGTTCTGTGATCGATCAGAGCGATTTTGCTTCTACCCACTTAGTCATATAACCAATAGCCACTATTACGAAGCTGACCTGTCCTTTCACGTTTGGTAATGGCCCCAAGATGTCGATTCCCCATACAACAAACGTGATAGGGGATAAAACTGAGTATAATTCTTCGGGCGGTTGACGAGGGACTGAACTATTAAGTTGGCATTTTCGACACTTCTGCACGTATTCTTTAGCCTCCTAGAAGATTGTCGGCCAATAATACCCCTGCCGAAGTACTTTATACGCCAGGGCCTTAGCGCCCATGTGATCCCCGCAGATTCCCTCGTGCACCTCTCGAAGTGCGTAGTTGGCTTCGGACGGGACCAAACACTTTAGTAAAGGAGAAGTGAAAGCCCGTCGATATAGATCTCTATCAATAAGCACGAAGCTTGAACTTCTGTATTTTATTTTCTTGGCCAAAATTCGATCCGAAGGTAGGACGCCATCGGTGAGATAGCTTATATAGGGAGTGATCCAGCAATTCGACCGTTCTACAACTAGTACCCCTGATACTCGAATACTTGGTGACTCTAAATTTTCCAGATATACTGACCTGTCGAATGAGCTTGCGTCCGTTGTGGCTAATCTGACCAATGCATCGACTATGGTGTTTTCTGATGGATCAACCCCGTTAATGGCGAACGAGCTGAAGTAGTGGAGCCGATCGTTGACTTCTGACAAATATTTGGTCATCCTTGCCCCCCGTGCTTCATACTCTCCCAAAATTTGCTTGACAACCAGTTGAGAGTCACTGAAGACGATTAACTTTTGAACCTCGAGGCTTTTGGCCAACCGAAGCCTTGCCAAAACAGCTTCGTACTCAGCCTCGTTGTTGGTTGCTCTGAATCCGAAGCGGATGGCCTGTTGGACCTTAAACCCCTCTGGGCTTATCAAGATTACCCCTGCGCCACTCACCTCTGAAGTTGATGACCCATCGACGTATAATGTCCATGAGGTCTGGGCCGGTTGAACGTCTGACACCGAACCTACCACCTCCGACCGATCGATTGAGTCTGGTTCAGAAAAAGAGCATTCCATCACGAAGTCGGCTAAGGCCTGGCCCTTGATTGCCGTTCGGGGCTGATACTCTAGCATAAACTGTGTCAACTCCATCGTCCAAGCCGCGAGCCGACCCGAGATTTCCGGTTTGCTCAATATCTTCTTTAAGGGCTGATCCGTGTAGACGATTATTTGTCGTCCTTGGAAGTAATGTCGAAGCTTCCGACTGGCAATTATTAGAGCGTAGGTGAACTTCTCCAAGTTCGGGTACCTGGTTTTAGCATCCTGAAGAGCGTGATTGACATAGTAGACGGGAAATTGCTTTCTGTCTGTCTCACGAACCAACACCGCTCCCACCGCCATCGAGCTTGCCGTCAAGTAAAGATATAGGGGTTCCGAAGGAATCGACTTCATCAACAAAGGGGGGAGGACAAATACTTCTTTATCCCCTGAAAGGCGTCCTCGCACTCCGAAGTCCATTGAAAAGTCTTTTCGTTCTTTGGCCTTTTCAAAGTGTTGAAGAAAGGTAGACTTCGTTCGGCCGATTTTGACAAAAACCTTCTCAGGGCTGCAATCCGACCTGTCAACCGTTGTACATCTTTAAAACTTTGGGGAGATTTCATGTCTAAAACCGCCTGGATTTTCTCTGGATTTGCTTTGATCCCCCTTTTGCTTACTAGATACCCCAAGAACTTACCCGAACCGAGGCCGAAGGTGCACTTTGTTGGGTTAAGCCTGATGTTGTACTGTCTGGAAACAATCTTCGAGGTTAGCCAGATGCTCTTGGTCCGATAAACTCTTGACGATCATGTCGTCTACGTACACCTCCATACTTCGGCCTAGCTGTTTTCGGAATACATAATTCATCATTCTTTGGTATGTTGCACCGGCATTCAGAAGTCCGAAGGTCATATTCTTGTAGGCGTAGATAGCCCGATGCGTTATAAAGGCGGTCTTCGGGATATCCTTCTCGTGCATTGAAATCTGATTGTACCCCGAGAAAGCATCCATGAAACTTAGAAAGGCGTATCCTGATGTGGCGTCGATCAACTGATCGATATGTGGAAGTGGATAGAAGTCCTTCGAGCATGCTTTGTTCAGGTCCGTATAATCAATGCAGATTCTCCACTTCCCGTTCTGCTTCCTCACCAACACCACATTCGCCAGCCATTCGGGATAGTCAATTTCGTATATGAAATCGGCCGTTAGCAGCTTCGTGACTTCTTCATCAATAATCTTTTGCCTCTCCAGGGCGAAGATTCTCCTCTTTTGCCGAATTGGTTTTCGGGAGGGGTCTAAATTAAGCTTGTGCACCGCTACCTTCTCATCGATCCTGGGCATGTCTTTCGGCTCCCATACAAAAATGTCTGCGTATTCCCGAAGCAAGTCAACTAGGCCAGCCCGAAAGGGCTCCTGTAATCCTGATCCGATCTTTATAGTCTTATCTTTCCTCCCCGGGATCAGCTCAACTTCTTCCGTCTCTTCGGCTGGCAAGGCGAGTGGTTCCGTACTTCCTTCGGTAAATGGTTCAACTTCTATTGACATGGTCTATTTCTGCTTACTTTTGCCCACAGCAGAAGATATTAACGTATTCCTGTAGCACCTCCGAGCCAAGTCCACATCCCCCCTGACTTCGCCAATTCCGTTCGGTGTAGGGAATTTGATCTTGAAGTGTGGGATTGAGGCCACCGCCTGCAATGCCACCAATATTGGTCTCCCTAGAATAGCGTTGTATGCCGAGTCTACATGTACGACGAAGAACCTGACAGTGATTTCTACTTGTAGAGAAGTCGTCCCAAAGATGACTGGAAATTCGATGGTCCCTGCCACCCGAACTGGATCATTGCCGAACCCGTACAATGGGGGTTCCTGTCCTACCTCTATTTTCCTTCCTCCCAAATCTAGCCTTTGATAGGCGTGGGCATACAATATGTCGACCGAGGAGCCGTTGTCGATCATTATCCGCTTCATGTCCATGGACCCGACTTGAGAAGTAATAGTCAGCGCTCCTTCATGCAGTTCAATAGGTTCTGGTGGGTAATCCTCGTCTGTGAAGGAAATCACCGTGTCAGGGTACATCTGCTCCCATCCGGTAGGTTGTTTGGACACCGTCATGACCGAATCCAACCTCCCGCGCCGCTTCTTCCCTGCTACCTTCTCGATTGAACCGCCGATTATAACATCGACTACCCCCCGAACTGCTGGGGCTTGTACGTCCCGAGCTGGGGGATCGGGGTGGGCATTCCCTTTGTTCGTCGCTTTTTCCGTCTCCCTTCGCCCTGCGACGTACTGAACTAACTCCCCATTCTGCACGTTCCTTTCGATTAAATCTTTTAAGTTCCTACATTCTTCGGTGGAGTGCCCAGCGGTTTGGTGATAATCACAGAACTCGTTCGGGGCCCCCCAATTTGCGTGCGTGTTGTTTGGGCAAAGTCTAAAATAAGGCTGGTTCCTCATATGTCCCAGTATAGCCGCCCGATTACTGTTCAACGGGGTGTATATTTTGTCCATCCTTCGGCTTGGGAGGGGCGGGCGCCCATCTCTCGATCCCCCACTAAAATTCTTCTTTGGCCGATCATCTGTCCTATTACCACCGTCCGAACGGTGGTAGTTGTTTCTGTCTTGGTCTTTTGGCCTTTCTGCTGATGAGGAGTTCGGGCCTAAACTTCCCATGGCTTCTTCGACCGCGATAAATCCTTCGCCCCTATCGTAAGCTTCTGCCAGGCTCTTCGGGGCGTTGAACATCATGTCCTTCACCAGCTTTTTGGATTTTACTAGGTCCAACCCCGTGCTGAAGTAACCTAGGGCTTGGGGATCGTTTAGGTCTGTCACCACACCGGCTGCCTTCCGTAATCGTTTCACATATTGTCCCAAGGTTTCACTTGGATATTGTCTTATTTGCATCAAGGAGGCTGTTGGTTTTTCTCTTCTTTTGTTGCTTCCGAAACGACCATGGAATTTGTCGCAGAGGTCCTTCCAAGATGAGATTGAGTTCGGGGCCAAAGACATCATTCATTGCCGAGCTTCTTTCCTTAGAGTGGAAATGAATATCTGACACTTGGTCGCATCGGAGTAATCATAGTACTTCATCAGCCGGTCGTACGCCTGACTATGGTCATAAGGATCCCCCGAACCATCGAAACTCTCCATGTGAGGGGCCTTTTTGTTCGGATCAGCCCGAACCCGATCGATCTCCGGTGAAAATGGTGATGTTGGGTCGATCGGGACCTCCTCTCGTCTGGCCATTGCAAGCATCCCCTCGAGCTCCACAATCCTCCGGGCCAAGGCCTCAGGGTCCCTGGTCGGAAGGGTTGGTTCATGTCTGTTCCGACTTAGAACTGGAGAGGTTTCCCTCCTTCTCCGTTCGATCTTATCGCCTCTTTCTGGCGAGCGGCTCCTTGGCCTGCTCCGACTTTGAACTGGAGAGGCATCCCTCCTTCTCCGTTCAGACATGTTGTCTCTTCCTGGCGAGCGACTCCTTGGCCTGCTCCGACTTTGAACTGGAAGGGCGTCTCGCCTTTTCCGTTCAGACCTGTCGTCTCTTTCCGGGGAGCGGCTCCTTGGCCTGCTCCTTTGTGGGGATCGGTTCCTTTGACTGATACTTTCTTGTGTGCGGCTCCAAAGCCCACTGCTTTCTCGCCAGGAGCTGTCCGAACGATGCGTCCTGGACTAGCGTCCTGACGTTAGTTCCCGACTGCCATGGTGACTGGAGGAGGCTTCCCCTCCTTCCCCTAGAAGTGCCAACTATTTTTCCAACTCTACTTGCTGAAGGCGTATAGCCTCTACAGTATCCTTATGTCGTTGATCCCTTCTAGCAACGAGTGAATCTCTTTCGTCATGGTTCCGACCTTGCCTAGGCTTCGGGTCTTCAGCACGACCGCGCCGTTGCGTCTTTCTCTGGGAGGTCGGCAATAATTTTTTTTTGACTATTGGTGTCTGCGGGTTAGCTGGACCCACCGAATGACTTTGGGAACCCAAGCGACCCGACGGGCTTTTGGACATCCCTATCCCTAACCGAACCCCTGGAGCGAGGAAGGTCAGGAGGGGCTTTTCCATACGCCGAAGTCATTTTTGAGCTATTCGCTACTGTTGTGACTGGTCAAGAAATCTTCAAGTGATTGAAGAGTTACTGAGCACTAGACCCTCCTTCTAGTGCCAATGTTAACGCCAAGAATCGTCCACGCGCTTTAATCACCAAGAGCGCGTCAATCCTGCACAATAACGAGATCACACTCAGAGTTCCGGACGGTTTTGCCGCCGGTGGATAGCTCCGGTGTGAGAATTAGTACAAGCTGAACAAGGTGTATAACAATGGAGGTTTTGTGCTCTAATCTTGTGAAAAATATCTTACCCTTGAAATGAAGTTAAGCCTTGTATCTATAGTAAACACCCGGCGTGACGTCATGCCTATCCCTCGAATAATAATTAGGACCCCCTACCCGGTCCAATGTCCTCATGGGATTTAGACTAAACTTTCTTAAAAGAAGATAGACGTCAAATTGCTCCCAGACATACGTCTTGAGAACATAAGTTGTCTGATATCCTAATTGCTCCGACTTACCAAGAGTGACCGCCACGTGGGGGGGTGGCCGCCATCCCATCACCTCACCAGGGCCCACCAACCAATACTTATTGGGCTTTGTTGAATTGTTGTGGTACTTGGGCTTTGCCAAATCACACTATTTGGGCTTTACGAAACCTCCCCCAACAATATCCATATATACTCTAATTCCGCCCCTGTTAGGCTAACCAACTTCTCCAATAATGGATGCATGCATGGTTCAAGTAATTAATTTGCTTAATTCCATCTCCAACACCACCTCCTCACTCCTTACTTTCCCCACCGCCACTCCAACGCAACCTTCCGGCACCAACTCCAGCCTCCTCCTCCGGCACCTCACTAGCTGAACATTGGCAAAGTCACATAGGAGGGAGTGGGGTCAATTGACCCCACTGGAAAAAAAATATTTTGTGATGTATGATAAATTTAGAAAAAATTTAAGTGTAATGAACAAATTGACCCCACTGAAATTTTATAATTTTTTTAATATACAGGGTCAAATTGAAATTTTTATAACCTTTTCAATTTCATATTAGTTCTACTCCTTTATGTATGCATCTTCCTCTAATATTTTTAAAATAAATAATAATTTAATTTAGATTATTTTCATAACATAAGGAAGTTAAATATTTATTAACAAATTTGTGATTATAAATGAATATTAAGGGTCAATAAGGGATGTGTGTGTGTATATATATATATAATGTTATATTAACAATATTGTAACTAAATACATGTTTTACATATGCAACCGGCTGGAAAACACAAAATTATCTAAAAAAATTGATTCGAGAGCGCAACTCCCAAATTTCGTCAAATTATTTATAGGATCATAATATTTTGACCCCACTAGACAAAAGTTTTGACTTCGCCGACCACCATGCACCCATATTTCTATAATTTATCTGCTTTTACTTCAATTTGCCTTCAGTTTTGTTGTTCAGAATTTATAGGAGAGGATGATAACTTGAAGATCCATAAACTGCGCGCACGCACACACATGTATAAATATATATAGTAGTATAAGGGATTAGAAATACAAAAAAAATAAATAAAAAGGAAGATGAAAAGAAAGAAAAACAGTTGCTATGAATATAAATATATAAATGTGCACACTTAAAAGAAGAGTCTTTAAGCCATGACCCAAATTAAAAATGACTAAAAAATTAATATTTAATTTTTATTTGAATATAGTGCATGTGAACTCGAAGTTCTGGAGCAATTGAACACGAAGGTTGGTAAGGAAGTCAAAGCAGATAGAAGAACCGCGTAACACGTTACGGAGAAAGGACATGACATGCAATTATTTAATTGGAGGACAAATTAAGTTTTTATTTTTATTTTTTTATAGTATTAATACAATATACCTAGAGACTGATGAAGCCAGTCTTTACCAAAAGTCAAAGGTCATCAAGTTCAGTACTTCTTAATCCATTTTATTAAAGTTTAGTAGTTAGTGCTAATATTTATAAACTTACATGCGGTTGATCAATCGGGGGTGGGTTCCATTTTCACTTTTAATTTATTATAATTGCAATTGTATTATACTTTGCTGCATTGTTAATTGTACGTTAATGGTATTAACCTTGAACTAGCTTGAATAAATAAGTATCCGTCTATTTGGGATTATATCAAGCTTGAATCATAAAGAGTGACAGTTGGTTAGGTTGCTTCATGTACGGAGTGGATTTAATTTTTTATAAAATGCACCGAAAGCAATAATAAAACGATTCGAAAATGAAAAACACAACACATACGCGAGACATAAAATTTTAAGTTATTTTCACTCTTGACCTACAGCTTCAATAACATGTATGTCCGATCACTTTTGAGTAGCTTTACAATTACATTTGAAATCAAATAACCGAATAAGATGTATTCATTAAGCGAATAAAAAAAAACTACAATTTATGTTTGGTGTATAGATTGGGTGTACGTACAAGATATAAGATGCTTCATGTATATACTAATTTGCAATTCATGACATATAAGTAGGGTTGCAGCTAGTGTTAATATTGCTGAAGTAGCCCAACATGCACTAGTAATTTCTCCTATTTGCCTTGATAAAAAATGACATATAAGTAGGGTTGCAGTGTTAATAATATTGCTGAAGTAGCCCAACACTAGTAATTTCTAAATCCTATTTATTTGCCTTGATCAAAAATGGCTGCAGCTGGCGTATTAGAAAAGTTGGCGACAAGATCCGGAAGATCCATGTAATGTGCAGAGGGATTCCGAGTGTTAAGAAGCTGAATAAGGTAGCGAAAAAGACGCACATCACAAGCTATTCTGAGTGCTCCTTTATACGAATATCCATACTCTTCCCCTGTTAGGCTAAGCAACTTCTCCAACAAGGGGTGGTTCAAGTAATGTGCTTCCATTTCAAACTCCGCCACCTCTTTACTCTCCGCCCTCCCTACAACCACCCGAACGTGGCCTTTCCGCACCATCGAATCCGACATCTCGGCCTGCTCCGGTGGAAAGCTGAACCTCCTCTTTCCCCACCACACTAGCTTCCTCATCATAAGCCCCATAATTTTCATCTTCTCTACTTTGCCTTTGTTCTTGTGCTAATTTTAATGTTGAGAGAATTCTCTTGTGATGCACAACAAATATATATATATATATATATATATATATAGTGATTGAAAATATTAATTGTTGCGATATACTCCTATAATACTTGAAGGATATATAGACTATATATAATGATTAGAAATTTAGACCTTAGACAACCAATCCAAACACATAATTAAAAGCACTATACACGTAGTACGTACTTACATAGTAGAAGGATAGACTATGTAAAAGTAATGATTAGACAGCCAATCCGCGGAGACTAGAAAACTACCACAAAATAGGAAGGGAAAAAAAACAGCTGGTTGGTAACCAATGAGTAATAGGCTAATAGGTAGATGAAATATATTTTATTTCATACTGATATTTTGTTATGAATATAGAATGTATACACTCATCAGCATATTTTGTTATTATCTTTTTAGAATATAATTGATTTTCAAGAGTATATCTGGTGTCCACTAATTATTGTTACGATTAGTTTTTTTATTATTATATGTTATTCTGTTTGAAATGATTATTTTTTCAATTTTTTGTATTGTAATTTTTTCATCATTTGTAAGAGTTTACGATTTCAATATATTTCAGTCGATTAGACTGTTTGATCAAAAAAAAATTAAAAGAAAGAATTTTAAGTTATGGTCCAATTTTATTTTTATTTAAAAAAAACATCAAAGAAGAAATAATATTGAATATGAAAATAATAGTGTGAACTCGAAGCTGATGAGAAATGGAGGAGGAAGCTTGGGAAGAAATTCTAGCAAGCCAGCTAGGTAGAAAAACCATGGAAATTAATTAAAGGACATTCAATTATTAGAAAATGGCGGCGAAGGTTCTCCGGGCATATGCATGGATACTTCAATTGTCCAACTCTAATCAGTCCGTACGTATATAACTTTAGACTTTTCTAACTTAGAAGGATCAATTATTTAAGCAAACCTATATATTGGTTTACATTAGATTAAGCAGATCAAGTCTTCAAAATTAAATCAAAATCATAAAAATCATCCAACTCATTTCTTAATTTATTATTTACTCCATATAAAGTTTGAGTGAATTAAAAACTTAATATTTATAATTATATCCTTAATATTTCAATTTTGCTTACTCCCTACGTTTTCATATCATCTATAAAATTATAAATTTTAAGTATATATATTTATCTCTAAATATAACGAGAGTTTGGTTTAATATACGTAATTGTGTTGTTGTACAAACTTAAAGATGTCATTATTAATAATAAACAAAAGAAGATTATTAAGGTAAAATACTACGGTCGATATGATACCTCCTCCAATTTTAAATTAAAACTCGACAATATATAAAATTTTAAAAAATTTATAAAAAATAAACTTTGAACATTTTTTTTAATACGAACAATAAAAAAAGGATGCCGTAATAACTTTATATCTAAATCTGAATATAACGTGCATTATAATTTGAATGTTTTGAGTCCGAGACCAAGACCAGAAAAACTGAGATTGGATTGGAATAATATGTGGCATACTGACCTTCCAAGAAGGTCCTTGGCCCGACCGGCACCGTCTTGGTACGTTGCATGTGGAGTATTGACTATCAACTCTATCCAACTCTCTTCTTATTATTCTTCTAGTTTTACTTTATAAACTTCGTTTATTCTGATTGTATCAGCATAGAATTTAACCAACAAAAAAGAAAAGAAAAAATGAGACGAGTGAAACTAGTTTTTAATGTTCCAAATTTTTTTTTTTTTAAAATGGACCAATCTATTATCTATTATTATATATAAAAAGACAAAATGAGAACAACCGTTGGTTTGATAGTCCTTTTAGGACCACAATAAATTTTCTTCGGCCAAAATTAACATCTTCATTTTGTTCATACGTTATAATTTTTTTATAATAATTTGTTGAATATAATCAAAAATATAATCCCTACCTTCACTTATTGTCTTATTATTGTGGGAATTACAACTCCATAATATCTCATTAATAGATGAGAATTACATGTGTCGTATTTTCATATGTTATATTATATATATAGATGGACAGTGTAGAGAAGGTGTAGGAGAATGAAAATGATAGAAAATACACACCATATTGAAGCTCTCTCACTTAGAGATTAAGACATGGAATATGGGACTATGTTAGCGATATTGCCATTGAAGCCAATTAGGACGATGAAAATTGTGGTCGTGCTCATCATTAACACGATCGTAGCATGGCTTAATTGTAAGACCCCGAATTTATGAAATAAAAATTTATTATTTTCTTTATGATTATTTTTCTAAATAGTGAAGTGCTTAATTGTTATAAATGATAGTTAAGGGTGTTATATGCAAATTATCTGATAAATAGTATGTCGGGAAATATTCCTTTTGTCGGGGAATATTCTTTCTGTCGGGGAATATTATATTCGGTACCGTACGACGGCACCGAAATGGCAATATTGTCAATGATAGTGGGCCCCACAACGGGTTAACTGTCGGATATAGAAAGTGATAGAAATTTGCGGCAAAACTTTAACCGATAACTGTTAAAATACCCGGTGATAAAAAGAACAGTAAAACGCGCTATTCCACAGTAGCACACGGTATTCCACAGTAGCTCACGATGTTGCACAGTGTTTTATATTATTGATTCAATAATTGATAAAGTAGCAATGACATAGTATCTTGATTCAATAATTGTTAATTAGCATCTGCATTATATATTTTACTATTTATCATGACACTGTAACTTATATCATTTGATAGGATATTTTAGCATTATCGACAATGTCTAGAAATTCTGTCAAGGAAAGGGGTTATTTAATTGCGCGCCATTTTTTTATGGAAGGCCCCCTCTTTCCTGGGAATAATCTGGTTGTCAGTATTGCGAGTAAATGCTATCTGTGATATTAATACATTTAACACAATAATACAGAAAAAGGGATTTATGGTGATAATGGAGTTATTTTTAATGGTTTTATCTTTTGATAATGGATTAATCCTTTTGAATAAATGGATGGATGATATTAATGGAAGAAAAAATGGATGGATGATATTAAAAGAATATGGGGAAAAGACCAAAATGCCCTCACCTTGATTTTCCTATAAATAGGGAGAGTTTGCTTAAGAAATTTTCACACCTTCATTGCTTATACTTCTTCTCTCTCTCTAAATTTCTGAAGTTCTCTTAGTGTGCTAGGCTATTGTGAGTATTTGTGAGAATACTAGTATTATCCGAAGTTAGTAAACTTCATAGAAAGTAACATCCAGTCACTTGTTAACTAAGGTAGGGAATATCATTTCTTTCATACTCATATATAATATCATTTGCTTTCATGTTCGTAAGTGATATTATACTCATAAAGGTTGTTATTCATTCTATATTAATTTGTGGGGATAACCTGTCCGTGCGATATGGCGCATGCCTGGTGAATACCCTTTTGTATTCATTCCTTATTACTCTGTGGGAATAACCTGTATGTACGGAGTGTCGTACCTGGTGAATATCCCTTTGCATTTGTTCCTTATAAATTTGTGGGTATAACATGTTCGTGCGGATTGACGCATACCTGGTGAATAACCCGTCGTATTCATTACTTATTAATCTGTTGTGGGAATAATCTGTCTACGCGAATTATCGCATGACAGGTGAAAATTCATTTGCAGTTTCATATATTCTGTTATACTCATATAACTTATCATTTCTTGTGTACTCTTTAAGGGATATCTTTTTCTTTCACATTTCTCCATTTATGATAAGAAATCCTTGTTTGTTTCCAAAACCTTATTTTTAAATGGAGAAAATCCCTGAAAATTAGTAGAATATCCTTAATAGTTTGTGCTTCATCTAATATCTTTTCACTTGAATCTTTCTATACGTTATAGTTGAAGCATGAAATAATTTCTTGAATATCATTCTTGAATTTGACTCAACAATTTGGTTATCGTGTTGGCAATTTGGTCAATCTTTGATACTGATTAAATTATAAAGCTTTTCTTATCCTTAATCTCACTGTATCATTGTCATCATCCTCATCCTCATACTTAAATTGTGGTGATAGTTCTCTTTGGCCCGTAGTGCAAAGATGAACTGGCGTGACATGATTTTGATCAAACTGTGTATTGGTATAATCATGACTTTTGGTGTTACAAACAAAGGCGTATGGTGAAAGTTCTCTTTGGCCCGTAGTGCAAAGATGAACTGGCGTGTGGCATGATCATGACCGGTGATGTTATAAATAAATATCTTTGGCACGTAGTGCAAAGAGAGGCTGTTGAATATAAACTGTTGATTTGGATGTTCATAAACAGGAATTGTTGATTGGTGTTACAGGGATAATGTGACGCCCCCAAAATAGGTCCACACAACCCATTTTGAGTCGCCAATAACATTCTACAAAAATACAAATACAAATACGAATTTTCCCATTTACAACTAATATTTGTCGTGCAAAATACGACCACACACATACTGTGACCTTCCATACAAATATCGTACCGTATGGTACCACAGTATCCAAACCCAAATTATTACAATGCCGTAAAAAGACGACAACACATGTTTTAAGTCTCTAGTACAATCATTATTAAACTATGCCATAACTTGATAAGGACAACCACTAACTCGGACCATCACTCCACTCCCCGGCTAGTCCCAGCTACATTTTCCTTTCCTGAGAAGAACAATGGAACAAAAAGGAAAAGGGTGAGCACAAATAGCCCAGTAAGAAATATCATGACTAAGATAATGAAGAATAAAATTATCTTTAGTCTTCAACAGAATTAAATCAGAGATTTAAAGATATTATAATTATTCAATAACAACAACTGCAGCGGAACGAACAATCCATTAGAAGAGTCAAGTAGATTATAATATCTACCATCTTCTACAAGTTAAAAGATCACCACCAATATTATGTCCCTGTAACACCAATCAATGATTCATGTTCAACAGCCTCTCTTTGCACTACGTGCCAAAGATATTTATTTGTAACACCAATCAACAATTTCAACAGCCTCTCTTTGCACTACGTGCCAAAGATATTTATTTGTAACATCACCGGTCATGATCATGCCAAACGCCAGTTCATCTTTACACTACGGGCCAAAGAGAACTAATACCACAATTTAAGTATGAGGATGAGGATGATGACAATGATACAGTGAGATTAAGGATAAGAAAAGATTTATACTTTAATCAGTATCAAAGATTGACCAAATTGCCAACACGATGACCAAATTGTGGAGTCAAATTCAAGAATGATATTCAAGAAATAAGTTCAGAATTCAACTATAACGTATAAAACGAAATAGAAAGATTCAGGTGAAAAGATATTAGATGAAGCACAAACTATTAAGCTACTAATTTTCAGGGATTTTCACCATTTAAAAATAAGGTTTTGGAAACAAACAAAGATTTCTTATCTTAAATGGAGAAATGTGAAAGAAAAAGATATCCCGTAAAGAGTACAAAAGAAATGATAAGTTATACGAGTATAACAGAATATATAAAACTGCAAATGAATTTTCACCCGTCATGCGATAATTCGCGTAGACAGATTATTTCCACAACAGATTAATAAGTAATGAATACGACGGGTTATTCACCAGGTATGCGTCAATCCGCACGAACAGGTTATACCCACAAATTTATAAGGAACAAATGCAAAGGGATATTCACCAGGTACGACACTCCGTACATACAGGTTATTCCCACATAGTAATAAGTAATGAATACAAAAGGGTATTCACCAGGCATGCGTCATACCGCACGGACAGGTTATCCCCACAAATTAATACAGAATGAATAACAACCTTTATGAGTATAATATCACTTACGAACATGAAAGCAAATGATATTATATATGAGTATGAAAGAAATGATATTCCCTACCTTCGTTAACTGGATGTTACTTCCTATGAAGTTTACTAACTTCGGATAATACTAGTATTCTCACAAATACTCACAATAGCCTAGCACACTAAGAGAACTTCAGAAATTTAGAGAGAGAGGAAGTATAAGCAATGAAGGTGTGAAAATTTCTTAAGCAAACTCTCCCTATTTATAGGAAAATCAAGGTGAGGGTATTTTGGTCTTTTCCCCATATTCTTTTAATATCATCCATCCATTTTTTCTTCCATTAATATCATCCATCCATTTTTTCTTCCATTAATATCATTCATCCATTTTTTCTTCCATTAATATCATCCATCCATTTTTTCTTCCATTAATATCATCCATCCATTTATTCAAAAAGATTAATCCATTATCAAAAGATAATTCCATCATCAAAAGATAAAACCATAAAAAAATAACTCCATTATCAAAATAAATCCCTTTTTCTGTATTATTGTGTTAAATGCATTAATATCACAGATAGCATATACTCGCAATACTGACAACCAGATTATTCCCAGGAAAGAGGGGGTCTTCCGTATAAACGACGTGCGATTAAATAACCCTTTTTCTCGACATAATTTCTAGATATTGACAACAATGCTAACTAATCTAATAATTTCAAATAATACGAGTTACTGTGTCATGACAAATAATAAAAATATTATGCAGATGCTACTGTAACAATTATTGAATCAAGATACTGTGCATTTGCTACTTTATCAATTATTGAATCAATAATATAAAACACTGTGGAACACCGTGTGCTACTGTGGAATACCGTGTACTACTGTGGAATAACGTGTGCTACTATGGAATAACGCGTTTTACTATTCTTTTTATCACCGAGTATTTCAACAGTTATCAATTAAAGTTTTGCCGCCAATTTCTATCACTTTCTATGTCCGACAGAAGGAATATTCCTCGACATACTAGTTTGACTTTTTGTATAAATGAATAGTATATTCGTATGAATAGTACTTTCGTATTTATACAGTATAATTTTTGTATCCAGCTTATATAAACGTTATGACGTAATTCGAAGATCGAAAAAAATGTAAAAGCGTTTTAGCGTGAATAGTGATCGCGTGAATAGTGATTTAGCGTTATTACTAGACATCTCAATTATCACATTTCACTAGTAACTTTATCATTATCGATTTAACACCTTTCTGTTTAAAATAATAATAAGAAGAAAATAAAATTCTATTTATTAAAATTTTTGGGGTCTTACAGATAAAATATTGGTGGTGATCCTTTAATTTATAGAAGATGGTAGATATTATAATCTACTTGACTCTTCTAATGGATTGTTGGTTCCGCTGCAATTGTTGTTGTTGAACAATTAAAATATCTTTGAATCTCTGATTTAATTCTGTTGAAGACTAAAGATAAATTTTATTCTTCATTATCTTAGTCATGATATTTCTTACTGGGCTATTTGAGCTCACCCTTTTCAGTTTTGTTCCATTGTTCTTCTCAAGAAAGGAAAATGTAGCTGGGACTAGCCGGGGAGTGGAGTGATGGTCCGAGTTAGTGGTTGTCCTTATCAAGTTATGACATAGTTTAATAATGATTGTACTAGAGACTTAAAACATGTGTTGTCGTCTTTTTACGGCATTGTAATAATTTGGATTTGGATACTGTGGTACCATACGGTACGATATTTGTATGGAAAGTCACAGTATGTGTGTGGTCGTATTTTGCACGACAAATATTAGTTGTAAATGGGAAAATTCGTATTTGTATTTGTATTTTGTAGAATGTTATTGGCGACTCAAAATGGGTTGTGTGGACCTATTTTGGGGGCGTCACAGTTGGTATCAGAGCTTAGGGATATGATCTCTGGTAGAGATCTGGGATTAGAACTAGGATGGGAGAGATGAGTAAAATCCTTTGCTAGTGTGTCATACCTAAGCTATTTTTGGTTATTTAAGTAATTGGTTTGGTTATAGGGATAAGATGTTGCATGTCTATTTCTTTAACTAATCTTTGTTTTGTGATCACATTTCAGAATGGCATCTGAAAACCAAGAGATTCACTATGAGACCATTGTGGCTGAAAACCAGGAAGCCACAAATAATACGGGTGCAAACTCAGAACACCATGATGCTAATCATGATGCTAACAACCGAATGAATGATGATTTTTTTAGGAACTTCATGCAATACCTGCAGAACCAGGCAAGAAGAGCTCCTGTCTACAATACTGGCAGAAACGCTGATAATGTACGGATGGTCACTGCTAAGCAGTTCAAAGAATTGGGACCACCTGAATTTTTCGGCAAGCCAGATCCACTCAAGGCAGAGGCATGGCTTAAACAATTAACAAAGATATTCGATGTACTGCGTTGCACGTACGACCAAAAGGTTCCTTTTGCCACCTTTATGTTACGAGGAGAAGCGGATCATTAGTGGGAATCTGTGAAACGTACACATCATTCGGCACTCGAGATGTCTTGGGTCGAGTTCCAGGAACTATTTAATGAGAAGTATTTCCCGGAAAGTATTCGTCATATGAAGGAGGTAGAATTCATCAAACTGGAACAGAACAACATGACGGTGTCACAGTACGAAGCCAAGTTCGCCGAGCTGTCGCGTTTTGCATCCCATTTGGTGGATACTGAAAAACGAATGACACGAATGTTCCTACGAGGTTTGAAACCAGAGATTCGCCAATATCTCGTTTCTCATAAAATTTGTGTATACGCAGATGCTGTGGATAGGGCTCAAGTAGTGGAGCAGGAAAGAGGACTACTACAACCAGGAAGCAACACCCAACCACGAGAGCAAAATCACGGTAATAATCGTAATGGTGGCAGCAATTATCGGAATAATGATAATCAGCGAGGAGGGAATCACAACACCGGAAATGGTAACCACTTCGGTGGTAATCCTGGCCCGGATAACAGAAGGAGTGAGTCAAGTGGCAACAATTCCAAGAAGAGGAGATTCAACAACAACCATGGAAAGGCACCAACGTCAGTACCAGCACCAGTACCAGTTTTGAAGGAAGGAGAACGACCACCTGTTAGATGTTTCAGGTGTGGGAAGGAAGGACACATCAGTCCAAATTGTACACAATCGCCATCCTAAGTATGTTACAATTGTGGAAAGGAAGGCCATATAGCTCGCTTTTGTCATGCAGCGAAGTCAAGTCCAGTTGCGATGATGACACCGAAGGCAGTCACGGACAAGTCAAAGTCTGTGGTCCAGGGGAGAGCTTTTGTTGTGACGTCACAAAAAGCGCAGAATTCGAACGAGGTTATAACGGGTAAACTACTTATTAACTCTTATGAAGTCTATGCCTTATTAGATACTGGTTCTACCCACTCTTTTATTTCACCAACATGTGCTCAACGTTTGAATTTGACTCCTGAAGAATTAGATTTTGACTTATCTGTCGAAACACCATTAGCGCAAACATTCGTTACATCTACGGTCTATAAATCTTGCTTTGTTCAAATCGGCACCCTCACATTACCTGTTGATCTTATCTCCTTGAACATGCATGAATTTGATGTGATTTTAGGAATTGATTGGTTAACTGCTCATCATGCTAAAATTGATTGCTTTCGTAAGGTTATTAGTTTTCATATTCCTAATCAACCTATTATGCGAATTCAAGCAACCAAACCATTGAAATCAATAACCATCATTTCTAGTCACAAAGCCATTCGTTTATTGAAAAACGGATGTCAAGCCTTCTTAGCCCATGTAACGGATTTAAATAAAAGTACGTCAGATTTGAAAAATATTTCTGTTGTTAATGAGTTCCCTGACGTATTTCCCGAAGAACTTCCTGGCCTACCCCCAGACCGTGAAATTGAATTTTGTATCGACCTTGAACCTGGTACGAAACCTATTTCCAAAACCCCATATCGAATGGCCCCTATTGAACTTCAAGAGTTAAAGGTCCAATTACAGGAGTTGTTAGACAGCGGTTTCATACGTCCGAGTACATCGCCTTGGGGTGCTCCTGTTTTATTCGTAAAGAAGAAAGACGGGAGTATGAGACTTTGCATTGACTATCGGGAGTTAAACCATGTCACCATCAAAAATAGGTACCCGTTACCTCGCATTGATGACCTGTTTGACCAGTTACAAGGTGCTCAATTCTTTTCAAAGATCGATCTTCGTTCTGGATATCATCAGTTGAAAGTTAAAGTTGATGACATTCCAAAGACTGCCTTTAGAACTCGGTACGGGCATTATGAATTTCTGGTCATGTCTTTTGGATTGACTAATGCTCCTGCTGCCTTCATGGATATGATAAACCGGATATTCAAGGAATATTTGGATCATTTTGTGGTTGTCTTCATTGATGACATTCTCATATATTCTAAAAGTCGTGAAGATCATGAGCAACACTTGAGGTTGATACTCTAAAAACTTCGTGAAAACAAGTTATATGCTAAGTTGAAGAAATGTGAATTCTGGCTTGAGGAAGTTGCATTCCTTGGTCACTTGGTTTCTAAGGAAGGAATCTCGGTTGACCCGGCAAAGATTGAAGCAGTATCAAATTGGGAACAACCCAAGTCAGTAACCGAAGTACGAAGCTTTCTGGGTTTAACTGGTTATTATCGGAGATTCGTAGAAGGATTTTCTCGAATAGCCACTCCATTAACTCAACTGACTCGGAAAAGCACTACATTCAGATGGAACGAAGAATGCGAGAAGAGTTTTCAAGAACTCAAAAGAAGGCTCATTTCAGCACCTGTATTGGCAATACCTTCAGGAACGGAAGGATTTGTCATCTACAGCGACGCTTCAAACAAAGGACTAGGTTGTGTTCTCATGCAACATGGGAAGGTTATAGCCTATGCGTTTCGGCAACTCAAGGAATATGAGAGGAATTATCCTACTCATGATCTAGAGTTGGCAGCAGTTGTTTTCGCGTTGAAGATTTGGAGACATTACTTGTATGGGGAGAAAGTGGAGATATATACAGACCACAAAAGTCTCAAATATTTCTTCACCCAAAAGGAACTCAACATGCGACAACGGCGTTGGCTCGAGCTGCTGAAAGATTACGATCATACCATCCAGTACCATCCTGGAAAGGCAAACGTAGTGACTGATGCATTGAGTAGAAGATCATATGCAAGTACGAGTGCGTTATTGACATCTCAAAGGCCCATTTTGGATGATTTACAAAAGATAGAGATAGAATTAAAGACTCCAGGAACCCACGTGAAGGTCGCAAATATACAAGTAGAACCGGCTTTAATCGACAAAATTAAAGCTGCTCAAGTTACAGACCCAGAGTTGATGAATATGAAAAAGAAGGTGCAAGAAGGTGCTATTCCAGAAGCAAGAGTCGACGAAGAAGGAATATTGCGAATCAACTCTAGACTGTGTGTTCCTAACGACCCTGACTTGAAATACAAAATCATGATGGAGGCGCACAACACACCGTTTGCAATCCACCCTGGAAGTACCAAAATGTATCGTGATCTTCGACATACATTTTGGTGGAACAATATGAAGAGAGAAATTGCAGAGTTTATCGCAAGATGTTTAACTTGTCAACGTGTCAAGGCGGTAGCATCAAGTACCAAGGGGTCCATTGCAACCACTTGAGATTCCAGAATGGAAGTGGGAACACATCAACATGGATTTTGTGACAGGTCTTCCCAAAGTTTCTCAAGGCTTAGATGCAATTTGGGTCATTATAGATAGATTGACCAAGTCTGCTCATTTCTTGCCTATACGAGAAAACTATTCACTCGAGCGTCTTGCTAATTTGTATATTAGCGAGATTATGAGATTGCATGGCATGCCAGTATCCATAGTTTCTGATCGAGATCCTAGATTCACTTCACGATTTTGGGTCAGCTTGCAAAAAGCTATGGGCACTGAATTACGATTCAGTTCTGCATACCATCCCCAGACAGACGGACAATCGGAAAGGACTATTCAAACTCTCGAAGATCTATTAAGACTCTGCGTACTAGACTTCAAAGGAAGTTGGGACAAATACTTGCCATTGGTGGAATTCTCTTACAACAACAGTTATCAAGCAAGTATAGGCATGGCTCCCTTCGAGGCGTTGTATGGACGAAGGTGTCGATCTCCAGCATGTTGGGATGAAGTAGGTGAGGCAAAATTGTTGGGACCCGAGTTGATACGTATGACTACGGAAAAGATCCAAATGATCCGGCAACGTATACAAACAGCTCAAGATCGACAAAAGAGTTATACTGATCTTCATCGAAGAGACGAGGAATTCAATGTCAGAGATCATGTATTTTTACGTGTTGCTCCGTGGAAAGGTGTTACGCGATTCGGAAAGAGAGGAAAGCTTAACCCTCGATTTATCGGTCCATTTGAAATCCTCGATCGAGTAGGAACTGTGGCCTACAGACTCGCCTTACCGCCAAGCATGTCTCGTGTTCATAACGTTTTTCACATATCCATGCTACGTAAATATGTGAAAGATCTAAACCACATTATTGAGTTAGAACCAGACGAGATAGCAGAGGATTTGACGTACGAAGAGATACCTATCAAAGTCTTGGAGAAGAAGGAGCAGATTCTACGCTCAAAGGTTATACCTCAAGTTAAAGTTTTATGGAGAAACCATGATGTTGAGGAAATGACCTGGGAGTTAGAATCCGAGATGAGAGCAAAGTATCCTCACCTTTTCGAAATGCCAGGTACGTACGTCAATTTCGAGGACGAAATTTCATAAGGAGGGGAGATTGTAAGACCCCGAATTTATGAAATAAAAATTTATTATTTTCTTTATGATTATTTTTCTAAATAGTGAAGTGTTTAATTGTTATAAATGATAGTTAAGGGTGTTATATGCAAATTATCTGATAAATAGTATGTCGGGAAATATTCCTTTTGTCGGGGAATATTCTTTCTGTCGGGGAATATTATATTCGGTACCGTACGACGGCACCGAAATGGCAATATTGTCAATGATAGTGGGCCCCACAACGGGTTAACTGTCGGATATAGAAAGTGATAGAAATTGGCGGCAAAACTTTAACCGATAACTGTTAAAATACCCGGTGATAAAAAGAACAGTAAAACGCGTTATTCCACAGTAGCACACGGTATTCCACAGTAGCTCACGATGTTGCACAGTGTTTTATATTATTGATTCAATAATTGATAAAGTAGCAATGACATAGTATCTTGATTCAATAATTGTTAATTAGCATCTGCATTATATATTTTACTATTTATCACGACACTGTAACTTATATCATTTGATAGGATATTTTAGCATTATCGACAATGTCTAGAAATTCTGTCAAGGAAAGGGGTTATTTAATTGCGCGCCATTTTTTTATGGAAGGCCCCCTCTTTCCTGGGAATAATCTGATTGTCAGTATTGCGAGTAAATGCTATCTGTGATATTAATACATTTAACACAATAATACAGAAAAAGGAATTTATTGTGATAATGAAGTTATTTTTAATGGTTTTATCTTTTGATAATGGATTAATCCTTTTGAATAAATGGATGGATGATATTAATGGAAGAAAAAATGGATGGATGATATTAATGGAAGAAAAAATGGATGGATGATATTAAAAGAATATGGGAAAAAGACCAAAATGCCCTCACCTTGATTTTCCTATAAATAGGGAGAGTTTGCTTAAGAAATTTTCACACCTTCATTGCTTATACTTCTTCTCTCTCTCTAAATTTCTGAAGTTCTCTTAGTGTGCTAGGCTATTGTGAGTATTTGTGAGAATACTAGTATTATCCGAAGTTAGTAAACTTCATAGAAAGTAACATCCAGTCACTTGTTAACTAAGGTAGGGAATATCATTTCTTTCATACTCATATATAATATCATTTGCTTTCATGTTCGTAAGTGATATTATACTCATAAAGGTTGTTATTCATTCTATATTAATTTATGGGGATAACCTGTCCGTGCGATATGTCGCATGCCTGGTGAATACCCTTTTGTATTCATTCCTTATTACTCTGTGGGAATAACCTGTATGTACGGAGTGTCGTACCTGGTGAATATCCCTTTGCATTTGTTCCTTATAAATTTGTGGGTATAACCTGTTCGTGCGGATTGACGCATACCTGGTGAATAACCCGTCGTATTCATTACTTATTAATCTGTTGTGGGAATAATCTGTCTACGCGAATTATCGCATGACAGGTGAAAATCCATTTGCAGTTTCATATATTCTGTTATACTCATATAACTTATCATTTCTTGTGTACTCTTTAAGGGATATCTTTTTCTTTCACATTTCTCCATTTATGATAAGAAATCCTTGTTTGTTTCCAAAACCTTATTTTTAAATGGAGAAAATCCCTGAAAATTAGTAGAATATCCTTAATAGTTTGTGCTTCATCTAATATCTTTTCACTTGAATCTTTCTATACGTTATAGTTGAAGCATGAAATAATTTCTTGAATATCATTCTTGAATTTGACTTCCACTCCACAATTTGGTTATCGTGTTGGCAATTTGGTCAATCTTTGATACTGATTAAAATTATAAAGCTTTTCTTATCCTTAATCTCACTGTATCATTGTCATCATCCTCATCCTCATACTTAAATTGTGGTGATAGTTCTCTTTGGCCCGTAGTTTAGTGCAAAGATGAACTGGCGTGACATGATTTTGACCAAACTGTGTATTGGTATAATCATGACTTTTGGTGTTACAAACAAAGGCGTATGGTGAAAGTTCTTTTTGACCCGTAGTGCAAAGATGAACTGGCGTGTGTGTGGCGCATGATCATGACCGGTGATGTTATAAAATAAATATCTTTGGCACGTAGTGCAAAGAGAGGCTGTTTGAATATAAACTGGTGATTTGGATGTTGATAAACAGGAATTGTTGATTGGTGTTACAGGGATAAAATATTGGTGGTGATCCTTTAATTTATAGAAGATGGTAGATATTATAATCTACTTGACTCTTCTAATGGATTGTTGGTTCCGCTGCAATTGTTGTTGTTGAACAATTAAAATATCTTTGAATCTCTGATTTAATTCTGTTGAAGACTAAAGATAAATTTTATTCTTCATTATCTTAGTCATGATATTTCTTACTGGGCTATTTGAGCTCACCCTTTTCAGTTTTGTTCCATTGTTCTTCTCAGGAAAGGAAAATGTAGCTGGGACTAGCCGGGGAGTGGAGTGATGGTCCGAGTTAGTGGTTGTCCTTATCAAGTTATGGCATAGTTTAATAATGATTGTACTAGAGACTTAAAACATGTGTTGTCGTCTTTTTACGGCATTGTAATAATTTGGGTTTGGATACTGTGGTACCATACGGTACGATATTTGTATGGAAAGTCACAGTATGTGTGTGGTCGTATTTTGCACGACAAATATTAGTTGTAAATGAGAAAATTCGTATTTGTATTTGTATTTTGTAGAATGTTATTGGCGACTCAAAATGGGTTGTGTGGACCTATTTTGGGGGCGTCACATTAATCGTTAAGTCGAAATTTATTCGTGATGTTCGAGACTAGTAAGGAAAGAATACATATGATTTAGCACCGATCAATATGGGTAAGTTTTCATACACGAAATCGGGTTAGTTTTAGTTGATTTTATTTTTATTCCCGCATTGTATGCATGTATGTATATGATTTACATTGATTATATTGCAACTAGGATGAAACGGAAGATCAAAAAGAACATAATAGCATTTTTGGTTATATAGTTTTACTTGTTTATTTTTTAAGCTACGTTTGTAATTTTATTTTTCTTATTACTATTAGATTTTAATAGTATCACAATTTATCATAAGAAATAAATGTATTGATTTAGTTTAGTACAAAGAATTAGTTTTTTCATATATATGTTTCGTTCACATGTATATTATTGATACGATGAAAGTATTATTTCTATTTACCAATCCCTTTGAAAGTACTAGAAAATAAGTTGAAAAACATCTGGACAAGTTTCACTTCCTATATCTTAATAATCTATATTAATATATAAAGAGACACCAACATAAATTATTAAATAGAGTTACGATTAGTGTGTGTGTGTATATATATATATAGTTCTAATACATGGCAACCGGTTGTCAGGTAACTATTTCAGCAACCATGATCTACACCATTGATCAATACATTGAGCGACATAGATTAAAAAAAATTTGGCGCCGCCACTACAACCAAAATATATGCTAGCTATTTATTGTTTTAAATCAAGATGAAGTCATAATGATTATTAAACCACACACGCTTAAATAATAAACGGTTTCATTTTTAAAATTTATTATTTATAAATATTAAATGGTCTATGATAATAATAATAATATATAAAGAGACAAAATGAGGATAATTGTTGGTTTAGTTTGGTCTTGCTAGCTGAAATAAATATTTATCGGCAAAAATAATTAGGATCGCAATAAATTCTGTATGAAAATTATTACAAGAAGTCATGATAAGTATTAAAACACACATACTTAAATAATATGCGGTTACATATACAAAATTTATTGTTTATTAATAGTAAATGAATTGCATCAATTTTAAATATATAAAAAAACTTTAAACTTACAATTGATCGAATACTGAATAGTAAGTGTATTTATATACGTGTACAATAAAAAAATATAAATGATAAACAATTTGACATGGATTAGTCACTTATTATTTTTCAAAAAAAACATACACGAATAAACATATTTTTATTTTACTATATAAAATTATATAATAATAAAAAATTAAAATAACTAATTTATGCTCACTAAATTTGTACCTTGCACGAGTTTAAGGGCTAGTTTAAATAAATAGATAAATGTTTCTTAGTTGCCACCTTATTACTTGTGAAAAAGAAGAAGTTGAAGTAGAAAAATGATTTTAGATCCTAATAGACATAACTACGTACATATGGAAATAAAACTTTAATCAAAATCACTAAAAGTACACTAATAAAAAGTATTCTCACGTAAGGAAGAATATAAATGCAAATAAAAAATATATATTTATATAAAGAAGAAATAAAACTCACATGTTTTTAGTAAGGATAATATATATATATATATATATATATATATATATATATATATTGTGACTTTACATGTTTATATTTTTATTGCGAGTTATGTGAGTGAATTTAATTGATAATATTTTTATGATATATTTGATATAGTGAATTGATTTTATAATCATATTCAATATCACGTATTGATATATGTCGTAATTGTAATTCAGTAAAAATCTTTCGTAATATATAACATAATTTTTTTAGTGACAATTGAACACGAGAGGAATAATACAAGTCTTACATAAATAAAAAATACATATCTCATTAAAAAAATTAAAATTTTAAATGAGAATTAAAGTTAAGGCTTCAATCATAATTATTAGACTAAAATGATAATTAAATTCAATTGACTTGAATTAGTATACAAATGCAATTTTCGTACTATAATAATAAAAATACGACTCACATTACATCTCTGCCCGTTACATACCTATTTAAGTAAATTAATGGATTTTAACTAAAATTTAAATATAAAGAATAAAAATATTTATTTCTATCCATTCTCCACGAAGTTTGAAGTTTGAACACTGGCATCAACTGAATAATTGGGTGCAGTAGCCTATTAGTGGTATTTGTAAGCCGGGGCGGGAGGCGGAGCATCGGTGGTAGGATCAGAATCTCATAATAATGGCATCGGCGGAGGCGGAAATTGATGAAATGGATTCTCTGTTTGAAGGGATGGTCCTCTTTGATCCTTCTCAAGTCACAGCAGTACCAAATGAACAACCTAATCCAAACACTGATGATAATGATGTTGATGATGAAGCTTTGAAGCACAATCATCAATCCGATTCCATTCTCTCTCCTCCAAGTCCGGTCGCCGAATCATCATCGTCGCTGGTATCTCAACCCCTTGACGAAAACCTCTTCTCCGATCTTACTCTCATCACCCCACCCCTTCAAACCCTAGAACAACCACCATCAGATCCCTCTCCGACTATCACTGCTACTACTACTACAACTACAACTACAACTAGTAACAAATCCATATCTCGCCAAATTTCCACTACTAGAAAGAAGAAGAGAGCCGCTGGTTTGAGGATCGGTTACAAAAAAGATGATTTCGATTCGGATCCTCAGCCTCAATCCTCTCCCCTACCACCGGAAGAAATTATATCAAGTACAACTGAAAATTCCCCTCAACAAGTAGCAGATACAACAGCAGCAACTGGAATTAAAATTGAAATTGATTTGGTTCAAAAAAATGATGTACAAGAGCCTGCTGCTGAAGCAATTCAAGAAGAAGAACCGAGCAATAGTTCAATTGAGCTGAGATTTGAGCAAGTAAGGATCACTATCTCTGAAAATCTCAAGAGTGCTCGAGAATTGGCGGCTTCTATATCCGCCACTCGGAAGGAAAGCATTAGGAGGAGAAGGAATGCTGCGGAGAATTTAAGCCTGGCATCTACCAGGTACAGGGAACTGGAGAAGGAGTTGGAGGAGGCATGTGAGGCTGAGGATTTCGAGACTGCAGATAGGCTCAGTGAGAACCTGGCTTCTGCTGATTCGGAGAAGGAACTCTTGGCGGTTGCACTTAGAGATGCAGACGCGGAGTGTGATGCGGTTGATTATAAGATGCAGAATGTTCTTGACCTCCAAATTGCAGCTGAGGAGGAATGTGCATCTTTGCTGCAAGGTTTTGCTTCGGTGAGTACTCACAGAATCTTTCTGCAGATTTTGCTATCTAAATGGAGGTATATTAGTCTGATGTGGGAACTAATGAACGAATACATTAGTTGCTGCATTACGTTGATTTATGTACTGTTTAGCATTGATTGGCAGTCTTTGGATGCATAACGATAGCGTAACTGAAATTATTAGCTCATTTTTTGGATTTTAGATTTGTATGACAATGTTAACATTCTTGATTGGATGGACTGACTTTCGCAAAAAAAATATAGATAGATCTCATTGGAAGAATTGTTGTTGAGCTATGCAAAAAAGTATTGTTACTGGGCTGAATTGAGTATCTTTGGGTTTTGTTTTATATTGACTGAATTTATAATATGATTGGTGAAGCTCAACATAAAAAAGGTAAATTAAAAAAAAATCTTTATCTATGATCAAATAATGTGTTTTCTCCTTTTCTGTCAAAAAATAACAATGGGCTGCGCAGTGGGATTTCCCTGCCCTTCCAAAGGAGAAAAGAGAACAAAACCCAAAAAAAATAGAGGAGAAAAAGAAAGTAATTATGGAGCGTTATATGAGAATAAGTGGTTTTCCATTTTTAGGGGCTGTTTGATTGTCGCTGAACAGAGCTGAATGGCCCTTAATCTGAATCGGTAAGATTTGAAAATTGTTTGGTAAAAATCTGAATGCCATTACTGAATCTGAATGGTGCTGATTTGGTAAGTCTCCCACCTCTAACTTTATCGGTCAGAACTAGTTCTGATGGAGTTTTTACTTAAATAGCCGTCTATTATTATATTAATTACTTCTCATATCCTAAAATATGGTGGATGGCTGCCTACTCGTTTTCGTCATCATCTTCCTCAATAATCTTAACTTTCTCCCGCTCCTTAATGATGATGCCTCAAAACAACAGCAAAATCTTTTTCTTTTCTTTTTTTTTTTAACCAAATCAACGGCAAAACTTGAGAGATGAGGTGAGTAGAATTAATTGAGACAATATGCTCCCCGGATAAAAGACGCCATAGCAAGGAAATAAGCACCGCAACATGTTGGAACAAAGAGATAAAAGAGTGGGGAGGAGAATTGATTATTAGAAGAAAGAGTGAAATAAAAGTGAAAAAAATAAAAAGGGATCGAGCAGCAATGAGAGGATGATGGGAGTTAAGTCTTCATTTTCTCCCTTTTTTGGCACCTTCTAAACTAACCCACTAGTAATTGATTCTCTCTCCCTCTCTCTCTATATATATACATATATATATATATTAAAATATATATTAATCACTATAAATATTGTATAAGTATTGGTTTTTGCATATATTTTTATACAATTCCTCATTATATAAGAGAGAGGAGAATACTTTGTTTGATAATTTGTTTGAATTATTTATTTTTATCTATTGTACAATGAATATTATATTTAATTTTTATCTTTTTTAGTACGTCCAGACAAAATTATATACCTGTTCAACATAATTTAAATGGGTAAAATAGTAAAAGACTGTTATTTAGATGTTTCAAACATATCAATTACTAAATAACTTTTTTCATTCAGTATTTTATTCAGCTCCATTCAACTCATTCAGATTGCTTAAACATTCATAACCGTTTCATTCAGTTTTATCAAACAGCCCCTTAGTTATATATTTAAAGCAATATTCGATGTGTGCCTTCCTTGTGAAATATCGAGTTAAAATATTGAATGGTGTGAAACACGTGACTCTTTGAAGATCAATGATTGATGTAAGATCAACAAACAGTTGTCAAGAGTTACTTAAATTGGAGCTAATAAAAGATCAGCCTGAATTTGAGCCTAGTAATATTTTTTTTATCCATCACAATATAATATTCTGAAATCAAATTCATTTGCGGTTCTTGTAAACCAGCTAGCTTGATTCACTTTGTGCATGTAGAAAATAACGTTAGGTGTAATTTATGACGAATATTTTCATATTTGTCTTCTGAATATTATCATGAAAGGTTTAAGCATTTTGCAAATTAACATTGATCAAGTCTATTTTTGTGTGCTAAAAGCCAGCTAGAACAGTCGGACTTTTTTACAGCTATATTCCACACTGCAGATTCTCCTTTATCAAAATTTTAGTACAAAAAGAAGTCAGATTTCTGAGCTTATGTTCTTCCTGTTAGGATGCTGCAAACAGTGCAGAATTGGTCCTGAAGAATGCAGAAGTAATGTCTTCAAAAGAAACGAGCAATTGGCTTTCAACAGTTGAAGCGGTGGAGATCAAAAGGATGGAACTCGATATTGAATCACATTTAGTTAATGAAGCACGACTGGTTTTAAATGATTCTGTTGAGCATGTAGTTGAGGATGATAGGAGGGAAAGAGAACTTCTTTGTAAGAAGAAAGAAGTATTGACAGATGAATTGGAAAAACTACTTGCTTTAGTGAAACAAAAGGAAGCAGAAATAGCAGAAAATGAATCTAGTATTGAAGAAGTTGAGAAAAGGATTGCTGATGCAGTCTCAAGCTTTCAGGAGGTGCAGTCAAGCATCAGTACGAAGTATAATAATCTCCAGTCTGGGCTTTCGCAAATGGAGGTACAAAGTGAGGCATTGTATAGAAAAAAGAAGGAAATCGATGACTTCCTCTCTCAGGAAGAAGGCAGGGGGCGGAAGATTCAGGAACTTGCCAAGACCTCTACAGATGAAGCAAACATGTACCACGAAGTTGCTGGTTTGCGAAAGAGTCTGGTACAATTCATTTTGAGATCTAGGGAATATAAAGAGGCGCTTGCTAAGACAGGGGACAAACTTACTGAAGATGTGCAAATGCTTAAACAGGAGATTTCAAATGCAAGAGCTTCTCTTCAGGTTAGTTATGCTTGATTGCTTCCCAACCTTATTGTCAGCATTCCTATTTCTCCCCACTCAGCATGTATGTGATAGAGTTGTTCTCTAAAGTCTTGTTCATTTTCTTTCTTCTGTTGGGTCCATATATCTTTACTTTAGAAAAGGATTATGTTCATTAAGTCTCCGTTAGTGAAGTTCTTGGTTCACATTGTTTCTTCGTTCAAATACTGTGAGATCTACTAGGTTGATTCGGGCGTAGTTCTTTCCTTGATATGAATGCATTGTGTATTATAGTCTTGGTTACCTAGTCCATCAATTAGGACACTGACCTCATATAATATCCCCATTGAGAAATTTTCAACTGCCAGATTCCGAGGATTGGCAAGGTCAAAACTCACTTGTCAGTGCATTTTCAAAATGTATTGCTTAGAATAACTGTCTAACATTCTGAAATGGACTTGTCAGGAATCCAGTATGGAACCATTGTTAAAATTATGTGCCTTAGGGATTATTAACACTAAGGGCCTGGCTTACATTGTTTAACTAGGCATTTCGTGTTTGGTGAGGTCATTGGCGTATCTTTCTTTTTCTCTTATACTTTGATTGTCCTAGTTTGGAAACATAACTGTTATGCAATCTATAATCTTCTTGTATTCCCTAATGTTGCGTTTGGATTGAAGGAATGGAATGGAGGACAAAATGGAATGATTTTAAGATATTTTAAGTGTATGTTTGGTTGGTGGTGGTGGGTGTTGTCATATAATGACAAAATTATCACATATATCCATTCCATTAGAATGGATTTTATTCCACCTTCGTACGAGTGTCTGTAGAAATGATGAGAGCAGGTTAAAGGAAGGTATCCCAAAAGTTCCAGTTCACATGCTTGAAGAAATTCACAAATGGTGGGCAAAAACCCCAAGGGGTTGCTCAAGTGGTAGTGGGCATTTTGATAAGTACCTCTAGTAGGTACAAGTCAATGAAGTCATGGGTGCAAAACTCCATAGAGGCGCTTTGGGGCCAGGGTTCCCAGGCACGTACGAAGAGCGTGGCTGTGGGAGCCTCTGCAAGAAATATGATGGGCAGAAGGATGGTGTCAAAAACAGTGCATTCCTTTGCATAGAAGGGATCATGAAAGGTAGATGATGGGAAAGCTATGGACTTGGGCAAAGGAAAGATTGGGATTGCTTGAATATTATGGTTCCAGATCCTAGTTTAAATTATCAAGATGATCCAAATGGCTGGTTTAGGTTTTGTGGAGCTAGTGCTTTTCTGCCAAATAGTGTGTTAACTTGGAAAGGGGGAGATTTAGAATAGTTGGGCACTGGAGCAAGGGGGCAATCGAATTGTAAAGCTCTGATGCTACCAGATAGATACTTTTTTTGACCCTCTATTCCTCAACTTTGTGAGAATTTCTCCAAACAAATGGGTTGGCAAGCACAGATGAGCTTACTGCTAAATTAACTTAAATGTCTCCAGTTAAACCAAAATCAACTTTACATTTATCAATATGAAATTGAATCCACTTTTTTATTCAAAACAGAACTGACTACTAAGATTTGCAAATTAATAAGCTCTTCTATAATATAAGTTCAAACACAGACTTTGTATGCTATTGTATTTAATATTTCAGGGAACAAAGGTCTGGATTTTCGTTTCTCTAATCGGAAATACATAGTATCCAAACTAGGATTGCAGCCCTTTAAAATTTTACTGGAAGCGGCAGCACATACCTATCCAGGCAACAGCTAAAATGCTATCATTCTGAACCTATTAAATGAAACTCTCTTATTACATGTGACGGCAGACCTGCCAATAAATTTGTCTCCATGACCCCTACAAGTTTCATTAGTAAAACTAGAAATTCTATAGGCATGTGCTCTAGGACTCCATCATTATTATGATGAACCTATTAAATGAACCTCTCTTATTACTATACTAACCAAAATTACCGTAGCACAATATTTATGAACTCATTTACTCTGTCTTCACTGTGCTTAGGAATTATCTTCAACAAAAACAAGCATCCAACAGGAAATTGAATCCTTTAAGCAGAGGCTTCTCTTCATTGACAAAAGAGTTCCAGAGCTGGAAGCAGAAAAGAAAGTTGCTGCTAGTGTGAGAAATTTCAAGGAAGCAGCACGGATAGCTGCTGAGGCGAAGGCACTATATGTTGAAAAGGAAGGTCTACAGATTAAAATGGAGAGCGCCTTGTCAGAGTTTGGGAAGCTTGACGAAGAGATTTCAGACACTGTTAATAGATTGCAGGACATTGAAGTACAGCTTTTATCCAAGGAAAAGGAACTGGCAATAACTAGATTCCAGATGCTTCTGCTAATTGCTGGTGCTGCCTCATCTGAAAGGTCAGCTGCTTTAGAATTAGACGATCTCAAAGAAGCTGACATCCTACTTGGAGAGGCTGAAGTTGCGGAATCTGAAGCAAGAAAACTTCAGTCAACTTACAATTTCAAGGACGAAGAGTTTGAAAATCTTCCAAAACACTTTATATCCATGGAACTTGTGTCCAATCTTGGTGGGGAGAAGCTAGTCGAGTTAGTAGCATCAACTCATATTTCTGCACCGTGAAATAAATAAGATATGAGAG
This sequence comes from Aralia elata, assembly GCA_034770075.1. Lineage (NCBI taxonomy): Eukaryota > Viridiplantae > Streptophyta > Magnoliopsida > Apiales > Araliaceae > Aralia > Aralia elata. The sequence continues at coordinate 5,283,773 of CM068385.1, read as the reverse complement.
AAACAATAGCAGAGTGCCAGGTTCAAATTTGATCGGCAGGGCCTACGTGAAGCAAAATACCTCACAGGGAATGATGCCGGACTAGGAACATTAGTTGTTCAAAGAAAATGGAGTGTACCAAGAAAGGGTTGTCATTTCCTGTTGCTCTCTGTGATTCTTTAAATATACAACAGTCGTGTGATCTTTTTAGATCATATCTTGTGCATCGAGGTAAAGTGATCCTGAGTTTTGCCTTTCCCCCCCTATTTCTTTTATAACCTTTTCAATTTTTACTTGTTTCATACTACTTGGGGAAAGAAATTTTTTTTTTTTTTTTTTTGCTAAATAAATAAGTTGTTGAACTGCGCGGGCAAGAAGAGGAAATTTAGGTGACAAGCCGGGGAGAGAAATTTTTGCTTAAAGTAAATTCTTTGTTTTGTGAATTCAGAACATCTATCCGCTAATTTATGTTCTTCCATTCTCCAATCTAAACTATGCAAATAAGGCGTGGCTTTTCTGTGCCTGTATGTGTGTTCTCATTTCTCGATTCGGCCATCACATTTTCCTTTTCTCTTCTTATCCATAACTGCAGAAATTCTTGTAGCACAAGAGGAAAAAAATAAAGGAAGTATTGTTCAATATTAGTCCATTAAAAAAAATTAAATAAATAAAAATTAACGCCCACCGTGGGGCTCGAACCCACGACCACAAGGTTAAGAGCCTTGCGCTCTACCAACTGAGCTAGACGGGCTTAACTGACAGTTAATTGGACAGTCAAAAAATATGGAAATTCAAAGCAGAGAAAAAAGAGTGACCATTCTCGTTCCTTTTCTGTTCAACATTCCTGTCTCGGAGTTTTATTTTTGGGACGAAAGGGAGTGGAAATAAAGATGCGGTGTCTTCAAGTTTTTTTTTTTAGGAGATAAAAAAGAGAGAAATAAAACTTGAGCGTGAATTTGAATTGAAGAATTCTACGTCAAAATAAAATAAAATGAAAATAAATGTGATTGGATATTTATTACAGATAAGAGGGGAGGGGGGATTATGGTCGGTGAAATAAAATTCATTATAATGGGATGAATAAATGCGACAATAATGTCATTTTATCACAACACTTTCTACTACTAAAAAATCATTTAAGTAGTGTTTAATTCATATTCCATCAATGTAATATTCATGTAATACAATAAATTATTACCAATAACATATCTGTCACGTCAATATAATAATTTATCATATTGATATGACATTTCTTTATTTAATTCGCTTATTATATATATTAGCCTATTATGAATGTAATTCAATTATATCAATTTAAGTATTTTTCGTTACATTCTCTAGTACGTGTATTAACTAATTACAGTATATATGTATAATGCGATAGCGCACTAAAAACAAAACAAATCACAATCAAGACATAATTACTTCGTCTATTTTTTCACTCTTTTCACTCGAAACTACACGGCTACACCTCTACAAGGAAAACACTCCTGCTCCTTCATAGTTTAGTGGCTTTACAAAGAAAAGAGTTGGATGATCTTTGAAGATTAATGTTCATTGCATTACATGTTCATTTTAAATAAATCAAATAAAACAATATTTGTGTAGTGTAATGCAATTACAATTTTTGCATGGATTCGAAATATGAATTGTAACTATGTAGCATATTGCATTACACCACGTCAAAAACCTTCGATCTAACCTTTTATTTTTATTTTTTTTTGGGGGGGGAGGGGGCAGGTAGAGTGAATGAAATTAGTGTTTGATTAAAACAAAATTGATGAACATGGTGACCATGAGATCAGCACATGAGATGATGCCCTTCAAGGCTTCAAGTATTTATGTTTGGAGAGCATTATTTTCACATGTGTTTGATATTTTCACATAGTTCATTCTCACATGAAGGTGAGATCCACTGTATACTCATGCGAAAGAGGACAATGTGAAAATATCAAAAATACATGTGAAAATATTAATTCCCTTTATGTTCATACCGTTTCATCTGCCTATTAATTGTGCTCCTCCTATATATACTAGACTTTTCTAATATATATTGCATGCACCACACAGCGGCATAATTTCTAAAGAAAATTGATATTTTTACAAATAAAAATGATAATTTTATAAAATATCTCTGACATAAATAATAAATAGACCTCATACTCACATGTGCGAGAGTTTATGAAAATATTAAAATTTTATTTATAAAAATATCAATTTCCTTCCTACTTGCAACCAAAAGTCAAAAAGTGTTGGCTACAATACTTTTGTACAGTATATGAAAACTTTTTTCACCATCTAACACGTACTATTTGTGCTTTGTACTTGACTAATATAACTTGAGATATAACGTGGGCTTGAATCCCCACCCCTATTGGGCCTGAGGTTTAAACTTTTTCCAATTCACCTGGGGATTAGTTCATTTATTAGGGTAACTTGTTATAGAATTTTTACAAGTCCACAAATAGTGTCCAAAAAAGTATTATGTCAGTCAGTAGAAATGGAAGATATTTTAAATGACAGAAAGGCTGCACAAATAATATCACGGGAATATATATGTTACTCAAGTTTGGTTCTTCAAAGAGGTTCATGTATTGTGTAATGCTAATTAATTAGACAATTTTTTTATTTTTTTTAGTTTATTGGAGAAAATTTTGATAGATTATTTTGTACAATCTATTAATTGTTTGTCTGTTATATAATTAGTGTCTATTAGATAAATTATAGAGCGTTTTATTTAATTATCTAACAATTTTTTGAGTGTTATTATATATGACGATAAATTTATGTCAATATCGTACGTAAATGTACGAGATAGAAAGGAATAAAGAAAGAATCCACACATTATTATTTTATTTTATTTCTTAGAATTTCAAATCAGTTGCAATATAAATTTACCATGAAACTAATATATATATATATGTATGTATGTATATATACACACATTTTCAGCTTTTTAATGCAATTTTTCCAAATAAGGAGGTATTTTTTTTTTACTAGAGTTAACATCAATATATAAGTTATTTTATAATTTACCCAAAGAAAATTGAAAAACTGAATAGAAATTTTATTTGCTTAAGGGAAAAAAAAAAGATTAAGAGTCCAAATATTGTCAAGCTTATTCCAGTAATAGTGACACGCGCTGACGCGCTGATGCCAACAAATCCAGACAGACCCACAGGCCACAGCAGCATTTTCACACATACACACGAAGAAGAAGAAGAAGAAAAGCTCCAAAGGATGAAGCTCCATATATTCTTTAATTCCCTTTTCCTCAAACCCTAGAATTACAAATTACACAAAAATTAGAAAAAGAAAAGAGCATATCGCTTTCTATCTCTTATCTCTCATCTTTTCTTTTTTCTTTTCTTTTTTCACTTTTGTCTTTCTTTATCTTTGATTAGGTTCTTTTTTATTCAGATCTCTTTATCTCTCTGTATTTCTCTCTCTACTAAATCTATAAACTGTCAGTTTCTAGTGAAGGGCTTGTTATATATTTTAATAATACTAATAGAATAGAATTCTGGAGGGGTATAAATTTGGGAAAGCAAATGAAAACACAGAGACAAACGAGTTCCAAAGCACATTTTCCATAAAATTAATCGCTTTGATGTAACAGCACTGAGAAATTATAAAGTAAAAGGAGTATAAGAGCAAGCAGAAAAAGAGAAGAAGGAAAGCTTATTCGATAGGAGTACAGTTCCTGCTGGTAATAATGGGGTCGGAGCAGAACAGATTTCCCCAGCAACTTCCACCAGCTCCACGGGTATGCTTTTTCATTTTCAGATCTGTTTTTGATATTACATCCTCTTACATTTGTTCTTTATCTTCCCAATTTGGGATTTTTTTTTTTTGGATATAGAATTCCTTAGCATACCCAAAAGCTGCAGGGCCATTGTTTCCTAATTCTGTTTTTTTTTTTTAAAAAAAAGTCTTTTATCAGTTATTGTTTGATGTATCTTGGCAATAATCACACCCACATAGTCCAATATATAGTAATTGTTGTAGCTGTGCCTTTCTGTGTTATGGCGTCTGTTACTGAAGATTTACAATTGTTTTTTGGGGTCAGATCTGTTGAAGGGAAGTTAGAAAGGGAGATATATGGTGTGTGTGTGTGTGTGAGAGAGAGAGAGAGGGAGAGTGCATTCGGCTCTCACCCACTTCGCATTTTCCTTTTAAATCTGGGTTGATTAAGATTTTCATTAGAAATGGGGTATACTTTTTTGCTAGATCTGAATTTAGGTGGCGGTTTCTGTAGCTTTATGAGATTCATAACATTTTGTTTCATTTTGCCTTAAATTTATGTTTATATTATGAAGTTATAATATAGTTGCTTGCCTGTGTTTGTTGACCAGCTCAGATCTGCTTGACTTGCTTATCACTTGTGTAGTTGAGATAATTAGAAGCTGGGATCTGTTACCCAAACTTGACCCAGCAATGGCAATACTTATTTTGGATTTGATTTTTAATTTTGAGAAAAAAAATGTATATCCATTAAATATTTATTTTTCTAGTAACTTGTCATTGCCTTTATTGCTTTCCCATAAATTGAGTTGCTTATTAAATGCATATATGAGTGTGTTGTTCTGTTTTAATGTCAATATCCATACCATATATGTAAAACTGAATGTGACTGGTCAAATTGTTTTATCCATCTCTGTCAAGCTATTGATTTCATCTTAAATGGAGAAACATAAAATATTTAGCTGCACAATATATCTTTGAGATTGGTTGACAATTTATAGTTCTTCAATTCTACATGTTTTGATTCTGGGAAAATTTTGTGCCACAATTTTGACTAGTTTCATAAGTATATTTTACTCTCTGCAGTCATTTTCTTCTGTGCAAAATTTTTATATTCTTAAAGTATCTTATTTTTAAATAAAGACAATTCCTACTTATATGCCCATTGGCTCTACTGCTACTCCATCCCAAATAGGAAGCATCGGGGTCTTAGATCTCCATTGCAGTTTGTTGAAGCTTAGTTTATTTCCTTAAATTATTGCTGGTAATAGTAAATTTCATCACTCCTGAATTAGCAAATAAAAGTATGTTTCATACCTCCACTTAGTTTCACACTTTCACCCAAGCTTTATCCTAGTCATGGATAGATTATTTTCCTCTTTCTATCTCTCTCATACTGTGGATTTTGGTAGAAAATATTGACATAATGGTACTATTTGTGGTGATGGGGAAAATGATAGATGAACTTTTAATACTATTACGGACAGGTTTAGGATACTAATCTTTACTTAACATCTTGTATTCATCATATAATCTGATACTTCATGTATTCGGCTCTTACTATGTGAACCATGGTCAAATTATATCATTGTTAAAGGATATTAGTCTTTTCCAATAAAGAATCAGCGCCCTCTGTGGCCAAATTATAGTAGGCATCTTCGAATTACACTACTGTTATACTTTAAATCTGTGAATTCCATTCTTCTTCCTCAGCCAATGAACAATGACTGCTTTGCTTGCTAGGAAGTACATTTAGTTTATTGTGTGATTTCCCTCTATATGTATATTATTCTTGTCTTTTAATCTTAGCAATGGGAACAAATTACGATGTGATCGGTAGCCTTATCCTGATGATGTAATTATTTTGCTCCGGATAAGAGCTGTGTGGTTTAATTGCCAAATATCATTTCATAGTCATCCCCATTGTGACATAGGTTATTGTAAGTTTTAATGCCTGTGTTAAAAAATATTTAATATTCTTAACTGTCATTGTCTTATAGGCTCATAGCTAGGGTTACTATCTACAAATGGGTCAGAATTGAGATCATGATCTATCACTTGCTCTTAAATTTTGAATGTGACAAGTACTGCTTTCTGACTTGTAAAAGTATTCTATAATCTATTTAGTCAAGGCTTAGTTCTATTTGAATGAGTAATATATAAACATTTACATACGTTGTGAGAATAGTATGGTATATTTATCAAAGCCAATATCGTATGTAGTTAATTATTCATATAATTTGAGGGAATATTCAAATCATTTTAGATTTAGATCAAATCCGCATCTCAAATTCAAAGCCAATATTGTACATATGCTGATGGTAATTTTCAGAATTAGCTCATCTACTAAAAGAAAATAGGATTCTGTGACTGATTTATTCATATGTATACAAACAAGAGTATTAATTTGACGACCATTAGTGATAGAATTTGGTGAAATTTGATAGCGAGTATTGGGGCTGGATGGCCTTGGTGAAACAGGCTCACAAATTGTATTAGAGGCAGTTAAGGTATAGAAAGATAGAGAACTTGAATGTATAAAAAATTGGGAGGAAGTTTCTAACTGAACAATTTCTGTAAACAGCGAAGCATGAAAATTTTGATACTGCTAATGCATAACTTGGTGGAAATGTATGAATTTTCCTTATATTGTAAGAGAAAATCTTGGCAGCCTGTCTTTGTTTGGGTTTATGCCTAAAGTTTGCTTTTGACCTGTGATTTTTTGAGCTGAAGGTTGCAACCTAAGAGAAAGTCATTGCGAATTTGAACTCAATAAGCATTGGTTTTGAAATGTATTATTGTGGTTTACTTGAATAAACTTTGGTTTCGTGAAACTGTTTGTTGTAGAAGGCATGCCTATAAACTTATACATTTGGTTAGCAACTTCTTCCGTCTTCTACCTATCATTAACTTATTATAATTGGCCATTTAAATTTGAGCGGCAATCAAGAAAATTAAATTAGTGCTTGACTGCTTTGACAGCACAAGAGATGGGGAGGATGTTGGGGTGGACTGTCTTGTTTTGGCACACAAAAGGGTGGGAAGCGAGTTGTACCTGCATCGCGTATGCCAGAGCCCAATGCATTGGGAAATCAGCCAAATGGACCTCAAGCTGTTGGGTTGAATAATCAAACTACAACACTACATCCATCTCTTTTAGCCCCGCCGTCTTCCCCTGCTTCCTTTTCAAATTCTGCTCTTCAATCAACAGCTCAGTCACCCAACTGTTTCCTTTCATTGTCTGCCAACTCGCCTGGAGGTCCCTCATCAGCTATGTATGCCACAGGGCCATATGCGCACGAGACACAATTGGTATCTCCTCCTGTTTTCTCAACCTTCACAACTGAACCATCTACTGCTCCTTTCACACCGCCACCAGAGTTGGCACATTTAACTACTCCATCTTCCCCGGATGTGCCTTATGCGCAGTTTCTTTCATCTTCGATGGACCTTAAAAGCCGTGACAAGGCAAATTACATTGCTGCAAGTGATCTACAAGCAACATATTCTCTTTATCCTGGAAGTCCAGCCAGTACCCTCAGATCGCCTGTTTCGAGGGCCTCAGGTGACTGTTTGTCATCATCTTTTCCTGATCAGGAATTTGCTCCTCAGTGGGAATCTTCAGTTCCTCAAGAACTTAAACACCCAAAGTCTGAATCAGGCAGGACTTTTGGGCTTGATACATCCAATGACTCCAACAAGTTATCGCAAGATTCAAATTTTTTCTGCCCTGCTACATTTGCACAATTCTATCTGGACCAATCTTCATTTTCTCAGTCTGGTGGGAGGCTAAGTGTTTCGAGGGAAACTGATGTTTACACTAATGGTGGAACTGGATATCAGAACAGGCAGAACAAAGCAAGCAAACAAGATGTTGAGGAAATAGAAGCTTACCGAGCATCCTTCGGGTTCAGTGCGGATGAAATTGTCACTACAGCTCAGTATGTTGAGATCTCTGATGTTAATGATGACTCCTTCAGCATGAAGCCTTTCACCTCCAATAAGCCTCAGGGGGAAGAAACTATAGTAACCTTATCAACAGATAACAGACCAAAGGCTGGGAAAACACATACAAACTTGCCAACACCTAAATATTGCAAATCAGATGGAGGCTATATCAGTGAGGAAATACTCTCCAAAATGGCAAGTTCCTCCAATGATTTTGAAGGTGAACTATCTATACTTAAGCACTGTGTGTAAGATTGTTAAAATAGAGCATTACGACAAGATTTGTAATTTCATGATAGTAGGCACACTAATCAACCTGTCATAAGACTTCTAAAGCTCATTTTTCTTATGGTTCACAAGCAATTTGTCCTCTTTTTGTTCTATGCTGGTATGCTTAATTATCTTTTAACTATCAATATTGTGTTAAGTTAGGGCTGTTCTTTACATTTGATTAGAAGTCTTAACACTTGTGGAAACAGGCCAAAATGTTTGTTCTTCTGATTCCTGGCATTTTCATCTTATCCTCTCTACTAGCATCATTTTTTACCTCTAAGCACTACCGCACTAATGTTCTTTTCTTGTATGATTCAGATCATGGATCGCAGAGGCAACCAGGGGATGTATCTGGGAAAACTACATATGGTGAACATATTTTGAGTGACAACAAAGACATTTTTTCTAAGATGGGGAAATCCAGAAGTAGAAAATATCATTTGGGTTTATCAAGCTCTGATGCCGAAGTCGATTACAGGAGAGGGAGAAGTTTGAGAGAAGGCAGAGGAGACTTCGCATGGCATGACTAGCAATCAGAACGGAAGAAACTGAACTGTTTCCTGTATGTATTAATTTGCAAGTTTCTATATGTATCTTTTGGGAGTTTTCTTTGATAGGTAAGTAAACTAACAACCTTCTCTCTGGTGTGTTTTTTGTTGGCTTATCTGATGGTGGATGTATTTATTATATCTATCTCCTTATGGCTCTCCAAGATAAATTTGTGATCAAGTCTAATATATTTGGCAAGTGTGATTATTCAAGAACAAGATGGAATATGGAAATCTATTGCATGTGAATAGTGAATGCAGGTTATTACCTTTATATTTCAGAACTGAAATTATCTTGGGGTATATAATGAAGGCAAAATATTGATTGTGTGTGCAAGAGTTTGGATAGAGGTTCTGTCATCTGTGCCATGTGAGTTATTACCTCCATTCCATAATAAGCGACTTTTTAGGAGAATAAATTATTTACTTTCCAATATCACCCTTAACTTCTCTCATTGTCCCAAAAAATTTTCTCTCTTGTATTAATAGTTTTCAACTTCCCATAAAGGGATAGTGATGGAATTTCATACAAATTTTAATTATTAAATGATAATATTAAATGACTTTCTTAATTCATGTGCATGAATTTAAAACGACATTTAATATGAAACCGAGGGAGTACTATTTAAAAAGTTTATTTCAATACTTTTTTACTTCTGCCTTTATGTATGGCTCCACAATATCGTAAACTCCGATTTCCAATAATGTAGCTCTACAATACTGGCTATCAGGTCTAGATAAATTGTGTTTTTTCAACTGTTATATTCTTCCGTTTCAAGAAAAGAGTACCATTGGATTGGTGACCTGAATTTATTTTAGTTCTTAAAATAACAATTTTATATTTAGTAATACTTTTTTAGTAACTATAGCAATAATAAAAACCATATAAATTTAAATCAGTTTAAATATTAAGATTTCGAAACTTGAATAATCTTTTTTGTTTCGGGAATACTATACTAGTATGATCCCAGTCATTTAATATTTTATTTATTTTTGCTTGTTAGCTTTACAAGCTACATAATTATATAATAAACAGGTATATACCAAGAATGTCATAGACAACTGGGAATCCATTCATATATGTTACTCCCTCCATCCCAAATTAATTGTTTTTCTAAAACTTTTTTAAGTCAAATTGACTATTTTTAAAATTAATAATTAAGCATATATAAATATATTTCTAAAATTATAAAAATTGAAATTAGTAATAAATTGTATATACTTTCTTTTGGTTATAATATCTTCACCTATATGTTAGCAAAAATAGTAAAAAGATTAGTTTTAAAAATAGTCAATTTGACTTTAAAAAGTCCTAGAAATGCAATTAATTTGGGACGGAGGGAATATATACCGTATTTAGTTTCAACTTGGTTGAAAATGTTGCAGTTTCTGAAGTTGACACAACGCAAAGACTACCTCTATCTGAATAATGAAAAACCGATTATAACTAGGATGACGTTGAAAGACAAATGTTCTGGGGGTAAAATTACAACCAAAAAATGTTTTTCATGGTCTAGTCATTCTAGTCCCAAAATTTTGGGATAGATTTACAGCAAATAAATATGATTGTAGCAGCAATAAGCCCAGTGAACCAAACTTTACAAGACATTTCATTTTAGGTTAGCATGCGTGTAACAAACCCAATCTACGAATTCATATCAGCATGATCAACAGATGGTTTGTTTGAGTTTCCTTGTTCCGATTTAATATGTGGTTCCTCCATTGATGTGGAATTTGGATTTGAGACCTGATAAAGACATCAGAAGTAGAAACATGTTAGAACTACAGAATGCTTGCTATGCGGGATTCGTAGTTGATTCTTTTCAGAGCTTGACCTTCAAGGATGCAGTCTCTGTGAATGTTGCATCCATTTCCCTTGCATTCTCCCCTTCTCTAACATCCATCTGAAATGTAACAAAAAGATATGTCGCCACTGAAGAAGTCAAAAAACATTGCGTGATAAAGCAGAATAATCCTACAATCCAGGTGTATGATCATTCATTCATGGGATGGACAAATGTTGAAATGATAAACCTTAGGCATCACCTTTGAACTTGTCAAACTAAAGAGAGAAAAAATGAGTTGAATTTGTTCTTTTGACAATTGGTTTGCCAAATAATTGGCCAAAAAGAGCATGAATAACGGACTAACCTTAAGAACACTAATTAATCCAGTATCATGGATATTTTGAATGAGCTGGTAGAGCTTAACAGACAACCAAGTATTCTAAACTACTTTATGAATTACAAATCAAGTAGCTTAGAATTGTGGGCAATGAAATATTAAGTCAAGGCCTTCTACCTCTAGGAATGTCGACAGGGTTAGTCTGTGACTGACCTCACGATTCAGGTTCAACCCCCACCTCCTCTCTTCCCAGAAAAGAAACCAGGTCGAAGGAAATATTAGATCCTAAAGAGGATCTGTTCACTACTTTCTTTAGTTATACAAGAAAGGAGGGCATATCGATTTAACACTTTTCTACCTGTACACTGCTCCATAAGCAAACCAGTTTGAAGCTGGAGAATCCAATAAACATGCAATGGTTCTAAATTTTTGGAAAGCCCATTTATTTAATATTCCCCAGGTAGATATAGCCTCATTTTAGAATCAGGCTTATTACAGCAATACCCACATCCCTAAAGTAATATTAACCATCCAAAAATTTGCAAATGAAGGGATGACAAAGATGACTTTATTGTCTAACTTCCTATTATGCCCTTAGTCTGCTGAATTTATGACAAGTCACTTACTAATCCTAATACTGTAGGTTAAGTTTATAACCTGATTCTATTCGTGAGTGAGAGTCGACTAGACGAGGGAGGAGCACCATTTAAAGACCTCTTCTTTGCACAAAAGTATAATAATGTGATGTCTTGTTGTCACTTGAAATTTTAGGAACTAATTTTGTAAAAGCTAACTTGATTCAAACTGATTGGATATTTTTTATAGGAAAATTGAATTAAAACACACCAAGTCCTTGGGCTCAGGTTCGAGAAATTCCCTCTTAACTCTTCCAGGAAATGACTTGCTGTACAAGAAAAATAGGGTATGATTAGCATTTAGGCATCAAAAGCATAACTAGAAAAAGATTGACATAAATAGAAGCTGTACCATCGATCATCGACATCCATGTCAGAGTCTCGATCCCACCTTTCATCTTCATCATCTTGATCTTCATCTGCCTATATGTCAAATATTTTTAGGAAAGAGTCACTTGTCTAGGTAGACATACTATAATCTGATACTCAGAATTGGTTAAAATTTAGATATCCGTCAAAATGAGAAGAGAAAAGAATGGTGAGAACAAACAAGAAACTGAAATAAACCTTGGAAGAATCAGTTAACATGTAGATATCTATCAAAATGAGAAGAGAAAAGAATGGTGAGAAGAACAAGAAACAGAAATAAACCTCTGGAAGCTGAGTATCAGGTGGTCGCTCCTGGAACTGCACGCTGGGTGCATGCTGAAGTTTTGAGAGATTATCAAGAAGTTTTGCTCTTATTTCATCCAATATCTGTCGAGAGTTCTTATTTTCCATGTTACTTGGAGCTACATGAAGAGTATAGTCTGGACCAAAGTACTCATAATACTCATGTTGTGGCATCTTATCCTCAAGTTCTGTCCCAAGTGCCACTCCAGTCTGCTCAAAAAATTTAAATAAAATAATTGATACAAGCATTAAGGCAAAGAAACACGATAACATCCATAACTTTGTAATCACAAACACATTATATTTGGAAAATGTACTGGGGGTTAACCAAATACACCTTCAAAGTTAAAAATTAATAGCCATGATGCAATCTGAGGGCATAAGTAATTGAGAATGGTGATTACGAAGAATATATAAGCTACCTCATAGCACCAACAGCGAGCAACATTTCGTATTGTGTAGCCACCTCCACCCAGCAAAAGTAGTGGCACGTTAAAAGATCTCATATATCTCACGCACTCTGCATGACCTTTAATTGATAGATTAAAGCAGCCTAACCTGTCCCCAGATAAAGAGTCCGCACCACACTGTAAGATCACAGCACCAGGCCTAAAAACTTCCATCACTTTGCCCATAATAGGTTTAAATAAGGACTGGTAGCTTTCATCATCAATTCCATCATCTAATGGAACATTAAGAGAGTAATATTTTCCGGTACCATAACCAATATCTCGTACGTCCCCTGTACCAGGGAAATAATCTCCAAATTTATGAAATGATACAGTCATGACCCTGTCAGTAGTATAAAAGGCTTCCTCGACACCATCACCGTGATGAATATCAATGTCAACATATAAAACACGCTGCAATTTAAGTGTATATAAATAGTCAATATATAAACCTGAAAAGCTAAAAGCAAATAGGTGTGAGATTCAAACTTAAATTGCTGAGTAAAATTCATGTAGCAAATAAGATCAGTCCAGTGACAAAAACAGTTATAATTTACAGGAACTCAGGAAGTGATGATGTAGTTAAGAAGATGCCAAATCACCATTCATAACAAAAATTCAATATATTCAGATTTTTCTTCTGGACTGATCTAGGTTACCTACAATGTGGATCAGAACAGGAATAAAAACAGGAACCAGGAATGCCACCTATTGTGGAACGTGGTAGAATATGGGTAGGCTTTTCAGAATGCAAAAACGAAAGGTTACGACTTACGAGGAATATTGTTAGCATAATAATTCTTATATGATGTAAGTTATGTACCTTTAAATTATCAATTAGATGAATTTATGCTGGTTTTATTTCCATTTATGATTATTCTTGATCAACATCAAAAACAAAATACAGAGAATTGCAATCTTTTTGTTCAAATAGTCTTCGATACAAACAAGGAGTGTGTATCATTGCGCTAATATGAACAAGTGGGGACTAGTGAAAATGAGTGTTGTCTGTGTGGAACAATCAAGTTAATGTAAGTTTTATAACTTATTTCACCTGTAAATAACTCCATGTGGGACTATATCCTACCAAAAACCAATAATAAGCTAAGTACCTAAACATCATCCATGCAAAAGATTAAGGTTAATGAATTGAGACAGCAATCTTGCCTATGAAAGCACATTTCTTAATATTAGATGTCCTTGATATTTGATTTCAGACATGGGGCAGACACCAATTCAACCCTACTTGGTATTAATCCAACAACAAGCTTATGAAAAAGAATCCTTGTAGAGGTATTTAAGGGTGTAAGAATGATAGAGTAGTCGAATGTAATTTATCTCGACTTTGTGGTAAGAAAAATCGATTTCAGATACACTTACTGGGAAAAAAAATTGCTTCCAAAGATTTGAGCGACAAAAAATGGAAAGCCCTGCTTTAGACCACAAAATTAATAGCCGAAAGAAGATAAATAACCGTGACCAACCTCATGCACTTTAAGGAGTTCCAGAATTGCCAGCACTATGTCATTCACATAGCAGAAACCAGAAGCCTCACATTTCTTTGCATGATGAAGTCCACCAGCCCAGTTTATAGCAATATCGCAATTTCCATGGTTTAGTTTCACCGCGCCACCAACTGAGCCCCCAGCATAAGTCTGACAGAATGAATAGAGACCATCAAACACAGGGCAATCTTCACCAACATTAAACCTCTTCAGCTGCCTCAGCTGATCTTGCTGCGTTTCAGGGGTAATGCTCCTCAAAAAAGAAACATAATCATCAGCATGAAACCTGCAAAGTTCTTTCTCTCTAGCCGGAATAGGCTTGAGAACATGCATATTTTGCAGCAAACCATAATGGGCCAAAAGAGCATGTGTCATACGAATTCTGTGTGGCTTCATAGGGTGACCTTGCCCATAATAATAATTTCCAACCTCTGGGTCATAAAAATAGTATACTTTTCTCTTCACTCCATCAGGGCCAGATGGTAGAGAATTGCCTCCAATTTCCATTACCCAACCTAAGTAGTTTACAAAGTCAGAAAAACAAGAAATTTGAAATAAAGCTCTATTTATACATGACTAAATGGAAAAAAAAGAGAATGCAGCTGACAGATAATGAGATAAGTATAAAATAAATAAATAAACTTTCACACCTTTGATTAAGATTATAGCTTATGTTTGTTCAGGAGAAAATAAACCATAAACCCTATGAGCCAATGTTAGAAATTGGGGGCGCATTCAGTCCGTGACTTAAAATGGACCATGTGTGCAGTGACCCGAATGGATTCGACCGGGCTGAAAAAAATAAAATAAAACTGATCAAGTCTTAAAACCCCCTTGAGGTGGTGGCTGCCCCCATGAGGGGCTGGCCACTCTTCTCTTCATGTGGTGTTCCTGCATTAGGCGCTTGTACCTCTACTTCGGTCACTTGTACCTCCCGCATTCCCGCTCCTATAGTTTATTTATAAAGCTCAACAGAAACGGAGGACATTTCCCTTGCTCCCACGGCAGAAGCTCAAGGAAGTCCCTCTTATTGGCAACTAATTGGGGGATTTGGTTTGGTGGATTGAGATACGGGTCAGACCCAGGCTTCAATTGGGTGAGAATTGTAGGAAACCCTAGACATAATTAAAAGGGGCTCATGTGCCTAGCATATAATAATTTAGGGTTTCTTCACCAATAAATACCCCCTCCTCACAACTTGAAGGGTCCTCACAACTTAAAGGTGCCTCACTACTTAAATTGGGATTTTTGCTAGAATCATTATCCAAGGCTTCTACAAGAAGAGTTCTGGGTTCTGGCCTAATCATCCTTGTGAAACTCACCCATATCTCCCCCTCTACTATCTCTCAATTGATTTCCTCCCCAACTCTCCAGCCAAAACACTAACCCTAAACCTAATTGGTGTGTCATACATTCCTGGTCTACAATCCTGCAAACTACAACAATTAAACCAAACATCTCGAACTACAATCACAAGTACAATCAAGACAGCAAATTGGATTTAGAAAAGAAAAAACAAGAGTTAAAAAAGGAACTTCTTTTTTAAAAATAAAAAAAAATAAAATAAAATAGCTATTTGGGTCTTCTTGCCAAATTTTATTACTAACTCGCACAACCTGAATCCGCCACATACAAAGTTCTCATGCTTCGAGACCATTCAGTTCCCATCCTAGAACTACAAATTTTAAAATTTGTACACTCAGTTTAAGAATTCACGGCTGCTATGGGTTCTACTTCTACCCGTATAATTTGTATGCATAAACTTGTTAACGGTAAGAGTATATACTTTAAATCTACTTTGAAAGAAACAAACAAACAGAAATAATGCAAAGATTTTTACTCCGAATGATTAATTAGAAAAATAATAATGAGAAATAAACCACAGGAGACGAATAAACAAGCAGAAAAGTAATTAAGAGAGAGAGAGAGATTAATAACTCACAGATTGCTTGATTGTTTGTTTAGATCAGAAAATCAGCAAGCCAAGCCGCAGTCTTCTTCGTTATTTTCCTTGTGCGAGTCTCTGTAACATGAACAGAGCTAGCAATAAGCTACTAATACTAATACTAATACTAATACTACGTGAAGAGAGCAAAACAGAGATTTTTGGGCATTGTATTCGGACGAGTAGAGTATTTAAACTAAACAGGAGAGAGAGAAAGAGAAAGAGAAAGACCGGTGGCCTGTCGTATTCCTTATGGTGTCATGACATCCCTTGTATGGAGAATTCGCGAAGAGTAAGTTATACTACTTGTATACTCAATATATATATATATAGACTAAATTAATCGTAATAAATGAAAATTTAATTAACACATTTATTATTTAACTAATTTATTCATTTTACCTTTTAAGAACTTCTTCAATTTGGTCACAATATTAAAATAATGCCATGAAATTAAGATTTAAAAGTTACATTTAAAATAAATTGAGTTTATACTCTGAATTACTTTTTAAGAGATTGTTCATTTTGGTCACGGTATTAAAATGATACGGTGAATTTAAGATTTAAAAGTTGCATTTGAAATAAATTGAGTTTAGTCTTTAAAAGTTCAAAAACTCCGAAAACATTCATTAAATCTATTTACTCATTTTATTTAGCATAATGAATTTTGTATATAGTCTAGATTAATTTTTACATTTTAATTTCTAATTACATGTTAGAACATTTTATCTTTTCATGTGATACTAGTAACTTTCAACAATTTTAGTAAAATAAGTTTCTCTTGAGTTCGTTATTACAACAAATAGAACTTAAATAAATTAATGTATGTAACTATACCATTCAAAATATTGTAATATGGCAATAAAATGTGGTACTCATCTCTAAACGCAAATTGACCAATAATCAGTTAATCACTATAAACATATTGACGTTATAACAAAGTAAAATTCAATTGGTCACAACATATTGAGGAAAATAATAATGATAAATTGAAATTCTTTTAACTAGTAAATGAGGAATATATTTAAGAAAAAATAATAATTTAAGGCATATCTTAGCCAAGTTTAATTAAGACTATTTAGTAAAACTTCAGTAAAATGACGTAGTTGTACCTCTAGGGTTAAATTTTTTATTTTTGAATTTTATATTAAAAAAATCTTTAATTATATATATATTTTTTAAAAACTACGTCGTTTTGTTAAGTAGCTTTAGTCAAGCTTGGCTAAATCATTAGATTACTTTTCCATATATATTTAAAGATAAACCGAGAAACCAAATTGTAATGCAACATAAGCTATTTACGTGTTATGCTAATTATTATCATATTTAAATTTTATCCTCGAAATTTATAGATTTGTATAATACATACAATTAAAAAATAAGAAATGTTGTAAATGAGTTCGAGTTCGATAAACTCATTTACTATCAAGGTGAAAATGAACAAATGGTGAATGTATTAATCAGTTCTCATTTATTAAGAGTGATTGAGTTATTTTGACATATTTGTATGTGTAATTATCAATATAGGATATGCAATTATTAATATCTTTTATATTACTCCCTACATTCTAAATTAATTGCTCAGTTTTGACTTTTTTAAGTCAAATTGACTATTTTTAAAATTCATAATTAAGCATATATAAATATATTTCTAAAATTATAAAAATTGGAGTTAGTAATAAATTGTATATACTTTCTTTTTGGTTATAATCTCTCCACCTATATTTTAGCAAAAATAGTAAAAAGATTAGTTTTAAAAATAGAATTAATTTGACTTTAAAAAGTCAAAACTGAGCAATTAATTTGGGACAGAGGGAGTATTATTTATTTATAATTTATGAGGATAATAGAGACAGAGAGGATTGTGAATAAGAAATTTTTTTTTTTGAACAATGATAGAAACAAAATACGTATTTATATTTTAAGTTAAATTTTGAATTTAAAATTTTTAAATTAATTTTGAAAGTATTAAACAGTCTTTCAATGATAACCAAAATGCTAACTTCGAGATTACCATGGGCTCAAAATGAGAAATTGAATGCATTCTAATTAAAAAAATAAAATAAAATAGATATCGTAATATATAAATAAAATTTATCTTTACTAGTACTGATAGTTTGATGTTATTAAAACCAAAATATTCCTAAAAAATTTACAATTAAAACAAATTAATTATTTTTTGAGGCGAAAGGAATAAAAACCAATAGATGTTGACTCGTTGAGAAAGACCAGACCCCATACAAAATCATCCTGGGCGGCCCACATAATTCCCAATAAAAGGCCCAAGAGGCCGAAAGAAACAATAATATAGCTCAAAAAATAGAAGGAATATTACGGAGCAAGAAAAATATGAACAAGGCCCATACACAAAATACGACAGCCCACATCTAGACATATCGAATGATTCATTAAAACTTTGTTGCTACTTACATGTTTTGTATATACAAAGTATGAGTCAATTTTTCTTATTTATTTTAGTGGGACCTAGTAAAATGATAAAGCTTATCGCATATAGACACGTATGTCGCAATGTACGGTTCGGAACAAAGGAGTTGCAATCTTCACAAATTTTTATTTCATACTATCAATTTATTTTTTTACAATTTAGGAGGGCTCTTCAAATTTTAAATGTAGTTTTACTTTTATAAGCACCAGTATAGTACTCCGTGACATATGTATCGTGTGTGTGTAAATTATATAAAATAAAATAATAATTTTATAAAATTTGAAGGACTAAATAAAAAAAATAAAAAAAATCATATAAAAAGAACAAAACAAGAATTACAATAAAAGTCGAAAGATATTTTAGAAAGTCAAAAAACTTTAAAAAAATTGTTAACACTAAAACTCTCTCTGACTTTATATATTAGATAAGAAAAAAAAAATATTTGATGGATTGCCTAAAGTTAACGTCCTCCCTCTTTCACTAAACTCGCCTTTTTTTGAATTTTTTTTTTTGTGTTAAAGAAATGATTTCGTTTTTATTAATAATAGCACAGATTTATATAATAGACTCAAATTTATCATTGAAAATTTATTTTGTACGTACTATGCCATAATACTAAACTTAATACCCTAAAATATGAAATATCAAATAAAAATACATATCTTAAAATTTTAAAAATTTACAAATTAAACTCTCTTGTCAAAACGAAGGTAAGTGTCCCAAAGGAAAGAAATCCCACATTAAATATTAAGTATGGAGCATAAGGCACGTTAAGACCGACCGAGTTGATCCCATTTCACGGGCGAAAAAATAAATAAAATAAATAAAGACATGCAACATTAAAGAACTATGTAAAATTCTAGTCTTCAATTCAAAGTCAACTATGCAAAAGAACTAAGAAGAGAGATAATTAAGCAATTTCAGTTGGATAAGATGAATATAATTTTTTTATTTTTTCTTGAATATACGGAATTATATATACACGTGACGTGACAGAAACACCTTTACCCATTTCCAAAACTATCGTCTATAAATTCCCGGCAAAAGACTAATAATTTAACAGTTCAACACATTGACCATTTTTATTTTTATTTTTATTTTAATACACGTGCGGCACACAAGTTGCACGCACCCCCATATCATAACGGCAGTTTTGACCATTTACATGACCCCTCTCTCTATACACAGTTTAAGATTTTATTTCCAACATGATTATACTACCCAATCATCCCAAAAAAATTGCTCTTAAAAGAAATCTATAAAAAGATTTTAACTTAGGTACCTTAACAAAGTCAAGACCTGGTAAAAAATAAAGATGAATATATTGGCAGAGAAGGGTTAAGTTACTTTTATTTAACGGGTCATCGCATATTAGTATTTCTTTAAGTAAACAAAACTACAAAAGTTTTTAATAAAAAAATATGGTTATTTTTTTTTTAACGTTTTATGTATAAAGTTTATTAAATCATTCTAGTTATGGTCAAATTTCTCCGTTCAAAGGAAGAAATTAAAACCTATATTTACTCACACTAAATTATTTTTGTAATTGATGTAGAGATTATCCTTTATGATATAGTTTGGAGTTGGCGTCAATATATTTATTTTATAAAGTCGAAGATGACAACTTCACTTTAACGTTACTGATCCGTCGTTCTTTTGCACTTATCAATGTTTTAATCTTATCACTTTACAAAATCGACAATTTCATCATCCCATCTATACAACTATAATAACTGGATATATTCTAAAGATATTGATCCCGACTTTATTTACACGTATTAATATTTCCTCGTCAGATTGTTTTGACCCTTTTTAAGCGGCCAGCCAGTCCCACGGCAATGACACACTAACTTAGATAGTAGCATTTAAAAAACAAGAAAAAGAAGACAAAAGAGAACATCATACTGTTGTAAAATAAATAATACAAGAAAAGAGATAATTTGATACTATTACATACAATATTCTGCCACTAACGAAGAAGCTGCTAAGTACGCACATAGCAGTTTCCCGTACGCGGCATATTAACAACTGTACAAACTAACATTCCTATCCCAAATACCAATCTATAAATACCTTTCTTCCCTACAATTCCCCATCAAATAACTCACTCATTTTCCTAATCTTTTTTCATTCACTCAAATTCCACTCAATTTCTCTCTATATATTTGTTCAGCAAATTCATAGTATGTCGGCCATGAAAGTTGAGCGATCAATTTCTTCAGCTTCTTCATCTTCATCAAATTATAGCAGGGCTAACTCCATAAAAGAAGATCCCAGTTCATCTCCTAACTCTGCTTTTAGAAGATTATGCCAGAAATTGTCCCCTAAAAAGTCACCAAAAAAAAATCCATCAATTTCCTATTCAGGATCTCAAAATTGCAACGAGGATATGATACAGCGGGTGTTCAATTATTTCGATGAGGACGAGGACGGTCGGATTTCGCCGTCGGAGTTGCAGAGTTGTATGAAGATTGTGGGCGGCGGTGTGGAGCTGTCCTTGATTGAGGCGGAGATGGCGGTAGAGTCGTCGGATTCCGATGGGGATGGGTTGTTGGGTTTGGAGGACTTTGCCAAGCTTATTGTAGGAAGTGAATCGGAGGACAAGGAGCTGACGGCGGCGTTCGGTATGTACACGGCGGAGGGGACCGGTAGTATTACGCCAAAGAGTTTGAAGAGAATGCTGAGCCGACTCGGCCAGTCCACCTCGGTTGATAACTGTAAGGAAATGATCCGGAAATTTGACCTCAATGGAGATGGAGTCCTCAATTTTGACGAGTTTAGGCTCATGATGTGTTGAATCTCGACCGTTCATTTCTGTTTGGGACTACACAGATCTTTTCATGCGGTACACGCTTTTGATGCGTCTTGAATTTGACTTTCCATTTATTAATTCATTCATTGTAAATAATTCTTTAAATAATTAATTTTATTCATTTATCATCGACTTATTCCATTTGTATTAGTAGTTTGTTCCCTTTTATTCCTCCATTTTATAATGCTACTTCAACTGTCACTCGTTTCCATTGCGCTCTCTCTCTTTCGTACAAATATTTCTTTGCAAAGACTATAATTTTAAAATTATTTATTCATAAATTATAATTTTAAAATTAAATAGTTCTAGTCACATATTTAGAATATAATTATTTATAAAATAACTTAACAATGTTAGGACTATAAACAAGTCAAGTTGAACTGGACTTTGAGCCTTTAACTTGACGAACTTGAACTTGTCTAAAAGTTAATAGCGTTGAGTCAGACCGGATTTTAAACAAATTTAATATCTAATGTACAAGTTCGAGTTTGAGTTTGGTTTAAGCGAGTCGAGCTCAAGCTTAAACTCGATCCGTTTATTTATTTATTTATTTTCATTTTTTACATTTAAAAAATGTGTATAAATTCAATTAAGTCATCTACGATCATAATTTTGCAATAGTCATATACTTATGATACATTAAAAAATTATATTATGATCTGATTTTGCGTTATACATATGATTTTCTTTTAAGGAGTCAACGGGAGAACGAACTTTTGCTACACGAGAACTCGACGGCTCTTCTATTTTTATCTCATTCAGACTTGGATGACCTCTCTTTTTAAGACTAGCTTTCAAACCTAGAGACGGTTGAAGCCTATTCAAGAAAGGTTAACGATAGCATCGATATCTCGGGTTAGTTGCTTGAATTTGGATAACATGTTAATTAGAAATATGAAAACTAACGATCTTATGAAAGCAAGCAATTGTAGCATGATGAGTAGTTAACTAATTAATTCTTAAAATTACATCAAATTCATGTATTTCTAAAGAGATAAGATCAAC
The DNA here is from genome assembly GCA_034770075.1 of Aralia elata. NCBI lineage: Eukaryota > Viridiplantae > Streptophyta > Magnoliopsida > Apiales > Araliaceae > Aralia > Aralia elata. Next base: position 5,261,688 of record CM068385.1, on the reverse strand, counting down.
GAGTAATGTGAGGATGCCGATTTGAACCAAACAAGGTTTATAAACATTAGATGTAACAAATATTTCTCTTAATGGAATTTCAACAGATAAGTCAAAATCTAATTTCTAAAGAGTTAAGTTCAAATGTTGAGTACATGTAAGTGAAATAAAAAGAGTGGGTAGAGCAAGTATCTAATAATGTATAGACTTTGCAAGAATTTATGAATAGCTTAAGCTCAATCCGCTTATTTATTTATTTATTTATTTTTCACATTTAAAAAGTATGTATATAAATTCAATTAAGTCATCTATAATCATAATTTTGCAGTAGTCATATACCTATGATACATTAAAAAAATTATATTATGATCTGAGTAAATTCGCAAATATATATATATATATATATATATATATATATATATAGTTGAACATCACTCACATTACCAAGTGTACTCTTTTTTTTTCTCTCTCTCTCTCTGTATATATATATAATACCTTTTAACATATTATATACATATATTGATATGACTAAATTAGAAATGATAATAGACAATTAAAAATATTCATATACTATGTTCTCTAACAGTAATTAATGATTAATTTTTAAAATACTACAATTAACTTTAAAAAGTTAAGAACTCATACGAGACAATTAATTTTTGTCGTTTTGAATATATATATTAGATTGACCTAATATAAGTTATCTGAAATTACTTTCAATATAATATCATTTAATTGTCAATTTAATAATTTGACCGTATGAATGTAAAGAGCATGTAAAAATATAAGATTATAAAATTTTGTTTATTTGAAGTTATACAATAATAATTTTATAACAATAAAAGTTATTAAAATCTGAGTTATCGAAATACATATATTATATGTATATTATTTACACTGTTATAAAAATAATATTCTAATGTCTTCAATTAAACGAAATTTTACAAAATATGAATATAACATTATGTAATTAGTTATTATTATTAAGCACACTCATATAAAATAGATTATCAACTTATTCTATTTTATCACATCATTTTATAAGTTATTTTTATAAGATTATTTTGTCTTCATAAGAATACTTTTTTAACCTTTGTTGCTGCATAATAAACTTACTAAAACCGGCACCTAGCATATGTATTACATCCTTTCCATTGTTTTACAAAAAGAGAATATTTTAGTTGATTCTTGTTAATTTGTTAAAATTTAAATAAATTTAATTTTTGAAGTAATTTATAATATTAGCTATTGTATAAATTAAAATTATACTAATTTTTAAATTTATAATTTCACAAATTGACTAAAAAAAACAGAGAATATAAATACTATCAGCAGAATTTACCCAACAAAAGGATAACTAATAATTAAGTAATTTTATTAAATATTTTAATGATATTATATGACATAGTCATTTATAAAAAATATTCTCCATAATAACACATTATTTCAAACACGATCAAAAAATTAAGAGCTACTCCCTCCGTCCTAAATTAATTACTTTTCTAGGACTTTTTTAAGTCAAATTGACTATTTTTAAAATTAATAATTAAGCATATATAAATATATTTTTAAAATTATAAAAATTGAAATTAGTAATAAATTGTATAACTTTCTTTTGGTTATAATATTTTCACCTATATGTTAGCAAAAATAGTAAAAAGATTAGTTTTAAAAATAGTTAATTTGACTTTAAAAAGTCCTAAAAATACAATTAATTTGGGACGGAGGGAATATAACATTTTCATTTATACGTAGTAGCATGCATGTACAAACATCATCAGCAGGGCCTTGTTATACCGTATACGACTACTATCCTCCAAATAGAATGCACTAGAATATTCCAAATAAAATAAAATAAAATAAAAATCTCTGACAAACTGCTTCTACACTTATTCTCCAACAAATCATGCCGCCCAATAAATCACACAAAAAAGGAAGCGGGCCCCTATCCATTGCTATCCACATATCCTCTTGACCATATTAATGGTGGAAGTTTCCAGACTGAAAGATATTAATCGTGGAAGTTTCCATTAATAGTGGAAGTTTCCGGAACACAGTATTCACCCTCCAGCCCACCTTTCAAAAACAATCGACGGATGCACCTATAAATATATCCACTCTCTTCTTTCCTCATCAATGATCAATTCACTAATTCATCAAAGCTATTCAATTCAAGTCTTAATTATCACAACTTCATTCATTTTCTGCCATGAAAACTGGTCAAGAAATAGTTTCTTCTCCTGATAATTCCATAAATTCACCAAAATATTCAACTCCTAATTCTCCCTTTCGTAGATTATGTAACAAATTGTTGTCGCCCAAACACTCACCCAAACAAAACAAATCTAATTCGGGTTTCCATTTCGAGGATTCTGATGAGATTGTTATCCAGCGGGTGTTCAATTACTTTGATGAGGATGGCGATGGGAAGATATCGCCGCCGGAGTTGCAGAGCTGCGTGAAGACGGTGAGCGGCGAGATTTTGACCAAGGAGGAGGCGGAGATGGCGGTGCAGTCAACGGATTCCGATGAGGATGGGCTGTTGGATTTGGAAGATTTCAGCAAGCTTATTAGGAAAGGGGAGGGCGGCGTATCAGAGGAGGAGGAGGAGCTGAAGGGGGCGTTTAGGATGTACGCGGCGGAGGGGAGGGGGTGTATTACACCAAAGAGTTTGAAGAGGATGTTGAGTCGACTCGGCGAGTCAACTTCAGTGAATAACTGTGAGGTGATGATTCGAAAGTTTGACCTTAATGGAGATGGGGTTCTCAACTTTGACGAGTTCAGGACCATGATGATGATTCACTGAGTGAATTTATAAAAATATAAAATACAGCTACTGTATGTATGTATACTCGATTTCTATACAACTACTTGTGTACAATTATTATTAGCAGCAATCAAATTAATTAAAGGTCCCCTGGCTTTGCTGGCTGTTTCTTTGATTTCAGCAAGTTCTATTCAATTCATCCAAGTGTAGGGCTAGTACTAGACATAATTTCAGATAACTATTGCTTGGCTTGATATACATTATTCATATCAGAGCGAGCTATGAGAGTGTCCTACTTTGCAGAATTCCCATAGAGCCAAAGCATTCCTTTAATTTAAGGAATCAGTAGTTCATCGGTCTTTATGATGCCACTAATATAATTCAGCCATAATTTAAAGCACTTTAAAATAAATGGAACATATAACATAAGCAAACTTAGTTACAAGTTAAATTCTTTGTCCGTCCTTGGCACCCAGATTTAATACAGGATTCAACATGATTTGCATCCGAAAGCACTACCATCTTACTTAAGCAGTCGAAAGGACAGAAGCAACACAAGTGTCCTCTTAACACTATTATAGAGCATCAAATCATGGAACCATAACTTCTATTTATTGTCTTAAATTCCATTAAGGGTGACCACAACCTTGCGTGCAGTAGGTGAGTCACGGTGCTCGCACAGCCATATACCCTGAGACACAAAAGAAAGAGAACTGAAATGCTTTTATACATTTCAATAGTGGGAAAAGGAAAAAGACAAAAAGAAAAAAGGAAAAAAAAAGCCGGGAAATTATATAGCAAATTTTAAACCCTAAACCCGCAATGATTGATCATTTCTTCAGATAAAAAGGGCCCAACAGAAATGCAAACACCAGGCAGGCCATCAGAACCTTGAAAATTCTCAAGTCGTCTATGAACTAAATAGACCTCCCCAAAAGTGAGTTCGCCCTGTCCAACTTATGGACTAAATATGTCCCATAAAATTGACCAGGCCTAAAAGGATGCCACTTGAGGACACCTCGAGGATGCAACATGCTACATTCATTGATGATGATATAATGCAGGTAACACGTGATACGTTTCGGTACACGTTACGAATACGGGTACGCAGTATGCTAAATAGATAAAATGTGATACACTAGGGTATCTTTATATTAGTTATTATAGTTAGGAATTATCTTATAATCTAAATTAATAGACCTAAGTTTTGTAAAAAAAAATTAGTTGACTTAACAAGTTGATTGTTTTATAAATATTTTAGTACAAATGTTGTTTGAACATCCAATACTAAGTTATAATACTAATATTTGTGCAAGTATAGCTAAACAACAAATAAATTTTTTGGTACGCTAAATTCAGAGTATTGGTACGTAAGAGTACCCTGTTTGGGTATACAAGTACCAATACGCGGTTCGCTAAGTATATGAGAGTATCTGTTAACTCTGATATAAAGCCATTCAGAAGAATCAGATAGTAAGTCCTAGCTCTGCTTAGGGGTACGAAAAATGAAGGCTTACCCACATAATGTAAAGATTATAGGAGAAATCAACAGAAAAGTAACAGAACATAAATGAATAATGCATAAATTTGCTGCATGCCTAGATATGCACCCTGCTAGAAGTGTTCCAACTTCCCCAATTCATTTCCATGACACTAGAACCCACTTTTTCTGCATGCAAACAACAAACTACATGCTCATAGAAAGAGCTACATTTGTCAGATACAAAAATTTCAATTTGACCACGCCCCCTTTTTTCTAGGAAAAAGTACTGGTCCGTCTACAAATGAGAGTCCCATTTGACTTTTGACTTGTTTTCTTTTCAGTGCATACTAAGGTTTGTCAGCCGCATTATTTTGTTCGATAACTTTCCCCAATCACAAATTTTGGAATTGAAAAAATTATCAGAGAAAAAAATTATCTCTTTATCTCTGATAAACCTTAGTATGGGTAAAAAAAGTCAAAAGTCAAATGAGACTCTCATTTTTGGAACAGATGTAATTTTTCAATTCAGGAAAGCCAACTGAATTGGTAGCGAGCCAGCATTATCAATGGGGACTAATGATTATGACGAGCTAAGCCCAGATTCAGGTTATTATGGCGTTGTGGGGTGGGTTTTGGGTCGAAAGGCTGATGACTGAACTTAGCTAAGGTTGGACCAAATTTAGCTATATTTAATACAACTTCTACTCAACCCAGCCCTGCTCGTCTTGACGTGCTGCCGTAGTTCTTACTGCTCAAGTGTTAAAACTCCTTTTTATAGGCCTTTTAGTCTTGTCATCAGTATATATTGAATAATTGTTATCAGCAATATCCATTTATTTTATTACTACAGTACTTCAGTTCAAATTAATTAAATATAGGCATGAAATTTAGCTAAGAACCATGTGAAGATTAATCATAAATGGGACTGTACCGTAAGCATCCATGGAGCAAAGGAATCATCAGTTGAAGTCATGTTCTGCACCTACTGTTAAGCTATGTAAATTCATATAAAAATGCTGTGGGCACCTAATCTTTGAACCCGATAACGTGTCACATCATGTCGTTCTAGTTTTTATTAAAAAAGCTTCATCCTAATTAAGAGTACCATTTTCCATTGTATCCTAGAAAATTAGTTTTGGCTATTAGGTTAATTTGCTCATGTTAACACTTGTAAAAACCATAAGTAATCAATGATTATTTAGTTTTAATGATTGCCGTGCTCTCATTGTCATTACTCCCTCCCTGTTTCCTTTTAAATATCATGATTTAAAACCACGTTTGTGGCAGAGTCATGACATTTAAAGTGAAATGGAGGGGGTAGAGTATATTATGATACACAATACCATGTTAAGTAAATATATTAATGCATGATTTCTCAATGTGTACAATAGGTACCACCACATCTTTCAGTATGGTGTTCATAGACCCTCAAATTGAAGGATCCAACAACCAAAATGATTATATTTTTACCGTTTTATTCTTCTATTCAGTTGGAAGTATTTTTTTCTTCTTCTTTGAAAACTTTTTACTTTTTTAGACTTAATAATCTTCCTTTCTATATACCTTTCCTTTAAACTAAATACTTTTCCACCTTCTAATACAAAAAATAGATTTTTTTTCCTCTACATAAAACCGCAATTTTGTTTGTTCAAGCATGTCTTATCTAATTTCTGTTTGTTCTGTAAAGATCATACATAATTTCATGGATTTCGAACTATGAATCTCTTCATGTTAAGCTCATTGAAAAGATTCAAGTATTTTCTTTTTGTTATATTCATTTAAATAATGAACTAATGAGAAGAAAATGGATACAGGGATCCTCCATATATCATTGAACATAGGTTAGAGTTGAAGCAGACAACCATTGATTTAACTTAACTTGAGGTTTAATGATTGCAGGAATATACGAGAATAATGCTAAGAGAATGAAAAACTGCCTAGCATCATATTCAGTCAATGACCATATGTGAGAAAACATATAATGATAGACACATGATTTGAGACCTATGCTAGCTGGAACGAATCACTGAACCATCAAGACATAATATCTCAGACCAAATCAGAAAGTTCAAATCACTTCTCAAAAAATAGTAATTTTCTACGCACCTGCCAAGTTCCCATGTTAAACTTTCCATCTGTAATTGGAATCCTGCACAAGTAGTCAAGTACATACTAAGTAGTCAATCAATAGCAAACATGTAGTGTACAGATAATCCAAACAAATTATATGAAATATCCGCACGTGAGGGTGCAGCCAAACATTGATGACTTGATGTGTGCGGGCATGTCATCGGGACCTGCAAAAGTTCAGAATTTTATTCACTTGCAAATTCAAAGCAACAAGAAAATTGTACTACCAAAAACTGGCTCATGATTTTTTCTATTTGTAGAACAAAAAGATCTTATGTCATGCTTGAGTTTTTAAAATTTTATACGCTCGACATTTCTCTTCATTCATTTGATGCCATATAAATAAAACATTTACAAGAGTTTCCTGTTCATTGGGTAATTGGAAAATCCAGAAAATTATTTGTTATTCACAAAACAAAGGTACAATAAGATGATCAAAAGAGTTGCTTGGTTATGCGGAATTTGGTTTATAACTTACACAAACTATTGCAAGGGAGGTAACTCATAATGTCCAGAGAAATTTTAAGAAACGTAGAGCATAAATCACCTTCCAGATAGAAAGCAATCAAAGCACCCAGCAACTTAGTGAGGCATTAATTCAACCACCAGTAACCAAATTGAAGAGTATGGGAGATATGACTATAAGAGATGAATCAATATCAAAGAATAACAGCCCCCTCTTTATTGGACCGACGGTATTCAGGAACAGAGATTTAAAGAAATGCATTCATGACAATAGTGGCTTATTTCATTGGAATCCCAAATTTAGGATGGCCTAGAAAAACAAAAATTCATTGATGACAACCAAACTCCGTCCTGCAACTCTAAGATAACAAGGTACCATAAAAAATGTCTGATCTCTATTTATCAGCTAGCATATCCAGCCGTGCAGCCCAATTGGCTCAAATAAATGATATTATGGGTACTTAGGGTGATCTGGAGAGAAGAACTAAAATCAAACGCAAGTCTGGCACAAACCTTCCAGAGTATGTTTCCATGGTGCAGATCTTCCCTGAGGCAAGTAGCGAGAACCAAGTAAGATCGTGTCTAAAAGATTTGTCACAGCCATGCAAAAATTGTTACAAAAGAAACAAACTAACCTCTGGGACAATCTTGTTAAGAAATGTCTCAGTATCATCTCGAACATCCGAGTCATAGTTTTCATTTATAGTCAGAGAAGCACTTGTGTGCTGCACTGTTAAATTTATTTAGGAGGGAAAAGGAAAAAAGAAAAGGTTATGTCATCTCAACTGAACTAATAAGGAGGGCAAATCAATACTCAATGTGTTGGAAGTTGCTTACGGAAAAGATGTGCAAGGCCAACCTTGAATCCTGACAAGTCTTGCCCAATTTCCTTCATTATCTGATTAGAATTGATGGTCATTATACGAGCGGTTAGATAAACTGGGACATATGTCCTCAGTGCCAAAACAACAAAATAATTACACAACAAATATTTTGATAAAATATGACAATATCAACCTACTGAAGAGCATCAATCAATATATCAACAACATCCTACATAGTGAAAACTGGTCAGTTGTCAATAAATTTTCAAGTTCCAAGAGTATTCAAGTCTCCGTTTCTACCAACAAATCGTGAGAAAAGAGGAGCTAAAATATCATACAGCAGACAAAACTACTTCAAATTCTTTGCTAATTGCTACAATTATCTTCAAATTTAGCAAAACATACAGGATTATCAGAAAAATCATACCAAAAATAAATAAAAATGGAAAGGCAAAGTAACGAGCTGGATAGGTATAATATTAATTGAAAATCACCTATCTAAAATTGATTCAAAGTTATATAACAAATAAGGAAAACAGAAAGACAAGTAGTGTATATATATATACCTTGGGAGTGACGAGATGACAGCCTCGCCTGAGAGGAGGGAGGGTTATTGTCTTTTGAGCCCATTTTGGCCCAGTTCCGGCAGAGCCTGCCATGGAATCCGATGAGGGATCGGTGAAGGTTGCCGGAGTATAAAGGGATTTTAATCGGATTTGAGCCGACACAGGTTTGGAAATCCCACCGAATGATGCTGCCGATAGTGCTTGCATTTGCATGTTCGAGACTGAGACCACTCTTTCAGTGTAGTTTTTATTCGAGCCGAGAAAATAAAAAAGCTCTAGTCTCTAGGCCCTTTCTCAATAACACACGGGCCTTTTTTACTTTGGGCCATGGGATTAGTGTGTGGTTCCGAGGCTCGTGTGGGTCGTGTTCAGTTCGGCCGACTATGCTCTGATTTTGGGTAGCAAAGATGATTCGGTTAAAACTGCTTTCATATTTTTTTTATTTTTTAGGAACTTTTTCTTCTTCTTTTTATTTTTTTTACAATTTTTACTATTCAAATAAAAATCAAATAATTCACATATTGTGCCCTATAATTTAGGTTTCAAATCCATTTATATTCTAAATTTTATTTTTGATTAAAAGCATCCTAAATTTTGACTGTCAAAAATAATTTACACTCCCCGTATTAGGGTTTAGGTGCAAATTTTTTAATGTAGAAGGCACGGACGATGTAAATTATTAGAACATTCAAAGTTTAAATTACTTTTAATCAAAATTAAAATCTGAGGTGGAAATCATGTTTAGACCTAAACTATAGAGTGCAATTTAATCAATAAGATGGAACAATATTTAAGGAGAAGGAGCAGTAGGGAAAGGTCAAGGTCAAGGTCTATGTCATATATAAAAAGCACACCACAAGTAGACATCGACAAGAACTAGAACAATCATCTAATACATTACACTTCGTCAGCTCTAACACTAGTGCTGAGTTCTAAAATGGAAGGAAAAGAAAAGAAATGGAGGAAAAATTTATGTTTTTTGTTTAGCTCTTTTGTTATTGAATTTTTTAATGAATAGAAAAGAAAAGAAATGGATGGAAAACTTGACTACTTTTTTAGCCAAATTTATCCGTCCAAAAATAGATGGATTTGGACGAAAAATAAATAATATAAGATCATCTTTTATAATCCTTAATACACCCTTTAGATTATAAACATAATAAAACTAATATGACGATAACTTAGTAATTTAAACATGAAACTTAAGTTTTTTTTAGGAACAACATAACATAAAAGAAAACATACAAAATTTTCTATTTTTTTTTATTATAAATTAAGTTTTCCATTCTTTTCTTAACCATCCCTAACTCAAAAATAAAGTATAAAATATGAGATAAATTTTGACTTTTGAAGTCTTTGTGAGGTTTTTAAAAATTTAATATAATACGATTCAATTAAATTTTTAAAACAGTATGAATTTATAATTAGTAGAGATTTTTAGATAATTCATATCAATTGTAAGTTTAAAATTTTTATTTTAATTAAAAAAAACAAAGTGAATTTTATATTTTTGGATCGGATGGAGGATGGAGTATGTGATACACAATCAAAATTACAGTTTCCGTGCTAGGAACCCATCCCCATCCATATATTTGACCCAACTTACATAATTAATGCCTTTGTGTCTTTTTCTTTAGGGGCATCAATGCCTTTCAAAATCAGGGGACTAAGTTTTGGCTGATTTATAAAGATTCTGTTGTTTCTTTGTTGCTATGTGCACATAATGCAGGGTAGTTTCGGGAGCAATTCTTCCTATGTCGGAAGATTTCCTTTCTGTAAGGGTTGGATAATAGCAATAGTTCGATTGAGATTTATTGACTTTTAAAATTATAAGATTATTATTGACTTTTATAACATGTTCAAATTGATAATATTTTTTCCGTTTTCAAATTATAAGATTATTATTAATTTTTAAAAGTCAATTTGATAAATTTTCGAACTCAAAATTGAAATTATTCATTCAATATTAAATCTTACAATAAGTAGTATTTTTGAGATAGTTTAGAATATTCATCATTGTATTAACTAAAATTAAAAGAATTTATCTCAATTTTGAGTTTAAAAATGTCTTCTTCTTCTTTTTTTGTTAAAAAAAAATCCTCACCAAAGAAAGAAAACAAATAAATCTCACATAAAAAGAAAACAAGTCTCACATAAAAGGAAGAAATAAACTCACTTAAGTGAGAATCAAACCTGAGACCTTAATGTCACAATATTTTAGTATCGACTTGAAAATATCTTTAATTAATTTTAAAAAGTAACTACTAATATACTATTTATAAATCCCATCTTATTCTCAATATACTCTTCTTCTTCTTCTTAAGATCGAGTAACTATGCCAAATGAACAATATCCCTTATATATGAAAATAATGAAAGTAAATGTAAATGTGTCTCATAATGAAAAATTAACAAAGTAAATAACAATTATACCCTTTTTCTTCGATAAGTGAGTATCTTTTAGAAAATACTAACATTTATCCAATATAAAATGTCATATTCATGAATTTTCTTACATATTATAAAGGCACATTTATTCTCTTACCCAACCCAAACCAACTTGTGCCCACTTGAACAACTATATATTTCACATGACAGTAAATGAATTATCACAACCTTTTATTTTTATTTGAGGATGTTAATATTGTCAAATCAAAAAAATAATAACAAAATAAATGTACATTTAATAATATTTTTATAATTTTTTAACGATATTTAAAATTTTAAATAATACTTATTACTTTGACAAAATCAATTTTACCCTAAAAATATCAATCTACTTAACAAGCAGCAAAAAAATATCAAATCCTTTTATTTGATCTTGCTTTAATTTTTTTACTTCACATCAAATCCTTAATTTTAATCCTTTTAAAATTAATCCTATTTTAATTTTAATTTTAATTTTAATCCTTTTATTTGATCTTATTTTAATTTTTTTATTTTTATTTATTTTTATTTTTATTTAATTTTTTTATCAAATCCTTTTTTTTTATTTTTTTTAAATAATATCAATTTTTTATTTTTATTTTTATTTTTTTTATTTGATTTTATTTTTTTTAATTTTTATTCTCCAGGTGGATTCTCTCCGAATAATATGTGTTTAAAGGAATGGAGGAAGTAAAAGGGGAAAAAGGTGGGAACGTGGGGATCACTTCTTCGAAATTCGAATAGAGATACATGCATGTGAGACCAAAAGGGATGAATGAGATAAAATTGAATCTTTATGTCATTCAATTTTAAAAACAAAATTAGCAAAGATAATTTTTTCATAGATTCTCTTCTCTTTTTAAAAAAGAGTCTTATTTGTAAGAAAAATTTGTGGATCAATATTCTTAAATTTATAATCATCTATTTTATTTTATTAAAGGAGAGAGAATTTTAACCGCTTTTTAAAGTTGTGTTAACTTTACAAAAATATATTATTTACTTTAATAACAACATGGAGAAGTAATTTAGTTAAATTTTTTTTTTCTCTCTCGATTTTTATTTTCAAAATTTCCCTAATATTATTTATTTATGTTTTACAACTCTTCAACATGAGACGTCAGGAACAAATTTCACAACTGAAACCACACACAAAAACTGCACCATTGGTTCTAGTAATTCTTCAGTAGAAAATGCACCATTTATAGTTGTAGTTGCGATTTTGGTACATAAATCGCACTCTTAAGAAAACGCATGCTAAGTTCTTTAATATTTCTCATATTTTTGTGTGTATGTTTTAGAATTTTTAAAATTCTATTTAAGTATTGTGTATATTTTATTTTGGAATATATAATTTTACAGACTTTAAGTTTGAAACAATTGTTATATTGTAGTAATGTATGCATCTTTAGAATTTATATGATACTAAACTTTAACTTTTAAATTTAAAAAATTAAAATTTTTGAATTAATTTGTTATTAATTTTCAAGAATTTAAAATTTTGAATTTAGGTATTATTGACAACAATAAACCATCAAAATGTTTGAGATTTATTTAAAATTTAAAAAATATAACATTTTTTTAAAATTATTTTTTGGAATCGAAACCATATTATTTGAAACTGTACCCCATGCATCTCTGAAAACCGCTCTGCGCCATTCCAAGTAATTTAAAAATCACATCAAAGCAATTTTATGTATAATTTTTATTCAAAATCTTACCAAACCGCATTATGTTGACCCTACTCTTCAAATATTTTATATTTTTGATTTTTGATTGCACTGCCAGCCACAAAAGGCTACTCCAATTAGTTCAATTACCAAGAATAATAAATTCTCCCACGGGCACAAAGCAATTCGCCTGATAATTCCTTTTCCCTGTCCTCCTGCTCCTTACGGTATAGATTTACGGAAAATAATTCCTGTTCTTCACCCTGGCATCGATTCGGAATCATTGAACGATTGCATTTGATTTAGGCCAAAGGATCTTATTCGGTCAATTAGTCATGAAAACAGAATATTACCATGATTTGTAATTACCCCATATCGTTACACTTCTGTATGTATTTCGACAAAAAGGGCCATTTCCATGATCAAAACTCGTTTAGTTTACCGCCCCTTTAGTCCGATGGGCAGTCACAGACTGACGGTCTTGCGGTGGTTAACCGCGGTGGTGGCCGTCGGAGTCGTGATGATGGCCGCATGTATCAGTGCTTCAAAAGAGCCTCTAGTTTCCCGTATTGCCTTTGGATCATGCGCCAACCAAAGCGCTCCCCAGGTTTGTCCATTAATCCTCTATGCATATTGCGAATTTCTAATTGGGTGTTTTTCTAATTCGAATGTATTTTACACTAAAGCTTCGTTTCTTCACAAAAATGATGGGTAGAAACTTTTGCTATTTATACTAATTTATTATTACTTGCCGACAATTTTATATTAGTCAGTTATTTAATTTTATGGACTATGTTTTGGCATTTTTAAGGACATTAGATTATGAATTATAGTCCAAGTGGAAGGTGGTACGTTATAATCACCTTTTGAGTTATAAAAATGATCACAAATAGTCTCTTTAAATAATGCATTAATTATTGATTAAATAACAGACTAATTATGAGATAAAGTAGTTCGCCACGATAATAAATTAGTATAAATAGTCGTATCATACCCATATTTTCTGTTTTGCAAATAAACGTAACCTTAAGTTTATTTTTTTTTTTGTTGTTGAAATTATTGACGGGATTGTGTTTATGTTCAGCCTATATGGGATGCTATTGTCAAATATAATCCCCATGTTTTTATTTGGTTGGGTGACAATATTTATGGAGATATTAGGCGCCCTTTTAAGATATTTGGGAAAGAAAGGACTATTGGGCCTTGGAAGAATGTGCCAAGGTTTGTTCCTTCCTCTGAGAATGAAATGCAGGCCAAGTATAACAAGGCTAAGAACAATCCTGCTTATTCTCGGCTCAGAGAAAGCGCCAAGGTGCTTTTGTCCTCCTTTTAACTTCATTTGTTTAAGTATTAACTTAACTATTATGATCACACTTTTATGTCTGTATGCAATTATGCATGCTTGCATTGAATTTTGTACTTAAAAATCAATTATACAAGATTGAAGAATATGGTGGGTGTTTATTGAAAGAAGAGCTCGCGATTCTTCACAATTTAATTTAGTAGTCTAACCGGGTAACATATAATTGTTCTAGGTGATTGGCACGTGGGATGACCATGATTACGGGTTGAACGATGCAGGGAAAGAATTTAGCGAGAAAATCACCAACCAAAGGCTTCTACTTGATTTCTTGGACGAACCCCAAGACAGTCCACGGTGAGTTCATTTTTATTTTAGAGTTGGTAATACTTTTGTATGTGCAACCTTTATTAATTAGCTGGTGGAGTGTCGGTACTTAGTAAACTCTTTCACATTGTTCAACTATATCAAAGAAAGAAAAAAAAATGTGCAGCACTCAATCAATCTTTTTTGGTAATCTATTTGTGCTTGGCGTGTTTAAAATCCAAGTTTATTCATTTCTTAAGTGGTGGCGCTGAAAATCTGATTATTGGTTTGTTTTCTAGGCGCAAGCAAGCTGGTGTTTACACATCATACACATTTGGCCCTTTGGGTAAACAAGTTAAGGTATCTAAGTGCTCATTGAGACAAATATATTCATCATAATATATATATATATATATATATATATATATATCTTTCAGTACCAATTCATTTCAATGCTTTGTGTGAATATGTATTCAAAATCTACCTCATTTGGAAAACAACTCTCTTTCTAAAGAAGTGGAGATCTACATCGCTACCTGTTTCTAATTGGGATGATCAACTTCTTCAGGTTATTCTTCTAGATACCAGATACCACAGAGACCCTTTGTGTAGCGATGGAAGTATTTTGGGGAGTTCACAGTGGACTTGGTTGGAGAAGGAGTTAAAAGGGCCTGCATCTGCCATAACTATTATTGCATCTTCTATTCAGGTATTACAGAAAAATATTTTCTAGTTGCAAATTTCATTGTTCAATTTTTATGGTTACAACTCATTCGTGTAGTTTTTGTACATGGAGCCATGGAGGATTAATGCTACTGCAATGCAATTTTTTTCTTCTAAATTGTTGTTCCTCGTTTAGCTGGGAGTGAAATGGAAAGTGACACTTCTCATAGACATAGAATTAAACCAGGTTGAGTTAAGTGGAGAATGTTGCTATCATATTTTGTGATTGAATATATGCATGTAAGCATTAAGGAAATGTTTTATTGACGGTCACAAATCTACTATGCTGTATTGGCGCGGAATGTTGGGCAACTAGAAACAACTTATTCATGAAGCAAGGGAGGTTCACATATAGATTATACATGTATATGTGAAAAGTTTGTTTGAGATCAAAATGTTAAAATGTACTCCCTCCGTCCCCAAAAGGATGAGCAAAGTACAATTTGCACACATATTAAGAAAAGTAAAAGTAGAGGAAAGAGAATAAAAAAGTTCCTTGCCCACAAGATTATATAAAGTGATGAGTGCTTTTAGTTTTTTATACTAATGGATCCCACTAAATGACATATTTACCCTTCACTTTATGTACTTTATCTCATCCTTTTGGGAACAAAAAATTTGTACATTTAGTCATCCTTTGTAGGATGGAGGGAGTATGATTTTAAAAAGAGAAATTGTAGAGCTACATCGAACTCATTTGAGAAGGTAGAAGTAGCTCCGAGTGAGTGACATTCGTCTACTCAAGTTGATGACACTCTTTTAAAAGGGAAGTGAATAACAATGTGTATTAACAGGATGAGAACATAGGAATTATGTAACCAACCCAATTAGGACTATGCATGGGTAAAATACAGCCCCGAACCGGTTACCAGTTTTGCCCAAAAATGGTTGTCGGTCTCGAATACCCTATACACCAGATTGGTTGCGGCCAGTTCAGCACTAGTACAGTGTTGGAATTTACCTATTTTGTACCCTTTTTTCAATCTATCAAAAATTTCTTGATTCTAGTCAAGTAAAGAAATTTGAACCAAGTTAATTATATTTTTATAATAAGTAGGTTCCCAATAAGTTGTTGAAGAGGTGGTAAGAGTAAAGAATAAAGATTCTAGATTTAAGTAAAATTTCAATCAAGAAAAGTAAATAAATTTTCTTTAACAAAGAATCAAGTAGATTCATTTGCTTAATAAAAATTGAAAAAAGGGAATTACTAATAATAAAACTCACCAAGAAATAACTTTCTATGCCAACAATTCGTGACTATTTTAACCTCTAATCCCCATTCATTCCACAAATCTGTATGTGTGACCGATGTAAGAGACAAGTTCAGAAGAGGCTAAGCAATTTTTGAAAAAAATTCTTCATTAGGGGCTAATAAGAGAAGAGGACAAGCGTGCGCGCACACACACACATATGGAAAGACTGTATATGAGAACTTGAGAAGTAGAAGCCATCCATATATAAGAGCAGGCGAGAAAGTGGAACACGAAGGAGTTGAGATAGGAAAGGGAGACCGGAATGGATAGACGACGAGATCGGATGAGAAGATAGCGTGATTAGAGATGGGAGGAGAGGGGACTGCGAGGGAGAGTCAGGAGGACTAGAAGATTTGGCAAGTTTTGGTAAAATTATATTGCAGATTTAATTAATTAAGTACAACCAGTAAACTGGTTTTTACTGAACCTCCAAACTATATACAGAAACCGGTTTTTACCCGTCCCATATCGTATTCCATTTATACTGAACCGGCTTAAGTAAAAAACTGGAATTACTGTTTTTTTTAACACCCCTAAACCTAGTAGTTGGGCAAAGACCGAGTCATTTTCTATGTAAATCAGTGGCTGGTTTGGAATGACCAGAGTGTGCCTACTTATGTTGAATCTCCACTGTAACTTGTAAGATGATATAAGTACTGCTACATTACTAGCAATTATTGTACCTGAATTTTTATTTGATACTAATATATTTTACTTTTATATTGGAGTATTGGACCAATAGGTTGTGCCATGCAGGAAATTTACTTACAGCGCACTCAGAGCTTGTGTAACCAACTCATACGTTCAAATCTAGTTCAATATTGAGGCCAATAGCTGCTCGTAGAATCTTTTTGTGTTATTAAGTTTTAGGAATCAGAATATCCTAGTAATTTACTCATTACTAATTAGACTGCAGAAATGGGATGTTCTGATGACACTTTTATTGGGGGCTTAGTAACTTGACTAATTTGTTTCTTTATCTGTAAAAGGTTTTGTTAGAAGCTATGATACTGCAGCGCTGCTGTGGGGTGGTTTACGGATGCCACACCTAGAGGCTACAGTACACCTACACAAGCTTTGAATTTTTGAAACCCAGGCCCAATCTTGTTATTGGCTTGTCAGTATTTGGGCATATAGGGCCAACTTACCAAAAAAAAGATAACGAAAAAGGACATGTTGGGCGAATCTGTTTATGTTATTTTGTAGGGCAAACGTGTAATAGCCTGTTATCAAAGAGTAGCAATTCCTGTTTCTGATTATCTAATAAAGGTATATATTTCTCGCATTATTGATTGATGTAGAGTAAAATATGGACATAGTTAGGAGTATAAATTCAGCAAGAAGGTTACATGTACATCATGTATAAATTCAATTATAAGGTTACGTCTTTGTCATCTACCAAGATTAACTCATCCATGATGTATCAACGGATTAAGAAACCTCATATAAAGTAACAAGCGTATGTTATAGGTTTTATCCTCTCAATTGAAACTTAAAGTTTGATTGAGTGAAGGGGCAGTTGACTGAATCATAGTGATCCTCAAGTTGCAAAACTCATTTAAATTCAGTACATGATGTGTGAACTGCTTTGAGCCTTACCGTCTAGTGTCATTAAGCTTGTCAATCTATGCTTCCACCTGACACAACCCTCTTCCTCTAATTTGTGAAACATTTGTGCAAGAGGAGTAGGCAAGGGCGTACATTATTTGAGCATTTGACCAAAAATAGTATCTCAAATTGGCAAAATGTTTTTAGGATTTCACAATTTGACCAAAAAAAGTCAAAATGTATCTCTAATTTTGGAACGGAGGGAGTACATAGTTTGAGCTTTAATACTTGGAGGTTTTATCCATATTTGATCGTATAATTGTACACTTGTTTCTCATCATTCAGGTTATATCAAATCTTTCGGCAACTACCGGCCCTTTATTCTATTTGGAGTCTTGGGGACGTTTCCCAAAGGAGAGGAATCGTCTTTACAAATTGATATCTGACAGTAAGGTAACAATCATCTGCTTGTTTTTGAATTTGAGAGGCTTACTAAGTTTGTTTTCCATGTCTGAAGTCACTGAACAACTTTGTTTAGTGTTCTTATGTTTCATCGACTCTGAAATCAATTAACACTAAACATATAAATAAATGTAATTTGTTAAATTTCCAAGCTGCATCTTGCACAGAGAGATGCAGTCTTCTTCATAAGTGGAGATGTTCATTTTGGAGAAATTACGCGACATGACTGTGTTACTGGATATCCCCTGTATGATATAACCTCAAGTGGGTTTACCCAAGCCGTTGAGAAGGTAATCCCATCGCCTTTACGTTTCTTTGTAAGATTTGTGGCGTGGCTGACACCTACCACCATGAGAGTTAAAAACAAAAGGTGCAGGCACAAATCATGTACATACGGTACGATTTCCTTGTTATAATCCTTATTTATCTCATGTATTTCTTGCATATGATATGAATAATTTTTTGTTTACATTATTAATTCATAAACCTGTATGTCCTATAGGACAGACAAATTTTGGGGTGATAGAGATAAATTGGGATGCGGTACCAGTGAATTTGAAATTTGAAGTGAGGGATGCCAGTGGAATTCCTGTTATTAGTGTAAACACATCCTTGTTGGAGCTGCAAGCCAGAAACATAGGTTCTAAAGATAGCATTAAAGATGGCACGAAAGCAGGAGAATATCAGAAACACTGCTCTCTTGAAGTTACATTACCGTGGATTGTCAGATATCGTTTAGCTATTTTATTCTTTTGCACTTTAGCTGGTATGTTATCATCATGTTTTGCAGCATATATACATTTATTTTTTCAGCTAAAAATGCTGACTTGCTGAAATTCAGTAATCTAATGAAATTACAGTTGCCTGAGAATCCAAGATAAGGTGATAAATTTTAATTTTAGTATAGGTTTACCTCTACTCTATAGAAACAGAAGTTGACCTTGTATTTTCAAAACGCAATTAGCAAACCATTATTACACTCTTTTTAAGCTTATGCAACTTGCTTTTAAAAGAATAAACAGTACTAAATAGTTACTTTATAACTTGGCATACTTCTGAACTTTTGAGTCTATACACACACACATTCTGGGTTTACATTTTCTTTTAATTTCTGACCCCAGTTTGTGTAGAGAGAGCTAAAGTAGAACCTAAATTCATACATATTATAAAATGCTAAAAGATTGGGTTACTAACTCAAACCCCCTTTTTTCCCCTCATTCACCTTAGAAGCGCCTGCCATCTTTACTAGTGCATGCATCAGCCTTTGTAAAAATAAGTGGCTTTTATAAGTAATAGCGGACATTTTTCTGGGAAATTAGGTTTAAACTAGGAAGGACTTATTCACATCATGTATTTTCAAGTATTGAGCAAAGCTCTATTGGCCACCAACTACTTACTCAGCATCCTGCATCATCTCTATTTACATGTTACATTTCTTGTTTGGCCCCCTGATTGTTGTTTTTCGATTCGCAGTGTTGCTTCTTGTTCTGATCGGACTTCTTTATGTGACTATATCGGCCTGCATTGGGTGCATCCACAAATACAAGCTTGATTGACCTGGGGAGTTCTACCAATTTTATATTCGACTGAACCAGGTTTCACCATTACGGCTAACAAAATCAGAAACATAGCTAGTTTTTGGCGGTCCTGTAAATACCCTGGTCTATTTGACAACTTGTTATGCTTAATGGCATATTCAATGTCCTAATTAAGTTTTGGAATGGTAAACTATGCAGACCCACCATGTTTATAGTGGATCTTGATTTTAGACGGTTCAAAATGAGTGGTTTATAGAAATGACTTGCATTGATATAACTAAGAGTTACATTTCAGTTTAAAATGAGCAGTTTATAGAAATGACTTGCATTGGTATAACTAAGAGTTACATTTCAGATAACATTTATTATATACAAGTATTATACAGTTGTAACTAGACCTGGCAAAAAGTAGTTATGGTTGGTTTTAATTAGATATGGAAAAAAGTTAATATAGGTTAGTTATGGATTACGAAATATGGTTACGGTTCTATTTAAGAACTAAAATCATATGACCTGTTTTTTAATATGAGTTATGTGAGTTATACCCAAATAATTATAGGTCTAATATAGGTCGAGTCATATTTTAAATTTTAATCTTATTATTATTATAACTCTATGAAATAAATTACTTATATATAAATATTGATTTTTTATATTCTTTTAACTTGTCTCTCTAATTATTTTCATAAAATTTTCTCACTCTAAATTTTTTTACACTCAATTTTTTAGTCTCTCTCTAAAATTTTTGGTCCCCCCCTCTAAAACTTTTATAACACAATCTCTCTCTAAATTTTTTATAACTCTCTAAAATTTACCCGTCTCTATAAATTTAAACATTGATTGGTTTCTTTTTTCTACAGGGTTATGTGTTGCATTTCTGCTTAAATATGTATTAAATAACAGGCATGGATAATATACGAGCCCAACAGCCACCATAACCTTTTATTTTCTGTGTGTGTGACAATAATATATGAACAAGGCGTGTTAGTCCTCAATTCACGTTGTTGGGTCCTAAGACCCAATAAGCAAAATTAGAAAATAAAAACTTTAGTTACAACTTTATTTAGTGATAGATAGTGAAAGCTGAAAAACAATATATAAAATAAAATTTTAACTATATTGAAAAAAGGAAATCAATTTTGTTACAAATTTAGTTTGATTCCACAAATTTTTGGTTCAATTTTCCTATTAATATTAGCATAAATACTATGCAAATTTTTGATTCAGTTTTCCTACTAGTATTAGCATAAGTACTATCCAAATTTGTATTATTGTATTAATTAAAAATTTTCAGCATCATAAATAGTATTTTGGTTCTAGTTAAATTCTAGATCTAAAAATATTTTAATAGTAGTTAATAAAATAAAATCAAAAGACTTTAAAAAGTGTTTTAGTAGCAATTAAATTCTAGTCCCAAAGACTCATGACCAAAAAACTTAATTTTGTCTTATTATATATGTATTTATAAATATACAGATAAGTACTGCTCCCTCCGTCCCAAATTAATTATTTTTCTAGGACCTTTTAAAGTCAAATTGACTATTTTAAAACTAATCTTTTTACTATTTTTGCTAACATATAGGTGAAGAGATTATAACCAAAAGAAAGTATATACAATTTATTACTAATTTCAATTTTTATAATTTTAGAAATATATTTATATATGCTTAATTATTAATTTTAAAAATAGTCAATTTGACTTAAAAAAGTCTTAGAAAAGTAATTAATTTGGGACGGAGGGAGTATATAAATTTATAATAATTAAACATATACTAACCAAATTTGTAAAGTATTCAAAAATATCCAAATTTGTAAATTTATAAAAATTAAAATTATACCAAATCATACGATTAATTGTATTAATAATATATGTGAATTTATTATAATTAAATATAAAAAAAATTTAAAAAAAAGACTAATTAATTCACTGCATAGTCATGTCTATGTTATGTTTATATTAAAAATATTTTTTAAAAAAAAACATGTCTATGTTATGGTGTGAATTTGTGCATGTCCCAATCCAGGAGGCATAGTGGTCCCCGTAAGGTAAAGAAGTAAAAGACGAACAAAAAAATAAAAATAGTAAAGAAGCAGAGACCTCATTGCTAAGAAATATAAAAAGGGATAACCGACAAGGTTTACCTAATGAGATGTGTTGATTAATATGAGTTAAAATTAATTAAATTAATTTCAGTTTATATTTTTAATTTATAATATGGATTTAAAATCAAATTAATTTATAACATAAAAATTAGTTAACCAACTCAATAAAATTCAATTAATTTTGATTAACTAGATGATTCTCAACTTAAAATATCAAATTCAGTTACAACACTATATATATTGTATAAATATAATTTATTTTTATAAAC
The DNA here is from genome assembly GCA_034770075.1 of Aralia elata. Lineage (NCBI taxonomy): Eukaryota > Viridiplantae > Streptophyta > Magnoliopsida > Apiales > Araliaceae > Aralia > Aralia elata. The sequence goes on along the minus strand of CM068385.1, from coordinate 5,239,879 downwards.
TACTTAAATGAACTGGATTATTCATTTTGAATCGTTATCCGTTGAACCGAATTATTTTCTTTCGAGTTCATTGAACTTGAGAAGTAAAGGTGGAGAAAAAAATGAAGTTTGATTTGTATGGGAGCGGGAGAAATATGAAATGGGACAAGGGTAAGAGATAGAAGACTGATTCAACATCCTTTGTTTTGTTTGTGACCCACGGAATCACGACGAAGAAGAGAAATTTAATTTCTTGCAAAAAAGTCTTTGAAGTGTAAAATAGGATATAGAAAAAGGAGTATGGGACCAAAGATGGCAGCATGGCATAGTCATGGAAGAGGACTAGAATACAATATAGTTAAAAAATAAGAGCTAGTGTTAGACCATGACGTAAATGTCGTGTGCTCGCATACTCCCCCGCGCATTATTATTAGAAGGAATTAGAAATATTATTATAAAGAGAGGAGGAGGGAGAAATATTGTTAATACTATTAATATTTTATATTTGTGTGTGTGTGTGTGTGGATGTAGAGTTGGATATACACATAAATATACATTTAATTTTATACAAAAAGATACACAAACGTAAGATTAGAATAGAGAGAGGAGAGAAAAATATTGTAAAAAGAGAAAAGAAATATTTTTACTATTATATTATTTTATGTGTGTGTTTGGGTGCGGAGTTGGATGTGTATACTCCGTTATTATTACGTCTCCTGTTCTAAAAATGATAAAATAAATTTTATTTAATTTGGATTTTAATTGAATTTGAAATCTTAATTTTTAGTTGTAATATAAGTTGAGTATAATTTTTTAAATAACATTTTTGTGTAAATAATACGTTTTAAATAATTTACGATACTAACTATGGCACTAATTAATATCAAACAAATTCACAATATTATTTTTGTTGTTGAAAATCTTGACACTATTATTTAAACCGATCGAGTTAAATGGTCAAAGAAAAATTAATTACTTTTCTGTTAAAATACATCATTTTTCAAGATACTATCAGAACTTTATAATTTGGGAGGAAGAGGTCAGAGAAGTACGAGGAATAATTTTTTTTCTTTTCTCTTCTTTTTTAATAAGTGAAAAATGGGAAAGAAAATGTTGGTTTGATTCAAGGGGGAGAGAAGTACGAGAAGAAAAGTTTTTTTTTTTTTTTGGGGTGGGGGTGGGGAGTAATAATGTGCTGCTCCTTTTGTTCTATCAAAAAAAATAAAATAGAAAAAAGAGTTCAATTTGTCTAAGTTTTTATTCAAAAAGGTGTCATATTTTTATGTTAATATAAAAGTAACAGAGTATTTTCAAAATTAGAATCACAAATTTATTATTATATCATCTTTATTAAGTTAAGCAATCGATAAAATTTTGAATTTTTTTTGGAATCTATTATATTACAATTCAATTTTAAGAATACATTAGACAGTAAAAAAAGAGTCATTTACTACTAAATTATCAGCATTGGTCCATATATTATTAAGTTTGGCTGTTAGCTTGTTTTATTTTAAGCAATACTTCAGCTTAAGATATTTTTTAATTTATTTTATTTGTTATTGTGAGAATTTAGGGTAAACTCAAAAAAATAAATATACACAATAACATTAAAGAAGGATTTAGGGGTTGTTCGGCCATAACTTTTAAATTGGTCAAATCAACTTTTGACTAATTTATAAGTCGCTTTTTATTGTTTAGGTGTTTGGCCATGACTTAATTTTTAACTTATAAATTATTTTTGAGGAATAAAACTTTTTTACTTCTCAAAAAATGACTTATAAATCATTTTAAATAAGTAAGTTCGATAAAATACAATGATTATTCAACTTTTCATCTTTTTCACAAATTATAACTAATTTCTCAATTTATCTCTCTCCCTCTCTCTCTCTCCACCCTCACTCCTTTTCTCCGACCACTCTCTTCCTTTTTTTTAATCTCCTTCCATATATTTTTAATTTTAATTTTTTAATTGATGTTAAATTTTTTAAAAATAATAGCTAAATTTACATTCATCATGATAATTCTTTTCTCAATATTTATTTAAGTTTTCCTTTTGATTATTTTGAGATTTGCAAGTTTTAAAATATAGAAAGAAAATAAAAATAACAAAAAAAGAATAATACTATATTAAAAAAAGAATATTAATAATAATATTAATTAATTACTGATAGATATTATGTCAAAGAAAGAAAAAAAGAAGAAAAATTCATGGGTGTTAAAAATTATGGGATTCTTTTTAATATTTTATTAATGTTAAAATAGTGATTCTTAAGATAAAATGTTGAATTAATAATCTTTATAATTTATTTTAACTTATAAGTCATTATTAACTAAACACTTTATAACTTATTTTAACTTGTAAATTAAACTAACGTCGAACACTTCTTTTTATAAATTAAAAATAACTTATATTTTACTTTAAATTTTAACTTATGAATCGTTTTAAAATTAGTTACTGCTCCCTCCATAGAATGGGGCCCTACTAGACAATTAGTTGAGCTTAGCTTGTGGAAAAAGGTGTAGCGTGATTTAATGAAGTTGGGTTGGCGCTTAGCGCCTAGCGGACAAACGCGCTTGTATTAAAAACTTTTGTTGACTGACTGAAACCCAACTCTCCTAATCCCTCTTTTCATATGGTCATCGCCAAAGTCTTCTCACCCAATTTTAAAACCAAACCCCCAGACCAGAATCATTATTTATATACTCCAATACATACATATATATATATATATATATATATATTTGATTATCAATTCTCAGATGTTAACAGCACTGATAAATTATTGTTGTTGTTAATTATCAAAAAAAAAAAAAAACCACAATTTCCCTCTATCCAACAGGAAGAGAAAGAAAATAAATAGCACCGTCTATTTGTTTTATATCTTATCTTCAATGGCCGGGAGCCACCCATCATCGGCGGTGTTCTTCCCCGGCCACCGCCAGTGGCTGCTGTTAGCAATTATTCTGCTATTTCAGTTCCAATACTCTGAATCCCAACAAAGCTATGTCAACAACAAGCAACTCCAGTGTGAGCAAAATTACACCACAACTCTCGGATATGTCTGCACCAATAACACCAGAAATGTCGCCGGAGCAGCAACCTCCCCTTCGTCCTGTGCCTCCTACGTCACTTTCCGGTCAACCCCTGATTACAATTCTCCCGTTACCATCGGCTACCTTCTCGACTCCGATCCCTCCGAGATTGCCAGACTCAACAACATCTCCGACGTCGGCATCATCCCCGCCAACACCCTCATCATCGTCCCCGTCAATTGCTCCTGTTCATCCGCCCCCGGCGGCCTATTCTACCAGCACACAGCCTCCTACGTCTTGAAAATTACCGGCGAGACTTACTTTAGCGTAGCAAACAATACTTACCAGGGCCTAAGCACTTGCCAGTCCATGATCGGTCAAAATCCGTACAATTATCGGCATTTATTGGCCGGTATGAAGCTCAATATTCCGTTGCGGTGCGCTTGCCCTTCTCCAAACCAGACCGCCAACGGAATCAAGTACCTCCTCACTTACCTTATAATCTGGGGCGACACTATTAATGACATCGCCGCTAAATTCGATTCCGGTGGTGCGGATAATCAGAGTATTTTCTACGCCAACCAGCTCTCTTCAACTGCGTTAATTTTCCCTTTTACCCCATTATTAGTTCCACTCAAAACAGAGCCCACCAAAATTGATTTATCAGCCACCCCTCCGCCGCCTCCCCCTTCCCCTCCGGCGTTACCCACGACTCCCGTTATTGATGGCGACAATAATTCTTCCCGGAAGTGGGTATTCGTCGGCGTCGGAATTGGGGCGGGTCTTCTCCTACTTGCCTCCATGTCCGGCTGCCTGGTTTGGTTTTTCCTGCGCCGATCACGAAAAGAAGGCAAACAAACTACTTCCCTAGTGCCAAACAGGTATGGTGATTACCACAAGCCTATAGAGCCGGTGAATAACCAGTCGTCGTCTTGGTCGGTCTCATCGGAAGGTGTTCGATATGCAATCGGATCCCTTACACGTTACAAGTTCGAGGAACTGCAGCAGGCCACTGGATTTTTTGGGGAATCAAACAGAATTAGAGGGTCAGTTTACCGGGGTTCTTTCAAAGGCGATGCTGCTGCTGTAAAAATTATGAAGGGGGATGTATCCACCGAGATAAATATACTGAAACAGATCAACCATTCTAATATTATTAGACTTTCTGGTTATTGTGTGCATCAGGGTAACACTTACCTTGTTTATGAGTATGCAGAACAAGGTTCCGTTAGCGATTTGCTGCATGATTCGAGCTCGATGAAGAAGGATTTAATGAGTAACAGTACTGTGGTGGGGTGGAATCAGAGGGTTCAGATTGCTCATGATGTTGCGGACGCGTTGAATTACCTCCATAACTATACTAATCCTCCTTATATCCACAAGAACTTGACTAGCAGCAATGTACTTTTGGATGGGAATTTGAGGGCAAAGATTGCTAATTTCGGATTGGCGAGGACTTTATTGGAGAATGATCAAGCCGGCGGTATGCAACTTACAAGACATGTGGTGGGTACTCATGGGTGTATGGCACCGGAGTATATTGAGAATGGTTTGATTACTCCTAAAATGGATGTGTTTGCGTTTGGAGTGTTAATGTTGGAGCTCTTGTCAGGAAGGGAAGCTGTGCAGCACAAGGATATTGAGAAGGAGAAAGAGGATGAGTTGCTTTATGTGAAGATAATTGAGGTGCTTGGAGGGGAGAATGTGAGGGAGAAGCTACGAGAGTTTATGGATCCTTGCTTGAGGGATGAGTACCCGTTGGACTTGGCCTACTCCATGGCGCAGCTGGCTAGGAGCTGTGTGGCGGATGATCTTAATTCTCGTCCCAATATTGCAGAGGTTTTCATGACCCTTTCTAAGATTCATTCGTCTTCGTTGGATTGGGATCCGTCTGATGAACTTGACTACTCCAGATCCATGAGCCATGGCAGATAAGAACACTCGGATTCAACAATTCTCCAAACAAGGTAAATCAATTTCCACAAGTAAGATAAGGTAGAGTACACTTTAAGTTCTTCAGAATCAAGACCTGCCCTCCCTCCCAATGTGATATTTTCTTTTTATGCGACAAGTATGCAAATGCTTGTGCTACTGTAATCGCCATAATCACTAGTGAATGGTGTAAATATGAGCGATTGAATAAGCATATAATTTCATGTTTTGGGACAATAATTAGTTGTAAACATAGATAGTGCACAATTTTTGGAATTAGTTAATCATAATCTGTAGAGCTTGTTATTGTTGAATAATAACCATCTTTTCTGGTTACTGGTTAGTTAAACATGTTCATTCCTTGCTTTTTCTTGCCTCTCTTTTGCTGTATCTGTATAGACTCCTCTTTTGGTTGCTGGTCAGTTAGCCATGTAACTTCCTTGCTTTTTCCTGTCACTCTTTTCGTCTATCCAATATTTCATCCTCAGAATTGCATTTATTATCATCAAATTACATATTGGTTTCTTAGTGTTGATTTTCAATGGATAAAGGACGCAAATAAATCAGTTTGAAGCAATGTCAACTAAATAAAAAATTAAAAATTAAGCCAGCTTATTATGAAAAGATTGGGATTTAGTGGTTTTTTCGTATTATTCTACTTATGAACATTTACAAATAGTTCATGTCATCCCATGCCACAAAATTCTATACCTACAGAACCAACAGTTAAAAGACATTGTGTCCAAATTGCAAAATAAAGAATTATTATAAACCTTCTAAGCTTTTATTTGGTCGCCTGAGCAATCATATAGCTTACAGAATTGGCCTGTTCTTTAGCAGCCTCAACTAAAGAATCCTGCACAACAATGACAAGGTTATCCAAATTTCAGATCTTGTAACATACTGCATTACAATATAACAAATATGAAGAAGAAGCAATACCTGTGCACCAATCAAACGTGCAACTGTTTTCTTGCTGGACTCTTGAAGCTCACCAGCTATCAAAATCTCATCCAATATATAATAAGCCTGCCAAGTCTTTTGTCAGAAACTTTCAAGCTAGAAAACATTTAGTAATAGAAATTAATGGTAACACGACATGTTGTGGGGTTGCCAATGAAGTCTTAGCTTAATAGTTAAGACTGCGGCCTTGCGATCTTTAGGTCTCATGTTCAATTCTAACTTTTGTATAAGTTTATTTATTCTTTTATGTGAAGCTTGCTTCCTTCTTTATGTAAGACTTGATTGATTATTCTAATTTCTCACCGTTAATGTGAGTTTTATTAATATTGTAATTGCGATTGTGCACTTAAGTATGAGAATTAATTATACTTGTACTGTAACCCCGGTCAGAGCTTAAAAAAAAGAGCTCTTCTATGCGGACATGATAATTGGACATGAGCTCTTTACAATTTCACCTATTTGTATTTTGACCCTCCATTTTATCATGTCCGCATAGAGTTTTTGAAAAAAAAAAACATGTTGGGAGGTCAAGCATCTCCAAGACTGCGTATCAAATGCCTAGTTGCCTATCATGCCCAAGCAAATCTTTAGTCTGATAGTCCCAATGCATCGGCCATATTAACACCTAATCACCTATACACACACAAGCACATGCATACTTTCCTTTATTTATTAAACTTCAAGTATCAACAATAGGGATATCTGAAAAGTAAATTAACATAAATTTGAAACTTTTTATAAAAGAAGACGAGGGTATCTGATTCCAAAAAAAGAAATACTCGTGTTCCTTCTAGATTGAATTTTTGGAGGGGATTTTTGGCACCTATGGATGGTTGCTGGAGATTGTTTGAATCTTTGTCTAGTGACAAGGCAAAGGTACTCCGAATTTCTTAGGAGGAAAACCCACAAAATAAAAATAAAAAATAGAAAAAAAAACAAACAGAAAAACCGGTGTTTTCCTTTCTTCCAATTGTGTAAAGGTAATTTCCCCAACATTGACAAAGAAAGGGCGCAGGAGTGGCCGAAGGAATTAGCTTGCCTTAAGCAACTGTTGGATTTCATGGGCTAAGGTCATCCGAAGGAGTACAGAATATATTGTATACCAGAAGAATCCCTCTCCACTATAAAGTTCTATCTAGGGCAAGTTTTCATTTCGACGTTCCAGGTAAAGAGCACAAATTACCTAAATATTAAACATCGTGTATCCTCAACAAACTTAACGGGGCAATAAGTATTTAATGTGAAGGAGAAAGGAAAATACCTTGTGAAAATTAAATATCAAGTCCAGCTCACACACCTAATGAAGCAGAGCACAATGGAATCAAGTGAGATAGTAAATTAAACAGAAAATAGTTTTTGACGTTTCAAAGTTTAGTAGGCTCACACTTCCAAAATAACGATCTAATATTTCCACATAATGATGAATAATTTCAAGGATCTCCAATTCATTGTCATCCTGATTAATGCACATGCAGAAATAAAGGCTGGCATATCTGCAAAATAAGAGACTTAGAAAGAACCATGGTAATGTCTATTTGTGACGGTTAATATGTCATTCCAAAACAAGAAAAGAAGAATTCTATTATACAATGTGAAAACATGATTCAAACATAAGCTTCACCAGCGGTGTGGATAACCCTGAGAATACCTTTTATAAACAACTTTAAATCCCCTCCATTCTACGAAATTGGAAAGCTTGGGGCCTCGAGTGAGAATTAGACCGCTGAGCTCACGGATCACCTTACAAAGTGTGAACCAATACAGTGTTAACCTTTAAGGACACGCATATCAGTTCCATGCATTATTGTGGTAAAAAGTTGGTGTTTGCAGATTGGCACAAGAGTAATTTCACTTAGGTGGCGTTCTGATGCCAAATGCTCATATATATATATATATATATATTCCAATATCTTTATAACGAAAATCCATATGACTGACATTAATGGTTGGCTTACTTGAAACGAAAGTTGAAACACAATAGCACCGCATTTCTACTGAAGTACAAAGTACAAAGCAGAAGAAGAAGGGGACTATAGATGGTCATTTGCAGTAATCAAATAATTCGCGTTGTTGTCCCATTAAGTTCTGAAATTACTCTACCATAACTATTACTCTCACTTATAATCAAGCTATTGGTTATATTATCCTTCCAAAAAATACAGAATATAAGCAGTATTTAGATTACAAAACTACAAAATTAAAGTGGAACAGATACCTTAGTTCTTTCCTTCTGGGAATAAGGTGAATACCATTTTGTCAACCTCACTTTACCCTGTCTGCTAATGAGAAGCACAAAATGAATCTGAAACACAAGAAAAGAAAAGAAGAGGAAAATAAAAGCCTTAACCAACTATCATTCTACTCAGTAAAAGTAAAAATATAACTTTTCAAAATATTCACTTTCCCAAAATTTTAACCATCAACATTTTATTTATGTATTTATATATTTATTTTCTGAGGGGAATGTGTGTGTGTGTGGGGGGGGGGGATGTCATTATATTAGTAATCAACAAAAATATACAGAAAGTTCAAGGAGACGACCAGTTCACAGAGCACAATATACAGACCCTTAAACAGTGACAAACCCTAAAAGGGGCACATAGACACTTCAATTTCCCGGGACAAATCTAGCTAAATAAATTGTTGATAAATCCCTAACATTGACACCAGGAGTCCCTCTCCATCAAAAAAATATGCCAGTCATCTTGCCATTGATAGTCATTTAGTTTTTCCATTACCAATGACGTCGGCAGAGAAATAAGTAAAATTAACTTTAGACCATACTCACTACTATTAATGAATTTTAAACATTTATATGCATTGTGATTTACAGGTTGAAATGTGATCCCAGGGATTTCTTCTGATTGGATAACCAATTCATTTCCTGGGGAGGTCACCCCCAAGTAATACATAATTCCACACAAAATAAATAAAAAAAATAAAAAAAATGACGGTATAATTCAAGCAAAAAGATATATATAACAAAAAAAATAATATTCCAAACATATAAAGACATCAACAGAACGAGAATCAAACCCGGATCCTGAATTCTTCAAACATTCAAGACCCTAGAAAAGAAGTTTCTCCATATTACAAAGTTTATGTAGCCACAAGATCATAATATTTGATAAGAATCAGTAATCGCCCAGACATATGCATAGATACAGGCATAAATATACTCCAAATGTTCAACACCAAATATACGAACGAGCAAAAAATGAGAATTATTAAATTTGAATTGAAATATAGTCCTATTACACTTATACCATTTTAGATCGGAGGAGCGAGAAATGAGAGAGAAGTATACTTCGTCGGAGAGAAATCAATTGAAAAGGTGGTGAGCTATTTGCCGTTGAGTAATAAAAGGATTACCCAGCTGTAATTTCTAAACTCAAACTCAGATATAAACGGAAACCCGATCCGTTAATGTTGGGTTGATGGGTAGTCCGGCAATTAACACATAAACATGTATTTGTTTTTATTTTTTCTTATTTTTTTTATCTAAATAAATGTACTCTTGAAAATGTCTGCGAGACAATTTTTAATTTTTAAAAAAATTAAATAGAAATAATTGTATATGCCGATAATGTCTTAGCTTAATGGTTAGGACTGAGACAGTTTCGATTCTCACTTAAATTTATATACTGATAAGCCTAATAGTTAGGATTGAATTAATTTCGATTCTTACTCAAGTTTATGAGCTTATTTCTTGCTTTTATATGAAAGTGTGTTTTCTCGAGTCTTGTTTGTGAGTTTATTTTTTGCTCTGATTTAAATTAATGAACTATAAGCCAAGGAGAAAATGAATAAAGACAATATCCCTTTTTTAGAATACTAAGATTCTAATTTGATTGACCATGGCCAAACAAAGAGCAAAGATAAGTTTCACTTGGAAGTATGATATTTTCTTTCTCCTATCAAGCTCTGTTGCTATTCTCACGGTAAATGATTTATATGTCAACAAATAAATTTTGACGGTAAAATTCTAAACGATAAAATAGAATAAATTAAGGGAATTGATATTTTCACAATAGGATTTGATAGTTCCACAAGACTCTTATCACATGAATAGTAAATAGATTCACATTCATGTGAGTAAGGTCTTGTGAAAATATCAAATTTTTTTTGTTAAAATAATAATTCTCTAAATTAAGGTGAAACTATTCTTAATTACTACCTATCCCATATATGAATATAAGTGAATATTTACTAGAGACATAAAATTGTCAGTCATATATCACAGACTCATAAATTTTTACCAAACACTCACTATATTTAGAGTATTTAGACGTATAAACAAAACTAAAAAAAAATTGTCATCAAAGCTACTCTTTCGAATTAAGCACATCCAAAGATTAGTTTAATATTAGTCACCAAAATTTTCTATAATTTTCCGTTACTATTTTTGGCAATTATTAAGATGTGTATAGAATATTGAGTACATATCTTTAATACTTTTATAATAATTAATTTTAATTGTTAACATATATCAAAGAGTATAGCTTTATTTTTACTTTTTTCGTTAACAAATAACAAGGTTTACATATAAATGCTGAGATATAATTATTAAAAATTAAATTTAGTTAATAAATGTTTATAGAAAAATATTTGCCATACAAATCTTAATATTCAGAAAAAAAGAAAAAGAAAAAAGTAGTAGTATTTCTCTAGAATAGAGGATTGGATAGCGATGGGCGGTCCACGATTTATGAAAGATAATTGGGCACTAAAATGTGGGCCGCCCACTAAGTTAAGGCATTTAATAGGAACTTACATATGTTCTGTTGTGCTGTGTCACAACGTGGGCCTTAAGGAAGGGCCGACGCCTGAAATTATCCCATGTAAGATTACAGTAGTTTTGCTTTCAGAAATTCAATAGGAACCCCCCAACCCAAAATAAATAAATAAATAAATAAATAAAATAAAATAAAAATAAAAATAGAGAAGAGTAAAGAAAGAAAAATTCTTTTCATTTTTGTTTGTTTTAAAATTGTAAATTTTTTATTTTTAAATTTAAAGTGACAATTATTGTTTTTATTCATATTTGATGGAGTATTATTACGTCCGACTGCTACATTTTTAACTAAAAATAATTTTTTTCTTAAAAACTTGTGGTTTCATTAAATTTGAAGACCGAATAATATTTTAATCCATCGCAGAGTATTCGGTAATGGATGAACGGAAGAGGGGAGACAAAGGGACGAGGAACATGAGACACGTGGGGGTGGTGCGGGTGGTGGAGCAACCCCACCCGCCACCACCGAACTATTGCTCTGATAACAAGATCCTACCCGTGTGCATGTCCACATCTGATTTAGCAACCTTATCTAATTAGTCATGGTAAGATTTTTTTACATGAATTAATTATTTTTGTGCCAATTGTTGCTGCTAGTGATTGATCGAAGCCCTGGCTGGCACACACTAATATAAGTGACAAGGAACAAGGGGGCTAGCTAGGGCCAGTCAACGATTCATCCCAAGACCAGATTCACGTACGTGTGATCTCTGGATAGTCTTCGATGCTTTGAGTAGGAAGAAAACAAGAAGTAGAAAACGGAAATTAATCAAAAGACAACTAGGCTTATTAATTACACTGTAGTGCGTGTTGGTTACACAGTCGAAGCGTTTAGTAGTTTGAAAGTTTAAAAGTACTTACATTAAAATTTTGTTTATCTAAAAACAATTTGTTTAACTCACAGACTAGTAACCGAACAAATACTTTCTCAGGCCGACTTGGGTCAATTGACATAAATTTTGTACAATTGTGATTATTGTAAACTGACTAAAAACTAAAAACCGTATTTGTTATTTTTAAAATTTAAAGAAAAGTTAGAATGCAAACAGACATTCTATATATTATTGAATTCACCTGCCTCTTGGCCGGATTGGTTAATTCACCAAATCTCTTTTTTAAGAAAGAGATTCTGCCGAGTATATTGATCAAAACGAATTTATATAATTTTGAATTTTAATATTTCGTAATTCAGAAGTCTCAAGTTTTGGGATGAAGTTATTGGTAGGGGGTGGCCCGTCTGGGGTGGGGATGGGGGACAGACAGCACAATAATTCTTGTCTTGCTAGCAGAATGTCCTTCGACATATGCCCCAGACTGAGGCATCGTTGCAATCGGTCCGTCCTTGATTTCCTTTTCATTTATCTACACTCTCAAAATATATGGCTCACGCTTGCAGGTTGTGCGGTTTATATTAGTAATGTCATTTTTTGACAATACCATTCAAAGCAACGGTCAGCCTTATGTCGCTGGCTAGCTAGCTAAAAAACATGCATCATTAAAGGCTAGCCAAGTCATCAAATGTATGGATATATTATATATATATATACACACACACACACACATTTTGTACAAAAATCTGGCAGCTTATTTCTGTATGTATTCGATTCGATGCCCAAAAAAATCAAGTATTTAGCAATTAATTCAAGCAAAATCATACAATTGTTTGGATTGCATTCATGTCTAGCTTGTTTGCGGGGTCTGCCATTCTATTTCAAATTTCCGTTCTTTTAAATTCTTAAGCTGTTCATTATTATTATTATTATTATTATTATTATTATTATTATTATTATTATTTTAATGTATACTGGTAAAAGTAATAAACTGTGTTAGATTCTTTTTGTGTAAAAACTGCAGGTATATATGTTTTGAATTTACCTTATACAAAAGGACTTAGATAATTAGATTCACACCGAATATATTGTACTTCATATGTTCTAAATTATATGATTATTAGTGATTTTTAAAAATTAATTTAAAATATTTTTAAATTCAAAATTAAGATGATTAATTAAAAATTATAAAATCATAAAACTTACAATGAATAATATTTTTTAGATAGTTTACAATATTTATTATTGATTAAAATTAAAAAAATTTATGTCAATTTTTAGTTTAAAAATCTTTTAAATTGACTTTAAAAAGTTAATAATGATCAAATAATATAGAAGGGAAGGAGAATTATACGCGCATGGATTTAATTATAATACCTGATACCATATGATTGTATCAACCTGTAAAGCCGTATAAAATTAAGAGAAATATATAATCAGTTATGAGTTATATATCCACATGTACATACTATGATCCTCAGTTTGAATTCATCTATCATAAAGCTCTTTCACCAATTAATTCATCTAGTTTGAAATATCCCGGCGTAGCTTATTCAATTAATTATAAATGTACTTTTAATTTCAATTCTAAAATTTAGCATATTATATATGTTGCTGAACGTAGTTAAATTTACGTTGGACAACTCAATTTTAAATTTAAAATTAAAAAAACATTTTCAATGCCACATAATTTAAATTTAGTTAAAATTTGACGGTCAATAATTTTGAAGTGAGTTGCCAACATAGTTATAGAGTATTTGACCTTAATTATCTAATTAGTCATGCAGTTATACTATAACTGTTTCATAAACAACTTTTAACGTGAAATAACTTACCAATAATTCAAAATTTTCATCCAATGATCAAACAGTGATTGCTTATATAATAATAAAGTTTAAAGTAATTAAAATCTATATATATATATATATATTAACATATGCGATTAATTACCACAAAATTAAGAACTTATATGTAATTAACCACAAAACTTATAAGAACTTATATACATGTAATTAATTTTTGGATTACATTTCCATAGATCTAACATTTTTAAATACTCAAAGCTATATATAATTATCTCTCTCTTTCTTCCTATGATCTAAGAAGGAAAATACTAAGCTCCTGCCCGGAAGAGCTTCCGTCCGGGTTAATCATATGAAAAGATTCCGAGTCCATTGACCCAACCCTCTCAAATCTAGCCCTCAAATACATCATCTGATCATTTTCACTACTACCACCATTCTCCTGCCCCACGGAGCCACCAACCGCCGGCAATACTCCGGCACCCACCGACACCGACTGCATGAGCTTCAACACTGCCACGTCACCCGCTGTGGCCTGCCTCCTACTGGCAAACCCCACCTTCTTCCCATTAAAAAAGACCGACCACAAGGCAACCCCGAAAAGCGAGCCACTTTCTACTTTAAGGTTGTTATTATTAAAGCGTTCACACTCAACAAGCGCTATTCGGAGCAACCCGTATTGCATTTCCTTAGCTAAATAGGAAGTAGGAATTCCCAATTCCAATAAAAGGAGAGGCGAGTTTTTCGTGTCGTCCTGTAAACAAAAGCTGACCCGGCCTCGCCGGAATCCGAAGAATGTTCCGGTAACGGTGGAAGCATGTGTATGGGTAGTTGTGCTGTTAAAGCTATTTGAGAAATCCGAGTCGCTGCTGACGGAAGAGGAGAGAGAAGATGAGTCCGATAACGTGGGCTGGAAGGCACAGCATGCAGGAACCATGCATTCCATGAGGGAACGGAAAGTTCGCCGGAATCGGACTTGTCGGCCGCAGTCCACGGAGGTGGCTGTGTCCATTATGTGTAGTACTATTGGGCCTCTTTGGCTTCCCAAATCTATCATGGTTCTCATTTTTTTTTTTTTGCTCAATAGAGAGAGAGAGCGTATATATGAGAGGAAAAAAAACAGTATGTGTGTGTAGGGGAAGTTGTAAAGGGTTTTAGGGGTATAAATAGGGGAGGAGTGGAAAGAGGAGGAATAGTTTAATTAGTCAAAAAGGGTGTGGTAATAAGTAGTGAATGAATGAGGATTTTTATTAATTATTGGATTTAGGAAAATATATATTGGAATTTGGAGGAGGAATGGGATTAGAATAAGGGAAAAGGAGAGGGGTGGGGTAGGGAGGAATCATGGTTGGTTGGTTGCAATAATTCTGCCCACGAGGGTGCTTGGGGGTGGCGGGGACCCCGGTTTTGGAAGCATTTGGGTGGCACCCTGTGGCAGCAAAAGGTTCTCTTCTGTTCATTGGACCTTTTTAGTTTTAACACTAACTATGATGTTAGAATCTTAGAATTCTAATTCTGAGTATAATTAATGCACATCAAAAAATAAAATAAAATAAAATAGAGATAATAAGGTTATTGTTGGTTAATGATGTTTATAGCAATAATGTTTAGTCTGTTTGGAAGCTCAAATGAACTGTATTAATGTTGGTGCGTTATGTTTGAGTCTCAAACGCTATATTCATTAGTTAAACAAGTTATAATTGAAATAAAATACTTTAAATTAACAAAATTCTCAAATGTGTTTGCTCTCCAAATAAACACAATGCTCTATAAATTGGTAATTAATGAGTAAGCAGTTAATTTAATATACATGAAATATGATTTAAAACCTATAGTAGCTTAAGTTTTTTTAGTAAACTGTTAGGTCAATATTTTTGGATCTTGATTTCAAACCGTTAAAATGAATGGTCAATTTTGCTAGTCTATAAATAAGTTACATTAACACAAAGTTGCGTCTCCCGTCGCACGGATGACCTTTGTGAGTTATAATAGAATTCTTTATTGTATAAATATAACTCATTACAATAGGACTATTCAATTTGAATTGTCTGAAATCGAACGTCATCTCTCGTGTACATGAAACAAAACAAATTCAAAAAAAAGAAAAAAAAAGGAGGATGTGTTACCCAAATTAAGAGTACACCTTTTATCTTTACGTATACATTTCAAATTAAGAGTTAATTGTTTCCCCCATAAAATCCTAAAATTCAGAAGTCGACTTTAAATTAAGAGTACACCTTTCTATCTTAATATATACATTCCAAATTAAGATCGAGTTAATTGTTTTCTCATAAAATCCTAAAATTCAGAAGTGGACTTTCATTTGATGATGATAAATTAAAGGTGAATTAAGTTCAAAACTAATTAAGGAGTACTCGATTGTAATTGGAAATTAAGATCAAGTGGGTTACTAGAATGCATAAATTGAAAGCATGCATGAGTATGAACAGGAGCAGAGGAAGAGCACTTTTTGGTTGGGAGGCATGCACGAGGCAATCATCGTCCTCTCAATCAGTTTCTGCTCCTTTGGTTCGACTTTTTGCCTACCATTGATGTGGACTTATTTTGTTCTCAGTCATCAAGCTTTTGTCTTCTGTGTTTATACTTGTATGCTCGGACATTCAACAATATATAATAAATAATGCAGAATATTGTCTTAGCCCTTCATAAATTCTTAATTTCTCAAACAAGTCCATTCTCGACCAAATGATCTGCATCTGATCACAGCACGTATATATTCTAATGTTCTACTATCCCATATATACCAAATTCCTATATATATATTAAGAGTTAAATTTTGATATATTGACAGTATATATACGAGCGGTGTTAAGATTATAACATGTTATTAAAATAAGAATAATGACGTTCAACATAAGTACTTTATTACTAAGGTGTCATTAATTAATTAAGACTCGTGTTTTGAGACGGAAAAAGAAAACGAGGAGCCAAAAGTAAAGTTATGTAACTATACAAAAATTGTCGAGTTTACCTAGATAAAATATTCACAAATTATACTGTATAACTTATTTAAGAGCACGTATTCTAATGTTCTACTATCACATATGTACCAAATTCTTAGATATATATATATATATATATATATATATATATATATATATATATATAGTTAAATTTTGATACATTGACAGTGTATATACGAGCGGTGTTAGAATCATAACACGTTGTTAAAATAAGAATAACGACGTCCAACATAAGTACTTTATCATTAATTATTTAAGACTCTTATTTTGAAACGGGAAAAAAAATGAAAAACCCAAAAATAAAGTTAGGTAACTATACAAATATTATCGAGTTTAATTAGACAAAGTATTAATCAATTATACTGTACATTCCATGAACATTTTATTTAAATAAATTAAATAATTTTTATCTATTTACTTAACATTAATCAAACCAAAATAGAAGGGGACATTCAACCTTCACAACTCGCATCATGTCAAAAATGTCATGAATTAGGCCCACATTCTGTTTTATTGATTTAGATACTATGTTTTGTGCACGCGTCACTGCCCTTTTTTCCATCTAATGGTCGATTCAATAATTTCATGCCTCCCCACCACCACCACCACCTCCACCACTTTCCAAAGCCTTATCTCTCGCCTTTTTAAGTTTATGAAGGCCCAACAAATTATATTTTTCTTTTCTCCTTAAGACCGGTAATCTCACTCTTTAGTGGCCATGCAACTATATATATATATATATATATATATATGAAAATAAAATATGAAGATACTTTTACATAGATAAAGCAAAGCTTAGTATACTACTCATATATAGCTTGATCTTGTTTTCACAATAACACTTATTAATAGGTCCATCATGTCCCATTTTAACTTGAAGTGTGTGTGCATGTTACTCCTACATTCACATAATGATATACTCGTCAATGGGGAATTATGGATATTAAGTCATCATTACATCTGATTTTGGGTAAAGAAACTAAACTATGGGATTCTAATTTGAAGCAGCTCGTTTTGAATAGTTTATTGGGACAGGTTTTTATTCCAAATAGTTAAGTTTGACTAGTTTATTAACTTTTTTTTTATAATAAGAATGGGTTATATTTGTATAGTTAGAGAATTGTAATAGTACATATTATTGTACGTGTAATAAAAGTCACTGAATTAAAATTTCTAAATATACTAATGCAGATAATTTCTATAAGATTGTCCAAAACCAACACTGTCAAATTCAAATCCTATTATCAATCTCAAAAAGAAAGTCACAGTTGAAATGATAATTACTTAAATCAGACTCTTATATTAGTGCAAAAGGACAATCTAATTTGAGTGGAATATAATCTCTTTGTGAGTAGGAATGAGTATGAAAGAAGCCAATGAGAGCTAGGGCATTAATTAAATTAAGAGGAATATATACTTTGGTTCATTCCTACGCATACTCATGATACTCTCTGGCTGGTATTCATGATATATATATATATATATATATATATATGTGTGTATGTATGTATATATATATGTATGTATGTATGTATGTATATATATATATATATGTATGTATGTATATATATATATGTATGTATGTATGTATATATATATGTATGTATATTAAAAGTAGTAGCTTTATAGCGTTCTCTACGGCTTTCCAATTCATTAAAGGATGTGTCTGAATATGTTAAACAACTTTTGCAGTTTTATTGGAATAAATAACAAACTAATTAGATGCTTATTCCTATTCTACTAGGTACTTAGGTAGTACGTACTTATATGATTAATGGATAATATTACGTGTATCTACTGTATAAAAAAGTTGTACATCAAGAATATAACTCATTTATTGATTACTAATAAAAATATGTAAAATATTTAATTATAGGACTCACTTTTTATTTTTTTATATTGTGTGTAAAAATTTTTATGTATAGTTGCTGTTTCTAATATTATTTATGATTAGAGGTGAAAAATAAGTTGATTAAATTGGTAATAAATAAAATTTAATGGGTAATAAGTTTCTATTGGGTTGAATAATAAATGGTTAATTTTTAATGGACAATGGTTAAACCCATGAACTCATATAAAATATACAATTGAAATTTTTACTTATTTTAAGACTTAAAAAACTTACAATGTTCCCGGGCTCCACTTTAACACAGAAAACATAGCCATAAATAAAGCGAATATAGATTATATATGTGTGTGTGTATATATATATATGAGCTATTAGCGCCTAATCAAGCTATAAATATAATTATATTGGCAACTTAAATGAAACATATACATTTATATGAATAATATTTGTGTGCCTGTATATAACTATTTATATATAAAGATTCATAAAATAAAAAAAGTTTGATATTGAGAAAACTACTTTGAAATTCATCACAGTAAAACTCACTAATGGCCCACTTAAGTTAATTAACCATCTAACTTTATCCATTTAAAATTCGTCAAAGTAAATGAGTTACCCAACCCATTAAATCACACGTTAGCTGGACGGGTTGATGGAGAATGGGTGGTTCTTAATTATTGCCACCTCTACTCATGATTAATTAGTGAAAAACTTCCTTAGGCCTTAAGCTCTTTTATTGTGTGTGTGTGTGTGTGTACGTATAAGTGAGAAAAAGTTTACCATTTTGTGAACCCTAAGCAAGTAAGCATACCTCAACCTAAACTAATAAGAATAAGCTTTTCCATTTCGCATCTCTTTAATTTCATCTATTAATTAAGAATTATTCTAGAATATTCAAGTGGTCTTAGCTCACTAAGCCAGCATTTTGTATCACTTGGGGTGAATATAAAAAGAAATTACGACCCAATAAACACTAAAAGAAGACAATTTTTTAAACTAATAATTATATTCACAATAAGTACTATATATTCTTTATAAAAACTTATATACTATATATAGTTGTATGTATGTATATGGAATTACTGGAAAACAATTCAAAATATTTGTATCTAAACATGTCTTACAAATTTTATTTATTTATTTATTTTTATTTTTTTTTGTTGGGGGGGGTGGGGGCTTAAGTCAACGAAAAATATGGCTAATTCTAGAGTGTTTAAAAATTAAAACTTTTGTATATACTTTTTTTTTATTTATATTTTTTAAGTTAGTCCTAAGAGATGACAATTTTTAAGAACTATAAAATGAATGGCGATTATTAAAGGTATCAAAAAAGAAGAAGAAATATTACAACAATTGTAAAGAAATTACAATATTAGTGCACTAACAAAATAATTACAAAAAGAATGCAAAATAGTAACCCACTCCCTATCTTTTAAACGCTGAAATCATGGGGAGTAACTGTCATTATCTTATCGGCAGTTACCAAATATTTCAAACCCAAAAAAATTCCTCAGGCGGCTCTCGGAGTTTTTAAAGATTGATAGTTGCTAAAGGCCATTCACTATTTCAGACTTTTGGTTACTAATTAGATATATTTTGGTTACTACATACTATTGATTTGGTTACCATTCGCAATATTGTTTTGTTTTGTTTTTTTTTTTATAAAAATTGATAGTTGCAAACAATGTGCTTCATAATTTTGGTTACCAATTAGATTTATTTTGGTTACTATATACTATTGATTTGGTTACCATTCACACTATTGTTTTTTTTTAAAAAAAATTGATAGTTGCAAATAATGTGTTTCATAAGTTTGGTTACCAATTAGATTTATTTTGGTTACTATATACTATTGATTTGGTTACCATTCATAAACACTGTTTCAGACTTTTGGTTACCAATTAGATATATTTTGGTTACTATATACTATTAATTTGGTTACCATTCAAAATATTATTTTATTTTTTTTTATTAAAATTGATAGTTGCAAACAATGTGTTTCATAATTTTGGTTACCAATTATATTTATTTTGGTTACCATTCACGCTATTATTTTTTTTATAAAAAAAATTGATAGTTGCAAACAATGTGTTTCAGAATTTTGGTTACCAATTAGATATATTTTGGTTACTACATACTTCTTGAGCTCCAACCACCGCAAGTCGTGAAGAAAAAGGCGAAGCAGATGATGAATCGGAAAAGGAATGGTATTACGTTGATATATTGAGTGGTTTCTTCACAGGGTTTTGGGGAGTTATCGGGGTTTTGATGTTCAAGAAGAGCTAGAGACATGCTTATTTTCGGTTTCTAGGGGAGAACAAAGACAAGATACTAGCGGCAACAATCAGAAAATAATAAGAAATCGACGACGACAACAACCAGGAAACAAACCGACGACGACAATCTGGAGCGGCGACGAACCACACAAAGCACACGAAGCATCGGTAGACGCAGATCATAGCGACAACAACGGGAAGAAAAGAACGCCGGCAAAACGAAAAAGAGAAAAAGAGAAGAATAATGGTTGGTTACGGTTAGTGTCATTTTCTTCCTCCCGAAAAATAGCAATTTATTAGAGAAATCTGAGGAGAGATAAAGAATAACCCTTAATCATAGGAAGTGGGCGTGGATTTCAAACTGTCAATTATAATAGTTATGTAAATAAAATATTGAAAATGCACTATTTTATAATTATTTTGTTAGTGCACTACTGTTGTAATTTTTTTTTAAAAATGTACTAGAAAGTGTAATTGTTCCTACTTCTTTTCCAATTAAAAACATCAGGCAATCCCATGAAGTTGCTTGTTTGGGCCAAAATATTGGGCCATAGTTTTACGTGGATCATTTCTGACTAACAGATTCTTGTTGTGGTAAACAAGCTAAATAGGTAATTGGACTCTCCTAGCAAAAGAAATACTACTATGTTTCCGTCAGCATTAGGTAGGGCAGTGGAACACCATAGATTCCACTGACACATAAATATAATCAAAACTAATGCCCCAAAAATTTCTTTTATCCCGCCACTATTGAATAAAAATTAGATGTATAATTATTTTGTATCGTACAAGAATTAGTATGGGCCCAACTATGTTGGCCCAATCACTAAAAGCCTAACAATAACAGAAATATCTAAGTTAAGTTGGGTTTGGTAACCATACTGGGACGTCCAATGGAGCGTCGGACTCAGTTGGTGGTTACAACCCACTAAGTCAGTTTTAACTTGGTCAACTAAGACGTATGACCACTTTGTTAGAAATTGTTTTGCCTATTTAAAAAGAAGATACGGTATTTGGTAGCATTCTACATGATCACGACTTTTTTTTTTGGCTCCTTGCAACTTTAATTATATTACAATTTTTTTTAATTTAAATTTTTATATCTTTTTATTTAATCTTCTAAATTATTAAAATTTTTATTTTATTCTCACATAATTTATACACACAAGACATGTACCAGCAGCTGCTAATAAAAATAATGAGAGATGAATATTGCCATTAGAGTGCTCTTACAAGCTGTGTTTCATTGTTCATCACTTGCGTCTACAAAACGTAAAAAACGGTGAATATATTGTTAAGATATTTCACATGAATCCTATAACAAATAAATTCAAAAGTGTAAATTAGTTAATAAGTATAGTAAAATTTCAACCTAATAAGTTTATTTTTTAAATAAGTAAGTCAACATGCTTGTTGGGTCAGTCTACACAAATATACATTGCATTATTGTGATGTATTGGTGTGGATTGAATTATAAATCGTATAATTTCGCTACATATATTCATCACCGCTTGATGATAAAACGGTGTTTGATGATTCTAAGTCTCTCTTGGCGGCATGCATATATTTCATACAAATAGATACTTGAAGTTTTTATAGGACGGAATATTTGGTACTACTTATGATAGACTCCACGACACGCTTGCGTGAGGTGGTCGTCGCCCGGATCGTTTCTAACAAGTTGATAGGATGGATAGCTTGCAACACCTTAACCCCTCACCTATATGTAGACGGTAATCTTGGTACAATTGCTTGCAAATAAAGTATGCGTAGGATGAACACCAACGACACCTCGACCTCTCGCTTATATGGAAGCGGTAATCTCGGTACAATCGACGATTGATGCGGTAGAAGACGCCACACACAACTATGATTGGTTGTATGATAAGTCGAATATGAATCTCAAAGAAGAACTAAGGAACACTTAGGAATTCTCAAAGAACCACAAGTAGAGAAACAAACTCACAATAATATTGATAATCTGAAAAATGGGTATCATTCAAGCTTACAATAGCACCTATTTATACTAGTTTTAGAAACAAACTAGAAGCTTCTAGAAGCACACACTCTTTGAAATACAAGCACACAAACATTGAAATGTAGCAATCAGAACACATGTAATTGATCCTAAATACTGATATCATGTTTTGGATGAAAGAAGGTTCGAAAATCAAGAAAGTCAAAAAATAACAAATTGCATCCAGGAGGTTCCCGTCGGGGTGAGCGATTTGAACTGAAGATTTCTCGCCGGGGCGAGAGTTTTGGCTTTGTAAAACCTCGTCGGGGCGAGAAAAAGTGCCTGGAAATTCTCGCCGGGGCGAGGTCATCGTGTTCCGAGCCAACTGCTTTCTTTCGCTGTTTTGTCTGCCACGTCCATGCGCAACATGTTTACGGCCTTCATACGCTTGGACTCCATCTCCTTAACCTCTATGCTTGATCCAACCTCGTTCCATAGTTCATGGATCATTCCGTTAAGGCCGTCTTTGAAGGTTTTGGCTCGAGCTCTAGTAACGGGTCCAAGTGACAATTGCAATGGGTCTTCTCGGGTTGTGTCACGGGTTTCTGGATTATGGATGTCCTCATCATACCTCTCCTCTTGAGAAGGATTTGTCCTCAAATCTTCACCTACATCAAACGGACTTAGATCAGAAACATTGAAAGTTGCACTAACAGTATACTCACCAGATAAGTCCAATTTGTAAGCATTGTTGTTAATACGTTCAAGCACTTGAAATGGTCCACCTCCTCTTGGAAGTAATTTTGAACGCCTTTGAGCAAGAAATCTTTCCTTACGCATGTATAGCCATACCCAATCCCCGGGCTCGAAGATTACTTGACGCCGACCCTTGTTGGCCTGTCGAGCATATTGATCCGTCTTCTTCTCAATGTTAAGCCTTGTCTTCTCATGTATCTGTTTAACAAAATCAGCCTTGTTTTTGCCATCCATGTTAGTATACTCAGAAATAGGTAAAGGTGCTAAATCCAATGGTGTTAAAGGATTGAAACCATACACAATTTCAAAAGGTGAGAATTTAGTAACCTAGTGGACAGATCTATTATAAACAAACTCAATATCTGGTAGACACTCTTCCCAAAGCTTAATATTCTTTTTAATGATAGCCCTCAATAATGCAGATAGAGTCATATTTACTACTTCCGTTTGACCGTCAGTTTGGGGATGACAAGTAGTTGAAAACAACAGTTTAGTCCCTAGTTTACACCACAAAATTTTCCAAAAGTAGCTCAAGAACTTAGCATCTCTATCCGAAATAATTGTTCGGGGCATGTCATGCAGACGCACAATATCTTTAAAGAATAAATCAGCAATATGGGATGCATCATCAGTTTTATGACATGGAATGAAGTGTGCCATTTTTGAAAATCTATCTACGACCACAAATATAGAATCATGACCATATTTAGATCTAGGTAATCCCAATACAAAATCCATAGACAAATCAATCCAAGGTTCTCTCGAAATTGGCAATGGTGTGTATAACCCATGGGGTTGAACACGAGATTTAGCTTGACGACAGGTAATGCACCTATCACAAATTCGTTCCACATCTCGTTTCATATGGGGCCAATAGAAATGTTCTTTTAATACAGATAAAGTCTTATCAACACCAAAATGTCCCATCAAACCACCTCCATGTGATTCACGAACCAATAGTTCACGTAAAGAACTTGCAGGTATACACAATCGATTCTCACGAAACAAGAATCCATCCATCTGGAAGTACTTACCTACAACATTCTTTTCACAAATTTTAAACTCTTCACAGAAATCATGGTCATTAACATACAATTCTTTGATTTGTTCAAAACCAAGTAATTTTGTGTCGAGAGTATTTAACAATACATACCTTCTTGAGAGAGCGTCGGCAACGACATTCTCCTTACCTTGCTTATACCAAATGACATACGGGAATGTCTCGATGAACTCCATCCATCGTGCATGTCTCTTGTTCAACTTGTGTTGGCCTTTCAAATATTTCAATGATTCATGATCCGTGTGAATCACAAATTCCTTAGGCCACAGGTAATGTTGCCAAGTCTCCAAAGATCGAACTAAGGCATATAACTCCTTGTCATAGGTAGGATAGTTCAAAGCTGCTCCACTCAATTTTTCACTGAAATATGCAACGGGCTTTCCTTCTTGCATCAACACAGCTCCAATGCCTAAACCTGAAGCATCACATTCAATTTCAAAGGTTTTAGCGAAATTTGGCAATACAAGTAAGGGAGCGTTAATTAATTTTTCTTTAATCAAATTAAACGCTTTTTCCTGTGCATCACCCCACTTGAATCCTACACTCTTTTTGATTACTTCAGTGAGTGGTGCTGTGACTTCGCTGAAATTCCTTACAAACCGTCTATAGAAACTTGCGAGTCCATGAAAGCTACGAACTTGACTGACATTAGTAGGAGTTGGCCATTCTTGGATTGCACGTACCTTTTCTTCGTCAACCTGTACTCCCTGTGTACTAACAACAAAACCAAGAAACACAACTCGATCCGTACAAAATGTGCATTTGTCCATATTAGCATACAATTTTTCTTTTCGAAGCACATCTAGGACAAATTTTATATGCAATGCATGCTCAACTAAATCTTTGCTATAGATTAAGATATCATCAAAGTAGACAACTACAAACTTTCCAATGAAGGAACGCAAAACATGGTTCATTAGTCTCATGAACGTGCTAGGAGCATTAGTTAAACTAAAAGGTAAGACTAACCACTCATATAACCCATATTTTGTTTTAAAAGCAGTTTTCTATTCATCCCCTTCATGCATTCTAATCTGATGATAGCCACTCTTTAAGTCAATTTTGGAAAACACACGAGATCCATGCAATTCATCTAACATGTCATCTAACCTAGGAATGGGATGCCAATATTTTACCGTGATGTTATTTACCGCTCGACAATCAATGCACATACGCCACTTCCCATCTTTCTTAGGTACTAAAATAACTGGAACCGCACATGGACTCATGCTTTCCCTCACAAAACCTTTGTCCATTAGCTCGTCAACTTGCCTTTGCAATTCCTTTGTTTCCTCGGGATTGCTTCGGTATGCCGGGCGATTTGGAATGGTCGCGCTAGGGACAAAATCAATTTGATGCTCAATTCCCCGAATTGGTGGTAATCCCTGTGGAAGTTCCTCGGGAAATACATCCTGATAATCCTGTAAAAGAGCAGAAACAACACTAGGCAAAGAAAGATTATTAGCGTTAGTATTTAAAAATGCCTCCTTATACCGAAGTATAATCATTGGCTTTTTAGAATCCAAAGCTCGCCTTACATCACTTCTTTTTGCAAAAATGTTTGTTTTTCTCTCTTCTCTCTTTTTTTCTCTCTCTCTTTTGTTTTCTTTTCATGATCTTTCTGCAAGTGTATTTGATCCTCATGCACTTGTTTTGGTGACATAGGACGCAAGGTAACTTTTCTTTGATTATGAACAAAAGAGTACTCATTAGTGAAACCATCGTGTTTTACTCGCCGATCGAACTGCCAAGGTCTCCCAAGTAGTAAATGACCTGCCTGCATAGGAACTACATCACAAAGGATCTCATCAACATACTTCCCAATTGTAAACGGCACTGATACTTGCTTGGTAACTTTGATGTCGCCGCTGTCATTGAGCCACTGCAATCGGTAGGGGTGAGGATGTTTGGATGTTGTAAGTCCCAATTTCTCCACCATTGTGATGCTTGCCACATTTGTACAACTCCTACCATCAATTACAACACAACAGATCTTACCATTTACCATGCACCTAGTATGAAATAGATTCTCTCTTTGCTCGCTGCTTTCTTCTTTTACCTGTGTACTAAGCATTCTCCGTGTAACCAACACTTCGCCATGCATAGCAACCTCTCGATCTTCCTCCAATGGTGGCATAGAGTCATTGTCACTATTTTCTTCATCGGTCTCCAAATCCCCATTATCAAGCAATAACATAGTTCTTTGATTTGGGCATTGATTTGCAATATGTCCCCTGCCTTGACATTTAAAGCATACAATATCTCGATTACGACTAGTAGAAGGTGTATTAGTTTTACCTTGCACTACTTGAGTAGTCGCTCCTTGCTGGATTTCTGGCTTTAGTTTGAAAACAGTTGGCTTTTCCTCACGCTTCACATTATTGGGTTTCCATGATGAACCTGTGGTAGGGTTTGTTCGTTGTCCACCTCTCCTCTTAAGTTGCTTCTCTATTTTGATAGCCATGTGCACCATGTCTTCCAATACCACATAATGTTGACGCTCCACCAAATCTGCAATATCCCAATTTAAACCTGCTGAAAATCGGGCCATGGTTGCCTCATTATCCTCGTCGATGTCAGCTCTAGACATTAGCATCTCCATTTCCTTGAAGTAGTCCTCCACACTCTTGCTTCTCTGTCTCAAATTTTGTAAGTTTCGAAACAGATCTCGATTGTAGTGGCTTGGGACAAACCTCTTTTTCATTACAGCTTTCATTTCTGCCCAAGTCTCTATTGGACGTTCCCTGCACCTCCTTCGGCTGGTCATTAATTGATCCCACCAAGTAACTGCATAGTCTGAAAATTCGGTAGCTGCAATTCTAACTTTCTTGAGATCCGAGTAGTTGTGACAATCAAAGATCCACTCCATTTTCTTCTCCCAATCTAAGTAAGCCTCGGGATCACTTCTGCCTTGGAATGTGGGAATTTTCATTTTGATGCTATCAAGATTGTTGTTCTCTCGATTTCGTCCGCCTCTATCCTTTGCAAAATGTCTCCTAGGGATAAAGTCAGTTTCTCGATCCTCTTCCTCACTAAACCTTTCATCATAGTAATTTGTCTCCTCTAGCCTTGCTTCCTTTTGTTGGGTCTTTCCTTTTGGGCGTCCACCCGGAGGGATTTGAGTTCGTTCCCCTCGAGTGTCACTCAATTGGTCGATGCGATCATGCACTTGCTCCATAGCCATTCCCAATTGTCTAGAAAATTCTTTCATCATAGTCTCCATCATGAGTTTTGGGTCAAAATTCGATGTAGAAGGTTCATTTTCAATTTGTCTTATCTCTTATGTTAGACATGTTTCCTGCAAAACAAAGATTAGTAGAAAACAAGTTCCTCACCACTCCCTTACGTGTTTCGCTCAAACAATATATCACACAAATAGGAAACGCTCGTGTATCACATAATTAGGCTTTTATCCTCAATTAAACTTACTACTCTTGCCTTTTTCCGCTCGTAGTTCTCACTAATAGGTTCCTTTTGAATTCTCACAAATATTACCTCAATCCTTTAATTACAATCCAATAATAACTTATCAAGAACACAATATAGAAAGTACGGCTTTTCACAAGACTTCCAATCGCCAAATATAATTCTTGCAAATGAAAATCCCAATGGTAACAATTCAACAATACAAATTTTCTGCTATATATTTTATGCAGTTTTTTTTTTGACTATAATTCAACAATAAAAGTAAAGATAAGTAACTTGATAGGAAACTTAGCTTTGATACCAAATGATAGACTCCACGACACGCTTGCGTGAGGTGGTCGTCGCCCGGATCGTTTCTAACAAGTTGATAGGATGGATAGCTTGCAACACCTTAACCCCTCGCTTATATGTAGACGATAATCTTGGTACAATTGCTTGCAAATGAATTATGCGTAGGATGAACACCAACGACACCTCGCTTATATGGAAGCGGTAATCTCGGTACAATCGACGATTGATGCGGTAGAAGACGCCACACACAACTATGATTGGTTGTATGATAAGTCGAATATGAATCTCAAAGAAGAACTAAGGAACACTTAGGAATTCTCAAAGAACCACAAGTAGAGAAACAAACTCACAATAATATTGATAATCTGAAAAATGGGTATCATTCAAGCTTACAATAGCACCTATTTATACTAGTTTTAGAAACAAACTAGAAGCTTCTAGAAGCACACACTTTTTGAAATACAAGCACACAAACATTGAAATGTAGCAATCAGAACACATGTAATTGATCCTAAATACTGATATCATGTTTTGGATGAAAGAAGGTTCGAAAATCAAGAAAGTCAAAAAATAACAAATTGCATCCAGGAGGTTCCCGCCGGGGCGAGCGATTTGAACTGAAGATTTCTCGCCGGGGCGAGAGTTTTGGCTTTGTAAAACCTCGCCGGGGAGAGAAAAAGTGCCTGAAAATTCTCGCCGGGGCGAGGTCATCCTGTTCCGAGCCAACTGCTTTCTTTCGCTGTTTTGTCCGCCACGTCCATGCGCAACATGTTTACGGCCTTCATACGCTTGGACTCCATCTCCTTAACTTCTATGCTTGATCCAACCTCGTTCCATAGTTCATGGATCATTCCGTTAAGGCCGTCTTTGAAGGTTTTGGCTCGAGCTCTAGTAACGGGTCCAAGTGGCAATTGCAATGGGTCTTCTCGGGTTGTGTCACGGCTTTCTGGATTATGGATGTCCTCATCAACTTACTCCATAGATTCCGTAATATTTAGTGTTTTAGGATAATTTTTTTGTTCTTAAATATATGTTATTCTAGAATTTTGAAGAGAGTTTTTTATATTTTTTTTTTCAAATTACTCTTAAAATAAATTATTTATAATTTTCAATATTACTTTCTCTACTTTATGTATATCCGTGCAATTCACGTACTATCCTCGCTTTCTCTCTCTTTTTTTCTTCTTTCTCCTTCCTTATCTGACTCACTCTCTTCCTTTTCTTTTTCTTCTCTCCCCTTACTATCTCTCTCTCTCTCTCTTAATCACTCCTTTTAATATAATTCACACAAAAATAGAAGTAATTTTGTGTATTTTTAATTACAAAATATTTAAATTTATTTATTTAATTAGCTTTATCTATGGTTAATATAGTTTAGTTTGTTCTGTTTTATAAGAACATACGTAATCTAAATACTCCATAGAACATATGACTTAAATAAAAGGAGTGGGTGAGAAAAATTAGGTACTTTGAATTTATGGAATAATTATATATTGGTTAAAGATGAGGAGAGAAAAAGTAGATGAATAGACAAATAAAAGGGTGTTTTGGGCATTTAGTAGCATATTTAATTAGCAGTAATTAGATTTCTTAATATACAGATAAAACGGAACCGAGAGAGTACAATTCATCGATCATTTTTTAAAAATAACTCGCAAAAATCACAACAAAAAACCATTGAAAATTTTTAAGTAAAATTGAATAATACTTCTCAAGACTATTATATATGTAATGCCTATTATCCAATGCATGTACTTAAGCCATGTTCGGAGATTTCTTATTTTAAAATGACTTATAAATTAAAATTTAAAATGATTTATAAGTCATATTAAGTGATAACTTATAAACAAAAGTGTTTGGCACATTTTTGACTTATAAGTCATAAATTAAAATAAAATGTGAATGTATTTGGCTAAAATGACTTATAAGTTAAAATAAGATGTAAAAACTATTAAACTAAAAACAAAACAGTCTTTACATTTGGCTAAACTTACTTATTTTAAAATGACTTATAAGTCATTTTTTAAAAAGTCAGAATTTATTACTTATTAAAAATGACTTATAAGTCAAAAAGTAAGTCAAAAAATAAGTCACCTCAAACACTTCAAGAATAAAAAAATAATTTATAAGTTGGTTTGACCAATTTATAAGTTGTTGGGACGTTGCATTTCAGTAGTTTTTTGATTTTTCATATTTGTCTTTCTACGGTTGACACTGAATAAGTAGTTGGTTTCTGTCTCTCTGTCTCATTCTATTTGTGGACCTTTATGATCATCAATGATTAATATGTAGATATGAAAACCTAATTTCCTTGATATTGAAAGGCTTGAATTTTGATAGCATGCAATATAATGAAAACCGAAAGGCTTGAATTTTGATAGCATGCAATATAATGAAAAGCCCTCCATTATTCCCCCTATCCCTCTTAATTCATGATGGATATGTCCTTAATTAATTGACTTACTACCAAATCTTATCCTATACATTAAGTTGTCTTATCTAAATTTAATTGATAATGATTGATAAAGAGTTGATTATAATATTATATATATTTGTCATATTTTTTTAAGATATTTAATATGTACGACAAGTTATGCACTCTAACACTTTCTTTACGTGTAATTTCATGTACCGAGTATTATACGTGAATCTGTTAAATATGTAACTCATACAAAAATAATAAATTGAAAAGAAAATTAGTAGGCCGAAGACAACTATCGGTCCAATTGATAAGTGACTATTGTCGGAGATATTTTAATAAAGTCAATAAATTTAATATTATATATTAATTATGAGTATTATAAATATTTTATTATTGCTCTATTGAATTGGTTGGCAGTTTACATTAGGAGCAATTAATCATGGATCAGTTACATTTTAAACATTTACACCATATTGTTATATTACTATATATGGTGTGTTACTGTTGCATAATTGTTATATATTAGAAAGTTTTGCTTTAACAAACCCCCCCCCCCCCCCCCCCCCCCGGGGTCATATCACATCATATTCATATTTAGTATTAATCTCTCCACGATAACATGAGTTACCTTAAAGAATATATTTTCCTGTGTCTCAATTCAAAAGCACATTTGATGCAGATAATGGTCACATTTCAATAGGCAAACAGTGTGAAAGTTGGACTGTTGTACCATGTAGATGACATATCACACCATATTCTCTCCGCGATGACATGAATTACCTTAAAGAATATATTTTTATGTGTCTCAATTCAAAATCACCTTATTTTAATTGTATCATTTTTCACTGTGTTATTTATGTATTTATTTATTTAAATTTATTTATTTATTTTGTTCCTTGTATTTTTTTTTATACTAAAGGGATAACAACTACTCACTCGTTCCAAAATTAGAAATACATTTTAACTTTTTAGAGTTAATTCGTAAAATCCTAAAATTCAAAATTGATATGAAATTATTTATTATTAGTACAAATAAATATAATCATTGTAAACTAACTATAAAATACTACTGATTATTATCTTTGTTACTTTAAAAATTTGACTGAAATTTTATATTTATAAATGCAGGGCGTGTGTCACTAAATAATAATGTGAACAGAGGAATTAAATTAGAAGGCGAAAAGTTGAGGCCGTGTTTTTGGACAAATCGCACAAAACGGGCTGCTCAGTGAAGTTGAATTAAATTTCGATAGGCCTAGACGCGTAGTGGTTTGGTCAATATGATATTCCCACTCCAGATCGCCTTTTTCCGACGAGTAACCGGTTTTCGTCGGCACATTATTTGAATAGGAAGTTTCCACCATTTTTTATTTGGTCTAAGTGGATTTGTGTTCCCACCGTTTATTCCCGTCCCAAAACTGAAATACTGTTTTTGTTTCCTCCAAACCGAGTATTTTCCCTCACTAGCTTACATCCACTTTATCTTTCTAGATTACATTTTAATTTTTCAAGTTTTCTAGGTATGGGCTAAACGTTAAAAATGGAAAATCAAATTTTGAAATGACGTTGAAGTGTTAATCCCCAAATTAGTTTAATCAAATTATTTTTTTAAAAAAATGATTTTTTTATAAAAAAAATTATCCTAAGTTTTTTTCAAACAATTTTTTTTAAAGAATTTTTTTTAAAAAAAAAGATTCAACGCCAATCACACTAGCGGTGATTCTATTTTAAATTTTTTTATAAAGCAAATTTGGAAAAAGTACTAAAGCAGAAGATGTCAGAGACTTTTGGACGTCAGTTGAAGTGGCGTTGGATTTTTTTTTTCTTTAAAAAAAAAAGCCTTGAACGCCAGTTAAAGTGATGTTGAAACTTTTTTTTTATTTAAAGCCAATCTGAAAGTTCAATGAATTTTTTTTTATTTTAAAAAAAAATTCACCAACGCCACTTGAAGTGGCGTTGAGTTTGTATATATAAGTACCCACATAAACTATTATATTACCAACATTATTATATTACCAACATTTAAAAGCCTTGAACGTCATTTGAAGTGGCGTTGAAACTTTTTTTTTAAACCGTCACCTTTAACGCCAAAATAATCGGTGTTGTAATTTTTTTTAAAAAAAAATTATAATTTTTTTTTAAAAATTTTATAAAGCAAATTTGAAAAAAAAAATATATTACAGTCAAACATGTAAGAGATTTAACGCCAATCTGACTGGAGTTGGAGTTTTTTTTTGTTAAAAAATAGAAAAGGCAAAATTGATACCACATTGGATGTAGAAGATACTAACGCCACTTGCTTTACATTTCTAGTGTAAGACCTCAAATTTTTAATAAAGAGAATTTAATTTTTTTATAATTATTATTTTAAACAGTACGGTGTTAAATTGATAAAATTACGGGTGAGATGTACATATTATATTATAAAACGTATATCGGGGAATATTCGTTCTATCGAAAAATATTCTTTTTGTCGGGTAATATTCTCGTTCTGTCGGGTAATATTCTTTCTGTCGGGAAATATTCGATAAAATACGACGGCTTCGAAACAACCAATCATTAGTGGTTCCCACAACGACATAATTTTCGGATACCGAAAACAACAAAAATAACCTTTTAAAAAAATTAGCAACGGTACTATCATTTTTACTGCTTAAATACCTGTGATAAAAGTACAACAACATGCGCGCGGTACTCTACAGTAGCATGCAGTGTTACACAGTAGCACACGGTATTGCACAATATTTTATAATTATTGATTCAATAATTGTTACTGTAACAATTGCACAGTATTTTAACTCAATAATTGTTATAGTAACAACTATACAGTATTTCATATTATTAAATCAATAATTGTCACGACACAGTAACTCATATTATTTGATATGATATTAACATTATTGACAATATCTAGAAGTTCTGTCAAGAAAATGAGTTATTTAATTGCGCGCCGTTTATATGGAAGACCCCCTCTTTCCTAAAAACGATCTTGTTGTCTGTATTGTGAGTTTATAATATTTATACTTAGAATGATTTAGTGCTGGATAGTGAGCACCAGTCCAGTGTAGCAAATACATGGATCTGGAGTTATCACAATAATTATCACAACATTTCATACTATTGTCACCATAATTGGCATTATAGTAAGGGTAATAATAGAAAGTTGCGGGTATTAAATTGTTAGACATACTCATTATTTGAAGATCACTAATATCTGTGATAGTAATACATTTATAATTGTGCTCATAGTAAAAAAATATAATCTTAAAATGTGAAAAATGTGAATATGTGAGGTAATTACTATGTGGTAGATTAAAGGTAATTAATATGCGGTAGATTAAAGATATTTTTTTTATGAATGGTAGAAATTATAAATAATGATAATAGATTAATCTTTTTGAATAAATAATGATAATGGATTAATCTTTTTAAATAAATAATGATAATGGATTAATCTTTTTAAATAAATAATGATAATGGATTAATCTTTTTTAATAATAATGATAATTGATTAATCTTTTTGAATAAATAATATATAATGGATTAATCTTTTTGAATAAATAATGATAATGGATGAATAATATTTTTATTAAATGTGATGGATTTTGGCTATAAATACGATGGTTTAGCATAAGAAATTTCATAACTTCCTTACTTACATTTTCTTTCACTCTCTAAAATTTTTTTAGTGTAAATATCTCTAAGTATATTAAGCTACCTTAAGTGTTAGTAAATATCAATAGAGTGCTACATTTATATTCCAAGTCATTCCTAGTTTTGAAATCTTTTGTTGCATTTTTTCTTTGAATTCTGGAGTGGAATTTTCTTATGTTCCGCAACACTTTCGAAAAATCATAGTAAATTCATTCTTTGTCGGAATTGAGTGAATCAAAAGCCTATTTTCTTCAATTTGTTGTTCTCTATAACTTTGAAGAAGAAAGAAAAGTCATCTGATGCCATCTTCATGTCTTAAAATGCTAAAAATCGTAACATGTTCAGATTTTTGTCACTATTTTCAGTCGAAATCTAGAAAATTCATAACTCAGTCATATTAACTCCGAATGGAGTGATTCTTGAGTTTATTTTGGGTATCTTTTCGAGAGATATAACTTTTGTGAAAACATAAAGAGATTTTGAAAACTTTAAAAGACCCGAAAATCATATTCTTTACTGTTGCAAAGACGAACATGGAATGATTTGTTCGGCTATAAATTTTGTATTTCACAATATCAAGGTAAAGAGATATCATATTATTTTTAATGCTCGTAAGGGGTGTCATTTTAATTCATACTCGTAAAGGGTTATCATTTTTTTCATACCCGTAGAGGGTTATCATTTTCTTACATACTCCATATTTTAATAAGAGATTATTATTCATTTCTACAGCTTTATCATTAAACAGTGAAAATTCCTTAAATGATTAGAATAACCTTAATAGTTTGCGTTTCATCTAATATCATTCCACTTAAAAATTTTATTACCTGAATTTTCTTATTAAATTTTAATCGTTATCTTTGAAATATGAATATTGAAAATCATTCTTGAATTTGACTCCCCAATTTGGTCATCGTGTTAACAGTTTGAACATGATTGAACTCTAGATAAAATTAAATTGCAAATCTATAATGTTTATTCTTGATCTTATTGTTCTTATTATTTCTATTCATCTATTATATCATTGTCATAATCATTGTGGTGAAATTTTGTTTTGGTCTGAGTGGAAAAAAGGACCGTTGACTGGAATGATTATGACCAAAAACTATAGATTGATATGATCATGACCATTGGTGTTACAATTGAATATTTTTGACATGGGTGTAAAGATGAACTGTTGATTGAAATGATTATGACCATTGGTTCTTTTTGGCCTGAGTGCAAAGAGTAATTGTAAAGTTGCATGATCACGACCATTGGTGTTACAATTGAATATTTTTGGCTCATAGTGCAAAGATGAATTTAGTGTACTTATATGTAGAGTATTATTGAATTTGGGTGTAAATACTACTGCTATTGTAATAGTTTTAAATAGGAGAATTTGTGTTTGTAATGGTGTTGTTTCTAGCGACCCAATTTCGGGTGGCGTGGTTTAGACCCGAATTTGAAGACGTTACATCTAGTCAACAAATAGAACAAAAAAAATTAAATTATGAGGGAACCAAATTAAATTCGTTTTAAAAAATTAAAATATATTTTTATTAAAAAATAGTTTTTTAAAAAATATTTTTTTAAAAAATGATTCCAACGCCAGTTGAAGTGGCGTTCAAGTTCAATTTTCTAAAAAGTAAAACTGAACGTCACTTCAAGGGGTGTTGGTATCTTCTACATGTGGTATCAATATTACCTTTTTGATTTTTTAACAAAAAAAAATTAATGCTAGTTAAATTGGTGTTAAATGACTAGTATTTTTTTTCCAAATTCGATTTATAAAAAAAATAAAAAAAATTTAAAAGTTATAACGCTAGTTAGTTTGGCGTTAAAGGACCGACGATTTTTTAAAAAAAGGCTCCAACGCCACTTCAAGTGGCGTGTCTCTGGCCCTGACATCTTCCGTAAGACCGAATTTTAATAAAGAGAATGTAATTTCCTTATAATTATTATTCTAAACAGTAAGGTGTTAAATTGATAAAATAATAAAATTACGGGTGAGATGTGCAAATTATTTTATAAAAAAGTATGTCGGAGAATATTCGTTCTGTCGGGAAATATTCCTTCTGTCGGGTAATATTATTTCTGTCGGGGAATATTCGAAAAAGTACGACGGCGCCGAAACAACCAATCATTGGTGATCTCTACAATGACATAATTTTCGACTACCGAAAACGGCACATATAACTTTTTTACTAAAAATTGTCCGCGATATTATCACCTTTTACTACTTAAAAATTCCCGGCGATAAAAGTACAGTGGCATACGCGCGTTGTTACATAATAACACACGGTATTTCACAGTAGCACACACGATATTGCATAGTATTTCATAATTATTGATTCAATAATTGTTACAATAACAATTGTATAGTATTTTAATTCAATAATTATTATCGTAGCAACTATACATTATTTCATATTATTAAATTAATAATTGTCACGACACAGTAACTCGTAATCTTTGATATGATATTGGCATTATTGGCAATATCTAAAAGTTCTATCAAGAAAAAAAAGTTATTTAATTGCGCGTCATTTATACGGAAGACCCCATTTTTTATTGAAAAGATCTGGTTGGCGATATTGTGATTCTATAATATTTATACTCAAAAAGATTTAGTGTCGGATAGTGAGCATAAGTCCACTAAAGCAAATACATAGATTTGGGGTTGTCACAATAATTGTCACAATATTCATATTATTGCCACCATAATTGTCATTATAGTAAGAGTAATAATGGAAAGTTACGTGCTTAAAAGTCATGAGTATTAAACTGTTAGACATATTCATTATTTGAATAACACTAATATATGTGATAATAATACATTTATAATTGTGAATAGTAAAGAAAAATATAGTCTTGAAATATGAAAAATATGAATAATTATTATGTGAGGTAATTAATATGTGGTAGATTAAAGATATTTTTTTACGAATGGTAAAAATTATAAATATTGATAATGGATTAATCTTTTTTTATTAATAATGATAATGGATTAATCTTTTTGAATAAGTAATGTTAATGGATGAATAATATATTTATTAAATGTGGTGGATTTTGGCTATAGATATGATGACTTCCTTACTTACAATTTCTTCCACTCTCTAAAATTTTTTTAGTGTAATTTTCCTCTTTAAATATGCGAAGCTACCTCGAGTGTTAGCAAATATCAGTAGAGTGCTACATTTATATTTCAAGCAATTTCTAGTTTTGAAATCTTTTGTTGCATTCTTCTTTGAATTCCCAAGTGGAATTTTATTATGTTCAGCAGTACTTAAGAAAAATCATAGAAAATTCATCTTTTGTCAGAATAGAGTGATTCCAAAGCATGTTGTAATCAGTTTTCGTCCTCTACAACTTTGAAGAAGGAAGAAAAGTCATCTGATGCCATTTTCACACCTTAAAATATTAAAAACCGTAATCTGTTTTGATTTTCGTCACTATTTTCAGCCCTAATTGAGAAAATTCATAACTTAGTCATACTAACTCTGAATGGAGTGATTCTTGAGTCTATTTCGGGTATTTTTTTGAGAGATACAATTTTTGTGAAAATATAAAGAGATTTTAAAAACTCTAAAAGGCCCGAAAGTCAGATTCTTTACCGCTGCAAAGACGAACAAGGAAGGATTTGTTTGGCTATTAATTTTGTTTCACAATATCAAGGTAAGGGGTTATCATTCCGTTCATACTCGTAAAAAAGATATCATTTTATTTCATACTCGTAAGGAGTGTCATTTTCTTTCTTACTAGTAACGGGATATCATTTTATTTCATACTCGTAAGAGGCGTTATTTTATTTCATACTCGTAAAGAATATCATTTCTTTCATACTCGTAATGGATATCATTTTCTTTCATAACTGTAGAGGGTTATCATTTTCTTTCACTCCATATTATGGTAAGAGATTATTATTCGTTTCTACAGTTTTATTATTAAATGGTGAAAATTCCTTAAAGGATTAGAATATCCTTAATAGTTTGTGCTTCATCTATTATCTTTTCACCTAAATCTTCCTATTGAATATTAACCGTTATTTTTGAAATGTGAAACTTATATATTATTCTTGAACTCGAATCGATATTCTGAATATCGTGGTGACGATTTGGACATTGTTGAACTTTGAATAAATTAAATTGTAAATCTCTAATGTTTATTCTTTATCATATTATTCTGATTATTCTGTCCATTCATTATATCATTGTTATAATCATTGTGGTAAAATTTCTCTTTGACTTGGGAGCAAAGAGTAATTGTGGAATGATATGATCATGACCATTTGTGTTATAATTTATTATTTTTGGCCCGTAGTGCATAAACAATATGATTGTTGGGTGTCTGTAGGATTTGTGGCAATGATACGTGGTAAAAGTTCTTTTCGGCTAAGAGTGCAAAGATGAACTATTGATTGGTATGATCATGACCATTGAGTTACAATTCTCTTTTGTCAGATATAAAGATGAATTGATTATCATGATTATGATATGAATTGTTAATTGACATGATTATGACCAAGAACTGTGAATTTGTATGATCATGACATTTGGTGTTACAAGCAAAGATATTTGATAAAAGTTCTCTTTAGCCTTTGTGGAAAGTAGGAACTGTTGATCGACATAATTATGACTATGAACTATTGATTAATGTTACATGAATAAAATATTAACGATGAACTTTTAAATAGGAGAAGTAGACATTATGGTATACTTGACTCTTCTAATGAATTGATTGTTCCGTTGTAGTTATCGTTGAAAACTTATATTATTTTTAAATATCTGATTTATTATTGTTGAAGGCTAAAGATAATTTATTCTTCATTTTCTTAGTCATTATACTCTTTACTGGGTTAGTTGAGCTCACGATTTTATTTCACAATCCATTTCAGATAATAAAAATATAGCTGGGTTTAGCGGAAAACATATGAAAATAGTGTGCTGATCCGAGTTAGTAACTATAGTGGTACGAGTTAGTGGTTGTCATCATCAAATTATCAAAATAGTGTCACAATAATTGCATTACGAACTTAAAATATGTGTGTCGTATCTTATACGACATTTTACTAATTGATTTTGATGAACCAAATAGTGTGGTGTAAAACTGAATTTGGGTGTCAATACTGTCGTTGTAATAATAATTGTAAATAAGAGAGTTTGCGTTTGTAATGGTGTTATAGTTCTGGCGACCCAAGTTCGGGTGGCGCAGTTTGGGGCCCACATCCGGGGGAGTCACAGTTGGTATCAAAACTTATGTGTTGTAGGTTGTGTGTTGACGACCTAAGTTTGGAGGGGTGGTTTAGACCCCCTGAAATCTGGGGGCGTCACATCTTCACCTTTCCTCTTTTTTTTTTCTTTTCAAATTTGCTTAATAAAAAAAATTAAAAAAAGATTTCGAATTTTTTAAAAAAAAAATTAGAAAATGGTTCTAACGCCACTTTAACTAGCGTTCAAGGTTTCAACGCTATTTCAAGTAGTGTTCAAGAGTGTGTCTGACATCCTTACCTTTGCTTTTTTATTTTTTCAAAAGGTGAACATCTTTACCTTTGCGTTTAATTAGGTTTTTCTATTTTTTATTGAAAAAAATAATATTCCAACGCCATTTCAACTGACGTTCAAGTCTGACACCTTACTCTTTTTTTTTAAAATTTTCTTTATAATTTTTTTTAAAAAAATCAAAATAAAATCAACGCCAATTAGTTTAGCGTTGAAGGAGAGTTAAAAAAATAAAATTTAAAATAAAATAATCGGTTCCGACGCCACTTCAATTGGCGTTCAAGGCTTGCATTTTTATTTTTTTAAATAATAAAAAAAAGACAAATTCCAATCAATGCCACTTTAACTAGCGTTCAAGGCTTGCATTTTTGATTTTTTTTTTAAAAAAGACAAATTCCAACTAACGCCACTTCAACTGGCGTTCTAGTCTGCCTTTACTTTTTTTTTTTTCAAATTTGTTTTATAAGAAAAAAATTTAAAATAGAATCAACGCCAGTTTATTTGGCGTTGGATCAATTTTTTTTTTCAAATTCCTTTAAAAAAATAAATCGTTTTTTAAAAATTTAGGATAATTTCTTTTTTTTAAAAAAATTTATTCATTTAAAAAATAATTTGATTACGTTAATCTGGGAGATTAAGACTCGAACGCCAGTTAAAGTGGCGTTGGATTTGATTTTCAATTTAAAATATAAGATTAAATTAAAGTGGCGTTGAAGATTAAGATGGTGTTTGATAAAACTGAGTGTTGAGATCTGAATAGTTTAGACAACTGAATAATATAGAGCCTCTGTCTAGAATTGTGTCTGAATGAAAAAATGTTGTTTGATAATTAATTTTTTCAGAATGTCTGAATAAGAGTATTTTACCATTTTAATCCTCCAAATAGTTTAAGCAAAACCTGTTTGATAATAATTAGAAAGGTCTGAATAGTATTTTAAATACATATTTATAATATTACAAAGTAAATGAGTACTTAATTTTTTTAAATCATTTTTAATAAGCTTAAAATAATATATATATATATATATATATATATATATGTGTGTGTGTGTGTGTGTGTGTGTGTGTGTGTGTGTGTGTGTGAATTTATAAGTAACAAATCATACTTAATTGGAATGAAAAATAAGTGATAAAGATATAGGACACCAAAAATATTTAAAAAAAATAAAATAAAAACTAAAGAACAAAAAAAACAGTCACAATCCCCTCCCTTCTTCCTCTTCCGTCTCTCTCTCCTCAACCACCATTATCAACAAG
Source organism: Aralia elata (assembly GCA_034770075.1). Lineage (NCBI taxonomy): Eukaryota > Viridiplantae > Streptophyta > Magnoliopsida > Apiales > Araliaceae > Aralia > Aralia elata. The sequence goes on along the minus strand of CM068385.1, from coordinate 5,199,133 downwards.
CAAACTCTTAACAAAAACAAAAAAAATAAAAATAAAATACCAGTCACAATCCCCTCCCTTCTTCCTCTTGGATTCCATCTCTCTTTCCTCAACCACCATTATCAACAAGCAAACTCTTAATCAAAAAAAAAACAATCACAATCCCCTCCTTTCTTTTTCTTGGATTTCGTCTAAAAAAAGACAGATCTGCTACCCTTATTCATCTTCTCATTTAGATCGGCTGTCATATCACTAATTATCCACACCGAAGATTTAGATCTATTGTGAGGGAATTTGTAATATTGAATAGGCTATTTTTGTTCAAAAAAATATAAATTCGTTCAGACAAGTCTCTGGATGGTTTAGAATTGAATTTGTGTTTAACCTATTAAGAGGTAAAAAAAATTTTATTAAACAAGTTTTACTTCTCACCGAATTAGAGACATAGCCATTAAAAACTAATCAGATGTAATCAAATACATCCTAAATTAAAGTTCAAACGTTAAATATAAGAGGGCGAAATTAACGGAAGAGAGAAGCACATGACCCCATCAAAAGTACTATCATTACTTTATGAAGTAATGATAAGTTTAGGAGAATTAATATTATGAGAAAAGGGTTGATTATTTTATTATAATAAATATAAATATGTGTTTTTATCATTAAAATAAGTTGGGAAATCACAATTTAAATTGTTGACTGTATGTTGGTATATTTGCCTAAAATTGTCTTGTTTTTTCACTTTTTGTCCTCCTAACATCACCTGTCAATTTTTGTGCTTGTAATTTAATAAATGTACGGTTAAAAATTATTATACTTATTCTGATTTTGACGTCAACACTTTGAAGTGATATTAATATCAGTACAATTAACAATCGATTAAAATCTTAATAATAGGAAAAGAAAGTTTAGAAAACAAAAATTCACTTAATAAAATAAAATCTACATTCAAAAAATGTAACATACCTGTTGTTAACAAAACGGAGTCTCAAACATTTATCGCACTAGTTTCAAAAAATAAAATCTCGTTTTTTCAGGCAGAGCACCAGTAAAAGAAAAGATTGTCAAGCCTATGAAAGTCATGTTTTTATTTAATATCACTAATACTTATTTTCATAATTGATAATTAAAAAATTAATATAAATATTCAAAATATAATATTATGTTTTTTTTCATATCAGCAAGGGCAAAGGAAAAAAAAGTTTGAAGTTTTAATTTTATTTTGCTAACATGTTATAATTCTACTGTCGCTCGTGTGTACAAAGTTAAGATATCAAATTTAAGTTAAAAGCAAAATTATAGCAAGTCAACCCCTTTGACATCATTGTAAGAAGAGTCAACAATCCTAGTAATAAATGTGAGTGCAAGCAAAACAACTTGAGCCACAAGGTTGTCAGCAGAATAGGATTGGATAGTCACGTTGTTCAATTTTGGTAGAGAGAGAAAAGTAGTCCCTCACGAGTCACGCCTTACGCGTCACCCCTAGCTGTGACTTCTCCCGGAAACTTCTATCTCCTTCCTCTATCTATAAAAACATGTAAACCGCCTCATTTCTTCCCCATTATCATATATCCTTCTCTCTTATCTTCTCAATTAAATTCTCTACCTTCATCTCTCTCACACACACATAAATTAGCTAAAAATAATTCAGACGAAATTAATATGGGTGGTTATTTCTCATCGTGTATCATTAATTCCGACAAAGATGAGAAAATCTATACATCAGCAGCTAATGTCATCACCATTAATGGTGAATTCCGCGGATTCCCACTCCCCGTTACAGTTTCCCAAGTTTTACTACAACTCCAATCCCCATCTTCTTCTTCCTTTATCTGCAATTCAGATAATTTATACTACGACGAAATCATACCGGCATTAGATTCCGAACACGAATTGCAGTCCGGTCAGATCTATTTCATGCTCCCGATTACGATGCTTAATTACCCATTAAGCGCATCGGACATGGCGGCACTTGCCGTTAAAGCTAGCGCAGCCCTTTCAACCGGAAATAATGGCAGTAGGCGGAGTAATGGTAACAAGAACTCTCGGATTTCCCCTGTTTTCGCAATTAAAGTTAATAATGAGAGAGTATCAGTAAATAAATCATATTCTGATGGAATTGTGAAGATGAAGAAGAAGAAGGGTTATTCGGATAAGATGGCGGGTACCCGGATATCGAGATCCGGGTCCATGAAGAAGTTGCAGCGGTACTCTTCCCGGCGGGCTAAATTGGCGGCTCGTTCATTCAGGCTTCGGTTGAAGACTATATACGAAGGCTCTGTTCTTCAGTTTTAATAATTTTGACTATATTAATTTTGACTAACTCTCGTTTCACTCCGATTTATCATTTTTGATAATGAAATTAGTTATCAAATTATAATACGGTTTTAATACTATTTGGTTCATTTTAGATTCGAACTTATTAATTTTGGCTATTGATTACCCAAATCAGTCTTATAAGTTATTCTAATATGATATCTTAATTCTTAATACTTAGTATTATTTATGCGTGGCCTCTTTATCATGAAATGTCAGTTTTCTTGTTGTGATCGATCATCAAGCTTGGAACATTGTATACTTTTTGCCTATTTTTTTTATACCTAATTGAATATGAGCAATAATATTGATAAGCATTAATTTAATACATTTGGACATGAAGTATGATAACAAATTAATACGAAGAAAATAATACAATTTTTTTAAACAAAAATAATATTGAATAAATAAATATTATTTTACTTTAATATTTATAATCAATAATTTTGAGCGACGTATATATATGTTGTCAATTATTATAAAAAAGTATTCTTATAATTTTTTTTTGGGTTATATAAATTTCAGTCATATTTAATAATGACTAATATTTCATTATTTTTCAAGGAATCAACTTCATTCCAGGTTTTATACTTCATAATAATTCCATATTTTCTTTTAATAAATTAAATAGAAGGAATAAATATTTTCATATATTTAAGTATTTGTATAATACATATATACAGATATATGTATATATGTATACACACACCACACACCCATATAGAGAGAGAGTTGTGCGGTATATTTTATAGTAATATTGAAATATAATAATTTTATCTTAAATTTGACTATATGGATATACAACACATATATTCATATCATACCGTTAATTATACGTGCACATCTATAAAGAAATTTAAGTTATAAGAAAAATAAATAAAAAATCAAGTGATGATAGATAAAAGATATATGTATGGTTTAATTTTGGTACAAATGAATATATAAGGAAAACAATAACTATTAACTTAGAACACATGTATGTAAATTTTATAATTAATACATCACAACCTTACTTGATACTAATACAGGCACCATTGACGATGAGGTAGAGCTATTTACTAGGTCGACCCTTTCTTTTGCACTACTTGATACTAATCTAGGTATCATTGACGATGAGGTAGAACTACTTTATTATGTCGACCCTTTCGTTGGTACTACGTTATAAATTTTTAGAAAATTAATATTTTTACAAATAAAATTTAATATTTTTATAAATTTTGTCTCAATGTGTGACACATTTACTATTTATGTGAGTAAGAGTTTATAAAATTATCACTTTTATTTATAAAAATATTAATTTCTTAAATTTATTTCTCTCTGATGCAAATAAAAGAATCGCAGACAGAACTCATATATAGCAATTTAATATTGTGGGGGAAATATCGAAGATTCAAGTGTTGTTCATAAAGATTCAATTCAATTGCAGCTTTAGTATTATCGTCAGTGGCCAAGTGAGGTCAAATATTAGCAAATGTTTGACTCATTCAACTACAAGTCAACCATTGTTTCTTCCACTTGGCTAAGTCATCAAAGTCCAATAGCAATTGCTGAGTTATCAAAGTTCAAGTTACTTCATTTTCATTCAAATTAACAGCGAGTGAATTTCACTTACCAAAAAGCGAATTTTTATGTAACAATTATCTACTGTAAAATACCCTTAAATTATCCCAATTCAGTTCCGGCCACTACCTCGATCTTGTATCCTAAACATCGGCTCTTCATCATTCTTCCCAAATCTGCACAATGCAAATCAACATCCTTCTCCCTCTCATCACGACATCTCTTCCTCCCCATCACAAACTCACCACCTTCTCAACATAAAAGATAAAAACCTAACAACATGATTACCCCTGCCTACCATAACACCAACGTTACGCCCAAAAAAAAAAAAATCCCTTGAACAAAACCCAGAAAAAACAACCACCAAAGAAACATTTATTGTTCCATCGATTAAAGGTTGTTCACAATAAATCCTAATGAAGAAAATGGTGAAAAAATTGTGATTCATTGTTCAAACGGGCGAGGTAGTAAACCGAAGTTGGTTGATGAGAGTTTGTCATAACGTGATATTCAAAAGAGAAACGAAGTTGTTCTGAAGACTTTGAAGGACCGTCGAAACCTGAGGCTGTTTGGAAACAATTAATAAAGAGCAGGAAGAGTTTCCTAAACTTCAACTAACAAGGTAGTGTGCTCTGTCTATCTTGGTAGGTAAGAAGGTTTAATTGGAGGGTGTAGAAAATACCAAAAAATAAAGAAATGATTCAGGCTGTTTAGAACGGTATTTGTTTGTTTGTTTATAGGAGATAAAAAGCAATTAAATTAATAGCAAGGGAAAAAAATTTCAAGGATCAGGGTAGGGTGGAAGGGACAATTGCATGTCTTCGGTTGTTTCTAGCATTTTGGGATGGTTAGATATAGAAAACTAGAATGAGATGTTTTGTTTGGGACAAATTGCAGCTAGACGCAAGAAAAGTGAGCTGATCAAGTTGTTGTCGGGGGACTTACTTGTGATTTTATTGCAACAGATTGACTCACTCGATCAACTTTATTTTGCACTGTCGGTAAGGTTTTGTAAATTTCTTGAGGTTTTGACCGCTTTTATGATTTGTTTTTCTTAGTGGTCCTATCCATAATTTTTGAATTTGTCACATCCTTTTATACGTCTTTTGGATTTGTTAATAAAATTTCTTTTGCCAATAAAAAAAACATAAACACTTATTGTTCGTTGGAAAAAAAAAAGCTCCAAAAGAGAGGAAAAGACAAAAATTAATCTAATAATTTTTAACCGTAAAACTTAACGGTGTTAGACAAAAATCGTTAACATGTGTCAATGTGAAACTTGAGATCAAATCACAGGTTGTAAATCGATAATTTCCGAATTGACTTAATAATTTAGATAAATATTTCTTGAATTTTACTCAATAATTTTTGGAGGGGTCATAATCATTAATAATTTGTTAATAACAAAAGTTTTCCTTATAAGCCATATCTAGCTATAAGTACCATTTCAGACAATGTTAAAAACTCAATTAAAAAACTAACTCAAGATAAAAAAAAAATTTGCTAACAAATTTCTGATCAACAAAAAGCAATCGTGAACAATGGATCTCTTAAAAGTAGAAAGAAAAAAAATTACATACCTGCTAGACAATTAAGAATCAACATAAACAACCGCCATCATAGAGTTCAAACTCTAAACATGCAAAAGAAAAGTTATAAAATGGTTCAAAATAACCCTCTTTTATTCTCTCTCTTTCTCTCTCTCTCTCTCCGTCTCAAGGAAAAAATGCACTAGACCACATACCAACATTATGTCCATCTCCAAATGGCATCATCATCATCATCACCTCTTCCCCACGAGCACCAAACCCCAAATGCTGCTGCTGCTGCTGCGGCTGATCATTAGGCGTGTTATTATTGTTCATCCAATCATTGAACCATTGTGGCCTTTGCATGATCCCATCCAAACCCCCCAAATCCACACCCGGTTTTTGTTCCTCCCCTTGCACAACCCCTTTAGTTTTACCCACAATATTTCCACCACTAGTTGGCCCAACCGCTGCTGCCACTCCCACGTGGTTATTTTTGAGCAACTCGATCCTCTTACAAATCTCCTTCAACTTCACATCTATCAACCACCCGAGATCATTCAAATCCGCCATAACCAAATTTTGCATTCCTTTTCCAGTCAAGCACTGATACATAACCTCAGTAAGTTCCTTCTCGCGATTATCCTTGTGCTGTTTTTTTAGCTGCTCATTCGCCTTGGCGATCCTTTGCCTAATAAAACTCTCTTGATTCACCATTTTCTTGCTTTGTTCCACCTCTGGCATCCTCTTAAACTGCCCGACAACACGTTGAGCCCCCAATGTATTAGGCCAAACCTCGGGTTGAGATTCGTAGGGGCTATATATGATGGCGCAGGCATCAATACCACATAAGGTACTCAACTCACTAACCTTTTTCATTAGCCCCTTCTTCCTTTTCTTGAATGTTGCTTTTCTTGACGCATCATTAGTTATAAAAGCCAGCTTCACCTTCTTTCTAGTCATGGCGCGTTAGCTAAAATTGTTAAAGACCAAAGTGGCAACAAGAACAATATGGAATTTGGTGTGTTTTCTAGTACCAAATATGTATTCATATATATACAAGATGCATGCAAAGGAAGGAGCTAGAAGATTTTGCTAATAATGGCAATTAATGATAAATAAATGATTTGATGCATACATATAATATGCATTTATATGTTAATATTTTGAGTTGATTAGTGACCTATTAGGGAAAGATTTTTTGGAAATGAATTCCTCATGATGACTTTAGACTATAAAATTAAAATGAATTCTGTAATCAAAATCTTGATCAACTATAAATATCCAGCTTAATTTCTTGTTTACAATTAGAATTTCCAGATGTTTGTTATAATATAAGCAATGACAATGAATCGAGAATCCGCAGAGTTACTCACGTATTATTTGTTCATTTAATTTAGTAATAAGAAAGGAAAAATATATAATAATTATGATACTAATGAATATTGTCCTTATCCGTTTAACAGATGTCCTATTGTCCTTCTATAAACATATATTAATTGTCTCCTTATTAAAATGATCACAACATAACTTCTTACCTAATAATTTTTCAAAACTTAAGGGGAAATATATATATATATATATATATATATATATATAAAAACAAATCGAGAATATTAAAAGTCACAAATATTAAATTATGGAGTCTGTTAGGATACAGGCCTAGAAGGCCCAATTGAGCACAGGCCCAAAGGCTAGGGGCACATGAGCCCATTCAGTTGATGGCGTGTTGGGGAAGCAAGGCGCCAAACTTCTGACCTAAGGTCCCAACTCGTCGTTCTTTGAGCAGTGTGGATGTCAGTTGATGAGACGTTGTCTACTTAGTACTTACCCAAGACTACTTGTCTTGGGAGAACAAGTAGGATGTGACGGGTTGAAGGGGATTGACGAACTCTTCACGGTGAGTACGAGGTTAAACACTTTATACACTTGAAACCCTAAGATTAATTATCTCTGTCTCAGCCCCATTCACTAATACCCACGTTGGAGGCATCTGGCTGTTAAACACCATAAGGACGTTTATGCAAATTCGAAGGACTCAAAGCCCATGCTGGAGACATACACCCGAGAGTAGGTCCTCATCAGAGTCTTAGTTGAGTATCGAACTATGGTAATAGTTTGTAAGCTGAAATATTTGGCGTCCATGCAATTACTCTCCGAGTGGTTTGTTCAGACCATATAGAAGCATTCCAGAACTGTTAAGGCATCTATAAGAGCTCCAACTTTTTACTCCTTCCCCTCCGTCAACAAATAGAGTCTCATTTAGACTATTTGCAGTTATGTTTTAAATTCTAAATTTTAAAAATTATTCTTTGTTTAAGTTCCAATTTGGAGATCGAACCTTAGACTAAAAATCATAAAGCTTCACTATTAACTATTTTTTTGCTAAGACTTCATTGACTACAAAATAATTACTACAAAATAATTATGAACTCATTTAATTTATAAATATTAAGGATATATTTTTGTTTAATGTTTACCCATAAAATATTAAATTACTTGTTTAGTAATGATGGTGTTAACTCTTGAATTTTGGTGATTTGCAAGTGCGGACTACTACTATCAATGAAAGAGAACTCTTATTATGAAAAAAATAATAAATGCAATTATATTTGTAGAACATAGGGAAAATTATTCAAAAAGTACTACTAATTAAAATTTATTTAAAAATTATTAAAAATTTCTATTAATTACAAATTTATTATTATTTTTAAAATAAATGAATCACATTAATTTTTTTGTGAATTAATTTTAAAAAAAATAAAAATAGGACTCCTATTAAAGGGTTGCTAAATTATTTACCCAGAGCCTATCTCTTTGTTTATATTTTCTCCCTCGATAATATCAAATGAAGATTCAACAATTTAATGTTGTGCAAGTTTTTCCGTTTCTTGTTGAGAATTTTGGTATAGTGAAGTGCGTCCCTCAGTCCCTCCCTCTCTATCTATGCTAATAAGGAAGGCCCAATTCAAAGGGCCTGAAATTGATGGGCTGGTCTTGAATATATCTTGTTATATATATAGCTGGTCTTGGATATATATATATATATATATATATATATATATATATATATATATATATATATATATTTACTGCTAAAAATAATAAGTTGTTAATTTAGTAATGTATTTTGATAATGAAATTATAATAGAAAAATTAAAGATATTATATTATTTTATATTATTATTATCATAAATTTTTTATGAATAATAATAAATAAATAAATAAATAAAACTTTTTGTGTGGGAGTAGAATATAACCGGATAAAAACACTAGCACTTTCAATGACTCAATCAGAAGGTCACTGTAACTTATAAACTCGGTATTCTTGGACTAACAATATCTCTAACTATATACTAAATATCTTTGGGTACATATGCATGGCAGGACCCATACTCAAATTAAATACAGAAATTTGCTCTCCGTAGATGTCACTGTATAACATATATATACTCTCTTGAGCTCAAAATGAAAGTCTAATTTATTTATAACACATTTAAATTAATTTCGATAAAATAAAATAATAATGTATGAGTCTCTTCTTAATTTTTACATATTTTATATATACGCCGATATTTAATATCGACATCGTTATACACGTAATATGAGTTTAAAAAAACTTGGTCAAAAGAAAATTGCGCCCCATACTAAAATTATCAGCAACAAAAAGTTGTATGAAATTCTCATTATTGGATTATTTGGATAGAACAAGAAGTATTGTAGTGGGAAATGCATGGTCTCCCTCATATAAAGAGAGTGAAGAATTTAAAAGGGTAAGCGTTAGATGTACGCATAAAGCAAAGGTAGCGTACATAGGTGACTGCAAGCATCTCTATTAGTATGTGATTACATCCCTAGCTATATATTTTAATTCAATTTGAAAATTCATACATGCACTTATTAGTGCACAGTCTCACTTCCAGTCAAACAAAATGATGCGACTTTACTAAACACGATTTCATAATATGTTTCTTGCTGCGCACTTAAACGAAAAAAAGTTGGATTTTGATTTTTAAATTTAATTTGTAAAATTTTAAAATATTAAATAATGTATATTATATAAAATTTTAAAATGAATAATTTCATAAATAATACAATACAAGAATCGGGCTCATTTGTCATGAATTTCACAAAAGGAAATGATATATATTACGACTTTACATGTCGACTTTTTTTATTACGAGTTACGTGGATAAATCTAATTAGTACTCCTTTCGTCCTAAATTAATTGTTCAGTTTTGACTTTTTTAAGTCAAATTGACTATTTTTAAAATTAATAATTAAACATATATAAATATATTTTTAAAATTATAAAAATTGGGGTTAGTAATAAATTGTATATACTTTCTTTTGGTTATAATCTCTTCACCTATATTTTAGCAAAAATAATAAAAAGATTAGTTTTAAAAATAGTCAATTTAACTTTAAAAAGTCAAAATTGAGCAATTAATTTAGGACGGAGAGAGTAATATTTTTACGATGTATTTAATAAAGTAAACTAATTTTATAATCTTATCATGTATTTATATACGTAATAATCATAATTCAATAAAAATATTTCGCAATATATAACATGACTTTTTCACAAATAGTCTATACTATATCCCGTTGCAATAAAGTCCATTGCTTAAAACCTTTGTCGCAAAAGGGACAATTGCGAAAACGAGCATATAATTTGTGTAAGTTTAGTTCCTTTGCCCGTGAAAAATTCGCACCAATTTTAAGCTCATTTGTGACCGCCGTTTTGACATTTATCAAGGAAAATGATATATTTTACGATTCTATATGTAAATTTTTTTTATTAAGAATTATATAAATAATTATAGTTATTAATATTTTAATGAAATTTTGAATATAGTAAGTTAACTTTATAATCCTAAATAATTTTATGTATTGATATATATATATCAATACACACACGTTGTAATTATAATTAGACAAAAAATTTACTATATATAACAAGACTTTTTATTACGATCCTCGATTTTAGATTTTAAAACTTTTTGAGTACATAAAATAAGAGAGTAAAAAATAGACTTCTTCATTATTGTTATGTTATTGGCTTTCAACTTAATGCTATTAGTCTCATTCGGACAAGACATATGAATCATTTCCTTTGATCACATATAAAATAAACATCATTTGCAACAGAAAATGCTCATGTTATTTGTTAACGATTTTCTTTTTATAAAAACAATTCCAAAAATAGTGGATAATCAACTGCCAATTAATGGTCAGTTGTGTAGCTGTTATCTATATTATAAAGTCTTTATGATTTTTTATTTTTTTTTTTGTAAATTTAGTAATTTTGTATCATATTTCTTCTTTTTTTTTCTTTTTTATACCTACAATTTTAAATATATTGTTATTTTATTTTTTTAACATTATTTTTTATATTTTTCTATTTATTTCTTTAAATTATATAAAAAATTTATTTTATCTTATATAACTAACCCACACAACACGTGTGCATCTGCCACTAGATAATTGGATAATAGATCAATCTTTTGTGTTATTTTTGGTTGATGAGGTAGCATGTATAAGATCTGATGTACAGAGGTTGATATAAATAAATATCTAGAGAGATTTTATGGTGTCTAAAAAGAATAAGAAACAAAAATATCTACACGTATGGGGAACGACCTCCAATGCAGGAACTCACTCAAATCTCTGACGGTACTCCTTGGTCAACGTGGCTAAATGAGAACACCAACACGTGTGGCTCCATCCACCCAGCCCATTGTTTTCCTTTTCCATACACTGCCTTCATTCGATAATGATTGACCTTTTTTATAAAAAAAAATATTTTAATTTATTTACCGTTTATAATTTTTTAAGAAAATAAATTATTTATTTTTTTATATTACTTCTAACTTCTCTCATTATCGTAGGAATTTTTTTTACTTATATTATTACTTTTTAACTTTCCATAAAAGGATAGTGATGAAATTTTATATAAATTTTAATTATTAAATAATAATATTAAATGACTTTCTTAATTTTTGTGTATAAAATTAAAACCACTGTTATTTTAAAATGAAAGTAGTATATTTTTCAAAAATTATTGCTTTTACAAGCATTCGCAACTTTCTTATTTTTAGGCGGTTTGTGGTTTCTACAATAAAATATATTAACTCTAAAGTATAGAACTAAAATCACCAATATAATAAAGATTAAATTAACTAATTTACTTTTTAAGTATCCAAATAATATATACTCCCTCTGTTTCAGGATAAAAGTCTTTTATTAATTTTTATGGTCAAATAGACCATTTTTTAAATTAATATATCTTATTATTTTTTTATATATGTGTAAAAAGCCTATAAATACTATAAACTACATACAATTTAGTATTAATCTCAACGTTTGCTTTTTTGAAAATCTAAATATATATGTTTAATAGTTAATTTTAAAAATTATCAATTTGACCACAAAAGTCAATGGAGAACTTTTATCTTGGGACGAAGAGAGTATATGATTGACTAATTTTAATTAATATCAAATATATATTATATTATAAAAATTAAATATTAACGTTTATACTGCAATTTAATATTAAATATGTGAGGATTGTTTTATAATTTGGCCTTACAAAATAAAATAGAGGTCGAGACGTGTAAAAGAAAGAGTGGAAGTTGGGTGAGGTCGTGGCAATGCCACAGAGAAAGATGCTTTGGATTTAGTGTACTCCTCTTCCTTCCTCAACACCACCGCCTTCCTTATAAAAAAAGTACTTGAACTTTTACACATAAAATAAATTTACCCATAGTATCTCGCAAAAATTAACTTAACTTGAATTTTTTTTTTGTTAAATTGATCATTTTATAAATAAAATTTATATTCTTTTCATTTTTAAAAAAATAAATAAAAAGTAGTCCCACAAGATTATATAAAATAATGAGTAATTTTATTTTTTTTTATATCAATGAACTCTATTAAATGATATATTTACTTTTTACTTTATGTATTTTTATCTCATCTTTTTGAAGATAAATTTTTTTATACATTTAAGAAGTATTATTTTCTTATAAGTATATATATGGAGAAATTATTATTATTATAAAAAATTATGTTAAATTTATTATTATTTTCAATTTTTCATAAGTTTAAAAATATAAAAAATATATTCTTAATTCTTGGTTCCAACTTCTAAAATAAGTTAATTTAAACAAAAGGAAATCGAATTAAACCAATAATTGAGGAACGGAGCTGAGTAGTAATAAACTTTTGCGGCATCAAATTTTGTAGCTAAAATAAAATGGAAACAGCCGAAAAGTAGTTGGCTGCATCCGGACGGGAGATTTGACTCTCTTGTTGATCAGGGTTTTTGGACAGACGCCAAAACAAAACCAGCTTACCGCCCACACCATCAACTCAACAACCGTCTTCCGTTTTTTCCGCATTAAATCTACCTAAACTTATGATGCTTCCGCCGAAAAAAATCCTGATCGACTTTTTAAGTATATTAAAAAAAATAAAATTATTTATATTTAAATTATTATTTAATTATATAATTTTTTTTATATATAATTAATGATATTTCATAAATATACATATAAAATTAAAATATGAGAATTTATATTAAAAATATTATAAGTATATTATTATAAAAAATAAATTATTTAAGACAAGTAGACATTTAACTTGAGATTATTTAAAATAATAATAATAAAAAATTTATCTTGAAATGATGGGAGTAATATTATTCTTAAAATTTTCCATCAATATAAAAATAATATATACTTAGTATACTTAGATAAATATAAAATGATGTAATTATTACGGTTGATTATTATTAAAGTTCATCTATGTATATTTTTGAACATCACAAATGAGTTGAAGTTTTATATTAAATAAATAATGAAAAAGTGAAAAATTAATATATATGAATGAACTCAAAACTTAATGACTTAAATTTAAGGTCAAATTGAATTCCAAACCTAAAATATATTAGCGTCTTATGCACTTATGTGCTCCTCGATTCTACCCCCAACAGAATGATGCACCATCAACTAATTAGTACACTTTATACTTAATTTACTTCAGTTATAATTAATTAATGGCATTAAATATGAGATGACCAAATTCTCAATATTTCCGGTATAAATACTTTTTGATAATTTGTTCAATAATTTTTTGATCATTGAATATATAATTATTTATACTATTTTATAAAAATAAATCAATTATAAATTTTGTAAATTAACTTTAGAAAGTCTAAATAAGAGGGTTTTTTCTTTTCTTTTTTTTTTATAAAAGAAATACTACTCTCTCCATTCCTTAATAATAGTAATTTTAATTTCATGCACATGATTTAAAAAGTTATTTAATTTTATTATTTAATAATTAAAATTTACATAAATTTTCTTCACTATCTTTTTATGAAAAATTGAAAACTACTAATATAAGAGAAAGAATTTTTTGAGACAACGAGAGAAGTTAGATGTAGTATAAGAAAGTAAATACTATATATGTTCTTAAAAGGATGACTAAAAGTACAATTATTTTTATTTTCTAAAAGAATGTGATAAAATACATAAAGTGAATGGTAATTATGTCATTTAGTGAAATCCATTAACATAAAAAAAATAAAAAATTACTCATCACTTTATGAATCTCGTGAGACTATTAAAAATAAATTTAAAATTTTATTTACTCTTTTTTTAATTTTATTTTTCTTAATATGTGTGAAATTTATATTTTGTTCTTTTTTTCAAGAATAGAAAGAATAATTTATTTTCTAAAAAATTATAAATAATACATAAATTAAAATAAATTTCTTATTTAAAAAAAAAAAAAGCCTATTATTATGAAACGTAGGGAATAATAAATTAAGGCCCGCAGCCTTTCAAATTCTTCACGGCTCTTCTGGTCATCCACTTATGGAAATATATGCATATTCTAGATTAATACAGTACTAGTAGTAGTAGTAATGCCAGTGGGCGGATTTAAAGAAAAGAGTGGATAGACACGAACAAATTTCGAGGAAAAAGAGGAGGATATATTATATTATATTATATACTCCTAATATATAATGTAATGAAGCCATTAAATTAATGAAAGCGATACATAAAGCATCTGGAAGAGAGAGAAAGACAGAGAGGGACCTATTATTTTGTCTTATATACGTATGTATATATATTTTGACCCTATAAACAAATATATTAGTGGTGGGTGATACGTGTCCCCCAAGCTTTAGCTTACATTTTCCATGACATTAACCTCCCCTTGTATTCACACCACCAACGCAAGAAAACAAATTTCATGATTTAATGGATGATCCAAGCCACCTATAATAATCGCCCATTCTCCTCCATAACCCTATTTTCTTTTCTTTTTTAAATCATATGTCAAAATACAACTTTAAGAATGCCTAAAATAACCAAAAACAAGCAACGAAGCAAGCCCCAACCCTACCTATTGAATAACAACAACATTAATATATTTAAATTTCATTTATTTATATTTTTATCTATTATTAAAAATTAAAATATATATAAATAATATATAATTTTCATACCCACGTAAAATTTTTAATTGAATAAATATTATACATGAAATCAACAGTTAGATAACATCAAAATAATAATTATACTATCAGAATAATAAGTATTATTAAAAATTTTAAAATATTACTTAAAAATATCACTAAACACACATATTTATTCTGACATTATCAATCACATGTTTAAAATATTGTCTTCGTGGGATCAATTTCTATTAATTGATCTAGTTTTATTATGTAACAAGAAGGTAATAATTAGACTTGATCAACTAAACCTAATTTGCTATAGGTACGTGGTAAACTAAAAAACCTACTAACTATAGTACTCCAATATTAGTACACACTGCACACTACGTAGTTATATGGAAAAACAACCAAAAAGTTCAAAAATTCCTACTAAAAATAACCAATCTCTCTAAATCAGAAGTTATATGAAGTGTGGGAACTTGATTCTCTTTTACTTGATTTATGCAAAATTTAGGAGATAAATAGCGTACAAAACATCATAACCATAAATTAACATGCTTAAAACCTTCAAATTGTACAATCAAAAACATGGGTCCTGCTGATTATATAAAACATGATGCTAACTAATCAAAAAAACCATATACTACAAACATATATTACAACCACTTTATTATGTATAAAACATCTTATGTACAATTATATACATGTATATACCATCTTCACTATCCATCATATCTAACTTTAGACCAGAAGAACATAGAGAAAGGTACTTCCCCCTTCAATTCTGTAAGAGCTAGCTGAAACTGCTGTCTTATATCTACACAAGATACTATACATATATATGACTCTAACATTGCTACCTTGGGTCCCAATATATTCCATTTTTTTTCATTATTTTGTTTTTTTGCGACTTCAGTTGTATCATCATTTAATATCCAACAACTTAATTATACCTTTTTTCTTGGTCAGTCCACTAGTTTGTGACAGTGTAGAGATTTAGTCTATTATTGAGCTCTACATTATCAAAATGGAGCGCGGTGTGGAATGCCCTTCCTCCTGTTGGAATTACGATGGTTGAAAGGGGGAGGAGTGCCTGGGGAAATACTGTGGATACCTTGCTCCTCATCTCCAGAAGTAGAACCTGAAGATTTGTCGTAAACACCACCATAAATGCGGCGAAAATCAGATGAAAACATAGGGGCATTCAGGTAACGATCGAAAACATGGCTCCTGCGGATCTTCTTTGGGGTTGAGGGCTCATCTGATTCAAAGTCATTGAATTCATCCCTATTATTTTTCACCCTCAGTGTGAATGTTAGCTCAGGTTCACCCCTCATTATACCCCCAAGCTGTTATAAAGAACACCAGGTCAAAATCACAGCAGTAAATAGTAGAAAATGAACCAATAACATATTTAATAATGGGAAAAGGGGAGGGAATATAAGAATGGCATTCAATAATTGGAAAAAGAAAAAAAAACATTTATAATAAACTACATTTCAACAAAGCTACCAAGAAAGAATTCAAACACGGAACTTAACTCCATTTTGTGATCATGTGTTCTACGAATAGAATATCCCAAAGTCATGAAAAGTAGGTATATCTTGAAATCAACAATAAGTTAGCTTTAAAAAGGGTATGTATTTATTGATTAGTGTAAAAGAAACCCCACATCAAATAAAGATTAATCAGAATAGTGTAGAGAAATACTCAAACTGGTAAAAAGCAACAACCTTAAAATACTAGTCATATAAAATGGAAAAAAAGAGGGAAGAAAATTCACCTTGCAACCAAGAGAACAAAACCTGAAAGAGTCAAGAAGACTTCTGCAACAAATTTCACAGGTGTTTGTAACTCCTTTTCCTGGCCTGGGCTGTGGACGCTCGTTGAGGAAGACAATTTTCGCACTATTGATAATGTAGGTTTGGACACAAGCTATGTCGATGTACTTCTGAATCTCATTCACTCTCACAACATTATGATAGGAAGATCTCCTTATCTACACAAAATTGAATTTCAAAGAATTAAAAGAATGAAAACATTAAATCAAATCCAAACAAATTGAAACAAGAAAAGCCAACCGTTCACTCTGTGCTTGTTCGTCTACTAACTTATAGAGTGTTTAGAGTGCATTTGGAGTCCAAATGCACTTAAAAATCTTGTTCGTTTACAAACATTTTATTCTAAACGCAACTTATTTAAGTAACAAATGTCGCATTTGGAGCTACACTGTACCATTCTGGTATGGCTCTCCAAACACATTTGAAAATCTTGTTCATCTACAGAAATCTTACCCTAAACACAGCTAACTAACTAACAAACGTTGGTTTGGAGCTGCACCGCAACATTTTTGGTTAGGTATCAAAATGCACTAAAGGCTACCGCTGTAAACACTATAACTGCTACTGCAAAGAAAATAATATCAGACAAGTTTGAATGGAAGAAAGAAAGGGGAAGAGACAGAAACTAACCTGAATGACATGGTGATCTTTGTGATGGATCAAACAGTAAGAGCAGAGAGCATTTCCCATGCAGTCCAAGCAATACATATTGCATTCGCTTTTGTTCGAATCACCATGAAATGGGCAGGGTACAAAGTAATTGGCTTTCAGCAGTGGTTTCAACCATGGTGGACCCATTTCCTCATTTCCCATTCTGACAATCGGACTCACCTAAATTATCAAAAATAAACCCAACCCACATACAGAATTAACCGGTATTCAGTCATTTTTCA
Organism: Aralia elata; assembly: GCA_034770075.1. NCBI lineage: Eukaryota > Viridiplantae > Streptophyta > Magnoliopsida > Apiales > Araliaceae > Aralia > Aralia elata. Next base: position 5,181,543 of record CM068385.1, on the reverse strand, counting down.
AACCCCAAATGTTATAAACACAAGCAAAATCAGTTCTTCACAACAGTTACTTAAAAAAAAGTAAGAAATTTCAAACGGAATGAAGAAACAGGGGAAAGAATACCATGACTTCGACTCAACTAAATTATCAAAAATAAAATCAACCCAGATATAGAATTAACCAGTATTCAATCATTTATCAAGCCCCAAATGCGACAAACACAAGAAAAATCAGTTCTTGACAATAGTTAACAAAAAGGTAAAATTTTTCAAAAAGAACAGAAAAACAGGGGGTAAAATACCATGACTTTCTTATGGTTGCTCTTCAGAACCTCGATCTGTTGCTGTTGAATGTTGAAATCCAGAATTTCTAACTAGTTAAACCTGAAACATGCATTAGTTTTGCTTATTAATAAAAGACTTTTTTTAAATTTAAAAAAAAAAAAGAAAGAAAAAGAATACAACCCACCTGTAAACTAATCAAAAACTTGAGCAAATAAAAAGGGATAATACCTCTGAAATTTTCTGGAGCAGATGAATGAAGGGGAAATTGTCACATAGACAGTCTTATCTGTGCTCTGTTTGTGGTGGTGTTGTGAACTTAAAAACAGAGAAAGAGAAAGAGAGAAGGACTAGAAGACCAAGAAAAAGATTGAAAGGAAATAAATACTACTAAAAACTTTATAAGGCGGTCGAGATTATTGTATTATTATCAATTTATTATTATTATATTATCATTATTATTTATTAATATTCCATTAAATAAAAGAGATAAAGGAGAAAATAAATTAATAAGGGAACGTGCCTGGTGACTGAATAATGTGAACTCTGAGGGGGACGAACGGACATGAATGAATGGGAATTTGGACCCGCAAGATTCCGTTTTTGTTGTAAAACCATGACCCGATCCGACTACTTCTGGAAAGTTTTGTAGTACTAATTTCAGTATGTGGTCACCATCATGTCCTAACATGGGTTCCCTCTCCATTCCTGCCGTCCGATGAGAATGAGTACTACGTGGTAGAAACCTCGTAGTACTAGTATTAAATTATATTTACATTTTTGATTTTGTTAAAAATAAAATGTTCTTAAATCTGGGCCTAACCACTTTATTTAGAATCTTAAAAAAGAGAGAAAAGAGAAAATAAAATAAGACTTAAATGTGATTCCATGTTGAAATTTCACAAACGTATGTGGAACTTGTGCTTAAAGGTTTTTCCCTTTTCTCATTTTACTTCTAGGTTTATTCAACTTTTATTTCTTTTGATACCCAAAAAAAAAAAACCCCATTTATTATAATACCTCAGTCTCACATCATGTTGAATATTTGAATGTGTATATAAATATTCTACGTTGTTATCATTAATACCTTCGGTCATAATTTTTTGTGTTAATTTATAGTGCGCTAAGATGACTCGAAAAGATACTATTAAAAAAGCGTATTATGCCTTATTATACTGCAATTTGATTTGGACTCCAAATTGCATTTATTTATAACATATTAGAAAGAAAAATCAAGAACCTAAAATAAAATAAGAAAATTTCAACAGCTTACCCGAACAAGAGAGAGAAACACTAGTTCATCAAATGCAATAGAAGTTTCAGTGTGTTTGTGAGTTCTAAAATGGAGGGAAAAGAAAAGAGAAGAAATGAAAATTAGGGTGGAGAATAATTTTTTTTTATTTGTGAGTTTTTAGAGGAAAGAAAAAAAAAGAGAAGGAATGAAATGTTTTGAAAATTTCCTCCCAAAAATTTCTTTTCAAAGTTGGAAAGATTTGGAGGAAATTTGCTATACACTTGGCTCACAAACTAAAATATCAAAACTACCCTTATAATAATTTCAAAAAGGTAATCTCATAAGGGTAAAATAGTAATATACTATTTTAAGTTAAAATTTCTTTCCAAAACTCCCGAACACATGAAAAAAAAGAAATTTTCTTTCCTTCACTCTCTTTTTTCTTCGAAATTTTAAATTCCTTTTTTTTCTTTTTTTCCCAAACTTACAAACACAGTGTCAAAGTATATATAATAAATACAATTTCTTCTTTAAGAAATGTTATTTTATTTTCATTTGTCATGCTCATACCGAGTTCCAGTTGATGCTCAGAAGTTACATTAATTTGTTGACACCTTTTCTTCTTCTCTATCTGGTTTTTTCATGAAAATTCTATTTACTAAAATCTTGTTCTTTTTGATAATTACTAGCAATCTTCTAGTCACTACAAGAGTACAAAGTGTAATTTCTAGACAAATATGACTTTAGATTCGATTTTGACATTATCACTTTTATTCCGCCATCCCCTTTAAATTTAAAATATATTTTTAAAACGACATTTTTTAAAAATATTATTTTAAAATACAAGTAATGATATGTTTAAAAAAAAAGGACAATCAAAAATTCTTTCAGGTCCGCTTCAAAGGTTCGAGAAAAGGGTGGACAAGACAAGAACCTTTTATAAAAAAAAAATTAAAACCGGTTCAGAAGCTGCTATCGATGGACCAGACACGTTTTCCGGCTCGGTTCTGGTTTACAATTTTCACAACTATCTTTTAGAAATGAGGGACTTGGCATAATGTTCACAAATCACAACTTCTTTATAAACCAAGTTTTCTGGCAACAAAATGTCTTTTCCCAATTGTTCCCCCAAAATGAAATCCACTTTTTGTTGAGACCACTTAAATTTGAATTTGGACAACATCACCAATTTTTCTCAATAAATTTAATTGTGATCACACACATATCTGTTGTTTGTGGGAGGGAAGGTTAAGTGTAGAAAACCCGGCCATTATCTTATACTAGCATCTGGTAACACACGCGATGAAAAATAAATAAAAAGATAAAAACAAAATTTTAATATAAAAAGGCAAAATAATAACATAATTAAATTTATAAAGACAAAAGAAAAAGAAAAAAAAATGTGTGACACAAAATCACCGGCTCTCTGGAACCGTTTTATAATATGAGATATGGTGGAAACTAAGTTTCATAGAAGAGCATATATGAAGAGAATATGGGAAAAACAAGGAAAGAAGAAGTTTTAGATGAATTGGTCATTTCTTAAACGAGACAAGGTCAATTTGATCCTTTTTAAGAAAAGGGTGGGGCTCAAGTGGAGATTTTTATAACTCAACTATCAGCTCCCTAACTAATTTCCCAATTTTATTTATGGCGGTTGATATTGTCAAAACAAAAATATTATTGGTAGAGCAATAAGTGTTGTTAAAAATATTATGTGTAATTAGAACAATTACAAAAGTGTCGCTAAATATATATTTATTCTGACAACATCATTTTTTTTTCTGGCAATATCAAACGCCTATTTTATATTGGTAGTTTTGTTTGGCTACTGATATTGTCAGAAGAAAAATGATGCTCCCAAAGTAATTATATTTGGCAACACTGGTTCTAGTAGAACTTACTCTTTTGACAACATCATTTTTGCACTGACAATATCAATCACCTTCTATTTTAGTTTGAAACTAGAGGAAATGATGGCACAAGCAAAGAAAAAGAAAAGAAAGAACTACTACCAGCAGAACACCCGTAAATCAAATTACATTCTTGCAACAGGGGGATCAAGAATTCTTCCAACATTCATAAATTCAGCTGCAAATTCCTCATCATTCTTGCTCAACATATCTTTCAAGCTACATTCAACATTCCTACTCTTCAACTCCCAATATCTAGGTTCTATTTTTTTCTCTAACGAGTAACTGAAATACCTCGGATAGTCAACAACATCCCTCGTAGGTTTTTTCATGGTCTTCACTAGGAATTCTAACTTAGGTCTCAAAACCTCTTTGATGCTGTACCCGAGTATAGGTGAGAACCTACACACCATGACTGTGACATCCCTCTTCGACAGCCCAATCTTTATTAAGTAATTCATTCTGCACCAACCACCAAACCAAGTTACTCTCACAAAAAATTCAATATTTCTCTTGCAGCTTCCACAATAAGACTAGAAATGAAAAACAAACAATAGTAATACTAAATCATGATGGTCCATGCCCACATTCTCAGGGAGTGGCTATAAATCTGTGACATAATGTAACAATATATTGACAATATACTATAACCTATGTGCAGATATAATATGTTTGAACTCTTATTCCTGTAATATAACGATCACAACATTTGGAAGGCCATCTGGAGTTGCTGCAGTTTATGATATGTCACTTAGAAAGTTCAGAATTAGGATCATTACCGAGGAAGTAAGGCTTTGTTGACGTCGCATACAAAGAGCTCTGGGTATTTTCTGATGACACGGGGAAGATTGCCCTTGGAAACACCAATCCTATTTAGGAAGTCAAGCTTCTTCTTGAGAATTCTCTCGATGTCTGTTGCAAAGATTTCAGGGCACCGTCCAAGTATCCTACCAACAGTTTCCTCATCGAGTCCTAATTCCTTCAGAAAATATATCACCTGAATAATGTAGTGATATTCTGAATCAAATTCACTAAAGACCGTAAATGCAAGTCAATAAAAATGACAAGCTCTATAAACTGTATCAGTTGCTTCACATAGTGATGTTTATTGCAGGATAAAATCTGAAACTTAGAAGCGCCTCTATAATGATTTGACCATGTTATTATCCCATAAGAGTTAAGAGCTATCATAAATTAATAGCTTGTGAAGTACATTTCATGCCCTAGAAGGAGGAAAAAGAAGGAAAAGAACAATGCTATTAAAATAAATTCTACACTTAAAATTACGACAATTGGACAATCCTCGATCTGATGACATCTTAAATATTTTTTTTTGAAAGTTACCATTTTTGCCCTTCTTCCCATTGTTAGAGATATGAAAAGAAATATTTTTTTCATTTTGCCAGTGATGGAATAACACATCATTAAATAGAAAATAATCACAACTCAGTTACACCACTTCAACCCCAATATAATATATCAATCATTGGTCTGGGAATAAAACAAATTAAAAAAAAAAATTTCTTATGCTTCAGCAACAATTGCACAACAGAGGGAGCCTCCAAAATGGAGCCACCACAATCCAAAAGTTACATAAAAATTGTTAGTGGGAACTGCATCAGCTGTCCATTATTTCTTGGAAGAAGACTATCAAGCATCAAAAAGAATCATTCACCATGAAAGCCGTATCTAATGAAATACGGGAAGCAATGATCTACCAAGTTCAAAAATTCATCCATTACAATACAATCATAGAAATATCATGCAAGATTCATGGATTGATAATAAATTAGTCTGGCACATGCTGCCCATTCTGACTTGCCCCTTTGCTGCCCATTCTGACTTGCCCCTTCGACCATAAGTAAGAAGACTATCACACAAGCCATTGAAATACTCTCCAATGACAAGAGTGTCTAAAAAATTAAAATTATAATAGCTCAATTCAAGGATCACTAATATGTCAAAATTCCCATGACTAAGCTGCACATATTTTGATTTCCATGACCTAATGGTAGACTCCATAATTAAATAGTGCACAAATTGTTACTCTAAGACCTAAGTACAACACAAGTTTTTAGAACACGTTTAAAGCTCCACTAGACTAGACTTGACTAAAAATACTTAACAACTTGAAAATCCTTACTCGTTTACAACCGTAATACCTGCATCACTATAAAAGTATCAACTACAAATGATTGAATATTGAGTTTTTTTACCAACTACATAACTCTCAAAACTTCTTCTTTCTCATGTTAACCTCAAAATCCAACACTAGGGATGAAAAGGGAGACCGTGAACCAGATTTAGATGAAGAAAAATCATAATGGAACAACATTCTTCCTTGCATAACTGCACACCACTATCCTTTTACTTCAGTGGTAATTGAGATCTTTAACCTTTAAATAGAAGTCACATAAACCCCAGAAACATACGGATGATACCTCTGCATCCATGTCATAAACTACAGTAGAAATGAAGTGAAAAACCAACCTGTTGAAATTCCTGAGGTTTCCGCAGCAGTAGCTGAGGACTTTTAGCAATAACTTGGCCTAACTTCTTGTTATTAACACCTAATTCCGCAAACTGCTTTACCATCAATATCAGCTTATCTATTGAGCAACCCAAAAGCTGCGGACAATTTTTGATTGCACGGTCAACGCTAAATTTTGGTACCTGCAGGGAAAATTTATTTACATACATATGTCTTGCTGATAGAAATATGAAAGGAAAGGATCCCGACAAGATGAAGTAAAAAGAAGGAAAAAGGGTAAAGTGACATTATGGTTCCGAGTAGAAGTTGTCTATGACCCAATCATGTATTTACTTTTAATAGAAGTCTACGACTGAATCATACTGCTTCAAAGGAAATAGAACAGAAGTTTGTGGAGATAACTACATTATTTTTCACCTCACATAAAGATATCTCATTATTATCCACTGTCTATAAATTTCTAATAAAACAAAAATTCAAGTTCCCCTTAAACATTAACAAGATGACCAGAAGTTTCATATCCTTGAAAAAACAATTGGTTCTGTTCATGGCTACATCGTATTCCGTTCTGTCATCACAACTAGGACCAAAATGCCAATATCGCACACAACAAGTTTAGTACCTTCTTCGTATCAAAGAAAGACTGGATTTTCACATAGTTTTTCTGAATGCTTGTAGAAAGAATCCAAGGATACTTCAGCAATAACCTACCCAAATCCTTATTTTCGGCACTGACCTGAAAAAATGATGTGCAAGGATGATCAAATAATAAGCAGATAAGATTTCCACAATATTACAAAAATTCACACTTCAGGAATTTGTCACACCAAACCCAAGTTTGGTAACTTTGGTATAGCTTTTTCAACCTTAGGAAGGATTTCAACAGACTTTAATCAAGTTAGTTGATGATGTGAGAGAAAGAGCTCAATCCAAGAGCGGTTTTAGTGCTGAATTGTTGATTCTCTGTCAAAGAATGGTGACAATCATGGATAATGTGCAAATCTACTACAACAAAACTGAGCTTCCTTCTCATGTAGTCAGTCTCCTGAAGATTATAGGATTGGTCCATTCAACTATAGGAAATTACTTTCCTAGTACCTAGTATGATGTTGGGTGTCCCCCATTGTAATTGTTAGGGGTCAGGTTTATGCCCACCCAATTGCAATAGTTTTTCCAGAGTCCAATAAATCTTGTTCCTGGAAAACACCCCTTGTCCCTCTGAGCCTCAAAGGAGGTATTACCCTGGAAAATTTTAAAGATAAAAACTGAGACAAGCTCTTCCTTTAGGCATACGGATATTGCACAATTGAATGGCTCCAAAGGCTCTACCCAGATTAAAATTTTCTCAAAAGACCTACCTCTTAATACTAACATTGTATATAGTTCACAGAGTGTTTCTAAAGTATCATTCTGGTAAAGTTCAGCCATTCTGGTAAAGTTCAGCCTTCAATACTCAAAAGCTTCTGTTAGCAGAAGTTACATCATGTCTTAACTCAGATTACTCCAATATTTGCTCTGGACACTGTTACCTCTACAATGGCCATAACCATCGGGTGTCAGTCTCTGCTCTTATGGTGGTGATGACAGAGAGACGGTTCAGAAAGTGTCCTGAACTTAAGGTTCTTGCGATAAATGTCTCCAAACTAAAGAAACTAATATGTTTAGGTAATTATGAGTCACAATTCTCATAATATAACTAGAATCTAAACTAATATTTCAACAGTAACTAATGTTTGCTGACAATAACAACCAAGGTTCTAAAAGGCACTAGGCGGGCGGCCGGAGGGGGCCTTAGCGCCTAGGGGGCCTAGGCGGGATTTTTATTTTAAGTCAATTTTAATATTTTATCTTACATTTATCCAAACAAAACAATAACATAAAGCAAAACAATCTATAATAAAGATAATAAAGGCCTTTGCTTAAAGTTCAAATACATATCCATATTGCCAATGTCAAAGTTCAAATACAAACATGCAATTGTTCAAAGTTTAAACTCAAACAAATAATCAAACATACAAACTAATAGTCCTCATCTCCATATTCCTCTATATCTCTAACTCTTCTTCTCCATATCCCTCCAAGATAATGTCCCCATCGGACTCACACTCATACTCCTTCAAGATAATGACTCACGGCGTTATTTTGTAGCTTAGTTATTAAAATAAAAATGAAATAAAAAAACAATTGCAGCCCTAATTTCTCCGCCTAAGCCACGCTTAGGGGCCTAATTTCTCCGCCATGCCCGTCTAGGCCCCGCCTAGTCCCACCTAATCTCCTAGAGGGATTTTTTTTGTCGCCTTGGGCCTAGGCAAGGCGCCAGGGGGGGCCTAGCACCTAGGCGTGGCGTCAGGGGGGAGCCTAGCGCCTAGGCGTGGTTCCAAACATATATTTTAACTACACACTATTATTGCAAGATGTGCAAGTCAAGATTATTAATATTTCAAACCAGTTCATGGTAAATGATCTTCTTTTTTGTTTTTTTGAAAAAAAAAACATAAAAAAAACATGTTTTGTTTTCAAATGAGAACTCTGTCGTTGGAACAAAGGGATAAGTTCCTAAATGCATTTATTAGTCTTGAAACATCAAACTAGCATATATTATACAATACCACAAAGTAATGAAAAACATATTTATAATCACGTTTCAGGTGTATCTACAATAATATTTGGATGATGTGATTGGAGAGTATAGTACCCTACAGTTACCATTATCCTTAAAGAAGAAAAAATTGAAACTGCAGCTTACAGATGTACAACAAAATTGGGGACCATTCAAAAATGAACTCAAACAGTTTGAGAGATATATAGAAAGTGTAAAATAAGACAGGAGCCGCCCAATATAGTTCACTTAAAACAAACATACCTTGGCCAAAGCCGGTTTAATGTCCTTTTCAATGTCATAGAACAGAATGGGTGGATACAAGAGAAGAATATTTCTCATGCTCCTTTTAGGGACTCCAATGTCTTCAAGAAATTCAACCATTGGCTTCATACGAGATTCTAGTGGTAGCAAAAGAAGACGCGGAAATGATTGGATGATGTGGTGAAAAGATGCATCTTTGGAGCCCAACATATCCAGACCTCCACGTCTTGCTTGAGTCTAGGGCATCAAGTTCAATCTTTATATGAGCAAACAAAGAAGGAAAAACAAATGCATATTAAGAGAATAACCGATGCTACAAAAGAAAAAAGCAACCTTAATAGAGAGATAATAAAAGAAAGAGGTGGTAAGTTACTAGCTGCCATCAATCAGCTCAATAACCAGAACTAGATTAAGAGTAGGTCTACATAGTAGTAATACTAATAAACAGTAACCTTTTCAAAGAAGGATAAGGTTTGTTGGAGAGCATCATCATCAACAGGAATTGATAGGCGCATCATCATCCGGCGGGCAATTTCTCCAAGACAGCCTTCATCATCATTATTGTCAGAAAAGAACATTTCCTTCACATACTTAACCTATAAGATGCAGGAAATACATACAAAATAAGAAACGTAAAAGGCTTTAACAACAGCTACTAGTAGCAGCAACTAAGAATAAAACTGCGTCCCAGAGAGAGAAAAATAAAGAATGAAAATACTCCCTCCTTTCCCACCAAAAAAAAAAAAAACAGTCACATTTGCAAAATTTTCAATCTTTAAAGGATCTATATATTTGTTACATATTTACCCTTAAATTTATAATTGTTTAGTTTGGTAGTGATTTTGTCAAGTAACCAACTCATCTAAAAGCTTAGAAAGAGGTCCCAACAATGTATATCAAGCTAACACCTCCTTCACATGCAGGACCTTGCACAACATACAGTCATACACATCCATATAAGGGGCAACGTTGTCGGAAAGAATTGAACCCAAAGCTGTGATATCATGCTAAGTGACCAACTCATCTAAAAGCCTAAGTTGTTAAAAACTAAAAAGAGACCCCACCAATGTATTTCAAGCTAACACGCCCCCCACCCCCACCCCCACCCCCAAAACCCACGTGCATACGTGGAGAGACAAATTAATATCAATTAAAAGGGCAACGTTGAACAAAAGACCTTGCACAACATACACACCCGTGTACAGTTTATTCATGTGGCCTAACCATGCACAGTTCAATATATCTCATTCAGTATATGTTCAATACCTTGAAGGCCTCTCTACTTAGTACCAATTAATTTTAAGTTGGATGCTTAATATGTAATTGTGATGGTAGACAACATTGTATCATTTTAAACTCTATCGATACAAATGGGAGACATATTGGCAAATGGGACTCCTTTTGTTGATCAGAGTGAGTATTAGTAAAATTTCTTGTATTGTGATTAGGATATAAGAATGTACCTTGACAATGAGGTGGGGAAGCGTCTGCTGAGAAGAGAGATAGGAGCGGGAGAGATGCATAGCCGATGGAAGAGATAGACCAACAACGCTTTCCAAAAAGGGAACAATACCCTTGTCCCCTTTTTGCTGCCCCATCTCATACACCTTATCCTTGAAGGATTTTTGTTTCTCTTTGCTATTGCTGCTTTTGTTTATGCTAATTTCCAGTTCATCCAATTCCCGAACAGCATCCACCAACATTTTAACATAATTGGGCGAATTCAAAGCCATTTCATAAGCCTCTTCCTTTGAAACACTATCCCCACCATATTCCTGTATAATTTCTGAGACAGCTTCTAGTGCAGCTTCTTCTTCTTCAATGGTGGAATCCTTATAACAATCACCTTCGTCGGAACTGGAAACCCCAACAGCAGATGGCAGATTGTCAAGAAATTGATGATGAAAAAGGGGATTTGGTTGTGGAGTAATTCTTCTTTTGGAATTCATGAAGAGGGGTTTATTATAGTTATAATTAGAAGTGGTGGGAGCAAGTTGAAAGAGACGATTGGATGGTTGCGGCGATGTTGTTGCAGCAATTGGAACCACCAAGTTTGATGAACTAGTGCTACTATACATTTTCTTCTACTCCAATCGGACGAATCCTGGCTAAACTACAAAATTAGAGTATACTGTAGAGAGTAGAGGTTCACAGCTACCGAACCTAAAACCCTCTGCTAAAACCCTAAACCCTTTCCAAACAATAATAGGAGGAATAATCTCTTGATGATAGTGAAGAATTTGTATGCATAAGTCTTCTTCACACATTAATCCCCTTCGGTTGAACTCAAATGACATAACCAGCCGCGAGTTAAAAAAAAAAAAAAAAACCAACCTTGCAGGATGTTTAAATGTAAATTTATTTAATTTTTTTTGACAAAAATGAGAAAATTAAAATAGTGTTTGATTGATTATAAAATTATAAAAATATTTTAATTTTAAAATTAATATGATTTATTTAAAAAAAAAATTACAATTATCATACTAGATATTTTCATAACCATATTTTATAAATTTGATAAATTCATTCAAATTATGTTTACTTTTTTTACAATTATCATACTAGATAATTTTCAATTTTCATAATCATATTTTGTAAATTTGATAAATTCATTCAAATTATGAACCTTTTTTTTTTTTGGGTACAACCGTACAAAGGAGGGCACCCCAAAGCCCAAACTACGCACAAAATTATGTTCACTCAAAGCAGGGCACCCCAAGGCCCAAACTATGCTCAAAAGTAGGTTAACTTTTTACTTTTATGTGAACGGTTTAGTTTGATGGCTAGGACAACAGATTTGGGTTTGTGGCTTTGGTTGGGTTGGGTTGGGCTGGGCTCTATAAGTGTGCTATACTGCTATTGTTATATCTTCATTGTTTTGCTTTGTACGGGCCAGCAGCCTATATTAAATGCTCTTACTTTACTCTTTACCAAGAAGTTTCAATCTAGTAAAATATTAAAAATTGATTTTAAAATTTAAAAATTGATCCTATATTTTCATTCTAATAAAAATAATAACAAACAACATTAATACAAGACTATGGGTTGCATTTAATTCTATAAAAGAAGGGTATAAAGAAAATTAAAATTTAAAAATAAAACTTTAACTAGTTCCTACCTAAAATTCTCACTTTCAAAACAAATATAAAATAATTATACTTTTCGTGTATCTTTAAAATTATATCTTGAATACTCTAGATTTTAATTCATGGAACAAAGACCATTATGTAGTTGAAGAGTGCAAAATTAAAGAAAAAGCTAATATCACATGTAAAATACTCAAAATCTCAATTAGTCGACTATGTAATTTTTAGGTTTTTCAAACTTTTAATCCTTCTTGCTTACAGATTCGGAGATCGACCAGAGAAACAAGAGCTATTCATGAAAATTTAGTTAGTTAAAGTTGTTTGATTTGATCGAATCTCTCTCTTTTTCTTTTTTAGTTTCTTGCATTTTTTTTCCTTGTAAATGGAACCCAAAGAAAACTTTTTTCAACAATATGGGAATCATTTATAAAACATAACCAATAATTGGGCATTTGTGAGCCCAATAAGTCAAGTTATTGTCAAGGAAAATCATCAAAATATATGATTTCTTTTGATGGTTTTCCGGTGAATATGCTTTACAACTCATAACAAAGAAAATAACAATTTATGTTCCTTTTGGTTCAATATTTTGCATCTAAATAGCTCATGAATCTCGGCTACTTTTCTAATCAACTGAAAAAGGGGGTACAAAATTTTCTTCCCTTTGCCACTTCATATCGAATATTATGGAGAAAAAACATCAAAGGATCAATATTCGTGTCATGCTCATTAATTAAGGACTAAGACTTACTATTATTGCTATAAAAGAGATTATTATTAGAATCAAAAAAGCAAATTAGATAAACTGAAAAGAGAATAACTTGACTTTGAGGGCATTTGTGTTTAATTTTAAGTGCATGTCCACCTTCTTGTATGTTTCCAACTTTGGTTCTAATCCAAACCAACATGTCCTAATTATTTAGACCCAAGTTATGTTAGCCACTCATCATGTTTCTTCAAGGTTAAGATGCATGAAGTTAAAATTAAAATTAGAAAACTTATAATATTGTATACGTATGTGTATATGTTTGCGTGTTTTTATGTATACATAATAATAGTTTCATTGCTCGACCACTCAAAATCTATTCAATAAGTAACAATGGTGATCGACAAGCTCATTAATTAAATCATCTGCCAAATAATTTGGTGGATGGTGTGACAAACTATTTGGTTGACAAGCCATTTGTGATATTGTCCCTTCCAATATTATTTTAGCTAGTACATCATATGTTCCAAATCAAAGATGCATTCTTTAAATGATTATTTTTTATACTGTTGATAATGTTAGAGCAAATAATAAGTATATTTAAAAGTTTTAAATATTGATGAAATAAGTGTCAAGTGTCATTAAATATGTTGGGAAGAACGCGAGAGCCTGTGTGTCGCGTGCGTGTACACAAGGTATTAACATATATGTTTGAAACCCAATTTGACTCAAAAGTTTAAGCCATTTGGTCTTAGGCCCATTCATATGTATTAGTCATTTACTCTTTCATTATTTATCTGATGTGAGACTCCAACTCACTTATGATATTCTAACAATCTCCCCTTCACAAATGAGTTCATCACATCAAGAGCTCCCTCTCACTTGAACACCTCCTCTTCAATCACTGCACATTAATTCTTGATTAACTATTTCAGGTCCTTTTTCTCCATCGAGAGTCAACTTCCATCAAAAATTAAACATTTCTCTTCAATCACCATGGATCACCAATTCTCGGATAACTAATTTCAGAACCAATTCTCGGCTAAACCCATTGAGAGTTCAACATTCACCATTGAGAGTACCTTAAAGGAAAGAATTCACCACCCATCGTGTGTCTTTTGAAGAGGCCTTCTGGAATTTAATTTTTTTCCTAACCAACAACACGTATATTTTGAAGAGACTCACCAGCTCGAGATCAATTTTCCGAAGCCCTGATATCAGTTGTTGGAAAAAACACACACGTCGCGTAAGCGTACACAAGGTACTAACATACATGTTTGGAACTCAACTTGACCCAAAAGTTTAAGTCATTAGGTCTTAGGCTCATTCATGTATATTAGTCCTTTACTCTTTCATTATTTATCTGATGTAAGACTCCAACTCACTTGTGATATTCTAACAAAATATACATTTAATATGATAATACAAATATTGCTATAACATTATGAACATCCTTGAACTTTATTTTTCAGACATCCCTATACAATAGCTAGAATTGGGTATTGTACGGATTAAAAATAAGCATATGAAATTTTAAGATATTTTCCATGAGTAAAATTATTAGTTACACAAGATCATCTCTCACATGAGGATGAAATCCACTTATATTATTCATGTGATGAACAATTTGTAAAACTATCATTTTTACTAGTGAAAATATCAATTCTTTATCTATCTTTAATTTTTAAACTTATTAAAAAACGTATCCCTAAATTTGGGATGGAAGAGTATCATTTTATGTCCTTTTCTGGTTAAATAAAAATTAGGGTAAATAGCAATCTAAGCTCCAAATGCAACGTATTAAGGTACCTTCCTGGCATCTGCATTATTAGGTTAAAACAGTACTGATTGTAACTTTTCAAACTACGATAAATAACATGCAAGATACCTTGCTTTGCAATTTGCAACACCCATAGAGCTTTAAGGTGTCAGAACTCTCTGTTTGGAATATAATATATTCAAGGCTCTAAAAGCTCAAAAATCATGAGCAGAATTCCCTATGGGAATGCAGGAGCATTTCACATGAATAAATCTTTTTCAATGGAACTTCCTGCAAGAAAGTCTATCACAGTTGAATTTCCAACATCACCAAATCCTACTGGTTTCCCCGGAGAAGAGAAACTTCATCCCAGTCATTCACAACACCCTTTAGTTGAATTGACGGTGTCGGATCTCTTCACCTGCAATGGCTGCAAAGAGATAGGTTCAGGCAGGAGGTTTTCTTGCCAGCAATGTGATTTTCAGTTGCATGACTTTTGTGCCTTGGCTCCCCCTGCTCTCAAATCCCATCCCCTTCATGCACAGCACCAACTTGCTTTTTATTCTAAGCCTAAACCAGGTAAATTATTTCAAGATCTTTCATTGGTTTTCAATTTTATATTAATTATTCTCCTATCAAATGCTAAACATATCATGAAATGAAATTTTATATATATATATATATATATATATATATATATATATATATATATATATATATATATAACTATCACCAAAGCACATGGTGATGAGAGAGTGGTTGAAGACTCCTTCTTCTTACCAAAAAAGTTTGGGTTCAAGTCCTTCTCTCCACTATTTAGTGATAAGACAAATCTTAGCCCAATAATCTGACATACATAATACTTATGTTTGGCACATATGTGGTGACCGTAGAGTGTTTGACTGTCTTTTTTCAAGAGAGCTTGGTTTTGACTTTTGAGTCCCTCCCACCTCTGGGTTGTGACAGGCCTTAGCCCAGTGATCTTGTGTAAACTAACACTTGATCTTGTGTAAATTAACATTTCTGTTTGGCATATCTGTGATGGTGACTGAGTGGTCAAGGGCTCGTTGATATGATATAAACCAACACGTGTATCTGACACATGTGGTGACACAGGTCATGACCTGATGATTTCTTGTGTATGGTACACTTGTGTCCAGTGATCTAATATAACACTTGACATAAACTAGCCCTTGTGTTTATCACACATGTGGCGATGTCTGAATGGTTTAAGGATTCGTTCTCCTCCCTCCTTCCACTAGGGGTTATGCATTCCTTAGCCTTGTGACATGCCACAAAAACACCAATTTTATGTACGTACCCAAAAAGAAAAATTAACAATAATCAACTAGAATTCTTGTCATTTTGCGTTATTAATTACTACTATCAGCATGCTATATTTATAAAGATCATTTGTACTGATTAGATGATATCTCCAATGGTTCAAATAAAGGTGGAATTTTATGGCCAAGGTGTGATGTTTGTGAAAAGCCCACCAAGGGCTTCACATTCCGGTGTAGCGCCTGTCATTTCCAGATGCACCCTTGTTGCGCCATGCTTTCCAATGAAATGAACTTCTCAACTCATGATCACAAGTTAAAGCTCCTACCACTCCTATCAAATGACTACTCTGTTTTCACCTGTGCTGAATGTAAGAGGCAGAGATCAGGCCGAATGTATCGCTGCACTGTTTGTAATTACCATCTCCATGCAGTTTGTGCAAAGAACATGATTAATGGGCTTGAAGATAATGGAATCAAGAGACCGGGAAAGCCCAGCATGATGGGCCCAACAACCCGTCTGGCATCCCAAATTGTCATTCACTTTATTGGGGGCCTAATGGATAGTGTTGGGCAAGGTGTTGGACAAGCTTTGGTTCAAGATTTGACAAAAGGGGGGTCCAACAGTACCATAAAAAGGATAAATGATTAACAGGTTTAAGTATGCACAAGTAAATTAGTAATATTATGATCTTATGTGTTTGAATCAGAAAACTTTAGATTTTCATGCATATAATTGTGTGATTGTTTATAGGCTTATAGCCAAATTAAGATGGTTTTCGAGATTTGTATTTCTCATGTGTTAATAAATAGTAAGGGTGATGTTTAATCTTAATCTTGGATTTTATCAGTACAGATTTTGTGGTGGGAAACTGTTCTCATAAAATTAGTTAAATGCTTCAGAGGTTCGGACACCATGATTTCTAAAAAATAAATATAAATGTTCTATAAAAAACTATAATATACTATAAAAAATGAATACATTACAATAAGACGAATAAAAATGGTAATTCTGTCAAATTAATACTAAATAATCAGAAAGAGTGTCAATCGTAGCATAGTTAATGAACACCACAAATATTCTTAAAAAACAGTTATATTTCAAAAGTAACAATATATAAAATATGAACAATTCATAGGGCAATTTTGTAACTTATCCGCTACAATTTTGCTTGCAAGTTAATCCATCAAAATTCCAATATTGAAGTTTATGCAATTAAATAACATGAACTTGAAGAGCATAGTTATCATATCTAAAAATCCATATAATTAATAAGACGAGCCTTTTATTTATTTTCTTTTGGGTCATCAAGACTTTTTTTGTTTTCCCTTTTTGGTTCATTGTCATTAGACTTATAAAGACTTCAATCTTCACCCTTTCAAAAGCTATATTTCAACTATTACAATAAGAATAAAATGCAAAGACTGTAGTTATTATCGTCAGATTTCTCAGTTGAACTTGTTCATCTTTATTTCATTATATTGATGGAGATTTTATAGTTATTAGGGAAAAGGACAGGAAGAATTTATAGTTTAGAACTATATATATATATATATATATATATATATATATATATATATATATATATATATATATATATGATTTGCTGGATATAGCTAGCGGCGTTCATCGATCGTTTGCCTTAATTTCAGCTCCCTCTTGTGGGCTTTGTAGCAGCTAGCACTTCTTGAATCAAAACATAACCAACACATTAATTCTTTACCACAAATGGCTGAAAGAGATCGAGGAGTAACTCGATCGAAGATATTTAGAATAGATCAATCGCATGTTTAAGAATATATATATATATATATATATATATATATATATATGCATGCATCACCCAACTAATTTCTTGCCGAATTAACTAACTAGCCTTTTTACCCGTTGCATGCATTTCCTTATAAGATCAAAATATCACATAATCATTTGCCACTCGATATGCTCCAATTAAACACTACTCCCTCCGTGCCTTTTTAAATTTCGTTTTAAAAAAAGTGTTTTTGTCTCTTAATAATTATTGTTTGATAATTTCAATTAAGCATTAATTACTTAGTTTCCAATATTACCTTAAGTATTAAATATAACTTTAATTCTCTCACTGTGTCCAATAAATAACACTCTATTTTTCTAATACAAATTAAAGATAATATTGAAATTTAAAGTTATTTATAACTAAGAAACATAATATTAATTGTTCTTCTTAATATGTGTGCTCACTTCTAAAACGACAAATAATAAGGGATGGAGAGAGCAGTAAAACATTAATTAATGTATGTATGTACTACTTTAATTATGTATGTTCTTCCGATCCCCCAAAAAAAGATGTATAGATAGATAGTCCTCTTTCCCGTCCGTCCACCTACAATTAATGAGCCGTATCCCAAGTAAACTAATTCTCCCACTTGCTAATTAGCCAATGTCTGGTGCTCCTCCATCGTAAGAATAGGCCGACGACACACACACAGACATCGACACAAACATTGGTACAGATCGAATACTTTATGAGCAAGCAAGCCAGCCATAATATATTCCTAGACATTCTTTTGACTGCCCTGTTCAAAAGGTGAATCTCCAAAAGCATCTCTATACAGGGACTCCCTCGATAGTTCATCCAATCCCTAGCCTGCCCAGGCAGGCATAGTACTTCAAGTACGTAGAATGCCTAGGAGGGTTTTAACCAAACCACACAATTAAGCTAATATCTTTAACAATTTCGTGTGAAAGATATTAATACTTTTGGACTTTTCCTGCATCTTTAACATTTATATCTTGGATAGTCTAGATTTTATATAATTCATGGTATAAACACCATTTTCTATCACATGTAAAATACTGAAAATCTCAAATAGCCCTTGAAAATTTAGTTAGTTAAAGTTGTTTGATTTGATCGAATCTCTCTTTTTTCTTTTTTACTTTCTTTTGCATCTGTTTTCTTTGTAAATGGAACCCCAAAAGAAAGTATTTAACCACCATTAATATGGGAATCATTAATAAAACACCACCAATAATTGGCCATTTGTGAGCCTAATAAGTCAAGTTATTGACAAGGCAATCATCGAAATCTATGATTTTCTTGTGAATATGCTTTACGACTCATCAATAATCAATAACTATATATAGCAAAGCATTGATAGATCTTATTCAATAATTTTACTAAGTCATTTCAGTTGATCAATAGTCTATATCGAGTCAATCATTTAAGATCCTCTATTTTTTTTAATACAATGTATAAACTCTTCATATCCCATGAAATATATACAATAATTATGTATATACATGATATACATGCATCATGTATAACATAATTTGAAAACTAATAGATACAGAAAGACAACTCTTAAATTCAAATTATTCAATATATGAAAATAGATCATGTCTTTGGCATATTATCTACGTGTGTGCGTGTGTATATATATTGCACATGACTTTTATAAAAAAAATAACTCAAATTAAAAAGCTAATTATTACCACCAAAATTAAATAAAGCTATACATTAAAGTAATTAATAACAACTTTAAATTAACATTATAGAATTTATTGGTCAATATAAAAATGCCTACTATCCACTAAAATAAAGATTCAAAAGTCTGACATAATTCATTTGTTTATATTGATTTTCATATAAAGTATATTTTGAAAAGCATAAATTTTATAAAAACCACGTGTCTTGCACGTGTTACCAATCTAGTATATATAATAAGATATTAAGAGATCTTATCTAATAATTTTATAATTTTACCAAGTCATTTTGGTTAATCATGATCAGTTAATACTAAGTCAATACCGAATCAATCATTCAAAACTCTTTTTTTATACAATATATAAACTCTTTATATATATATATATATATATTGCACATGACTTTCATAAAAAGCAACTCAAATTAAGGAGCTAATTATTTACTACCAAAACTGAATAAAGCTTACATTGAATAATTAATAACAACTCTAAATTAACATTATAAAATTTATTTGTCAATACAAAAATACATTGATTTCCATATAAAATATAATTTGAAAAATATAAATTTTATAAAATCTCGTGACTTGCACGGTTGCCAATCTAGCAACAAAGAAAATAGCAATTTATGTTCCGTTTGGTTCACTATTTTGGATCTAAATAGCTCATGAATCTGGCCAACTTTTCAAATCAAATGAAAAAGGGGTAAAAAAGTTTCTTCCCTTTGCCACTTCATATCGAATATTAATAAGAAAATAAACATCCAAAGGATCAAGATTCGTGTCATACTCATTAAGAACTAAAACTTGCTTAGTGCTAGAAAAGAGATTATTATTAACATCAAAAAAGCAAATCAGAAAAACTAAAAACAGAATAATTTGACTTTAGAGCATTTGTGTTTAATTTTAAGTGCATGTCCACCTTGTATGTTTCCAACTTTGGTTCTTATCCCAGTTTGTACTCCTTCCGAAGAACCAACACGTCCTAAGTACTTAGACCCTAGCTAGTTATGTGTCAATTATTTGTTGGTCTAGTGGTTAGTGGGTCGAATTTCCTCGCTTAAATCTTGGGTTCGATTTTCCACTCACAACAGATAGTTGGTGGCAACTCTACGACCTACACATTACTCACGGAAGATTTCTGAGCTTTGACAACTCTATGTCCTACACGCTACACAATATGCCATGTCGGGAGTTTGGAATACCTTACCTACCTCCCTTCTTTTTTTTACCAAAAAAAGACTTTAGTTATGTTAGCCACTGATTATGTTTCTTCAAGATTAAGATGTACGAAATAAATCTATCAAATAAGTAACAATGGCGATCTAGAATCTCATTAAATCATCTGCCAAAAATTTGGTGGATGGCGTGACAAACTATTTGGCTGACGAGCCATTTACGCTATTGTCCGTGTTAATCTTATTTTAGCTAGCTAGTACATCATCAATTCCAAATTAGAAATACATTCTTAAAATAATTACTTTTAGAACATTAATAATGTCATAATAGTAATTATATCAGAGCAATAAGTATTTCTGAAAATTCGAAATATCGTTGAAACAAGTGTAAAAGTGTCGTTAAATATATTTTTGTTCTAGCAATACAAATATTGCTATGACATTATCGTCATTCTATTTTTAGGGAAAAAATTATTTTTTCTTAAACAACAACTAGAAATGGATATTGTACTGATTAAAAAATAAATATAGGAATTTGAAAATTCAATGAGTGAAAGTATTAGTTCCGCAAAATTCTCTCACATGAGGGTGAAGCCCACTCATTATTCATGTGAGGAGAAACTTGTGAAACTATCATTTTTAATTGTGAAAATATCAATTATATATATATATATGTGTGTGTGTGGATCATCCGTATCCAAAATTAGATAGAAACCCTTATTATCCAACTCATCTATGATCGTTTAAAAAAAAGATCGAATGACCTAAGATTTATTTCGTCTGCACAATAATTGTGCGGATAGGATATACCATCCACACAACTATTATGCGGATGTGATCCGCACAACCAATGTACGGATAGAGTCTACTATCCGCATAACAGTTATGCGGATGAAAATAATTCTAACTTTTGAATAACAGAAATAAATGGTGAGATCTACATTTGATGGATGAAACTTTTATCTAACTTTAGCTATGAATTACTCGTGTATGTATGTGTGTGTATATATATATATATATATATATTACTTTTAGAACGGAATGAAAAACGTATCCCTAATTTTAGAAACGGAGGAATATCATTTTATGTCTTTTTTCTTATTATTAAATGAAAAGTGGGTAACATGGCAAAATAAGCTCGTAATGCAACTTATAAACGTGCCTTAATTACTGGCATCTGCATAGTACTGATTGTAACTTTTCAAGCAACCATAAATAACAATATACCTCTGCAGCTCTGCTTGCAATTTGCAACACCCATAGAGCTTTATGGTGTCAGAGCTCTGTTTAGAATATATTATATCCAAGGCTCTAAAAAGCTCAAAAATCATGAGCAGAATTCCCTTTAGGAATACAGGAGCATTCCACATGAATAAATATTCTTCAATGGAACTTCCTGCAAGAAAGTCTCTTACAGTTGAATTTCCCACATCACCAAATCCTGCTAGTTCCCCCGGAGAAGAGAAACTTCATCCCAGTCACTCCCAACACCCTTTAGTTGAAGTGACGGTGTCAGATCTCTTTACCTGCAATGGCTGCAAAGAGCAGGGTTCGGGCAGGAGATTCTCTTGCCATCAATGTGATTTTCAGTTGCATAGTTTTTGTGCCTTGGCTCCCCCTGCTCTCAAATTCCATCCCCTTCATGGCCAGCACCAACTTGCTTTTTATCCTAAGCCTAAACAAGGTAAAATCTTTCAAGATCATTGGTTTTCAATTTTATATTAATTATTCTCCTACCAAATGCTAAAGATTTTTTTATAAAAAAATATCATCTACCACATAAATATTTGTACTTGATACACGTGATAATGTTAGAGTGGTTGATGGTTCATTTTCTTTTATGAGAGAGATATTAACTCAATGATCTAATAAATCAACACTTATGTCTGGAACAATTTTGGTGATGACAAAGTGGTTGAGATCTCTTTTTTTTTTTTCAAGAGAGCTTAGATTCAAGTTCTTCCTTTCACTATCTGGGAAGACTCTTTAGTCAGTTGATACGACATAAATCAACACTTGTGTTAGACACATATATATGATGATGGTACTTGAGTGTTTGACCACTTGTTCCCAAGATAGCTTGATTTTGAGTCCCTCCCGCCATTACTATAGGCTATGATAGGCCTTGACCCAATGATCTGGCATAAACTAGCACTTGTTTTCAAGAGAGCTTGGGTTCAAGTCCTTCCTTTCACTATTAACTTATTAGGTGAGACATGTCTTAATCCGATGATCATAAACCAAGACATGTGTCTAATTCAATTATGACAATGACAGAGTAGTTGAGGACTCGTTCTCCTTGTCAAAAGAGTTTGGATTCAACTAGTTCATTCCTCCTTGTCAAAAGAGTTTGGGTTCAAGTAGTTCATCCCTTCACTATGTGGTGAGATAGGTTTTGGGCTGTGACAGGCCTTAGCCCAATGATTGGACATAAACTAGCACTTGTTTTTGACATATATGTGGCGATGGCTGAGTATTCTAGGGTTCGTTATTTTTGTTAAGAGATTTTGGATTCAAGTCCCTCATTCCAGGGGAGGGGGGGGTAATGCGTAACTTGGCCTTGTGCAATGAAACATCAATTTTATGTACGCCAAAATGGAAAATTCATAATAATCAACTAGAATTCTTGCTATTTCCAAAAATGCATTTGTACTAACTAAATATCTGCACTTGTTAAAATAAAGGTGGAATTTTATGGCCTAGGTGTGATGTTTGTGAAAAACCCACCAAGGGCTTCGCATTCCGGTGCAGCGCCTGCCATTTCCAGATGCATCCTTGCTGCGCCATGCTTTCCAATGAAATGAACTTCTCAACTCACGAACACAAGTTGAAGCTCCTACCACCTTTACCAAATGACTACTCTGTTTTCACCTGTGCTGAATGCAAGAGGCAGAGGTCAGGTAGAATGTACCGATGCACTGTTTGTAATTACCATCTCCATGCAGTTTGTGCAAAGAACATGATTAATGGGCTTGAAGGAAATGGACTCAGGAGATCGGGAAAGCCCAGCATGATTGGGCCAACGGCCCGTCTGGCCTCCCAAATTGTCATTCATTTCCTTGGGGGCCTAATGGATACTGTTGGGCAAGGTGTTGGACAAGTTCTGGTTCAAGACTTCGCAAAAGGGGGATGCAACAGTCCAAGGAGGAGGATAAATGGTTAAGTTGTTAAGCTTGCACTAGCTAATTAGGAATATTGTGATATTATGTGTTTATTATAACAACTTTCTACTGTTTATAGACTTAAATAGCTGAATTATGTAATTGTTTATAGGCTTGTATAGCTGAATTAAGATGGTTTCAGATATGTATTTTTCATGTGTTAATAAGTAATAGAGATGATGTTTAATATTGTATTTGTAAAACTAACCGTTATCCAACTTTACTTAATTATTTTTGTGTAGTAATCCACTCAACTTTTATTTTGTGTAATTATCCCATTAAACTAATTAAAATTTTATAATTGGGTCATTCCGTCAAATTAATTGGATCGACGTTAAATTATTACTTAAAACTATTGTTAAATACATATTTACTCTGACAAAGTGAATATTACTCCCAACACCTTTTAGTTAAAGTGACGGTGCCGGATCTCTTTACAACCTTGCCAGCAATGTGATTTTCAGTTGCATGATTTTTGTGCCTTGGCTCCCCATGCTCTCAAATCTCATCCCCTTCATGTCCATCACCAACTTGCTTTTTATTCCAATCCTAAACCAGGTAAAATCTTTCAAATTCATTGGTTTAAAATTTTATATATATTAATTATTCTCATGCCAATTTTTTTTTATTCTCATACCAAATGCTAAACAACTTAAGGTTTTTTATATATTAAAAAAAGTATCAAAAATACTACCAAAACATTTGTATTTGACATGATGCATGATAGAGTGGTTGAGGACTTGTTCTACTTGACAAAAAAGCTTAAATTCAAGTCCTTTTCATTATCAAGTGAAACGGACCTAACCCGATAATCTAACATGAAACAACACTTGTGTCCGGCACATATGTGGTAATGGTGGAGTGTTTGACCGCTTGTACCCAAAATAGATTGATTTTGAGTCCCTATCGCCACTAATGTGGGTTGTAATGGGTCTTAGCCCAGTGATTTGGCATAAACAACCACTTGTTCCAAATTGAGAGCTCGGGTTCAAATCTTTCCTTCCATTATTAGTATATTAGGTGAGACGGGTATTAACCCGATGATCTAACATAAACAAATATGTGTCTGGAACAATTATAGTGTTGACAGAGTGGTTGAGAGCTCGTTCTCGTTGCCAACAGAATTTGAATTCAAGTAGTTCATCCCTCCACTATATGGTGAGATAGGTCTTGGGCTATGATAGGCATTAGCCCAGTGATTTGTCATAAATTAGTACTTGTGTTTGACTATAAGGTGATGGCTGAATCGTCGAAGATTCGATCCTTGTTAAGAGAGTTTGAGTTCGAGTCCCTCTCTAATAATGTATATCTTAACTAGACTTGACAATTTAAATTTAGAATTATCTAACTAATTAAAATTATTTGAATCTTATTGAGTTAGTTAATTAATTTTTACGTTATGAGTTGATTTAATTTTAAACCTATATTATAAATTAAGAATATGGGCCGAAAACAAATCCCAATTTGTTTAGTTTTCAACTTTGGTAACCAGTCTTACCGCTCCAACACAAAAATAAGAATAACTTAGGAAGCTTAGATACTTCCTCGGTTAAAAAAAATCTTACTGCTCCGACACAAAAATAAGAATAACTTAGGATCCATACATTAATGTTACTGCTCACTTCCCAAAATATGTATTGCTTTTATTTTAATTATTTAAGGAAGTATTCCCTCCATTGCAAAACTTAATAAATAAATAAATTAAGTTTAAATTTAAATAATTAATGGAAAAACTGTAATAAAAGTATCAATAATTTTTTTCATTTTAATTAATATAAAAATTATGAATGTAAATTATTTTGAAAGTGCTTCTAATAAAAAAATAATAATTTCTTAATATTTAATTTAGTCACATCAATGTTAAATTTTTTAGTCTCAAACTTGGCTCTAAAAAGTAAAATGAGATTCTTTTTGTATAACAAGAGAGTAATATTGTTACAAGTTTTTTTTTTCAGAATTCTATCATATATGAACATGAAAATTCTTTTGTTCCACAAAAAAGTATATTATAAATACATTATCTCAAAATGTGATCGTATCTCCAAATTCTATCTTACAATATCACATGTTTACCATACCGTTATTAATTGTAATTAACGTGTGATCGTATGTATAATTGCTAGAGTAATTTTGATAAATTTTAAAATTGACAACAATTTATATAACTCTGAAGACAATAAATTCATTGCTAGTATTTTATTTGTAAAAAACACTTCACATTATTCATGACCGTTTTTGCTAAAATTAAATCAATTCATATCATTTTAAATTTGAAAATATCATAAATTTACTTCAAATATCATGTGTAAAAGAGATAATATTTTATTATTTGATGATGTTTGGTAATATTACATTTTCACGTACTGATACTTGTATAAAATTTCATGTTTTTTAATTAGGTCTTTAATCTTAATAACCCATTTCAATTTTTTAGAGAAAGAGCATAAAAAATGGTTAACTATTTCAGCATATCTGCGACACTCTCTTTTTGTCTATTTCAGTAGAAGATCCAAAAAATGGTTAGTTAGGTTCAACGCATAAACCTATATTTTAAATGGGCTATATGGTTTTGATTTTTAATTAACCTATAACCGTGTTTGTACGACCCAAAACCAACCATAACTATTTTTTGTCAAATCTAACCTTAGCCTTGTAACCTTCCATGAACCAACAATTTCATGTATGCCAAAAAGGAAAATTAACAACAAGCAACTAAAATTTTTACTACAAGCAGCATGCACATATTCATAATACAAAGATGCATTTGTACGAATTAATTAGTCTTATTATAAAGGTGGAATTTTATGGCCGGCCAAGGTGTGATGTTTGTCCGGTGCAGCGGCTGCCATTTTCAGATGGAATGAACTTGTCAATTCATGAACACAAGTTGAAGCTCCTACCACCTTTGGCTTTACCAAATGACTACTATGTTTTCACCTGTGCTAAATGCAAGAGGCAGAGATCAGGTAGAATGTACCATCTCCATGCAGTTTGTGCAAAGAACACATATGATCAATAATGGGCTTGAAGAAAATGGAATCAAGAGATAGGGCAAGCCCAGCATGATAGGCCCAACGGCCCGTACGTCATTATCATCACTTCCTTGGGGGCCTAAAGGATGGTGTTGTGCAAAGTGTTGGACAAGTTCTGGTTCAAGATTTAGCAAAAGGGGGATGCAACAGTACAAGGAGTAGGATAAATGGTTAAGTATGCACTGGTATATAATATTAGTAATACTATGATCTTATGTGTTTTGTAACTACTCTCTAGTCTTTGAATCAGAAAAGTACAGGTTTTTATATAATTATGTAATTGTTTATTGGCTTATATATATATATATATATATATATATATAAGCCAATAAAAATAAGATGGTTTCAGATATGTATTTCTTATGTGTTAATAAGTAATAAAGGTGATGTTTAATAATGTAGTAATAAGGGTGATATTTAATCTTGGATTTGCCTAATGTACAGATTTTGTGGGAGAAAGTGTACCTGTGATATTAGTTGAATATTTTATTAAGAGATCCAAACATACATGATTTCTAAAAAATAAAAATAAATGTTCCACAAATATTAAAATATATTAAAACTATAGTATGTTACAAAAGAGGAAAAGATTACAATAAAAAGAATTAATATGATAATTCTTTCGATAATCAAGAAGAGGGCCAATCGTAGTATAGTTAATGAATACCGCAAATATTCTCAAAGAACAGTCATATTTTAAAAGTAACAATAAAATATGCAAATCTGAACGATTCATAATTAATGAGAACAATTTTGTAATGTAGCCGCTACAATTTTGCTTGCAAGTAAATCCATCAAAATTCCAATATTTAAGTTTATGGTAGAATCTTCAATAACATGATCTTGAGGAGCACAATTGTCATATCTAAAAGTCCATATAATAAGACTTGAGCCTTTTATTATTTTCTTTTGGGTCTTCAAGACCTATTTTTCGTTTCTTTACTTCAATTTTGACACTTTCAAAAGCTATACTTCAACTATTACAATAAGAATAAATTGCAAAGACTGTCATCATCACCAGATTTCTCGGTTAAATTGTTCATGTTTATTTCGTTGACACAGAATTTTAGCCAAAATGAATAAATTTCAAGAATGCAAATACCTGGCAAAGCCACAATAAATCAAATTGAAAGATCACAAAATCTTTATTGTAATTGTACTCGAAAAAATATTGGACATTCTACTATATAAATATAAATATATATATATATATATATATATATGTAATTCCAGATAATCCTACAGACTCTTTACAGTAATGAAAATCAAATAGAGTCGGTATGACTTTAGACAATAGTTATACATAAACAAGTCTAAGGAGAATTATAACCACCACAAAATTAACAGAAAGAACAGCCTTCTGTAGAACAGTAAAATCTCTTACACTTGCCGCTACAAGCTTAAAACTCGATGCTTTGCTTGATATAGCAGCGTTCATCGTTTGCCTTTCAGCTCCCTCTTGTGGGCTTTGTAGCAGCACTTCTTGAATCAAAACATAACCAACACATACTTTGCCACAAATGGCAGAAAGAAGCCTCAAAGATATTTAGAATCACAGGTTTAAAAACTTAATATGCAGCACCCAACATTCTTGCCAAACCAGCCTTTTTGCCCATTGCATTCCCTTGTAAGATCAAAATATCTCATAATCATTTGCCACTCTTCTCCAAACACTATTTTTTACCTTTTGAGCCGGCACAAGTTAGTTACCTTAAACTCCTATGCAACATTAATGTTCTACTTTAGTTATGTTCTACTAGATACTCTTTCCCGTCCACCTACAATGAGCCATATCCCAAATTCTCCCACTTGAAGGGAGCAACTAAGCCAATGTCTGGTGCTCCTCGCAAGAATAGGCAGACACAAACGCAGACGGCAGCAATGGCAAGCATTGAATGGATGTAGGGCCGGTGAAGCAAGCCTTGAGAAGCTGAAATCCTCTTGTTGTACCTGGTAGCCACTACAGCGCACTTCGAACAAGATTTTTGCCCTTGTCCAAGTTGAAAGCCAGTCCTCTGGCTCGGACCCACATTCAGTGATTGCTCTTGTATCTCGTTTCCTATTGAAACAGAGACTTGACCGTTTTTCCTGTCAGCAATTTTCCGAGCTACTAGCTTGTTATAAGACTGATTATTTCTCATCGAAGCATAGGCATATGGAGAAAGCCCATTTGCATCAAGGAGGGAATCCCAGCAGTGCAACCCAATCTACATTAGCAGAAAGATGGGTGGGAGTTAAGAAAAGATGTATTAAGAATCAAAAGAAATGAGAACCGATGCATTCTATTAAAATTTTAAGGTGCAAAGCATCATTTTTCATCATCTATAAAAAGCAAACAAATAAGATAAAACTGAATTACTGGTTAAGTGCTCTGTCTTTGAAGCAAGGGATTATTACTAAAGGGTCAACCTAAACCTTGAAAGAGATGAGAAAATACCGAAAGAATTAACTTTATACCTCCTGTGGATCACTTGTCAAGGTGTCAACCATAGCCTCTGAATCCGATGCGCATGCAGCCAAATGTAGAGGTGTAATACCACCTGGTCCAACAAGATTTGGGGGGAAGATGTATGTCTTACCGGTATCAGTTGGTACTGAATAATTTATGAGCAAGTCAACCATATTCCTAGACCTTCTTTTAACTGCCCTATTCAATAGGTGAATCTCCAGAAGCATCTCTAGGGACTCCTTCGATAGTTCATCCCTACCCAGGCATATTTCAAGTAGAATGTCTAGAAGGGTTTTAACCAAAGCACAAAAGTCCCTTTCAACTGAGAAAATGAAAAGAAATTTGAACCGGTGAAGCTTATACTCGGGGGCCTCGAGCATGGAAGAGATCCCCTTTCTTTGGAGTAGCCATCCGAGCTCATTCAAGAAGTGCAAAACTTCCTCCCTTGACCTGGGCCGTCCAGATTCAATGGCATGGTCCTCTGTAATAGCATCTCGCAGTTCTGCAGCTTCATCAAATTCAGACTCTAGCAGTCTCAATTCTTGACAGATGGTAGCATTGGCTATAATTACAGGAAAGCTAGCGCCTCTAAAACCATTATCAACCTGTAGATATAACTATTAGATGTAACATTCTCCAAATTCAATATCATATTCCAAAATTTTGCATACTAACGTAATATACCAAATTGTATTCATAGTAATACCTCAATGAAACAACGGCCAAATACACTAGGAGCTGCACCATTAATCCTAAAGCTGCTTAAAGTTATCTCATCATATATGCTGCCCTGACTGGCTGAACCAGGAATTTCCTTCAACGTGTACTCAACCGTGTGTGTGCAGTAAACCCTGCAATATAATAAAAATAAATTCCAACGCACAGAATCAAAGATAACGGAGCAGCTAAATTTCACCAACAATAGTAGTTATAATAAGAACTATCAACATACTTGGTTCCATGAGTACTCAAATTTCTCCCCCTCAGTAAAATAGAGGTCTCTTGCCCACACACAACTGCTAAAGGGGAGACAGAAATTAATTCGGGGGAACTCCATGCTCTTAAGGCTTTGTGGAGGTGAACCTTTCCTGAAAATAGATAAGCATACATTGAAGGCCAAGGTTAAAAAATCTTAATCATAAGCCCTCAATTCCTCAAGAAACTACACAGCATAAACCACTCTAAAGCCAGTGACGGATAGAATCATAATTATAACAGCACTCACCATCTAGATATGATGCTAACTGTCTGCCAGTATGAACTAAAAACCTTCCGTTTCTCCAGAACTGATTATCGGAGTCTTGAACCAAAGAAGAGACATTTTGAAGAAGATTGGTCTCAAGCTGCAAAAACCACAAAGCCTATAAGTATCAGCAGACCAGAGACACAAGAAAAAGCTAGCTTATATTATGGCTGTTTACTTGCCTGCTCCCAAGCAGAAGATGACATCGATATGTAGATAGACAGAACTACACAGCCAGGCCTTATGTAGCTCTCCATTTCTGATGGACTTTGAGAAAGCCAACTATAGATCTGACAAAGAGAGGCAATATATTATTATAGCTTTCAGATTTACAAGGACAAGAACATTTAGAGGCCAAAATAAATCGTGAGTCCTCACCTGTGTTCTCAATGTTCCTGGTAACTGACTAGGATCCTTCTCAAATAATTTGAAAAGTATCCGACCAGAACGATCCTGAGAGGTACCATATATTTCATTCAATCCCACAGCAGACAGGTATATTAAAAGATATGATAAGAATTAAATCATATAGTAAAAAGAACAATGCAACCAGATTTCTTAAACAGGAGAAAGCTCCAGTATTGAACTACCTGAGCATCAGAATTCAAGCTAGAAGGTGAATGATCGGAGCCAGAAGAAGACGTGTATCCTGCCTGGTATGGAAAACTTTGAACTGAACCCTTGTCAAAACCTATATTTGACCCTCCAAAAAGATCAAGAGACGTAACGCAACCCTGAGTTCTACTAGATTTAACATTGCCAGTAACCTCTCCGCTCGTTGACACACTCTCGGGCTTCACTACTTCTCTTGAGGTCTGTGTAGGAAACAGCTTTTGCACAAGAGGTGGAGAAGAAGAAGGTGACCTCTCTTCAATAGGATTACTGCTATCAGATGAGAAGTATTTCCTACTAGATGCCAGTTTTGGTAGGCTATCATTTTCCGGCGAGGAACTGAATAGCTGTAATGGTAAATTTGCGCAAGTTTCTTGGATTTGGCAATCTGAATCTTCCATAGGAGACTGGTAACTTGTACTACTTCTCTCTCCAGCTGAAGGAAATTCAATATGTGGTCGGCCTTGCATGTTGAGACATGTAGCTTGGTTAATGCAGGCAGAATTAGTTTTCTCAGTGTCACTTCCATGGCTACTTCTTTGAGATGTAATTGCAAGGCCATCAGGGGAAGGTCCTGCCGGAGTCCCCGAAAGAACAGCGAGCAAGTCCAATGTTGATGAAGGAGAATTATTACCGTTTAATTTCTTTTGATTTTGTGCTTGGTCACAAACATTTTTATTGGAGCCTCCTGCAAGAGGTAATTTCATAGCAATGTCCGCCGGTGAAGGTAATGAATTGATCTTCTGAAGAATCTGAATGAGTTGATCCTTATTAGGTATTGATGAGCAATTAGTGCTACCGTCTTCAGTGTTCCCTGATATCCCGGATAAATATATTTTAATCGTGTCATAGGTTTTTGTATGTATATGTGGGAGCGAGTGCACTAGCGTGTGTGCTGGCAAAAGTAGAGAGAAAAACACATGAATGTAAATAACTAAATGGTTTACCTTGTGCACGAGATAAAATTGTTAGTAGATTGACAATATCCATATCTCCACTGCCAATGTTATCACGATTTCCCGGGGGTAACAAGCGGGAAGTTACATCATCTGGCTGAGTTTTCCTCCTTCGCCTATTGTGCCCAGCAAGCCTACGCCTACAGCTTCGCTTCCCCTCATCAAACTCTGAAAGAGGGTGAAACCTGGGTGGCGGATATGGAACACAAAATGCTGGTCAGAAACATAACAATGATAGAAGTGATCATAATAGTTTGAACCAACAAATAGTGACAAAAAGTTCCATTGTAACAACAATCCAACGCATACAGCAAATAGACCTTAATCATATTCCAATAACAAAAATTACACATCGCGACAATAAGGAACCAAATCAAGTAAATGAAACGACAAACCTGCTGCACTGCTGACAAAACCTCTGCATCTGCTTCCCCACCAAGGCCTGAGTTGCTTTACTGTGGACTTCGCACACCTTGTGCCTGCGGTGATAGTCTTTGGCAGCTGATAGATCTTCCTTGCAATTATCAACTTGACACATGGGATAGTTGCCTCCACCAGGAGATCCAGATCTGACTTTCTTGTTCGGCCTTGACAACGGCTCCTCAACAGAATTCACAACACCTCCACCAAGCTTCAGAAGGAGTCTTTCATCATCTTCCCCCACAGGACTCTTCCTTAAGACCCCTGAATTGGCTGCTGCTCCACTTTCATCACCTCTACTCCTTTCAGTCTCAGATTGAACACATGTGGCCATCCCGACACGGAGTACATCCGATTCCAATGGCTTTGCCAAAAACCTCGCACTGTCCCAGTCCCATCCCTTTGGGTTCCAGTGGTCCCTGGACTCCTGAAACCCTGAGGCAAGCCGCTGAGGCTGCGGCTGAGCCTGAGGCTGCTGGAGGTGAAAATTGGTAGGTTGGAAAGGCAAACTGCGCTTCTTAGCCATGGGATGTGACTCAAGGAACCGACCCGCGAGTGATTGGTGGATAAAAATTGGAGGGGCTACTTGAGTATCTACCTCTTCCATCTTCTTCCCCAAAAAATTCTGACCTCACAAATCCTATCATCATAAATTTGAGTAAAAATTAAAACTACATAAAAAACTACACAAACGAAGAATTCCTTTTCAATTCAAGCTTCCCCCAAGTTCAAATCTTGTACTAATTAATTGATTCTACAGACAAGATGGAAAAAATAAGGAAAACGATAATTATAAAGAAACCCCATCAAACAAGGACGGAAACTAAACCATATAGTTACAAAATTCAGAAGAAAATTGACAAAATAAAGACTATTTTAGTATCAAAATCAAAGATAAAATCTTTAACAAACAGTTGGAAACAAAATCAAGAACTCCCGAATAACCGCGTGTAAAATTACTCATCTTAAATAAATCACTCACCTTTTACATCGAATCCATCCTCAGAACTGCAACTCTTCTTCTTCAACTACTTTGTTCTTGTACTTTGCAGGAACTATCCGTATCCGATCCTTAAACAAATCAAATACCCAGAAAGAAACTAAGCCGGAAATGGAAAATTAGCCGGCGGATCTACAAACCCTTTGATTTACAGATAGAAATGGGATCTGAGAAGAAGATTAAATGTCTCTAAGAAACACCCATCTTTTACTTTCCTCTGTCTTTTCACCCTTCTCTCACAACAAACTATAAACTTTCCTTTTTCTTTTCTTTTTTTGCTCCTTCATTCAATCGTACAACCAGTTTGGCAAAAACAGTAAATTAGACCAAGATTTAGGGGTTAAAAGTTTCAGTCTGCGGACCAGAAGGACTCCATTTTTATACAGTTTTGGGGTCTCAATTAGGAGTTACAGTGTGTATTGTAGAGTAATTAGTCAATAACAAGCTATTGCTCTTTATTTAGAGTGATTTTCGCATTAAAGAAGACCTTGTCAAGGATTTCCACCTTTTTATTGCATTTCCGTACTCTTGTGTGAAATGACGCAATTAGTTAATGACTATTCATTCAATTTTACTTGATTTCTTGAAAGTCGATGGAAATTTTGGTAATTAATTTTGATATGATAATAAATGTATTAGAGAATTGATATTTCACACCTAAATTTGATAGTTTCAATCTCAATTCCCATTAATATTTTCACATAAATTGATATTTCACACCTAAATTTGATAGTTTCAGTCTCATTTTTCCATTAATATTTTCACATAAATTAATATTACGAATTGATATTTTATTAGTAAATTTGATAATTTCAGTCTCGTTTGACATTAATATTTTTACCTAATCATAAGAATAATAGATGAAACTCATATTTATGAGTGAAGCCTTGTGAAAAATGACAAAATTTTCTTATGTAAGTAATAATTCATCCAATATTTTTAAACGTAAAAGTGATATTTTGACAATATACTCTTTACATGAATAGTAGATAAGTCTGATACTCATATAAGAGAATTTATAAAAATATTAGTATTTTACTTGTAGAATAACAATTCCTTAGTAAACAAAAATAACTATACTTAGTTTCTGTCTCGGAAGTTGCGGTGAAATAAACACTTTTAGATACAAATTTTTTGATAAAGGTGCTTTTATAAAATAAAAAAAAGTATTTGTTTACATAATTATTGAAGTGCTTAGAAGATATTAATGATATTTTAAGATAATTGTGTGATATAAGATTTTTTTTAACAATTTAAAGATAATTTTGTATTTTGTATCTTTTGTTAAAAAGTGTTGGAGTTAAAAATACAAAATTTTTACTTCAACTAAAAGTGTTATTTAATCAAAATTTCTACTTTTTAAAAATAATTTTAAAAGATTATCAAACACTGAAACACTTCTATATTAATTTAGAAATGTTTTTAGTCCATTCAAAAAATCTCCAAACGGGCTCTTATTATTACTTTAAGTTTTTTCATTCTCAGGGTCGAGTCAAATTTTTTTAAAATGGTTAAGAGTGTTAAAATTTACAAATAAAAATATTGGAGGAACAATGTTCTCCTGCCCCATCTCCTACCCGAATCAAATAAGTCGGCAAGTCGCTTCACAGTTTGATCGGTATATATTACTATTTTTATTTTAAAATTAGAGATATATTTTAATTTTTTAAAATTAATTTATAAAATCTTAAAATTCAAAATTAATATAATTTCATTCAAGTTTTAAAAATAAAAAAGGTGATAATTAGTCGTAATTCATAGTTAATTTACAATTATTGTATTTATTTGTATCAAAATTAAATAACTTTATATTAATTTTGAATTTTAAGATTTTGCGAATTAACTCTAAAAAGTCAAAATGTATCTCTAATTTTAGAGGGGAAGGAGTAATTAGTAAGCCTAAGTGAACTAATGATAGATTAAAATATTTATAATGGTATTGAATTAAATTAAATAGCTTCATATTTATTTTAAATCAATTTTGAAAAATCAAAACAATTTTTTAATATTTCAAAACAAAAAGTGTATTTAATTTTGAGCTTTGAGTCAGATATTATACTTTTAGGTAACTAAAGTTGTACATGTTACATCGTAGTATCATAGTATGTCACAATAAATTTTGTTTTGATCATAAAATAATTTAAAATTGCAAATTGATTCCGGTATATCCAAAATATTTTAGTGGACTAAATATAATTATAATGAAAGCAATGGTCTACTACATAATTGTTTTTAATCTTCTTTTCTTGTTTATGACTTACATAAAATATAAGGCACCTAAAATTATAATTACTTAAAACACATGTTGTGCATTAAAAATAAAATTAAATAAAATTAAACTATTAAAGACGTTCTTATATTTCTTTTCCTTTTATGGATTAAAAAAAAAGAGAAGAACGAGGACGCACATAATTACATTGTGATAAAAATATAATCAACATAACCCGAAATAGGGAAATCCCTATTGTTTTGTGGTATGGCTTTTCTTGTTGGTTTTACCAAGAAAATAAAAATGTTAGTGGAAATGGGAAATAAATGCTGACTCAGAAAATATATAATGGAAGAGATTATGCTTAATGCAGTGTTGGATGGTTGTTTTTCTATAGAGGAAGAATTGTAAAGATTATGTTTATTTCCTGTAATAGTAATGCAACATAGTGATGTATAAGTCAATTTAAGTACTTTGTAATTGACTCTTCTCTAAATCTTTTGGATTTTGGATTTTCAGCTTATGATATAATTAATTTTGCCTTTGTAAATATTTACTCTCCTTTAAAATTAGAGATACATTTTGATTTTTGATGTTAAACGACAACATTAATCTTTAAAATTGGTATGACTCATAAAAATTTATAATGAAATAAATTTTGTGAATAATAGCTTTTGTTATATAATATATAAGTGTGATAATTGTATCAACTAAAATTAAAAAAATCACATCAATTTAAAGTTTAATATGTCATCGTTTGATCTCAAAAGTCAAATTGTATTTCTAATTTTGAAAAAAATGAAGTGTATGTATGTATACGTGTGTGCGCGCGCGCGCGTGTGCGATATGTCAAAAACAGGTTATTTTTTGTTATGTGAAAACACATTAATAAATTATTTATATATTTTTATTAGTTTATAAATTATATCATTAAATCTACTTGTAATCAAAATTAAATATATTTTGGTGGTAGTATGGAAAAGAAATTATGGAAAAACCGCGTAAACATGAAATGGTTTTGACTAACATGCAATTCACACTAAACACCGAAAAGTTTTGACATGCAATTCACGTAATCCAAATTATCATCACCTAATATGAATACATTCCCCTCCTGGCCTCCTTCATTAATCCATTCTCAAAATACTTATATTAACAAATATAAAATTTCCTTAAATAACATTAATCGATAATATAATAATAAAAATATCATATTAATGACAAAATAATTTATACAAATAACTGTGTGAGTGACTCTGTCATTAAAAATAATATGTATAGCTAAATTTATATCGTGAAAATCGGTGCAATGGGTAGAATTTATAATCCCAGTTCCTCATATATATATATATATATATATATATATATATATATTATATTTAGTGATTCAATAATATTTGTCAAAAATAATTAGTATAACAATAATATTATGCTTATATTTATAGGTAATTGATTCATAGACAATGTTGTAAGGATAAAGTTATCTTTATAACAGATCTCAACCATCTATCAGCGGATCGGACAGTAAGGAACGGTAAGGAGGATCTTCAATCCGCAATTTAATATGGGGGATTCCGCAGTCTAATACTTTGGATGATGTTCAAAATGCCTCTCGTCAATTCACAGTTTAATACTTTTAGATCTCATCTCATTTTGTGACAGTAGCGATCTAGAATTAGAAGAGTTCGATTTAAAACTATTAAAATTTTCATTTATTCTTAAATATTATTGTTTTTACTGATTCATGTGATTTGAGCTGATAAGAAACACGCATGGCTAAACAATTATAAGAATATACATCGCAGTATGTTGTCTCCCATATTTCATACTATGAGAAAACACTTCACCCCATTGCTAGATTCCATTTGTTTAGCAATTCATATTTCTCATCAGCCTAGATAACATGAATTTACAATCAGAATATACAAAAATGACATAATGGAAGATTTATAACTCTACATTAATTTTTTTTGTTTGAGCCCTAGTCCGCATAATTAAACTGCGAACTGTAAAATAGATGGTGTATATGCAAAATAATTATTTTTATAAACTAAATAGTGTATATTAAAGTGTCTTATATACATGGTTATTTATAATTTATAATATATTTCGGATAACAAAAATAAATTTATTAAAGTGAGAAAACTAACGGTTTGAAAGAGTTGTAAAAGTGCATACAATCGTATGAGTAAAGACATTTCAGTTACTAAGACTTTTACCATCTTCAAAACTATTAATTGTTATTTGAAAATAAAATATTAAAGTACACACATTTACAAAAAAAATAAAATAAGTACTACAATAGTAGAGTAACTCTACGATAATAGAGTAGCTCTGCGTTAGTAGAGGTTGAAGTCACTCTAAACTCTACGATCTCAGTAATGACTATACGATCGTTAAGTTATTACTTTATGATTGTAAGTCATGACTTTATGTTCTAAGTCATTATTCTATAATCGTTAAGTCATTACTCTACGATCGTTTAGTCATAACTCTACGATCGTTAAGTCATGACTCTACGATCTAAGTTAAGTTATTCTGCGATAGTATAGTGACTTCAGCATTTACTTTAGGAACTAATATTGTACTAAATGATCTTAGAGTTCTCTTTTGAGCACTTCTTTACTCTGCGATAGTAGCGTGACTTTAGCCTTTACTCAACGAATTTTCAGCTTCAGCTATTATAAGGCTATACTGTACGATTTTGAAACCAAGCTAAGAGGGTGTTTGATAAACTGAATGAAATAGTTCTGAATGTTTAAGTAATCTGAATGAGCTGAATGAAGTAAAATTCTGAATACTTAATGAAAAAAGTTGTTTGATAATTGACATGTCTGAACCATATGAATAACAGATTTTTATTATTTTAGCCCTCTGAAAAAATTCAAAATTATTGTAAATTTATTTAATATTACTTAATATAATAGTTAATATTGTAAAAAAACAAAATTAAATATAAAATACTTCATTCAGCAGTCATTCAGCCAAAAAAATTAGTCATTCAGTCCAAAAATCTGACTGATTCAGCTATTCAGACGATTTTTATTCAAAATAAATGCATTGAATGACTGATCGATTCAGTCATTCAACTTTGTTCAGCTCTAAACAAACACCCCCTAAGTTCAATATTTTTCAATATGATCTTTAAACATTCAAGTATTTTTGAGTTGGACAAAAAGAATGCAAACATTTTCTCTATCTCTATTCAAATAAATCACTATTCAACCCCCCTTCAATATTAATTACTGTAACCAGATATATTCTTATGTCCGTCTGCACTTAGTTCTGCGGACGAGTACAATTTTATTTTTACAGATCGCAATTTAATTTCGTTGACTATGCCAAAAACAAATTATGTAAAACTATAAATCTTCTATTACGTCGTTTTTGCATATTCTTGCTACAGATTCACCATATTGCTATATTCTATTTGTTTAGCCATACATGTTTCTCATCAGCCGAGATCACATGAATTAGTAAAAACAATAATATGTGAAGAGAAATGAAAAGTTTAATAGTTTTAAATCGAACTCTTCTAGTTTCAAATCGTTATTGTCACAAAATGAGATGAGATCCAAAAGTATTAAACTGTGGATTAACGAGAGATATTTTGAATATCATTCAATTTGTAGTATTAAACTGCAGAATTCCCCAAATTAAACTGCAAATTAAAGATTTTCCTTATCGTTCCTTTTGGTTCGATCCGCGGATAAATGATTGAGATTTATTATAAAAATAATTCTATCCTTATAACGTTGGTAATAGATCAATCACCTATTTATATCTCTAAATATGTAAAAATTAAGTAAAAAAGTGTAATGGAAAATTCTTGGTCCGTACGCATCATCACTAAACACGAGAGGCCGGCCAGAGAGAGTGTATGGTAATGTGGGCATGGAGAAGAGGACAGTTGGTAAGGAGAATGACAGAATCACAGAAAGCTCCTCCAATTGTATGTCTAATCACTATTGTACTGCACATGCGAGTGCCCCCCTCTTGGCTCTTGCTCTTATTATTGCCAGACAGTGGAGTTTTTATTAATTATATATCCTACTTCTGTACTATCGAAATGTCTCAAATTTTGAAATGATAGTATTTACCGGTTACGTAATTTCTTGTCCAATCAACATGGTCACATGAAGGAGGAGGAGGAGTTTTACTTATTTTTGTCCTTTATTTAAAAAAAAAACAACAAAATCTACCTTCTTTTCTTAAAGCAAGTTCGTACATTTTGTACTTAAAGATAATTATTTATTTATTTATATTATGTCACATATTTTTTTTAGTTTTTTTTACTTTATAACTTTAAATATATTATTATTTTATTTTTTAAATTTTATTTTTAATTTTTTTATTTAATCTTTTAAATTTTATAAAATTTTAATTTTATTTCATATAATTTACACAAGTAACGCTTGTGCCATCAAATGCCAGTAATTATGAAAAAAAGTATTGTGACATTTTTTTTATATCACAAGTGTATTTAGGAAAATCATAAACAATGTTAAATGCAATTTACTTTTTTTTTACCGGCTACACTTGTAAATGTACAAAATTTATATTTAATTTAAATTAGTTTGCAATGGGAATAGACTTGTCCACTCTATAGCCAAAATGGTTCCATCTTTAAACGGATTTCATTTTTAAATAGAAAATGTTCCATCTTAACTCTAATTTGCGTAATGAACAAATTTGTTCTAATTTTCCCCCAAAATTCCATTTTTAATAAAAAAAAATAGAGATTACATATTAGTTTACCCAAAATAAATATACGGATCGATTATTACTCCCTTATTAGTAGGGATATAAATGAATCGAGTTTAGTCGAGTCGAGTATTGAGGTGCTTAAATTTGGTTCATAAATGTTATCGAGTCTAAAATAAAATTTGATTGAAACTCGTTTAAGTACCGAGTAGAGCAGATCTCGAATCGAGCTTAAGCAGTTTGAACTTTTCGAGTGAATATAATTTAAATATCAACAAAAAATTATAATTTAAAAAGATTCGAATAATTTATTGAATTTTAAAATTTATTCATATTTAAATTGTTTATATTTCAAATCGAGTTCGAATCCAACTTTTAATTTAACAAATAGGAATTAATTTTAAATTGTTTAATTTATCTTACAATCTTACTTATTGAGGAAGTGATCTTCGTGAGGAGAAAAGAAGAGTACTGTGGAGCCTTAATGAAAAAGGAGTTTTGTCGAGGGATGAGAAGCACAACTAGCTGTATTATTATACTCCTATTATTATTGTGCACATCGTCTATCTGGTTGAGAGTAATGGTATAGTACCTCCCACTTACCAATCACCCCACCCATTGTTAGTTACAAAAGTGGAGGCCTAACTAACTCAACTTTATTTCCTATTTTCCTTTTCTTTTTCTCCACTTGTTGTACATGATTATAATTTCAGCCCTACAATTTTATTCTTCATAAAAAAGTCTTATTTAAAAAATTAAAATAAAACTATGAGAATAAATTATATAAAGATTGTTCGTAAAATTAATATTTTACACCATTCAATAATAACATGCCACATAGAAAATTTAGGAGAAGATCAAGAAATTTAAAATCCAATATGATTGATTAAACAGTTTTACCATGATAAATAGTAATTAAATAATATGATAATTCATTTCAAATTCTTTAATCTCCTCCTAAATTTTTTACATGGCATACTATTATTGAATGTTGTAAAACACTAATTTTACAGACAATTCTTAAATAATATATTCTCTAAAATTATTCTAGTAAAAGAGTCATTTTTTTTATCAATAATGATGATATTTTTAAATTTATCATCATAATTTTATTATTTTGTTACAACTACTTACTAGTAATTATATTTGGCTTAAATACACTTTAAAAAGTTTTTCACTTTTGATATTTTAAACCTTAATTTTTCAACTTTAAGACATTAAACATGAATGTCTCTATATTTCTATAAATAAAATCTTTTGGCTATTAAATTTAGCATTTTGTTATCAAAATAAGTCACTTGACTCAACACTCACTCAATTATATTTGGCTTAAATACAACTACCTACTAGTAATTATATTGACTTTAATTTTTTTTTCTTCAACACTCACTAATCACATGATTATATTATTTTGTGTTTCCAGAGATATTTTGGAGCGAAATTATCAAAAATACTCTCATTCAGATCAATTATTACTAGTCGTTTGCCAAAAAGTTTAGTTTATTGAAATCTAAAGACATTAAGATTCAATATCTTAAAATTAAAATATTAAGATTTAAATTGTAAATAAATAAATAAAGGTTTAAAGTGTATTTAAGTCATTATATTTTTTAAAACATATAGATGAAAACTACATTTTTAATTTTTATAAAGTTTACAAATGAGACCTGTATATGCATGGAAAGGAGAAAGTATTTCAGCAAATTCCTTGGGTGGGAGTAACATATCAATTTCATGAATAGGAAAAATAAAAATAAAATAATTTGCCATGACAGTCGCTAATGGGAATCCACCGTGGCTTGATTAAGATTCCACATTCATACTTAAAATTATGGTTCACACCACTTAGGATTGGATATGCGTCATATGAACTTTAAATATATATATATATATATATCCACCTCTTAAAGTTTAGTATTATTCGAGCATAATTCTCCTGCATATGTTGTTGACCCATCTTGGTGAATTTTATTTTGTTTTCAATAACAAAGATTTTAGATTATAGAACATGGTCACGGGAGGCTCTGACGGGTGACACTAACTATTAAAGTGGTGTTCGTTTATCTTTTAACAACTCCATATTTTATTTATTAAAAGAGTAAAATTATTTGATAAAATTTTGTTTATCTCTTATTGTCTCTTAATCGATAAAAGGAAGATATAAATCTAAATCATTAAGAGTTGTCTCTTAATAAAAAATTTAAATCTATAGAGCCTCTATAAATATTGTACTCCCTCCATTTCAAATTTTAAGATCATTATTGATTTTTAAAAAGTCAATTTGAAATATTTTTAAATTTAAAATTGATATTTTTAAATTTAAAAGTCATTCAGATGTTTTATACTTTTTAGTTACCAAACAGTTTTTTAAGTTTAAATACTATTTCACCCAGATGATCTAATTTATTAAGATATACTAAACATTTAAATCTTAATTATTCAATTTTATCAAACACCACCTACATAACAAACTGGATCTTAAAATCAAAAGCACTACAAGAATTTGCCTCATAGGTGATGACACTACTATTGACGGACAAAAAGCCATCGCTTTTGACCTCAATATCCACGGCATAGCCGTCGAGAATGACTTCTATCGATAATAATAAAATTGAGCTAGAAACATTTATAGGTTTAAGAGAAGGTTCGTCGATAATGAACTTGGGCCGTCAATATTAAGTTTTTAATTTTGAAGCTAGAATTTTGCGCCCGAAGGAAAAATTGAGCCGACAGACAAAACTTAAAAATGACGGCATTGTCGTCGAGATTAAACTCATTGACGATGGGCTCATTCTCGATGACTATGATGTCCATAATGAATCTTAAATAGTTTCCAGCCCTAGCGACGATACTTTTATTTTCTTCTTTTCCATTTCTTTTTTCCTCCTCAGATTTCTTCTCTCCTTGCTTTCCATCGTGAAATTTTGTTTGTTAATCTCTGTAGCTGTCACCCCTCTGATTATTGTTGTAAAAATATTTGTTGATTATTAATGATATGTATTGGTTGATTGATGGTATATATAAGAGGCTTTTGAAAAACTATTTTTTTAAAACGGTCATTCTCGACGAATCTACAGCCGGGAATAACTTTAATATATATAATTTTAAAAAGTTATAAATGATGTTCTTAAGACCTCATTAGCGACGGACAGTCCATTGATAATAACCTTTTAAAATATTTGATTTAAAATTGTTATAATTAAGTGAAGGATAGTCCATCGGTAGTGACTAGTGAGTCATTGGCGGCAATGAATCCGTCACTAATCACTTCATTTTTTATGGTGCTCGACGACAAATGGACAACAATACGACAGGTGATGGCAGGGTCAACGAATATTTTTGTCAAAATTGAGGTTAATAGCAACGAGCTACTAGTCATTTTCAACGGACTTATCCGTCGCCTATAGCCCACTTTCTAGTAGTGACTGAAATTAGTTAGAATTGAAATTTTAACAAGTAAGAGAGGTCATTACATATTTCTTTTTTTCTTTCTTTGATAAAATTACAAAAAAAGGGTAACCGAAGTTTGGCCCAAGGAAATTATACTACCTCTTACGAATAAATTTTACAAATTTGATAAATAAGTTTTGTACTATTCAATAATAGAGCATTTATACATGCATATTGACAAATATTCACGTATGTATGTGCATTATGTCTATTAACACTCATAACACACGTGTTACGTGTGTAAATTATATGAGGTAAAATTAAAATTTTATAATATTTAAAGAATTAAATAAAAAAAATTAAATTAAAAATAATAAAATAATAATATATTTAAAGTTAATACAAAAGAAAATCACCAAGATGACATCGAGGCTTTGTAGTATAGTATAGATAGATAGATTTCAAAGTCCTGGTATTGGGATAAAGATTATCCCCTAGTAAGTACCCCATAAAGTAGCAATAAATTATAAAGAGACAACAATATTGATGAATGATGATGACGATATAATAAAGATTATGATGTTGTAATGGTAGCACATAAATAAAGGATTTGTTTCCGAAAATATATCTGCATGGCTGAAGTAAGTGAGAAACGTACGTGGCATTAGTTTGTTCAAACCACATGTTATTACTTGATTTGATTTTGCAATATGATCCAAGGTTTTGTTTAGATTTTTAGATTTTTTATTTTTAAAAAGAAGAAGTTTTATTTAGATTTTTAAAAAAATAAATATTAAGTAATAATGACAACCTCACTTGTATTTTTTCTAATTTTATTGATTAATGAATGAATGAGAAAAAATTCAATTATAAATGAATGAGATTTTGACAACAAAGATGTATCTTATTCTTTATTTTCGGTATCCGATAAATATTTTATTTTTTTATTTCAAAATCTTTTAAGAATTACTCTCTTCGTCTTCAAATGGATAAATAAAATATATATTTTACACATATTAAAAAAAGTAAAAAAAAAAAAAAGAGAA
This sequence comes from Aralia elata, assembly GCA_034770075.1. Taxonomy (NCBI): domain Eukaryota; kingdom Viridiplantae; phylum Streptophyta; class Magnoliopsida; order Apiales; family Araliaceae; genus Aralia; species Aralia elata. The sequence continues at coordinate 5,137,088 of CM068385.1, read as the reverse complement.
AAATTAAAGTTCTAAATTTTTTAGTGGTTCTACAATATTCATAAAGTGATAAGTAATTTTATTTTATATACTAATGTATTTTACTAAATGACATAATTATTCTTCACTAAATATATTTTATTTCATCATTTTAAAAACAAAAATAATTGTACTTTTAGTCATCATTTTAAAGACGGAGTAAGTATATATAATGTAATTGACTAGATTTTATTATCTTTAAATTAAAATTCAGCTTGGAAAACTATTGAGAATTTCAGAAATTTGAGTTTTATAAAATAATATTTTCATAATAATAAATATTGTTAAAATAATTATAAAAATATACAAAATGTATGTTTATTTATTATTTTTATTTGATAATATCAATTTCCTATAAATTAAAAAAGGAAAAGAAAGTAGTAATAGTATATATGTACTTGAGAATTAGTAGGCAGTAGATGGCAGCTGTTTTTGATATATGTGCTATGTACTGGTGGCATTTTTATTTTACTGACGGCCGTACAATAATATAGTATGAGCGTACGCCCAGAAACTGAGAAAAGTAAAAGACATTGTAGTGCTCCACTAATGATGATGATGATGATGCTAAATATATATATATATATATATATATATATACACACACACACACACGTAAAACCAATAGTCAACTCAAGTAAGTTTAGGATTAACATATTGGCAAAAATATAAATTAATATTTTCCTCTGTTTTTAAAATTAGAAATATTCTTTTAAAAATTGAATATACATTTCTAATATCATATCATCATTATTAATTAAATTCTTAATTAATAATTAAGGATATATTTAAAATTTTAAAATCATTCTTAAAAGTCATTATTTTAGAAATATATATATCTATATGATTTTGAAAGATAGAATGCTATTATGATGATTAATTAACATGACTAATCAAAAAACAACCTTTTAATAATTTAATTTTGATTATTAAATCAATATTTTAAAGAATGTCTTTAAACTCTTAATATTAGTATATCATGCATCTATTAATAAGTTTTGATAGAATTAATGATGATTCAAATGCCAAATTTGCGTTTGTTTCTAACGTAAAATTTATTTATTTATTTTGATAAATGAAGGCTTTTTTTTTGGGAAGGGAAAGTACTATATTTTAATCATTATTATTATATAAATTAGACACAGTTTAATTATTTTGAATTAGTTAATTGAGCAATTTTATTGCAAAATAAAACTTCAATTTAGTACTCCTACAAACTTTGCAGATACGTGTGGATGTGGATACAGATTTGTGTGGTTGAGAATTCGTGCGGACGCACTTGTATGCAGTACGGTTGCAGATGCAAGTCATTTTATATATAAAAAAGATAAAAAAATATAAATATTTAAATTTTCAACAAGTCAACATAATAGCATAAATCCATGTTAATTAAATCCGGAACGGACTGTCGGTTCGACCGGTAAAAACCGGAACCAATTGACATTTCGGTTCGATTTGAGGAAAAAATCATTGTTGGTCAAAACCCGGTCAAACTCGGTGACTCGACGATTGGACCAGTCGACCCAGTGACCCGAGTCACTGATTTTATCGATTCTCTACCTCACTTTTTTTAAAAAAAATTTTAAGCCTTTGAATTTGATTGAATGTATTCTTGATTGAGTTTTGAGTTATAATCATGATTTAATATCTTTCTTTTCATACAGATTTAGTATTTATTTGAATTGTATAAAGTAAACATTATACAAATAGATTTAATTTTTTTTTTAACGAAATTGATTGAATGTATCTTAGAGATGTTTATGTTTATTTGCGTTTGATTTTATCACTCTTAAGTCTTGAGTTTTGAGTTATGATCATGATTTAATATCTTTCTTTTTATATAGATTTAGTATTTATTTGAAGTGTATAAAGTAAACATTGTACAAATAAGTTTATTTATTTTTGTAGATAAATTGATTAATTTTACATATTTATTAAATATTATATATAATATATAATAATAATAATTAATACATTTAATTATTTATTATTTATTACATATTAATGACGTCACTGAGTCAATACCGGTTCGACCATTAGTTGGACCAATGACCCATTCACCTGGTACATTTTCCGGTTTTGAAAACATTGCATAAATCAACTTACATGTTTAACACTAATTAATTAAAACATTCAGCGAGAAGTGCAATTTTAAGGTGGAATATGCATCTGCATCATAAGGAAATAATTAACCTTAACATATTCACACACACATTTGAGTAATTAAATCAAATATGGGTAAGACTTTTGGATTTTCCTTTTTTATATTAACGTGGATCATACGTGTTTCTATCCATCTATCTTCTTTTCAATAAAATTCAAAGGGACTTTAATTCAAGCGTATAAATTAAGTAACTTTACGGTTCAATATATACCAAAAAAGAAATAAAAAAATTATGGCGCAATATCTATTCGTACTGTCTTTGCACCTAAACTTTATACTGTATAGCATTTAAAAACAAAGAAATAAAAAAAAAAAGACAGAAAACACAGGATCTATAAGAAAGTTCATTGGACCCATTAAGATCTCCAGAAATATATTTAATGAATACAGATTCAGCTTGTTATAAGCAAAAGGGAACATGTTTCTAAAACTGATATTATTTTACTTGAAGGTGAATTATTGGCATTAATATATATATGGGCTATGAGTTGTGTTTGTTTCTACTGTTGTTTGTTGCTTAAAAGGGTTTGTTTTCTTTTTAGTTTATCTTGCTTTTACACTTTAAATAGAGAGTTCTCCCTCGATGGCCTTACTATATATATACCCTTTTGTATATATCTTTAATTATATCATTATACATAAATAAGTAAAACCTCAGTTCATTATTTTTGTTACTTCTTTCCTTAGTTCACATCCCATTAATTAATAGCTTACCGGTAAAAGTCTTTTTTTTTATTGTGCATGATTACAAGTTTGAGTCTACCTAACCTACCCCTCAGCCAAGGCGTTATATAAATTATAATAATATAAGTCCTAAAAAAAAATCGCATTTTTAACTTGTAAAAAAAGAAAAGAAAAGAAAAGAAATAAGGAAACAAGTATTTATTTCAATTGCATAATGGAGTTATTGTTAACATTTTTGGGGGGAAGAATATGCATCGGTGAGGGACAACTTGGAGATGGTTGACCCATCAATCACTCACATAATTAGGCACTTGGATTTGCATGGCACAATAAGTTTGCTGCTGCTGCTTCAAGTGGTGGGAGGGTCCATTTTGATTCTTTTTGTGAACCATGTGCAGTTTACTTTTCCTGCGGGAGGACACTCAAGATTAATAAAAATTAAATTCTTTTTTTTTAAATGCATGAAATTTCAAAATAAAACTCTTATTTTAAGACGGAGATAGTAAACATATCCTCTTAATTTATTAGCTCATCACCATAGGGATCTAAGTACAAAAATTCAATCTACTGTCTCAATAAGTTAGTTTGCTGCTGCTTCAAGTGGTGGGAGGGTCCATTTGATTCTTTTTGTGAACCATGTGCAGTTTATTGTTCCTGCGGGAGGACACTTTAGTAAATTTCGGAAAAATGATATTTCAACGTTTTTTATTTTTAATTTTTTTTATACAAAATTTAGTACACAACGATATAATTGTAAATATTACGGTATGTGAAAGTATGAGCTCATTAAGTGGGGAACTTATATAATTAGTCTTTCTTTTTAATTTTTAGAGTGTTTTAGTAATAAAATTAACCCCTTCAACAATAACCTATAAAACTGGTAAGATGTTTTTGAGTTTCCTTAACTTAACTAAACGTTGTTGATCTCAAGATTAATAAAAATTGATTTTTTTTAAATGCATGAAATTTCAAAATAAAACTCTTATTTTGAGACGGAGATAACAAACATAACCCCTTATGTTATTAGCTCACCACTATAGGGACCTAAGCATCAATTAGTACAAAAGTTTAATCCATCGTCTCAATAATATTTTTTCGGATCATCTTATACACTATATTATATTCTCACTTGATAGGTGGTTATTGAAATTTTATTAGTAATAATTTAATGTTATAGACAAACACATCTAACCCGAAATATTCAGATTTGAAACTAAGGGGTTACAATTTACATGACACCTAAACTGCATGACCAAATTAGCAGCCTACGCTACGCGTATCTACCAGTATAACTTAAGAAATGAAGATGGGACTGATTTTGTGGACAAAATGTGACGTTGTTCCTCAAAGGCTCTGTCATTTCTCCCACCTCTAGGGTGACTGAATTGTAGTTAACACTTCTTCAACCCAAATAGAATTTTATCCTGTGGCATCTAATAATATAGCAGCCCCACATCAAACACTACCAATTGTCTTCTCTTGGCCGCAAAAAAGGTGTGTTTCTTGCAAGGAATAGAATCGAGTTTTGTTCCTCTAGATTTTTCTATCAATCCCACCCCACCTTGTTGTGGGAAAGAAAAGAAAACTCCTTAGACCCCAGTTTCTATGTTAGTGTACTCCACATGGATTTTAAGACAAGCTAAATCACATATATGTATGTATATTATATTTTCAACTAAAATAAAAATGTATTGAAAATATAGTGTGTATGTATATAATATGTTCAGCATTGTCTTAGAATCTGCACTAAAATACACCGCAAAACTCTTTATCATTTAGACTGGGACAGAGGTAATACAAAAGTAGTAAGAGAATGGGTGGGTTGCTGAAAGTGGGGTGCCCCTCCATTTATAATAATGCCCATTGTTCAGTCCCATTCAAAATTTTAACAGATCTAACAAACAAAGAAAAAGAATAACTGGGAATAACATCAAATACCCTTCAGTCAATGAACCAGGAAGCTTATTAAATTACTGTAATTCAAGCTAAACAATACCGAAAATGTTATAATCCTGTAGTTCACATAGCATATAAAAGAACCGTTCTGTCAGCTGTATATGAAATTAAAAGCTAATGTGACTAGCTGATGGCAAACTAAAGAAAGAACAAAGTCTGATTAGTCAACAAAAGATTTGCCTATTTCTCAGAGAAAAGGAGCCACCAAACCTTTGAGATTGCCAAGAAGTTAGGCAAAGTATTTAGAAGTCAATCTTTCCATGATCATCTCACAGCCGACGGCGGTAGCCAAACATGTCATCTTTACGCGATTTAAGGCTGCCAAAGGCGCCACCATTCCCCACCAAGAATACAAAAAGGATAATCAAAGCACCAAATGCCCACCACATGAATTGCTTCAACCTTTTCCTACCCCTGTTGCGAAGAGCAGGAGGGATAGCTGCTATTGTCTTGATTTGCTTTGTGTAACGCACAATTTTTTTAGGCTTTGTTACAGTTGTAGGGATACTCTCAGACTGAAGTTCTAAGGCTGGAGCGGTTTCTCCATCAATGTTCTTTCTTTCCTTCTTTCTCAGTCGCTTTTCCCTCTCCTACTCAAAGGTTAAGTTAATATATGTACTATTAATATGGGTGAGGGGAATAACACAAAAACCCTACGGAAGGGGGAGATTCATGCCATTTTATCACCTTACTCAAAGATGTGACGAAAAGATAAATTGGAATGGAATGGTAATTACCTTTTCTTTCAGTTCAGCTTCCTTCTGCGCTCGTAACTCGGCCCTAAGTTGGGCCTTCTCCGCAGTTCGCTTTTTCCTCTCCAGTGCCTCCTGAGCTTTGGCCTTCTCCTCCAATCGACGTTGCTCTTTCTGCTTCGCAGCAATCTCTTCTTTCCTCAACACCTCAGCCTTTCTCGCCAACTCCAGCTCCTCTTCTGTTTGCTGAATCTCTTCCACTTTTGTCTCGACAGCCTCAACCTTGCGAGAAACAGTTTCCGACCCACTCCCTGGGATGGGTTTAGCAATTGTTTTGCTTTTCAACATCTGACTCTTTGGCTCTGCCGTCTCCATGGATTTACCATCTGCTAATTCACCTTTAACAAGTGGCACTGGCTTTCCTTGTTCCAGAGTTGAAACCAGCGGTGGGGAGGTTGCCTTAAATTGGCCGGAAAGATGCCTATCCACTGTTTCATCCACATAACTGGGCAGCACAGGTGACTCCTCATCAGGACCAAGTGAACGGCCATCCAATGTCTTCAATCTCCTCACCGTACTTCTCATATTGCATCTAACATAGTCTTTCCGGAACTCATCATTCTTGTTCCATTGCTCCATTACAGTCTCCACCTGAATAATGCAAGTGTAAATTCAAACTGTAGTGGACTCTTCATATAAAGAAATTAAATGAAGAATAACTAACCTGATTAACACAAAGGCGATGAAGTGCCTCTTTATCCCCACTTAATGCATAATCACTGGCTGCCTTTGCATCATCCTTGTACCTCCCAAAATATTTGATCTGCAGTGCAAGTATCATCAATATTTAATCACATGCTACAATATCTTAGTTTTTGAGTAAAGTAATTTTCTTTGTTAAAGGCAACATATTTGTTATTTCTTTGTTTCTGATGTAAGTTATTACACTTTAACAAACAATACACATTTCAGAAAGAGACAATGAATACCAAGTCCAGGATATTGGAACAAACATTCTAGCTAACAGACCAAACCATACAAAATGATGGTATCATCAGTTTTAAAACAGAAGAGTTGAAAGGAGGTGCATAGCATTCCCATTCATGTGTAATAAAGAATATGCGAAAAATAAAATGAGGTTAAGGTCAGTTTTGAGGAACTATTCATCAATAACATCTTCAAATCACCAATTAAAGCAAGTAGAAGAACAAAGAGAATCAAATTTGAGTCGTGGAGATGATAGATTAACAGTCAATAAAATACTACAATGCAAGAGTAAACATCAGTCTAAGTTAATTAAAAATGATGCTTCTCCTTAATTAACACACTATACTCCCAATCTTCAATTGGTATGACAAGAATAAATCCTACTAATACAGTACATAATATTATGTTGCAAAAATTAAAGCAATTATGACACGTTTGACAACTCTCCAATCGTTACAATATGCCTTTATGGCTCAAACGCGAAATTCTTGCCGTGCCAAATACTAGGAATTCATCTGGGTAAATTGCATCACATAACAAAGTACTGCTTTAATGTCTATATCTAATTATTGTCAACTAACTTCCAAAAGGCATCAACGAACAATTTGCCATTTCACAACAAGGACATAATTCATAAATCAACTAGCATGATACCAACTTATCATGATAACTTGAATCATTTTCTTCAAACAATCAAAAATTATTTCATGCAATTTACTGCAGGGATAACATGAAATATTGTTTCCATTTGGTGGATAGTTATGTTAAATAAAAAAGCAAATGAACTATGTTGTGATGTCATATGTAAAAAAAAGGTAGGCAATTAGATTAGTCCTCATTCAGCTAACTTCCAACTCTTCAATTCCCATGTATCTTTTAATTTCAAGGCAGTAACCGTATAGAGAGAGGACAGCTGTAAGTGGAGTTCCACAAGAACTGCACCTCAAATTTGTGGATTATACATAATTCTAGCATATGGAAGTACGAAACACCACACAATTTGACAACAAACCTTCTCATGTAATTGGTCCTTCAAACCTCTGAAATGTTCAAATGCTTCTTGGCGAATACCATCGGCAGCTCTGTATTGAGCATGCAATTCCCTTAGCTTTGTACTTTCTTCATCATATTTCTTTCCTGACCAGTAAACAGCATTTACAGTTTTTGAAACCTTGTCCTTGAGGCCATTTAGTTCCTTCTTCAAAATCTACACACGCCACAAAATTCCAATCAGTAGATGAACAGACATAGTAAAAATAATAAAAGAAGAATGGTTCACGCTTCTACAGGACACTTTCTTACTTTCTGAATGAAACCTCGAGCTCATGAAAATAATAATTGGCAAACTAAAAATTGATTGTGAACGAAATTGGAAGTATTTTATCATCTCAACTTTCTCACATTAGATGATGGGTAAGAGAAACTCGTATAGTGCCTGTTAAAATTTGAATTTAGAACAAATGCACGACAGAGTCACACGTACCTTTAGACGCCCTTCAATATGGTATCTCTGATCCAAAGCCTGTTGAACTTCATCCTGACTACCCATATTAGAAGATAGTTCATCTCGAAGTTGCTTCAGTTGCTTAATTTCACGAATGACAAGCTTTTCCTCTTTTAAAGGCAGGGTTTCGTGTTCTATCACGTGTTCCAAATGGTATATCTGCTTACCATGCCAATTAAATTTGTAAGCGTAGTTAATTTGATTCAAGTTAGGAAAATATTTTGGATGTATATATAGTCTACTTTTCTATGGTAAAAAATAAAAATAACAAAGGAGATTGAATGCTTACTCTGTTATTAATATCCTGAACTGAAATTGCATTCTTCACTCTATTAATCACAACTTGAACAGCATCTATTTCCTGCCGTTTTAGCTCAACTGACCTCATTGCATCTCTCTTTTCTGATTTTGCAGCTTCAAACTTATCATCAAGAGCTTGAATATCGGGCTGTTCATAGGAGCATCCAAGTGATCACATGAAACTAAGTAAAATATACAATAAAAGCATTAATTAAGAGTGCCTACCCTTTTCGCTTTAATTGCAACTCGTATAGCCTCTCTCCGGCATGTCTTTTCATCAACTAATAGCTTAGCATCTCTAATCTGTTCTCGAAGTTTTTCATCATCAAATCTAGGAAATCTTACGAGGAATTGGAATGGCTTTGTCACATTCTCAGCACCCAAATTATTTCCATCCACAGCATCACAATTAGAACCCTCGGATCCAGGTACAATAGCATCTTCGCTAGGCATATCTGAATTGCTTACGGCAGAAGAGTTTTGAACGTCAGATTCTGATTTTATATCAGCACAACTTCCAATCGTGACTGAATCAATAACGTGATTTTCTGTGTCCAAATAATTGTTGATGGTCTGGTTGTAGACACATTCAGTGTCTCGATTTGAGACTTGAGATTTCGTAAGCACATCATTACACTGGGACAGAGAAAATATCTCTGCAGGATTAATAGAACCAAATTCAATTTTAGTCCCATAGCTTACACAATTAGAAGGGCTACTTGACATGCTACGGAGGCCACTATCAACTTCAATCTCTGGTTTTGTTCCGTCAGCAACACAGAAGAGTGCACTCTCTACGTTTTTAGAATCATGATTTTCAACTTTCAAGTCAATCTTGGCGTCATTTATCACGCAAGTTGCATAGTTTACTGTAATTGGAGAATTCACACTCCCAATTTCTCGTTCAACTATTGTACCACCATTGGAACCAGATTGGAAGCTACGATCACTTTCAACTGGCAGTTCTCCAGTCTTACGTTCTGTTATTATACAACCAGAAACAACATTTTCACCAATTTCAGGATTCCTATTCAGTTCAGGGGATTTTGGGCAGCCACCTATGCGTTCACCAAGGTCATCATTTTGTGAAATCTTATTTTGATCTGAGACAGGGACAGTGACAGTTTCAGACTTCAGTGGCCCATCAGTATCCTGGACTTCTTTTTCTGGCTCATGCCCCTGAACTAGACCACTACCAACATTGTCAGCAACCACAAGTCCTTGATCTGATACTGAACCAGCATCAGGACTAGCAAGGAAGCTTCCGCAACTTTTATCTGGCACATCCCTAATCTCATTTTTTGATAATACACAACTGGCAGGAGAAGGCAGGCTACAGGCATGTTTGGGATTCCCAGTCCGCTCTGCAGCTTTTTGACTTCCATCAATGCATTCACATTGTCCTTCAGTTTGTGCAACTTTATTTCCATCCAAGTCAGGATTGCAGGTAGTCTTTGCATCCTGAGGCTTACTGGTTTCATTCCCTAAGTTTGTTCCTTCATTCCCCTGTATCAAAACACTTGGAGAATTGTCAGCAATCGCAAGTTCTTGTTCTTCTACTGGACTATCATCTGGACCGGCAGTGATGCTTCCACCGCATTCAACAGGCACTTTCACTATCTTGTTTTCAGATATCACGCAAACAGCTGGAGAAGGCAGGCTTGCATCAATTGCAGGAGTCGCAATTAATTCGATGGCCCTTTGGCTTCCATCATTGCTTTCATTAAGTTCTTTGTCGCTTGAAACTTTATTTTCAACCACGTCAGGCTCGCAGACAATTCCTTTTTCGACAGGTGCATCAGTCTCATTAGCCAATTTTACTGCTACATCTACATCTATACCAAAATCTGTCATTCTTTTAAGCTTCTCCTCATTATCGACTTGATAAGACACAGAATCAACAGATCTTGTAATCCTGATTTCAGATTCCAAACTTTCTTCTACTTCTCTAGCTGACTCTAGCTCCGATTGCTCCTTAGACTTCCCCTCCCCAACATCAGTCTCAACATCTTGCAATTCACATCCAACTGCCCCCAAAACGACATTTTGGGAATTCTTACTCTCTCCTAACTCTGCAGTTGAGTCTAGATTATTTTGCTCCGCGGGCTTTAAACTCTTATCAGACAATTCACCACCCTCTGGTGACTTAATTACTGACTCACGGCTCTCTCGTAAGTCTGCATTTGACTCTAGATTATTTTGATCCATTGGATTTAAACTTTTAGCAAAGGAATCACCATCTTCCAGTAACATAAAGTTTGACTCCCGGCTCTCCTTCAACTCCACAATTGAGTCTATATTATTTTGTTCCACTAATTTTACATCCCTATCGGATAAATCACCAACCACTGGTGACTTAATTATTGATTCCTGTATCTCTCCAGACTCTGCACTTGAGTCTAGATTATTTTTCTCCACGGGCTTTACACTCTTATCACCATCCTCCGCCGGCACAATTACCGACCCGAGGCTCTCTCCTAATTCCCCGTTGGTGTCAGTCTTAAGTGTAATATGAGATTCTTGGTTATCTTTCACGTTAAGAACAGACTCCGGCTCAACTTGATCCTCAACTTTTACCTCGCAATCAACCTGACCATTCTTATTTTCCTCAACAGCCATTCCATTTGACTCCTCTACAGTACCAGTAGTTACAAGGTCGACAACTTCCCCATTCGATACTTTCTCTATCACCGACAAAACAAACTGATTCTCCTCCACCGCCAAAGATTGACCATTTCCCTCATTTTCAACAACCACTTCCCCAGATTGGACCTCCACACCATTGTTCACCACAGACTCCAGCACTTGATTGGACTCTGCATTACAATTCTTATCAGAAATTGGATCATCACTAGTTACCTCACCAATACCTCTGGCAAAAACATACGAACCATCAGAATCATCACGCACATTGCACTTTTCATCAACAACATCAAGCTTTGCCCCGTTACAAACTGCACCGACTTTGATCAGATCCTGATATGAACTCACATCTATTTCACCAGTATCAGCTTCAGTAGCAGCCATCATTAAACCCCAAAACGACCACAGAATCTAAACCAAAACGAATAAAAAAAATTCTATAAACCACGTTTCCAAATCGATCGATAACAGAGTAGAAAAACACCAAAAATTAGAAGAACACAAACAATTAAAGCACATGCAATGTATGTACATATATAGATACATATTTCTTAAAAAAATCAGAATCAGATTCACTCACAGAATTTGGTTTGCTCCAGATCGAGACTGAGATCAGCAAAATTCGGGGTTTTATCAGCTCTGTGAAGCCTAAAACGAACTGAATTGGAATTAGGGTTTGGAAGAAAAGGAAAGAAACTGAATTGATCAATGGGAAAGAAATCAAGAGAAGAGCAAGAGAAGCTCTCTCTCTCTCTCTTTCTGTTAACAGAGTCGCGAAACGGCTAACAGCTGGCGGGGAAATTTTTGCCCTCTCTCTTTATGTTTGTATTGTGAATGCATCAGCTCTTATTTGAACTCAAACATGAAAGTAGTCCCCCTCCCCCTCATCTTTTACAATTTTATCCTTCTTATCACCATTTTTGTCCTAAAAGAGTAATGGTAAATTTTACTAATTATGTCTCAAAATGGCCCAATGGGGATACGGGTGTAACTTGTAACCAATTATTTATACCCAAATTGTCTAAACATTACCATTATTGAATCTTTCTTTCTTCTCACATATACATTTAAATAATGTTCCCCCATTTAAAAGTTTTCAAATCACTTTACTAATAATTTTTTCTCTCTCTCAACAAACTCTCTCGCTACCCCCTGCATCCGAAAAGACACAGTTTCTTTCCCTCTACAAACTTCTTTCTGAAACAAAATTTGGTCCAAAATCAACAATTTTCACCGTATGCATACATATATATAATATATAATGTACGCATATTGATATAATGTGTGTGTGTGTATATATATATATATTTATTTATTTATTTATTTATATTTATGCCCTAAAAAACTGATTTCATGATTTTGAAACCAATTTTTTGCATCAATTATTGGGTACTAATTGAAGCTTTGAGCTCTTTTAATGTTTATATGGAGTGGTAGACTTTTTTTTGTGTTCATGTTAGTGTTTTTTTTTGTGTGTTCCTGTTAGTGGTTTGGAATTGGCCATTTTTGGGCATAGTGAATGTGTAAATATATATAGATTGAGGCATTATGTTTTTAATTTCTCAATAAGATTTTTCTTTTAGCTAAATAAATCCACTATAAGCTCCAAAAAGGTGGGGAACCAAGTACATGTGGTGTGTATAAAGCTTGGGGAAAATAAAAGGCACACCTATGCCCAAAAAAAGAACTATAAAAAACACATACATTAGATTTCCTAGTTTTTGCCAAAGGATAATTGTTTTTCTGTTCGTGTTTCTGTTTGATTTATATGTAAGGTATGAATGTACCAATTGATTGAATAAGTAGAAGTTGATTTGTAATGTCATACACTTTTTTATATATCTATGACATGTAGTTAATATATTTTTATAAATTTATAGAAATGGTATGTAGTGATGAGTTTGATTCAAGTATAAGAATGAATGATATTGAGAAATGTGCTAGGCAGAGGATTTAGTAAAAAGTGAAGAAGTTGATGAAGTGATTAGAGATCCGGAAGTAGGAATGAAGTTTGGTTTCGTTGATGAGTACATGAAATATTACACTAATTATGGTAACCAAAAGGAATTTTCAGTGAAAATAAGATCTACGAAAAAAGGAGAAAATAGAGAGACTAAATGTGTGGTTCTTGCATGTGCTCGATCAGGATGTTCAATAAGCAAGTCAAATAATATCTTCAACTTACGCCTTGTTAACAAAACTGGTTACAATGCTAAGATTAGGGCTGCATTAGTCGAAGACGGAAAAGTGTGAGTAAAGACTTTAACACTTGATCATAATCATCAATTGAGCCCGAAAAAATCTAGATTTTATAAGAAAAATCAGATTATAAGCAAGTATGTGAAAAGGAGACTTGAACTTAACGATAGAGCTGGTATTAGACCAAATAGAAATTTTAGTTCTTTCTTAGTTGAAGCTGGTGGGCATGAGAATGTGTTCTTTTCACAGAAAGATTGTTACAATTATCTTGACAAATTTAGGTGGTTAAGACTTGGCGATGGGGATGCAATGACATTTCAAAACTACTTCAAAAAATGCAAGCTAATAATACAAATTTTTATTATTTGATGGATTTGGATGATAATGGGAGACTACGAAATGTCTTTTGGGCAGATGCAAGGAGTATGACAGCTTATGAGGAGTTTGGGGATGTCATTACCTTTGACACAACATACTTAACTAATAAGTATGACATGCCATTTGCCCTATTTGTTGGAGTTAATTATCACGGTTAGTCAATACTCTTAAGTTGTGGATTAATATCTCATAAGGATATTGAGTCATTTAGTTGGCTTTTTAAAACTTGGCTTACGTGTATAAATGGTCGTGCTTCTACCGCAATAATCACTGACCAAGACAAAGCAATGAAGAAGGCTATTGAAATTGTGTTCCCCAATGCGCGGCATAGGTGGTACTTGTGGCATATTATAAAGAAGTTGCCCGAAAAATTAAATGATTGCAATTAACATTAATCTATCAAGTATTCAATGTAACAAACAGTTTATGATTCATTGACTTGTAAAGAATTTGAAGAGTGATGAGGTAGTTTCATTGAGAAATTTAATTTGAAAGATAATAACTGGTTGACTGGGTTATACGATGAGAGAAGTCATTGAGTGCCGACATTTTTAAAGAATACTTTTTGGGCTGGAATGTCCTCAACTTAGAGAAGTGAAAGTATGAATGCTTTTTTAAATGGTTATGTGAATTCAAGGACAACCTTAAAAATAGTTTGTTGAGCAGTATGAGAATGCATTAAGAAGTAAGGTGCAAAAAGAGAATGAGGCGGATTTCAATTCCTTGGACCATTAGATTCCATGCCTTATTGATTATCCATTTGAGAAACAATTTCAAGATGCTTATACCACGACAAAATTTAAGGAATTTCAAGAAGAGGTAAAAGGGAAGTTTTATTATTCCATTGATTCAGTTAAAGTAGAATGTAGTTTTGAGGTGTACGATCAGGGCTGATCCACCATTGGGGCAGGGGGCACCTGCCCCCACTGAATTTTCAGGGGGTTCATATTAAAAAAATAATATTAGGAAAGTGTAAAATGAAATTTCATGTTTTAGACTTAAAAATCCTAAAGGACCAATCCCACATTCCCACCAGTTGACCAGTAGCCCAACTCTTCATTTGTTCAGTAACAAAGAGCAACAGAGCAATTTCAAAATTATATTTTAAGCAATTAGGCGATCACGATTTGCAATTGAAGCAATTTCAAAAAGTATATTTTAATTTTAGTTTTTTAAATTTCACAAATTTAACAATTGCTTTAGAAATTTTTGTAATTGTTTATGGATTCTTCTTTTTTGTACTTTTATAAAATTAAGCCTTTTTACTTCTTAAAGCAACATTGCAACAATGAAGAGAACTCCATCAAATAAAAGTTCTTTAAGTATGTGTTCTATTTTATTTTCCTTAAATTTTATAATTTATTTTGTAATATTACTTGTTAGTGGTTTAATTGAGACTGTTTATTGTTGGTGCTAATTACACTTGACTATTCATAATATATATTGATCTTGTTTTAATGGTCAACTCCAAAATTATATTGTGGATATGAGAAACGATCCCAATTTTTCGAGTATTAAAGGAATTGGTGAATTGGCTCAAATGTTGGTTAAGAAAAGAAAAGATGATGTGTATCCCCAAGTATATTTGTTGTTGGAATTGGCTCTACTTTTGCTTGTTGCTACTGCAACTGTTGAAAGGACATTTCAGCCATGAATATCGTGAAAAATGAACTCCGTAACCAAATAAGAGATGAATAGATGAATGACTGTTTAGTAACATACATTGAGCGTAATATTTTTGTAACTATTAAAAATGAAGTTATCATGCAACAATTTCAAGCAATGAAACCTCAAAAAATATTATTGCAAACAATATTAGAGGATTATTTAATTTTGTAATTCATTTTATTAAATTTTTATTCTTAAAATTTATTTATTTTTTCGAATTTGCCCCCACTGAACTTTCAAGCTGGATCCGTCCCTGTGTACGATATTACACAAGATATGTTTGGAGGGACTCCCGAATCCACTTTTAGAGTTTATTTTAAAGAAGATGAATGTACCATTAAGTGCAACTGTCAATTATTTAAGTTCAAGGGAATATTATGTAGACATGCTCTTACGGTGTTACTGAAAAAATAAGTTCGAACCTTACCGAATAAATTCATTCTTCAAAGATGGAGGAAAGACGTGAAGAGGTATCATAAGAAGGTTAAGATCATATACTACGACTGGACGTTGAATCCGAAAAATGAATGTTTTGATAGGATGTGCAACTCTTTTTATGAAGCGGCAGACTTGGCGACAGATAATGAAGATAAAACAAAAGTTATTATGTATTGGATTAAAAAGCTTGTTAATGTACTAAAAAAAGATGATGGAACGTGTGGAAGTAATTAGTCGACTCCTTCTGGACAAGGCACCCAAGTGGGTAGTGGTTGTAAAGAAAGCAACAATATTCGTAGTCCTTTGTCAGTTCATCGTAAATGTTAACCCCACTCTAAAAGGTTTCAGTCTAAGATTGAGAAAGTTGTTAGAAGTATAAGAGTGAGGAAAGGAAAAAAGAAAGAGAAAGGGAAAAGAGAAAGACAATGTTATTGAACATAACATGGATTTCACTAATTTAGTAAATCTTTTTCTTTAATTTTTTCAAAATATAAAAATTTATTTATTTAGATTAAATGTCTTATTTTACTGCTTTTTTTTTGTGTAGAGTTCTCAAGGTGACTATTTTGTAAGTGTACTCAATAACAATTCTCAAGTTGAATATGGTCCAAAATACTACATGAGACATGGTGCAATAGATATTAATTTACAGGTTTGTCACTAATTTATATGAATAAGTCACATTTTTAGAGGCTTTAATGATCATTGTTTTAAACATTTCAGGTTGGAGACTTCTCTACCAACGCAAATCTGCAATCATCACATGTTGATGACTTTTCATTTGCCACAAATCATGATGTCTATTATGGAGGGGGTTTCCCCTTTCATTTTCAGGTATCATGTCTTATTTTATTGCTTTTTCTTTCATTTTTTAGTGTCTTCTTCGGTGTTATTTGTTACTGAAAACAACCATTTTATTTTTCTTGTTGCAGGATTACTATAACCTATATTAGAGGAGTGGTGAAAGATGTGATCTGAACAATAGGAGTGGATAATTTTGTTGTAATTTGACTGCAGGTTTCACTCTCGAATAGCTGCTGATCGTGAAGTAATATGACTGTAATTTGTATGTGGATTGCAGTTGAATGTACTACTGAGAGCCAAACTGTGTTGCTGATTATCTTCAACGTTAATGTTGATAGTTCAGGATCTTCTATTTTTCAATTGTACAATAATTTGTCTGACAATGGAATGGACAGATAAATATATTTTTGAAATCATGATATGTTAATTTAGTCTGATTCAACAACTGTTCTATTCTCGGTTCATTATCCGACAAGTATCTGACAGTGATATCTGCATAGGAATGCATTTCTGCCCGTAATCCATTAAATAAACTGATGTTCCCACTGTTCCAACAGTAGTAATGGCATCCGTCTGGTAGTTTTCAGAAACATAAATGCCTTTTATATTCTCAGATGTGCAAGCTTGTAGATCTTTTAGTGCAGGATACAAGGTGCCGCCAACATGCATCTTTATAGCATTTACTTGAGAACTAAATAAAGAATCTACAATTTCAAATGAAGAAAATAAATGTCAAAATTGTCGATCAATTTAATAAATCAATCAGATACCCATCAATATCAATTCAACACCACCTTTTAGTCATCAATATATGTGCATGCTCATTTCAGCCCACAACTATTTCAACATACTCCCTCAACCATTCTGTAGTAATATTATGTTGAATTATAGCATAAATAAAATTTACACAGTTTCTCAGGCAATCTAATCAATTTAGTGTCAATAAAAAATAGGACACCTACAACAAAACCAAATTAATTATAAATTTCATTACACTTCGTCCATTACAATTTCTTTCACAATTTCACCTCCATTATAACTTCCAACAAAAGGCAACTAATTTTTCATAATAACAAACAAATAGAGAATAAGTATTACAACAACTAATTTCTTCAATAATTTAATTTCTCATTTCAGTTATAGTAGGATAATGCATAATGGAATTATTTGGCAGCTGCGTTTCAAAAGTTGGTGATGATTTTTTTTCATTTATAGCCTTGCATTATCCTAAGAAACTGCATTTTTCATTTGGGCACGCATATTAGATTCGACCTTCATTTCCATTCTTATCGGAGCGGCTAATTTTACAAATCGCAAATTGTCCACAATGGCATTGCTTGCTTTGAATCCTTAAATCAAATTCGTTACTATCTACCATGCTTCCTGATGCCATGTTGTCTTTCTACAACCATGACAAATAAAAAGTTTACCTTGTAATCCCTGAAATTTTATAAGAAAAATGAATTGAATGTCATAATTGCTAAACCAAGGGAAAGTAATCTGAACTATAATAACTGTTTTAACAGAGTAGATAATAGGCTACAATAGCATTCTCTACAGGTGTTTGAGTTGACAAAATTGTGATTATTTAATTATTGGCTCGACATGTTTAAATCATCAAGGCTGAACAACCACTACATTTATGTACCTGAGGCCTTTTCTAATATTCCGAGAACACACTTTCTGTTCCCGCTAGTAGTTTTTTGTTAGGAAATAATTTCTAATTCTTGTTGCCTACATTTTTGTTCTCAGTATTTTCTGGTTATAGTTTCTTTTAACATTGGATTTATGAATCATTACACTAAGTGAAGTTATCTCATTATGGCTTGTAGTACATAATGCTTGCCTTTTCTATATTTGCAGAAGTATCTGTGGACTAACTAAAGACTGGCTAGAAGGTGAATTCACCGGTAGTAAATTTAGATGCAAGGTACAAATGATTAAAATGAACTTCATTGTATCATAACAAGGCTTGTAGTACATAATGCTTGCCTTTTCTATATTTGCAGAAGTATCTGTGTGGACTAACTAAAGACTGGCTAGAAGGTGAATTCACCTATGAATGTAAATTTAGATGCAAGGTACAAATGATTAAAATGAACTTCCTTGTATCATAACAAGGCCTCTAATATATTCAGCATAGGTGTGTCTTTTATTTGCCTTTTTATTTTTCCCAAGCTTTATACACACCACATGTACTTATTATCTTTACTGATGGTATTATCTTATTTCTTAAGACTTGCTTCTTTTTATCAATTATTTGAATCGAAATTTCTTCATATGTTAAATCTTTAGTTCTTAATAAAATGATGAATGTGTAACGATCGAGAAATCGTACTTAGCCTTATAACTAAGTTCCCCACCTTTTTGGAGCTTATAGTGGATTTATTTAGCTAAAAGAAAAATCTTATTCAGAAATTAAAAAACATAATGCCTCAATCTATATATATTTACACATTCACTATGCCCAAAAATGGCCAATTCCAAACCACTAACAGGAACACACAAAAAAAGTCTACTACTCCATATAAATATGAAAAGAGCTCAAAGCGTCAATTATTACCCAATAATTAATACAAAAAATGGATTTCAAAATTATGAAATCAATTTTTAGGGCATAAATATATACATATATATTATCAATATGTGTACATTATATATTATATATATGTATGCATACGATGAAAGCTACTGATTTTGGACCAGATTTTGTTCCAAGAGAAAGTTTGTAGAGGGGGAGAAGTTGTGTCTTTCCGAATGCAGGCGGCAGCGAGAGAATTTGCTGAGAGAAATAGAGAGAGAATTATTGGTAAAGTGATTTGAAAGTAGGGAGTTGTTTGAGATTATGAGTATTTGAAAGTGAGATATATTGATTCACAAAGTGATTTTTCTTTCTCTGCTGATGTGGACCTACATCAACCGGTCACTAAATCCGGTCACCATATCCAGTCCTCCTCAGAATAATTGTTTATACTATACTGGTGTTTCGTGTTTGTTTTTATTCAGTTATTTTGACATAGAGTATAACCAAGGAAGTTTAGTTTTTGTCTGAAACATCTTGTATTAATGGAGAGTAATGATCATGTTAGCATTGAAGAGAAAATGAAAGTGTAGTGGTCAATCGGTTTTACGACGCGACAATATTCTTCTTTCTGCATTATATTGGTGTATTGCGTTCATATTTTTTCAGTTCTTTCGACATGTGGTTTTAAGTTTTTTGTCTGGCACGTCTTGTATTAATTTTGTTTGTTTCTAATTACAATTGTTTAAGGAAACCCTAATTCTTAAAAATAAAAATAAAATGCACGGTGCATGTGTGACTATACGTTAAATATTCTTTGTATGTATGGATTTTCTAACATATACACTATCAATTTATATTTATTTTTATTTCATATAGGCTTATTATAAAAAAATAATAAATAAAACCAATTTTGTGCTTGGGAATTTTGCTTAGTATCTTTAATATTTTTTTAAGAAAAAAATTTATTTATAAATAAGTTTTCCATTCTTGTTATTTCTCTTAGTTTTCTTTATGAATGGATATTATTCCATATAATAAACGAATATATATGAATTAACATATGTGAACACACGGAAAATCTAATATACTTATTATTTTTACACCCATTTTATTGGTCAATATAATTTAGTATGTGATGCAAATCATATCCTGATATGTGAATAGTTATACTCTTTTCTTTCTTTCTTTTTTGTTGAACGATAAAGATATTTTCGGATTAATTTTTGCATCAAATGAGATTAAATTTTTCTCTGAATAATTTTAAAAGTGTATTTGATAAAATTAGAAAAAATATGTAATGGAAGGGAGTCAAATCTATAAAAATCATAATAGTGAAAACAATGATATAATTTCATTGAAAATGTAATGATAGTGTAAGTTAGTACAAAAGAAGGGTAGGATGGTAATTATCATAGATAGTTACTTTCAAAAAATTAAGTATCTTTTACACAAAAGAATAACCAGGGGCTAATTGGACATTAGCATTACTTTCTTACTAGCAGATATTATGATAACCAAATTAGATTAATTAGATTTCATTTAAAATTCCACAAAATTTAATTAGTAATTTGTTCAAGAAAAATTAATTAATTATTTAAGATATCGCATATATATTTACTTCTCATTTATGGGGGGACTCCAACAATTTCCAAATCAGAGCAATTATTTTCATCAGTTGTGAATATCTCTAGCAACTTTTTTGTCAAAAACATTTATTCTCATTGATTTATATTTTATCTGTTGAGTATCTCATCTCTTAATTGACTTATATATCAGGGTGACCTATGAAAAATCCAGAGGATCCCATTGACTGTCCATATCATTTTCACTCTTTTGTGAGTTTTTCAGGCTAAATTTTTTAATGATTTTTAACTCAAGAAATGATAGGAAAGTACTTTTCTTAGGTATGGTTGTGAGTTTAATAAAAATATATATATATAACAATTTTTTTATCCTATGTTTGTGATCAGTTGCTAAGGAAAACAAAGGATTTTTATTTTGTGATATATTATAACTATTGTACCCTTACATATTGAATATAACATATTTAATGCTTATGTGCTACAAGTAAAAATAATTACAGAATTACAATAAATTCATTAAACTCACTTTCCTTTCCTTTCCTTAGCTTCCCTGAGGTTTTGATAAAGAAAATATCTAAAGAAAATTGTGATTTCCTTATATTTCTTGACTTTAAAAACCCGCAAACATGAAATTTTTTAAAAAAATTACAATTTTTCTTAACTTTAATTCCTCTCCTTTCCTTAATTTTAAAAACTCACAAATAGGTAGGTATGATAAGAATTTAATTGTAATGAAAATTTAGTTGTATGATACTAACAAAAAACAAAATCCGAGAGAGTGAGAAAGAAACCCTCATCAGGTATGATAAGAATTTTAATTGCAAGCCTGCATTATTGCTTTTAATATATTGTGATTGCGATATAAAGAAAGGTCTCAATTATATTTCAACACATCAAATCACACTATCTTGTTTAAATTAAATTAAGTTAATTGTTTAGATTGATGAATACATCTACATCACGAAGGTTAACAAGTGTTTGGATGTTTCAAAATATAAAATTATTATAGACTTTTTAAAGTTATTTTAAAATATTTTTAAATTTAAAATTGACATGTATTTTTCAATTTAGTCAATACAATAACAAATGATAATAAATTATATAAGGATTGTCTATTTTACACCATTTTTATAGTACTAATATGCCATGTAAGTAAATGTAGGAGAAAAATAAGTAATTTAAATTACAATAATTTACGGATATAATTATTAGTAAAAATAATTAATCATAATGGATTTGAAATCTTTGGTTTCCTCCTAAATTACCTATATACAGCATATTATTGTTGGATAGTGTAAAACAATAATTTTATAGTGCATCTTTATATAATTTATTTTGGGTGGTGATATATAATTTTATAAGAATAACACTGAAATTTATACTTAATTTAAATAATTAAACAAAATATTAATTATATTTTTAAATCTTAATTTATTTCATCTTAAAACGTGAATTAAAAAGAGAGAACCGAAGGAGTAGGCAAAAAAAAAAAAAGTAGCAAGAGTGAAAGGATAATGTAGAAGATAATAAACAAATATGTACTTGTAAACACATGCATGGCAATCCTTTTATTTTATTTTATTTGTAATAACACCAACGTCGGCTGTTTTATTTTATTTTTTCCTAGAACAAACTCTTTAACAGAACGTACGTGACATACGTACTCTTTAACAAACTCTTTTTTTTTTTAAATCAAAATCACATACTCCCCCCACTCTGCGCCATGTTTCCCGCCTCCACTTGAGTGCATCACAAACTCACTATTATAACTACCTCATGAGCCACAGGTGTAATTTATATTATGTTCTTGATTTTTGAATTTACAAAAGTTGAATTTATAAGATAATTAAAATAAGAAAATTATAAACTTGGAAGATTTATAGAAAAATAAATTTGGATGATAAAATATGAAGAGCGAAAAAATTGAAATTAAAAAGTAAAATAAAAATATTTTCAAACTTGGAGAGACAAATATATAAATTTTGTGTTCAATACCTACATTAATTGTCTAGTGGTTAAAATTATTTGTTAACTGTGCAAGATTATAAATTCGAGTCTACCCATCAACAATAACTCAGAGTTTAATAGGTGCTACAGAAGATTAAACGTAAGATTGTCGTATGTTTTTCTATAGTTCCCTTCTGATCTCTTCCTCAAATTTTCTCCTATATCTTAGAATGAAATATATCATTAAAATTAAATTGTACTAATACATGTTCTAAAAAAAATCTACAAAAAAGGATTTTATTTGAAGGGGTGTGAACACCGTTAAAGATATATCTATCCAAATTCCAAAATATAAGGCGTCTCTTGGCAATGAATGAACACAACTTTTCAAAAAGTTGTGAATGATTGTAACGTAAAATAAAGAGTTGATAAGGAATTGGAAGAGAGATTGGGAATTTTCTTATAGAGAAAAGGTAGAAATGAGAGAGGCAAATAATTTTAACGGGTTTTTATCATATTTGTATTTTATCTAAAACTTTTATTGTAATAATTTAAATTATTACACAACCTCAAAAAATCTATAAAATTCTTCCTCTGTTTTAATAAAATAGATAATCAAGAATTAAGGTGCTAATATAGGTTTACGAAGAAAAAAAAAGAGTGACTATTATAATTCAACTCAATTAAATTTTGTTTTAATACATAAATTCCAATTTTATGTGTAGTGTTTTAAAATATTACTTATTACATAAATCTTGGCAACAACGTATAAAATATAAAATGTAGAATAATATGAATTCGAAAATACTAGTAAAGGTCTCTCTCTCTATCTTCAATTTTGCCAAATTTTGGCATATAGGGGAGGGGGGTGGGCCATGGGGTGACATGACACACTTTCTCTTTCTCACCCTTCGTAAGAGAGCAGTACTGTAAATGGGGCCCACTCACTAAACTTGGATTACGCCCCAATCTATGCGGGTTTTCTGAAATACCGTTAAAGTTTATCCTTTATAGTACTATGGATGTGTGACCTCTGCGTTTTTGGAACTAAAGATTTAATATTAATATCGTAAAAGTTAAGTTTTTTTAAAGTATCTTTTTAAAAAGTTAGTATGAATTTAAGTAAAGCATTGCGTCATCCTATATAATACTCCCTCTGTTCCAAATTAATTACTCAGTTTTAACTTTTTAAAGTTAAATTGACTATTTTTAAAAATAATCTTTTTTTTATTTCTGCTAAAATATAGGTGAAGAGATTATAACCAAAAGAAAGTATATACAATTTATTACTAACCCCAATTTTTATAATTTTAGAAATATATTTATATATGCTTAATTATTAATTCTAAAAATAGTCAATTTGACTTAAAAAGGTCAAAACTGGCAATTAATTTGGGACGGAAGGAGTAGTAAATTTTAATTTATTATAATCTTATTATTTAGAAAAAATGATATAATAGATTGTGAATGTTTGCGTTTATTTTTTAATTGTTAATTATATGAATGAGTATTAATGATAATTTTTTTATAAAAAATATATATATAATAAATAAAATTTTCTTATAATTAATAAATTTTATAATTATAATTTAATATAAATTCATCATAATTCTTAGCATTACTTATGAACCAAAACTTTGCCGCCTTCCGAAAGAAGACCGAAAGCTGCTCAACTTTTGGTGGACTCTGAAATATGGGCAAATTCACATTTCGATTAACTGAAGTAGGTATCTTTAGGAATGGCGTCATGTTCTCACATTTCCATAAATTCATTTCAAAAATTATCTCATGCTCCATTTTGATTGATAAACCATAATTTTGATTTATAAAATAATCTAAACCAGACATAGAATGCGTACATATAAGAGTTTAATTTTAATCTTTTTAAAAATTAATTCATACAAATTTAAATATTTAAAACATTAGTAAATCACATTTTGACATCAAAAATAAGACTTCTTTTATAAAACAGAAAAATACTATCAAATCTAATGCAATTGACATGTATTTATTTCACACACACAAAAAAATAAATTATTAATCAACATATATTCCTTTAATAGTGGTTTAAAATAACCCAATAGTCTTATATTGACTATCATATCATTTTGTCACTATTAATTAATTACATGAATACTTAATAAATTTTAGGGTCGACATGAAATAAAAGTATATATTTATTATTTATAAATTTCCAAATAAAACTCTTAAAATAGAGATAGAATATATCACACTAAGTTTCAATCGTCTTTACTAATAATACAAAACATATATAGTTAGTTAGGTATATACGATCATTTCTAACATTCAATAATGAACATAAAATGTACAATAATCACTTCTAGTGCAAAGAATATATCAACGTCAATATTCAAGAATAGTGTATTATTTGTTGTTATGCATTTTGTGTGAATTGATTGATCATCATTGCCAGCTGAAATAATGTGCAATATATATATATATATATATATATATATATATATATATATATATAGCACAAGCATGCAAGTCACGTGGTCCCTCAACTTATCTCATCAACTACTTTTAACCGTCTCTTAAATTTGCTTTTGGAGCGTGAGAAATGATCAGAATGCTTTGGAGTTTGGGCCAGATCAACTTTTCCATTTTCATATTCTATTGCATGTCGCAGTTCAATTTGATCAAGTAAAAGAAAGAAAAATACTTATTATTTTAGTGTAACTTAACATTTTAATTGATATTTATTATTTTATTTTATTTTTTTTAAACATGAAAAAAAAATCGACACTTATTATTTTCTCATGTCTCTTAAGAAGAATGCAGCCATATAATATATCACATGTGTTCGTGCCCAAAAGAAAATTTCAGAAAGTCTTAGGGTCCTTTTTCATATGTTAGAAATTAAAATCATGAGTCTTATATGAACATAAAAAAAATTGTTCTCTTGATTGCGGTTGTTTCATTTATGCAGTTAACATATATAATCTATAGCCCCATGAAAAAGTTACAGCTCTTCATTTTTATTAATTTTTGATGCATAAGAGTAGCCACCCACATGTCCCAGACCCAGTCTATGGTTAGGTAAACATTATTTATAGTAACTTATATTTATATACATATATGTGGTGCATATATATATATATATATGGTCCTTGTGGACGAGTAGGCCACCCATATGTTCCAGACCCAGTCTATGGTTAGGTTAAACATTTATAGTCATTTATATACATATATGTGGTGCATATACATACGTAAGGGTCCTTGGTCCACATTCATTGCTAATTACCTGTCAGCCATGATATGAATAAACAGAGTCAAGAACGTGTTGTTTGTTATGGTACTATTCTGAACAAGTCCATTTGTAATCGGATAAATAGAAGATTCAGATTATTATTATTATTATTATTATTATTTTCTTAAAAGTGTTATTTGCTATTAATATTGAAGGGTGAAAATATTTAATATGAACAGTTTTCTCCTATATAGGGTTACAGATGAGATGAATTTACCTATATATCATATGCCCATTTGAGTTAAATGTCCTAATTTTTATGTGGAAAAAATCATACATTGTGATCAATTTCATACAAACCATTTGATATTCTCTAAATCCACCTCCTTTTAATAAAACTAGTTTTTGTATTTATTTATTAGTGTTTACTGTGGCACTTGAAAAATGATAAGGGAAAAACTATTTTACAGATTAATACACATATAAAGTTACTTTTCCTTTTTTTTTAAAAGTACTTGTATCATTTAAAACCGATAAATCATTTTCAAAAAAATAAAATAAAAAATCAAATGTCATTTTTCGTGAAAACATTTTTCTTGAAACAAATAGATATTTAGGGTATTACAGAACACGTTTAACAAATAGAATTTTTGAATAATTAGTTGGTAGATTGAAAAAATATTTTATCAACCATCATATCCTATGGTTTAATTATGGAAATTGATATTTTCACAATAGAAAATGATATTTTCACATGAAAAGTATCGCTATAGATTCTATTTTAGGGTATTACAGAACACGTTTAACAAATAGAATTTTTGAATAATTAGTTGATAGATTGAAAAAATATTTTATCAACCATCATATCCTATGATTTAATTATGGAAATTGATATTTTCACAATAGAAAATGATATTTTCACATGAAAAATATCGCTATAGATTCTATTGCGACGATTTTCACTGTCGATATACATTTATAGCGACACTTTTCATGTGAAAATATTAAAAAAATATTGTGAAAATATTAATTTCCTTAATTATAACTAATAAGTGTTTGATTACTTGATATAAGAGACTGGATCTACTTCTGATAGTTACAAAATCAATCATCAAATCCAATTTAATAGAACCATATCACAACATGTCGTACTAGGGCCCACCTATCTCTAGAGTCAATGTAGATCCAAACCTTTGTCATCCACTCCTGCCATAATCCAGATCTATTTGTATTGTTTACTTATTGTAATCTGTAATATATAATATTATTAAATAATGCATATAAATGTAATAATAATAAAAACATTTATGCATAACATGAGCAAATTAAAAAAAAATAAGTAAAATATAAATTCGAGTTCTTTGAATTCACAAAATCTCCTTAAAGCAAATTTATTTCCTCACTGGTGCTAAAGGATTAATTGAATAATTGCTTCCCAAGATAAAACGGATTTTCAGTTCTTAATTAGAAGCACTTCAAAATTAAGAACACTTCGAACCAAATTATATGTTATGTACCGAACTGATATGGATATTAATAATGCATGTATGAATGAAAACTGGAAAAACTTACTGCACGGGATTCTGTAGAACTACTGCACAATTGCAGAAACGGGATTCTGTCGAACGGCAACGGAAACGGGACTTCTGATATTGAAAAGAGTAGGGAAAAAAATATATATCAGAAATGTGCCAACACTGTTTATTTATAGAAAATTTCCGCGCGTTATCAGTTGGGATACGCGTTCAACTGTTGTCAAAACGACGTAGTATCGTGATCAATATTATTAAACAAATTTTGTCTAAAACATATATATCACCACCGGTCCCGGTCCATCCATCCGGCTAGACGGCGGCGGCGCGCGGGTTTGAACCAAGCCTTGGCTAGGTCCTCTCCCTTCCACAAAAATAGGGTGCCCTTTGGGGCCCTTCCCATTGAACAAACATCCCATATATAAAGTATTCATTTTTCCCTCTAATGCCCTATGTGGGACTTTGCAATTTTTCAACATTTCAAGTAGGTGATTTTGGAGTCAATTTTTTCATTCAATTCTTAATGGATTTGAACACATAAATATACCAAGTTATACTCCTCACAAAGGAGAACACATTGGTGCAAAGACCTGACATCTCCGGAGTGTGAGTCCTACAATAAATTGAGCATCAAAATGCTCTAATATTTAATATTTCAATTCCATTTCCAACACTTTTCTCGTACTAGCGAAAGCTAGGTTTTGTATTACCTCTCATTCATGCAAGCTGTTGAAAATGAATATAGTGCACAGTTGTAATCATCCGATATTTGACAATTTACACGTATCAAACAATTAAATTGAAGTTATGAGTTTAATTTGACAAATACATAAAATTACATACTAGAATGCAGTTATGAGTCTAAATTTGACTTAAAATACTAGTATTTATAATATTTACGATTGTACTATTTGCAGCGTTTAAATTTTTAAACACATTGTATTATTTTTAGTGTGTTACGTTTGAACATCAAATATTACGTTTAAGTTAAATAAATTGTGCGACTGCGTTTGAAAAAATTGTTATTAAATAAACAAAAATTTTAAATACGTTTAAATTTTTAAATGCGCCAAACATTGTATGGCCAAATATACCCTTACTCAACACAAAAAATAAATGACGTAGTTGTTCAATTTAAATATGTATGGATACAAAAAGTCGGATAGAAAAATATTGGTCAAACGTAAAAACTTGCAAATGGTTCTCCAAATACGTCACTCAATCTCGTATAAGAATTGTTCTCCATTTCATTACGCAATGTGCTGTTTGTCACATTAGTTTAAATTAACCTATTTGGGTTTAGAATTGAGTAGAAACTGGAAAAGGCAGAATGCTGCTAATCAGCATGTCTTTAGCTCCTCACATGAAGTCACGTGTTAACTAATTTGGAACCTTCGCCCATAGTTTTCTCTATTATTCTACCAAAAATATTAGTTGTTCAACTTAGGTTAGTGTTAGTTTGACGTAGTGGTGCGTGCATCTAGATAAAATATTTTTGATAATTAATTAAATATTATCTACAAGAGAAAAGTCATGGACATATGTATATAACTTTTTCATGGCAGCAGCCCAAAGGACCAAAAGTGCAAAATTATTCTCTTTTTACTTTTTTTTCTTGGTACTAAATAATTTTTGTTGCAGGAATAAGCTATCCCCACAATAGGGCAAGGCGCGGGGGAGTAGTCTTGAATGTCCACCATTCAAAAGAGTTACAGAAAAGACTCGAACCCATATGACGTAGACGGAAATGCAAAATTATTCTACAAATTATTAATGACCAATTGTAGCTAAGTTTCCAATTTTTGGGAGTAAGGCCCAATTTGGAAGGATATGGCCCATCGGAGAATGTCTTATCCCCCTTTAATATTTCATCACCTTAATTGCTAGTAACATTTTTCTAAAAATGAATTCTAGGTTTTTTAACTTTAAAAAATTTCTATTTTTTTGGGGGGCATTCAATAAAACCTCTTAGCAAAAACTTTAAATATATTGATTGAATGGCGAGGTGGCTGTTTTTAGAAACACAAAAGCAATGGAGTCCCAATACATATCCCATGGGCTACGCCGCTAAATGGGCTCAGGAAAACCTTACCCACCAGTTGGACCAAAAACCCAAAAGGAGGTGTTTTCTTATTTATACTTTAGTTCAAAAAAACTAAAAAAAATCCACTAAGAATTTTAGAAGGCGATTTGCGAAGTCCTAAAATAAAATTTGAATTGAATTCATTTAACTTTAAAATATAAACTTTTTGTAATTAGTAATATTATTTTAAAATTTTATACTATTCATAATTATATTGACTAAAACCAATTTAGTTCATATAAATTTTGAACTTGAAAATATCATAAATTAACTTAGAAAAGTTAAAACAGGACTTTGTTATGTAACAAAGATATCTATTTACTAAACAATATAAAAACTCACTTGATTTTGGTACTTGCATATTTTGGTATTATTTTGGTACTATTTTTATCCTAAATTAGCATTTAATGCTATTAAACTAATTTTTATCCTTATTTATAGTTATCCCTATTATTTAATGTTATTAAACTATTCTAATTTAACACTTATTTTAGTAATAATGTCTTATAACCCCAAAAAATTATAGAGAGAAAACTAGGGTTATCATATATATATATATATATATATATGTGTGTGTGTGTGTGTGTGTGTTCATAATTATATTTTTATTTTATTTTTTTTTTTAATAAAATGAGTTAAGTAGTTATTCTCATAGTAATTTTGTCAAATCTATCTACCAAAGAATATAAAAACTTTTTAGATTTTGGTATATACATGTTTTAGTAGCATTTTCATCCCGAATTAGCATTTAATACTGTTTAATTTTTATCCTAATTTATCAGTTATCCTAATTTATATTTAATGTTATTAAACCATTCTAATTTAGTATTCATTTTGGTAATAATGTCTAATTTAGTAGTTGTAAACATCTAAAATTTACATATTTTCCCTTTAACAGTGGTAGGAGGGCAAAAGTGTCAGTTCACCTCTAGGCAAAGATGTCTAAGCAAAGATTACAAGACTTAGAACGATTTTTCGGAGTCCCCACAATGATCTCTGAGCGACAAGATACAAAAAAGAAGATGAGCAACTAGTCAGCATTTACAGAAAGATATTTTTTTCCTTTTTCTCCCTCTTTTCGAATCTGAGACTAATCAAATTTGATGTCATTGTGTAGCTCTCTAAAAGAGTTTTTCGAATTGGTATGACACGTTTTCTAACTCTTCCCGGTTTAAAAGTTACGGACGTTTAGCGTATAGTACGAAAAAACGACGTCGCGACATGAAAATTGATGCAGGTGGGCCCCGTCCTAGGGCTGCCTCAGGTGGACTTGCGACAGGCTTAGGGTGCATATATAAGGCTGCTTTGGCTCATTTTTTGGAAAGAGAATGCATTTTAGAGAGAGAAAATATGTTATCTAAGGAGAAAAATAGAGAAAGTAAGAGGAAGACCTCTCTAAATCCAATCTAAATCTAGTTTTTCTCATCAAATCTCCTACCAAATCTATAGTCAAGTCATCCATACAAAGTATAAGGAGGAAAAAACTCTTACTCCTGTATATTTCTCATCTTTATACTAAATCTAACTTAGATCTAGCTTATTTTGTCAATTATTGTGTTTGGGCTTTGTTTGTTTATGGTTATCTCTTCATTTGAGACTCTCCTAGCATCCTAGATCATATCTAAGGGTGTTTGGATTCTATTTTTTGGGATTATAGACGGTTAGAGAAGATTTCTCACGGATGAAATCTCTTTTTAACTAGCCAATGATATTCTTTTAGTAATTTGTCGGTTTTGACTTTGATTTGACTCATTTTTATCGATTATTTTGCTTGGGAGTTTTTTTATTTATTAATTTCTAAGTCACCTAAATATTCTAGATTAATATCTAGTAGTGAAGGGATCCTACCTTTTGGCCAGCGAGGAATTCTCATAAATAAAATCTCCTTATAATTGATCTGGATATATTTTCGATTAGATCTCGATGTGTTATTTTCTAGATCTATGGAATCTTAAATCTATGGGTTTCATTCTATAAATTTTAAGTTCCTTTAATAGATCTTGCTGATATGTATTAGATCTTTGCGATTTCGACGATAGTTGGTGATATAATTCGATTCCTACGATACAGTTAAACGATATAAATTGTGATATTGTTGATTTGGTGTGCGATCTATGGATTTAGGATTTACAAAAGTCATTTCCTAAACTCTAAACTCCGTTTATAGATCTCGATGCGTTGCTCGGTATGATTCATGTGAGCTTATGAATGAATTCAAGACCCTTAAATATAACGTTTAGCGGGAATGAAAGGATATTCTCATGATGGGCATAATTAACGGCTGTATTTTTTGTGATTTGATAATTGTAAATGTAATTTGGGCCTTAAAACGATATCGAGGGGTTTCCATCTCACGAAAATTGGATTTAAGGCCTCTTAATAGTGGATTTTTGTTATTTCGAGTTGCTTGGAGTTATTTAGATGGCTTACATGCTCACGGGTGATTCTAACCCTATTTTCGATACTTGATTTTACTTTTTGACATACGAAAATGATTTTCGAACGAAATTACAAAGATCTTTTAAAATTGAATCAAACTAGGTTATTAGATTAATTCTAAGCTAAAATTGAAAGTAATATAGAGTATCGATTCCTATTTGACGAATGGTTCGTAAAATAACATTTCTCTTAAATGACACTTTAAATTTCTCATCAAATGAAAGATAAAACGAAACTTTCCCCCCAAATCAAATCGTTCATGCCTAGTTTCAAAGAGGCTCAAAAGTTGCTTTCAAGATAATGCACCCACCAAAACTTTGACGACTTTAAGAGACGACCTCTAGGTTATTTACATCTTACGACTCAATTCTAGGAGATGATACCCTAGATTTCACGACTTGACCTTTGGAGATGACCTCTAGGTTATTTACGTCTTACGACCTGATTCTAGGAGACGATATCCTAGATTCCACGACTTAACCTTAAGAGACGGGCCCTAGGTTATTTACATTTCACGATTTGATTATAGGATATGATACCCTAAATTTCGACTTTAAAGACATAGGACACGACACCTTATATTTTACGATTCAACTCAAAACTAGGAGAAAACACTTTAGATTTCAACTTTAAATTACAAAATCGAATTGACTCTAGGAGACGATACCCTAGACTTTCCTCAAAAGACACAATTCATATGGGCACATAACACAAACGCATACTTCACGTTTCTCAGAGTAATTTATTTAATTCTTTCAAGGAAAGCATTAAAAAAATGATAATCGTGTTTCATAGAAGTCGAAGGGTGTCTAACACTTTTCTATCGCTTAAGCAAGCCTCCGAACTTTATAAATCTTAGTTGCGAACTAATTTTACGAAGTCACACGATAGACCATCTCAATTATTAAAACTAAAAATTCGGATAAACTAGTACATCCATTCAAATCTTTACCAATTAGCGACTATATGTAATTGACCCCCATTAAAATCAAACTTTCAAACCCTGTCGACATTTATGTCGGCTTTTCTAAATTACCCCTTAAAATTCACGGTTTATAATAAAAAAACCATAAAAAGAAAAATCCTGACATCGACAGTAGTTTCTCTCCACTTATACACACACATGTACACATAAGTATAATTGTAATTTTTTTCTTAATGGAACAAGTTAAGTAGTCACTCTCACAGTAATTTTGTCAAAACTTAACATTTTATGCAATTTTCACTATGCATGTATTCATTTAGTTGTAATTTACGACAATGCTAATATGATTCCTTCTGTTATAAATTTATTGCTCGACTCAAGTTACAAAAAAGAAATAAAACATATAAGGTAATTTTTTTTTAGTATTTTCTATTTTATTATGGTAAATGATTTATAAAAAAATCTCACACTACTTTAGAAAAGCTTGGATTTCATTTTGAAATTAAAAACTAAAAAAAAAATAGTTTTATACATAATGGGTCTTTATAATATTTAAAAACAGATATGGTGTTGTGTTACTAATATTTCTAAAATTTTTAATTGTCATTTCAAATATTCATAAATAGTAAGTATATTAGTTAAGATAAATTCATACGGGTTAAAAAGTTAGTATGACCTAAAATAAAAGTACTCTTATTAAAAATAAACTAAATATTGAAATGATGTTCTACATTTATGACTAACAAATAGTGGTTGACCTTAAATTTTATGTATTTATTGTTAACAAATACTTGTTTTATAAAGTTATAATAATAATAACCTCAAATTAAATAAAATTTTACAATAATTTATAATTTTGTATAATTTTTCATCCATATGTTTAAATTTTGTTAAAAGATTTGAAATTAGGGTATGTATATAAAATATAATGGAGGGGTATATTATTATGAGTGTTGCTATGTATTACGATAAATTTATGCTGATTTATAATTGCGAAATTTATTAATATATGAAATTAGTAAGAATTATAAGCGAGTCACACTTATTACATATTTCGACAATCAAAAAATCGACATAAATATTTGTAATATGTATCATTTTGCTATTATTATTATTATTAACAAATTCAAAACTTACTGGCATTTTTTCAAACTAGGTCGAATTCAAACTAAATTTGATTTCAGCCCTACGTATTTTATTTTTCGTATTTTGATAAATGATTGAATTACTATAATACTAGGCGTACCAATCAGTTTTTCGTTCGCCATAGTGGAATATAGTCCTCAATGGCTAACCAGTTTTCTATTGGTCGGATGACGGCAATCCATACATTAGCGGGGATCTGCTGCAACAAGGGTGTACCGTGGTGATATGCGCTCAATTGGTTTCTTATCCTCCAAGGAAAAGGTCAAAGCGCGTAATTATTCCTCCTCGCTCATCCTTATAAATTACCGAACAACAATTTTCCGCTCGTTGTTTTGTTTTTTTTTTCTTCTATTTTTTTTTTCTTCTGGTTTTCTTTTCAATTCCCAAATTCAATCTGAACTTTCAGAATTTTAGGGTTAGGGTTTAGTCAACATGTGCGATTTGGTAGTTGGTGAAGATGATTTAACGGAACAAATCGATTGGGAACGCCTATTGAATGATAATACTCTGGAGTTTGATGATTCGAATTTCTTCGATGATATAAATCTCTGCGATGGTTCTTCAGAGCAGTTATCGGATCCTTCTCCTGATACTCCTGTTTCTCTTGGTGAGATCGAGAAGTTTCTGATGAACGATGACGGCATTGATAGGGTTGATGACGTTTCGGTTCCGAATAATGAGATGGGCAATTGTTTATTTTCCGATATTCTGCTTGATTCGCCCGTTGAGTCCGATGGGTCGCGTGGCGAGGTGGTTGATCTTTCCGACGGTGGTCAGAAATCGAGCTCGCCGGAGGTTGAAAACAATAACAACGCCACCGACGATGGAGAGGCGGATGACCCTATTTCTAAGAAACGAAAAAGGTATAATTGCATAGTTGATGATTTCATCGCGTGTCTTATTAGAGAATAATTATATTTATATGTACAAAAGATTGATATGTTGGTTGGGATTTTGGTTAAAGCCTAAAATTGGTTAAGGAATAATTTTATTTTGTACATAAGATTGATATTTTGGTCGGAATTTTGGTTAAAGCCTAAAATTGATATCCATTGTTTATGTTCTTTCAGTTTTTATTTTTAAGCTTTTGCTTTTAATGTGTTGACCTTGTGGTATATGCTTAAATTTGAGGACTGGATTTGAATGTGTAATAATTTGTACATAAGATTGATATTTTGGTCGGAATTTTGGTTAAAGCCTAAAATTGATATCCATTGTTTATGTTCTTTCAGTTTTTATTTTTAAGCCTTTGCTTTTAATGTGTTGACCTTATGGTATATGCTTAAATTTGAGGACTGGATTTGAATGTGTAATAATTTGTTTCAATTGTATCTTCAATTATCATCAATGTTAATTTTATTGAAGGCTAGTTATATTATCAGCCATCTGCTGAGCTGAGTAGTTGTGTGATTATTTTCAGGCAAGAGAGGAACAGGGATGCAGCCTTGAGATCTCGAGAGAGGAAGAAGCTGTATGTTAAGGATCTGGAGATGAAAAGTAGGTACTTTGAGGGGGAATGCAAGAGACTTGGAATGTTGCTCAACTGTGTCATAGCTGAGAACCAAGCTTTACGCATTTCCTTGAATGGTAGTAAGGCATTTGATGCTTCCATGACCAAGCAGGAGTCTGCTGTGCTCTTGTTGGGTATGAAACAGCGAAACCATCTCTTCCTTTGTTCTCTGTTTTACTGTTATATGCTATTATTGTGATATACTGGGTGGATGTTGACCTATCCTATCATAGCATGGAATGTCAAGTGACATTTGTTCAGTTTAATTAGCTAAGTTATGACCCTACCCAAGCTCTTTTAAGTGCTGGTCATACAGAAGCCAATCCCTAATTGAGGAGCAGGTTACGTACAAAAAGATATGACCTTCATCTGAGCCCATCTCCCTGAACCAATTACTACTTTTGTAGTTGGGCCAGGAAATCGTTCATGTTGCAAAATAATTACACTTTGTCCCTTACGACATAAATCAAAATTAAGATCTTGATTATTGAGAAACACAAATAACTTGTAGATCACCTGGCAAAGCATTCTTGCCTATTCAACTAATTTCTTAAATACTTTTGAGAGTGTCTTCGCGCCATTTTTGTTCTTCATATTCCTATGATTATAACATTGTGCTCCCCCTCCCCCTGGAAAAAACAGCACTAATTTCTAACAAACCCAGTTCTGCATTTGCTTCCATGCCTGCTTTTTTTTTTTTTTTGGGGGTACATTGGTGGGGTTAAAACTGCAAGAACTAAGCACAAGTAACGATTCGGTTTTGGTTACCTGGGCATAGCCTTCAAATAAGATGTTTTTCAACTGGTCCGGCAGGTAGTCTAGAACATAAATTTCCAATGCCACTTACATCCCTTAGCTAGAAAATCAGCTCCACCTCTCAGTCTCTCTCCGTATATGCTTCACATGAAAGACCCAAGTTTGTTTTAGAAGTTCCAAATGTGAAAGGTCACATTACCCAGTGGATGCTCCAATACTACTTTCATAAGTCGAATCCGTGTCAAGCACGATACACTTGTGATTGTTTGTCTAAGCTAATCCATGCAATGTAGCCCAAAAGTTCCGACCGTGTAAGATGTTTAACATCCCATGCTCATCATCCCTTCTATAATTTTCTGTCATTACTTCTTTTGTATGTAGTGTCGATAATTATATGTAGTGTCAATAGTTAACTTATTTTCTAAAGTTAGTAATTACCGAATGACTGCTTAAATTTTTTCTTCTTTCCTTAAACCACATTGGCAACCAGTATTACTATGTTTTAGAGGAGTTGTGTCAAATATATATATTTTTTGGATAAGTAAAAATATATTATTCAACTGTCAAATTGGTGGTAGCCATGAACATGGGGTGTCTTTACAAAAGGCAAATGATAAATTGAAGTCCTCCCAAAGAAACAAAGAACCCCTGGAGCACCATATCTAAATTAGGCTCCTAAACCAAACTCCCTCCAAAACTCCACATGCAGTATTATGGCTCCTGGAAAGATTTCATTCAACCTAAAAAGGATAGAGAACTCAAGATAAAGACCAAATTTTCCCATTCGATCTCTCCATCCCTTGAAAGGATCGGTTGTTGCTTCTTGCTACAAAGTTCAGCACAAGTAATTTGGGATCAAAATCAATAATCGCCTCAAGCTCCTCCCTATTTTCACTCCTATCCTAGCGACCTAAAAAACACCACTTTCTTATAATGTTGAGTAGTCTAGTCAGCAAAACGTTGTGCCTTTTGTCCTTCACATCGATTTCATTTATAAAGTGGGGTGGATTATTGTAGGAGTGGTGTGGAGAAACCTTGTCAAGTTAAAATGCTCCACACAAATATATTAATAATAATTAAATAAATAAATAATTAAAATGTTGGAAAGAATCAAATGGTCCTGTTGATACGTTTTGAAGATCCTAACCCATTAGCTTGTAAAGTAATGTTGTTATGTGCATGATTTTGGGCTTCCTTATTAGTTGTTGCAACCAAATTAGAGATGAATTTGAATTTTTTTAATTAGACCCTGACAAAGTGAATGCTGAATGGTTAACATGTTGTTGCATTCATTATCCTATTGTGACCATCTTGATTAATATCAGTATTGATCATTCCGCAGAATCCCTGCTGTTGGGTTCCCTGCTTTGGTTCCTGGGCACCATTTGTCTGCTTCTGCCAGAGCTGCTCCTGTCAACAAGGGTAGAAGTTCCACTGAAAAATGTGGACAACCAAAATCGGGAAAGTCTGGCTCCAAGAAAGGCAGGAAGTAAGGTCTTTGAACTTCGGGTATTTCAATCCTTCATGATGGGCAAGAGATGCAAAGCTTCAAGGTCAAGGATGAAACCAAGTTCCCTTGCTCTAGAAGTTTTGGTATGACTCATAGGATTGAAGGGCCTAGACATGAGAACTTCTTTCTGCTGTTGTTCTTTTCTGAAGTTTCTTTTCTTTTTCTTATTTTACTGTTTTAGATGTTATGGTAATGTGCTCTAGAGGGAAGTGGAGGATCCATCAGGACCATCACCTTCCAAATTATATATAAATAATCAAAGTAATAGACTCTATAGTGACGGGATTTAACTAGTACTCCTAGTTCCGAGCAAGTAAAGATATATGGTTTATTAACCTTGTTTTGGATATTGACTACCTTTAATGAGGGTTAAGATTATCATCCCTTGTATAGTTGTTTCGAACTTTTATTTATTTTGATTTTTTATGTTTACATCTAGTTTATTAACCTTATTTTGGATATTGAGTGATTTTAAGAATGCTGACCTTTTACTTTTACTATTCTCTCTATGACGGACTTAGTTTGAATTTTGAAGTCAAATTGATCAATTATAGAATCAAAATTTATCCCATTTAAAATAGTGGTAAAGAGATTATAATTATAAAAAATTACGATTAATTTATTACAACATCCTAATTTTAGAAGTTCAAAAATATAAATAAATTTATTTAATTATCAATTATAAAATCGATAAATTTGTAGGAAAAGTTAAATTAAGTCAGTTTTTGTGAGGCAGATAGAGCATATTTTATGTAGTACATGTCTTCAATTTTTTCTCTATTTTGATTTTTTATGTTTACAAAATCAAGAGAAGGTTAAGAAAAAAAAAATTCTCACTTTAATATGGGCTGATGTTATTTTTCTAATTCTTTTAAGGGTAATGGAGAGGAATTAAGGAAACCCGGAAGTAACTCATCAGAAAATTAATGTTTAATACGTAGCCTGATTTTAATCGACTTTATTGAGAAATAAACACAAATATGTAACTTTACATAGTGAAAAAGAAAATTTTAAAATTACTAGTTAACTTTATATTACATGTGTGTTAAAAGTGAGTTAAAAATTGAGTAGATTAAAGGGTAAATTATGTGTGTTAAAAGTAAGTGAAAATTGGGTAGATTAAAGGGTAAGTTATTAAAGTAAAAAAGTTTTAATTTTTGTGTTTACACTAAAAAAAAATCTTATTTTCGTCGAATTTTATTAATAGATGATTTAAAAAGCTTTCTAACTATTTATGGTTAGGTGGTAAAAGTCTCACTTACCCAATATTAAAACGGTCATTATATGATAGTTTAGTGACAAAGAAATCTCCTAGATTTTATTATATCTTAGGATAAAATATATACCTAAAGTTGAATTAGAATAGAATAGATTTTCAAAAAAAAAGGTTAATTGAAATGGCCAAGTTCGGACAATTTCATTTGGTGGGCAGCTGATTAATACTTTATATAAAGAGTTCAATTTGTAAAATTTATAAATTTAAGAATTTATTTTTGTCTCGTGTTCTTCATTGATTGTTACTTTAGTTTCGATGGCATAATAATGTACCTTTAATCGTAAAATTGATAATATTATTTTATTTTATACTATCATCTATTCATTTTTAATTTCTATTTTTTTTAAATGAGACTTATTTTGCGGAATGAAATAAGTATTATTTACTAATATTTATTATTCTGAAATGTGGCCTTCGAAATATAATGTTTATTTTTATTTTTTAAAATATGGGTATTCCAACCTATCAAAACATTTTACCAAGAGTAGAAAAAAAAAATGCACGATGTACACAAATGATGTGCGAAAGATATTTAATAAATAAAAAAAGAAGCTCAATGAGTGCACTCAAATAACACAAAAGCATTCTATGGCCTT
Source organism: Aralia elata (assembly GCA_034770075.1). Taxonomy (NCBI): domain Eukaryota; kingdom Viridiplantae; phylum Streptophyta; class Magnoliopsida; order Apiales; family Araliaceae; genus Aralia; species Aralia elata. The sequence goes on along the minus strand of CM068385.1, from coordinate 5,097,615 downwards.
TGGAGAGCTTATTGTTTTTCACTTTTTTGGACCAAAAGTGGGTTGAAAGCATTTGGGTGGTTCATTTGTGCAATTTATAGCTGTTTTTAGAATAAATTATATAAATATGTGGATATTAGCTCTAAGTTAATAATTTAATATGATATATTAAAACAAATTAGTAATTACTTTTTTCGTTTTAAAATTAACTTAAAAAAATTTCAAATTCAAAATTAAATTTGGACGAGGGAGAGGCTGTGAGTAATATGGACTACGAATTTGTCGGTTGGTTTATTTTCAAAATCACCTCCTGAAAAAAAAGGCCCTCAGGTCTCGACCCAAAAATGAATAAGAAGCGAGGCGAGGGTCTTTCATCAAAGGGGACGAAAGAAGAGTGGTGCGTAGTTTTGGAAAAGAGAGGATTTCAGAAAGTCACTCTCTCCAACCTTTTCTATTTATTCGACGAGAGAAAGTCAATATGATATTTGTGTTGATTTTTCGAACATAATTTTGTATCATAAATTATCTAAAAAGTACGAATTATTGTAAAATTTATTATTTCATATGAATGATCTCAAACTTGAGTTTGAAAATATCTAAAATTAACTTAAAAAATATTTTGTAATTTGAGCAGTAGAAAGTATATAATAATTATTACAAAAAAAGTAAAAAAGCCCACGTATTGAATTTTGAGGGTGGGTGTGGCTTCATTGTAGTAATCGTGAAAAACATGGGCTTCAATTATTTTGTAGTAGCGGAAGGTTATACGGGTGGCCTGATTGGTTGTATCGCCCCCTGTTCCCCCCCTTTATAAACGGTTTGTTTATTAGATCACACCAAACACAACACAACAGAAGAAAATATAGTGTGTTGTTTAGGTGAATCACAGTCCGGCGACGAGTCCCATTGAAGAGAGAGAAGAGAACGACCGGAAGAGAGAGGAAGGGAGTGAATTGATAATGGATTCAGATTTCGGAGTTGCCAGAGAACTTTCTGATCTACAGAAACTTCGATCTCAGTACCAGCCTGAACTTCCTCCTTGTCTTCAGGTCTCTTTTGCGCCATCTCGCTATGATTTATCAGTTTCTTTCTGTTTATTGCAAATGCGTTCTCCATTGCTTGTAGCATTCATGTGATTATTTTGTTTGCGCTCTCTGCTTCGGCTTTAACATTTGCCTGTTATATGTTTATATGAATTTTTTTTTCTTTCGATATCGATTGTTTCAGTAGTAGATTGTGATAATATTTGACATTCGTTGAGTATTTATTTCAATTCTATAAATTCAGTGTTGTAGGCCGGAAAAATAGATCTGAAGTGCTAGATCATGCTATTTTTTAACTGCATAAATGTCATTGCTCTGCCTGATTTTGATTTATCTGATGATACAATGCATGCATTAAAAAATATTGGATTCTCTGGATTGTCGTGCTTTACTAGAGATGAAGTGAAGTATTATCGCTTTATTGAAGAATTTATATTCTACACACTGGTTTATAAACTACTAGTTTATATGGCACAAACGTAGTGTGTTAAAACAGGGAAAATGAAACACTAAAAAATAGGAGATGAGAGATAATGGGAGAGAGAAAAGAAAAAAAGTGAATAAAATAAAATTTAAGGGGTAAAATAAGAAAGTCAAAAAGGCTTCGCCTTTTTGTTTAGGCCAAGAAAACTGTCATTTCTTCCTCCCGCTTTATAATATAAATAGATAGATAGATGATGTACAGTTTGTTGGATGCCTACGCTTTGGTAGAATGCGAATAAAATGGGGTAAAATTAACAAATCCTGGCTTGGTTTTCTATAGTTACCGTCATGTTGTTTAATGTTTCTAATTGTAGAACCAGGCATTCACGGTGATTCTTTTCACAGTGCTGCTGTTTACGGCACATGTATGGGTTAAGGTTGATAGCATGTCAAGAATAATAAATAACACATTGGGAAAGGATTGGAAAAAGTCTTACTCCATAAAATTGAAGAAATGGAGAAAAATATTATGTGCATTTATTTGAACTGAATTAGTGGGTGCATTTTATGCATATCCTTAATGGTGGACAAAGTTCTAACTGTTGAAGTTGAAGTTAATTTTTCTTATATTAATGATCTATGCAAAAAATTAAAATATTGAGTGTCTTATATGGTGACTGGATAATTGTTTCTTATCACTGTCTAAGCTGCAGATTGCGTGTAATTTCCTATGTTGTTGTTGGTTTGTGTTAGATTTGAAAAAAAATTCGATGCCATTTTGACAATTATAATCTTATTGTGGAATAAAAATGTGTGGTGTTTCATTCTTATGCCCTTCAGATTTTGAAGATATTTACAGTCTGCATTCTAACATTTTAGTTTTTTGTTTGTATCTGCAGAAGCAATGTTGTGCCTTCACTTCTTGTTAATATCCTTTGTGATAGCCTTTTTATTTTGATTTTAAGTTGCTTCTTTGACATAATATTTTGCTCTTCTTTTTTGTTCCCTTTTGGTTGATAATTTATATGGGAATTGATTTATCAATTCTTTGACTCCTATGATTTGTCCTTTGGAGCTTAATACTTGTGTGCTATAACTTACAGGGAAAAAGTGTGCGCGTAGAGTTTGGTGATGCAACTGCTTCTGCGGATCCCTCTGGTGCTCACACCATAAGTCGATCCTTTCCACACACTTATGGTCAGCCTTTAGTTCATTTTCTTAGAGCAACTGCCAAGGTCCCTGATGCCCAGATCATAACTGAGCATCCAGCAGTAAGGTATACATTTAATAATCACTTTATTTTGCTTTCAGTTCACTTGCCAAGCAAAAACATATTAGGGTAAGTACTGGAATAAAAATATACTGAGGATGAGCTCTCATGCTGTTTCCACCCAGCACATTTTATTTATCTTGCAAAATAATAGTTGAGAAATGGAAAAATGAATTTACTTTCATTACAGAATTGGTTGCCTCTTTCTCCTATGAAACTATGTTCTTTTTGTCATTTATGTCATGACGGGAATCAACTTTGTTGGTTTAAAGGGTAGTAAGGAACCATAATATTATCTGGATATCCAAACTAATTTATTATTACATCTCAGGGTTGGAGTGGTTTTCTGCGGTAGACAATCACCTGGAGGACATAATGTCATTTGGGGTCTTCATAATGCTCTCAAAACTCACAATTCCAACAGTACTTTGCTTGGATTTCTGGGTAAGTGGCATTCTACTTTTCCATTTCAGCATTTAGTTTTACTTTTCCTGCTATGCATGGACCTCTAGAAAAATTTAAGCACATATTGCAATGAAAAAAATGCTTCGTTTTGTAATGAGAATCTCCAGGGTGAAGTGGCCTTTTTGTTATCTGTTAACTTGCCTTCTAGATTACATCACGTTCAAGGCACATTGTTCCATGTTTAAAGGTTTATTTCCAAGTGGATGATTGTGCAAGAGTGTATCTTTTCCTTGTGAAATGGTTTTTATCTAAATGGGGGTTTTTTTTTCTGTTACCAGGCGGATCTGAAGGTTTATTTGCACAAAAGACTCTTGAAATTACAGATGACATTCTTGCAACATACAAAAACCAAGGTTTGATGAGCAAGAATAATCTTAAATTAAGATTTCCATTTTCCAAATAGATGCAAGAAACTTATGGCTGTGTCTAATCTTTTCAAGGTGGTTATGATTTGCTGGGAAGGACAAAGGATCAAATTAGAACAACTGAGCAAGTCAATGCTGCACTAGCTGCATGCAAAGCTTTGAAGTTGGACAGCCTTGTCATTATTGGAGGTATCTGATGCTCTCTCTCTCTCTCTCTATATATATATATATATGTATATATATGTACACACACACGCATCCCATTCTCCTCTCTTACAGGAAATTTGGGTACATTTTACATGGGTATGTTTTACAGGGGTAACATCAAACACAGATGCTGCACAGCTTGCAGAAACTTTTGCAGAAGCAAAATGCCCGACAAAGGTATTGTGCATGTTTGTATTCATTGTGATAAAAATGACATCCTAAACGGCATGATGATTGTTATAGTTATTATTCCTAGATGTACCATGTTTTGACCATAAATATTTATTACATTAAGAATGCTTTTGCATATATCATTATACATGGAGCTTTACAACCTCCTCCCTGCTTGTTGTACTGAACTGAGACTATGGTAATTGATTGTGTTCTGAATCTGCAGGTGGTTGGGGTTCCTGTTACATTGAATGGAGATCTCAAGAACCAGTTTGTTGAAGCAAATGTTGGTTTTGATACGATCTGTAAGGTGTGCCATCTTGAAGTTTTGACCGTGTACATGAAATTGTTTCTCAATGCCATTCCTTATGATTACATGTTAAATGACATTTCGAAAAGGACATGAATACCTATTTTCTCCCTTATATTTAGGTTAATTCTCAGCTTATTAGCAACGTCTGCACTGATGCCCTCTCAGCAGAGAAGGTAATTTATTGCTAGTCTCCAGAAGGTAATTCATTCAGAAGTGTTTGTAGCAATGATGAGTGAGCAGTAGACATGCTGTATGTAATTTAAAATGAATTTGAGTACCCCATCTGCTGTTTACCCCTTCGTTGTCTTGCCCAACTTGTTATATATGTACTTTCTTGTCTCAACCAAATCTAAGAGACTTGTTTTCTCCTCAGTATTATTATTTTATCCGACTCATGGGCCGAAAAGCATCACATGTTGCTTTGGAATGCACTCTTCAGTCACATCCAAACATGGTTTGCTTCCTTATCTTCTATAATCCTGATTTGATATTGCCTTTAAAAAGATGCTACATTTGAACTTCTTAGTGAATTAACTTTGATATGTTCATCGTAGGTTATTCTAGGTGAGGAGGTGGCTGCATCAAAACTTACTCTTTTTGACCTTACAAAACAACTGTGTGATGCAGTGCAAGCCCGGGCAGAACAAGGTGAGAAATTAATCTATTGCTATTGCCATCTTTTGTTGTTTGTTACTCTATTGTTATCACCTAACTGAATCTATTTTGAACAGACAAGTACCACGGTGTCATCCTACTACCGGAGGGGCTTATAGAAAGCATTCCTGAAGTGTATGCTCTCTTGCAGGTAAAGCCACGGTACATAGAATAAGTTAATTATTCACTTGACTGTTACCCCACCTTCCTCTTCTCGTGTCACAAATGTCAAAGCTTGTGTTTTGTCAATTGTGTTTCTAATTAAATGTGGGAATTTTTTAGTTTGGCGTGGTTTTGTTTTAACATCTCCCTCCTTCCAGGGAATTCATGGTTTACTCCGGCAAGGTGTTTCAGTTGATAACATTTCCTCTCAACTGTCACCTTGGGCGTCTGCCTTGTTTGAATTTTTGCCTCCCTTCATCAGGAAACAGGTCTATTTTCTCATATTTCTTCATATTGATATATGCCTTCCACTTAACCTGCATGTAAGGGCTCTCATTTAAGTACGTATATTGCAGTTGCTCCTGCATCCTGAGTCAGATGACTCTGCACAACTATCCCAGGTATTCGACACTTCTATCCGCAATTTTGTTATTACAAGGGGAACCTCTGAATCATGATTAACTTGTTCTCTATATGCCCTTTTCAGATTGAGACAGAGAAGCTTCTTGCTCATCTTGTGGAAGAAGAAATGAACAAGCGCTTGGTAGGATAGCGCCCTTGTTTTGATGAATCACAATCTGATGCTAACCTAATTGGTGGTTCATTCATTTTCTTCTATGATTAGTAAAATTACCAACCCACTTCCCCACCCCCTTTCCCGTTCCTTTATTTTCGAACCCAGAACACTAGAGAAACATCGTCTTTATCTTGTTTATATGTAGTCTTCATAGGATAAACAGACCCCGCTGCAACAAGTTTTCTTATAGTCGCCCACCTGCCCTTTATTTCCATTTACATTTTCTCCTAAATTACCTGTCTATTTGCAGAGGAAATATTTATTGGATTGTGCCTTTTTGCTATCCTTTGCAGACTCTGGTTGTTTTCAACATTCACCTGGGCTTTCTGGCTATTTGAGTGCACTTTTTACTAATAAAAACTGGTAATTATGTGCCACAAAGCCGTTTTTTTTTCCTTCAGGAAAGAAGTAAATAAATAACAGAAACAGCTTTATTGATGACAAAAAACTGCCATAACAAGCGGAGTTTACATTCAATTGATCTGCATTAGTTCGGAAGGAAATGCACTGCTCCACTTAATTTGACCCCCCTCCGGGGCAACGTGTCTGTAGTTGGATGGTTGTTTTGTGTGGTAGTATTTCTTTCTGGTGATCTAAATGGATATTGATAAAGAAACTTGGGGGAAGGAGTATCAGTTTATCACATACTGAGAGCAATTATCTTCAGCCACCTGTTAATAATAACTAATTAGTTTTCGTGTTGGTCCTTTATAATAACGCCTCTCATAGTCAAGAAGGCTTTAGAAGTTTCCTCCCTACCCTCCTCGCGCCAGTCCCCGGTCACACAAGTCTGCGCCATCATTCTATTGAGAATTTGATGGATTGTGGAAGATTTATATTCTCTTTTGTAGTTTTGGTTTAGTACATTAAGCATGATTTTAATTTGTGTTGCTACACTATTATTAGGTTGTTTGACTGCCATTTTTGTTACAAAGCTGATTTTCATGATATCTGCAATTTTTGTGTTGCAATATTCAAATTCCTTTAGATTAACTGTTGTAATTGTCCCTAGTTGCACTTCTTTTGTTTGAAACCAAACAAGAAGTGGTTGTACACCATTGTTTGTTTATGTAATGACCTGAATTATTTATAATTATTGCCATCTTAACTTCAAATTGGCGTTTCTTTGGAAATGTAAACAGAAAGAAGGTACATACAAAGGGAAAAAATTTAATGCTATTTGTCACTTCTTTGGCTATCAAGCTCGGGGATCTTTGCCGTCAAAGTTTGATTGTGATTATGCCTATGTAAGATTTTTCTTTGAATTGATTCACCTCCTTTGCTATCCGGTTTTCAATACAATATTGCATCCCATCTATAAATTTAAAATAACATTTGGACCTAACAATAACTTTTGTGAAACAATGTTTATTTAGGTTCTTGGACACATAGCTTACCATATTCTGGCAGCTGGTCTTAATGGGTATTTGGCAACTGTAACCAACTTGAAAAATCCTTTGAACAAGTGGCGCTGTGGTGCAGCCCCAATAACGGTAGGGTTTTTTCCCCCTCTATATGGCACATGCTTGGTAATCAGTTCACATATATAAGAAAATTCTAGTGATGTCAGAACTGTACCCCCACCCCCACTTTCTGGGTTTTCTGTGCGAAGGATGAATATTGCTCTTGCTTTTACCCTGTGTATGTGAACTTAATTTTTAGTGTCTCTTGCTCCTTTTTTTGGCATTGTTTGCTATGAAATTTGATTCCTTGGGCTTAATAGGTTGGTAACTGCAGGCAATGATGACTGTAAAGCGTTATGGTAGTGGTCCCATTGGGAAACCTGCTTTGCATCCTGCTACCGTGGATTTGAAAGGCAAAGCATACGAGTATGTTACCTTATCATGATTTCTTAATTTCTCTTTAGATTGTTAAAAGTAAAAATTCTGGGCTGTTTTCTGTTGCTGCTTCATTAAGTAGATTTTTTTTGTGGGAGGGAGGGGAAGGATGTTTGCAGGTTACTCTTTCTCAATGAAATCTTGAAACGTGATATATAATCTTGCTCTTAGTATGGTAGTTAAAATGGATGAGCACTACTGCTAATAGCTGTTGTCCTGCTGCTAAACCACTGTTGGGTTTGGTGCAGGTTGCTGAGTCAAAATGCTACAAGATTTTTGATTGATGATGTTTACAGAAACCCAGGACCCCTTCAGTTTGATGGTCCTGGTGCTGATGCGAAAGCTGTAACTTTGTGTGTTGAGGACCAGGATTACATGGGCCGCATCAAGGAATTGCAAGAATATCTTGACAAGGTGCTGAACAAAAATGAATTTTTTAGATGTTATTCCTTATTCACATCGGTTGTTAAAACTGGGATCTCTATCTTATTATGGTTTCTGGTGTTGGCTTAAATTACTTTTGAAAAACAAAGATAACAAATGCTCAGGGTCAACATTAGGAACATTCTGACTGTGGAACATATCTTTGATTACTAGAAGGAGATTTAAATTTTGCTTCGAGTTGTTACAGATCTTCTAGCACATTACCTTGAGGTTTCTTATCATTAGTTTTGCATATGGTCCTAGTTCTGGTGATGGGAAACACGTTAATTTTATTAGTTTTATGGGCTCTTCCTAACTAGCGAGTCAATAATTCCTTGGATTAGAATTTGGGCAGTGGTAGTTTAGTAATGACAATATCCTCCTTTGTTCTTGTTGTATGCATTAGCTTTCCACTCGGTTATTTCTAATTACTATTGAAGTGGATTAAATTTATTTATTTATTTTTTTTTATTTTTTTTTGGGGGGTGGGGTACTAGTGTGTTTTTTCCCCCTGTAATGACAATATCCTCCTTTGTTCGTTTCTGTAAGTGTACTAGGCATTGTGTTTATATTTGTCGATTAATAAAAGGAATAATGAAACACATCAATACTTGGTGAACTATTTTAAAGACTGCATATTCGGATGGTCTTTAGCCATTTGATGTAGTAGCTTTCTGAGTGAAGTGCCACATTTTGGTAGTGAGGTTTATCTCCTTCCTCATATTATCCTCCTTTTTATTTGGATGAATCTGTTTTGATCTAATTTATCTTTTTCCTCATGTTATATCCTCTCTTTCCTCTTAATCCATTTTCCAGGTGCGAACTATCGTGAAACCAGGGTGTTCACAGGATGTCTTGAAAGCAGCTTTAAGTGCCATGGCTGCTGTGACAAACATTCTCTCAGTTATGTCCTCCCCTGGAAATAGCGGGCTGTAGAAGTAGAACTTAGTCACTGATTTTCCACCGCTAAAGTCATGCCTCCTCTGCCCGTAGTGCTGGAATTCGAAATTCCTCCTCTTTTTTTCTGCTTTCTTTTAACTTCTCTAGGTGCAAAACAATTAGTTGGTGACAATAAACTTCATTCTTGTTTCATTCTTATTTTTGTAATTTCTTCATGCCAAATAATGATGAGAATTGTGCTTGCGGTTTACGGGAGAGTTGAAGTTTTGTTTTTGTTCTGGTTGTAATCATGAAATCAAGTTCCATTAATATGATTCAATTTAGTCCTATATCCAATCCAACTCTATATTGATGTGTAGAGCTTGGATGTGCTAAACTTCTGAGATGTGTTGATTGGTTGCTAGTCAATTGTGATGAGGTATGTTAATATTGAAATCATGTGCTGGGAGCTTTGCTTGTTAAAGAATCAGCAGAGTTAGATCACATGCATCTATCTCCCCCTGTAACTACAATCAATCTGTTTGGTCATGCTTGAAATGTTCTCAGTCAGATTAGACTAAACACACAATCTCTTTTGAGCTTGTTTTAATTACCGAGTGTGATGGTTAGTGCACCAACATTAATCAAGTAACATATTCTCTTGGTTCCGAAATTATATACATTTTCTTTTTTAGTAAGTTCTAAAGTTGGTGATCCATTTATATTTCAAAGTGACATCAAATTCTTGTCATACTGTTACTCTCCATCTTAAATTATTCAAGTTTGACTTTCTAAAGTTAATATGAGATGTTTTTAGATTTAGATTCATTGAACTTTTTGAAACAATGAATATTGTAATTAATAGCATTTTTGACATATTTAACAATTTTTATGGTCGTTCTGTCTAAAATTGATAGTACTGTATTAGTGCTATTATAATTTTGACTAAAATATACCTCTAATTTTAAAAGAGAGAGTAATCCAATAATTTGACACAAGATACTTTTGTAATCACACATTGTTATTTACATTGTTGAGTAACAAACATGTTAACCAAGATATTTTGATATTTGGGTGATATTAATAGTGTCAAATTTTTGGCTTCAAAAAGTATCTCAAATGACGTGTCACCGTAATATTGGTTGAATAGATCTTATGTGATTGGCTATGTAATAAATTATCATTAAAATATTCAATGTTATGTTTTTGAGACCGAAACAAAATTTGAGACCCCTAACATTCCTGTTGATATTTTACCAACAGTTGGTTTGTGTTTTTTCTCATATATTTTACCCAAAAATAAAAAACAAACAAATAAAGAATTCTACAAGGGGCATATACGGAAAATCAATCCTTGCGCGGTTGTGACCTATATTTGAATTTCAAAAGATTGTTTCCGTTGGACAAAAGTGGGAGAGATATCGATTCCACCAAGCGGTTATATAATCGGCATAAAAAATATCCGCCATTCCGACGATCCCTAATATCCCGTAGATCTAGATAGAGAGAAATTGAAGAGAGAGATAGAGAAAATGGAGAAATCATCAGTGTCGGCCATGGATGCTTTCGAGAAGCTTGAAAAAGTAGGGGAAGGAACGTACGGGAAAGTTTACAGAGCGAGAGAAAGGGCTACCGGCAAAATTGTAGCCCTGAAGAAGACGAGACTCCACGAGGACGATGAAGGAGTCCCTCCCACCACTCTCCGTGAGGTCTCCCTGTTGCGTATGCTTTCGAGGGATCCCCACATTGTCAGGTTTATACTACTAATTTCTCTGATTCTATCGGTTTCGCAGTTCTTTGTTGAGTTTCCTAAATTACGCACATTGATATTGAACTCCTCTTTTGTTTTTATATGTTTAGGGTTTTAATTGGTCTCAATTTCACAGCGTTCCTTACTTGGATTCATGTCTATGAAGTACCGAATTGAGAAATTTTCCTTTTCTTTAGTTGATTTTGTTAATTCATTCTTATAATAGGTTATGGTTACCCCCAATTTTACTTGGCCTATTTTGTACTTGATTCATGTCTAAGAAGTATCAAATTGAGAAATTTTCGATTTCTAGTGTTGATTTTGTCAATTCGTTCTTATACTAGGTTAGCGTTTCCCCCAATTTTACTGTTTAGATGCATTTCATCCCCCTCCCCACCCGCCAATAGAAAAAGAAAGATCTCGGTCTCACTTTCAATTGAGCTGAACTAAATGTTTTGTTTTGGTTTCTGGTCTACTTTTGTATATATTATAGGTTGATGGATGTCAAACAAGGCCAGAATAAAGAAGGGAAGACAGTTTTGTACTTGGTATTTGAGTACATGGACACTGATCTCAAGAAATTCATCCGAACTTTTCGTCAAACTGGGGAGAACATTCCCTCCAAAACCATCAAGGTACAGAGGAGATTGGAGTTTATCAGTGATGGAGCTCCCTGATATATGGTGGGGAAGTTGGTTATTTAACTAGTTTTTCTTCTTGAATGCAGAGTTTGATGTATCAACTTTGTAAGGGGGTTGCATTCTGCCACGGTCATGGTGTATTGCACAGGTAATTAGTTGGTACTCGTTAATTTCATTCTTTTGGCATGCTTTTTTCCCTGCTGAACAATATTATTGTAATACTTTCTAGTCTTGGTTAACAATATTTCTCTCACTGGTTTAATTCAGGGATCTTAAGCCTCACAACCTTTTGATGGACCGAAAGACCTCAATGCTTAAAATAGCAGATCTTGGACTGGCTAGAGCATTTACTTTACCTATTAAGAAGTATACACATGAGGTATTGGTGCTTGCTTTGTTGTTCTTCCATCCTTTTTTCTAATTAAACCATGAGTGAATGCAAATTTTTTACAGTTGGTAATTTTTTACTTATCATCACCTATTGCAGATATTGACTCTCTGGTATAGAGCTCCTGAGGTCCTTTTGGGAGCTACCCATTACTCAACAGCAGTGGACATGTGGTCTGTTGGCTGTATATTTGGTACAATTCCCCTTCAATAGTCTTTAATATAGTATCAAGTTTGATATTGGATATATTGATTGTAGTTATAAACTTGCAAATTTTCCTCTTCTTGATTTGAACTCTAGCTGAATTGGTGACAAAGCAAGCTCTATTCCCTGGAGATTCTGAGCTGCAGCAGTTGCTTCACATTTTCAGGTTTATTGAGATATAATCTGCTTTCATCTGTCTGCCTCCTCCTATATTGCTATCAGTTGTCCTAACTGTGTCTTGTCCTGGGAATACCATTGCAGGTTATTGGGCACTCCAAATGAAGAAATGTGGCCAGGAGTAAGCAAGCTAATGAACTGGCATGAATATCCACAGTGGAAACCTCAGCAAATGTCATCAACTGTCCCTAATCTGGATGAAGATGGTCTAGATCTGTTATCTGTAAGCTTTTCAGCCATTTTCCCCCATTAATCTTCTGGGTTTTCTGCTAAATTATAGACTTACGCTTATTAATCGTTTCTGGGCTTTGCAGCAAATGTTGCAGTATGAACCATCTAAACGGATCTCAGCAAAGAAAGCAATGGAGCACTCTTACTTTGATGATGTAGAGAAGGCCTCTCTCTGAATGTGATCCAACCATGCAGCTGAATTAATTCATGTACTTTCAATATAGGAATGCTGTTTCCAAGATCTAGTACCAGCTTTGTAGTGAATGGTGATCTATTGCTTTTCTCAAGCATTCTTTAATCATGTCTAGAAGAATTGTCTATCTCTGTACTCTTTGGCTTTCTCTAATAGTAAAATCTATTTGCTTACTGAATCAAAAACTTTATGTTCTTGTCACTATTGCCGTTTGAGCTTAACATTAAGCTTTTTGTTTGCCTATGCCTTCTAATACACCACAAAAAGTTGGATGTACTTCTCCAGTATGTAAAAAGGTTTAACATGTAAAACAGGAGCTTCCTTAAATCATTTATTTTTCAAATATTAGAGTCATAAAAGTCTTCATTTTTCCTTAAGGTAATTTGAGAATCAATGAAATCAAGCCAAAAGCCACATGAAGGAAAGCCCAGATAACAGAGCATTCGTTCTCACCCCGGATCCAACAGTGCATAAAAAAAAAGGGTTACATGTAAACGAAGAGGTTCTTTCAGGTAGAGACATTTACCATTCCATTCATTCATTTCTCACTGCATGTGTATAATGAATCAGATTCAGGAGTCTCCCATCTTTGATCTCAAATCTCAAATGTAGCACTAACTAAGCAAGCTAATGAACTGGCAAGAATATCCCGAGTGGAAACCTCAGCAACTGTCATCATCTATCCCTAATCTGGGTGACGAATGGTCTAGAGACTAGATCTATTATTAGTAAGCGTTTGAACCTCATTTCTCTGGTAAAAACTTCTGGGGTTTCTACCAAATTAAAATCTTGTATCGTTCTTCTTTTTGGTTTTGCAGCAAATGTTGCTGTACAACCCATCCAAACAAATCTCAGCAAACCTATGAAGATGATCGTGGCATTGAATGAATGCAATTTGAGAATCAATGTCATCAAGTGATAAGCCACATGAAGAAAGTTGAACTAAAAAGTAAGAGATCTATTGAAGCTAAATCGAAAATTCTTAGCTGATAAAAGAATATTCATTTTCACCAGATCTGAACCATATTTTTTTTCAGTTAAGTGAATGAAGTATGAAAAAAGGTTTCATGTAAGATAAATAGATTATTTCCCATAGACTCGTAGCATTCACTTGTTTATCACCACGTGTAAGAGAATTTGTGTTCCTTTACCCAGACCATGGGATGTAATTTGAGAATCTATGAAATCAAGCAACCAGCCACATGAAGAAAGTACACCAGACGGTAAGTGATATCGAAGCAAACACATAAGTCCATAGCATGATAACAGAACATTCAGTTTGACCAGTTCTGAACAACTGCGTCATTGTGCCTGCAACATGAAACAGACAAGTCAAAACGCATTTAGATTTTATTTTTAGCTCTTTAAACCTTAAAAAGTACGATGAAGCAAGAAATTCTATTAGGCAGTAAGATGTGAACAATAAATTTGATATAAGCCATATGCAACTGTCTCGGCTCACTCCATTTTTAGCTTAGAGTTTATCTGGTTAATAGGGTTTGCAGCTTTTGTAGTGGTAGCATTTGATGCGTTTGGACTTCCAAATGCACCAAACTCACCGCACTATTTTTGTTGTAGTGAGTTTGAGCCCCAAAAGCTTCGTTTGGGAGTTAAATAAGCTTCATTTGAAAAAGCTACTTCCAGTCAAACAAGATTTTAGTGTGCGTTTTAACTTATAGACACTCTAAATGCCCCAAATGCCCTCCAACCATACAAGCACTTAATGTAGCATACCTAACACTATATTCCACAAAAATAAAAGGATCTGCATTTAATCTACTAGCAAAACACATTACAAATATATTTTGAAGAAGAAAGAATGTTAAGAAGAATGAAGATGTGCACTTGGACAGGATAAAGTATGAGGCAGACTTTTGTCTCTTAATCCTAGTGATGACTGTACCTATGTTCATCGCAGGTGGAACTGCAAACTGAATCAAAAGAACAAACTGGTACAAGGGATCTGCCTGTACCAAATTAAACCGCATTGCACCTCTAACAATCATAATGCCTATTAATGGCAGGGCAATATAACGAGCAACTATGATGCCAATAACCATGGATTTCTGAATTCCTGATGCTCGTAAACCTGAACGAAAATAAAAATAAGCATTAAAGGCTTCGGTTTGTTCAGAAGATATTTTAGCCTGAAGAAAGTAGCACAGTTATGATCAGTTGTTACCTTTAAGAAGATTCGCTCCAATTATCAGAGTGAGAAGTGGGACAGCTCCGTCCCTGCAGTTTATGGAGTTCAGGTACAGAAAATGATTCAATAAGAATAAAGTAACAAGAAAACATGAAAGTGGAAATTGTTTTGAGTTGGACTCAAGTGAGGTCCAAACTTGACCATAAATGCCAACCCGTGGATAATTAGACTGTCAAAATGCAAATTCTATTTAGCTCGGTTGTTCCAAACCCAGTCCTGGGCATATAATCTAAAAATTTATCCATAAATGAGAGCCTCGGTGGTTCATTCGTGGAATACTTTAAGTCAAGTAATGAAGAGAAAAACTTAACAAAACTAATCTCCTCTAGCTCAAAAAAAGATTAGATGCCTCTTAATGCCATAAGCAGCCGTTTTCATAACCTTAGTTGAAGGAGTATAATTCATATGCATTCATAAGTAAGGCAAATGGAACATAGTTCAGATTAAGTAATCAGCCCACTATATATGCCAGGTATCACAAATCTTTATCCTAGATTCTGGTGCTCCAGTACAAACCTCGAAATTCAAGTTGTCTAATATTAATCTAATTTATTTAAAGCAAGAAAAGTGTGGTAGAGCTTTCACCCCAGTAAAAGTGTAGAGTCTTCGATTACGCGGAGAGGGGCTGCATCACCAATCATTGATTTTCTGATTGCAGGTATAAGTCCAACTGTAAACCCAACAATCTGTACAAGAAAAGAGAGTTTTTGAGTTAAGGTTCCACTTTTTGACATTGTTTTTAGTTGAATTCAGTTTAGCACCTTGTTGTTCTTGCCTTTCACATTACTAAGTCACATACATTTCTAGCTAAAAAGTTTGTACCAACATATACTATAAAGGATAATAATAATACGACTTATACTAGACACCAAGTGTTTAACATAAATATTAATCATTAGACCATAAGCAATATGATCTTACCGCTCCATTGGTCGAGGGGGCAAATAATTTCTTCAGATTGAGCTTCCTTGAGAGCTCCACCACATGCTGCTTTATTTTATTTGTGAATGTCAACTGTCAAAAGATCCATTATTAAAGCCAAATCTCAAACAAGTTTTCTTGTTACTAAAGGAACGTGAATAAAAAAAGTAGAAGAAGAAGCAAGGAACTTTCAAATACACTACAAAAATTCATAGACAATAGGCTGAGAAATGTACACTTCATTTCCCCAATAAATTCAAAATCTTCTCAACTCAAACTGCATAAAAAAATAAAAATAAATAAAAAATTCTATATAAAAGCCTTTTTACCTGGAGTTCTATTAGTGTAAGTGTTTCATCTCAGTACACTGCTCTGCCCAAACAGGTCCTTTCTATATTTATAATCTGATTTACAACTTTTTTCTATAAGTACGGGATTCACAATTTTTTAAAACTCGGTAGAATTACTTGAATGGGCCTATCCAAAAGAATAGAAAACTCAGTCTTAGATGATGGAATATGCGTATTACCTTTTGGACTATGTCTATAAATCAATAAAGGTATCATAACAATGAGAAGGTGTGTACAAAACCATGTTTGACTGGAAACTAAAGACTGATGCAAGAGTGATTTTCCTTCCTTGCATCTGTTCTGTATTTCGGTAGTTATGATGTTAAAATTAGCAGTAAAAAGGGAAGAAAAAAAAATCTAAGAAATTGTGCATGAAATTTCCCTACCAAAAAGGTACTAATGAAAAGATCAAGAAAAACGAAAAAGAAACAAGAAAGATCTAAAAGCAGTAAATAACCTGAGGTTTTTCATCAAATCTAGTGCAGGGCAATGCATTTGCATGGTCTTCAGATGCAATTAAGTCTTTTGGAGAAAGTAGTGGTTCAGTGAAACTCTCTGGTTGTGCGATGGATGATTCACTTGTAGACTTACAGACAGAGGAGCCATTTACTTCTTTTGAACTCGATTGTGCAGAGATCCGAAGGATATTATACACATAAACCCACAGACAAACGGCTCCTAGCTGCAATGCAACAACAGCAACATGGAAACATTGCAATAAGTAACTGGTGATATAAAAAGTCATAACATGTACGCTTAATGGAAATTATGGTAACAAAACGACTTTTGAATCTTACATAACACATTTGCTTATTCAAAACTGCAGGTACAAGAAGCTGTTTTTACAGGAAGTTAGCTGTTTCTACCTTTCAGAATATTCCTTAAATGTGCTCAACCTTACATTGGCAAGTTGCAACAGTTTCTCAATGAAAACTTCTACTGATTATACATAAATGTCATCCCTAAAATGTTTCAGAATTCACATTATGCACATATTGCTTCTCCCTCCGGTCATGTTTGAAAGTCCACACCCCTCCTCCCACCCCCCCACCCCAAAAAAATAAAAATAAAAATAATGATTAACATATATATATTTGTATTTATATATATATGCGTGTGTGTGTGTTAACTCCAAGTTAAGTAGGGAAACATACTGCCATTGAAAGTGAAGCATAAGCCAGTGCATATGTACTACATATATCAGGATCTCCAAAAGGTGTTCCTTTCTCTTTACAAACTGCTGGGAGAATAATGATTAGAATGTTGCCCAGGTTCCCTGTATTCACCAAATGAATAAAACTATTTATGAACCACTTTAAGTTGTGCCTAGGACCATACAGATCCTACAAAAAAATAATACAGATGATTGTGGATGCAGCTATTTTAGCCATGATTTGAGAAACATTCATTCCTTGAATTTTTTTTTTAGGAATTATCCTAAGACTGGAGTCTTTGTAGCAAATGAATGAAAGTTTAATCACTTTAATACTTTATTTCCATGACTAACTTCTGTATCTAATTCTATTAACGTAAGTGCGTATACATGCCTCAAAGTTTCAATTAACCATAAATCAAATTATATGTAGTTCTACTACTTGCCAAAAGGTATTGCGAGTTCCTGGATTCTATATTACTCGAAGCATCAATTCAAGTGACATGTTCAAGAAATTCAAACCATACGTAGTTACCTGCAGCACAACAACCTATAACAAGGCCTCGTAGATGTGGTGGAGGTCTTGTGAGTAGGTTAACAACCCATCCAAGCACAGAACCAACTATAAATGTGATGAGGATATTTATAGGCATGAACCACCTACAATAAAACAAGAAAGCAAGGCAACTAAAAATGGGATAAACAAACTTATACTATATCTTTCAAGTTGACATGATAGCAAAAGGAACTTACAACTTAACCAAGTTTTCATATGTTATTGTTTTCGCCAAATTGCTACTAATAAGTGCTGGATTGAGCACATAAAATACAATCTGTTCACAATAGAAAGCATGTCAGTTATGTCAAAATGAAGAAATCAGTTAATCATTCATTTGAACAAGAATCTTGTATAGAAATTGCTCAAGATTTTCATCGAGCGTAGAATACAGGAGTGGATAGAGGAGTAGGATAATTAGTGGAGCAAGAAAAGCTTGAGAGAAGGGAGTTAGATTTTGAGTGACAGACACCTCCAAACCAGGCACACACTATGCATGCACACACTGTAAATACTAAATCAGGTGCAGAAATGGAAAATTAATTTAATGGATGCAAACAAACTTTTTTTTTTTGGCGGAAAACTAATTTAAAGGAGCAGTCTTTACAAGGATAACCTTGGCTAATGTAGCTCTTTTATATAAAAAAGAAATGAATTATAGTTTAATTGATAAAAAGGAATTTTTACACTTGCATTGGAAGTATTGCTTTATTCTTTGTCTATTATTGTACATTATCTCATAGGATGAGGCACCTGAGTTTCCCAACAATTCGAAAATTTCATTCTATCTATTTTCGTATCTCACGATGGTAAACTACTTATTTCAAGCTAGTCCTACTCTTCTTATGACTTCTCTAGCCAAATCAGCAAGTTTACAAGCATCAAAATATGCTTTGTGCACTAGGTCCAGTCCTCTGATGATCAAAAGCAATAAATTTTTTGCAGAACTAAAGCTAATATATATAGGACTACAATAAATAAATAAATAAACAGAACCAAGTTTTCCTAAAATTTATTTAACTGACCACAAAGAAATGTGGGAGATAATTTTTTATCCAGACCAAGATGGAAAGTTATTGGGCAATATAAATGCTACAAAAGTTCTAGCACAAATCAGCATGTAATTTCTGATTATATAATCAATACTGTAAAGGAAATGAAGTACAACTCTTAGTCTCTTATTTATAAGGGGTTGATTATTAGCATATGAAAATTTGCTTTCTCTGTTAACTACACCCCACTAGCTCCTTGATTAGAATAGAAAAGGTTAATTTGTAACTTTATACTTTAAATATTTTTTTAAGAAAAACTTATTTCATACCTACTTTCTATGTTATTTATTTTTTTAAAAAAATAATATATAGCTCAAATTGTATATATTTTGTGCAACTGCAATGCACATGCCCCCAAATTTTAACCTAAAAAGAGACGGTAAAGATGATATTGAAGTTGGCTAGAAAATTCTTGAAACTAGATCTGTAACATAAAAAGTTATCGGTATCGTAGTTAAAATTTGTATCTAAACTGTGCAGACAGCAGATAATGTTAGAGAGTCCAATGCAAATATATAACATCCAAAAACTATTCTTAATAAAAATCAGTCCGAATTTGTGTCAAAAACTTTGTTGAATTTAGAGATTTATAAGATACACGCAAGGGAGAGTTAAGTAAAGCTCATTTTAGTCCTTTTATATGCTTTGTGCAAAGATGGTTAAAGCGAACATGCTTACAATGAAAATAAGGAATGTGTAATAGGTTAAAACAAAATTTGCTCGATCTCGGAGGACTAGCAATCCAGCAAGGTATCACACATTGAAAGACTACACAATAAAATTTTGGCTGAAAACACTTCTCCTGCAACTAAATGAGTACTTCAGAAATGAATATACAAAAATTTTCTTCGACCTTTTGGGTGATATAATAACATAACAACAGAGAAAAAAAGGCAATAGAATATCATATAATATAAGAGAATTAAGTGAAAAAAATAAAAATGGATGTGTGCTTGAAGTTGATTCTTACACTGTTTAAATGCTTCCGCGCATCCTCCCCAAGTAGATTGATAGGGTCTAGTGCAAGAAATGACCCAACTGCAGTCACTAATAGCACCTTTAGGACCGGCATTGAAGAAGCAACAAAGAGGTTTAAAATTCCCATTTTCAATTAACCAAAAGGACCATCAACTCAACCTCTTAATTTGTCCGGGAGGGAGAGAGTGCTTGATCAATAGGCCTTTCTTACCATAACCTTCTGGTAATACATCAGCACCTATTTATTAGAGGCCGTTTTCACACCCCCCATGGAAATTGAGTCAGTCCATTGTTGTTGTTTTTTTCCAATTTATTTTTATCAAACAGTTGATGGTCAATCCATTGAAAGATACGCATGAAACTAAAACAAATAGTACAGACTACAGACCACATATTTTAGCCACGCCCAGAATTAGAAGCTCTAATTAAATTCACAGTGAGCTCAGATTAACATATATACCATCAAAACTTTAGCGCAAAAACCAAGGTTACGAGAAAACAAATGCCTAATGCCTTTTAGCGTTTTTCGTACTCTATTTTGTTCCGCATAACTAGTTCACCAGTATTCCTGTTAATCATAGCAAAAAAATAAAACCCAAAAAAACTTACTAAATCCATAATATATAATCAAAAGAATTAAAAATAAAATTCAACCCAGTTGAGAAGACAGCAAAATAGACACAAATGAACTAATTCAAGGGACAAAAAGATAATTTAATAAAGGAATCACCAGCTTGAGTAATAACAGAAGCAATTCTTCTTCCAGCAAGAAATGGGACAGAAGTGAAAGGTTATTTGGTATATGGTACGATAAAAGCACTGCCACAATATGATGTAGGAAGAAAATGGGTAGCAGGGGAAGGAGACAAAATTGATATGCTAAGCTTAAACACCCACTCGGTGGTTATTTAGAATTGTTGAATGCATGAACCCTGTGTGTAGTATGCAGGTCTCAAAAATAGAGTCAAAATTAGGAACTCGCAAGTAGAAAACAATAAAATAAAGTAAAATAAAATAGAAATTTCTTAACATCTGCGCTTAGGGCACATGTTAAGCACACAGTTCAAGAGAATATTCTCTTGAACTGTGTGCATATTCTCTTGATTTTTATATTTGTAACAAGTTCAAAGGAATATGCACACAGTTCAAGAGAATATTCTCTTGAACCGTATGTTTAGCATGTGCCTCTAGGGCATATGTTAAGAGGACCCAATAAAATAAAACCAGAGCTCTCAAATTGACAAACAATGTCATAATATGTACCTACCCAACAAATGTACTCCGTCCGTTCGAAGTACAGTTTACATACATATTAATAAAAATAAAATAGAGAAAAAACAATAAAAAAATTTAAAATTGTCATTTACATACATATTAATAAAAATAAAATAGAGAAAAGACAATAAAAAATTTTTAAATTGTCATTTACGTGTAGAAATTTTGAGGCATCCCGCGGTAAGTAATTTATGTGTAGCGCTTGAGGTATTTATCGGTAAATTCAAAGATCTTGAGGTTTTTTTTCAAAACCTTTTATGATTTATGTATAGGATTGTAGTTTATAATCTTGAGGGATTTGTCAGCAATTATTTTTGAAAATAGAAAATAATAAAACTTAAATTATCTTCATTTACTTGCTTGCAATTGTCAAATGTTGGAGGACAATTTTTAATAAGGGTGTAAACGAGTCGAACCGAAGCGAACAGAGAGCTACTCGAATTCGACTCGAAACGTTAAATTCATACTCAAATTCGAATTGTATTTGAAAAATTCTACTCAGATTTGACTCGACTCGAATATTTATTACTCGAATTCGATCTGACTCAGATCAAATTATATTCAAACTACTCGCGAGTTTCAAATTCAAACTCGAATTCGAGTCTCCACATAATAACTGGTTTTATAATAAATATAATTATAAATTGAATTTATTATTTTACTTAGAAATGAGAAAATATATTTACTATTACACTTTACAAATATAAAATCACAATTAAAATTAAAAACAAAACAAAATAATAATAATTAATTATCCTAATTTGATTTAATTTTGTATATATTATAAGAGAATGTATCGAGTATCTAATCGAATCTGTATCAATCGAGTATGTATCGAATCACAATCGAGATTTCGAGTAGTTCGAATCTTAAACGAGTCGAGTATAATCTTGCTCAGATTCAACTAATATTTTTATTCGAACTATTTTTTATGCTCAAATTTTGATCATATTATTAACGAATTCGAATCTCGCTCGTATTTTTTCGAGTCGAACTCGAATCGAGTCCGAACTGTTTGGTTCGTTTAGAGTATTAATTTTTAGGAACTGATTAGTGATTAACATCAAACTTGGAGCTTGAAATCGTAGTTATGGAAAAATCTGGTAAGAGATATAAACAAATTTCGCATCAAATTAACTTTTACACATTTTTCACGTGGTAGTATAGATTTCGCATCAAATTAACTTTTACACATTTTTCACGTGGTAGTATAGTGTTGTGAATCTTTATGAAGAAACTTGTATTAAAGACCAATCACACAGTCCACACCTACCCATGCAATAAATTTGATTCATATTTAGAGGCCGACAAAAATTTCATTTATGTGGAATTCCTTTTTTAATATAATATTTCTAGAATTGAAAATTAATAGTTTAATATCTCCAATTGAAAATTACTTGTAATATAATATTTTGTAAAATTGATTCATATCGAACCCTGTCCAAAAGACTTGAGTAGTTGGTCAGCTCACCGTTGAGCCAACTTCTAGTTATCTCATCCTAACCTAATCTTACTCTTACTAAGAGTTTGAATTGCTACTTTAGATAGTAGGATGAATGGATCATGTTACTACTCTAAATTTTAATATTTTTAGCGATCATTTCATGCAAATTTTAATAATAAAAAACAATAACAAAATGGAAGTGGAATACAAATCTAGAAATATATGTTTGGTTCAAACAAAACAAACCCTTAATTTGTTTTCAGATAATCCAGAGAACAAGAGGAAGTATGAAACAAAAATTATACGTAAATTAAAAGAAAAAAGGAATTTGAATGAATTACTAGCTCTAAGATAAGTCCCAACAGAGACAGAAAAGTTAGGTGGTATTTAATAAAATTGAGTAATTAAGATCTGAATGGTTAGTATATCTTAATAAATTAGATTATCTGAGTGAAATAACATCTGAACTTAAAAAGTTGTTTGATAACTAAAAAATATAAAACATCTAAATGACTTTTAAATTTAAAAATATTAATTTTAAATTTACAAATATCTCAATTTGACTTTTCAAAAATTAATAATTATCTTAAAATTTGGAATTTAGGGAGTACAATATTTAAAGAGGTTCTATAGATTTAATTTTTTTATTAAAATGCATCTCTTAATGATTTGGATTTATATCTTTCTCTTACTGATTAAGAGACAATAAGAGACAAACAAAATTTTACTAAATAATTTTACTCTCTTACCGAATCAAATATAAAACTGTTAAGAGGTATTAAGAGATAAATAAACACAACCTTAATTATATAATGTCTGAATGTTAATGTTATACATATATATATATATAGAGAGAGAGAGAGAGAGAATAGCCATCGCAATTAAAGTTACTGCCATCAGCTCTTCGTTTTCCAAGACAGACTGGAAATAAATAAATAAATAAATAAATAAGATGGTAGCTATCAGCTGAATGGAGTACAAAAAGAATTGAAAAATCACGACATACTTATCAATAAAAAATAAGAATGAAGATCACACAATACTACTATATTTACGTTTTTAATTTATTATAATGAAAATGATAATGATAGAAAAGGATCTTTTGGAAACAGAATGGTAATTTGATTTGATAGCTTGTTTGTAGTCAGTTGCATTGACACCTAAACTTGTGGTTTGGTGCATTTGCATACCTTGGGCTGCTATTACCAGCACTATCCTCGGCCTCATCATGACTTAAGTTAAAATTATACTAGCATTAATTATACGTTACTCATCAAATTTGTGTCTTACACGGATTAAAAAGTTACTCATCAAATTTGTGTCTTACACGGGACTCATTAAATTCGTGCCTTACACGAGTTAAAAAGTTACTTATTAAATTCGTGTCTTACACAAATTAAAAAATTACTCATCAAATTCGTGTCTTACGCGAGTTAAAAAGTTAACTTAATTAGTAAAGATTCACAAATATATCTTTTCACGTGATAGCTCATTATTGTGATTTTGTGAATCTTTACTAACAATCTAGTCCTTCAACCAGAGTAAGATACAAATTTTGTGAATCATTTAATTTATTTATCTAAGATACGTAAACAGAAAACATTAATCTACACTGAATTTTTATTTAGTGGTCATTTCAGACAATTATAAGAATAGAAAAATACTTCTCTTTGAAGTTGACGAGTGTTTTAATGAAATAAAAAAAAATAAACATTATACAAACACCAAAAAAAAACGGAAAAACAAATTTAGAAAAATATGTTTGGTTCAAACAAGCACAACCTTCTTTTTCTGATAATTTAGAGAAAAATAAATAGTAACTAAAACACCACATCACCACCACATAGCAGTACTTCTATAACAAACACTCATAAATAGGATTGTGCGTCCGTAAATAACCGTATCGGACTGATCCGAACCGTACCGTATCGGTTACCGAAAGTGTCCAAAATTACATACCGATTTTTATATACACTTGTACCGGTTGTAATTTTTTCTATAAAAAAAAGTGGTTTTCAATTATTTGAAAGACTGAAACTATTGCTTCTGAATTCTGATTCTGTCAAGTTAAAAGGGAGAAAGATCCAAAATTTGTGAAAGAACTAAATAGTATGCCTCCATACTCCATAGCCTTCCAATTGCTCTCACTGTTGGCATTGCTTTGGACCTCACTACTTCAGTCATGACATTGTTTTGGACCTTAGTCTTTCACTTGATGAAGCTTGTGCCCCCTGCTATTCTCTATCCTAATTTTCATAGAAACAATAGGACTGCATACTTAAACAAGTAAACAATAGATGATTAGTTGACTGAGAAACTTGAAAGTTGTCCAAAAAGAAATTGAACAACTGTGAACTATTTGGTGACAAGCCAACAAATGGACCATCCTGGCATCCTCTACGAGCCAACATTTATACGGCAACTGGCAAGTCAATAATAACATTCCAATATGTTAACAACCAAAGCAGCATAATCCTAAAAAAAACTGGTATCTGAACATTCCAATATGTTAACAACCAAAACAAAACATTCCCATATGCATGAATACTGAAACAAAATTAGAATTAATTCCTAAAATTTAGGTCAAAGGTATTACACATTTGTTACATTCCATAACGAAAACCATGCGAAATACTAGTTTCCTCAAAACACAAAAGCAATACATAAATCAATACTACAAAATGGAACTCATAAGCAGTTTCAATGTCAACAACAAAACACAATCCATGATCCATCTGAATAACAAAATGTTAGAGTTTACATATTTAATTTGATGACGAATGTGATTAATGTATATTTGTTCCAGTAAGTTTTGTAAAGTCCTTAATGATGATTTGATATTTAATGCAAAATGACTTAGATTAGAAATATCAAATATGTTAGGTTGATTTTATTGAGTTGATCTGATGTATAGTCAATAGGTTCATATTGATCACTTAGTTGCTCTGCAAATTCGTAATGTCAAGATGGATCGTAGAGTCAACTTATTTTCGTAAAGTATCAGATGCACGATCGCAGAGCATTCACGTTTGTCGTGAAGTTCACTTCAAATAGTCAAGTAAAGCTCAGTGAGCGAAGACTGAACGTAGAGTTTTTCATGAAGTCGTTAAGTAAAAGTTCAAATCGTAAAGTGACTTAAGAATCGTTCAGTAGAGATAAGATCGTAAAGTCAGTTCTAGAATCGCAAAGTAAATTTTCATAAAGCTGATCGTGAAGTTCACTCGTAGAGTGCTATTCCCATCATAAAGCAATCCTCGTAGAAGAGTAGGACGTAGAGCAAACTCTACGTCCCACCATCTTCGTAGAGTAAGTCAAATCTGACAATATGACTGGAACAGGAGCATTGCTGATCGAAGGTCCCGATGCATTCTCCAAACATCCTTGGTTGAAATCGAAGATCAGAATATGTGTCTACCAGCTAGTTTGCTGAAATGCGACAACTCACAGGTGATAAATGAGGTTGCAGACTGATGTGACAGGCATGTCAAAAAGAAGCTGACACATAAGCTCAAAATGTCAACATCAAAGATCCCAGAATATCTGAGCATTAAATGCACCAACAAAAACCTAGGACCAAAAAAAATTTCGGCAGACTATAAAAGACAACAAAGATTCAAATTTAAAGGAGGACGAACTTTGATCAAAAAGCCTAAGCTCTGCCAAAGTCAAAAGAACTAACTCTACGATTTTGAACTACCAGTTCAAGCTGCTAAATACCTAAGAAGAGAAGCTTATTGCTAACTTAGCAGCACCTCTCAACATTATTCAAATAATAGTTCTTCATTGTCTGAGTGACAATCTTCCAAGTCTAAATGATTTGAAGAGATCTTAGTGATCTAAGACTAAGTGTTCATATTCTGAGACTAAGTGACTCGAATGAATCTAAGTGATTCAAAAGGCTAAGTGTCCATATTCCGAGACAAAGTGACTCGAAGGAATCTAAGTGATTCAAAGGACTAAATGTCCTGGTCTGAGTGACCATTACCGAGACTAAGTGACACAAAAGAACTTTAGTGGTTCAGTTGTAAAAATCTTAGTGATCTATATCCTTAATGGATTTCCTACTCGTCGAACTAGAAAAGTGGACTAGGAATTATTCAGTCTCCAAACCACTTAAAATTTGTCTGTGTTCTTTATCTTTTTGCACTTACCTTCTGTCATATTATTTATATTGTTTGTGTGACTTAAAAGCATAACTAAATTTAGAACTGAGATTTTTCATTAATCTTCAAGGGGGGTTTCAAAAGTATATTATGTTGTGCGTAATTAATACTGATTAACTAATAATTTGGTAATATCCTAAATTAATGAAATTTTATAAAGGATCTATTCAACCCCCTTTCTAGATTTCTAAGTGCCTCTGGAAAACAACATAAAATAGCAGCAGCTAGCAGCAAGGTAGTAGGCTAGCAGCAGCAACCCAGCAACAACAGTAGCAGCAACTCACTAAATTCTGTCACCCATATCCAAAACTTTCGCAAATTCTAAGAATATCAAAAGAAAATAAAACTAGTTAAAGAAAATCATTAACATATAAACATTATAGATGAAAACTATATAATTTAAAATTAAGTATTACATTTCTCAATCGTTTCAGGTGAATCTAAGTTCTCCTCTATGGACATTAGTTGTTTGCTTAAACGAAGCCAATCTTGAGCACAAATAAGAGTTTGTACCATTCTAGGAATAAAAGAACTCCTAAATGGATCAAGTACATGACCACCGATGCTAAATGCCGACTCGAAAGTAACGGTTGACATAGGAACACCAATACATCCTTAATCATTTCAGAGATAATGGAAAATATAGGAGAATTATTTTTTCACCAACCCAAAATATTATAATTTGAAGTCGTTTGATCAACATGCTCACTCAAATACGTATTCAATTCGGTATTATTCCCTCCTTGAACATTCACAATGTGTTCTGCAAATTTTTTCATCATCCTCCTCCTTGTCCTTTCTCGACGATGCACATCAAAATTTTCACTAGACACATTAGATTGTGGATTTTGGGATGATTGTGCACTTTGGGATGCATATTTGAGAATATAACATTTAAACAATTCCTCAATGGCATCACACACTGATTTTATCATTTTATTTGTCATTTCACTCCCACTCCCATACATTGAATTAAAAGCAAATTCCACAAATGTAAATTTATGATTAGGATCTAGAATAACTGCAATGTACAACAATTTATTTATCTTCTCAACATTCTTCCAATATTTATTTAATTTTGTTCTCATCCTCAGTGCCATTTCTCTCATTCCATAGTCTTTCTCATATAACAATTTATTCAAAGTATCATCAAGATCAAGAAATTCATAAAAAAAAATATTTGATGTCAAGTAAGATGTATCTGAAACCTTCACCATAATATCGAAGAAATACTTCAATACCACTAATTGTCTCACAACTCTCCAATCTTCTATGGTAGACCACCCATCACCCTATTTCATTTTCAATTTGAATAAAAGGTCTTTACTTACAAGCCTATTAAAAATGAGTACTTCTACGCGATCTGATTTTTTGGATAGAAAATTAGATCGTGGGTCCAATTTTCCACTCATACCATTTTTTTTCTACTTCACTCTTCACTGTTTTCTCTCTCTTTCTCACCCTTTTCACGCCAATTTTATCTCTCTTTCTCACTCTATACACTTATCAATTTTTCCTCTTCTTTCTTTATCTCTTTTTCTTTTTTACTCTATCAATACTTTTTTAAAAAATAAATTGAGATGAGTTCCTTTTTACCTCGTGATAATGTGCATGTCTACCATTTATACCAAATTTTATTATTGTCAACTAGATTTTATTTATTTTTACTTATTTAATGTTAACCATCAAATTTATTTTTTTACTTATTTAAATTTTTTTTTCAAAAAAAGCTTAAAAAGCTTATTTAATATTTTTTTTGACAATCTTAAACATTGAAAAAATATATTAAATAAGTAAAAAAAAATTAAATATTTTAAAAAGTTTAAAATTTATTTTTTTAGTTATTTAATATTTTTTTTCAATGTTTAAGATTGTCAAAAAAAATATTAAATAAACTTTTTAAACTTTTTTTGAAAAAAAGTATTAAATAAGTAAAAAAATAAATTTGATGGATTAACATTAAATAAGTAAAAAAAATAAAATCTAGTTGACAATAATAAAATTTAGTATAAATGGTAGACATGCACAGTAAAAATGAACTCATCTTAATTTATTTTTTTAAAAAGTATAAATGGTAGACATGTACAGTAAAAATGAACTCATCTTAATTTATTTTTTTTAAATGTATTGGTAGAGTAAAAAAGATAAAGAGATAAAGAAAGAAGAGAAAAAATTGACAAGTGTATAGAGCGAGAAAGAAAGATAAAATTAAAGTGAAAAGTGGAGAGGGAGAAAGAGAGAGAGAGAGAAAAGAAAAAAAAAAGTATGAGGGAAAAATTGGACCCACGAATGTTTGGATTCTATCCACATTCAACATAGAATAAGTGAAAATATAACAGATACATGAATGTTAATGGTATATATTCCAAACACACGTAATGACATAAAAGATAGGTTCATGGGAATGTAATGGGATATAGAATATATAGTCATCGTAATCAAAGCTACTACCATCAGCTTTTCGTTTGTCATGACAGATTGGCAATAAATCAATAAATAAGATGGTAGCTTTCTAAATGGAGTAAAAACAAAATGAAAAAAAATCACATCATGTGTACTTTATTCATTTTTAAAATCCAGCTGATTGGGTAAAAAATAGGAGCGAAGAAGATCACACGAAACATATTTTTTACACATATTAAAAAAACATAAAAAAAAAGAGTAAAAAAAATTTAAAATTTATTTTTAATGGCCCCATAAAATTATATAAAATGATAAATATTTTTATTTTTTATACTAATGAACCTCATTAAAGGATATATTTATTTTTCACTTTATTTACTTTATCTCATCTTTTTAAAGATAAAAAAAATATATCTTTAGTCATTTTTTTAAGGACAGAAGTAGTATTATATATATATTAATTAATATATTAAAAAAAGATCTTTTGGCAACAGAATGAGAACTTGATTTAATAGCATTTTTGTAGTTGGCTAGTTGGTTGCATTGATAGTTTGATACCTAGAAATGAGACTTTCATTTCAACAGTTTAAAGCAATTTAGCCTCATAAAATATTATTGTAAATAATATTTAAGTAATATTATTTAATTTTATAATTTATTTTTTTATATTTTTTTTAACAATATTTTTATAAATTTGATCTCACTAAACCAAGGAGCTAAGTCCGCCCCTGTTAAAATATCAACATCCTTAGTAAAATTGTCATTTATGTGTAGAAATCTTGAGGCCTTTGTCTATAACTAATTTATTTGTAGCTCTTGATGTATCTGTCGGTAATAATCTTTAAAACCAAGGATCTTGAGGTTATTTTTCAAAACCTTTTATGATTTATGTATGAGATTGTAGCTTATAATCTTGATGGATTTGTCAGCAATTATTTTTGGAAAATAGAAAATAATAAAACTGAAATTATCTTCACTTACTTGCTTGCAATTGTCAAATGCTGGAGTACAAATTTCCCATCAAATTAACTTCATACATTTATGTGGAATTACTTGTAACTAACTAAGTACCCCGTGCAAAACACAGATTATTTTTTAAATAAAATTATTTTTAATTTTTAATTTATTTTATATAGTGATTATAAAATATATTTTTTAAATTTTAAATTTACTTATTACTATAATTAGAATGACTATAAATTTTGCTTAAAAATGAATTAGACTTGAGTAGTTGGTCAGCTCACCGTTGAGCCAACTTCTAGTTATCTCAACCTAACCTAATCTTACTCTTACTAAGAGTTTTATTTGCTACTTTAGATAGTAGGATGAATGGATCATGTTACTACTCTAAATTTTAATATTTTTAGCGATCATTTCATGCAATTTTTAATAATAAAAAACACATTTTCTCTTAAGTGGATGCGTGTTTAAATAAAAATAAAAAAACAATAACAAAATGGAAGTGGAATACAAATCTAGAAATATATGTTTGGTTCAAACAAAACAAACCCTTAATTTGTTTTCAGATAATCTAGAGAACAAGAGAAAGTATGAAACAAAAATTATACGTAAATTAAAAGAAAAATGGAATTTGAATGAATTACTAGCTCTAAGATAAGTCCCAACAGAGACAGAAAAGTTATGTGGTATTTGATAAAATTGAATAATTAAGATTTGAATGGTTAGTATATCTTAATAAATTAGATTATTTGAGTGAAATAACATTTGAACTTAAAAAGTTGTTTGGTAACTAAAAAATATAAAACATCTAAATGACTTTTAATTTTAAAAATATCAATTTTAAATTTAAAAATATATCAATTTGACTTTTCAAAAATCAATAATGATCTTAAAATTTGGAATTTAAGGAATACAATATTTATAGAGGTTCTATTGATTTAAATTTTTTATTAAAAAACATCTCTTAATGATTTAAATTTATATCTTTCTCTTAATAAATAAATAAACACCACTTTAAACTTCTATGATGACTGAATGTTAATGTTACTTATATAATGTCTGAATGTTAATGTTGTACATATATATATATAAAGAGAGAGAGAGAGAGAGAGAGAGTAGCCATCGCAATTAAAGTTACCGCCATCAGCTCTTCGTTTTCCAAGATAGACTGGAAATAAATAAATAAATAAATAAGATGGTAGCTATCAGCTGAATGGAGTACAAAAAGAATTGAAAAATCACGACATACTTATCAATAAAAAATAAGAATGAAGATCACACAATACTACTATATATACGTTTTTAATTTATTATAATGAAAATGATAGAAAAGGATCTTTTGGAAACAGAATGGTAATTTGATTTGATAGCTTGTTTGTAGTCAGTTGCATTGACACCTAAAATTGTGGTTTGATGCATTTGCATACCTATTACCAGCACTATCCTCGGCCTCATGATGACTTAAGTTAAAATTACACGTTACTCATCAAATTTGTGTCTTTCGCGGATTAAAAAGTTATTCATTAAATTTATGTCTTACGCGGGACTCATTAAATTCGTGTCTTACAGAGTTAAAAAGTTACTCATCAAATTTGTGTCTTACGCAGATTAAAAAATTACTCATCAAATTCGTGTCTTACGCGAGTTAAAAAGTAGGTAACTTGTTAGTAAAGATTCACAAATATATCTTTTCACGTGATTATTGTGATTTTGTGAATCTTTACTAACAATCTAGTCCTTCAACCAGAGTAAGATACAAATTTTGTGAATCATTTAATTTATTTATCTAAGATACGTAAACAGAAAACATTAATCTACACTGAATTTTTATTTAGTGGTCATTTCAGACAATTATAAGAATAGAAAAATACTTCTCTTTGAAGTTGACGAGTGTTTTAATGAAATAAAAAAAAACACATTATACAAACACCAAAAAAAACGGAAAAACAAATTTAGAAAAATATGTTTGGTTCAAACAAGCACAACCTTCTTTTTCTGATAATTTAGAGAAAAATAAATAGTAACTAAAACACCACATCACCACCACATAGCAGTACTTTTATAACAAACACTCATAAGTAGGATTGTGCATCGGTAAATAACTATACCGGACTGATCTGAACTGTACCGTATCGGTTATCGAAAGTGTCCAAAATTACATACCGATATCGGTATTGGTTAGATCGGTGTCTTGAACCAGTTAGCCGATTCGGTACCGGTTTTTATATACACTTGTACCAATTGTAATTTTTTCTAAAAAAAATGGTTTTCAATTATTTGAAAGACTGAAACTATTGCTTCTGAATTCTGATTCTGTCAAGTTAAAAGGGAGAAAGATCAAAAATTTGTGAAAGAACTAAATAGTATGCCTCCATACTCCACCAATTGCTCCCACTGTTGGCATTGCTTTGACCTCACTACTTCAGTCATGACATTGTTTTGGACCTTAGTCTTTCACTTGATGAAGCTTGTGCCCCTTGCAGCCTGCTATTCTCTATCCTAATTTTCATAGAAACAATAGGACTGCATACTTAAACAAGTAAACAACAGATGACTAGTTGACTGAGAAACTTGAAAGTTGTCCAAAAAAAAATTGATCAACAACTGTGAACTGTTTGGTGACAAGCCGACAAATGGACCATCCTGACATCCTCTACAAGCTAACATTTATGTGGCAACTGGCAAGTCAATAATAACATTCCAATATGTTAACAACCAAAACAGCATAATCCTAAAAAAAATTGGTATCTGAACATTCCAATATGTTAACAACCAAAACAAAACATTCCCGTATGCATGAATACTGAAACACAATTAGAATTAATTCCTAAAATTTAGGTCAAAGCTATTACATATTTGTTACATTCCATAATGAAAACCATGCGGAATACTAGTTTCCTCAAAACACAAAAGCAATACATAAATCAATACTACAAAATGGAACTCATAAGCAGTTTCAATGTCAACAACAAAACACAATCCATGATCCATCTGAATAACAAAATGTTAGGGTTTACATATTTAATTTGATGATGAATGTGATTAATGTATATTTGTTCCAGTAAATTTTGTAAAGTCCTTAATGATGATTTGATATTTAATGCACAATGACTTAGATTAGAAATATCAAATATGTTAGGTTGATTTTATTGAGTTGATCTGATGTATAGTCAATAGGTTCATATTGATCACTTAGTTACTCTGTAAATTCGTAATGTCAAGATGGATCGTAGAGTCAACTTATTTTCGTAAAGTATCAGATGCACGATCGCAGAGCATTCACGTTTGTCGTGAAGTTCACTTCAAATAGTCAAGTAAAGCTCAGTGAGTGAAGACTGAACGTAGAGTTTTTCATGAAGTCGTTAAGTAAAAGTTCAAATCGTAAAGTGACTCAAGAATCGTTCAGTAGAGATAAAATCGTAAAGTTAGTTCTAGAATCGCAAAATAAATTTTCGTAAAGCTGATCGTGAAGTTCACTCGTAGAGTGTTATTCCCATCATAAAGCAATCCTCGTAGAAGAGTAGGACGTAGAGCAAACTCTACGTCCCACCATCTTCGTAGAGTAAGTCAAATCTGACAATATGACTGGTATAGGAGCATTGTTGATTGAAGGTCCCGATGCATTCTCCAAACATCCTTGGTTGAAATCGAAAATCAAAAGATGTGTCTACCAGCTAGTTTGCTGAAATGCGACAACTCACAGGTGATAGATGAGGTTGCAGACTGATATGACAGGCATGTCAAAAAGAAGCTGACACATAAGCTCAAAATGTCAACATCAGGATCCCAGAATATCTGAGCATTAAATGCACCAACAGAAACCTAACACCAAAAAAAATTTCGGCAGACTATAAAAGGCAACAAAGATTCAAATTTAAAGGAGGACGAACTTTGATCAAAAAGCCTAAGCTCTGCCAAAGTCAAAAGAACTAACTCTACGATTTTGAACTACCAGTTCAAGCTGCTAAATACCTAAGAAGAGAAGCTTATTGCTAACTTAGCAGCACCTCTCAACATTATTCAAATAATAGTTCTTCATTGTTTGAGTGACAATCTTCCAAGTCTAAGTGATTTGAAGAGATCTTAGTGAATTAAGACTAAGTGTCCATATTCTGAGACTAAGTGACTCGAAGGAATCTAAGTGATTCAAAAGACTAAGTGTCCATATTCCGAGACAAAGTGACTCGAAGGAATCTAAGTGATTCAAAGGACTAAATGTCTTGGTCTGAGTGACCATTGCCGAGACTAAGTGACTCAAAAGAACCTTAGTGGTTCAGTTGTAAAGATCTTAGTAATCTATATCCTTAATGGATTTCCTACTCGTCGAAGTAGAAAAGTAGACTATGAGTTATTCAGTCTCTGAACCAATTAAAATTTGTCTGTGTTCTTTATCTTTTTGCACTTACCTTCTGTCATATTATTTATATTGTTTGTGTGACTTAAAAGCATAACTAAATTTATAACTGAGATTTTTCATTAATCTTCAAGGGGGTTTCAAAAGTATATTATGTTGTGCATAATTAATACTGATTAACTAATAATTTGGTAATATCCTAAATTAATCAAATTTTATAAAGGATCTATTCAACCCTCTTTCTAGATTTCTAAGTGCCTCTGGAAAACAACATAAAATAGCAGCAGCTAGCAGCAGGGTAGTAGGCTAGCAACAGCAGCCCAACAACAACAGTAGCAGCAACCCACTAAATTCTGTCACCCATATCCAAAACTTTCGCAAATTCTAAGAATATCAAAAGAAAAAAAAATTAGTTAAAGAAAATCATTAACATATAAACATTATAAATGAAAACTATATAATTTAAAATTAAGGATTACATTTCTTAATTGTTTCAGATGAATCTAAGTTTTCCTCTATGGACATTAGTTGTTTGCTTAAACGAAGTCAATCTTGAGCACAAATAAGAGTTTGTACCATTCTAGGAGTTAAAGAACTCCTAAATGGATCAAGTACATGACCACCGATGCTAAATGTCGACTCGGAAGCAACGGTTGACATAGGAACCACCAATACATCCCTAATCATTTCAGAGATAATGAAAAATATAGGAGAATTATTTTTCCACCAACCCAAAATATTATAATTTGAAGTCGTTTGATCAACATGCTCACTCAAATACTTATTCAATTCGGTATTATTCCCTCTTTGAACATTCACAATGTGTTCTGCAAATTTTTTTCATCATCCTCCTCCTTGTCCTTTCTCGATGATGCACATCAAAATTTTCACTAGACACATTAGATTGTGCATTTTGGGATGATTGTGCACTTTGGGATGATTGTGCACTTTGGGATGCATATTTGAGACTATAACATTTAAACAATTCCTCAATGGCATCACGCACTGATTTTATCATTTTATTTGTCATTTCACTCCCACTCCCATACATTGAATTAAAAGCAAATTCCACAAATGTAAATTTATGATTAGGATCTAGAATAACTGCAATGTACAACAATTTATTTATCTTCTCCACATTCTTCCAATATTTATTTAATTTTGTTCTCATCCTCAGTGCCATTTCTCTCATTCCATAGTCATTCTCATATAACAATTTATTCAAAGTATCATCAAGATCAAGAAATTCATAAAAAAAAATATTTGATGTCAAGTAAGATGTATCTGAAACCTTCACTATAATATCGAAGAAATACTTCAATACCACTAATTGTCTCACAACTCTCCAATCTTCTATGGTAGACCACTCATCACCCTATTTCATTTTTAATTTGAATAAAAGGTCTTTACTTACAAGCCTATTAAAAATGAGTACTTCTACGCGATCTGATTTTTTGGATAAAAAATTAGATTGTGGGTCCAATTTTCCACTCATACCATTTTTTTTTCTACTTCACTCTTCACTGTTTTCTCTCTCTTTCTCACTCTTTTCACTCCAATTTTATCTCTCTTTCTCACTCTATACACTTATCAATTTTTCCTCTTCTTTCTTTATCTCTTTTTCTTTTTTACTCTATCAATACTTTTTTAAAAAATAAATTGAGATGAGTTCCTTTTTACCTCGTGATAATGTGCATGTCTACCATTTATACCAAATTTTATTATTGTCAACTAGATTTTATTTTTTTTACTTATTTAATGTTAACCATCAAATTTATTTTTTTACTTATTTAAATTTTTTTTTCAAAAAAATCTTAAAAAGCTTATTTAATATTTTTTTTGACAATCTTAAACATTGAAAAAATATATTAAATAAGTAAAAAAAAAATTAAATATTTTAAAAAGTTTAAAATTTATTTTTTTAGTTATTTAATATTTTTTTTCAATGTTTAAGATTGTCAAAAAAAATATTAAATAAACTTTTTAAACCTTTTTTGAAAAAAAGTATTAAATAAGTAAAAAAATAAATTTGATGGATTAACATTAAATAAGTAAAAAAAATAAAATCTAGTTGACAATAATAAAATTTAGTATAAATGGTAGACATGCACAGTAAAAATGAACTCATCTTAATTTATTTTTTAAAAAAGTATAAATGGTAGACATGTACAGTAAAAATGAACTCATCTTAATTTATTTTTTTAAAAAGTATTGGTAGAGTAAAAAAGATAAAGAGATAAAGAAAGAAGAGAAAAAATTGACAAGTGTATAGAGTGAGAAAGAAAGATAAAATTAAAGTGAAAAGTGGAAAGGGAGAAAGAGAGAGAGAGAGAGAAAAGAAAAAAAAAGTATGAGGGAAAAATTGGAGCCACGAATGTTTGGATTCTATCCACATTCAACATAGAATAAGTGAAAATATAACAGATACATGAATGTTAATGGTATATATTCCAAACACACGTAATGACATAAAAGATAGGTTCATAGGAATGTAATGGGATATAGAATTTATAGTCATCGTAATC
Organism: Aralia elata; assembly: GCA_034770075.1. Lineage (NCBI taxonomy): Eukaryota > Viridiplantae > Streptophyta > Magnoliopsida > Apiales > Araliaceae > Aralia > Aralia elata. The sequence goes on along the minus strand of CM068385.1, from coordinate 5,060,922 downwards.
AAAGCTACTACCATCAGCTTTTCGTTTGTCATGACAGATTGGCAATAAATCAATAAATAAGATGGTAGCTTTCTAAATGGAGTAAAAACAAAATGAAAAAAAATCACATCATGTGTACTTTATTCATTTTTAAAATTCAGCTGATTGGGTAAAAAATAGGAGCGAAGAAGATCACACGAAACATATTTTTTACACATATTAAAAAAACATAAAAATAAAAAAAAAAGTAAAAAAAATTTAAAATTTATTTTTAATGGCCCCATAAAATTATATAAAATGATAAATATTTTTATTTTTTATACTAATGAACCTCATTAAATGATATATTTATCTTTCACTTTATTTACTTTATCTCATCTTTTTAAAGATAAAAAAAATATATCTTTAGTCATTTTTTTAAGGACAGTAGTAGTATTATATATATATATATATATATATATATATATATATATATATATATATTAATTAATATATTAAAAAAAGATCTTTTGGCAACAGAATGAGAACTTGATTTAATAGCATTTTTGTGGTTGGCTAGTTGGTTACATTGATAGTTTGATACCTAGAAATGAGACTTTCATTTCAACGGTTTAAAGCAATTTAGCCTCATAAAATATTATTGTAAATAATATTTAAGTAATATTATTTAATTTTGTAATTTATTTTATTATATCTTTTTTAACAATTTTTTTATAAATTTGATCTCAGTAAACCAAGGAGCTAAGTCCGCCCATGTTAAAATATCAACGTCCTTGGTAAAATTGTCATTTATGTGTAGAAATCTTGAGGCCTTTGTCTATAACTAATTTATTTGTAGCTCTTGATGTATCTGTCAGTAATAATCTTTAAAACCAAGGATCTTGAGGTTATTTTTCAAAACCTTTTATGATTTATGTATGAGATTGTAGCTTATAATCTTGATGGATTTGTCAGCAATTATTTTTGGAAAATAGAAAATAATAAAACTGAAATTATCTTCACTTACTTGCTTGCAATTGTCAAATGCTGGAGTACAAATTTCCCATCAAATTAACTTTATACATTTATGTGGAATTACTTATAACTAACTAAGTACCTCGTGTAAAGCACAGATTGTTTTTTAAATAAAATTGTTTTTAATTTTTAATTTATTTTATATAATGATTATAAAATATATTTTTTGAATTTCAAATTTACTTATTACTATAATTAGAATGACTATAAATTTTGCTTAAAAATGAATGGCCACAGATCATATATTGAGTGTTACTAATATGATTCTTTTGTTATTTTTAATTTAATATTAAGTTTATATATAGTTTCAAAATTTAATATTTAGTTTTTATAATTAATCCTTCGTATTTATATATGCATTTTTAATTAGAATTCAAAGTTAAGTTGAAACCTAAAAGCCTAAATGTAATGTTTAAGTCATACTCTATTGTATAATTAATTAACTAAATAAATTGTATAAAAATAAAATTATTGTAAAATAATAAGTTACGATCATGATTTTAGTTTTAAAAGGTATTTAAATTTTAATTAGTAATACATAAGTCAAAAAAAAAATTTAACATTAATTAACTTAAGGTCTCCTATATGAAATAAAATTGTTTACTAAATTTTAATCGTTCATATATTTTGTAATATACATTACAATTTTTTTATATTAATTATTAGTTTTCATAATATTTTTCTTATATTTTTAATATATAGTTGTTTGGGAATATAATTATTGTAGAATAATGAGTTGTCATTATGATTTTAGTTTTAAAAGTTAGCTAACTAAATTTTAATAACTAATATATAAGTTAGAATTATTTTGTAACATTAATTAACTAAAGGTCTCCTATATGTAATAAAATTGGTAACTAAAGTAATCATTAATATATTTCTAATATATATATATATATATATATAATATAATTTTGATATTAATTATTATATGTATTCATAATATTTTCAATATATAGTCATTTAGAGACTAAATTTGAGAGTAGAAATTTAAACTAAAATCTTAAATATGATTTTTAAGTTAAGATTTATTATATGACTAAGTAATTAAATGACTTTTATAAAAAATAAAATTGTTGTTGAATAATAAGTTAATATTAAAATTTGTAGGAACATAAAGAGGGTTTTAGTTCTAATTAAATTAATCCTAGCATTATATAAGGAGTATAAAAAGTATTTTACTTCTAATTAAATTTTAAGCATATACCAAAAGCTAAAGATGAAGACCAAAAAATAAGCTTTGTCTTATTATATATATATTTATATAGATATAGATATAATATTTCTAAAATTAGAAATTAATAGTTTAATACCTCCGATTTGAAATTACTTGTAATATAATATTTTTAAAAATTAATTCGTACATGGATGATTGGCCAACCCACGTTGAACCAACTTCTTATATTATCCTAACCTAATCGAATTGCTAATTGGATAATAAAGCGAATGCACCACGTTACTAAACGAGTCGATTGACGTCAACATCACCACTAAGCGGTGGTGTAGGTATGATTCGATGGACCACTTTTTATACCCGTCTTGTTAATAATAGTTATCCTTCCGACTGGACTTGACTCGACTCATTCTGAAAATGTTATTTCATATCCGTTCAATTTTGTTTATCCAATTATTTTATTATTTATCAAATTAAATTTTTTTAATTTATTTATATTATTTTGTATAATTATTTTTAATTTAAAATCATATGACATGTAATATTTTTATTACTAATAACATATTATATTATTAATATTATGAATTTATAATAAAATAATATAAACAAGTATATAATTATATATATATAATACTAATAAAAAAAATTACATATATATATATAATCGGATTAGGGGTTAAGAGATATATCTCATACCCATTTTAACCCTATAAAATTTTTTAAAAATATCAGATTTCATTAGATTCGAAATCAGACAAGTCGTATCAAGTCCGGATAAAATTGTCAGGCTTAATCATTACTAATATTTCACTTTTGTCTAATTGGATAATCTCAAGGAATAATGGAGCGGGCTACAACCCACCTATGTTTGTCTAATTCCATCGTTTAATGACTTTATCTACACTAAATATCTATGTAGTGATCATTGATTCATTTCAGATATTATAAGAACAAAAAATACTTATTTTTTTATTTTTTTTCTGTAGTGGAAGAGTGTATGAAAACAGAAAAGATAAACGCGCCTTATTATACAAACTCACAACAACAAAAAAAGGCGATAACAAATTTAGAATTATCTTTTTGGTTCAAAGTTCAAACAAACACACCCTTCTTTTTCTGGTAATTTACAAAACAATAAATAATAAGAATATGTTGGAGAATGACTTATAAGTACTTTTTATTATTTGAGTGTTAGTATGTGATTTAACTTTTAATTTATAAATTGACTTATAAGTAATTTTTTAGAAATAATAATTTTTTATTTTTCAAAAACAGACTTATAAGTCATTTTAAAATAACTAAGTTTGACCAAAAATAAAGATTATTTTATTAATCTTTACAACTTATTTTAATTTATAAATTGTTTTAGTCAAACAACTTTACAATTTATTTTAACTTAATTTTTGACTTATAAGTTAAAATAGTGTCAAACACTTTTATTTATAAGTCACAACTTAAAATATCTTATAAGTCATTTTAAATTTTAACTTATGGGGGCGTTTGTTACATGTGATCTAAAAGTGGTTATCTTAAATACCTGATAATGTGAGTTAGTCGTTTTTATAGATCGTGTTTGTTACACTAGTAATCCTACATTCCAGGTTATTAGATACCCGATAAAGTGTAAAGATTCTCAGTAATCAGATAACCAAAAAATAAGTGATAATATGAGATTATTGCATAGTGGTTGTCTTGAAATTTTTATGTAGGTAAAAATATCCTTTATATTTAATAATTGGGACATAAATATCCTCTTTAGTCACATAATTTATATTTTTTTTGTCGACATGTTTAGTTTAACTAAAATAACTCTTTATACATACAAAGTATATGGTGTTGTTTATTATTTATTATTATAAGTTTAATCTATTATTAACGACATAATTAAAAAAATTATGCTTAATAATTGAATAAATCATGAGTTGTTATTTTATAAACATATTAAAAAAATTTAATACGACTTACTAACTAATACATAATTAATTATCTCCATAGTACTTTGATGATTGTTATTACATTTAACAATAATCATATGAGTGAATCATTCAATTAAAATTAGTACAATGATATTTTAGTAAAAGATTAATATTATAAAAAATATACTAGTAATCTTGAATTTATATCTATATTTATATAAATATATAATAAGACAAAATTAATTTTTTTGTCTTGGTCTTTAGTCTTTGGTTTTCGTCTTTAGATTTTGGTATAGACCTAAAATTTAATGGCTAGTGAAACACTTTTTAAAGACTCTAATTTTATTTTATTTATATTTATTTATTTATTTTGAATAGCCTCCAATTTAACTACAATTAAAATACTTCAAATTTAACTACAATGAAAACACTTTTTTTAGAGTTGCACGGGACACATTCAAGCACCAAAATATATTAACGATTAAAATTTTGTAAATCACTTTATTTCATATAGGAGACATTGAGTTGATTAATTTTTTAAAAAAATCTTGACTTATATATTACTAATTAAAATTTAATTACCTTTTAATATTAAAATAATGATCATAGCTTATTATTTTACAATAATTTTATTTTTTATATAATTTATTTAGTTAATAGTTATACAATAGAGTATGACTTAAAAACTACGTTTAGGTTTTTAGGTTTTTACTCAACTTTGAACTCTAATTAAAAATACATATATAAATGTAAATGATTGATTATAAAAACTAAATATTAAATTTTGAAACTATATAAAAACTTAATATTAAATTAAAAATAACAAAAAAATCACATTAGTAATACTCAATTGTAAGTATTCAACAATTGTATGTGATATGTAGTCGTTCGTTTTTAAACAAATTTTGCAGTCATTCTAATAATAGCAGTAAGTCAATTTAAATTCAAAAAATGTATTTTATAACCACTATATAAAATAAATTAAAAATTAAAATAATTTTACTTAAAAAATAATATGTGCTTCGTACGGGACACTTAGTTAGTTCATACAAAAAACACACAATAGCAATTATCGGTAATCATATATCTTATACCAAATAAAAATGACACAATATGATCATTTTCTATTACCAATAATTAAATACTCAGTAATTTATATTTAAATAAATATTTATCATGACATATAACAACCCCCTCTTATAATTTAATTTTAAATTAAATCATTATCAAACAGGCCATTTATAAAATTTACATTAACTAAAAGAAAGAGAAAAATTGAATGAATGGTAAACCACCTCTGAGTAGTTACTGAAACAACACATCACCACCCCATAGAAGATTAACAGATTAAAGCTATGCGCCTACTGCTGCCATCAGCTCTTCGTTTTTCAAGACAAGACTGACAATAAATAAATAAGTTCACACAATACTAGTATTATTATATATGTATTTATATATTTATTTATTTATTATAAATGAAATGACAATAACATATTAGCGAAAGAACTTTTGGAAACAGAATTAAAGCGGTGTTTGTTTGTGTCTGAATGCCTCTTAATTCATCTGTTTTTGATTCGATCAGAGGCAAATCTTGTTTAGTAATTTTTTTTTGCATCTTAATGTCTCTTAATCGTTAAGACATAAACTCAAATCTTAACTATTAAGAGTTTTCTCTTAATAGTTTATTTAAAATTTATGGACAAAAATAGCCTCAATAAATATTGTACTCCTTTAATTTCAAATTTTAAGATCATTCAAGTAAAATTTTTAAATAATTCAGAGGTTAAAATGGTAAAATAATGTCATTCATATGTTTTATACTTTTTAATTATCAAACAATTTTTTAAATTCAGATATTATTTCATTCAGATGAACTAATTTATTAAAATGTATTAACCATTCAAATCTTAATTATTTAATTTTATCGAACACCGCCTAAGAGCATGTTTATAGTTGACTAGTTGGTTGGATTGATAGTTTGATACCAAGAAAGGTGGTTAGGTGCATTGCATACGTGGCGGTGGCGCTACTATTACCACCACTATTCCTCGGCCTCAAGATGAGATTTTAGGATTTGTATCAATATTACGACAAATAATTTTTTTACCATCCATTATAAATAAGAACGATTCAAATTTTTTAAAAAAAATCCCATCATCCTCTATTATTACCAATGGATTTTACTAGTATCAGGGGCGCATGTTCCTACTAATAGTAATATTATTAATAATAACGAACGACTAGATTATATTTGGTATTATTAGTAGCGGATCCAGTAATAAATTTATAATTAATTTTATTTTTTTCGTAATTCTCCCATCTGCTATTAATAGTAGCGACATCTGCTACTATTGCAGATGACGAAATCCAATTTATAATCATGGTCTTGAAAAATTAAAGATTACTACTAATTATTATATATGTTTTTTCACAAAATTTAAATGAATTTTAGAATTGCTTTAAAAATTATAGTTTTTTTTTTCTTACTCCTTAATTCGTTTAAAATTGGAGATACATTTTGTATTTTTGAGAAATTCTAAAATTAAAAATTAATACAAATTTATTTATTTTTAGTACAAACAACTATAAGTATTGTAAACTAACTCAAAAGTATTACTTCACAAAAACACCATGTTTATTGCTTTCTAATTTTAATTAAATTTGGAGTAATTTTGAATTTTAAGAATTTTCTAAATTTACTTAAGAAGTCAAAATATATCTCTAATTTTGGAACCAAATGAGTAATGAATTAAAAATTTATTTAATGTTTCAAATATAAAATCATATTTCAACTTAAGTCTTATTTAACATATATATTATTTAATTCAACTTAAGTAATTGAATAAGAAAAGTGACAACTTTTTTGAAACGTACATCGTTTAAATATAAGACTTTTAGTTTTAGAACATAATGAATATTAACGAAAGAATTTAGTGGATATTCCTTCATTTTAAGTTAGTTTCCTTTGGTGCTTTAAGAAAGAGTTTTTATTATTTAAAAAAATACCTATTATGACGATTCAATTTTATGGATACAATTCAATTTTATGGAATATAAACGTGGGAGAGGGACAGCTAGGCTTTAAATTCGGCCTGTCCATATCATTAATGGGTAGGCTAAGCCAAACTTTAATGGATCAGGGGTTTGGGCTGAAAGCTAAACGTACCTATGGACTGAACCTTGGTTTACTTTGCTCCAACTGAGAAAAGCCCAACTAAGTAGTGAAAGAGATTACATTTTTCATTCAATTTTTAAAGGGAGGGGAGATGAATATCAACCTCCTAATCTCCGGATCAAATGGGCTAGCCCTTACGAGACTAAACGCATACCTCTATCTCTTATGACAAGTTTAATTAAGTGTGCTGAGTATGGATAAACTTAAAAAGGACTTATCAAATAAATTTTAAATATAATATATTTAAGTAATATTTTAGTTGATTTCGAATCAATTCGCCAGTTCAAATTTGATGACTCGATAACTTAAAAGTTTTTTTTCCTTAAATTTTTACTGACAAAGGAAACATTGTATTTTTAATACTCCCTCCGTCCCAAATTAATTGTTTTTCTACGACTTTTTTAAGTCAAATTGACTATTTTTAAAATTAATAATTAAGCATATATAAATATATTTCTAAAATTATAAAAATTGAAATTAGTAATAAATTGTATATACTTTCTTTTGGTTATAATATCTTCACCTATATGTTAGCAAAAATAATAAAAAGATTAGTTTTAAAAATAGTCAATTTGACTTTAAAAAGTCCTAGAAATGCAATTAATTTGGGACGGAGTGATAATATATATGTACTAATTTTTTGTGTGAACTTTTGAACTATTGAGTCAGTTTTTGGGAGTACCAAAATTTATCACCAAGAATGCATTCAAATAAAAAATAAATAAAAATTGAACTATCGAATTGTCAAACTTAGACTGTTGAGTTGACTCAGGACCAACTAAAATGACTTAATATTTGTTTTCTTATATATTGGTACAAATTGGCTATTCAAGTATTCATATAAAAATTTAGAGTGCACCAAATTACATATTGCCTCCGTTCTAAATTATAAGATCAATATTGACTTTTTAAAAATAAATTTTAAATATTTTTAAATTTAAAATTGACATGAATTCATTTAGTTTATGTCAACATAATTATGAATATGATAAGTTACCCCAAAAAATACTACTAGTTTTTTTAAAATTTATTATTTTCAAAATTTAAATTAACATATCAATTTTAAATTTAAAATTATTTTAAACTAACTTTTACAAAGTCAATAGTAATCTTATAATCGGTATGAAGGGAGTACTATTTTCTTATGCATAGAGACACATTTTTTCCATCATGGCATCATATATATATATATATAGGGGAATGATTCATAGCAAATCAAAAATAGACAAATATTATCATTAACGTCCAATACAAAAAGCAACGGGCGAGACTTCGTTACTATTGGTAGCGGACGACGGGTTACGTCCGCTACTAATAGTAACGGATGACGGGAGTCGTCCGCTATTAACGGTTGCCGCTGAAAGTAGTACTGTCATCCGCTACTATTAATAGCGGACGTAACTCATCTTCTGCTACTAATAGTAACGGACACCGTTGAAAATAGTACCGTCATCCGTTATTATTAGTAGTGGACGTAACCCGTTGTCCACTACTAATAATAGTACGCCCACTACTAATAATAGCGGATGTGAATTTTTTAATTCTAATCTCGGCCGTTAGTTCTTATATTGAACGATAGAGATGATGTTTGTCCATTTTTAATCTATAATAAATATATCATTGTTGCACTCTAAAAATAGAAGAAAGTGTAGATGATAAAAAATTTAGCGTTAATATCATTTCATTGAATATTATTATATATGTAAATATTTAGTACACCCCTTACTCTATATGTATAAGCGTCCATGATAAGAACGAAACTAACAAATTTATAATTGTATTTACATTTTTAAGAAAAGATTAAATGTATGTCTCTCACTGACATAGTATTCTATTATAAGAAAACCGCTAGCGCCTATTAATTTGTTTACGAAGCTTGACTAAGGCCCTAAAATAAATGATACTAAAATTATCCATTAATTATTGCTTGATTATTTTAGAAAATTTAAAAAATAAAAAAACAAATTAATGCTTATCTTTATATATGAATTGAAAATTTTAAATCTGGACCGTCCAATTTACTAAACAGTCATAGATGTATTTGTCCAAATAATAACATAGGAAGTACTTACTATGGATCATTTCTCATATATATATATATATATATATATATTTATATATATATATATATATATATATATATTACTTATTAATCACCAAATATTTTTTTGATAAACAATTCACGTATTTAAAAGTGTGACGAGTTCAATTTCACAATAATTGGATGATGGAATTCAAAGCCTGTTTATATCAAACTCAATAAAATTTCATTCAATGCCAAATCACAATATTATTAGTTGTTATATTCTTATTCCCTCCATTTTAGAGTTAGATAAATATTTCTAAAGTGATATTTTATATCGAACATTTTATCCTCTCAAATGCATATCTAACACTTGTTAGGAATGTATTAGTGGTGTGACATGATAATATTTCAATTTACTTAGAAAATAAGTAATAGTATATTAATTTATTTTTTGTCATTTTATAAATTTAAATTGATTTTTAATCATTTTATAAAATAAAATTGAAAATAAATACTCATTTCATTTCATATTATTTGATTTCATATTATTTGATTTTTTTAAAGTTAACTTAAGAGATTTTAAAACTCAAAATTAACATTTATTCTTTTAATTTTAATTAATACAATAATGAATAATTGAATATTATAAATTGTCTAAAAAGTATTACTCATTTAATTATTTCATAATTTTTAATGAGTCATATTAATTTTAAATTAAAAATATTTTAAATTAATTTTAAAAAATTAATAATAATCATATAATTTGAAATGAGGGAATATATAATTTTGAAATAAACTAAAAAGATGTACTTTTAATTTTCAAACAAACGAAGTGTTATACAATTATCTTGTTACACATCAATGAGTGCAATTTGGGCCCAAATGCGGAGGGATAGAACTCGGCCGGCCCGCAGTACTATCCTTTTGCTTCCATTTCCCACCCTATATTGGGTCCTTAACACTAATATACAACCATTAGAAAGTAATTATAAAAATAAAACACACACAAAATAATTACAAAAATAACACACAACACAATATTAAATAAGTTCATAAATTATTCTCTCTCCCATCGGGTGGAATCAAATCAAATCAAAAGAAGAGAGAACGAGAGAGAGACAGAGGGGATATTTGAGGGAAATTAAAAGAGGAGTGAAAATTAAAGGGTAGCAATTAGAGAGGCGATGGCAGTTGGGACGAAGACGGTGGCGTCGGAGGTGGGGCTGGGAGCCGGTTCATCCGCGGCGGAGACACTCTTCATGGCGGAGACATTCTTCACGGCGGAGATCGCCATTATTATCACTGTCAACACAACAATAAGCTTCATCTTCATTGCTTCCATTATATATATTATATAATATAGAGAGAGAAAGTAATTAAGGTATCTCTGTTCTGCAAATTCTTCTTTTATAAAAAGAAGAAATTACCTTTGTATTAAGATTGGTTATCTCTATATTAAGATTTGGTTACCTTTGTATTAAAGTTTGGTTACCTTTATATTAAAGGTTGGATACCTTTTGTATTAAGTTTTGGTTACCCATTGTATTAAAGGTTGGTTATACAAAGGTAACCAACTTTTAATACAAAGGTAACCAAACCTTAATACCAAGGTAACCAACCTTTATACAAAAGTAATCAAACCTTAATACAGAGGTAACCAACCCTTAATATAAAGGTAACCAAACCTTAATACAAAAGTAATCAAACAGTAATACAGAGGTAACCAACTTTTAATACAAAAGTTAACCAACTTTTAATACAATGGTAACCAAAACTTAAGAAGAAAAGGAGGAGAAAAAATGGAGAACGCCAAACCTTCGTTGAAGAAGAAGAAGAAATGGAAAGAGGAGAGACTTGGGCACCTAACAATCAAATAGAATTTATTTTCTTCGTGGCTTTGAAATCTTCCTGCCAGCTTCAAATCTTCCACCGAGCCTCAAATCTTCCACCCATTTTAGATAAAAATCTCAATTGGTTGTATTACATAGATGGGAGAGGTGGAATTGAAGAAAAGGAACGTGTAGAGAGCCAGAGACTAAAGAGGATGGGCCAAAGACCAAAGACCAAAATATTAGGTTGGTAGTTGGGTAGGGAATAAGATAATGATAAGAAGTAAAAAAAATGTGTGGTGTAGAAGGACTGATGTAAAAAAAATTGTGGTGTGAAGAGTGAAGACATGCCGTAAAAAAAATTGAAGTGCAGAAATTAAGTAGAGAAAAAAACAAATTTAAATTATCATTCTAATATAATAAAAAGGAGTTAATTTTTTTTAGCAACAATCATATATGTGAATGGAGAGAGGAGAGAGAATACTTTTGTAAATAAAAATGAAAAAGTGTAATACTTTTGTAATTATTTTATGGATGTATGATTTTTGTAATTATTTTCAAAAATGTACTAATATATGTAATTAACCCCCCTATATTTTACCTCTAAACAACCGGGTTTGAGAATTGAAGCCCAATTATAGGTTGGATATAGCTACATACGTTACCAGCCAAATTCTCCACTTATTAGTGTCACTTTGGCTAACCGTTAATGTGTGGTGCATTGGGTTGATATAAATTTAGAGAATTGTTATTTTCACAAGAAAATTTTGATATTTTTACAAGGTCTTATTTACATAGATGCGAGTTTTATTTATTATTCATGTAGGGGGTGTAAGCCGAGTCGAGTAGCTCGGTACTCGACTTGATATCGACTCGAAAATATGATCCAAAGTTCGAATTCAAAGTTGATCCGAGTCGAATCTAATCCATAGTCGTTTTCTGTTTAATAAAACACGAGTCGAATTCAAGCATACTAGTGTTCACTCATATTAGGGTTCAAGTATTTCATTTTTTCTCGAATCATATTTGATACCTGCTCGATAGATCATATTCGAATGTTGGTCTAATCCATACTAGCAAGTTAAATGTGTGATATTTGTATCAATCTTTATAATTTATAAAGTGTAGTATGAGATTGTGTAAATTTGTACTTGAATAAATCAATGAATTGATTGTCAATTTGTATTATATTCTTTGTAATTTTTGTACATAAATAAAAGTGAAAAACTTTTATATATAAATATTAGTTAAGTAATCAATTTAGTATGTAGTGGTTTAGTTTTAAGTGAAATGGTTCATATTCGAAACTAGATTTGAAGGCTCATGAGTAACTCGTTTTGTAAACGAGTTGAGTATTTACGAGCCAAGTAGGTTCGAGTAATGATCCGAGTCGAATCTGGCACAAAATTAGAAATCCCTTATCGAATCCGAGTTGAATTCGAGCTCAATTTTTTCGAGTCGAGTCGAGTCGAATCTAAGCATTAGAGTGTTCGCTGAGATTCGATTAGTTTACACCCCTATATTCATGTGAGAGAAGACTTGTGGAGCTATCAAATTTCCTTATAGAAATATCAATTTTCTAGATTTATTAGAGTACTCGTATAAAATTTTCAGCCTAATTATATACATGGATAGGTAGGAATTAAGAAAGGTTTTATTTTAATTTATTCTATCTTATCACATACACTTCCACGTCACATGTATATAATTTTCTATAAATTTAAGTTTACTTTTTTTAAAGAAATATTTTTAATATAAAAAAATAAAATAGTACTATTTGTTTATATAACTGTAAAAGTGATTTTTAAACTAAATGACAAATTTATACAAAAATATATTTTTTAGACTTTTACTTATTGGTCAAAATTTAAGGATACAATGTATATATTGTTTTTGACCAAAAGTGGTTTTGACAAAATTATATATATATATATATATATATATATACGGGCCGGTTCAAGAGCAGACCGGTCTTTAGCGACGGTTTTTTCGTCGCCTATACAATAGGCGATAAATTATTTAATATAAAAACCGTCGCTAAAGACCGGTCTGTTCTTGAACCGCCCCTCTCTCTCTCTCTATATATATATATATAGCGAAGATGAAGGACAAACTCATTTAAATGACATACCAATGTTAAAGAGCAGACCTATATATACCTCATATTTTATTTTCTCTCTCCTCCCAAATTCGCTACCCCAACTTTGAGACTTCAAAATCAGAGAGAAAATTCGCAATAATCAGCTCCCAAATTCGAATCGACCTCCTTCCACCTCCGATCTGAAACTCTCTCTCCTCACTTGTCGTGCCCGATCTCTGCCTAAGGTTTAACAATCACCCTCGACGGGAATTGGCACCTTCAAGTTCTACTCATCCGCAATGCTCGGCCCCCCAAATTGGCTCCTTCAAGTTGAACGGAGACCAAATCTCGACTTCCACTAAGTAAACCCTTAACTAGTATTCAATTTCATTTTTTAATTCGATTCGAGAGTTCTCTCATTGAGAAATAGCCCTAATTTGTTATTTTATTTATTGTTTTTTTTTGGGTGGACTGTGAACTACGTTACTCTAAAATGCTTGTTTGTGGGTTGATTTTTTTGATTCAATTTCATTTATTGTTTGTGGGTTGAAAGGTAGGTGTTTCCGAGGAAGAAATAATAGTCCTATACAGTACTGTATATGTAAGACCCCGAAAATTTTAATAAATAGAATTTAATTTTCTTCTTATTATTATTTTAAACAAAAAGGTGTTAAATCGATAATGATAAAGTTAATAGTGAAATGTGACAATTGAGATGTCTATTAATAACGCTAAATCACTATTCACGCGATCACTATTCACGGGGTACTATTCACGCTAAAATGCTTTTACATTTTATTCGATCTTCGAATTACGTCATAACGTTTATATAAGCTGGATACGAAAATTATACGGTATAAATACGAAAGTACTATTCATACAAATATACTATTCATTTATACAAAAAGTCAAACTAGTATGTCGGGGAATATTCCTTCTGTCAGATATAGAAAGTGATAGAAATTGGCGGTAAAACTTTAACCGATAACTGTTGAAATACCCGGTGATAAAAAGAACAGTAAAACGCGTTATTCCACAGTAGCTCACGATGTTGCACAGTGTTTTATATTATTGATTCAATAATTGATAAAGTAGCAATTACATAGTATCTTGATTCAATAATTGTTAATTAGCATCTGCATAATATATTTTACTATTTATCACGACACTGTAACTTATATCATTTGATAGGATATTTTAGCATTATCGACAATGTCTAGAAATTCTGTCAAGGAAAGGGGTTATTTAATTGCGCGCCATTTTTTTATGGAAGGCCCCCTCTTTCCTGTGAATAATCTGGTTGTCAGTATTGCGAGTATATGCTATCTGTGATATTAATGCATTTAACACAATAATACAGAAAAAGGGATTTATTTTGATAATGGAGTTATTTTTTAATGGTTTTATCTTTTGATAATGGAATTATCTTTTGATAATGGAAGAAAAAAGGGATGGATGATATTAATGGAAGAAAAAATGGATGGATGATATTAATGGAAGAAAAAATGGATGGATGATATTAATGGAAGAAAAAATGGATGGATGATATTAAAAGAATATGGGGAAAAGACCAAAATGCCCTCACCTTGATTTTCCTATAAATAGGGAGAGTTTGCTTAAGAAATTTTCACACCTTCATTGCTTATACTTTCTCTCTCTCTAAATTTCTTAAGTTCTCTTAGTGTGCTAGGCTATTGTGAGTATTTGTGAGAATACTAGTATTGTCCAAAATTAGTAAACTTCATAGAAAGCAACATCCAGTTAACGAAGGTAGGGAATATCATTTCTTTCATACTTCTATATAATATCATTTGCTTTCATGTTCGTAAGTGATATTATACTCATAAAGGTTGTTATTCATTCTATATTAATTTGTGGGGATAACCTGTCCGTGCGGTATGACGCATGCCTGGTGAATATCCTTTTGTATTCATTCATTATTATTCTATGGGAATAACCTGTAAGTACGAGTGTCGTACCTGGTGAATACCCTTCTGTATTCATTCCTTATTAATCTATGGGTATAACCTGTCCGTGCGGATTGACGCATGCCTGTGTGAATAACCCTTTGTATTCGTTACTTATTAATCTGTTGTGAAAATAATCTGTCTACGCGAATTATCGCATGACGGGTGAAAATCCATTTGCAGTTTCATATATTCTGTTATACTCGTATAACGTATCATTTCTTTTGTACTCTTTAAGGGATATCTTTTTCTTTCACATTTCTCCATTTAAGATAAGAAATCTTTGTTTGTTTCCAAAACCTTATTTTTAAATGGAGAAAATCCCTGAAAATTAGTAGAATATCTTTAATAGTTTGTGCTTCATCTAATATCTTTTCACTTGAATCTTTCTATTTCGTTTTATACGTTATAGTTGAAGCATGAAATAATTTCTTGAATATCATTCTTGAATTTGACTCCACAATTTGGTCATCGTGTTGGCAATTTGGTCAATCTTCGATACTAATTAAATTATAAATCTTTTCTCATCCTTGATCTCACTGTATTTATGTTTATATCATTGTCATCATCCTCATACTTAAATTGTGGTGATAGTTCTCTTTGGCCCGTAGTGCAAAGATGAACTGGTGTGACATGATTTTGACCAAACTGTGTATTGGTATAATCATGACCTTTGGCGTTACAGATAAAGGCTTCTGGTGAAAATATCTTTGGCACGTAGTGCAAAGAGAGGCTGTTGAAATTGTTGATAGTGTTACAAATAAATATCTTTGGCACGTAGTGCAAAGAGAGGCTGTTGAAATTGTTGATGGGTGTTACAAATAAATATCTTTGGCACGTAGTGCAAAGAGAGGCTGTTGAAATTGTTGATTGGTGTTACAAATAAATATCTTTGGCATGTAGTACAACGAGAGGCTGTTGAACATGAATTATTGATTGGTGTTACAGGGATATAATATTGGTGGTGATCCTTTAACTTATAGAAGATGGTAGATATTATAATCTACTTGACTCTTCTAATGGATTGTTGGTTCCGCTGCAATTATTGTTGTTGAACAATTAAAATATCTTTAAATCTCTGATTTAATTCTGTTGAAGACTAAAGATAAATTTTATTCTTCATTATCTTAGTCATGATATTTCTTACTGGGCTATTTGAGCTCACCCTTTTCAGTTTTGTCCCATTGTTCTTCTCAGGAAAGGAAAATGTAGCTGGGACTAGCCGGGGAGTGGAGTGATGGTCCGAGTTAGTGGTTGTCCTCATCAAGTTATGACATAGTTTAATAATGATTGTACTGAAGACTTAAAACATGTGTTGCCGTCTTTTTACGGCATTGTAATTATTTGGGTTTGGATACTGTGGCACCATACGGTACGATATTTGTATGGAAGTCACAGTATGTGTGTGGTCGTATTTTGCACGACAAATATTAGTTGTAAATGGGAAAATTCGTATTTGTATTTGTATTTTTGTAGAATGTTATTGGCGACTCAAAATGGGTTGTGTGGACCTATTTTGGGGGCGTCACAGTATATTTTTTGGAGGAACCATAAAGTACTATTTTAATTTTCCTTCGATATACTTTATGAGAAGAATGATTGTTATATGAAGAAATAATGTCCTTAATATAATAGTATAAGCTTCAAAAATATTTTGAAACATGGATACATCAGGAACTTTGAAGTTTCAAAACATACCATTGCCGCAAGTATATTGGAGCAGTACCTGAACTTTGAAATGAAGACCCTTAATTTACTGCAGAAATTTCCCTGGAGCACGAAATCAACCAAACATTCAAAACAAAATGAACTTAATTCTTGTATGTTCTTCCCTGATGTTATTAATTTGTGTGTTTGAAATGTAAGGATAAAAGTTAATTTATCCAGCATGCATGAGTTTAGGTCCTATACATATCAACTCTAATAGGACTAATATTTCAACTCTACTAAGTCCTGAAACAGAACTACATACAGAAGGCTATGTGATGTACTGAGTTGGGATTTCTTTAAAATCATGGTTAGATTTGTTGTAGTATAAGCTTGCAGCTAGAAAACAAAAGATAAAGTCCCCTGTTACAAAATGGAGGGAAAACTATATGATTATTTATTCCTTTTTTATGCCATTGCCTTAAGATACGCAAATTGCTCAATTTATGTAATACCACCAGAATAAGCATTAGGCTCTGCTTACCACAGTAAAGGCTAAACGTTAAAGAGATGTCATCATTCTACACTTACAGGTTGCTAAATTAATTTTTGAAAACAATTATGAATGAGATTTTGCATTGGCTAAATGTAATGTAATGAGATTTTATTGTGGTTACCGAATCTAGTTGTGTTCCCATGAATTCTTTATCTGAAGTTTTTGTTCATGGAGATGACACAGATGAGATATCTTCACCTCCTCAAATGCAATGGGAAAGGCCTCATCTTCCAGTACAATGCTACTGTGGAATAAACGCACGAATGTGGGAAGCTTGGAAGGCTGGAACATTACACCCGGACAGGAGGTTTGTAGGATGTAGTAGATATAAGGTATAAATTGTTAATACATGTTTGTATAATTAGCTTAATGTGAATTTTGTTTTAAATTTAAAATTAGTTATATATTTAATTTTTTCTACGCAGGTTAAAAATGCTTATTGTGGATTTTATAAATGGTATGATGCCCCTTTTACTACAAGGTTTTGGAGGTTATTGATCGATTAAGAAATGAACTTCACAACATTAATAGAAGGTTGAATATTCCAGTTGGGCATGAAGTGGAAATCAAGGAAATAGAGAGTGAAGTTAAGACATTGAAGAGTGCAATTAACAAAGCTGCAACTAAAGAGAAAAAGTTAATTTTGTTGCTTGTCATATCTTGGGTTTTATGCTTTCTCATTATGTTAGGGAAATGAATTAGGATGATTTAGATGAATGTACTGGATTGATTTTGGTATGTAGTTAATGAATAGACTGATTTAACAATATCTTGTAGTTGTTTTGTAATGAAATTGTTAAATGTAATGGATGTGATGTTCCCTTGTGATGAATTAAATTTTCCTATCATTTGCATGTACTTAAGTTTCAAGTTTATAGATTTAGTTTCAGGGACTATTTATGTGGAATGAAGACAATATTATCTATAGTTTTGTGACACTGAATATATAAAATGTTTTACAAAGACAAATGCATCAAATGTAGAAAGAGAGATAATTCTATCTGGTTCATTTAATCCCTTACAGGATGGTCATCTAAAGCTCCTGGTGGTCATCCAAATATTATGGTGGTGATTTAGCCTCCTCTAATGTTTTGCAAGTGCAATATTCAATGTTTGTCATTAAAGATTTGGTTTACTTTCAACTAAAAAAAACATTGGATGTATAATGCTAAACAAACAAAATATTTAAGTAACATACAAGTTGTCCAAACATACACAACAAGTGACTCATAGATATACACAACAATCTGTTCGACAAACATACACAACAAGCTGTTCGACAAAATATTTAACTAACATACAAGCTGTCCAAACATACACAACAAGTTGTTCGACAAAATATTTAAACAAAATATTTAGCACCCCACAAGTTTCTAAACACCATTAGTACCAAAAATCTGGAGGTAGAATAGATGAACATTACAATCCCAACTGGACCAAAGCTAATCATCCCAACTGGCATCAATCACTCCAGCCCCAACATCAATCGAATTCTTTAATGCCAAAGCTGATCTTGGTGCTACAAGTACAATTCAATTTAACTCACTTCAATTATATATTAAAAAAGAATATCTGAACTGCAAGACAAATATTTAGCACCCCAAATGTGAATGAACAATAACTATCAATGGTTTTGAAAGCTTGAAGAAACTTGTACAACCATTCTGCCTTGTGTACTAGACAAAAAACAGTTGTGAAAAACAGTACCTTCAAATTAATGCAAAAATATAGATGTCCTGACTCTTAAAAGTTTTAACCATATTTTTCACTTCCAGAATTGAAATGCACTTCAGCAAAATGCTTTCGCAACAACTCATCTCAACAGATAAATTAAAGATGTCCTGGCTTTTCTCTGTTTTTTTCAGGTTAATTGAAGGTAATGCGATGAAATCCAAGTCTCTGATATTCAAATTAATGCAAACATATATATCAGTTATATAGGGTAGTTAAATTGGGGAAATCCTTTACCTTCCAATCCTTTACCCATGACTAGTGCAATTCTGAAGCTAACTCTGTAAAAATAAAATCCATTTACAAATTAATACAAATATATATATATATAAGGGTAGTTATAGCAAACTCAGTTGCACCTGTGGGTGAATTACTATCATTATCTACACTTGGATCTTGAATAGCATCATCATTTCGTGCTCCAATTCTACATTTAAACAAATAGCAAAGTAAAAATTAAATAAATAGCAAAATCAATTTTAAATTGGCTGCAAAGTCAAAAGAAGTTAACTTGCTTACAGATTATTAAGCATCGGACAGTTTCTTTTATCGTGTGTCGCACCAACTTTGCCACATCCATGACAACGTCTAGCCTTTGAATTTTTTTTCCCCAAAACCCTTTCTTTGTCACCCTTAAGTCTTTTGCCACACCCTTTTGCTCGCACTTGGTTCAGCTCAATGTAACTATGTTCATAAGTAGAACTCATGTTAATTGACTTGGATCCACTCATTCCAACACACTCCATGTCATTGTTTCTTTCAGATCCATTCTTCCCAATAATTTGATTGATCTTTTCATCGACATTACATAGACATTCTTTTAAAACATTTGTGGCCTCTTCATTTGTGAGCCCTATCAATCAAATCTAAAGAATATTGAACTAATTGACTCCGCAAGAGTAAGTATGGTTTGTCGTCTTTTATCGCCACACCATTATCATCAATTATTAAAGATGATTTTGTCGTATTTTTCCACATATTCAAAATGTATTTTGTAGGCAATTTCTAAAGATCATGATACTTATTCAAGTAAGCTATCAAATGCCGACATAATATGTCCGAGCTCTCAAACGTTTTGTAAGTGCATGTTGCATAATCTAAAGATTTGTCATAATAAATTTCTCTTACTTTAAACTTGTTGACATTCCTTCGGTATATCTTATATACATGATAGTTGACATCCTCTTTCATAAGTTCAAACCTATAATTCAAGCTCTCAAACAACTCATCTTCAAATTTATAATATATAGAGTGTGTATAAATGTCAACCATTTGAAATAAGAAGTCATGGGGAATTTTCATTATTGGCCTCTCAACCAAATCTTTGTTATCCGCCACCAACTCTACATGTCGTTGATGTTGAAGGCCCCGACCAAATTGAATCATAAAATCCACTAAAGAATTTCTTTTAGAAACAATTTTTATAAAAAATGAATGAGAACTCTCCGCTCGTTGGCTACTTGACATGCCGACTGAGAAAACATGATTCACATGTGCGGGTACCCATCTACAACGGAGGTCGTACATTGATTGTAGTCATTTATTAGCATTCAACCCACTTTTCTCTACCAGCTCCACCCAAGTTGAGTCAAAGTCTTCCACAGTCTCTGAATTCCAAATGCAATCTGAAAACTCTCTATAATAAGAACTGTATTTTACTGAGTGAATCTTCTCTGAAAATTTGGTCAAAATGTGCCAACTACAGTACCTATGAAATGTATTGGAAGGATCTGTGAAATGGCATTTGTCATAGCCGGATCCTGATCGGTGATAATCATCCCAGGTGCATCACTTGGCATTGCTTCCAAAAAACACTTAAAAAGCCACACAAAAGTATCTATCGTCTAATCACTTAAGAAAGCACAACCAAATATTGTAGTTTGACCATGGTTATTAACCCCCATTAGTGGTGCAAATATCATTCCGTAACGATTAATATTGTATGTAGTTTCAAAAATGACAACATCACCATACAATCTATAAGCCCGTCTAGAATTTGCATCGACCCAAAAACAACGAGTAATCCTTTTTCCATCGTCTGTGTCAATTGTGTAAGTGAATGACGGATTTTTTTGTTGTTCTAACTTCAAGTACTCATTCAATATATCGCCATCATGTCCCTTCAACTCATTACGCTTGTCCTCTTTTATAGTTATACAAATCTCGTTGCGTGCAACCAATATTTTCAAACCCTCCCGCCTGCACTGCAAGAAATTTGTATTGTTGGCATTGCGGTATATTCACCGTGCCAAGTTGTTGACTCAAAGATTTTTGGGCAGTTGACACATTACGGTGAGATCGTAAAAGATGTCTCTTATGTGGGGTTGACAATGGATGACAATGGCCCTCCTCAATTTTATTGATTACATATAAGTCATTTCTTTTTATGACTGCAACTCTTGCACTACAACCTTCTTTTGTAGATCCACGTTTTCTTTTGTACATCTACATCGGCTAATAGTTACCCTTTCCTTGCTTATAACACACATACTCCTTCCTACAAATCTCATCGATTCCCACCTTTTTTTTTCATAAAATTTTTGCACACTAAAACCAACATGCATTGCATATGTATTGTAATAAGTGTGAACATCATCTAATGTTTGAAATTCTTGACCTAGCTTAGGCGTAAACTCATCGGCTACTTGAGGATAGTAGACAAAAGTTGAAACATTGTTCACATCCAATCCCTCTGCACTTAAGTCATCCCCCCTTAAATCCATTTCTGCATTATCCTCACAACTCCCTATTTCATGGTCCATGTCATCCATTTTTTATAAACCTAAAAATAATGTATGTGCACAACCAAATTAAAAAATTGATCCAAATTTTAGAATATTTCACTGCTACCTAAACTCATGCATGCTGGATAAATTAACTTTTATCCTTACATTTCAAACACACAAATTAATAACATCAGGGAAGAACATACAGGAACATACAGGAATTAAGTTCATTTTGTTTTGAATGTTTGGTTGATTTCGTGCTCCAGGGAAATTTCTGCAGTAAATTAAGGGTCTTCATTTCAAAGTTCAGGTACTGCTCCAATATACTTGCGACAATGGTATGTTTTGGAACTTCAAAGTTCCTGATGTATCCATGTTTCAAAATCTTTTTGAAGTTTATACTATTATATTAAGGACACCATTTCTTCATATAACAATCATTCTTCTCATAAAGTATATCGAAGGAAAATTAAAATAGTACTTTATGGTTCCTCCAAAAAATATACAGTACTGTATGGGACTATTATTTCTTCCTCGGAAACACCTACCTTTCAACCCACAAACAATAAATGAAATTGAATCAAAAAAATCAACCCACAAACAAGCATTTTAGAGTAACGTAGTTCACAATCCACCAAAAAAAAAACAATAAATAAAATAACAAATTAGGGCTATTTCCCAAATGAGAGAACTCTCGAATCGAATTAAAAAATGAAATTGAATACTAGTTAAGGGTTTACCTAGTGGAAGTCGAGATTTGGTCTCCGTTCAACTTGAAGGAGCCAATTTGGGGGGCCGAGCATCGCGGATGAGTTGAACTTGAAGGTGTCAATTCCCGTCGAGGGTGATAGTTAAACCTTAGGCAGAGATCGGGCACGACAAGTGAGGAGAGAAAGTTTCAGATCGGAGGTGGAGGGAGGTCGATTCGAATTTGGGAGTTGATTGTTGTGAATTTTCTCTCTGATTTTGAAGTCTCAGAGTTGGGGTAGCGAATTTGGGAGGAGAGAGAAAATAAAATACGAGGTATATATAGATCTGCTCTTTAACATTGGTCTGTCATTTAAATGGGTCTTTCCTTGATCTTGGCTATATATATATATATATATATATATATATATATATTGCTTGATTGATGAATATGTATTTAGAAGACTTTTTAAATTATCGATTGTTGTAAGATATGTAATTCGAACATTCGTTCGGATGTTCTTGAGATTTTGAAATAAACAAAGCAATCAGATGTTGATATTCTTAATTGTTTTTTTTTATAAATAAAATACAAAATCTCTTTAAGTTCATTAGATCTTATGAAATTTTTTTCAGGACAACTTATCGATAAAGGCAAAAGTATATCCTCTTTTTGGTACTCAACTGTGTAAAATCATCAAACATTAAAATTTTTATTAAACAATAACGTCTCACTAGACGAGTTTTTATCTAGAAGAACTAATATGTATATCCATTTCTATTATTCTTGTAAAAATTTATCGATAAAACAATTCAATAAAAAAACACAACAATCACAAATTAAAATCCTATGCACCTTGCAAATTCATACACGAGATATAGCAAATGTGAGTTTTTATTTTTAGATCAAGAATTTTATTAAGTTACTACTTGTAGTTTTGCCCTTTTCCATAAAAAATCTTAATTGCATTTAAAATAAAATCATTCTCAGTAGTAAGGTGCACTTAAATGTCGGATAGCACCGCCCCAATAAATAATATAAATAACATTTACTCCATAAACTTAACGTGTTTTTTAAAAGACATTTCCCTATTAATTTTATAAAAAAAATCCAGGTGAAGCTAAATCCGCACATTTTGAAAACGCTGAAGCAGAGGCAGCTGCCGTGGTGATATATCTGCTAGCTGCGCTGCTGATTAACCGGCGATTTAATCAAACAGAAAGAAGGAAAGATACTTCTCATCGTCTTCCGGTATGTTCTCTCTCCTCTTTTACCTTCATATCTAACCGTTAATTTGGACGGACGTCCGTACGTCCGTCTATAGCCGTTATTATATGTTTGTATTTTGCGCAGATAAAGTAATTTCACTCTCCGTCTATAGCCGTTATATGTTATGAACTCTGAAACTGAAGATAACCCTAGCTAGGGTTAGCGACATTGTATCTATTTCGAAGTCCTTTTCTTTTTTTTTCCCTTTGTTTTTGTTCGGTTCTGGTTCTGGCGCTTCAGTCTTCAAAAACTCCGAATCAGGCATGATTTTCTGACAATGTACAATTCTCTATAAATGAACCATATTTTTGGTTTCTGTTTTGTAGAATGCTGTTTAAGCCATGGTTTCCAACGATTTGGGCTGATTTAATTTTACTTTACACCTCTTTTTGATACAGCTAGTTTTTTATGTTTTAATTCTTATAATTGGTTTGAGGATCAAGGGCATATCCAATTTCATTATTTTTTTGATAAGTTTATAAATATGTTATGATGAATTGTTTGAATATCTATTTTTGTAAGGTATTTTGTATATAAAATTTAATTTTTTATATGTAACTTTTGTTTGTAGGTATGGATGCTAGTGAAGTGGAGATGGAGAATGCTGAGAAATTGCCAGTAGATTTGGCAAAAGGTAAAAATGATTTGTTAAACAGCAAACAAAAAGGGGATCACACGCAGCAGGATGAAATGTATGTGGAGGACCAAAATTCATGCAAAGAACTGTTGGCGAAAGACCAGACCAAGATAGAAAATGGGGCGGACCATCAAAGCCATAGCAGAGGAAATGACCCAAATGAAATTTTGGAGGAGAAAAACCCTGAAAAGAATGCCACGGAGGAAGAGAAGGGTCCTGGTGAAGATTCTATGGAGGAAGAGAAGAATTCGGATGAAAATCTTCAACAATTTACTGAATTGCCTCCTGACGGTGAGGCTGAAGCTAATAAAAGTGAGAAGGGAGGATTGATGGTCTATGAGCCCAATGAGAAAAGTGCTGTTACCGCTGTTATTACTGATGGTGATGCTGGTCCTAGTGAAATGTCAGAAAATGAAGACGAGGCTGATCGTAATGCCATGGCAGAAAACAAAGACGCTGCAGGTAGTTTTAACAACATACCAGAAAGCAAAAATGATGCCAGTGGTCTTAATGAAATGCCACAAAGTGATGACAATTGTCTTGCTGCAGATCAAGTTGAACCTGTTACACCCTATGATGTTGTTAAATATAACAGTGAGAAACCCAAGGATGACAGTGAGGACATTAGTGGGACACAGGTATTTCAGGTCTGGAGAGGGTTTTGGAAATGATATTACTTACAAATACTTATGCATTTTTTTTTATAACTTTTAGATGACCGAGGAGGAGGAAACTGGGACACCAGAGGATCAAGCCGAATTCATGAAGGAACTGGAGAGTTTTTACAGGGAGCGGTCAATGGATTTTAAAGCCCCTAAGTTTTATGGCCAGATATTGAATTGCTTGAAGTAAGTTTTCCCTCAGGGTTTGATTGCATGTGGGATTTGACTATTTTTAGGTAAATACTAAATTTTATTGTCCTTGGGTGCTAGGTTATATAGAGCAGTGACTAGACTGGGCGGCTATGATCGGGTATGGAAATGTCTTCTTGTGTTGTATTTACTTTAAGGTTTTTAATTCTGGAGTCCACTGTCCATCACTTTGATGCTGATCTATGTTATTTGTCTTAGGCAGGGAGGTCAGGGTGTTGAAAAATGTTTGTTAAACAGAAGAAGATTGCCAATATTAAAGACCTAGGTTTGGCTTCAGGAATTTAGTTGCTAAAATGTTTTCTAATCCAATTAGGAATTTAGATTTGACTTTAGGAAAGTATGATGTAGATGTATATGTATGTATGTGTGTGTATGTATGTATGTATGGATGTATTGATAAGCACTTCTTTCTGTATTTTTTAATAGTTGTATGTCTGGATAGGATGATTTAGTATATGCAAGTTCATTTACGGATTTGATGACAACTGTTACTATTATTATTCAAATGAAGTTTGTAGTTTGTACAGTCCTAAAATGTTTTATAATCCAATTAGGATATTGGATTGGGTTTGATGTCTAGCAAGTTTCCTCACTACTAGATTTGAAAATGTCTCCAACACCCCAGTATAGATGGACTGATTTGGTATGTGTGGTTTTATTTGTGGTTTACCAGGCAAATGGGCAGATTGGTCCAAAAATGGTTTTGGCTAGAATAGGTCGAGCCAAAAAGGCCTGTTTTTTAACGGACCTCAAAAGTGAAGCCCAAGGCCCAACATGCTGGTTGGTCCACTGGCTTTTAATTTTGAATTTTAAGAGCAACAAGTCTAATTTACCTTATTCTTTATTTTTTCAAATTGTTTTCAAATTTCGACACTTAATACTTTATGTTTTTGAACTAGTGCTTGTTGGTCATTGGAGTTGAAACCTATTTTATCATATATATTTTTCTTCCACTTTGTATTTTTAAAAACAATTAAATAGTTAGTACATTTGGACTCAGTTAGACCACAACTTTAGGAGTTAGTTACTTTGAACGTTTATGTTTTGGAATTTTTTTCTAATGCATTTGAATGTTTTCCTTCTCATTTTCCGTTTATTTCATATTTTTAATATTAACTTTTATTTTTTGATTATTTATTAATGAATAGTTAATCCGACTTATGTAGGGAGATGTTTACATTTTAATGCTTTAATAGGATTTAAGTAAATAATCACACAAACATGAAGGAGGGGTGTGGCAAATAGGAGACGCATTGGGGTTCGTACAGCTTGCGGCTATTGCCGTATCCCCAATATTTATTATGGAATTCGCGACTAAGGCGTCTTAGGTTTTTTTTTTTTTTTTCCAAATAGAGAGATGGAGACTACTAAAAAAGAAAGAAGAAAAGAAGAAAGGATACTTGCTCGACGGTTGATCGCGCGACGTTGGTAGCTGCCGACATCGATCCCTTCTCCATCGATCTTTTCTTTTGTCTTTTCTTTCTCCTCTCTTCTCTCTTTTCTACTAGTAGCATGACATCATCTGTGTCATTGTGTGAATGTGTGAACGAACATAGCCTTATCTTTAAATATTTAGCCAAATATGGTCAACTCCTCGTAGTTTTGTACAATTCAGTATATAGCCCCCCAAGTCAGTAATTATACATTTACAAATAAGTCATTGGACTTTAGATATTTGCAAATATTTTTTGAAAAGACTAAATATATAATTATATGCATATATATGGATATTAAATAATTAAATATGTGACGTATCCCGTATCCCCACCTGTATCCCTGCACCCGTATCCTTATTTCTTAGATTGTAAAATGATTGAGGGATTATCATATAAAAGCTATATATGTATCTCAAGTAAAGATTACATTTTAAAAGTAAATTTAATAGTTAAGTTAGTTCAATTAAAGTTACATCTTATGATTATTTGGAGCTGTAAAGTGGCTGCATGAATCATGGAAAATGTCACGTTAGGAGGAAAAATAAATATTGTAATATCATATTAATGGGAAAAAGCGGGGACCGGGCCAAAGGCAGGCCAGGACTAAAAGCTTGTTCTTCAACAGGGCTAAACAAGGAAGTCCAAAGCCCTATTTTTGCAGGATGGTTGATAGGGCCATGGGCTTGGGGCACATTTTGCCAGGTTTATGTACAGTTTTATTTGTGTGTCCAATGTTTCCAAAGGATATTGGAATTTTGGATTGAGTTTAATGTCAAGCAAGTTTCCACTTCTCAATCTGAAAATGTCTTCCCCACTCTCTTTGTTTGGTGCAGGTTTTTAGACGTTTGTAGAACTTGGAGTTTAGGAATTTTATATCAAAAATACTTTTTAGACAATGAAGCTAACGATATAACATGCTGCTTACTTTTCTGTATGATGTTATTATATAGACTATGTAAAATATTTACTGAATTAGGATCACACAGGTAAATTGATGGTTGCACATTTTAATTCGTGGATGATGGATAATGCGTAAGGTTTGTGCTTTGATGCACGAGTAGAGCTGTTCCACATTAACACATCATACTTTCCTAACTAGCTACCATTTGATGGACTTATAGAAACTCAAGTAAAAGCATATTTCCTTTCCCCTCGAGTTGTCTTGTACCACTACAGTAAGAGAAAATAATACAAACAAAAGCTATCCTGAAATAAGAGCAGTATATAAGAGAAAGGAGATAAAGAAACCCGCATAAGAGCAGTATATAAGATTTATACATCACAGGATCTTGGGAATAGCTTAATTGTATGAGAAGATTTAGTAGGTTTCTACTGAGCATCTCTTGCCTTTCTAAAGAAATGATTTTTTTTATTTGTTTTTACAGTAATCTGCAACTATAACAACACAAATGGCAACAACCCAACTTCCTTAATATTATTACCATCAGTAGTTCCATTGGCCACAACAATCCCTACTAATCATTATATTTAACATTGAACTGATTTGATTTGATTGTGATACCAATTTTACTAATATCACATAATAGGAAAACATCACGCTCTTGCATCTATCTTGTTCTATATGCTTAACAAAAGGTGGAACATCATTGTTTGTCTTTGAATTGGTTGATTGCTGGCAAATAGTTGAACATACTTGTATAAGATAAAACAACGATGATTAATCTGTACGTAATGAGATAAAATGACAAGGCTGTTACATTCTTTTGTCCAATAATTTTATTTTTATTGTTCCCCCTTGTGGTTTTCATGTAGGATCTCTTTCACCCATGTCATATCTGTGATTTAGTCTTGTTTCACCCATATCGTCCTTAATTTACCATTCGTTACTGGGATATGTATTTTTACAGGTCACTGGACTCAAATTGTGGCGGCAAGTAGGAGAATCTTTCCATCCCCCTAAGTAAGGAGAACATGATTGTTCATTTTTACATCATGTTGAAACTGAGAATAGTTTATTTCCTTGAATTGATTTCTCTCTATTACATAGGTTCATATATATCCACAAGTATTCTAATTACAGTTATGGTAATCCCTAAATTACAGTAATGTGTACACATTGATTATAAAAACTACAATCATGACATATCTTCTAACACTCCCCCTTAAGTTGGTGTATAGATGTCTCGCATACCCAACTTGAAATATAATGGATGAAACATCTTACTACTAAGACCCTTAGTCAAAATATTAGCAAGTTGATGTTCTGTTTTGACGAAAGATAAGCAAATAAGACCACTAATTAACTTTTCTTTGATGAAGTGCCTATCAATCTCAATGTGCTTCGTTCTATTGTGCTGTACTGGGTTGTTTGCAATACTAATGACTACTTTATTATCACAAAATAACTGCATAGGCCTTTTAGTTGTAACACCCAAATCTTCTAGCAAGGTTCGAAGTCACATATACCCAAGGCGTTAGCTCAATATTCAGCCTCAACATTGGATCTTGCCACCATGGACTGTTTGTTGTTGCGCCAAGTAACAAGATTACTTCCAACAAATGAACAGTAACCTGATGTAGAACGACGATCCTTTATAGAGTCAGCTCAATCTGAGTTAGAAAAAGCTTCCACTCTCATATGACCATGTGGTGCGAATAATAAACCTTTTCTAGGAGCAGACTTGAGATACCTCAGAATATTGTAAATAGTTTCCATATGACAATGTTGAGGATCATGCATATACTGACTCACTATTCCCACAATATAAGATATATCAGGTCTAGTATGAGAAAGGTATATCAATCGTCCCACTAAATATTGATATCTTTCTCTATCAACCGTAGGTCCTATGCCACCTACTAGATGATGATTAACTTCAATAGGAGAATCAACAGGCTTACATTCCAACATGCCAGTTTCTGTTAAAAGATCAAGTACATACTTTCTTTGAGATAGAAAAATGCAATTGGAAGATTTTGCAACTTCAATACCAATGAAATATTTCAAATGACCAAGATCTTTGATCTCAAATTCTTTGGTCAGACTTGCTTTGAGATTAACTATCTCTTCTCTATTATCCCCTGTCACCACAATGTCATCAACATAAACAATAAAAATGGTAGTCTTACCTTTTATCTGTTTGACAAATAGAGTATGATCTGTTCGACTCTGCTTGTACCCAAATCTTATCATTGTTTTATGGAATCTACCAAACCAGGCTCTGGGAGATTGCTTCAAACCATACAAAGCCTTTCGTAGCTTACAAACTTTATCTTTGGTGACAGATGAAGCTAAACCAGAGGGTATTTTCATGACTTCCTCCTCCAAGTCACCGTGAAGGAATGCATTTTTCACATCCAATTGCTGAATATCCTAGCCGAAGTTTGTTGCACATGAGATTATGGTACGAACAGAGTTCATCTTCGCCACAGGAGCAAATGTCTCCTGGTAATCAATTCCATGGGTTTGAGTATACCCTTTTGCAACTAGCCTGACTTTGAGTCTGTCAACTGTCCCATCTGGCTGGCTTCTGTTTGACTGTATATACCCATTTGCAATTAACTGGTTTTTTCCCGTAAGGAAGAGTGACTAGTTCCCATGTATCATTCTTTTTGAAGGTATTCATCTCCTTTATCATGACCTGTTTCCAATTCTCATCACTAATTGCTTTTCTTCACCCCTGTGGAACAAATATTGAAGACAAAGAAGAAACAAAGGAGTGATAGGATGCAGATAATTTATTATAGGCCAAGAAATTAGAGATAGGATGTTGAGTACAAGATCTAACCCATTTTCTAAGAGAAATAGGAATGTCAGTATCATCAGAAGAACAAGTAGGATTATGATTCTTATCATTAGCGTTATCAAGACTAGGTTCGGAGCAGGGTTGGTGTAGTGGTGCAGAAACGGTGACCTTATTCTTACCTCTTCGAACATAGGTTCTCAACTCAGGCTCATTCTTTTGTAACTGTACTCCCCCCTGTGTAGAATTATCAGAAACAACAACAGGAACAAGATGTAACTTCCCCTGTGTATAATTATCAAAAACAACAACAGGAACATGGGAAGAATTTATAGGATAAGATAGTATAGTAGAACTTGTAATACCAGCCTCAGGAGGAAGCTTCTCCTCATCAATAACATCCTCCCCCTGAGGAGAAGGTGAAAAAGAATAAAAAGGTTCCAATTCTCAAAAAGTTACATCTCGAGTTACAAATACTTTGTGTGAAGGAGGATGATAACATTTATAACCTTTTTGGGTTGGAGAATAACTAATGAAAACACACCTAAGAGCCTTGGGATCTAATTTTCCCCGAGTGAGAGATTTATCATGAACATAGCGCACACAACCAAAAACTCGAGGTGAAGGAGAAAGACTTGTCGTGTGTTGGATAAAAGAGATGGGACTTTTGTTCCCAATCATTCTAGAAGGAAGGCGGTTTATAAGAAATACAGCAGTTAGAACATCTCCCCATAGAAATTTAGGAGTGTTCATAGTGAACATAAGAGTGCGGACTACCTCTAATAAGTGTTGATTTTTCTTTTTCGCTACTCTATTTTGTTCTGGAGTTTTGACACAGGAGTTTGAAGAATGATGCCATGCTGAGAGAGATAAGATGCAAAAACATTATTATTACTATATTCATGACCATTATCATTATGGAGAATTTTGACTTTAGTTTCAAATTGGGTTTGAATCATTTTATGAAATTCCTAAAAACAATCAAACACCTCATTTTTAGAACGAAGAAGATAAATTCAAGTGACACGAGAATGACAATCAATAAAGCTAACAAGTCATCTATAACCAGAACGGGAAACTACCCGAGAGGGTCTCCACATATCAGTATGTGCAAAAGATTCAGAATGTCGACTATTAATATGTGCAAAAGATTCAGAATGTCGACTATTAATAGCAGAATAAATAAAACGTTTGTGTTTTCCCAATTCACATGGTTCACACAAAAACTGAGTTTTATTTTATTGTTTAACTAAAGATGGAAATAAAGACTCTAATATAGAAAAAGAGTGATGTCCTAAACGTCGATGCCATTGATGGAGAGAAGTTAGGCTGGAGTCAGAAGTAGAGTGAAAGCCTGAGTAGAGAAAATGTTAGACGAGGGAACATTTAAATAATAAAGACTACCAACTGCACTACCACTGCCAATCTTCTGTCCCGTCACCAAATCCAGAAAAACACAATAAGTTGGGAAAAAAGTTATTGAACAATGTAAGGATTCAGAAAGATGTTGGACAGATGATAAATTTACGGTCAATGAAGGAATATGAAGAACAGAACATTTTGTTTACATTTGTCGTTGTTTTCTATGTAAAATACAAAACCTTCACTGTTTTAGATGTGAATTTTAGCCTTGCCCTTTTCCCTCGTGCTTTTATTTACTCTTCTGTTTTTCCTTTGATGGTGCATTATGTATATAATAGTGTAGTCGAATTTCTTTGCAAGGTTTACAGATCTTCAGTTTAACTTGTCCGCTACTAAAATTTTTATGGTTCATTGCCTTCAAAGACCATCTGTTATCCTCTCAATTTTGTCATTCAATTGTTGACTCTGTGTTTCTTTCAGGACCTGCACAACTGTGTCGTGGACATTTCGCATTTTCTATGAGAAGGTAGTGCTATAACAAAATTTCACCCTTTTATACTTGTATGAATATTGGTGTTATATATTGTGTGCTGGCCTAATATGAAATTTAGTTATTGGGCATCTTGTTTTGATCCTGTTATCAGTTGGATGACGCTATAATGACAAACACTTTTGTTACATGTATCATTATTACAAACCTTTCTGACATATTTGTAGACCTCCGTCCTCTTGTATGTTGCTTCTTCTGTGGTTTAAATACTATTGGTCTTATTATTTTGTCTATGCATGTGAGAGGCAAGCTCATAATTTTGTATGGCATAGTTTGGTTTGGAGTGGAATTTCCCTTTTAAGGCATCTACTGTTTTTTGCAGCAAACAAAAAAATACTTGCAAAATATTAGATTTTTAAAATTGAAGAGGAGCAACAACAGTGTCCTGATAACCAATAAGGGATGGTGGAGTGTATATGTTTCTCAAATACTTCTCATAAAACCGTTGAAGTAAATTCTTTTTA
The DNA here is from genome assembly GCA_034770075.1 of Aralia elata. NCBI lineage: Eukaryota > Viridiplantae > Streptophyta > Magnoliopsida > Apiales > Araliaceae > Aralia > Aralia elata. The sequence continues at coordinate 5,028,120 of CM068385.1, read as the reverse complement.
TTCTTATATAAACTGATTTCTACATTTTCATTCTAGAAAGATGGTTCATAGTTATGATGTAAAAGCAAGCATTAAAGCTATCCTTGACAATGGGTTTTGAGGTCCTATTATGAGCAGCCAGGGGTTTTGTGCCTCAAGTTTTAGAAATTGGGGATTAGCTTAGTAAAACATGTGAATATTGAGTAGGAATCAGTAGGGGTTTAAATAGTTGGTTTCTGCCGGTTTTTAGGCAGAAAATAACCGAAGACGACAAAGTCGGTTTTCTACAATCAAGAGCCTAAGCTGAGCATTTCAGTCAGTTATGTTATGATCCGTTTAACCGTTCAGCTTGGCTGGTTTCTCAATTTGGACCAATTAATTAGGCACAATCTCATCAAATCAGATGTCAAGAAAATTTCAATTCAGAAGGCACTAAAAATCTCCATATACAAAACCTTAACAAGAATAAATGTATAACACAAAGAAAAATAGGAAACATAAAGCACATTGAGAATTGAGGGAAATTAGGAATTGTGGTAGAAAAACTTACCAGTTTAGATTTAGTTTTCGAATCTTTCTTCTCTTAGGATTTTGATTCTTCAATCTTCAATTAACTACTTCGAGTGAGTTCGTTGAGAATCTCGATTTCTGATTCTTCAATCTTCAATTATTTCTCAACATGAGAGTGAAAGGAACAAAAGGTTTGCAGATGGAGAGATGGAGAGGAGCAGCGATGGCGGAGAGTGTGAGGTGTGAGATGAGGTAGAGAATGTGAGACCTGAAAAGAGAACCTGAAAGAGAAATAAAATCAACTCTAGACACTAGATGGATCGAATTTACATATTTAATGTATACTAAATATATGCCAGTCGATTTTAGTTTACAAACTACTAATTTGTCTATAGAACTGAAGCCGGTCGAAAAAGTGGGTTTTGGAACCTTTTAAACTATGACCGTATGAACCTTTAAAAAACCCGTCTGGCTCGGCCCTTTTTTGCAGGTTTTTTTGGTTTGGTGAACAGCCCTAGGAATCGGGGATTAATTAGCATGTACATGGAGGACTCTTTTGGGTTGCTGTCAATGGTATTTCTTTTATGAGTTCTCTTTTTCTAGGGTTATTAGGATTCAGTTTTATTAGATTTATTGACTTGTCTTGTTAAAATAGAATCTCTAGTTTCAAAAGGATCGAGTTTCAGATTTCTTAGCCGGAATAGAACTACATCTACCAGTAGTACGAAGAAGAGAAGGCACCCATATTCAACAGGCATCCGAAATCCTGATAGATTGTAAGCATCATTAAATACTCTCAGCAGATCTCTCCATTAAATCCAAATCATTATATGCAAGAACTAAGACTTATTTTGACTCTTATATGTAAAAAGCCTTGAACTCCCAGTTGGGAACTTAGAAACCTGGATATTAGCCTTCATTATACTTGCTATAAATTATAATAAAGGGACTATAAAATAGTATAAAGCATTACATAAGAATGTTTAGTCTTGTTATATAAAGCTCTTATGTATTGCATCAGTTCAGTGTTCTTACTGACAAATATGGAAATGATACTCTTGAATTCACTAAATATATACAATACCTATAAGGATTTTTATCCAGATAAATATAAATATTGTAAGTAGGTTTTGCAGTGCAGTTGGTCCTCTAATAAAAGCATCATCATACTAATTCTGTAAATTATATGTGTGGATGAGTAAAGATAAGTGTTGCATATGCATAGTCCTGTCAATGAGCTGAGCTACCCGCAAGCTACTCAATCTTGGCCTGACAAAGCCGAGCTCGATCCGAGGTTTCTGCTTGTTTAGTTTGATAAATTACTCGAGCTTGAATAGATACCGGATGAGCTTCCCACTAGGCTAGTCTCTTCTCGGCTTGATACCTGATGAGCTACTTGTGAAGCTCAACTAAAATAAATATAAGATTGACATTATACACACACACGCACACACACCCATAAATATAACATTACTTGTATAAGATAATATACTAATAAATGATTGATATTTATATTACTTAAAAAAGCTAAAAAGTGATCATTTTATTTGTTATAACTCAAAATACAAAATTAAATTAAGAAAGTAATAAAAGAAACTTAATTACTTAAGTAATTGTCTAAAAGGATTAACAACAAATAACTTAACTAAAATTAATAACAATAAAAATAAAAGCAACTTTGAGCTTTGAATATTTTGTTATGGATCAACTAATTAAATTAATTTGGAGAAAGTAGGCTATCGATTAAATATTGAAATTATTTAGGAATTAGGATAAAGTAGCTTGTAAATTAGTTATAGAGAGATCAATGCTCAATTGCTCATATCAGATGTTTATTTTTGATTTGTCGTTCTTTTGTCTTAGTGAGGTGTTTCCGGGTTCTATGTGTCATTTGTTGACTTTTTGGGTAATTCAGCCTTGGAACATAATGTGTCTATTTTGTGGGTGTTCCAGGGAGTGTAGTTAGAAGTTGATGCATATATGTGGAGTCTCTTTCTTGGTGTTTTTCATTCACTCCTTTCCCTTTTTGTATACTCGTGTGTACTTGGGTGGCACCACCTCTTTTGCGCCCGTGTGATTATAACTGTTGCTTGTAAAACAACAAAATGAGCTCAAGCTGCTCGTGAGGTGTGAATAGGAAACTAGATGAGTTCGGGGGCCAATTTTTAGCTCAAATTGAGCTCAAGAATTTTAACTAAATTGAGCTCGGCAAGGCAAAGTACAACTCGTCTTGATTTTTGTTGTGTATGACCTGTTTGTAATGCTAAACAGCAGAATGGGTCCTATGGGATGTTAGTTTCCAACTGCTAGGTATGACATGGAATGCTGTGATTTCTGTCCTTCAGTATAACAACATTGCTTATCTTGATTGTAGAGTTGTTAGTGTTTCTATGTTATATGTTAGGGTATCATTGCTTGATCAAGGCACAAACTTAGCCTCTGTTTTCTTGTACGATGTGACCTCTCAAAAGGTATGAATCCTGGAAAGTATGCCACTTTTTTACGAGGCGTGCAACAAAACACTTGGATCAATTGTCTTTGCATACCTTCCATAGCTCAACTAACCATTTGTAGCACTAGCACTATCTTTCAGTGGCTACGTCAGGGTGATATAGGACTAGCTCTAATCTCTATCGCTCGCTGCCGTTTGTCATCAGTATGTAATAAAGATTTTATTCCTTGTCTCTGATTCTTTTCTTTTTGTGTAGGCACTTTTGGAATATGAAAGACACAAGTTACAAAATGGTGAGCTCCAACTTGCTCTTACAGTTGTTCCAGAGCCTGTAACGGTTGAAAATGAGGTGAGATTAGATATCAGTTCTCTGAGCGCCTACGTCTATAATCACGTATACATAATTAAAGTATCAGCAATAGCTTGAAAAAAACTCTATTGCTCAGTGTGACTTGTTATCTATGAGACAATGCGCCTCCCCAGCCCCAAATATGTTATTTTTAATTAGGACAGTTGGCGGGCAAATATCTTCCTTTCTTTGTCTTTTCATTATATTTCTGAATCATCTGCACTGGCAAATGGTCATCAGACTCCAGGTTCAGGTAGGGCAAGAAGAGATGCTGCAGCTCGTGCTATGCAGGGTTGGCATGCACAGCGTCACTATGGCTACGGTGAGGTTGGTGAGCCGATTATCAAGGTCTGCTGGGATTTTAAAAACCTTTCTTTAAACTGTGTTTAAATGTCATTTAGTCATTCACATTTTTTTCCCCTCACATTTTGTTTTGTTTTGTTTTGTTTTCTTTAAGGACAAGAACTTGAACAATATGCCAAAGCGTGAAAAGAATCTCAAAAGCATTGGTATGCCTCCTAGATATCAATAAGTGTTCCACTTTTTTCTTTCTAATTTTAGAATGTTATGAACAAGTTTGAAAGTATTATGTAACTATGTATGTTGCATGGTTCATTTACAATTGCTTTCTTATGAATTGAAACAAAATGTACTCCTTATGAGTTGAAATGTTGTCTTTTGACTCAGGTTCACTCAAACACAAGAGACAGAGTGAAGTGGAGCATCCCGTGAAAGCTGCACGAACTGAAACATCTAAGCAGTTAAGTCTCAGTTGTATCTTGATGTATTGCTATTCTTATTGTGAATTAATAAAATTTATTTAAAAAGTGCTGAAGGGGGTGTGCTCTTGTACACATACTGACCTGTGTTCAAAGCATAGGGAGACCCCAATAAACTCATCTCCCATACAAGACCTAAGTCCACAAAGGAGCAACCCAAAAGTACCACAAAACATAATTTTTGCCATTTTTATTTATCACTAATTGGATTTCAATCTGCGAGTTCAATAAAATGAGGGTCCAGGAAACTACTGTTCTTATAGGTGTGTGTTTGTCAAAATCGAGATCCTTTCTTCAAAGTCAGAAGTTAGATATATCCCTACTGAAATAAAATGGTGCTTTTGATGAGTTTGAGTGTCAGTTTAAGTTTATTTGTAATACTGCCGAAAAATGTGGGACGGACCGGACTTAATATAAAGTTTCAGCTCTATTAGTAAGAGAACCAATAACTTGTCATGACTTTGGGTGGGGCTTGTTGTGGGTCAAGAAGACTCATATCAGGGTGGATGAACGTATTCCTATATTTTTCTGTTAAATCTTCTTTTGACTAATACAAGAAAAGAGCCTCTAACTCACGTTTTTGCTTGTGGCCACATATTAAGAATGGCTTATATTTTTAACTTTCATCACATATTTTAATCTATCCTATCATTGCATGATAAACAAACTTAAACTTTCATAAAATGTTTACCATTTTTAAAGTAAATATAGATCCATTATAAGAGCTAGGAGTACAAAAAACATATTATGCTTTGGGCTTGTGGTGAGCCAAGTTGACTCAGATGCTCTTGGGACAATGAATCAATTCTTATCTGGGTTCGGTCATTATATTATCACAATTTCCTTAAATGTATATATGATAGGTATCCTTGAATGCATACGTTTAACAGTATAACTATACATGTGCCTCTCGCTGAGTCTCGCCCAAATCTGGAGGTCACGTGCATAGATATGCACACTGGACTAATAATGCTTTTGACAGAAGTTGTTGGCCTTGTCGCTTATGTGAGGTGGCACTATTTCCTTCTGTTTTAAGTGTTTGGAGGTCTTGTGATCTGTTTTGGTAACAGTACAAGGTCATAAGATGTAGAAATGAATATAAGGGAAAGGGAGAGGTTACAACAAAATATATATACTTGTTGTATATGTAGTTACGCACTTCCCTGTGCTTCCCCATTATACAACTATTTTAGTTTGACTGATTTGTTCAAATTTGTCTACTAAACAATTTGCTCTTTCCAGGATGAACTATAATCCATATAGCATACAACTGCCAACTGTGCTTCTGTTTATATGTGTGTGTATTTCATGTGTATGTTGTCTTTTCCCCTTATTGGCTCTCCTTCTCACAGTTGTAATCTTGTATCCATTGCATGTTTGATGCTTTTAGGCAAAATGTTAAATTTGTTTTCCACATATTTGTCCACACTGACATCATGTTGGACATGGATATCATTTCTCATAAGAAGTGTCGGTGCTTCATAAATGTGGTTATTTCAAAGTAGTTTGTATTTAGCGTGACGATTGTGATGATTATAGTTCCAATTTTGGTGAACAGAGCTACAACTGGGTTACTTTTTCCTTGTGTTTAATTTCGTCCTGACTGAAATAAAACCAGTATTAAACCCCTCTTTCCGAGCAACCTTCTTCCGTTCGTCTTTATGTACTTACCCAGCTTCTGAAAAACTGCTAAAAGTGCATTTTGTTATAGACTGGTCACAACAGTTGTTGATGTTGGCCCTCCTGCTGATTGGGTAAAGATCAATGTACGAGAAAGTGTAAGTTTGTTAGAATCTATAAATTATAATTTTTTTTTTTTTGTGATTAAGTTTCTTCTATTATAATTCTGACAAACTATGATATCTTTAAACAGAAAGATTGTTTTGAAGTTTATGCTCTAGTCCCGGGGCTTTTACGGGAGGAGGTATGCACCTTATTCCGTTTGACCACTTTTTCTGTGGGTTTATATTATTCTCTGGTCTTGATTTGACACAGTAGTCTGTTTCTTGAACAATATTGAATAGCAAGCCAAGTACACATGGTTCGCTAACTTTTTGCTGCTAGGGAAATACAATTTATAATTTTACTTGGAAGCATTCATATTCATAAAAATGATCTTCATAAAGGCCTAAAGGACGTTCCTATTATAATGATCCACATATGCATGTTCCAAATTGGGAGAATATTTGAACAACTAAGAATCTTCAGTGAAATTCAGTTTTATGTTTTTGGAGAGCACTATATTACATGGAGATGAACTTGTTGACACGGTTATAATACATTGTGTTACTTTGATATACTGATAATACATTGTGTTGCTTTCATATACTGCAACTAGATTTAAGACATCTCCTACAAATATCTAAGGTCTTGTTTGTTGGTGGATTCAGGTTCGAGTACAATCAGATCCAGCAGGACGGCTTGTCATAACAGGTCAACCTGAGCAGCTTGAAAATCCATGGGGTATCACAGCCTTTAAAAAGGTTCCTCCCTGACTTTCTGACCTTTAGAGTTTATTATCTTCTTCTACATAATGTCGTCTTCTTTTTCTCATGCTATTTTTTCACAAAGAAACATAAATACATTGCTTCAGAATCAATTTTTTCTCTACACTTGGTAATTTGGGGAATTTTCTTTTGGTTTATTGCTCAAGGTGAAGCAAAATTTCCTTTTTATATTAAGTAAATAATATCGAATATTAATTAACACTCCAATTTAGAGTATTTGGATTACTATTTAATTATTTATAGTATACATTGTACTCAAAATAATGTTTTATTGTCCAATAAATTGTGTATTCTATATGCTTAGATATATATTTTCAAAATTTATAATTTTTTTGGGTATCTTGCAATATGATTCATGGTACAATGTATGATACACAGTTGGAGATGATTTGATGACTATGATATTTATATGTATTTTTTTTTATAGAAGAAGAAATTTTATTAATAGAAAAGAAAGGATACAATAAATAAAGGACAAGAAGTCTACCTGCAGTAGACTAAAAAATCAAAAACATAAAAGCACTTAAAAAGTGCAGCCTTTCAATATCTACATAAATCAGTAATAGAGACACCTCTAAAAGTCCCCATAAGCAGAAGTCCAAAGAAACGCAAGAAAAATAACTCTATCATTCAATAGCTTTAAGGATACGTAACTTTCTCTAAACAACCTAGGATTACGCTCATTCCAAATTCCCCACAAGATAGAAAAGAAGGCACACTTCCATAAAATTTTGGCAACCTTCTTACTTCCAAATTCTCGAATCGAATTAGTAGCAAATCTTCCATCGTAGCAGGACACACTCACTCCTCTCCTTTCACTCCAAAGAGGAGAGAGTTTCACAATCCCCATGCAACAAGACAATGCAGAAATAAATGAGCATGTATCTTATTACTCTGCCTGCACATAAAACAAATGTTCGGAGATGAAGCTTTGTAAGGCCTGCGACCTTGATAAAGATCATTTATACTTAATCTTTATAAAACCAGAGATCGCACAAAAGCCTTGACTTTGGAAGGGACCTTGACTTTCCAAATGTACGAAGCCAATGGAAATGGATTAGAAACAACAGATCGAGTCAAAAAAGAGAAGTAACTCTTACAAGAAAGGGAACCAGTTGGATCTAAAGTCCAAATATACTTATCAGAAGAGGTACATAGATGAACCAAATCAAGCAATGTCAACAAATATTCCATGTCATTAGACTCCAAATCCGTGAGATTGCTGAAGAAATGAAAATCTCAAGAAAATGAGTTCCCATCATGCTTTATGAAGTTAGAAATGGGAGCATCATGAAGTGAAGAAATACGGTACACACGATTAAAAACAAGAGAAAAGTGGTTATATCTTAAACAATAATCCTCCCAGAATCGAATTCAATGACCATCCCGAACTCCATATCTCAACTATCGAATAAAGAAAGTATAACCTTGGGAGATGAATTTCCAAGGACTTGCATGAGTAACATAAATCCCAGGCGTAGCATCCCACCCATTCAAATGCATGCCGAACTTGCTCCTAATAACCTTATGCCAAAGGGAATGAGGTTCCAAAGGAAATTTCCAAATCTATTTACGAACCATAGCAACATTCTTGAGAATCAAATTACGCAGCCCTAGACCCCCCTCCTACTTAGAAAGACACTGTTTTTCACCCAACCAAATGATCCTTTCTCTCATCACCAGCTCCCGACCAAGGAAAATCTCTCATAAACTTTTCTAGGGTGTCAACTACACTAACTGGGATCCTAAAAAGAGAAAGATAATATAGGAGAATACTAGACAAGCAGGCCTGGATCAAAGTAATCCTATCCCCCAAGGAAAAATATGCACCTTTCCACCTATCTAAACGTTGACTCACTCTCTCAACTATCGGATCCCAAAACGAGACTGACCACCTAGGATTCTCACCAAGCGGGATCCCAAGGTAAGTAAGCGGAAATTCTTCAATTCTACAACCAGCCAGAGACGAATACTCTAAAACCTCCCCCGTATCTATGTTGATCCCAGCTATTCTACATTTAGACAAATTAACTCTCACACCAGAAATAGCCTCAAAAACTTGAAGAATTGTTAACACATTTTTAAAACCTTGGAACCCCTTTGAAAGAAAGAGAATAGTATCATCAACAAATTCGAGGTGAGAAACCCTCTCCTCCTTACGTCCAACTGCACAACTTGCACACTCCTCTCCCTGGCTAAGCATCTTGCTCAAAACATCAACAACTAAGTAAACAAGAGAGGTGACAAAGGGTCACCCTGCCTCAAACCTTGGGAAGACTTAAACCAAGACTTGGGCTCCCCATTCATAATCACAGAAAAATGAGAAGAGACAAAACACCCTTTCATTCAAGAGCGCCACCTAATTTCGTAACTTTTCCTCTCCAACACCTTATCCAAGAAGCCCTAACTAAAATATCAGCAAGCAGCAGCATGCTGATATTGACGGGACTAGGTTTAGGGCTGGAATTGGGGTTTAGATTTAGAGGCGAGATTAAGAAGAATTAAGGAGCATTAAGATGATAATCAAGAAATAATGCTTAAAAGTAAATGATAATCAATCTATTTCTTTCCAAGAGAGAATTGCACATGCTAATCCTACTACATTCTAAAATCCATCTAATTATCTAGTTTAAATAACTGCTAAAACTAATAAGTTAAAATAAGCCTAATTCTAGAATAATCTCCTGGTGGACTCTCTGACATGGGCTTCCAAAGATTTTTATATTAGTCCAACTATAACATTCCAGTCCGAAACATGTGAGATACTTTGATATATATATAATGGTCACAGCTATCATCAATAATACGTTCAGTCATGTCCTTTTGGGTGAATATGTGAAGGGGTAACATGACCCAAAAATATACTATTGACTTGGTACGCAATGATTTGATTTGGACTCGGGATTTACCCGGGTTGTTAAACCAACCAAGTTGAGCTGACGTGTCCTGCATAAGATCATTATTGGGGGATGCCTCCAACAATTGTGTTTTGAATGTATCAGCTCTGATGTTGATGGGGCAAATACAAATAAGACTTGAGAAGTTTTATTACAATTGTTTCGTTTAGCAATTAATGTCAGCCAGATAGGGTTATATGATAATAGACAGAGAAACAACATACAAGTTCTAAGTGGATCATATCAGTTCTAAATGGTGCTATACAAATTCATTTAAATTTATCCCAAGGTTTAGTGGGGGATTATTACTTGGGTCCACTGTAACAATGTAGGTTGACTCTTGAGGGCAGCTACTTTGTGCAAAATATGCAAACATTGATTTGTATTTAGTATGCTCCTCCCAAATACCCTACATCACCAGGTTCTGGTTCTTCTTTATTTATATTCTCAAATTGATATCTGACTATGGTTTTCAGGTGGTCAGCTTACCCGCAAGAATTGATCCGCTTCAGACGTCAGCTGTTGTTAGCCTGCATGGTCGGCTCTTTGTTCGTGTGCCTTTCGAGCAGTCCAATATTTAAATCAGAAGTTGCACAGCGTAGTATTAGGAATTGAATATTCCTGGAAGCAATTGAAGCATGAAGCTCTAATTGGAGCAGAATCAGCATTGCTATCAACAACACTCTAATCTTGTGAATTAACAGCTTTTAGGTGTCTCATGTGTATGTCTGCTTCTTACAAACTAATTTTATAGATCCTTCTAATCCTAGGAACTCTGGAGTTTCTTAGTTGGATGTGAAGAGGCTTTTTCGGCTTTAGGCCACCCCAATAGGTTTATTGCTTCATTGTAGAACTAATGACAGTGTAGCAGTTGTTAAATTCCTTTGGATCTTTTAAAGTTCAAGACTTGGTTTATTTATGATTTGTTCACTTGGGTTTTAACAATTTTAAAAATTATTCAAAATAAGAGAACATGTTAGTTTATTTTGGGATTGCTCTATTTTCAAGAGGAAATAGCTTTATATAGTGGGTAGTTTTTAGAGAACTCAGTTCACTAATCCTGCAAACCTGAGTATCTTTGGTACGCATTTGAAGGCTTTACCCCTTTTGAGTAAACAATTGTGCACAAGCTCCATTTTGCATATTATTTTTTCTTTCTGTTTATAGATTGCTGTTTGTGTATAATTTGTGCACAGAGACGATAGTACTACTCTAAAAACTGGGCCAATATGAAGCGATGCTGCGGAAAGGAAATGTGAAGTTACCAAGTTGAAGTGAATCAAAGGCGAATCATTTAGGCCAATTTGTATATAAATACAACTTTATCTTCTCTTTCTTTTTTTTTTCTTTTTTTTATTATTATTTATAATAAGCAGTAGCTTGAAATTTGTTTGGCTTAGTAGTCGTGCAATATGGGCTTGCTTTACATCAATGTTATAACAGTTGAACCAAATATCATTAGCTGTGTTAATATCAGATTTAAGAGACGATGAAAATAAATACTTAAAAGAAGTATAAAAGAGTCTATACTACAAATAGCTTTTGATCCATCCTCGTCTGAACTAACTACCCAAATCAAAGCCTTAAAAAGAGGCATATATAGCTTCCATAAAAAGAGGAGAAAACCTAAGAATAGGTTAGCCCAATACACCTCCCATATAAATAACAAAGTCAAAAGCTTCTCTAAAAGCAAATGCAACTTTGGTCGTGCTCAATATAGTCTAAATGTCCTGGGCCCCACCCTTCTCTGTCGGCAAAAGGAGGCAAAAAACGCTATGGGATATGAGCATGGTTCAAAAGATCAAATGATTCTCATTTCACTTAATTGTACGGGGGAGTTTATAATTATTTAAGTCAATGATTATATCACAAAACAAGCACCCCAAAAGAAAACGGAGGATGAAGTGTTTATATATATATATATATATAAGGAAAAAGTTACATAAGATAATTGCCTAGTCAAGTTTAACTAAGGTTATTTAACAAAATAATGTAATTTATCTCTTAGAGTTAAGTTTTTTTATTTTTGAATTCTATAAAAAAAAATAATTTTAAATTTTATACAAAATTGCGTCGTTTTATTAATTAAGTAGTCTTAATCAAATTTGGTTAAAGATAGATTACTATTTCTCAAATATATATATATACACACACACACAGATACTGATCCATAACAACTATTTGTTATGGATTTTTTATAGAGCATACATCATCTATACAATTGAAAACAAGAAGGAATGATCTAGATTAGAAACTGAAATCGATGTCCGCTACTATTAATAGCGGACGGTAAAAAACCCCATATCATCTGCTACTAATAGTAGTGGACGTTAATCAGAATAAGGGTTTGGGTTGATAAATGTTTAGGATTTAGCTAATCACAATAACAGTTTGATTTGATCAATAAATGTTTACAGTTTATTAACTAGAGATTAGTGTTTATTAACTAGAATTTATGGTTTATTAACTAGATTTAGGGTTTATTAACTAAAAATTAATAAGATTAATAAACACTAAAGTCTGGTTAATAAATCCTAAATCCTAGTTAATAAGTTCTAAATATTTATTAGTCAAACTAAACCATTATTCTGATTAGCTAAATCCTAAACATTTGGTAAAGTCAAACTCTTATTCTGAAAATCAACGTTTGCTACTATTACTAGCGGACTAGTCCGCTACTAATAGTACCGGACGCCGATTTTTAATTTCTAATCCTGATCGTTATTTTTTATTTTCAATGGAATAGATTGTATATATCCTATAAAGATTTATAACAAATACATGTAATGGATCATTTCTCTCTCTCTCTCTATATATATATAAGTATTTGTTAAAGACTAAAATTGAGCATACACCATCTCTACCACACAATATTTAAATGAACGTTCGGGATTAAAAACACAATAAAATTTTTGACTGCTACGTATTGGCTGTTTTTGATAATCAGGATCTAATATTTATATATTTCTATGTTAACTAAAATTGAGTATACACCATCTTTACCATACAATATTTTTATATTCCTAGGTTAACTTATTTTGATTGCTGCGTATTGACTGTTTTTGATGATTAGATCCAATTTTGACCAAACCATCCGCTACTATAAATAGTGGACTATTTAAAAAAAATTAGCACATTCGTTGAGTTAAGGGGTGTGTTGGTCCAAACAACGTCGACTACTAACACAAAATAACATATGCAGCGGACTGATTTTTTATATAACTTTTATCCTAATCATTGGATCCTATTTTTAATAGTAGAAATGGTGTATGCCTAATTTTAGCCCATAAAAAATTCTTGCTGCGAATCATTTCTCATATGTGTGTGTGTATATATATATATATGTATGCATGAAATAAGGAGTATGCATTTTAGATACACACAAACTTTTTTGTGTAAGACACATTCTTTTCTCACTATATATATACACACACACACACTACATAATATCAGTACTTCTATTAATTTTGATCTACCATGCACTTGGTAGATATCATTTAACATGCCATTTGATTTTAAGAAATAATTTATATGTTGATAAATTTGACGAAATTAAATTATGACTAATTAATGTGGAACTTTAAATAATAAATTCAAATAAATTAACATGAAATCATTCTTAATTCTTTATATCCACATAAGTCAGTATTTACTATCCGCGTACATGATAGGAAGACTTCGATTTTTGATGGTTGCTCACCTAACTCATGCTTGCTTTTCACTGAAATACCTGCTATGCGATATCAGGTGACAGGTGCATTGCCTATGAGAGGAAAATATACTGTGGAAAGCTAAAATATTATGCATGTTTGATCAATAAAATATTATTGAAAATTAATCATGCATAGATAATTGATCAAATTTTAATTTGTACACAACTAGAAATTTATTCTTCTCATGTTTTACCAGTATTCCTGTAGCACTTCTTCGAGATCTCATGATCATAGACTGGCCGGTTGCATTGAAATGATGATAGATGAGGGTTGAAATGATGATAGGTGAGGGCTAGCTGTCTCCATTCACATGACTGTATATATGCCACCATGCATTTGTAAAGCTTTTTACTTATTTGTCTCTCGAAGCAAAATGATGCAAAATTTCCAAGAAGTTCTCCAAAAGTTGCCAAGGTAGTCTGGTAATAAAACATACAGAGAAAAAGAATTCTTTTTAAAATCTAAAAGGATCTTTACTAGGTAGGAACTAGTTACACAACGTTTTCTAATTAATGTATTACAAAAAAATAAAAAATTAGATCAATATATTAAGAAGAAAAAGAATATATTAGTGTTAGAATTTGAGCTCAAATAAAATGGGTTCCATTAATCATTAGAGATGGATCCATATATTAATGTGTTTATTCTATGAGTAGATAAAAATCAAGTATTAATAAGTTTAAATCGATGGAGTAATAAATGAGAAATTTACTCCCAAAGATCACCCGTGAGATGATAAATAAATAACTTGTGAGAAGTGAATCTCATTTATTACTCCATCGATTTAAACTTATTGCTTTTGAGTTTGGGCACTAAGGGGCACCTCACTTTTGTGGAAGGAAGAGGACCTAGCCAATGTTTGATTTGGTTTGACTACGCGTGCCACCAGCCAAGCTTGGGTCGTGAGTCCTTGCATGTATATATTTTTTTGAATTAATTAATTTTTTTGGTTTAGTTCTATTTCAATATTTATTTATTAGTTTTGGAGAAGCAAGAAAAATGTACTACAAGTCAAGCGCAGCTGCGCTTGACATTAGCGCAGCAGTGCTTATGAACCAGTCCATCGCAGGCACAGCAACACTCATGAACGCGCGCGGCTAACAGAATAGTTGCACCTATTCAACCTTTGATGTCCCATGCCTCTTTATTTGGATCCAAATCATTTTAAATGGTTGTTTCCTATCTAAAAGGTTGCTAAGCCCTCCTAAAAATAGCATATGAAGGTAGCCATTTCACTTACTCAAATTTTCAATACTTCATCATTTCTTAAGTAATTTCATAGTGTATTTGAGAGAGTTCAGATCATTTCATTTTGGTTCGTTGTGTATACTATTTGGAGTACTATTATAATATATGTTGTCATTATATCTTGGGAGACAAGTGCTATTAACTCTAAGCCGTAAGGAGGGCATAATTGTCTTAAAAACATAGTACCAAGTATTAACTTTGACATACAATTTTTGGTTACATCAGATAAGTTTATATATATATATAGAGAGATGTCTCTCCAACGGATTGCTAAGAGCGGACCAAAAACAGACCGGGCTATAGCGACAGTCCGGTCTGTCGCTATAGCATATGTGACACTTAACATGACTATAACGACGGTCTGACGACGGTTCAAACCGTCGTCGTTATAGACTTATCAAGTGTCGCATATGCTATAGTGCTAGACCGGATCGTCGCTATAGTCCGGTCCGTTTTTACTCCACTCCCAACGATCTGTAGGAGAAACTCTCCCTATATATATATATATATATATATATAATACAGGCCGGTTCAAGAGCAGACCGGTCTTTAGCGACGGTTTTTCTGTCGCCTATACAATAGGCAACAGATTATTTAATATAAAAACCGTCGCCTATACAATAGGCGACGAAAAAACCGTCGCTAGAGACTGGTCTGCTCTTGAACCGCGCTATATATATATATATATATATATATATATATATAGTTTTCATATCATTCTTAGGTTGCAAATATATTTCTAAATATATATTTTCCCTAACAAAAAGAATAAAGTCTTTAGACAAAAAGTTATGCACATATGTTTTTTTTTTTAAGAAAATGCTAAGTAACTAGACAGAAACAGAGATAAATTATTGATAAATTGTACATCCATCAATACTTTGTGTAGATAGATTTTGTGTAATTACTTAACACAACTCTCTTTTTTATCGGATTGGAGGGTTGCATGCACTTAACTGTTGTGTGGTGATCACCCCAACGATGATGTTTTGATCAACAAAATGATAAAGATGAAAAAAATATCATAATAAAAAATTAAAGAATTGGCAAAACTACACTTGAAATGTAAGAGGGCCACTGGGAGATGGCTGCGATCGATGTTCACAACCATGCTATGCCCATGTATTAACATATATATAGATTGTTAGGAAAGAAAAAACAGAAGAAGATAAAACGCATTCAAATCAAGTATATAGGTGTCATATAATCCTACTTTTTTTATATATAATATTCAGTTGTACCACATACATAAATCTTAGGGAATGTATACATATAGTAAAGGTAATTGACCATCTACTCCCATATTTCATGAGAAAAAAAAATGCACAACTAATTGGAGAAAAGTTATATGAATGTTCATCTCCATTGCATTAAGGCATAAATGAGATATATATAGACTGGAATTAAGTCGTATAACAAGATCAGATCTCCAAAGCTAAGACTCAAATCATTAACACTAAAAACTAAAAGTGAATTAGCAAAGAAAAACATTTGCTTGGGGGTGTTGCATGATTCATAATTGAGCTCTTCTACGGCGATGTTGTTTCTAGCGATATTCTAGCGACATTTTTTTTTGTTTTGACTTCCAAATAATTTATATAATTTATTGGAACAAATTTTTTTATATTTTAAAAACAGTGATTTAAGTGTAATTTGGATACATATACAAAACAGTGTTGTTAGACTATACAACAATATTTTGTATATGTATCCAAATTATACCTATATCACTGTTTGTTTTTAAAAAAATTTGTTCCAATAAATCATATAAATTATTTGGAAGTCAAAACAAAAAAAAAACAAAAAAAAATGTTGCTAAAATGTCACTAGAAAATGTCACCCTAGAATTTCTGTTCATAATTAATCATCTTTGGCACATATAATTATAAGAGCTTAATTCGACATGACAGATAACCGCTACTACTATATACATTTTTATTTGCATGAAACAAAGAGAAGCAGAAAATTTCGAAGTTTCAAGAGGAATTTCCATTCTCTCTTTTCCCAGTTTCAATGTCACAAACTTTGAAAGAATTCCACACGCATATATAAACTGTATTTTCTCAATCCTGAAAGTGGGTTTCTCTCTCTTTTTTGCCAATTTGGGTAATATTAAATTACTTGGACAACACAATATCCAATTTCCTAGAACACATGAAGTTTGAGACATATGTCCATATCCCCCTGACATTTTAAAATATTTAAACAGCTACACCTTATTTCTCTTTTCCAGAATTAGTATTTTAAATATATTTTGTACCTTACAAGAGAATTTTCTTTCTTTACTTTAAACTTCTGTTAAAAAAAAATTCAGTAAGGTTTGAGCGGGGGTTTGTTTGTCTAAGAATTGAAGTTCAGACTAGCTAGGGTTTTTGCAAGGAGAAAAAAAGAACAAAGATTTTAAGGTTCTTCAAGTGTCTTTTCTTTGTTGGATAGTTTACATAATGAAATAAAGAATTAAGGGACCAAAGAACAATATGCATGACAAACCAGTTTGGTCAGGAATATGATAGGTGAACCCAAAAATATAATGTTGCGTTTTGATTGGAAGAATGAGATTGGGAATGGAATGAATCCTATAAAATGAAAAAAAATGTGTTTTGGTTGCTCCATTCTCATTTCTCCCAAATTTATAAATTCGGAATGACTCATTACAGCTAGAATGGAATGAATCATTCTACTCTCCATTCCATTCATTTGATCCAAACACAGCATAACAAAAATAACTTAATATAATACTATCATATATATAAGTAGTAAATTTTGATACATATGCATACTTATTACTTTTATACTTTTCTATAGCTAGATAACACTTAACAGGAAGTAATTTTAATTTTTTTAATAAACATCTGGGTTTATATAAAGAACATAATACAATTAAACAAACAATATGAAGAAGAAATCCATCATTTTTTCAACATGTTCATGAAATTCTAGCACCTAGGAGAAGTGTTAAAAATAGCTCATGAACTTAAAAAAATACACGTAATAAGGGATATTGCTGCACAAGAGATATATAGATCATGCAAACTTAGATCATAATAATTTGCATCATAATAGTAAATATATTACCATATATATCAATTACATTCAAGTATTCAACCATGGTGAGAAATATATAAAAAAAAAAATCAAAGGGATATATCAACTGACCTTTGAGAAATCCTTACATCACCATTTCCATCTTTTCCTCCAAATTAGCTAGGTGTATGATCATCCACTTTGAACTAACTGGAGATTAAAAACAGCATTGGCAAGATTACAACTTTATATCAACCCTTTTTTCCTTCTTCTAGCTTCTCTTCTGCAAGTGAGCTGATCATGTGGAGATCATATATATGGTCATCAATAATTTCTTGGGCATATATCAGAAGTAAAAAACTTATCACTCCATTACATGCCTGTTCTCTAACTCCTCCTCCATCAACTGCACTTACTTGGTCATGAACTACTTAAACCTAAGAAATTAAAGTCGCATATGTCATGTGAATTGAACCCTAATAAATCTATATCATCACACATTGGATCCGGATTCCATAAAGTTTTCCCCAACTAATTACCATATGTAAGTTCATAGGAATTATTTGTTTAGGACATTTGTAACAGCAAAAATTGCATCGGCTATTTTTGTCACCTGACTGGCGCTAGAAGAACTCGGATCCCTCTTAATAACCAGTTAAATTAAAATGGAGGCCTTGGTGCACTACTTCCACTCCATCCTAACAAATCAGTTGAAAATGGATAATTAGGAGGAGCCACATTGCCTGATCCCAAATTAAACAAAGAAACACCACCACCACCACCACCGGTGACAACTGAAGACTGCGACGCAGTGGGTTGGACATGCTGCCGCACGTGAGCACCACCACCACCACTAGTACCCTCCTCTGGCGGATCCTCCAACGGCAGCCGTTCAAGCACTGCATTAGCAAAAGACGCCGCCATCAAAACCACCGGACCCGAAGCAATCAAGGGCCCCACAACACTCCCTCCAACCACCTGCCCTTGTCCGCCCGACAAAAATATCGACAAGCCACCGGCACTGGGAGGTGCCGGTGGCGGCAACACCGTCCCGGACAGCGAAAGTATCTCAAACCCTCCCTGCAACGTCACAACGCTCCCAGTCGGAGCCGCCGGCTGACGTAGCCTGACATTCGAAACCGCGCCGCTCCCACTCAACACACAAACTCCCCTCCCCCTCCGCCTCGCGTAGTTCGACACGCTCTCCATTACGTCAGCCCCTGCCGCGATTTCCAGCACGTGAGACCGCAACGCGTTGGGGCTGTCACGTGTCACAATTATAGGCGGCTTAGGCTTGTTCTTGGAGCCAGCTGGGCGGCCTCGCGGGCGGCGGTTTGAGGTGGCTGGACCACCGCCAGAGCTGGTGTTAGCATCGATTTCCGCCTTATTATCGTCATCAGGAGCTGAATCGTTGGAATGATCTGACTGCTGTCCGCCACCGCCGGCACCACCGGACGATTGGCTTTGCAAGTGGAGCTCCGGCTGTAGGAGCTGGTGAACATACCGAGAATTACCTCCTCCTCCTGATGATTGATAGGCCGCCATTTCCACATCTATTCTATTTATCTCCCACCACTTGTTTGCCAGCTTACTCTAATTTCTCTTTCCCTAATTTATGCACCTCAAAAAACTAACTAGTTTGAAGTTCAACGGTTTTCACACCTAGACTTACTCACATAATTAATCTACCAAAAACAATAAAGATGTTTCAGTTTCGTTGATTGAGAATCACTAGAATCCAAGGTTACTTGACTGGAATTTGATGATTGGTATCGGTTACAACCGCTAGTTGCTTCATTTAAGAGGTTGAAAATCTGAGTAAAATATATTTCTGAAACTCGGCTAGGCTCAAAGATTAATCAAATCCCTAGCTAGCTTGTAAATATTGTAATAGTATAATTTCAACCATATCTAATTAGTTTTAATTAAATATATATATATATAGATGATGGTTTTGAAGAAGAATGGAAGAAGTACTATGTAGATCAGATCAGATGTGAAGGATGAAGAATTAAAGGGTTATAACATAGGTGGGATGAAATGAGAAAATTTTGCCCTAAGAATTGAAGTGTTTCACTGCTGATATAAGAAGGAGAAAAAAAGAAAAGGAGAACAAAAATGGAAGAAGAAGAAATAAAGAAGAGGAAAAAGAAATTAAAGCTAGCTAGCAAGCTGGGGAGAGAGAATTAAGAAAGGAATATATATGTCCATTAATTAAATTTAATTGTGCCAAACAATTCCACGCGCCTGCTATGCTATGATTTTGGCCCGTTCAAATGGACAGTTTATAAAAATAAATTATATTTTATACATAGAAAGTTAGATCATTTGTATATTATTTGTATATAACAAATGTTGTCTAAAATTCTACTCTCTCTATATAAAATTCAACTTAATTTGCGTAGACTGTCCAAATAAACTGTCCATAAACAATTATCTAGAATTCAGATCCACGCGCTTGCTTGAACAGTGAGTCATGTTTAATTAAAGCTAGGTCATGTTTACTTTTGGAGTGAAAGATGAGGGTTTTGACAAGGGAAAGTTGCAGTAAACAAACTATTACCTAGCGTGTGTGTAAGTATTGTACTAGTCTAATTTTTACCATATCTAATTAATTTATATATATATATATGTATATATATAGATGATGATTTTGAGGAGCAAAGAAGAAGTATATGTATGTCGATCAGATCAGATGTGAAGAATTAGAGGGTTAAAAATGGAAGTGATGAAATGAGAAAATTTTGCTCTAAGAATTGAAGGTTTCCACTGGTGATATACGGAGGAGAAGGAGAAAGAGTAGAAGAAATAACGTTGAGGAAAAAGAAATTAAAGGTAGCTAGCTAGGGGGAGAGAGAATTAAGAAAGGAATATGTATGTCAATTAATTAATTAATCTTAATTGTGTCAAACAACTCCACGCGCTTGCAGATTCTAGATTCTGATGTTAATTATGCAGTTTATTTGGACAATTTTAAAAAATAAATTCCATTTTATATATCAAATAGTTAAATTTATATAATACTTGCATAACAAAGGTCAATTTAAGTATCAAGATTCTCTTATATATAAAATGTAACTTATTTATACGTATAAACTGCTCAAATTAATAAATTGTCATTTATAACTGTCTGAAATCCAGATTCACGCGCTTACTTGTTCAGTGAGTTTATGTTTAATTAAAGCTAGGTCATGTTTTCTTCGGAAGTGAAAGAAAGGGTTTTGTTAAGGAAAAGAGTGTAGTAAACAAACTATTACCAAGACAAAGAAACATATAAAAAAACAAAACATAAATTCGTTTACACAATTAACAATGTTATTGCTTTTGAACTTTTTATTTTTACATTAACTTGGTAAGTGATCCACGAACAAAAAGCCTTTTGTTAGAGATTTAAAGAATGGCATATCAGCCTAAGAATCAGATTTTATTTCAGTACACAATAAAAAGGAGCCAAAGATTTGAACAACCAAAATAGATCATCATGGGAAAGAAAAGCTTGTGTTTGAAGTTTTAAAAAGATTACATATTTAGACGTAAAGGCTGAATTTTCTGTTTATTTTCACAATTTAAAACATGGGATTATGGATGAGATCGTGCATGCTTGGTATTCATTTTTCATCTCTTCATGCGTCTACATTCCTTAATCCCTTGCGTAACTATTGTTAGATTTGTCTTTAAGCGCATGCATCAGAAGGTTTAATATTGGTAGGTCTTTTAACACTACGTACTACAACCTTTTGAAACAACATAATTAAATTATATATATGTATACATATATACGCGCACACACACACACATATATATATAGACGTATATATACTTACTTAGAAACTGTATATGAAACTTCACCACAATTTAGGTGCATCGTCATATGGACAATCAATTAAAGATTGACTTGTCCAAATAATAGCATAACAAATATTAAATTTCTTTTGGATTTATTATATATACACACACATATATGTATATACTACATATACAAGTCCTTTTATGGCAAAATGTTGAATAGTGCTAGATATTATATCCAATTTTTCTTTGAAAGTAACTGAATGAATGAATTCCTTATTGTCAACATTAATGAGTGTGTGAGGATAAAGTCGCATTTAAATTTAACAAACATAAAATAAATATATATAGTTTGGTTTTTAGTTGAAGTACTAAGATCCGGTACATGGACAAAGAATTAAGTACATGGTCAAAGAATTAATGAAAACGATGTACATTAAACTGCATTCTTCAGCAAGTTAGCGACATAAAATTTAGACATGTTAGTGACCAGACAGAAAAATTAGATGATAAGATTTGTGACTGAATGAAAAGGTCAATTATATATATATATATATATATATATATATATATATTCGTTATATTGTTACCGTTATATAATATTAGTTAAATTTTATGTAAAATCAATTTCTTAACGCTCTCTCTGCTTTCTCCAAATGTGTCCAATAAAATTTAAATATATATAATTATATATATTCGTTATATTGCTACCGTTATATAATAAATTTTATTGGACACATTCGGAGAAAGCAGAGAGAGCGTTAAGAAATTGATTGTACATAAAATTTAATGCGTAGACTGTAGTGGTATAAGTAGTAGAAATGTACTGTATAAGAGCAGTAAGGACTGACAAAGGAAACGAGTAAGTCACGTGCGGTCAAAGGAGAGTAACCAACATCAACATGGGGAGAGAAGAGGAGTAGGTGTCAGGGCCGCGTGGAGATTGTCGGGACATCGGAACTTGGTCAGCCTTATCTTTTATTTACTAAAAACAGCCTTCATCTCCCCCACACCCTCGTCGCCCTCCATTTCTGTCTCCATGAATCATCAATCAATTATGGAATTATGAAAAATAATATTGTCTACATCTACGTAAATATTTGATAAAATTAAATTATGATTAATATAAAAATATATTTTGATAAAATAGAATAAATTAAAATGTAATTATTTTTAATTTTTACTTATTTTATACATTTACATACGTTACAATCATAATTCGGTTAAAAACTTTTCTAATATATAACATGATTCATCAATTATCGATTATCGTTTTAAAAAGTAAAATTTGTTATTTTTATGTTGTCAATTGTAGATTTTAGAGTAAGTATTTAGTTTTTCGAATTATATTCATATGTTAAATATTAACTTGTTATTTTTTATTTTTTTAATAAATTAAAAAAATAATATTAAAACTTTATATTTATTTTGATCAAACAGATAAAATATTTATTACATTAATTTCTTTATATTTTCTTCTAAAACGTTAATTAAAAAAAGGTAAAAGGAGTAATTCATATATCTCCCTTCTCATTAATTTCTTTTCTACTTTCTTTTTTTTAAAAAAAAAAACCTATTATGTTGTTATTCAATTTTAAAGATATATTTTATCTATGATATAAGGGGAGACTAGAAAATGGATTATGCAACTGCGGTTGAAATCTTGTTGAGAAATAAATTTAAACATATACCTTTATATATAGTAAAAAGAGAGACCTTTGATTAAATAAATAACAAAAATGTTGTCAAGAGATATTTAAAAAAAAAAAAAAAAGGAGGCAGAAAATCCGGCAGCTTAGCAGCAAACCTGTCCTCACAATTTATGTGTCATTTATAATAAATTAATAATAAAGGTAGAAAGGGGTATTTAAAAAATAAAAAGAAATTAAAAGGAAGGAAGGAAAGCAAAAGTCATCTTACTTGTCCTAAGCAAACCCCCATCCACACATTCAATTTCACCTCCATCCCACTTGCTCCCATCCCCTTCACATCCCATTGGTTTGGTACTTCATTTAGGTGTTACTATTTGTTAGGTTCTTAATGACTCAAAAAGTCTAAATACATTATTTAGACCGTTGAATTTAAACAAATAATGATATGAATCGAGCTTAATGAGTGTGCACGAATAAGTCAAAAATATCAATTATTTACGGTGGTTAGAATGTTAAGTGTTTTTTCGGCTTAATGAAATTTAAAAGACGGTTAAGTTATTGAATCAAAAAAACATATGCGTTTCTTTTGTTATATTCCTTCACCGTTTAAGGACTCAAAAAGACCACAAATTTTATCATTATCAAAAAAATAAAGTTATTTCACTTTGGAGATTATATTTTCAATGCCACATATGACATGTAATATATGTATTTATTGTGTTAAAATGGTACATATTTCTCTTAATTTAGCACAAAATAAAATAAGACGAGTCCCATTTTATTTTTATAAATATATTCTCTTTATTCTAAAAAGAATGACAAAAAATATAAAAAAAAATTTATTTTAAATAAAATAAAATACATAAAGTGCACGGTAATGTGTCATCTAACGATATCTATTCTTTTCGGGATAAACGGAGCATATGGGTTCTGTATACAATATACTCTGTTCCTAAAAAATTGTCGTTTAAGGTTAATTCACGTGGATTAAGGAATGCAATTACTCCTTATGAAAAATATTATATTACCCTTGTTTTAATTATCTCAACTAATTATTAACTTTGTAGATTCCAAAAAGGAGTATACTACCAACCAAGAGATTTTGAAGAAGAAGTATTGGGAAGGGAAGAGATTTGTAAAGACATTTCAACAACCAAGAAGGGTTTTGTATTTTTTTGAGAAAAATCATTAAGTAGGAGAACTTTAAATAAGGGTAAAGTTGGAAAAAATTACTCCATCTGCATTGATAAACTCAAAACGTCAATCTTTTTGGAACAAAAATTACTTCCTAAAACGACAATCTTTTAGGAATAGAGGGAGTATATTTTAGTGCTGGGTCCAAGGAGAAGTGGGGTGCACCCCACCCAACCAAACCAAAATATAATTGGGCTGATTGAAACTTCGGCTGATGTGCAAATGTTATGCCAACCCATCGCATCCAAATTAGTAGTCATCCCACTTGTCCCCCAAAAGGGGCCGACCATTTTGCTTGATGCATGCACATTTCATAATCTTACTTGGATGTGAAGACATTTTTGCCCTTGAAAAATAGGGTGTGCAGTGCACGTGTTACTCTATTAACTCAACAAATTTTTTTTAGAGTGTGCTTTTTATCATAGCGCAAAACAGTATGAAATGTGAAGTGTTTATTTTAAAACTTAGAATGCAAAGTGAAAAATAAAACAAAATAAAAGGATGCAAAAAAAACATTTACTCGATATTTATTTACTTTCTTTTCTTCATTTTATGGGCATTAATGATATTTTTATTACGTTTAAATTGAATAAATGGAATTGATGAATGAATAAAATAAAAAAAGGAATGATTAATCCTATTTTCGTTGGAATGAGTTATTCTATACTCTCCCCAAAAAATAAAATTCATAAATTTAACATGAATGAGAACTGTTCATTCTATTTTAATGGAACAATCAAACATAATTTTTTCATTCCATAAAATGAGTTATTTCATTCTCACCTTCATTACTCCAATCCAAACATACAGTTAGACTTTACATGTTATATTTATATTTAAGGTATTTTAGGAATAAACTATTAAAACTACAATTGTATTGGAGGAATGAAATTGGCGAAAAATGAAATAGAGAAGAGAATGAAATGGAGATTAAAATGATTCATTCCATTCTTAATTGAAATCTGAAATGAATTATTATATACCCTCCCTCAATAAATAAGTTTACAAATTTGACGGGATAAACAACTCCAATGTATTGAAAAAGAAATTAACTAAAGGTTCTTGACCCAATAATTATCCGCATCTCTTGTGTATCAAGAGAGTGAGAGTTCAAACTTTGACCGTAACTAAGGAAGAGTGTGTGTTTAAAAAAAATAAAAATGACTTTCTCCCTCTGTACATCCTCGTCTTCGTTGATCAAAAACTCGAAGCTGGCATTGTAATATTTTTCTATTTTTTGTTGAAACTTAATATTATTGGTTAATTCTCATGTACACAAACAAATATTACAGTCTTATATATATATATATATATACACACACACACACACATACACTACTTATAAAAATATTCCCATTTTATTAATTATACCTGAAAAAAAAAAGAATATTATAAAATGATTCTCAGTTGTTTGTTGGTAAAAATTCTCATGTAGCTATTATATATATATATATATATATATATATATATATATATATGGCCGATCTATAACTAGCGTTCTTATAATAAATCGTGGTCGTCCAATTCCAGATCTAACGGTGAAATGGATCTCCCGTCCGCACTTTAGTAGTGGGAACTGTGATTTTTAAAAAATTTAATATATTATTATAATATTAAAATAATGACATTTTGGTAATATCTGCGTCCGCACAACTAAAGTGCGGACGGAAAAAATAGTTTTTTATAACGTCAATTTGGTTCTCTGCCTTCAGCTCCATCGCAAGTTTGTCGAACATGGAGGAGTGCTCTAAATTAATGGAGTTCTAGATCGAGGCACTTCCAATAATATGCAATATTGTCATCCTCCTCCCTTTATTCCTTATAAATTTGTTTCTCTCTAACATGAGCAACATAAAATCATCTTTAATAACAAGTAAGTATGGGGACAAATTAATGATTCAAGACCCATCTCCATTGTTAACGACTGCCACCACCATAACCACCACCAGTACCTCTACGGCTCCACCACTGTCACCACCACAACCACTGGTACTACTATTAGTGTACCTCTCGATTTGTTCTTCTGGAGCCATTATCGGTATTAGCCATCTAATTACAAAAAATTATAAAAACAGAACTCAAAACTAGTATATCTATTACCATGATTCATCAACCAAATCAGCTAGCATGCAAATGCCCAAAATCTAAAAATCAAAATCTGAGGGTTTGGGAGATTACTCGAATGAAAAAATCTCACAAAGAACATAAGTCAAGAAAAACAAGTGTCCAGATTACATAAACTCTCGTAGGTCATGGAGCCGAGATCGACAACTTATATGAAAACCATAATACTTCCATAATTCAGTAAAGATTACAATTTGTTTGTGTTTATATGTCGAGAGAGAGAATCTGAGAACTTGAGAACTCACCATCCGCATATACTTTAGTCGTGCGGACAGGAAAAAGCATACCGTTTTGATTATTATATATTAAAATACAATATTTGGTAAAGTCAGTGTCCATAGAATTAAATTGCGGAGTTTGGAAGGCATTTTGGTCACTTTTATAATCCGCATACTCCCACATATTAAAGTACAGACGGAGTATTATTTTTACCATCAGATAATAAACGACCGCCATTTGTTGTAAGGATAATATTATAGATCTGTCCTCGCGCGTGTGTGTATATATATATGTGTGTGTGTATGTGTGTGTATAATGTTGTTGTTCAATAATATTTCGATCTAACGTACTCCAAAGGCAATTGGGGAATTTGGGTACATTAATACTATATATCTTTATATAATAAATAATAGTACTATATAAAAAGTTCTAAGTGCAAATCCCATTATCTACTCTATAGTTGATTTCTCTTTCACCTGATTAAACTATCATTTCTTAATTGAACATTAGAACAATTATATATATACAAGTAATGGGAATCACTAATTGACAATATGCAACATAAGCCTCTTCATGACTTCATTTCCATTATTATATACTAGTCACTTGAAAGGTACATATTATGTGTGTGAAAAATAAAAATAAAAATAAAAGTTAGAGAAAAAGAGATTACGAGAGAGTGAAAGGCTAAAAGCAAAAATAAGAGAGTAAACCAGAGAAAAAAAAATAATGAGACAGCTTCATCAAAAGTAGTTATTTTTTTCTCTCCCTTAAAAACATAGATATGTAATATACAAATAGCTTTTAATCTAATTAACAAAAGATTAGTTAAATTTGGTGTCATATATTGTTTAGTCTAGTATACAACTCCTTTTGCAATATTGTTTAGGCAATAAGTCTACACTGACATGTTTTTGGGACATGGAAATTGGACATTTCCATGTTCCCTTGGTTTAAGACCAGTTGGACGTTAACTGTAATTTAATATATATTTACTTTTTCTTTATAGAAAAACAGTGAAACGGAACTCAAAATCCGCAATTATTATAAGTATTAATTAAAGAAAAAGAAAACTAATCAGGGTTCGAAATGTTAAAAGGGACCACTAATTAATAAAATAATAAAAAAGGTACAACATTAGACTTGATAAAAGGTCTTCAAAGCACCACTACATGTGTCTCAATAATCATAATATAAAAAGCTTAAGCAAGTTGCATTGGCTTTATACTAATAATAATGCAGTTACCATTACCTTAATCACCATTTAGTCCACACAGGCCCTTCCTTCTTGTCGTCTTCTTTCATATTTCTTTTATTTTAATCACCAATGGCTGATAATTAAATCACTTTTATCAGTCCTAAAAATTAACCTTTTAATTTTTTAATTGAACCAAAACCTTAACTTTTCAACATGGAGTAGCTAGCTTTTTTCTTTAATCATAACATGCACATGTGTTAAGTGTATGCCATGTGCTTGAATTAATTTTTCTTCTTATAAAACATGGTTAAATTAAATTTATATATATATATTCTTTTTTAGTTTTATCATTAAATGAGTATAAAAAGAGACTCAAAATGATCTTATAGGCCAAATAATTATTTATAAATAAAAATACGACCATTTTAAAAGTGATAATTAATCATCTTTATGAGAAAGAGATGATATAAAATCATGACCAATTACATACACCAATTATAGTTCATACATGACTACTGACATTTCATTAATTCAACCATATATGCATGGGATTGGCGGTAATCATAAGGAAATGCAAAAAAGTGTAGAAAGATTATCGATATATTTTATTTGAACAAGCTCACTTCCAACTTGGCCATATAATTTACCTAGACATACTTTTATTCTTTTTGTGACAT
Organism: Aralia elata; assembly: GCA_034770075.1. Lineage (NCBI taxonomy): Eukaryota > Viridiplantae > Streptophyta > Magnoliopsida > Apiales > Araliaceae > Aralia > Aralia elata. The sequence continues at coordinate 4,999,812 of CM068385.1, read as the reverse complement.
AGCCCAACTAGTGTCTAGTAGTATTCTTGTCCCAAATAGCACAACATAGAACGGGCGCAACAATAGGGACAGGGTGAATAATTCTTACCGCCATAATCCAAGGATTGGACATCACTAATTTATGCTCTTTTGTGACATCACTAATTTATGCTCTTTTGTTAATTGTGGGGTTGTCTCCTTGGCCATATATATGAGACAGTACTGTCAACTCATCACCAAAGTTAAAATACAGTCTGGGGAGTGGGGGGACTTATTAGACTAGAAAGAGTAATGGAGTATTTGCTAGAAAAAATAGTCTACATTTAAGTTACATTTTAATTTAAGCAATTATGTTGTCAAATTAAAATTAACGTTGCAAGTGTCGTAAGAATAGTTATAAAAAAATCGCTAAACGTAAATTTGTTATGATAACATCATTTTTAACTCGGACAATATCAAAAGGCTTTAACTTATAATACCAATTAGGTTCTGTAAACCTATCTTGGGACAAATCATATAAAACGGGTGAGTGAAGTGATGTAAAAAAAGACGATTTTCTTATAAAGACCAATTTTTGTACAAGTCAATTTTGTCTATTTACATTTCAAATTATATGATCATTATCGACTTTTGAAAGTCAATTTAAAATATTTTTAAACTCAAAATTGAGATGACTCATTAAAATTCATGAAACAATAAAACTTAAAATGAATAATATTTTTTAGATAGTTTATAATATTCATCATTGTATTGATTAAAATTAAAAGAATTTATGTCAATTTTAAATTTAAAAATCTTTTAATTTGACTTTAAAAAGTCAACAATGATCAAATAATATGGAACAGATGAAGTATTTTGAAAAATATGGGCTCAATATATGTTTACCACTACATTTGTTACTAATAAGTAATAACTATTGGGTTCAGTCCTTCTGTTCGTATACTCGCGTCTCACACACATATATTTGGGCCATATGGCTGATGAGTTCTGCTGTTCAAACGCTTGATATGGGGGTCTGGTATAATTCCACCAAAATGAGGTTAAGAAAAATATGTAGTACTTGTTTATAAGTGACTAGTATCAATCACCAGAGTCTTTGTTAGTATACTCTTATACATAATTAACATTTTTTACAATATTAATTAAATACTACACAGAAGACATGCATGCATTTTAATTGCTCAAAGTAATGTTGGTACACGGAGCAACAATTTTATGACAAGTAAAATTCAAAAATAACATTTCAATAATGGAAGAGGACATTTACAGTGTACTTGTATTCAATTTAAACACTACTAAAGTTGGTGAACTTGCACGCAATTAACATAGGCACTTCGATACTAAAAGAATTTTCAATACATTAGGAAAAGTGCCAAAAAAAGTAATAAAATAATAAATAAGTAAAACAAGAAAAAAGAAAAAAATCTAAAAATATTCAATATATTTGAGAGGAGTTTATGTTGTTCCTCGGATTCCTGCAATCAAGCGTCATAAATTTGTATATTGTGGTACCCTGCAATGTCAGGTATAAACTGTTTCAGTATTGTTATCTTTCTCACGTTTACTACCAACTGTTGACATGAAGAAGTTGATGTTTATCAAATAACTGGAATGTTGAGACAATGCATGAAATGATGCAAGAGAGGGAGAGTTGCAACTTGTATGATCTAGTGAGAAAAATCAACTAAAAGGGTTAAGGTTCTAGCTTGTTGGGGTAGCTCCTCAATAAAGAGCTGGGACATAAAGCGCCCTAGGAGACATCTTGGACAATTTGAAACATCCGCCACCGTCACATTATTTAATCCCCATAACAATTCATGGCAATCTTATCCGGAATGATCTAGTAGAAAAATACTCTAGCACGAGAATACACTGTGTCTATGTTTGGAGTACTACATTGTATCCAACTACATCTAGCCGCCTTAAAATTCAGAAAACTTAAAATATGTAAAAACACTTCTATTCTGTGTACAATAAGTACATGTAAAAACAATTTTATTATCTGCCTAAGAAGTTATTCTTTATTGTGACATCTAATTTTATGGTACTGCAGTCCACTACTATACAAAATAATAGTCCAGATACTCTTATGTTTGACATTATGTTTGAATCTGCTAATATTTTAGAGGAATTCTCCTATTTAACAACTCCAAGTTGCCAAAGCTATCCTTTAAATTTACCTAGTACATTAATAAGTTATTGAAGTTTTCATCTAAAAACTACTAATGGTTTGAGAACTGGAATGATTGTATGCTAAAAAAGATAATGACTATTATGATTTGATAAAACCTCAAAAAAAGGCCTTCAAAACTATGACTTTCAACCAATGCTACTTAAAAAACACTAACATGTTAGTGAATTGTGTTTTGGTACGAATGTTCTAAAACTTGGAAACACTACGTTCTAAAACATTAACGATCCCGAACTTATTTTCTTATTTAGTATCAAGATACTGGAACTTCAACTTCACAAGAATGATTACAACTATGGTTTATGATTTTGCAAATGAATGGCATCTTTATATAATACTACTCCTAACAACCAATAGTCAATATCAAATCTAATGTAAGGCTAAGATCCCCTATCTATAACATTCCTCCAAAATATTATTATCTACAATCTTAGTTATCACATAAATAAATCTAAAACGTTCTATCAGAAATCCTAATATTTTATATAAAAAACTCTAAAACAATATCAACTAGTGTCACCAAGTGAACGCCTTGTGGGTGTCCAATAAGATCCGACATGGTATAGCTTCTTAAAAATGTGCATGTTGCGACACCAACTTAACCAGATTTAACTATATCTTTTAAGAAAGTTATCCTAACGTACCACATTTTGAATAAATGTGTTTCATACCAACTAAATGACCTGAAAAAACCTACCCCTACCTCCACACCATGGAATATGAGGTTTTCCATTCCTGTTTTTGTTCCACTTACCGTATCGAACCGCAACATTGATTTCAACATCATTTTTAAAAATTGTGTTAGAATATGTTAGGTGGGAAAACATGTTTCCATGTTATCCTCCCCATGTTTTCCTATATTGTGTGCTATCCTATTTCCTATATAAACCAATGTAATACTATGTAAAAACACAATGAATTAGAGAGTAATATTAGATAATGAAATTATTCCTATTCCTTATACTTATTTGTTCTATTACATGAACACTCTTAGACTCTCTCTTTCAACATGGTATCAAAGCTTGATCCTTTATCACGACTTTTTCCGGTGACTTTTTCCGACGACTTTTCCCGGCGGTGATCCATTGATTTTCAGCCGCTTCTCGAGTGTCCAGTATCTCCCCATGTTGGTTTTCTTGCTGGTCCTTGGCTGTTTTCCAGCTTTCTTCTTTGATGCACCATATTTGCTATGCTTTCTTCCCATATGTTACCCATTGTTGATGTCTCTTCCAACATGGAATCCATTGTTAATGTCTCTTCCAACATGGTCCCGGGTCTGAATTGGTTAGAATCTGCAACTATGTTGTTTGCATCTTTCTGATTTTTTTTTCCTTTCTTTTTTTTTCCTCCTTTTTTGTCAAATGCACTTTATTTTGTCCTTTTTATATAAAGCTGCATTTGAGGGGGAGATATATGAGATATGATATGAGGTATGAGATATGATATGGTCTAGGTTGCATGAGGGGTAGTTCATGCTACGTCATGCTCATTTGCAGCCGTACGGTTTTTCGCTTCGCTTCGGTTTGTTCTTTGTTGGCTTGTGCAACTTGGGTCTCACATGGGTGCAACATTGGTTCCAACTCACTTTCCATGGCGCTTTCCTCATGTTCTTCAGCTGTTTGCTAGTCATGATGGCTCCTTTATGTTGTTGCAATTTTTTTCTTCATATTTTTGTCAAATGCACTTTAGTTTGTCCCTTCTATGTAAAGTTGCATTTGAGGGGAGTGTTAGAATATGTTAGGTGGGAAAACATGTTTCCATGTTTTCCTCTCCATGTTTTCCTATATTGTGTGCTATCCTATTTCCTATATAAACCAATGTAATGCTATGTAAAAACACAATGAATTAGAGAGTAATATTAGATAATGGAATTATTCCTATTCCTTATACTTATTTGTTCTATTACATGAACACTCTTAGACTCTCTCTTTCAACAAATTGTAAATCTACTAGCAATATGTAATAGGAGATTAGCCGGAAGCTATCAATTACATGTCTTCAAAGCCAAAAATAAGCGCAAGGAACATGAGGTACAATCATTCCCATATATTCAATTCTTTTCTCTCAAAAATCAAAATTTTAAGCAATCAAGGATCTGTCAGTACACAGTAGTCACCAAATGGTTGGCGCAAAAACATTCCACATATCATCCCTTCATTATGAAAATGTTCCATGGTCAATCCGTTTTCTTTGTAAACAAAATTTGACCAGTAATGCTCTGAGCCAGCGCAACCAATGTACACACACAACACAGATAAGAAATAAAAAAGGAAAACTATTCAAGATATACAAAAGAACCATTTTTTGACATATACTCCTTATTAGAAATGTGCATGTAATGAAGGTATTATTTCAACACATAACTTTTCTACAAACTATAACAACAGAAACTCGCAAGAACTGTTAATTGAATTATATCATTAAGAACAAACAGCCTAATCCGGTAATCCCCGAGCAATACATATATGTTGATGAAACATAACTAGTAATCCGGCAACTGCAAGCCAGTTGGTGAAAGCCAAACAAACTTAACTTACAGAATTTAGCAATTCAATCCTGGGGTTTATTAGTTCTGTTCTTTTTTCCGTATATCAATCCTGTTTCCTACAAATATATTCATACAATTTTATCAATATTAACAATGCCATTGTGAATTGAAGTCAACATGTATAAAAGTAACAATTTTTATCACCCAAAAAAAAATAGAAAATTGGGAAATTAATACCTGAGGATCAGGAATGGGTTTTCGTTTCTCAACATAACGATAAGGATCTGAAGCTGCAGCTAGAGCTGCTCTTTCCTGAAAAAAAAAAAACAACTAGTTCAATTTGACATCCACATAGGAATTTGTAGAAATTGGGTGAAATTGAAACTTTGAAAGTACCTGTTGTTGTCGCTTAAGCTCTTGAGAAGGTTTGACCCAAAGGAAGTAAGCTAGGGTTCCGGCGACGACCCAAGAGGCGAGGTTGGTTCCACCTCTTAGACCTCCCATTGAATTTCCGATGAAAGACCTCACATTCCCAATCGATCTCCTCCAGCTGCTCGTCATCTCAAGCATAGATCGATACAATAGATTGATTGATTTTTCTAGAGGTTAATAGGAGTAATAAAAATTCTTCTAGGGTTTTGGATTGAATCCAGTTGATTCAAGCACAAAATTCATAGCCAAGTGTTGGGAGTGGGATACGTAAAATTGTAAATCAAGTAATAATATGCTTCTAGTTTTTGAAGTCAATGAATAATTGAATATTTACTCTTCCTAAATAAAATATAAGTGTATTTTCATTCTTTTTAGGTTCCCCTATGAAATCTTCAATTACAATTGGGATAGTTTCTTTAATTTTTATTTATATAATTATAAGCATTATAAATTATTTATCAAAAAAAATATTAGCCCATCTGTGTCAAATTATAATAACATCACTCACCTTCAATTTTCAAAGACAAATAGTTTTATATTTTTAAAACGAAAAAAATATTAATCACAAAAATTATTATAAATAAAATCTAAAAAATTAATAATTTAAAATTTAAAAATATCTCAAAATTAACTTTTAAAAATATGTCAAAATAATTTTTATATTTGTAGAATGAATGACGTATTTTTAATAATGAATAAACTCAGTTTTTAATTAATACAATCATAAATTTTATAAATATCTAAATAGCTATAATGGTTATCAAAAAAAAAATTAAATAAATTCACATTAATTTATGTTTAAAATTTTGCAATAGCAACTGCTGACATATTATTAAAATTAGAGCTCTCTACATTGATATGGTAAAATGAGTTCTTATTTAATATTTTATAACATTAACAATTATAACAATCAAAATTTAAAAGTTTCACAACAATTTTAAATTTTAAAATTTGGTAAAATGCTTTAAATAGTTAAATTGGGACTTGATGGGATGGTGGAGGAAGTGATATTTCCCAACTAGTACTACTATTCCCTTCTTATTTGTCAAAAAAAAAAATTGTTTCAAAAAAAAAAACTCACATATTTTGTTGATATAAAATGACACAATACTTTTAAATTTATCATCACAATTATATTATTATGTTATCACTACAAAATCAAACACTAACACATTAAAAATAAATAAGAAATAAAAATACACTCGTTTTATCAAACAGAAAAAATATTATTCATTTTATTCTAAATTAAATATACATTTTAAAAATGACAATTTTTACCGATAATTTTTAACTTTCAACTTTACCCTTCTAAAAATATTCATATTAGGCAAATGTACTACTATTTTGCCTCAATGAGATGGGCTGATAACTGAATACTATTATGAAACCCAATCTTTCCCTTCAACATCTCCGTTTTTATTGCTTGGTCTGTTTTTCAAAGACATAATCATTGACATTCAATCGATAAATCTACGAACTTAATATATTATTAGTAGTTTGGTAAATCAGTTCAATTTTTCCAGCAAATTTAGAGAGATGGCAGCTAATTTCTGGAATTGAACACACTAGCAAGTTTCAATTCCATAGCATCTCGTTGGCCTCTTTCTTCTCTTTATTGCAAACAGCTTTTGGACACTGAAGAGGAGGATGTTCTCCATCAGCTTGACAAGGGGAGGGGGTTCAGTCTTGAAGATTTCAAGCTCATCAAGATGCATCTCACCTTGTTTCGACTACTTTATAGAAAAGGGTAAATTGGGTATTATAATGGTATTTTATGTCTCAAAATAGAGATATATCTGTAATTTTGGAACAAACAAAAAGAAAAAATGTATCTCAAATTTTGAAACGGAGGGAGAGAGTATTTATCAAGCCAATTGTTTGGTGTACGATAATGTGCATCATGTCGGTCACAGAAAATAGCAACCACAAAAACTAAAACTTGCCGTCTGAGGTATGTGCCACGTGAAGAAGAACCCACACAAATATTTATGATATATTTGTGCATAATTAGTTGAGTTGGTTGTCTAAAATGCCTTGTTTTTATTTGTGAGGTGAAATTTGGTTTGGAGGAAGTTTTTTTGGAGTGTAGAATTCTGATATCAAATTGATGTGTATAAAAAATATACCTCTTTCTTGGTTGAAGCCGGTGGACATGTAGTTAATACATTTTTTTTATATATTTATGGCATGTAGTTAATATATTTGTATAAATTTACAGAAATGGCATGTAGTGAATGGAGTTTGGTTCCGTTGAATGAAGTTGATGAAGTGATTAGAGATCCGGAAGTAGGAATGGAGTTTGGTTCCGTTGATTTATACATGGAATATTACACTAATTATGGTAACCAAAATGGATTTCCTGTGAAAATAAGATCTACAGAAAAAGGAGAAAATGGAGAGACTAAATGTGTGGTTCTTGCATGTGCTCGGTCAGGATGTTCAATAAGCAAGTCAAAGAATGCTTTCAACTTACGTCCTGTTAGCAAAACTGGTTGCAATGCTAAGATTAGGGCTGTATTAATCGAAGACGGAAAAGTGCGAGTACAGACTCTAACACTTGATCATAATCATCAGTTGAGCCCGGGAAAATCTAGATTTTATAAGAAAAATCGAATTATGAGCAAGTATGTGAAAAGGAGGCTTGAACTTAACGATAGAGCTGGTATTAGACCAAATAAAAATTATAGTTCTTTCTTGGTTGAAGCCGGAGGGCATGAGAATGTGTCCTTTTCACAAAAAGATTGTTACAATTATCTTGACAAAGTTAGGCGGTTAAGGCTTGGTGATGGGGATGCTATGGCACTTCAAAACTACTTCAAAAAAATGCAAGCTAATAATACAAATTTTTATTATTTGATAGATTTGGATGATGATGGAAGACTACGAAATGTCTTTTGGGCAGATGCAAGGAGTAGGGCAGCTTATGAGGAGTTTGGGGATGTCATTACCTTTGACACAACATATTTAACTAATAAGTATGACATGCCATTTGCCCCATTTGTTGGAGTTAATCATCACGGTCAATCAATACTCTTAGGTTGTGGATTAATATCTCATGAGGATATTGAGTCATTTAGTTGGCTTTTTAAAACATGGCTTGCGTGTATGAATGGGCGTGCTCCTACTGCAATAATCACTGACCAAGACAAAGCAATGAAGAAGGTTATTGAAATTGTGTTCCCCAATGCGCGACATATATAGGTGGTGCTTGTGGCATATTATGAAGAAGTTGCCCGAGAAATTAAGTGGTTGCAATCAATATGAGTCTATCAAATATTCAATGCAAAAGGCAGTTTATGATTCATTGACTTGTAAAGAATTTGAAGATCGATGGGGTAGTTTCATTGAGAAATTTAACTTGACTGAGAATGACTGGTTGACTGGGTTATACGATGAGAGAAGTCGTTGGGCACCGGTATTTTTAAAAAATACTTTTTGGGCTGGAATGTCCTCAACTCAAAGAAGTGAAAGTATGAATGCTTTTTTTGATGGTTATGTGAATTCAAGGACAACCTTAAAACAATTTGTTGAGCAGTATGAGAATGCATTAAGAAGTAAGGTGCAAAAAGAGAATGAGGCGGATTTCAATTCCTTCGACCATTGGATTCCATGCCTTACTGATTATCCATTTGAGAAACAATTTCAAGATACTTATACCACGACAAAATTCAAAGAATTTCAAGAAGAGGTAAAAGGGAAGCTTTATTGTGCCATTGATTCAGTTAAAGTAGAATGTGGTTTTGAGGTGTACGATGTTACACAAGATATGTTTGGAGGTACTCGCGAAGCCACTTTTACAGTTTATTTTAAAGAAGATGAATGTACCATTAAGTGCAACTGTCAATTATTTGAGTTCAGGGGAATATTGTGTAGACATGCCCTTACGGTGTTGCTGAAAAAACGAGTTCGAACCTTACCGGATAAATTCATTCTTCGAAGGTGGAGGAAAGACGTGAAGAGGTGTCACAAGAAGGTTAAGATCATTTACTCGGATTGGACGTTGAATCCAGAAAATGAACGTTTTGATAGGATGTGCAACTCTTTTTATGAAGTGGCAGACTTGGCGACAGATAATGAAGATAAGACAAAAGTTGTTATGCATTGGATTAAAAAGCGTGTTAATGTACTAAAAAAAGATTATGGAACGTGTGGAAGTAATCAGTCGACTCCTTCCAGACAAGGCACCCAAGTGGGTAGTAGTTGTAAAGAAAGTAACAATATTCGTAGTCCTTTGTCGGTTCGTCGTAAAGGGCGTCCCCGCTTTAAAAGGCTTCAGTCTAAGATTGAGAAAGTTGTTAGAAATATAAAAGTGAGGAAAGAGAAAAAGAAAGAGAAAGGGAAAGTCATTGAACATAACATGGATTTCACTAATTTGGTAAATCTTTTTCTTTAATTTTTTTCAATTGTAAAAACTTATTTAATTAGATTAAATGTCTTATTTTACTGTTTTTTATTTTGTGTAGAGTTCTCAAAGTGACTATTTTGTAAGCGTACTCAATAAGAATTCTCAAGTTGAACATGGTGCAGAAGACTGCATGAGACATGGTGCAATAGATCTTAATTTACAGGTTTGTCACTAATTTATATGAATAAGTCACATTCTTAGAGGCTTTAATGATCATTATTTTAAACATTTCAGGTTCGAGACTTCTCCACCAACGCAAATTTGCAATCATCACATGTTGATGACTTTCCATTTGCCACAAATCATTTTCAGGTATAATGTCTTATTTTAGTGCTTTCTCTTTCATTTTGTGGTGTCGTATTGGGTGTTATTTGCTGCTGAAAATCACCATTTTATTTTTCTTGTTGCAGGATTACTATAACCCATATTGGAGGAATGGTGAAGGATATGGTCCGAACAATATGAATGGATAATTTTGTTGTAATTTGGTAGTTCAGGATTTCACTTTTGAGAATAATTTAATAATTTTTTTGGCTTGACTTTGATTTGGGTGGTAGTATAATCGTATGTCTTGTAATGACTTGAGTGATAATTTAGTATTGCAATGGGTTCTTGTTAGTATGTAGTTTATCACTGAATTTGAAGCTTATTTTATGAATTTAATAGCAGTTTTTTTGTATTTTGGAAGTTCCAAATACATTGTTCTAACAAATGAGATGAGGATTCTTGTGAAAATTCAGGATACTCCTGTCATGTCTACTGAATGTATAGTGCTTAATATTTTTTTTACCGAGCATGGGATCTTAGATGGGATCTTAGATGTTCGTTTGAATGTATAGTGCTTAATACTACTGCTGAATGTATAATGCTTAATAGAAGTTGTGTTTTTTTTCACATAGCTGCTTTGTAAAAGAATACAGGGTATCAACTTACTAATATTAAGTAGAATAATTCTAGGGGGACATTTTTTTGTGGACATTCTAGCGACTTTTTTTTTTTTTTTTTTTTTGTTTTTTTTTTTTGGTTATCACTTCAAAATAATTTATATGATTTATTGGTACAAAAATTTTAAAAAAAAAAACGGTGATTTAGGTGTGATTTGGATACATATACAAAACACTGTTTTGTATATGTATCCAAATCACACCTAAATCACCGTTTTTTTTTTAAAATTTTTGTACCAATAAATCATATAAATTATTTTGAAGTGATAACCAAAAAAAAAAAACAAAAAAAAAAAAAAAAAAAAAAAAAAAGTCGCTAGAATGTCGCTAAGGAAAATGTCGCCCCAGAAGCACTCTTTCGTTATTAGTGAGAAGTCAGATTATAACATCTGTCAACTCCAAATTCAATATAATGAAAAAATTGACCACCTGTACACATTGAGAAGCGACAAAAGGAAAAATGAACCCCAACATTTTAATAATTTCTAAGACATTATTGTCACCACGGCAAATCAATTACATAATTAACAACAAACAAAAAACATCTACACACAATGGGGCAGAACAACAAAAAAAAATAGTTGGAGTGGCTAGGGGGTGGGGGGTGGGGAGAGGGGTCAGTAGTCACTAGGAAGTTGCTGTCACTCCCATTGAAATTATATGGAGAGTACAACCATGCATTAGCTCCAACTTTCTCAATTCACAATTTGCCAAACTTTACAGCTACTACAAGATGCAAACTCACATGGGCATGTTTAAATGAATATCCCCCCGGATTAGTCGGCCAGAATCTTTGAATGTTTGAATCTTTTTTCATTTTCAAGTGCTTGCTGGGAGTTCTTTAATCCTTAAGATCCAATTTTGGACATATCCCGGTTTGACCTGTTATATTTCATGTGGCTCCTAACAAGCTGCCCAGCTGCAATGGCAGACATCAAGGAGAGCTCTCCAGCCAAAACTGAGCCAGCTACTATGGTGGCCAAGAGCCTGGAGTTTGATCCTTGGGATTCTTTGTTTGCGCCCTTCACACCAAGAAGGTTCAAGCAAGCAGATTGAGACGCCAGTTGTGTTCCACCTCCGACAGTACCAACCTGGAAGAATTAACAATCAAGTTCGATATTAAGCTTTTATGTATTTTTGAAGAGACCAAGCACTAACATAGAGTTTTGATTCCGAACCAGAAGAAGAATATAAGAAGGCCTCAGATAAATATAGGTTCTATCAGAACTGGGCATAAGATTAGGCTCTCACAAGAATGGCCTCAGCCAGCTTGTTATGCGAGCAACTTCACGGCATCTACTACTAGACATTTACAGATATTAAAGAACCTACCTTGCTGTAGTACAAACTTAATCTGTTCGTATTTTCTTGCATCTAGATAAAAATAACAGGTGGAGGTAGAGGCAAAATTTTGATTGCATTTTCAACAATGAAAGAGAGCATAATGTGTTGGATACCTCGATCGATGGCATTGTGACAGAAATGTGAAGATCCTTTCCATCGTTAATGGCCTCCATCATAGTTATGCAGTGAGAACTTTCAATATTTTGTGCTGGGTCCTGCCCAGTGGCTATGAAAACTGCGGAGACAATATTGGCAGCATGGGCGTTAAAGCCACCAAGAGCACCAGCAACAGCAGAACCAGCAAGATTCTTAAGCATGTTAAGCTCTACAAGGGCAGGCACTGTGGTTTTCAATACCTTCTTCACCACATCCTCAGTTATAATTGCTTCACAAACAACAGATTTACCTCGCCCTTCAATCCAATTTACTGCAGCCGGTTTCTTATCAGAACAAAAATTTCCTGACAATTAAGAGAAAAACTAAAAATCAATTATATATATAAGTAAACCAAATATGTAGACAACCAAGAGTACAAAATAAGACCCGACCAACCAAGAGTACAAAATCAATTACCATCCAAAAAGTACAACCAGGTTACCCAAAAGAATATAAAACCCCAGGCGGGGATGTGCAGAGGAGAGATGGCACCAAAGCACCCACAACTCTTATACATTTAAAACGTATTTGTTTAATCGATTGAAATCCTAACTCGAAGGAAAATAAGAACTCACCAGAGATACCAATCACATCCATGTCAGGGAAATCACTTTGAAGAAACTCCAAGACATTCTGAACACCCTTGGACACCATGTTCATTCCCATCGCATCCCCAGTGCTGCAGCAAAATCTGATGTAAAGATTTTTCCCTGCCATTGAGCATTGAATACTTTGCAGCCTAGCAAATCTGCTTGATCTGTGCAAACAGAGAGTACAACAAATACTAATTGAATACAAGGTTCAGGGGGAAATTAAAAACAAAATTTAAGGGGAAAAAAACCCCATCAAACATCAGAGCCATTTAATATCAAATTTAAACACAAATCATTAATCAAATATGCTATTGAATCAAAGGCATCAACCCAAAACAAATTATAATACCACTAGTTCATGTCAAATCATGTCTTAGTCAGAGTTCCATGAATAAATGACAGCTCAGGAAAAGAAGAAAAAAACCATCACAAATTATCAAAAAAAAAACTAAAACTAAAAACAGAGAAATGCTACTCATGAACAGGTTTGAGATTCTAGAAACACCACCGACAAAAAAGAAAAACACTACCATTTGAGCATAAATACAAACAACTTAGACGTCCTGACATAACTAAAAAAGAAAACTTTAAGTGAATATAGAGAGAGAGAGAGAGAAATACTTATTAAAAACGACGGCCAGTGTATCAAAATTAAGAGGATCTTCCAAAAAGAACTTCAAATCCGAGGCCCTTTTCGCCGTAGAAAACCTAACCACAGGCGCTCTGGTCATCCCATCTTTTACCAAAATCCCCGTGGCACCACCACACGCATAAATGGCCTTGCAGCCTCTGTTACTACTCGCAACCAAACACCCCTCCGTTGTGGCCATCGGCACCAAATACTCGCATCCATTGAGCAGCAATGGACCCGCAATCCCCACCGGAATTTGCACATACCCAATTGGCATCTCACAGCACTGCCCTAATATGGATTCATAATCGAACCCATCCAACGGCAACCCCAGCAGAGACCTCCCCGTAGTCCTCTGCACCGCCTCGCGCCGAATCGACGCCGCTCTATGACAGTCCCCAAGTTTTGATTCCAGCGAATACGACGGCGTTTTCCCCGAAACCACGGATTTCACGATTTCTTCGTCCTCCTCCGATGACATCAATACAGGCAGAGGCGGCGGCTGATCCATTAATTTAGAGCATGACCGGCGATCAGCTTCGAGAATGTCCGGCTCGACGTCGATGTCAACGTCGACGTCGGCACGTGAGACGAATGATTGGACAAAATCGATGCCGAAAAAGCCGAGGAGGTAAATGAAGGAGGCTATAAGGGAGACAATGGCGGCGAGTTCGGAGAGAGTGACGATGTGGAGTGGGGTGGAGGAGCGGATCTTGTCCCGCCACCGGTGGAGGAGGTAGTATGCGACAGAGAAAAAGAGGGTGAAGAAAATGCCATTGGTTAGGTAAAGAGGGAGAGGGAGAGCGTCGGAGGCTTTTGGGGTTGGCGACGGCGAGCGATCTACACCCACCGGAAATGGCGTCTTACGGTGGTGGTGGGACGATTCGGTGATGGGTAAGGGACTGGGAGGTTTCGGTGGAAGTCTCCGGCGGACGTCCATGGAAGAGTATATTCCGGCGGAGAGAAAATGGTGGGAGATAAATCAATGAAATATTCTCTCTGTGTTTGCTTTAAAAACTGGGCGGATGGATTGGGAAATTTTGGGATTTATATAGAAACTGCACATTAAATTTTATTACTCCATTATTTTTATTACTATAATAACATTTTTTATATTATAATATTAGTTAAATAATATGGTGTACTGATAGTATGACAGCAGGCATATAATAATGCACTAGCATGGTTTATTGGTCTGGATTCACTTCATGTGTCTCTGTTATTATTACTCCCTTAAAAAACAACTTATTGCATATCTCTTATTAATTATAAAGGCTAGGCCTTTTTGTAACTGTTTATTAGTATAATTAAGTTACATTTTATCTTTTAAATATTTTTAACTTATTTCATCAATTTTATGCCCATGAAACAATTATCAATTCAATTAAAATTGAATACAACTTCGTGTACTCCATTTTTTTTCTCTCACACTTTTATTCTCTATTTTCCTATTTTTAATCCATTAGTCTCACTTAACTTCATCAATAGATATAACTAATTAATTTCTACTAGGGAAATTTAAAGATAAATACGAAGAATAATACATTTACTACTAATCGGGAGTAAAACGTTTTTTGAAGAACTATTCATGTGGAAAGGGGAGTTTTTCGCCAAACTATCGTATTTATATCTATCTATCTATCATCTACCTACCTATCTATATTATAAAGTGAAAAAAATTAAACAGCTACTTTTTGTGTTAACACAAAAAGTGAAGTCTTTTTAATTTTTATTTTATCTTTTATCTTTTTATTGATTCTCTTACATAGAGTGTTCTTTTTTCATTCCTACTTTCTCATCCCTTGCTCTCCTATTCTCTCCAACTCTCTTATCTCTTTTACATTAATTTTGTCTAACTGTTTTGAAGTTTTTTAGTTGAAGAAAAGAAAAGAAAATTAGAGAAGAGAAATACTTTCTCTTATTTCTTCAACTTTCTTTTCAAAAGCGAGAAGAAAATTTTTGAGTCCAGATAAGCTTAACTTTCTTAACTATCTTTTCTTTTCTCTCCTAACTTAAACTTCAAGATACACCTCCACTTTAGTTTCTCTTTTTCTAAAAAACTCCAAAACACCCTCACTTTTTTTCTCTATCTTCACTTTTTTCTCTAATTTTCTTTTCTTTTTTTCTCCGCAAAAAAACTCCAAGACAGAGTTTCGCACGCTAGTGTATGTGAAGATAACCGGTATGAATAATGTTTTTAAAACTATCACATAAGATACATTCCCTCAATTTCTTTTTAAATATCTTTTTGTAAAGAATTTAATTCTAATCTCCAAAATTAATTACTTAAATTTCTATATTATCTTTAAACACTAAATACTAACTTACTTATTTTTATCTTTCAATAAATTTTAAAAAGATAATATTGAGACTTTATATTCAATCTAGTACATTATATAGAACATGGATTATAAATTTTAATTTATGCATTTTTTTCCCTAAAACATCAATTAAAAAGAAAAAAAGCGAGTAAAATAGATATCTTGTTTTTTCAGATTTTTGCCATAAAATATTTAGACAACATAACTGAATTTTGAGATGATGATGATTAAATTATAGAAATCAAATTCAAACAAGCTCACTCCATTTCTCACAATTTAATTCATATGTAACGTTGTCACACGTTGAATTATACTACTCCCTCCGTCCCAAATTAATTACTCAGTTTTGACTTTTTAAAATTAAATTGACTATTTTTAAAACTAATCTCTTTACTATTTTTGCTAAAATATAGGTGAAGAGATTATAACCAAAAGAAAGTATATACAATTTATTACTAACCTCAATTTTTATAATTTTAGAAATATATTTATATATGTTTAATTATTAATTCTAAAAATAGTCAATTTAATTTTAAAAAGTCAAAACTGAGCAATTAATTTGGGACATGGGGAGTATTGTTTTATTTGTTTTGAATTTGCATGTTTGGTTGGTTCGGGTGCAATTTGGCCATTTGGGTCTATATCTATGCCCGTTTTTGGTTTGGGGCACGGCAACTTTATTCTTGTCCTTTTGTTTTGAGCCCTAAAATTGTACTCCATATTAATTAGGGCTCAAATAACATAATATAAATTCATTTCTCTCTCCATAAATCACTGTTGGGTGGAGATCTCCATTTTTGACTCAATTGTTGGACTTTAGTACACAATAAATAGATTATTCTTGAATTTTCCATGAATTTAGTATATTATAAGCAATAAATATGTTCAGTATAAAACTCAACCTTCTTATTTGGTCAAAGTGCACAAAAATTGGTAAAGATAAAAAATGGCAAAATTAATGATTTGTCTATAATACTTGACATCTTTTACTTATTACATCATTGAACTTTTAATTTTTACAATTACCACATTAAACTAATTAAAATAGTAAAATTGGACCATTCCGTTAAAATAATTGGACGGACGTCTATAACTTATCGACAAAACTAATGATTTCCCCACTATACTCGGCAATTTTACTTATTACATCATTGAACTTTTAATTTTTGTAATTACAACATTAAACTAATTAAAATAGTCAAATTTTACTATTCTGTTCAATTAATTAAACGACCGTTAAATTGAGATGAATATTTTTATCCATGACAATAAGAAAAAAAAGAGAAAAATAATTTTTTACTGAAGTGGTCAATTCCATGTGGATTTGCAGTAACATGAGAATTGCAAAATACAAATAAACTTTGACTTTTTTTACTTTACCTTTTCTTTCTTTCTCTCTCTCCTTTTCCTTCTTCATCTGGGTAGAATTTCGGGTGGGCTCAAATCCTTCATCTCACCATCTTCGACACTACAAAACTTAGATCTATCACCTACTTTCTCATGAATTTTCATTCCAATAGTTTTATATGATGGATGGGCGATGGATGAAGAGTTCAGATAATTAAGTGTTGACAGCCATGAAAATGGAGGAATTTACTACTTCTTTCACTTGGTAATGATGGTAATTATTTTCACTTACTCTATACATAACTTTAGCTTTTGAATTCTAAGAATAACTGAAATCTTAGTTAACTACTGGAAAGAAAAAATAAGAAACTGTTGGGGGTAGTGATGAAAGAAATGCTAATTTGGGAAAAAATTAGGACTTCATCCCACTAGCTTCAACTACTAAAAAAACCTAGATTTATAATCTTCTTATTCTTTTTTTTTTCCTTTTTGTTCTTCTGGAATAATGCAAATTGATGTTGCCGCTGATTCCGATGAATTCTGGCGATGCATATTCAATGATGATGATTAGGATGAATGTTTTTATAAAATGACATACAATTTTAGGGCTTTCAATTTGATCTGAAAAGAAGGGGAGAAAAGAGAGATGGAGGGAAGAAGAGAGAGAATAAATAAGGTACAATTTTTTTTCTCCCATGTATCCTTTTAATTTTTCATATGATTGTTGTTGATTGGCTACCTCATTTTCTATTTCATTTTCATGGTTTTTCTTTTGCTTCCACGTATGAAAAATCTTGAACCAATTTGATGGACGGTAAATTATTTTAACAGAATGGTCCAATTTTACTATTTTAATTAGTTTACTATGGTAATTACAAAAATTAAAAGTGCAATGGTGTAATAAGTAAAATGTGTCAAGTATAGTGGAAAAATCATTAGTTTTACCGATAAGTTATGGACGTCCGTCCAGTTATTTTAACAAAATGGTTCAATTTCACTATTTTATTTAGTTTAATATGACAATTGCAAAAATTAAAAGTTTAGTGGTGTAATAAGTAAAATGTGACGCCCTCCAAATTCAAGTCTAGACCACATAATTTGAGTTGTCAAAATACATACAACAAATACTAATTCTCCAATTTAAAAAATATTACAATATCGTATATAATACGACAGTATTCAAACCAAAATCTCACTACAATTATTGTCACACTATTTTACAACATGGTGAGGATTACTAAAGCTACAACTCGGACCATCACTTCATTCCCCTGTTATCTCTGCTAATCCCAGTTACACTCTCATTCCCTGAAAGGAATTACGAAACAAAAGGGTGACCTCAAATAAACCAGTAAAGATTATCATGACCTAAATAACGACGAATAAGTTAATCTTAGCCTTCAACAGTGATAAATCAGAGATTTCAAAGCATATGACAGATAATATAAATTTTCAACAAATAGTTGCAGCGGAATGAGTAATCCATTATAAAAGTCAAATAAACCATAAGGTCTACTATCTTTTCCAAATTAAAATTCACCAGCAAGATTTTATCAATGGTAACATCAATCAACAGTTTCTCTTTGCATCCAGACCAAAGAGAACTTTCACCACATATCCTTGTCATACAGGTATTAAGTATCATTACCACACAGACACCACAAATTCTTGCTTTTTAATGATTTTTCTTGTCATAATTTATTAGTTTTTCACATATGGCACACTTCCTCAATGGTTTTTGTGAAGTTGATTGCTCGATTCTGCTTTTGATCCGTGAGATCTTTTTACATCCTTTTGTATTGGAACATATTGGTTCAAATAAGGCGTTATCATCAATTTCAATCTTCACAGTGGTCTCCTTATGCACTGTAGCAGGTTTTTTGTTATTAAACTTGATTGGTTGCTTCCATCTGGTTTGTACTTAGCAATTACGGACCTCTCTCTTTCTATCATTTCCTGAACATAATCCGAAGCATCTCGGGAACATGACGCATTTAGCCAGTCGAGCATAACGACTTGGCTGAGTTTCTCGATAGTCAACCCCTGTTATGATAGAATACGGAGCTCCGACCTTTAATTTGTTAGCATCTATGGTCTACCTTTTCACTATCATTCCACATGGAATTTCAATAAAAAAAAATTTGTAATCATAAACCAGAAAATGTGACTGTAAATCATCCCCAAGCGTTCCCACATTTTACAGTTGCACTTAACGAACTGTAATTCCATAAAGTGGTTGACGGTAAAATATTTCCTATAATCTTTAAGGACTGCGGATTTGTAAACGTGGTAAGTCTTACACTTAATGTTTGATAACCCAGGAATTTTTTCTCTTGTTAACTTTAAAGATTTTGTCAGTTCAATTTGAAAACGCCTAAACATTTATTTTGTGTAAATTTTTGTCGCAAAAGCTCCAACGATTGTTCAAACACCAATATCCTCCTCATGTTGACTGTGATATAATCAGTCCTTCTCCCTAAGGTGTTGTTTGTCAAGTGCTTCTTGGGAACTGACAACAAAATCTTTAAGACCTGTCGTACTGTTGCAGTATTCATAAAAAAAAACTATTCATACCCTCACTCCTCAAGGTCATCGTTATTCCAACTGCAAAAAATCTTTTTGTATACGCCCAAACCCATTTTTCTCTAATTTCATAAAGATTAGCTAACAATTCGTATCACGCAAATCGTAATCCTCCATTAACAATTTCTAACGGTCCTCAAACTCTTGTATACTTAAAGACTTGTACACATATAATTTAAAATCTGCCTTAAAAGTTGGATTTGAAGAATAAATCTATCCTAATTTTTTAAGGAATTTATTGCTTATATGTCAAGTGCAGAGAAAATGATGACTACTCAGAAAAACTCTAGCTATTGCATTTGACATTGCTCAATCTTGATCAGTGATGATAATGATTGGAAACTTGTTATTCATTACTTCCAGCCAATTTTCAAACAACTATACAAATGTGTCATAAGTCTCATCTCTCAATAATGCAAAGCCAAACAAGATAAAATGGTAATGATGATTTACACCGATAAATGAAGCAAATGGCATAGAGTACCTATTAGTTTTATATGTGGTATTAAAGATAATTACATCCCCGAAATTTTTATACACAACAATTGACCCATAATCTACCTTGCAATTCGATTTTTCATCCCCTCGTTTAATACGATAGAATAACTTGGTAGGGCACTCATGTTCAAGTTTTTTCAAATACTCTACAGTAGCTCGTGCATCATTCGAATCTAAGGCATCGCCTCACATGTCTCTGACTATATTCCGAATGTCTTCTCTGAAAACCGCACATTTTTCATTCTACCACCAATTGAACTAAGTATATTCATCATCTGGCTTGCCCCAACTCCAACATTGTTTAACGTTTTAATCAAATTTCTAGCACCCCACTTATATTCTTATGTGTCTGTATTTGAGAAGTTTTACTTAGTGACACAAATTCATGGTTGTGATTTAGCTTAAGTGTAGGCACATACTAATTATCTGCCTTTTTATTATGAATAGCGTATAATCTTACTTTGCATTAAGTTCTACCTACGGAATCCCTCTTTCTCTTTATCTTCTCTTCTTATCATCATCATCCTCATCATTACCATCATCCAGAAATTTTTTTTCATTTTTTCAAACGACTTCATATACCACTTTTTTATACTGGTATAACCTAGAACAATACTCATTTGAGTTCACATGTTTCTTAGCAGTTTTAATCCTAATTTTAAATCTAATATGTTGGGCATATCTTCTATAAAAATTCTCAACTTTTTCTAACGTAGCAAAAATTTGTCCACTATATGGAATATCATCTTGAGCAATACTAGTAACATCATCATTGTTATCAAGTGATAAGGAATGACACGATTTAATATCAAATAAATTCATATCTAAGATGAAAATATAATTTAAATGATATATTATTTACCAATATATTGCAAATGACAAAACCTTAGCTTTGAGAGACCTTTTTCTTCACCGGAACTGTGTTCTTCAATGGAGTCGGATGCAACAACAGATCTAAGAAAAATGAGGATAAAGTTTCTGACCGGGGGAATGCAGGCACTGCATAATAATTTTACGGACGGTAAAGCTACCGCGTGATTATTATGCGGACAGGATAGCTTCCGTATAATTATCCTGCGGATGCCATGATAATGAAAGTAGGGTTTTTTTGTCATTTTTTTGTGGGTTCATGCTTCGCATTATTATTGTTTGCCTTCCTAATAACTATCTTGTACGTGGATGAGCAGCCTATTACACTATTGGATCCAGGGGCGAAGCCAGGATTTAATTTTGGGGGGGGCCAAAATTTTTACCAAGTCATAAATAATTTGACGGGGGTTCGGGGGCAGCGCCCCCGAGCCAATTTTTTTTTTATACTTTTGTACTTTCAGGTCACACACACACACACATATATATATATATATATATATGATATTATAGGGAGATATACATATATTGAGAGAATATGAGTCATATGGTTAAAATTTGACTGACAATTATAAATTTTTAATTTGACCCCGTATAATAGAAAATTTATAAAATTTTAGTGGAGTCAATTTATATATAATACTTAATTTTTTTAAAATTTACCTTACATTATAAAGTAATTATTTTTTTTTAGTGCAGTACTATCCAAGTATTTCTAGTGAGCTTCCATTTTATTTTTCATTTAGTATGGAGGTAGAAGTAGCCATTTTTTATTTGGGAATTTTATGGAGCAGGTTATAAGCAAGAAGGGCAGGTCTATAATCTATTTATAAGTGTATGAATTTGGCTAGTTAAGATCAGAATGAGACCGATGTGTAAACTTATATTTTGTTACAAAGAATGTGTTGTGGTCGTTAGTTTGGTAGTAAAGAAATTTATTTTCCTCTAAAGCATTGCATTTTTCTTGAGGGGGACCAAAAATAATTTTTTTGAAACTTTGGGGTGGAACTTACAAAATTTTCAAACCTTGGGGGGGGCCATGGCCCCCTCCAGTCTTAAGCTAGCTTCGCCCCTGATTGGATCACCTCATCAACGACTAAAATTGAGTTAGAAGGATGGAGATTCTCATCCCTCTTTAATTACGGATCATTATCCATATATATATATATATATATATATGACATGCATGGATATTGTCTCACGTACTTAATATCACGTCAAATTCATATATATATGACATGCATGGATATTGTCTCACGTACTTAATATCACGTCAAATTCAGTACTGTTACTTAGAAAAGTTCTTTCCCGTTCATACCTAACATTCAAATTTCCACATACATAGTTTGTTGGTACTTGGTAGGATTGTATATTAATTAATTGTGGTTGGTCGGTAGAACCCTACTTTTAAAATTAATTATTTGCTATTCTATTGAATAAATAATTTATGCATGCATGGCAAATTAGATAAGTTTGAATTATAATACTCTTCCTTCTAAATTATGAAATTATTATTGATTTTTAAAAATTAATTTGAAATAATTAAAATAATTTATTAAAAATTATGAAATAATAAATCTAATGAGTAATAGTTTTTAGATTGTTTGCATATTTATCATTAAATTTAATTATACATGAGACACAATATAAAAGTTATAAATCTCTTTCAAAACCAAATGAATGAAATTTATTATTTCCCTCCACAATAAAAAAGGGAAGTTTCAGTCCTTTATCTGTTATTTTGTTTTGTTTTCTAATTTAGCCTACTCCTTTTCCACATTTTTCCAAGTTAAGGGGTCACTTAATTGAAACCATTCTCATGCATACATTTTTTCACTTTATGTTCTTATGAAGAATTTCACGTCACGAACTATATATTTTCACCTTTTCTTTTCTTCTGTTTTCTAATAAAGCCAACTATATATTTTTTTTCGCCCTTTTCCAAGTTAAGAGGGGGGGGGGGGGGGGGTGGGGGGTCACTTGGTCACATTATTATTATGCACATCTTCACTCTCCTTTTCTTTTATTGTGTTTTGTAATAAAAATGCTAATTTCGCCAACTGTTTTTAACCCTTTTTTCCAAGTGAAGGGGATCATGACTTGACCACATTATTATCATACAAGTTTTCATTCTCCTTTTGTTTTCTATTGAAAAATATAACCACATCAACTATTTTTCATCCTTTTTCTAGTTGAAGGGGGGTATGACTTGACCTGATTATAATATTCCATCCATTTCAAAATATATACAAGTAATTTTTACTTTTTAAAATCAATTTAAAATATTTTTAAATATAAAATTAATACAATTCATTTAATTTTAAAATAATAATTCGCGTACGTAATTAGTAGCTAGTACCTTTTTAGATATTACAATATTATGATTGTTTTTAACAAAGTTAAAGAATTTAGATAAATTTTGAAATTAAAAATATATCAAATTGATTTTAAAAAACCAAAATAATTCTTATATATATCCTAGAGCAGAAAGAGTACAACTTTTCAATGTCTTTTTCTTTAAACAATGCATTTGAATATGTTTATTTCAATTATGTCGGACGGGTTCACGCCTCAATCTTTAAATTTTTATGTACTTTCTTTTTGGATGGAAGATATTTATTTCAATATACTTCCTTTAGTTGTACTGATGGTTTTCAGTAATAATATTTCTCAGTCGGTGGACTGTTTCATCCAAAAAAATTCTTTAATTTTGTTTTCTAAAAATTTCTAATTCGGCCTACTATTTTGCCACATTTTTTCCCTCTTGATCACATTATCAATTTATCATGCATTTTTTTTACCTTTACCAAGTTAAGGGACCTCTTGATCACCTCATTATACAGACGATCCGTCCCAAGGACCCCAACACTGAGAGATTGCATCATATCCAATGAAAAAAAAAAATTCTTCTATGCGGACATGATAATTGGATATGAGCTCTTTATAATTTTATTTATTTGTATTTTGACCTCTTATTTTTATAATAAGAGGTCAAAATATAAATATATAAAATTGTAAAGAGTTCGTGTTCAATTATCATGTCTGCATAAAAACTTTGGCAAAAAAGAAAAGATATCTAAATGCTAAGGTCTCGCATGGATTATGACAAAATCGTGAATAAGAATGACCTCATTTGTAAAAGTTTCTAAAATTTTGGGCTTAAATTATTGCTTGATTTGGAGATGAATTATTGGATCCCTTGTCTTTTATCAAGGCTTTTGTGGACCAAGAAAGATCTGAAAATTCGTTTTTGCTATGCACTATAAAATTATCAATTCTCTCCTATCCGTAGAATAAGAGTCCTATTTTAACTTTGCATCTTAATTAGGTTTATATTACTCTAAACTTATTTAAGTTTGAGAACAACAGATTTATTGTTAGTAATATTTTTAAAAATTCGTTAATTTAGAATATTTATTATTGTATTAATTAAAATATAATAAATTATGAACGGGAATTGAACTCATGATTTTAAATGAGATAATCGACCCACTTACCTGTAGACCAACACATGGTTTGGTTGGTTCAACAAAATAAACCTAAGAAGCCCTTGAGAATAGGCTGTGTCCAAGTTTAAACAAAGTAAGGTGTTGTTTGATAGACTTTTGTTGGCTTTATTTCTTTTTTGCGCAAGACGATAAGTTATTTGATAAAAAAAATTTACAACCTCTTTTTGTCTCTTAAAAAAAAAGAGATTAAAACAACTCTTTTAATAAAAAGAAGTCACTCGTTACTTTTTTACCCGTATTATTCAAATTTTAATTTTTTAACTTTTCACTTCACTACTCACCACAATCCGTCGCCCCCACCCACCACCACCACTGTCGTCATATTTTATAATAATTATGTAAAATTGTTATAATTATTATATTTTATTAAACTTGAAATATTTCACTTGTTATATATTATTGGTGATTTTATTTGAATTATATATTTAATATTTATTATATTTTCTTGCTGCTAGGATGTTAATAAGACTACTTTGAGGAAGAATACTAAAAAGGAGCAAGGTCGCAGGTGGGTTGATTGATGGACGTTCCTTTAGGCATTCCGGAGAGGCATTAGGACTTATTAAAGGAGGACTTGCTTACCTTCCGCCAACGGGTTCTCCCCCTATTTCTACTATTCACATCTAGTTGGGAACAGAACGGAAGAACAGAGATAAACGACCTGTAAGAGAAGCGACAAGATCGACATTAATTATTATCATCACTCTAAGTTTGTATAAATCAATCTAAGAGTAAAATAATAAAATATTATATTTAGACATACTATACAGATTAGTTATCAAATAACTTTTTTTATATATTTAAACTCTATTTTAAAAAGAGTCTTTATTTTATATTGACACTATTTTAATAAACTCTTATTATATAGTTTTATGAAACGTTACTTTAAGTAAACAACAAAATTATGAAAAAAAGTTCAAATATATCAAAACTTGTCTACAAACTTTGGAGGCCCAAAATTCGATTTTGCCGTTCAAGTTTAGGCTTAAAACTCGGAGTCCGCGTTCAAAATCAAAAGATTTTTCTCAATTGGGATATGGCATCCAATAGCTCAATGCGTAAAAAAGGTTACAGCATCGCAAAGTCACAGAGGCCAGGACCCAAACGCCTGTCCTTGGATCATGAAATCTTAACAATATAGAGTATCAATTTCCAGCCTGAGTAATGCTGCCTCCACGATCAATTTTACAAACTTTTTACAGATAGATGACGTGGCACTTCACCTCAACTTTAAAAAATTAAAATACTCATTCTTTCTCTCTCTCTCTCCAGATTTTCTGCCAAAAGTGTCTATCTTTGTCTCTCTTGCTCATGCATGCTCTTAATGATGCGATGGTTAACTCTCCTCCTTCCAAAGTATAAAGTTATTATTAATTTTTTAAAATTAAAATAAAATATTTTTCATTTAAAATTAAAATAATTTATTAAAATTATAAAATAATAAAATTTAAAATTAGTAGTACTTTTTGAATAATTTATAATATTTAAAATTTTATAATTTTAATAATTATTTTAATTTTAAATGAAAAATATTTTATTTTAATTTTAAAAAATTAATAATAACCTTATAATTTAGAAAGAGGGGAGTTAACCATATCGCATCATCAAGAGCAAGCATGAGTAAGAGAGAGAAAGAGAGACACTTTTGGCAGAAAATCTGGAGAGAGAGAGAAAGAATGAGTATTTTAGTTTTTTAAAGTTGAGCTAGAGTGTCACGTCATCGATTTTTAAAAAGTTTGTAAAATTGGTTGGGGAGACAGCATTACTCTTAGCTTAAGGGGCTGTTTGTTTAGAACTTAATGGGTCTGAATGGCTGAATCGGTAAGTGGCTGAATCATTAAGTGCGTTTGTTTTGGAAAAAAATCGTCTGAATGGCTGAATCGGTCAGATGTTTTGGCTGAATGGTTAAGTCAGAATTTTTGGTCTGAATGGCTGAATGGTTGGCTGAATGAAGTAAAAAAATAAAAAAAAACTAAAAAAATAAAAAAAAAATATTAACTATTATATTATGTAATATTAAATAAATTTACAACAACTTTAAATTTTTTCAGAGGGGTAAAATATTAAAACTATGTCATTCAGATCTTTAAGATATGTATCCAAATCACACCTAAATCACTGTTTTTTTTTTAAATTTCAGTTCCAATAAATCATATAAATTATTTGGGAGTGAAAAAGTAAAAAAAAAAAAAAAAAAAAAAAAAAAATTGGACCGGGCTCCAAGCCGGTCGCCAACTCCCGGGCACAGTAGAAGGACTCTTGTAAAATTGGTTGGGGGAGACAGCATTACTCTTAGCTTAAATGGGTGATTTGATTCTTAATTTCCTGATTAACTAATAGGTCAAGGCAATTTTTAATGGGTGCATTGAGCTCATATTTTATTTTTGTTTATTTTTTTGGGAGGCTCACTTTACCACTTACATATATGAGTGTGCACCTGGGTTGATCCTTTCTCCCAAATAAGGTCGAATCGTTGAATTCACAATTCTTTATTATCTTCGCATCTTAGGAATGAAATTAGTGAAAGAATTAGAATTGAAGAATGAAATTAATAAATGAATGGA
The DNA here is from genome assembly GCA_034770075.1 of Aralia elata. Classification (NCBI taxonomy): domain Eukaryota; kingdom Viridiplantae; phylum Streptophyta; class Magnoliopsida; order Apiales; family Araliaceae; genus Aralia; species Aralia elata. The sequence continues at coordinate 4,972,960 of CM068385.1, read as the reverse complement.
ATACATAAGGGAAATGGATTGGAGAGTGAAATTAATTATTCCATACCCTCTTTTAAATAATAAAATTCATAAATTTGACAAAAATGTAGATAATTCATTTCATTCTACTGGAACAACCAAACATATTTTTTTATATTTAATTCCCACATTGAATCCTTCTATCCAAATGTAGCCTTAATACAAAATTCTTGTGCTTTCCTTCTTTATTGTTACTCTTTCTGTGTGTTCCTCCTTCTGCGACACAGAAAGAGTCTCATTTGTAAAGTTTGTGAACTTTAAGGATATATTTATTCCATGTTTATTCTTAAACTTTAATTTAGTAGTAATGACATGATAATAAAATTGTATTGTTTAATTTGAGGATATTACATAATCTATCATCAATAAAAAAAGTATTCTGAAAACGAAATATATTATATATATACATACATAATTTTGAAAAGCTTCGTCATAGTTCCTCAATTATATCCAGCAGAGGATGATAAGAATAATCATTTGAAGAAACTTGAAAAAGCACCTGATAGCCTGAAAGTCTTCAAGGCAGACCAGCTTAATTACGACTCTCTTCTCGCAGCCATCAGAGGATGCAATGGAGTATTCCATGTTGCAAGTTCAGTTCCCTCGAGCTCTGTACCAAACCCCGAGGCAAGATTACATTAGCTCAAGAGTTTATTTAACATGCTAAGAATAGTACTATTTCACTTGTCCAAAAAAGTTAAAAAAACAACTTTATTATTTGTTATTTTCAGTTTTTAACCACCCACATGTTTAACATCAAAATGCCTATGTAACAGCTTCTCTAATAACTCTGAATTATCAATTATGTACTTTCAGTTGGCATCATCATCATCATCATCATTATTATTATTATTATTATTATTATTATTATTATTATTATTATTATTATTATTATTATTATTTGATATGACCTGCGTTCAGGACCGGTCCTGGATTTTCTAAGGCCCAGGGCGAATTTTTTCAAATGTGCCACTTTATACAAATTAAACAAAATAAATAAATAAATTATCAATCAATTAATTTTATTAAAATTATAAGAATTTACAAAAGATAAAGAAGAACACTTTGGGGCCTCGTTAAAACCTTGTTTAGGAAAAACTCAATGGGACAAAACCCCAAACGAAGGAAAAAGAGTACCCCGGATCTTTGCGTCCACATCTTTGCGTCCACATATTTGCATTAAAAAACTCGAACTACATATTTGCGTCCACATGCTTCCTTTCGAATCTCCATAAACATTTCTTGATTTGATCAATCTTCTTTTCATCCTCCACAATTTCTTCATTCACATCATTCTCATTTTCTTCTAATTCTTCCAATTGAATTGGTTGTTCATATTCATTTGGTAAATCTTCATCTAAATTTTCAAGTGAAGCATTGGTTTGTTTAACAAAATATTTATTCAAAGATCCTCTTAAACTTTGAGCAATTTTTTCTTCTTTTTTCTTTCTTTGTCTCTTGAGATTTTCAGAAAGTTGTTTCTTAGGAAACATTTTTTAATTTTTATAATAAACACAACACAATAAAAAACAATAAAATTAATTAACAAAGAACAATAAAACCTGGATTTTGAGTATATTTTCTTCCACTTGAAACTTCCAAGTTCCGATTATAAATAACAAGAATCCCAGCCAAGTTTTCTGTTGAATCAAATAATAAATAAGAAAATGTTAACAAAGATTCTAAAACAATGAACATAGCCTCTTTTTGTTGGATTTCATGCATAGTGGTGGTGGTCCTCACCCATAAAACATGGGCAATGTTTTTGGCATAAAACATGGAACATAAAAGGAGCAATAAAGGGGCATGAAACATGGGGGCAGAAAAACAGGAATGTGGGGGTTTCCTTTTCTGCTTTTATGCTATATAAATCCTTCCTCTTGTGTTGCAAAAGAATACTACACATCTGAGAGCAACCAATTCGTAGAGAGAGAACATCCGAGAGAAAAAGAAAAGAGAGAAGAAAGCTTCTGCAAAAGCTTTAGAAAATAGAGAGAAAGAAAGATCAAGCAAATATGTATTTTGTTTGGGGTTTTATCACATAGTTATTGTGGTGAAATAATTTGAGTGTGTACTCAAATTAGGATATCTTTGTATTCTCTCAGTTTATTCTAGTGGATTTTTTCGGAGATCCTTCCGTGGTTTTTACCTCTTAGTTATAGAGGGTTTTCCACGTAAAAATCTTGGTGTCTTGTGCTTGGTTATCTCTTCTTAGTATTTCTTGCAGTGGTTATTATTTTGGTAAAACTGCAAATTTAATCTGTTTGACATGTACTGATATTTTTGGCCCATTAATTTATCAAAGACAACAGTATTTGGGAGGTGATTTTTTTCAACAATTGGTATCAGAGCTAAGGTTATTTTGCTTAGTTGTTTCTGATAAATTCTATGGAGGAATCAGGTGGAGTCATGATTAAATTTTTCTCTTCAAATTTTTCGATCTGGAAGTCCAGAATGAAGGATATCCTTTACTGTAAGGATTTATATGAACCGTTGGATCTCGAGAGAAAGAAGCCTGCGGATAAATGTGAAGCTGATTGGAAAAAGATGAACAGTAAGACTATTGGTCACATTCGGCAATGGATTGATCAAAGTGTGTTCCACCATGTTTCGCAGGAGACAGATGCTCATACTCTATGGACAACACTAAAGTCCATGTACGAGAAGAAGAATGCACAAAATAAAAGTTTTGTGATTCGGAAAATTATGAACTTGAAGTACAAAGACGGGAGCAGTGTGTCGGATCATATGAATGAGTTTCAAGGTTTAGTGAACCAGTTATCCACTATGGAGTTGAATCTTGATGATGAGATTCAGGCTCTTTTACTTTTCAGTTCATTGTCGAACAGCTGGGGAACTTTGGTGGTGTCTCTAAGCAATTCAGCTCCAGCAGGAAAAATGACCATGCAATCGGTCAAAGACAGTCTTCATAATGAGGAGACTAGGCGAAAGGAACAAGACTTTAATTTTGAGACACATGCTATTGTTGCAGAGAACAGAGGCAGAAACAATTTCAGGGGATCTCACCAAGGAGATAAAAGTCGTAGCAAAAGCAAAAATCATCGGAGCAAGTCAAATACCAGACAAGGCGATACGTATAGATGCTTCTATTGTAATAAGGAAGGTCATTACAAAAGAAATTGCAAGAGCTGGTTAGACAAGCAGAAAAATGGTGAGCAAGAAAAGGTTGAGGGGAAGAACACTGCAGCCACAGTCACCGAAGATGTTGTGATTCTTTCATTTGGGGAAGAAGAATGTCTGCATGTTGATGATCAGAAAGTTGATTGGGTGGTGGATACTGGTGCTTCGTATCATGCTACACCCAAGAGGGAGTTCTTCACAACTTATAAAGCTAGAGACTTTGGGTATGTGAGAATGGGGAATACTGATCAGTCCAAGATTATTGGAATTGGAGATATTTGCATTCAGACAGGTGTTGGTTGCACTATTACCTTGAGGGATGTTAGACACGTTCCTGATTTGCGTCTCAACTTAATTTTTGGCATGGCCTTGGACAGAGAAGGCTATGAGAATCACTTTGGTAGTGGAAAGTGGAAGCTTACCAAAGGCTCTATGGTGATTGCAAGAGGTGCTGCTTATTGCTCGTTGTATAAGACTCATGTGAAGGTGTGTTTCAGTGAGTTGAATGCAGCGGAGGATGACTCTTCGCCAAACTTGTGGCATAAGAGACTTGGCCACATGAGTGAGAAAGGGTTGCAGTTATTAACAAAAAGGTCACTCATTTCTTTTGCTAAAGGTACTGTTTTAAGCTCTTGTGATTATTGTTTATTTGGGAAATAACATAGAGTTTCTTTTAGTAGTTCAGCTAAAAGAAAATCAGAGTTACTAGAGAAAGTATATTCTGATGTATGTGGACCCATTGAGGTTGAGTCTTTGGGTGGAAATAGGTATTTTGTTACCTTTATTGATGATGCTTCACAGAAGGTGTGGGTATATTTGTTGAGAACAAAAGACCAGGTATTCCAGCATTTTTAGAGTTTTCATGCTATGGTTGAAAGGGAGACTGAAAAATTATTGAAGTGTTTTCGCAGCGACAACGGAGAGGAATACACATCAAAGGAGTTTGGTAATTATTGTAATAAAAATGGCATTCGGCATGAGCAGACTGTTCCTGGTACCCCACAACATAATGGTGTAGCTGAGAGAATGAACTGCACTATTATTGAGAGAGTGCGATGCATGTTGAGAATGACTAAGCTGCCTAAGTCATTCTGGAGTGAAGATGTTCGTACTGCTTGCTATCTGATTAATAGATCTCCATCGGCGCCTTTGAATTTCCAGATTCCAGAGGAGATTTGGAATGGTAAGGATGTGTCATATTCTTACTTGAGAATATTTCGGTGCAAGGCTTTTGCACATATCCCCAAGGAACAAAGATCGAAGCTTGATGACAAGTCCACTCCATGTGTTTTTGTTGGCTATGGAGATGCAGAGTTTGGATACCGATTATGGGATCCAGTGCAGAGAAAATTATTCAGAAGCAGAGATGTGGTGTTTCATGAGTACTAAAATTATGAGGATTTTGATAATGTTGCACAGCCTAGAGATAATAGAATTCCAGACCTCAGCGGAATTCGTTCTCCATTACAGAATGCCACAGTTGGAGAAGGAGGGCAAAATAAAGATTTGACTGATACAGATTTGCATAATGGTGATGGGTCAGATGTAGAGAATGTTGATGAGGGGGAGCAACCTGACATTGAAGAACCTCAGCTAAGAAGATTTACGAGAGAATGTGTGCCATCAGTCAGATATCCTTCATTTGAATATCTTTTAGTTGCTGAGGAAGGGGAGCCAGAGAATTTTCAGGAAGTCAAGGCTCATAAGGAGAAAAGCAATTGGCTGAGAGCTATGTAGGAGGAAAGCATTGAAGAACAAATGGGTGTTTAAGCTTAAGAAGGATGGTGAAAAACTAGTGAAGTACAAGGCTCGATTAGTTGTCAAAGATTTTGCTCAAAAGCAAGGTATTGACTTCGATGAGATTTTTTCTCCGGTTGTGAAGATGACTTCTATTCGAGTGATGTTGGGATTAGTAGCTAGTTTGGATCTTGAGCTTGAACAGTTGGATGTGAAGACTGCATTTCTTCATGGTGATTTGAAGGAGGAAATCTACATGAATCAGCCAGAGGGATTTGAAGTTAAAGGAAAATAACACTTGGTTTACAGATTGAAGAAAATTTTGTACGACCTGAAACAAGCCCCAAGGCAGTGGTACATGAAATTTGATTCATTTATGGTGGATCAAGGTTATAGTAGAACAGTTGCAAATCACTGTGTGTATGTGAAAAAGTTCCCATATGGTAACTTCGTTATTCTGTTGCTATATGTAGATGATATGTTGATAGTTGGGCAAGATGCTAACATGATTCACAGGCTCAAGGGTGAGTTGTTCAAGTCCTTTGATATGAAGGACTTAGGCCCTGCTAAGCAGATTTTGGGCATGAAGATTGTTCGTGACAGGAAAGCTAAGAGGTTGTGGTTGTCACAAGAGAAGCATGTTGAGCGGGTACTTGCAAGGTTCAACATGGGTGATGCTAAGCCAGTTAGCACACCACTGGCCAATCATTTTAAGTTAATAAAGAGTATGTGTCCTTCTACTAAGGAAGGGAGAGATGTTATGGCAGCAATTCCTTACTCCTCTGTTGTAGGGAGTCTTATGTATGCAATGGTTTGTACGCGGCCGGATATTGCTCACGCAGTTGGCGTTGTGAGCAGGTATTTATCAAATCCTAGAAAAGAACATTGAGAAGCAGTTAAGTGGATTCTTAGATACTTGACAGCTACTTCCAGTTTGTGTTTGGGTTTTGGTGGTTCGAGTCCAATCTTGGAAGGTTTTACAAATGCATACATGGTAGGCTCTCAAGAGAAGAAGTCTACTTCGGGGTATTTGTTTACTTTTGCAGAGGGAGCTGTTTCATGGCAGTCCAAGTTGCAGAAGTGTGTTACTTTGTCTACAACTGAGTCGGAATACATTGCCGCTACGGAAGCAGGCAAGGGGATGTTATGGTTGAAACGGTTTCTCCAAGAGCTGGGTTTGACACAGGATGAGTATGTGGTTTATTATGATAGTCAAAGTGCAATTGACTTGACCAAGAACGCCACTTATCATAATCGTACCAAGCACATCGATGTTCGTTATCACTGGCTTCGAGAAGTGATGGAAAAAGAGTTGATGAAAGTCAAGAAAGTTCATACCAACGAGAACCCCTCAGACATGTTGATAAAAGTTGTCACTCGTGACAAGCTGGAATTTTGCAAGGAGTTGGTTGGGATGGACTCCAAGTGACGGAGTCACATAAAATACTCTTTTATGGGTTCGGAGGGGGAGATTGTTGGATTTCGTGCATAATGGTGGTGGTCCTCACCCATAAAACATGGGCAATGTTTTTGGCATAAAACATGGAACATAAAAGGAGCAATAAAGGGGCAGGAAACATGGGGGCAGAAAAGGAGGAATGTGGGGGTTTCCTTTTCTGCTTTTATGCTATATAAATCCTTCCTCTTGTGTTGCAAAAGAATACTACATATCTGAGAGCAACCAATTCGTAGAGAGAGAACATCCAAGAGAAAAAGAAAAGAGAGAAGAAAGCTTCTGCAAAAGCTTTAGAAAATAGAGAGAAAGAAAGATCAAGCAAATAGGTACTTTGTTTGGGGTTTTATCACATAGTTATTGTGGTGAAATAATTTGAGTGTGTACTCAAATTAGGATATCTTTGTATTCTCTCAGTTTATTCTAGTGGATTTTTTCGGAGATCGTCCCGTGGTTTTTACCTCTTAGTTATAGAGGGTTTTCACGTAAAAATCTTGGTGTCTTGTGCTTGGTTATCTCTTCTCAGTATTTCTTGCAGTGGTTATTATTTTGGTGGAACTGTAAATTTAATCTGTTTGGCATGTACTGATATTTTTGGCCCATTAATTTATAAAAGACAACTTTGCCTTTGATTTTGAAAACCTTGAAATTGTATTCTAGCATCATTATGAGCACTATTCGAAGCACCCACATGTTCTTGAAATTTTTCCAATGCCTTTTTTCGGTTGCTGAACCCTTTTTTTTGTAAAAACATCATCTACTCTGTTTGAATTGCTAAATAGATAGTAACAAAAGCAAAAGGCTGCATCCTTTGAAATGCTATACTCCAACCACTCAAAATTTTTAAACTAAGCGGGCCGAAAGCTTCTCTTCACATTAGTTTTGTATTTTTAGGAATAATTATGGGTAATTGATTGACATGGACCTCTAGTCAAATACTCTCTTCGAACTTGATCTCTAATCACAATATCAAAGTCTTCAATTGATTTACGTAACCTCGGATCACTAACAATATCATTCGGATTGAACTTCACAGGTGAATTTCTTATGCCACCACTTGCTTCGGAATTTAGAAATTGATTATTAGAAGAATCAACAGTTCTTGGTCGCTTAATCACGTATTTGTCCATAATCTAGAATAAATAAAAACATCAATTGCTAATAATTTCATTTTGCCCAATTATAGTATTTCACAACAATTTCATCAATTTAAACATTTCATAATAATTTCATCAATTAACCTAATTCAATTAGTTCACAAACAATATACAATATCAATTCAAGGATAATAACGCATAATCTCTAATTCATAGCATAACAAACTCTAAATTTCTAATTTAATGAATAATGACAACATTAAGCACAAAATTCCTTATTTGTATCAATTTTAATTTTTAACTAATGACAACAATAACCACAAATCCCTAATTTTTTAAAACCCAAAATCAAATATTCAATTAAATTGACAACTACTAAAACTTACCGTTACCGGAGGTCCGGAGCGGCGGAGGCTGTGGAGCCATTACTTGTAGGCTTACAACGAGGATTGGCGAAAGAGGGGCGATCAGCGAGCTGCTGCTGTAAAAGAAAAAAAAAGTGGTGATGGGTTTCTAACACATGTCGATTCTGACAAAGGCGAAAGAAGAAAAAGAAAATAGGACTTGACTGCTAAAAGGGTATAAAGTTGGCTGCTAAAGCTTAAAAGGGTATAAAGTTTTTTTTTTTTAAAACTTACTAAATGAAACGACGTCGTTTCATTTAGTAAGTTAAAAAAAAATTTTAAAACTCACCCATCAGACGCTCACTACTGCAGTATGAATTATGAATATGATATACCTACCCCCCTACCCCCCAGCCTTAGGAGGCATATGTGATATGCCCCCTCCCGCCCCCCTTCCTTCCGCCTCTAGATCTCTAAATGCACAACACCATTTTTGGTGCATTGCGTTTGAGCCGCAAACGCTATATTTATGAGTTAAATAAATTGCATTTGAGATGTTGCTTTTAGACAAACAAAATTTACAAGAGCTTCTAAACGTTGTGTAACCAAACATGAACAGTATCTAATAGCTCTAATGCAGGTTGAACTAGTTGAGCCTACTGTGAAAGGTACACTTAATGTACTCAAGGCATGTTCTGAAGCAGATGTCAAGCGAGTTGTGTACATGTATCATCAGGAGCTGCTGTTAGCCTGAATCCTAACTGGCCAAAGGGAAAAGTGAAGGATGAGACATGTTGGTCTGACAAGGAATACTGCAGAACAACTAAGGTAATGTAGCCAACTGAATAACTAACCTGTATAAATTTGTTTCTCTCATAAATGCATTTCATTTCATTGTTAATTAATTTCTACAGTGTCAGATTAATTCTGAAGGATATTTCTGCAAAAATGTATTCATTTACTATGTTTTCCCGGTCTTCTGTTTGTATATAACTGGTATTGTCTTCCAAAACAGAAGCAGAATCTGAGACTTGGGAGTTTGCAAAAAGAAGTGGGATGAATCTTGTAACTCTATGTCCAAACCTTGTTTTGGGGCCAATGCTGCAGTCCACAACAAATGCTAGTAGTTTGGTTCTTGTTAAGCTCCTGAAAGGTGCTCACTTGTTCCCCTCTTATTTCATACTCCCTCCTGTCCTAAAAACATTTTTATTTTTTATATTTCCTTTTGAATATCAAGGTTTGCACAGAACACTACTAGATATAATTTTTCCATGATCTTTCTCAATCTTAATTCTATTATTATTGGAAAAAATTTGGAAGTGTGTATTATGTAAACCTTTATTATTGAGACATAAGTAAACAAAAAAGTAGTACTCTTTTTTTTTTTTAAAGACAGTGGGAGTATTATTTTTCTTTATGTGGATGTATGGCGTTACTGGCGTACTAAAATTTTATTTGGCTAGTTGAAAACTTATACGATATATGCTAAATGTTCGTTTTCTTGAATTGAACTTAACCCCTAAAAAAAAAAGGATAACCATATAGTCATTGGGAGCTGAGGAAAACAAGTCTGTCAACACTTCCATTTGAACATAAACATCAATCCTACTTGCCTTTTGTATATTTCCATTGTCACTTCTCGTATTAATTGTATCTAAATATTTCCTTGGAGTTAAGAGTCTTAATCAATTGAAATAACTTTGGTTTCGTAATCAAGTATTCTCTTTCAATTCAGTTGCTAAAAACCTAGATAACAAAATCGATTCGTGACAAATCCTCCTTTTTTACTTTTGCCAAGCCTCTAAACCTCGTCATGCATCAAATTGGCAAGTCCGGAAAAAAGAAGAAAAAAGCCAGTCCACAATAAAAAGTTTTTTTTAGCAGTTATGATGATGGAGGACGTGAACACAAAGTTCTATAATTTTATTTAATAATAAGAACTAAGAAAATGAAGGAGTCCATCAAATCGATCAAATCATTCACGGCAGCTCTTCAAGTCCTTATGGCCGAACATACAGATTAGGAACAGGAAGCTCAAAAATTGGGAGTGCTGAACCAAATGAAGATTCACAGATTCTTGACAAAAGAGGAAGTCAAGGTTGAGTTGAAAACTTATCTTTTATTCTCCTAGATGACTCACGTGATTTACATGCAAGTGTGAAGTTCTTATTATTATCCAGGTTTATTCCCAAATTTATACTCATGGCAGTGCAAAGTGGAATATTTAAACTTCAATGATTGACCGCTCTTCTCTTTTTTCCCCTCATCTTACATCACTTTAAATTTATTCAATGATTGACCGCTCTTCTCTTATTTAGAGACAAATTAATTGTAATTAATGTATATCTTTACTTATATTTTGTAGATTATTTTAGATAAGTATTAACTTAGGATATGGTAGATTATTTTAGTCTTTTTAGATAAGTATGAAACTAGGTTATTTAAGATTGGTGTTTTTTTAGTATATATAAAATGATTTAATCCATCATTGAAAGCCGAGAGTTAATATATAGATTTGAGTTAAGGCTTCTGCCATCGTGGCCTTTGGGCATATTCGTCTCCTATTTCCCCCTTCTCCATCATCCTTTATTATTTCCTTAACCCTCTAGACCTTGTCCTACATCAGCTTATATGAAGAATGATTTATGTAACGTAGATATAGCGAGTACGAATGGTGTTGAAGTCTATCTTAAGATGTTCGAACTCTTTGAATCTGGTAGAAATTTCTTTATACCAATATGCCGTTATTGTTAACATACTCTCCATGATTTTGTATAAGATCATCAAGGTGTGATCCTTTCTCAAAAAGAATAAAGAAAGAGAGAGCCAAATTTGCAGCCATAGCTGCTTTCCGTAATTATATCTTAGTCTATTAATACAAATCAAGTTTGCATTGTTGAATCCACGAGGCTGTCCTTTTTTTTTATGATATTTGATTGAAATAGTTGCTGATCTTCTGTCTTTTTTTTTATGATATCTTTGTCTTTTTTTTTTTTATGTTTCAGTTTTTTAAGCTACTTTATTTGCATTAGCAACTTTCTTCTTCAGTTTCTAGGTTAAAAATTTTAAGTTAGTCATTGCAATGTCATTGTTAGGGTGAATTTGGATGTTCCTTAAATTTTGATGACTAGGACTTTGAAGAAAGTACGGACTTTATCATAATTCATAGCGTTTGAATGAGTTCACAAGATGGATTGCTACGTAATTAAATGGCTTCCATTTTGATGATTCATTATATATTGGACTGCTGTGCAAATCTTAACAGGGTTAATCAAGATTTTTGTGACATTCCTGTTATAGAAAACATTTTAATTTAAAATCACCAGCGATAGTTTAAACTACATGCAATTATGCAAATCCATGTTGTACAATCATAAAAGTAATTCTGTACATTTTGATATTTGGATAAGTCTAATGAATTCTCTCTTTTTCTCACTCTCTTGCTGTCATATACGTGTTAAAGTGATAAATATATTTCAAAAGTAATTAAGCCTAGGAGGTGATTTTTTCCAACACTTTTTTCTTTTTTTTTCTTTTCCCAATTTAAACAATGAACATAGCCTTTTTTTTTTCTAGTCCTGGTTCATACTTCATACGAGTGGAATGTAGTTAATTAGAAACGGATGTGCTTTAATCTTTATATTACTTACTACTTAGTACTTTGATAGTTAAATGGCTTGGTTTCATCATTTCAGGCTTGGTTTATAGAACGGATGAAAAATTAATTACTATTGAGGCATTGAGCATACTGCATATACTTGTATACATATATGTCATATGAATATATGATATAATATATATTATATATACATAATACATGCTTAGTCAGTAGACAGTAATTACCCAAAATCAAAAAGAGTAATTATTATTAGTTAACAATATATATGAATATATCACAAAAGTATTATCTTAATATTCAAATTTAAGCATACAATTTGATAAATGGAATACAAATTAGTATTAAGTACCTCAGTAATCTCAAATCTGAAGAGTGAAGAACAACCTCATCTCTCTTCTTCTTCTTTCCTCCTCCATATGGGTTGTTTAATTTCTCTCTCCTTGGAATAGTGCGACTACTGTTAGTGTTAAATTTCAGATTAAAACCCTAAAACATCTTCATCTCTTCACTCTTGTTATGACCACTTTTGGGCTGTTTTTTTTTTGTAAAGTTTTAGGGCCTTGTCTTAAAAAACATAATAAGCAACCCAAATTTTAGGCCCCCTTCAGATATGGGCCCTGGCCCAGGGCCGGCCCTGCCTGCGTTGAAGACTTTTATCAGTTTGATCCTTTCTTTGGGTTGGTGAAACAACTTCCAAAAAGGATAACAAAGTAATTATACTGGGGCTAAGCATATTCACAGTTGTTTGTTCGGTTACTAATGTTTACAGCGGTAATATTTGGATCTCCACGGTGGCGGAACTAGAACGTTTTAGAAGGGGGTAAAAGAAGGCGTGTGACATCCAAAGCCGCCGTTAAACGGGTGCGATAAGCAACCTCCATCTCTTGCCCATGTGCTAATAGTATATGTGAGGGTTCAAAAGTCACGATTGTCATGTATTTATGCAGAAGTTGATGCCAATTGCATTTCGTGAGATGTTACCCAGAAAGGTGTTGGATGCATTAACCGAACTCTCAAATTTCTTTCGGGATCTATGCTCAACTGTAATAAGGTATAGTGATGTGGAGCAGATGGAGAACAATATTGTGCTTACCATTTGCAAGCTCGAAATGATATTCCCCCCAGGGTTTTTTGACTCGATGGAACATCTGCCTATTCATCTACCGTATGAACTTAAACTTGGCGGTCCGGTGCAATATCGGTGGATGTATCCTTTTGAGAGGTAATATAATCTACAAATTGCATATACTCATATCTTTCATATTAATCATATTAAAATGCAACATCTGTAGGTATATGCGTCGATTAAAGCAGAAAGTGAAAAACAAAGCTCATGTTGAGGGTTCTATTGCCGAACGCTATACGGAGGAAGAGCTTCTCAACTTCTGCTCATTGTATTTTGACGATGTTGTCTCAACAAAGCACAACCGTTTAAGTAGGAATGAGGTTATCGGTCCCCAATCTCATGCTGATAAAGAGTTAGCTGTATTCACATATCCGAATAAACCATTTGGCCATGAGACGATGACTTACTTAAGCGACAAAGAATTGAAGATAGTATCCACATACGTGCTTCTAAATATGCCAGAAGTATCGTCATACATAAAGTATGGATTGTTATATGTCACATCTAATATAATTTATAATCGTTATCAACTTATATATTAAAGTATTTTTTTATTCTTTCAGTTCATTCGAAGAGGAAGCGTATGCTTCTAACCCGGATTTAACTGCTGCCCAGTTGGAAGCACTCACTACTGCAACTTTCCAACAGTGGTTTCAGACAAGGGTTGAGGCAGAGAACATTTCTGAGCGTTTTAGAGATGTCATATGTGGTCCTTCCAAGGTTGTTAGTTCTTTTCCTGGATGTATCGTGAATGGGTACAGATTTAAGGTCGACAACTTGAATGAACTCACATCAGTCAACTCTGGGGTTGTGGTGTTGGGAAGCTGTTACAATGATTCTGAGTCCAATTACTATGGACGTCTAGAGGATGTACTTGTGCTTAATTATCCCGGGGGTAATAAGGTAGTTACATTTAAGTGTCGCTGGTTTGATACTGAAAAAGGTGTTAAAGTTCATCGTAATAGAATCGTCACAGTAGATATCAAGTCAAAACTCAAATCTGATGACGTTTTCGTGTTAGCCAGCCAAGCGACTCAAGTGTACTACGCTCCTAACGTCGTAAATAGTAGAAGCCCCTGGTATACAGTTGTCACAACAAAAACACGTGCATTTGATAGTGCAAATATGTTGGGGATGGATGAGGCGTTGCAAGAAGATGTTAGCAATCCTAGGCAGGTGCAGCTAAATGATGAAGATGTGATGACAAATGATGTGGTTGACGTACCCGACGATGAAGAAGTAGCAGATTTGAAGGTTGTGCATGAGTACGTTATCGTTGAAGATGATAATGACAACGAATCTGATATCGATGATGATGAGGAAGAGACTGAATCCGATGATGATATTGATGTTGAATCTGATGGATTTGACGACGTACAACCTCTAAACGTATTTAACATTAGTAAATAATTTAATATTAATATATTAGATTTAAATAGTAATAATATATTATATTTCCGTTATTTCAATAGAATATTTATGGCTAGAAATAGCGGTGGCGGTCGTCGCGGCGGGGGGCGATCAGGATCCGGAGACGCGAGCCAGGCTGGAGGCTCGTCTTCAGGAGCTAGTAAGTGGTTTGATTCGTGTTAACGTATAATATATCTCAATATAAATTAGTTTATGTATTTTGACTAAAGTTTTATAATATAATTACAGATGCTCGTCGTCGACGAGACCGGCAGACTAACCTCGGTCTCTTCGGTCGTCCACCGGCAGTTCCACATGTAGTTCGAGTATATGTCGGCTCTTCCCAGTAAGTATTCTACTATGACTTAAAAATTAAGAGTTAAGTTTACATAATTTGTTGCATTAAACATTTAAAGTAACAATATTCAATTGTTTTTACTGTAGTATACTAGACCCGGTCGCTAAGGCGACCATACACGATATCTGCCTGACGCACCTCCCGACTTAGTGTATGCGCTTCAGCCAATACAGCCTTTACGATCCCGCGTTTATGGTCACTGTCTTGCGGGAGTTTCACGTAAGTTAATTTTCTTATACGTACATAGTTGTTGCACAATAATTTAATGGTTCCTAACTTTTAAACTTTTGTTATAGAGATATTTTAGATATGATTCGGACATCTCTCAGGCAGCCGGCGATGATGTTGTTATTGCACACATCGCCAAGAACTACGCCGGCTGGCTGTATGAGATGCGACAGAGGGCAGCCCGGGCAGTTGATGACCAGCCCGGGACCACGCTTAGAGATCATCAGCCCCGCATAGTCTCTGATGCAGTGTAGGAGGCTATGTGTACGCACTGGGATGCTGACGACTTCAAGAAGAAGTCAGAGCAGGCAAAGAAGAACCGTCGTCAGCTCCGAGTGGTACACACTACTGGCTCGTAGTCTTTTGAGGAGGCGAAATCGGTAAGTGTCATATACTTAGTTGTTTAGTAACTCATTTGTCACAAGTAAACTTCATAACTCCTTTATGAATGTATTTATTAGGCCATGCGACAGAGCTTAGGCCGACCTCCTTCTATGTTAGAGTTCTGGGATAGAGCCCACACGCCAAAGGACTCTACTATGTCTCCCGCAGCATTAGCTATACGGGTAAGTGTAATCGTAATTTTACATAATGTTTAATATTAGTTAGTTTATAAAATGATATAATTAACTTACGTATAAGCCAAAAATTACAGGACCGATTTCAGGCTAGTCGGGACCAGCGTGTAGCTGAGTTGCAGGCTGCTAGGAGGGACTCTGAGATGTTAGATTCTATCGTTCCTCGGCCCGAGATTGAATTATCTCGGGATGAGGAGCTGGCACTATGGGTCGCCTCTTAGGATCCCCCTACTAGCAGTACCAGCAGATATCGAGTGTGACGCCCCCAAAATAGGTCCATACAACCCATTTTGAGTCGCCAATAACATTCCACAAAATACAAATACAAATATGAATTTTCCCATTTACAACTAATAAGTGTTGTGCAAAATACGACAACACAATACAAATACATCTTAAATTCTCAATACACTTATTGTCACACTAATAGTAAGGTATTGAGACACTTCTAATATCTCGGATCATCACTCCATTCCCCGGCTAGTCCCCGCTACACTCTCTTTTCCTGAGGAGAACAATGGAACAAAAAGGAAAAGGGTGAGCACAAATAGCCCAGTAAGAAATATCATGACTAAGATAATGAAGAATAATAAAAATTATCTTTAGCCTTCAACAGAATTAAATCAGAGATTTAAGATATTTTAATTGTTTAACAACAACAATTGCAGCGGAACCAACAATCCATTAAAAGAGTCAAGTAGATTATAATATCTACCATCTTCTATAAATTAAAGGATCACCACCAATATTTTATCCCTGTAACACCAATCAACAATTTCTGTTTATGAACATCCAAATCAACAGTTTATATTCAACAGCCTCTCTTTGCACTACGTGCCAAAGATATTTATTTGTAACATCACCGGTCATGATCATGCCAAACGCCAGTTCATCTTTGCACTACGGGCCAAAGAGAACTTTCACCATACGCCTTTGTTTGTAACACCAAAAGTCATGATAGTACCAATACACAGTTTGGTCAAAATCATGTCACGCCAGTTCATCTTTGCACTACGGGCCAAAGAGAACTATCACCACAATTTAAATATGAGGATGAGGATGATGACAATGATACAGTGAGATCAAGGATAAGAAAAGCTTTATAATTTAATCAGTATCAAAGATTGACCAAATTGCCAACACGGTGACCAAATTGTGGAGTCAAATTCAAGAATGATATTCAAGAAATTGTTTCATGCTTCAACTATAACGTATAAAATGAAATAGAAAGATTCAAGTGAGAAGATATTAGATGAAACACAAACTATTAAAGATATTCTACTAATTTTCAGGGATTTTCTCCGTTTAAAATTAAGGTTTTGGAAACAAATAAAGATTTCTTATCTTAAATGGAGAAATGTGAAAGAAAAAGATATCCCTTAAAGAGTACAAAAGAAATGATATGTTATACGAGTATAACAGAATATATGAAACTGCAAATGGATTTTCACCCGTCATGCGATAATTCGCGTAGACAGATTATTTTCACAACAGATTAATAAGTAACGAATACAAAGGGTTATTCACCAGGCATGCGTCAATCCGCACGGACAGGTTATACCCATAGATTAATAAGGAATGAATACAGAAGGGTATTCACCAGGTACGACACTCGTACTTACAGGTTATTCCCATAGAATAATAATGAATGAATACAAAAGGATATTCACCAGGCATGCGTCATACCGCACGGACAGGTTATCCCCACAAATTAATATAGAATGAATAACAACCTTTATGAGTATAATATCACTTACGAACATGAAAGCAAATGATATTATATAGGAGTATGAAAGAAATGATATTCCCTACCTTAGTTAACAAGTGACTGGATGTTACTTTCTATGAAGTTTACTAACTTCGGATAATATTAGTATTCTCACAAATACTCACAATAGCCTAGCACACTAAGAGAACCCAAGAAATTTAGAGAGAGAGAGGAAGTATAAGCAATGAAGGTGTGAAATTTTCTTAAGCAAACCCTCCCTATTTATAGGAAAATCAAGGTGAGGGCATTTTAGTCTTTTTCTCAAATTTTCTTGGTTTATTACTCTTATACCCTTGCCATATTCTTTTAATATACTTTATGCCATAGTATATTCTTAGAATATGCTTTTACTTAGGTTTTTAACCTTAAGGTAAAATAAAAACTGAATTAACTATTTACTGACGGTAATTACTATTGACTGACATGTGGGTCCCACGGAAAAATAAAATCTGAAGAAATTATTCTACAAAAATAATTTGTGGGTCCCACCGGTCAAATAGTTATGGGTCCCACGAAATAAAGTGTGGGTCCCACAGAAAAAATAAGTTAACTTACAACAAACGCTTCACGTATTTTTAATCAACACTATTTTAGACTTATAATATCGACAACCAGATCATTCCCAGGAAAAAGGGGGCCTTCCGTATAAACAGCGCACAATTAAATAACATTTTTCCTTGACAGAATTTCTAGACATTGTCAATAATGCTAAAATATCATATCAAATAATATAAGTTACAGTGTCATGACAAATAATAAAAAATATTATGCAGATGCTACTGTAACAATTATTGAACAAAATACTGTGCAATACCTGCTTTATCAATTATTGAATCAATAATATAAAATACTGTGCAACACCGTGTGCTTGTGAAATACCGCGTACTACTGTGGAATAACGCGTTTTACTGTTCTTTTTATTACCGGGTATTTCAACAGTTGCAGGTGATAATACTGTTGACAAATACTGTCGTTTTCAGTATCCGACAATGGGGCCCACTATCGTTGACAATATTGCCATTTCGGCGCCGTCGTACGATACCGAATATAATATTCTCCGACAAAAAGAATATTCCCCGACAAAAAGAATATTCCCCGACATGCACTGTTTATCAGATAATTTGCATATAACACCCTTAACTATCATTTATAACAATTAATCACTTTACTATTTAGAAGAATAATCATAAAGAAAATAATAAACTTTTATTTCATAAAGTCGGGATCTTACATCGAGTGCTAGGATTGCCGAGGATACCAGCGTATACATTACCTAGAGGTAATATTTTTTCTAATAAGTTAAGATTAAGTAACTGCATATATTAGTAGTAATGATATATTTATTTGCGCAGGCTCTAGCCAGCGTCAGCGCCCGAGAGCTTCTGTCGGACCATCTCATACCGGCGATGGCTTGGACGACGAGATTTTCCAGAGGGTTATGGCGGCGGTGTCGGAGACGTTCCGTACGGATCCGGTCATCCGTCGTCAGGAGTTGCCCAGTCGAGCTCGCCTTCACCAGCTCGCCCAGGATATTGCAGCAGGGGCCACCGTCGATAGTACGGGTATCCCACAGGAGCAGTTCATCGCGATACGCGATGAGGTGCTCCGGTTGGTGGTTACATTACTATCGGAGGCTTTTGGCCCGATTGGGAGTCAGCAGCCCCCGCCTACCCAGGTATATTATATTTACTTTTAATTATTTAATTTGCATGTTATTCAAATAATACTTTCATACGGACTAATGCGTTTTATTTTTAATTGTATCAACAGGGTGGCGATGGCGATGGCGATGGCGACGGCGATGGCGACGGCGACGGCGATGGCGACGGCGACGGCGACGGCGACGGAGGTCATGCTGATGTTGATTTGCATACACCATAGTCATACGCCCATGTTATATATATAGTTTAGTTTGTTTAGGTGTTTTGTATTTAGAACTTACTTAAATATTTTGTAACTCATATATTGTAAAGTTTAGTTTGATTCTTTGTAAATCAATGTAATATTCTTTAGTTTTGAATGTATTTCGGGACATAATGAGTTATTTTTTAGAGTTTTTAACGTTATGAGTTGATTCTGATATACGTTGTTCTTGGAAGCAGCTACTGGTGTTGTAATATATGTATTGTTGGGATAAAGCAGGTTACAGGTACAAAAATGGGGTTTAAAAACCTGGAAATTTAAAAAGCAAAAAAAATGTTTTAAAAAAAAAAAAGGTATTTCCGACGGAATAAGGTATTTCCGACGGAAATTCCGTCGGACTTAAACATTAAAATTTATACCAAAAAATACTTATTTCCGACGGAAATATATTATTTCCGACGGTAATTCCGTCGACATTAGCTAAATAATAAAACGACCCAGGAGTGCCATGTGGCGTTTTATCGTCGACGGAATTATTTTCGACGGACTATATTCCGTCGAAAAAGTCTTATTTCCGACGGAGGTTTCGTCGGAAATAATTCGTCGGAAATATTATTATACCGACGGAAGTTACGACGGACTTATTTCCGAGGGATGTATTTCCGACCGAATTTCTGACGGAATATTCCGTCGGAAATAGTGTAAGATCGACGGAATAGTACTATTTCCGACAGAATATTCCGTCGGAATTAGACCTTTTTCTTGTAGTGTTTGTTCTTAAGCTAGTGGAATGTGGACTCCATATGAAAGCACTTTCTGGCATTAAAATAACTTGATATTTATTTTCCAGAAACTATTACACTGTTACTTCTTTTGTGGCCTACTATTATGCTGCGCTTGGATTGAGATAATGAAATAGAGGAAGACATGAAATAAAAGTAATGTATTTAATGATCATTTTGGAGGATAAACTATTTTAATGGAATGAAAATTTATTTTATTCTTTTGTTTTTTTATTTCATTTGGAGAGGGTGGAATAAAATTCATTCTAATGGAATGGATATATGTAATAATTTTGTCATTATATGACAACATCCACCACCAACAACCAAACGTACACTTAAAATACCTTAAAATCATTTCATTCTGTTCCTTATTTCATTCTTTCAATCCAAAACGTAACGTTAAAGAAAAATTGTTCTTTTGAATTTTTGCAAAATGTATTTTTGAGTTGTGAACTTCTTTTGAGGATGGAGGGAAAACGACATATATATCCCTTGAAGTTTCACCCGAGAAAAAGTTCTCTTTTTGAATTTTTGCAAAATGTATTTTTGAGTTGTGACCCTCTTCCGAGGATGGAGGGAAAACCACATATATATCCCTTGAAGTTTCGAATGTAACTTTAGTCGCTACGTTCCAATTATGTAGTGAGAACTAACGTTAGGATTGGAGGGATCGAATTGGCGAAAGAATAAAATAGAGAAAGGAATGAAATAAATGGTAGAATGATTTATTCCATTCCTCAATCATTCCATACCCTCCCCAAGGAATAAAATTAACAAATTTTATAAGAATGAGAATAGTTCATTTCATTCCGATGGAACAACCAAACATAATTTTTTTTTATTTCATAGGAATTAATCATTTCATTCCCACCTTTATTCCTGCAATCCAAATGTAGCATAATAGCTGATGATCAATCTGATCTTCTATTTCGAACATGGCTCCAATAATAAATGTCATTTCTGAATGGCATTTTTTTCCTTTTTTCCTTTTTTCTTTTCCCCTATTGATCCTATAGAAAGGTACGAACAGTTGGAAAACCGGACCCGAATGGTGGTAGATGTACGTGATGTAGCTGAAGCACTGTTAATGGTATATGAGAAACCGGAAGCTGAAGGAAAATACATATATATGCACAGCTCACATGATCAATTCACAGGATTTGGTAGAAATGCCGAGGAGACTTTATCCCGACCACAATTATACCAAGCAGTAAATATCTTTCATTATGATAAATTTTCTTCTTGAAATCATTTTTCTATTTTAATCTTTTTCCTATGTTTATATTCCCAAAAAAATGTAATTTTTTTGACAAATTCTCGCATGATATGTTACAATCAGTCAACTCATGTGAATAGTTCTGTTGGTCCTTCATTTTGCTTTTGTGTTTAAACTTTTATAGGAAACTGACGAGTGACGAGTCTCTCCCATATAAATTTGGGACTCAGCTCATTATTCATTTGAGAGGAACTATGTGAAAATATCAGTTTCCATTTTTGTATTCCTTCGCTTCATTTGCTTGATATTTTTGGCAGTTTTACTGCTAGAGAGGAAACTGAGAAGCACAGCTTAGAGAAACTTCAGGCACTAGGTAATTGGAGTTGCAGGCCACTGGAAGAAACTCTTGTTGATTCTATCAATAGCTACAAACAGGCTGAAATTCTTGATTAAAGCGGATTGAGAATTTACACTATACAGTTTTTAGCTGTACGGCTCTCAACAAGCATTCACAATTCAGTAGTTTTTTTTTTGTTGTTTTTTTCTTCTGGTAGTTTACATGCTGCCGATGTTAATAATCTTCTTTTGTGCCCTATTTTAATTTGAGATGGGATTTGAAAAAAAAAAGAAGCATGTGCAGATCTCTCTGTATTTTGTTTTTACCGCCCCATATTTCTTATTACAAATATTGCATCCGCTTTGGCCTATTGATAGGGCTGTTCAAAATTTTCGGTCCAACCGATTTTTCCGGTAAACCGGACCGGTCCGAACCGATCGGTTCGATACAAAAACTACCGGTTTGGTACTAGTTCGGTATACCGGTTCAACCACCGGCTCGAGAATTTAGGCTTCGGTATATACCGGTTTCCTATTTTATTATTATTTTTTTTATTAATAATAAAAATAATAATAAAAATAATAAAATAATAATAATAATATTCGGTATAACTGGTAAAAATCGGTACCGAACGAGTACCGAACCGGTCCAACCGGTACCGGTTTCGGTACGAAATTTTGCCTTCATTCAGTACCGGTTCGGTACGGTACAGGTTCGGACCGGTCCGATTTTTACCGGTTGAACACCCCTACCTACTGAAAGGGTGATAGATAACAAAAAGAACTTGATAATTAGTGCAAAAAGTACGAGTTTACATATATTAATTTTTTGAATAAAAGAATCTAAAAAATTTATGCACTCAACTCATTTAAATGAATTGTTTTAATTTACATTAAAAAGAAGAACACGTGTGCAACTTAAATACATCTTGTTTGGTTGGCAAAAATAGGGTCAAAAGGAACTAAACCAAATGTATTGAAATTATATATATAAAAAAAAGTCATAGTAAATGAATCTATTATGCGCAAAAATAGAAAAATTAAAAAATTCTTGAGCTACAGAGTCACTAATTTTATTTATTTGATTTTTTGAGTCGATTCGGGATCAACGAAAATGACTCAATCTTTGTATTGCTATATTTTTGTTATTAATTGATGATACTAAATACAATTTTTGTTATAACAAATAGCAAAAAGAGAGAGACTAAAGTACAGTTTAAACCCCAAAGTTTACATGTCGATGCACCCCAACCTTTAAAAGGTGTCTCTTTACATCCCAAAATTTCTAACTGCATGTTAAAATGCATCCACCAAACATTTAACCGGTCAAATATGACTTGGAGTATCAGTTTCACTTATTTTAGTACATTTTTTAATGGTAAAACCATCCCAACATGTTTCACAAAAAGAGTAGATCATTTAGATAGGATTTTAATATGAGTTTGCTACTCGTTGTCGTACTAAGGCCTTGTTCGGAAACAACTTATAAGTTGGTCAAACTAATTTATAAGTTATTTTTTACTGTTTTAGTGTTTAAGATGATTTTTTTTAACTTATTTTTGACTTATAAGTCATTTTTTAGAAGTAACAAATTTTGACTTCTTGAAAAATGACTTATAAGTCATTTTATATAAGCAGCTTTGACCAAATGTAATGATAACTTTACCCTTTATTATTTTATAAAATGACAAGTTTATCCACAAAAACCTTTGCCTCCTCTGATGGCTCTGACCTCTGGATACTCCTCATCTACAAAATAAAAACAAACAAATAAAACCCCAAATACTTATCAAAATAAACACAAATACAAGTGATTTTTAGATAAAGAAATGTATATATATTATAGATATAAGGAGAGAAAGAGGGATTTGTTTTTTAAAAATTTTGTACCTCGGCATATGGTGGGTGGTTGAAGTTGAGGGCATAATTTAGTGTGGGGTTAGCGGCGTAAGCTATATGAGCCGACAATTTGGTCGTCGACGGTAGATAATGAGACCTCTATAGTAGAGAGAAGTAAGGACAAAGAGGAGAGAGAAGGGGTAATAGGTTTATTTTTAGAGAGAGAAAAAGATAAAGGTAAAAAAGAAGGGATAAGTGATATTTTAGGTTTTATTTAGAATGAGATTTACGATGAAAAAAAGTAAGGGCTTTGAATAAGAGAAACCTTTGAACGGACTTATGTATGGCAAAATATTTTGAAGATTTACATTGATAATTAGTTTTAATTTTCACTAACTAATGCAAATTAGTTTTCAAATTAGATTTACAATGATAATTAGATTTACATTGATATTATTTAAAATCATTTCAAATGCGAATTAGTTTTAATTTTCACTTAACAATTTAGTCATATGGATGTAAAAAGTATGAAAATATTTAATTTTATTTGATTTAAGATTGTAAAGTACTAATATTATAATAGTATAAAATAAAAATTATTAAATATTGATCATACTTGATTATTTATTATTATAAAGTTGTCTATTCATATTCCTAAATTATATAAAAATTAACACGTTTACAAATTTTTTATATCTGAAAAGTTAGATTATTAAGTGAAGATTAAAATTAGTTGATATTTAAAAAACCCAATTAGAACATTTTGAACATATTGATGAAAGCTCATATTTGTTTAGTGTTTTACATAACGGAAAAATGGTGATTCTTATAATATAATATTGAATTAACGTATCTTTTTATTAATATCTTTTTTAGTAATCTTTATATTTTATTTTAATTTATAAGTTATTATCAGTCGAACACCTTCACAATTTATTTTAACTTAATTTTTGACTTATGAATCAAACTAGTATCAAATATTTTTACTTATAAGTTCTAGCTTAAAATAACTTATAAATGAACTTAAATTTTAATCCAATGGAACCTAAACCCAGGTCTGTGCCCTAACCATAAACCCTAAAATCTTTCCTTCTCCGTCTCATCGATTAGGCGACCAAATAATTGGTAATTGGGGAAAATGATTCAATTCAGCAACCTATTTTAATGGTAGATTTTGAATCAGTACAACAATAATAATGTTAAAACAAGACTAAACTACCATCCCCATCCCCATCCCAAAATCCAAACTAAATCTAAATCAAAGTCGCCGACTACGCCAAGTCAAAACCTTTGGTACCATCAAGATTGCTACACCCTTACCTCGACCTCCTACCACATGTTCTATCATCACAATCGCTGATTGCTTTTCATACCCCAACATTACCACTGTAAGAAAAATATATTTGTGTATACTGAAGTTTAAGAGAGTATAGCTTTTAAGAAGAAAAAAACATTTAAAATTAGTAGTAGAAATGAAAAAAGAAAATTTATAGGGAGGAAAGATGTGCAACGCTTAGAGCATCTCCAGTAAGGTTCCAAAATTTCAATCCTAGACTAAATATAGTCTACGACTCATGCTCCTTCTCCAGCAGTTAGACTAAATATAGTCTAGGAGATTTTTTTATGGATTCAAAAGACTATATCTAGGAATCTGATTTTGGTAGACTATAATTTTTAATATATTTTAATGAGAGCGGTGAGGATGAAGAAGAAGAAAGAGGATCAGTTTTTTTGAATTCATTGATTATTTTAATCTTTTTATATTATAGTTCACGTGATAGTCCATCTGCTAGAAAGATTAAAAACTAAAGGACATTTGCTGATATCATATGGACTAAATATAATTAACAGGATAGTATACCTGTCGGAGATGCTCTTAGACACATAGGCTATACCTTTCTCTATCCGTTGCCGCCAAAGAATGAGCTGCTTTGTCCGTTGAGTAAATTTAAAAGACATAGAGATCTGATTCTAAAGATTTATTTGGTTGGGAAATTTCCTTCGTCTTTTTTAATTTTA
Organism: Aralia elata; assembly: GCA_034770075.1. Classification (NCBI taxonomy): domain Eukaryota; kingdom Viridiplantae; phylum Streptophyta; class Magnoliopsida; order Apiales; family Araliaceae; genus Aralia; species Aralia elata. Next base: position 4,948,025 of record CM068385.1, on the reverse strand, counting down.
GATTAGGTCTTGTTTGGTTGGGTTTTGTTTAGTTTAGTTTATTTCACTTATTTTTAATTCAATTTTTAATTATATAACTTATTTACCCTTATAAAAAATTAGAAAGCTAGTACTATCCGTCATATTTGACTGGTTAAATGTTCGGTGGATTCATTTTAACACGTAGTCAGTAACTTGGAGATGCAAAGACATACCTTTTAAAGGTTAGGGTATATCAGATGTCAAATAAGTAAATTTTGGCCTCCAAAGTGTACTCTAATAAAAAAATAAAAATAAATTATGAACTTACAAATAGTTAAAAGTGCGATAATTTCATACAATATAAACTGTGTTTTGTTTTGACCAAGTACTTGAAAGATACCATAAGAATATTTTGCAGAGGGTTGACCTAGCTCATTTAGAAACATTTAACGTTGATATAAATTATTAGTCTATTATCGTGTGGAAGAGCTTGCTGGTTCGTGGTCGCAATTCTAGTCTTCCAGAAACTATATTAAAAAAAATTTATACTTTTGAAACTACATTTGCATAAACTTTAATTTTTATGTTTTCTATATGAAATGCTTCTAGAAATTATTTGTCAATTTAATTTAATTTTTTTTTTTGTAAAAATGTATTTTGTAATAACTCAATGCAAAAATAAATAGTAATGTTGATAATCTTAAATTTCTGTCATAATATATCCTCTACTCCACAATAAAAAATTAAAAAAAATAGTTGTGTGACAAAATAATGATAATGTATGTGTTTTTTTATGTGGTCAAGATTCGTGTCTATTTCTTGGTATTGACAGAAGTAAGTTTTCACTTAATTTTTTTAAAAGAACCCCATAATTGAGATGTAATAGAATTAATTTTCTCAAAAAATAAATTATATATACAGATATATATATATATATTTAATTCAGAAAAAATAAGAAGAAAGAATTGTCTAAAGTGGAGCAGTTAGTGCATAATATTATCGTGAGTACTTTTCTTTGGGCATCCTTCCAAAGTAGGTATTCACAGTAGTGTGGGCGGTTTTGGACACATCTCATAAATCAGCTGCCGCCTAATAGTATAATATCCCAACTATAAACCTATTATAGTTGACCAATAATATTCGCTACTTTGATCCATCTGCTTCCAGAAAACTAGGACTCCATAATTAACAGTCAACGTAATAAATACTTGAGAATAATCAACAATGGCGGATTTCTCCAATAATTAGATCACCTATGACGTCAATAACAAACTACTCCCTTTCCTTCTAAAAAAAAATAACTTAAAAGTATAATTTTTTTATTTTCAAAAGAATGAACTAACATACATAAAATAAATAATAAATATTTTATTTAATGAGTTCGTGAGTATAAAAAATAAAATTATATATCAGTTTATGTAACCTTGTGATATTAGAACTACTAAAAATAAATTTTAAATTTTTTTAGTTCTCTTTTTTTTATATTTTATATTTTTAATTTATATTAAAAAAATATATTTAACTCATCTTTGAGTATTTTTCGCGACAAAGTCAACAAATTGTCAATTTTTAATTGACCCTCTAGAAACAAGACCACTATCCGATAATAATATAATAATCCTAGATTTTTTTTTCAGCATCCTATAAATTTCATTTCGAAATCAAACATCTTCATCTAATCTCAAAGACCCTTTTCTGATTTGTACAACATTAATCGTTCCCGAAACGTAATACCCTGTGCTTGTTTGTTTGTTTGTTTTGATGGCTGAGAAAGGAAGAGTTTGTGTAACAGGAGCAGGAGGATACGTGGCATCATGGGTGGTGAAGCTTCTTCTTTCTAGAAACTATATTGTTCATGGCACCGTTAGAGATCCTAGTATGTTCATTTTCATGTCCCCTCTTTTTTTTCTTTCCTATCATTTATTTATATATTGCTTATAATTTCTTGATTAACTATAATCAGGTCAACTTACATTTTCTTTCTTAATTATGTAGTGGGTTTTTTTTCTCTTTCCCCTTTGGGGATCTGGGTTCTTAACTTTTTAATCCATAAGCTCAATTTGATGTATCTATATACTTATAGACCAAGTGAAGTGTATAATGATCATTATTGTAATCTGTATATAACTGACACTAAGCATTAAGGGTGTGATTTGCCTAATGTGTATTTGAGATCATGTATGGTTTGTAGAAAATATTGAGAAGAATTGAACTGTTCTAGTAGAAAGTTGCTGAAGGGTTTTCCTGAATTCCTTTGGGATATCTTGCAGGTCATGATAAGTATAGCCATTTAACGAAGCTTGAAAAGGCTTCTGAGAATCTGAAACTTTTCAAGGCAAACCTGCTCGATTATGATTCTCTTCGTTCGGCCATCAGAGGATGCGATGGAGTCTTCCATGTAGCAAGTCCGGTTCCCGCCAGTGCTGTACAAAATCCTGAGGTAAGATTTATTTATAGGTTTAGAGGTAATGTTTCTTGCTTTTGAACCAGCGTCCAAAGAATTTAAAATTTCCTTCATGGTAACATTGAAGTGACAAATGACCTGGGAAGCAAAACAATAAATCATCATGATCCCCTTAGTTAAAGAGTTCACCAAATTTTTCTTTATATTTGTGATTGGTGAGAGGTTTTCGAGGAATCTCAATCTAACCAACTAGTGCAAAGATATAATTCTAGTGATCATGTTGGTCTTTACCATTCGTCCCTTCTTTCATGAGGCTTGAACGGATGACTGAATTAAAATTTTTAGCTTTCTTTATTTCTGAGAAGATGTTTCCTACAGAAGCATACATCCACAGTAGCATCTAATGCGGATGCTAATAGACTAAACAAAAGCACTGAGAGTAAAAGATCTCTCTCAAAGACCTTTTGTAATTAAAAGCATGCACCAGGGTCTATTTTTGCCCTATTTCGATTTCTTAGTGAGTTGGCTTCAGGACTGCAGCTGTAGTTGCCTTATTGAGAGCTACAGTGTGATTTATAGAGGGGTTGGTTTATACAGGGGATTGTTTTAAGCTGTTGTAAATAGGTTTCCTCTTTTTATCCCTTTTGCGTGCACTGGTTTTCCCCTTCTGGTGCTCTAAATGCAACTAAACTCTTAGTTATCCGAAGAAAAGATCCCTTTTGGAAAATGTTTATCTATAATTCTAATTCCAGATAAAGACAAAGTTTGCCTAGTCAACACTGTATCACTTCACATGAAAGTGTATGTATTGTGCATTGATTGAGTTTTCACTCACAATATCTAATTTCTCTGGTGCAGGTAGAACTGATTGAGCCTGCTGTAAAAGGTACACTCAATGTTCTTAAGGCATGTTCTGAGGAAAATGTCAAGCGAGTTGTGTTTGTATCATCTGCCGCTGCTGTTGGCATGACCCCTCACTGGCCTAAGGGAAAAGTAATGGATGAGACTTCTTGGTCTAGCAAGGAATTCTGTAGAAAAACTAATGTAATTAACTTAATAACTCATCACATGAACTTTGAACTTTTCGTAAATGCTTTTTGTCAAAAAATATAATGTATGGGCATTTGAAATTATAGTTCTACTAGAATATTCCACATTTACTCTGTTTGCCTGATTTTCTGTTTGTGCAGAACTGGTATTCACTTTCCAAAACAGAAGCAGAAATTGAGGCTTGGGAGTTTGCCAAAAAAAGTGGGATTAATCTTGTAACTCTGTGTCCAACTCTTGTTTGGGGGCCATTGCTGCAGGGCACGGTGAATTCCAGTAGTTTGGTTCTCGTTAATCTTCTAAAAGGTACTTACTTCTGTAATATTCCTATCTTGTTTCATGTATCATTTTTTGTTAAATGTTGTGATTATCCTTTTACATTTAGTGTAGAACTATTTTGTTGTTTCAAAAAGTTTTATAGTTTTATTAATGAACAAACTGAAAATTTGAAAGTGACTTTTTAAAAATGATCGGTACTTCCAATAATTTCCAGCCATGCTTCTTTATGTGTCGACCTTTCCAAAGAAAACACTATCACTTCAGATCCATACTTATTAGTTAAATGCAATTACACTCTTGCTGCATATTAGTTAAATCTAGCAATTTAGACGAAGATAGGTGTATTGGTTTTAGGATCTACCACATCTATTATGAAAGAATTGTTTGGGTGTCTGGGGAAACCACCAGAAGGCAACAATACTCAAGTTAGAAGCAAACTTGACCCAAAATCTTATGCTGATAGGTTTCAAACCCAACCTAGTATAATAAGCTTCAACTTTCACACTCTCACACTAAATTATGAATGCTACACAGGTATCGACTCACATGTTACTTTAACAAGAATAAACTTGACCTTATCCTTGTTGTACTCTGCTAATATAAGTGATAGACCTATGTAAATGTGTACTTGTAAACTGTTCCTTGACCATTTTGTCAAAGGGAAATTGGCACAAAGCGAGAACGAGTAAATTGAGTAATCTGTGTTGTATAGTTAATTCTGCGCGAGACCTGCTTGCTAGTTCCATAAAATGTGTGTTCGTCAATATTGAAAAATATTATCGAACCAAGCAGGAATACATTTTGGATACATATGAAATATCCAACATTTCTATAATATGGAAATACTAAATTTTCCAGACCTGACAGATGTTAACTTCTTGTACTCTAGTCAAAATGTAAGAGAACCTTGGACGTTTAGATATTACTTTCTTTTTATGTAACTAGTATTTAGTGTTCTAAGAAACAAAAGGAATCCAATTTAGATACAAGTATGATAAAGAAAGGACTTTGTTAAATAAAGATATGGATATGTCCAATAAAAATGTCATAGCTGAGTTGCACTTCTTTCTTTTGACCGCAACAGAAGGATTCGAAAAAATGGGAAACAATCTCGGGTGGTATGTAGATGTCCGTGATGTAGCTGAAGCACTGTTAATGACATATGAGAAACCTGAAGCTGAAGGAAGATACATATGCTCGTCTCACACCGTCTATAGACAGGACTTGGTGGAAATTCTGAGGAGACTTTATCCTAACTACAGTTATCCGAAGAGGTTTATCTCTTTATTTCTGTTGAATACTCCTCTTAAAAAAAATTCCATCTTTTCTCTTTTCTTCAATTTCCAGCATGATTGACATGTGGATACCCTTTTTTTACTCGTTGTTTAAGTTCATTTGCTTTTATATTATCGGCAGTTTTACTGCTGGAGATGGAATTGATCAGAGGCTCAGTTCTGAGAAACTGGAGAAGCTGGGTTGGAGTTACAGGCCATTGGAAGAAACTCTTGTTGATTCTGTTGAAAGCTACAAACAGGCTGGAATTCTGGATTAGAAGAATGATTTGGCATTGATTTTGTTCTTGGCTTTTATTACGAAACTTTAAATCAATAGCTGCTTTCTCTTATATGTATGTCACATTGTGTTTTGAAAATTTCTGGGGAAATATTACTTTGTAATAAGATGTGTGTTTTTAGAGAAGATCTTTGAAATTTGTGAATGTTGACACTTTCTGGTTGCCTAGACACCAGTGGAAACATGTCACTTTGGAGTATATTTGGTGGTCCTTTATGGTGTATCATTGTATCAAAATAGAAGGGATTTGTAAATGGCATTTCACAATCTAGCACACTTCGTTCTTCTTTTACATTTTGGCCAATGTTGAAATCTACATTAAATGCCACTAGTGTAGGGGAATTGTCTGATTTATAGACCACATCACTTGGAATGTATTATTAGGCCAACTAGCATGATGGACCACATCTTCACCAAAAAGTTTAAGATGTTAGGTTGACATTTAACATATTTATTAATCCATTAATATTATTAAATTCTTCCAACGTGAGATTTGTATGAAAATTTTCAAAAAGATCCGCTTTTTACTTGAATACTCATTACAGGCATCGCACGCTAAAAGAGTAACTACTATGAGGTGAGAGTGTAACCTTGTTTCATTGCGCGAAAGACGTGGTGCAACATCTAATTTTGGGCCCATTGAACTACGGGCTCCGATAACACTTATAATGAAATTATATGATGGGAAAAAGAAGCGTGTCTTAGACACACGCGATCTTGTGTGTGTCTTATTATTTTAAAAAATTTTATTAATGACATTTTTGGTATTTTACTATTTTCATTTATAGTTGTTTTGACATTTCATCAATTTGTCAATTAAAACTACGTCGTATTAGGTGCAGGACACACACAAATTTGTGTGTGTCTAAAACACATGCTCTCTTTTCCCTTATATGATTTACCAATTCAACTCAAATCACTTGGAGTGACACTTAGTGTTTGTTGATTGGGATTTGGGCATATCACAATTAAGTCTGTCATAATAATTTTACCATCATAACACAATATGAATTTAATAATTTATAATTTTTAAGAATATTAATATATACTACTCCCTCGGTTCCTAAATAACTGACGTTAGCAGCCAAAGCACACTAATTAAGAAACTTAATTACTCCAATTCATTTGTCTATTCATCCAATAGGAAGGGGAGAGAGAATTGCACAGATATACATAAAAAGATAAAAGAGTCCAATAGAAAGGAGAGAGAGAATTCTTAAGTATTTAATTTTTTATAGAACTCCAATAAGAAGAAGAGAGAGAATTTTCAAATCTTTAATTTTCTTTAGGACTCCAATAGGAAGAAGAGAGAGGATTATATGGATATATATAAATTCTCCTAGAAATCCTATAACGTCAAATATTTGGGAACAAAAAAATTGACCTATAACGTCAGTTATTTAGGAACCGAGGGAGTAATATATAGTATTTTGAAAATTCATAAATTTTATAAATAAGAATTTTTTGTGTATGTGTGTGAGTGAAACTGAGGCAGGTAGAACATAGGAACCCACAATTGTTAGGACAGATCATGATACATTGATACTGTCTACAATGCTGGGAAGAAGCTCAATTATTACAAGTGAGTGCTTCAAAAAACAGAGTGTAATGGGACCCAAGTAGTCTCAAATCCTACCCACTGTCTTGAAAATGGCTAAACTGTATACCCACCTAATATACCGCGGCGAGTCCACTTTTTTCCACATTTTGGAAAAACAAAATTTTAAAGTAAGAGAATGAAAGTCTCTGAGCTAGTTTGGGGTTCAAATGATCTCCACATGAAGTCAAATTCTTTTTCAGCTTGACAATGACCCTCATACACTCTCTTTGAAACTTAATAATTTAATATTAGACATTCTTGGATCATTATTTTTTATTTATTTTTTTAGAGAAAAGGTGAAAAAAATTTAAACAATAAACTAAATATTTTCTCTATTTAAAAATTAAAGATACATTTTTTTTAATTTATTTTAAGATAGATATATTTCTACTCGTAAATTATAAACTACCCATACCTTTGAGGAGCATAGGTCAAATCCTATTCCCCTTCCCATAATAATTATTGTGAAAAATTAATGGTACCCAAAAAAAAAAAAATTAAAAGAAAACAAATAATTTATGTCGCAACCTCCATCATCCATTGCAAGGGTCCCTTTCCTCTCAGGACCCATGGACGTTAGGTTGGTTTGCTGACAGCTTCGTTAGTTGGTAAACTTTATCCACTCACCCATTTAGGATTAATTTAAAAAAATGGAATCCTAAAATAATGACTCTATGTTTTACTATTTCACAATGTATTCAATACTATGAGAAAAAGGTAGTTTACAAACGTTAAAAACATATTTTTGATTTTGATTTATTTATTATTTGTTAAGTATTTAGTTTCATAGAGATGACATCATAATAAAATTTAATAAATAAATTTAAAAGGCTAAAATATATATCTAATTTAATGCGAGGAGAGTAATTAAGATTAAGGAGTTGTTTGTGCACTACTTATAAATTGGTTAAACTAATTTATAAGTATTTTTTTATTATTATTTGAGTTGATTGTATGCGACTGTTTTTCTAATCTTTTTTTTGAAAAATAATAATTTTTTACTTTTTCAAACATAACTTATAAGTAATCTTAAAATAAGTAAGTTTAAGCATATGTAAAGACTCTTTTGCTCTTCTTTTCAGTAATCTTTACAATTTATTTGAGCTTATAAGTCATTTTAACCAAATACTTTACAATTTATTTTAATTTTATTTCTTATTTACAAGTCAAGTTATTGCCAAATGTTTTTACCTATAAATCATAACTTAAAATGATTATAAATTATTTTAAATTTAAATTTATAAATTGTTTTAAAATAAGTCATTGAAGATATCCAAGTCTTGCCAAATATGGTCTTTATATGTTTGTGAGTTTTATTTTAGGGGAAGAGAAATAATGGGATAAAAAGGAAAAGTTTTTTCAAAAAAAAATTAGAAAAAAAAAGTTTCCCTTTTAATTTATTCATTCTTCCGAAATAAAACTCACAAACAATTGTTAGGTAACAAGAGTGTATAGACGAAATTTTGTCCCACAAAAATATAATATCATTTATTAAAAAGATTTATTTTATAATTTATTATTTATTAAAAGACATAAAATAACACAATATCTTTAAATTTATTACTCTAATATTACTATCATATCATTAATGTTAAATTAAAAAATTAATATGTATAAAAATAATCATTAAATAAAAATATACTTTTTAATTTTGTAAATTTTATTATTAAAAAAAACTCTTTATCGTAGGGATTTGAGAAGGAAAAGAAGGTGGGGTCCACAGTGGACCTTCTTAGAAGCTGTGATCTCCATAGGAGGGACGATAAAAGCCATTTTCAAACTTCTATTACTCTTTACGTATATAGTAAAATACTCTTCTTCTTCTTCTTCTTCTCTGAAAGAAGAAATCACGACACTTCCATTATTGTATCTCATCATCATCATCACCACCACCTTCACCTTCACCTTCACCTTCACCTTCATCTTCACCTTCACCTTCACATAAACAAAAACAAAATCAAAACAAATCCGTCTCTTTTGTAAATATCCCACCATGCCCATGAGGCCATGATCATGTAGATTCTCTCTCTCTTGAACTTCTTCAACCTTTTTCCCAACCCCACCATTCTTGTATATGCTCTGTTGTACAGTTTATTTCACCGCCCATGTTCCCCTTTTGACCTTTATTCCCCCTTTTCCATTTCAATTCTAGGGTTTCTTTTTCTCTTCCTACTCTAGTATTTCTCTTAACATGATCCATAGGTCGAGTTTCTCGATCCTTGTGTTTACTGTTTGTTCCTTTTCCACTCTCTCCCTAGTTTGCTGGGTCTACCTTTTTTGAATTTGAAATTAATCCAATCAATTGCCCTTATTTTCCATCGCTCTCTCTTTCAGCTAGGTTGTACATATGTGGGTTTTGTAGGGTTTTTCTTCTTATTTGAAGCTAAAGTTTCATTTCGATCGAGTCTAGTATAACTTGTTAAAATCAAATTGAATTATCCTGTTCTTTATTGGAAGAAAAGGGGGAAAAGAAACAAACAGTGTCTTTGAAAGTATAAGCTCATGGCTTATCAGCCAGGACCCAGTTCAGGATCCAGTTCGAGCTCAGGGTTTCAATATTTGAATTCCCCTTTTGGGGATACCACTTTCACAAAGGTGTTTGTAGGAGGGCTTGCTTGGGAAACTCAGAGTGAGACCCTGCGACGATATTTCGAGCAGTTTGGGGAAATCCTTGAGGCTGTTGTTATCACTGATAAGAACACAGGGCGATCCAAAGGATATGGTTTTGTGAGTTTTGCCTTTTTGTTTTTTTCGTTTCAGTTTAATCTCTATCCATAGCCTAGAAACTCAGAACTTTTATCAATTATCACTGCTGAGTTAATGTAAAAAATTGATATTGGGTTTCAAGGAATCCTGATTAAAACTATTCTGATACTTTAATCTTTGCAAGCATGGAGTATTATAAAAATTCAAGTGGATTATAATGGGTGATTGTATAATAATTGGGGAGATGGTATTGGATAGTGGAGTACCTCTCTTTCAGGGTATTATTATGCTATTCCTGGAGTTGTTTGAGTAAAGGGAACATTTGATTAATCCTGGCTAAAATTTAAGATTTTTTAACCTCATTTGACAATCTAATGCTAGTGGATGAGCCTTTTTTCTTGAATAATGATAATATATTTGGACACTGTTACATATTATAGGTGTTAATAGTTGAATGACTTGAGGGTTTAGGTGACTTTCCGGGACCCTGAATCCGCTAAGAGAGCATGCATTGATCCAACTCCAATTATTGATGGTAGACGGGCAAACTGTAATTTGGCTTCACTTGGACGACCTCGACCTGCTCTGCCTTTTGGTAACATCATAACTCAGTTGGTTACATATGCATAAATATATCACTCAGCACTACCTGCTTTTAGTGCCCAATTTCCTTGGGAGCTTTTACTAATAAAAGCATTACAAGGGAGTTCTGACTCCTTACTTTTATTCAACTCTAATTCTTTCAGTGTGGGCTGATTTTCTATTATGTTCATAACTGTATAAATTTTACACCTGTAGCTGTTCAATGAAGTTGTTGATTCATAACTCAACCAGAGTCCAGTACCCAACTCTTTATTTATTAGTGTAGTAAAGATTAGCTAGGTGTGGTCAAATTCAAGATGTGTAGAGTGAGAATATGGATATTGAAAATTTTAGAACATCTTAGTTTGAGCCTCTCCAGTAGTGGTTCCAGATTCTCAAAACTACCTTGGGAGTAAGAATTCTATACGGTAGCTGAAGAAAGATTTAAAATTTTATAATGCCTATGTGCAGAGAAACAAGATGTTTATTGCCTGGTGACTTTATCCAGGAGGTATATATAACTTTCTTAAACATATTGCTGAATGTTTAAGCTACTTCACAATATGAATGCTTGTTTGGTGTCAATATGGCATAAAACAATTGCAGCCTATTCTGGTGGGTGTCCAAACAAGTAAAACAAAATGGTTGTAATGGTTATAAAAATGGTACAAATATCTGTGACAGTAAGGTCCTTTGATTTTTCTTAAGCAGATAATGAATGCTTCACTTTTTGGATCCCGCGGGAATCCAACTCTCCAGATCAATCTTTTGAAGTTATTGGAACGTTTTATTTAGTCGAATGTCAAAGCAATAGCTGAAATAATGATTTAAGCTCTTCTAACCCTATATATGAAAGTGCATCAGTCCCTTTGTCAATTTGCAAAACATCAACTTCTTGGTACTGCTTTTGTTGGTCGTAGGACGAATTAGATCACCATCACCTTACGCTGGAGGTATGCCAGCTGCTCGTGGGGCTTACATTGGAAGTTTTGGTCACCAACAACCAGTTTCTTATGGCTATCAGCATGGTTTAATGTATCCACAGTATGGGTGAGTTCTTACTCTCATAGCAAATAGTTCATATGGTAGTATGATGCACTTACGAATGGAGTCGGACTTTTGTTTGTAACTTTTCTATAGGTTATGCTGGTATCTTGACTATTGAAAAGTGTGTTGCACTAAATTTCATCAAGACTCAGCTTCAAGTGCTAGAGAAGCACGATTTGTTGCCTGCTTCTGATACACACCGTAAATTATCATTAGACGTGTTGCACCTTCATTTCCTTATACTATTGCCTGGATGAATGCACTTATGATATATAAAAAACTATTGCCTTGATGAATGGACTTGGAAGTAAATAAAAAGTTTAACATTAAAGTGGTATGTTATTTGAACTTCTTTATTACCACCATTTTTTATAAGATTTATTAGTACATTGTATGAGCTATAACATTATTTTTACTTTCCCTTCAGTTTTCACTTTTCAGCTATTGAACTTCTTTATTAGCATCATTAACACTTTCAATTTATTATATATAGTGTCTGTCTTGTTTTCAGCCTTTTTCATTCTCCGAAAGTGTTTTTTAGCATGTGTATCCATACATCTCTTCGATTAATATTTGTTAACACTTTCAAGATTTGAGATTTTATAATTTTTGGCCCTACTTGCTTTCACTTCACCTACATATTTTTTTGGTTGGTTAACAAGAACATTTATCTTTTTATATCTATCCGCTTCAATGGCTCTATCATTATTATCTTGATGGAAAGGGTGAACAGTGAGCTACTCATGATAACACCACTTTGTGTTCCTTTCCTTTGGCAAAGATAAATCACATAGTAATTTGGAAATCATGCATGTACCAATCACCATATACAATGTCAATCCGGAATGTTTGGTAACTTAGAAATGTTAAATCACTCCCAAACAAGGGGGAAGTTTGTATTCATCTGACAGTTATAAGACACACAGTGCGATTGGTAGTTGACGAGGATATTTCCAAGTGCAATCTTCAGCTTTAAATAATTAAAAATAGTTTGATGTCTGATTTTAAAATGGAAAAAAATTTCAAACACATGCTAGACCTTGTATGTTTCATTGTTGCATAGGATCAAACTAGTTGAGGACAGAAAAACAGTTGTCCCATGGGTTGAGTTGTTAAGCTCGTATATCTTCTCTATGCTTTACCTAATATGGCTTAGAACTTTGATTATGAGCACCATAGTATTATATGGTTTAGTAGGGATACCTGAGTGATGCAATAATTGTTCATGCATGCAGGTATGCGGCGTATGGTTCAGATTACATCTATCCACAGGTCTATAGTACTCTAGATCAAAGTTGCAAGACCTGCAGTATTTATTTATATTTATTTCTCTCAACTAAACTGTGTTGTTCTTAGAATGTTAACTTTTTTTCAACGCATCTCTGTTGCTTGGTGGTAGGGTGTTTACAACCCTTATGTTGGTCAGCAGTACCTTCAAATATATGGAGTACCTGGAACGGTTAATACAGCTATGTATCCTTACAACATTGGTCAGACTGTTCCCAGTGCTCATGGTTATACAACATTGCAAAGTTATGCTTTACCTGTTCATCAAATTGTGCAATTTGGTGGGCCTAGTGTCAATGCAATCACAACTTCATCTATTGCAACAATTCAAGCTCCATACCCTACAGGCAAAATTCTCTTTATTGATTTTTTTTTCTTCCTTTCAAAAATGTGAAATCGACAAATCATATTTAGGCTGAGAAAGGCCATGTTTTTATTTTGATATATAGATAATTATCGAAAAAAGAATATCTAATGTGGCTAGTCTTTTGGCAATATTAGGTGTGGCGCCACCTGTTCCAGCACAAGCGCAGTTTACACTTCCTCGCCATTCTCCTCAATTCATCCAAGGTAGCGGTTCTGACCAAAATGCTGGGTGAGGGGTTGATAAGGTGAGAGGTACTGACATATGGGGTTTGAAGTAGTTTGTTTTATAACCTTGTATGATATTCTAGATGGAGAGTTTTGGTTTTAATGATATATGCAGGTTCCCTTAGATTGCAGCAGGACTAAGAGCACCAGTACCGTTACTTGAGTGGTGGACTTCGGATCTAGCCTTGCAAATTATTTATCTTGCATTTTAGAGGTAGGAGTTCTACTTCAGGCCTGTTATAAACTGATGCAAGTTCAACATGAAGACCAGTGAACAAAATAAACAAACAGAAAAATATAGTTCATACTCAAATAAAAGTGGGGAACAGTATTATGATGCCTTTCCAGATTAAATAAGCCATTAAGACTGTCCATAGAGACATGTTACAAACACAACAATCCTATTAGAGTAAAATTTGTGATCCTGAGGAATTTAGGTGGATCTCAACCTAAAACTTGCCCTGAATGTTATCCCCTGGTTAAAGGTGCCTGTAGCCTTAACACAACCCCATTGTTTTAAAGTTACACCAAATCTTAATGGAGTTTTTAGAGCTGGCTGTAGGGTTTTACTTTTTGCTTCCCCCAAAATGGAATTTTTCAGATGATGACATTTTTCATGGCCATGGTGTATTAGCATTTTAAGATATGCATATGCTTCAAATTTACTGCCAATGAATGGAAACCATGAATCACTTGTCAAAGTAAATAATAATAATACAAAAAAAAGTGAATACCATGAATCACTTATCAAAATATTAATTATAGAAAAAGAATGAATAGCATGAATCACTTGGGTATTAATTGTATGGTTTTGCCTTTGACCTGCTTCTTGGTTTGGTTATCTAGATCCTCATTAAGCTCTGAGGTCCATACACATGGAATATTAAATTTACTTTTCATGCTCATCAAGTATAATATTTATTTTCCTCAATAAAACATAGCTGATGTTTATATTATGCAGGTCATACATTTCATGCTCACCATAGAAATATTGTCCGAGTCGCTTCCTGATGGTGGAGAAAGGAAACATGGAAGATGCAAACTACTCTTCCTTCAAATTCTGTATATAAAACATTCACATTCTGCCAGTGTTCTGGATGACTGGTAGATTGTCATGGATTAATGTTGGTGGGGGGATGCCGGGATAGGTTTCTGGCGCCCTTGTAAAAAAATTGAAATTGTGTACAAAGAATGATAGAATCAAAATATGATTCTTTATAATCTTCCCCAGCATTTGGGTGTGTACATAGTGTGGTGTCTGGTGTTTGTGCATGGTTAGGTCGTACATTGTATTTAAATGTCACTTAGTTCTGTGCATATTAGAAATTGTTGGAACTTGGAAGTTTATTAGAAACTCATTCCGTAGTTTGGATTAATTTCAGAGCCTAATCAAGGCATGATAAATTGTGTATACAGAAATGTGGATTTTTCTGTCAACTCATGTAATGATGTTCTGTTTGGTTTTCATTATATTTTTCACCCAATTTCATCTGATACATGTTTAGCAACGCAAATTTTACTTTTAGCTATTGTAACATCGACATTAATAATTTGCGACAAATTTTATTGTGTTATAAAATGTAATATGTCGACATATATTGAGAGAAATTAGGTGAAAGATGTAATAAAAGAGATTTTAATCCGTTATGCACGAAGGTATAACTCTAGATAATGTCTAGACTGTTTTTACTGCTGTTAATGGACCTATCACTGTCCCATCCCCTGTACTCTGAAAAGCTTTTAGTCATTCAACTTACCATTTTCATTTCATTCACGTTTTATGAGTAAATATTTGTTAGCAAGGAGAAATGGACACATGATCTGAATAAGGATATTCGTCCTATTTGTATCGAATGTCGAGTTCATCTTTGTTTTGAACATTGATATATCAGTTTTTTCTCCCTTTTACTATCCGGTTTGGATTGAAAGAATGAAAATGAAGAAGGAATGAGATGAAAATTAGTATATTTTTTAGCATTATAAATGTATGTTTTGTTGGTGGCAGTGAGTCGTGTAATAAGATGATATAATTGTCATATAAATTCATTTCATTAAAAAATAAATTTTATTTCACCATCTCTCACATGTAATGAAAAATAAAGGAATGGAATGAATTCATCGGAATGGGTTATCCACCGAAATAGACACTAAATATACAATTTTTTATTTTATTCTTTAATCTATTCCGTTTTCTACCGAAAGACACTAAATATATAATTTTTTATTTTATTCTTTAATCTATTCCATTTCTTCGATTTAAACGTTGCGTTGCCTACTTTTGTAATCTACTTAATTAGGAATATTGTTTATGTTTGTTGGCCCGTGTTAATTTTTTCGTACTGTGAAAACACCAATTAATACACACAAGGAACAGCATTAACACAAGTGATTCTTCCATTCACAACCACCTTGTAACTATAAACACAACATCTTCCTGGTAGGGAAGGATACTCCTTCAATTGTAAAATTTATAAAATTTTAAGGATATATTTTTCTTTCATGTTTTTTTTTCTCTTAAATTTAATGAGTGATTAGTATAGTATTAGGTACTTTGGTAAGAGTTAATTTACAAAATCTTAAAATTTAAATTATGATGTAAATTTATTTTTATTTTAAAATAATAATTTTGTACTCGGTAATACTTTTTAAGCTGTTTGCCTGTTTACAAGAATAACTATTGAATTAGTCAAAATTAAATAAATTCACATTAATTTTAAAATTTCACAAAAAAAATAATGATACTTTCTTGGGGAAGAGGGAGTATAATTACATATGTAAATTTATGGGTGATGTTAGGGGTCTTAAATTTTTTTTGTCTCAAAACGTGTTTCAAATGACGTGTCACCATAACATTGGTTCGGTAGATCTCATGTGATTGACTATGCAATAAATTATCATTAAATTATTTATAAAATTGTTCTCTTTTAGCATATCGGTGAAATTATAAGTCAGATTCCTTTACATACATATTCGAAATTATTGATAATTATGTTATTTAAATTTCATATAACGTATATATATATAACGTATTCGTACTTTTGAAATAGGTCAAATGTGTATTCAATTATATAAAATGTGAGCTTTAAATGGACCAATTTTATAAAAAAAAAAAATTAAACTTGAAAGAATACTATTTAAAAAATTAATATTTGGGATTGAAAATAGAACTTTGTAGAACTTTGAGGGACACATTTACGGTTAACCCTTTTATCTATGTGCAAGAAGTTTTCTTATTAATAATTTTTCTATATTTCTGACTAGTACAAGAAAAAGGGGCCATTACATAATTATACAAAAATAAACTGTTTTGTTGCGTTTATTATTCAGTTTGGCAACCGTTAAATTCCATCTACTCTGAATACCGAGCTTTCTCAACGGCCGAAAAAATGGCCACCACTAGTGCCCTCGCTGCTAATAATAAGTCAGCGCCACCGCTCTCCGCCGGAACAACAATTAATAATAATAATAATCAACAATCATATCTCCCTGGCCCTCCTCCTCCGGCCACCAAAGAAACCCCAATCACCACCGTCAGTTCCCGACCGCCAGAACCACCGTCCAACCGGTCCGACGTCATTCTAATTCCCAGCCATTCACGTAAGCTCCGTACCTCTTCTTTTTACAATTTATGCGTTCCCCTTTTTACACCTCTATAAAAATTTAATCTATACCTTCTTCTCTTTCTATTTCTCTCTAATTTTGCTTCTGTTTGGTAAAAAATTTCTGTTCTGATTAATTGATAGGGTGGTTTTCATGGAGTAGCATTCACGAATGCGAGGTTCGGTTCCTGCCGGAGTTTTTCGAGGGGAGATCAGCTTCGAAGAACCCTAGGGTTTACAAGTACTACAGAAATTCCATAATTCAGAGATTTAGAGTAAACCCTAATCGGAAAATCACATTTACCGAGGCTCGGAAGACTATTATCGGAGACGTTGGGTCGGTTCGGAGGATTTTTGATTTCTTGGAGACTTGGGGCTTGATCAATTATTTGGGTTCCCCTTCATCTAAGCCTCAAAAGTGGGAAGACAAGGAGACCACCAAGCTTTCTTCTAATAATAATGCTGCTGCTGGGGCTGGCTCGGCAGCATCTGCAAATGACGGCGGGGCAAATATTTCCGAGAAGAAGAGATTGTGCAGTGTATGCAAGTCTGTTTGCAGCATTGCCTGTTTTGCTTGTGAGAAGGTAATCAATATGTTACATACTTATATAAATGTTGCATTTGGATTCATGGATTTCAAAGTATTAGTGTTAATGTATTCTGCATACTTTCTATATAGCTATATAAAATGATGCTGCAGAGTGGAGGGCAAGGGGTAAAAAAAAAGAAGCGAAGATGTTTGTGAAGATAAATTTTTGAAAACCTGATGAAAATTACTTATAAGACACAATTCACTGATTAATATATTCACAACATGGGTAAAGGAGGTAGAAGCTAGAAGCTAGAAGCTAGATTAGCATATGATAGTGTAGACATGGGTTTGGAGAAGATTAATGAATGGATATTGAATCTTACAAAATTTGATATGCGATCATGAATGATTTGTCCCGGCCATTGTAGCACATGTATCACCTAGGGCATAAGGGTCCACTACGGAAGCGAAATTTCCCAAGTCCATTTTCTGTGAAAGAAAGCCGAACCTGCTGCCCCATTGGCTAAGAAGGGGGCGGGCGGAGATGAAAACTGTGACCGCAAGCTCCATGCTCTCGAGAGAAAGCAGGTGGAGAAGGGATGGTCACATTACCTGGAGCCTAAGATGCCTCAATATTTAGTCTTTTTAGTTGCTAGTATATGCAATCTTATTGTATATACACTTTTATACTTGGCCCTGATTATTCATCAAATTCTCTAAGCTAAAGTAAGATTATAACTTTGTCTAATGTCCATTACACTTGATTTTAGCATTGTACTAGGCATTGTATTATTGGGAAGTATATCTAGTTGGATTTGTGTTCGTGACAAGCAATTTATCTTTCTTGGCTTTCCATCATTATTTCAGAGTCCAAATTGTGCAATAATGCCATAACACAGCTACTGTTCACAATAACTACAATGATATTCTTCCCTTGTTATCCTCCCTTGCACTAAGTAGTTTAAAATTAGGATATGAGAAGCTGGTTAGAAATCACAGCAACAATTTGACCCTTTTATTCTGAGTACCTAATATGTTTCCAGGGGTCCACAAATTATATGCTCTTTCCTGCACTTTATTGGCTTACTGTATTAGATCTTTGTTTAATCCATATATTATTATATTCCTTAATTGATCTTCTTGCATTTCTACAAGTATTGAATACAGTGGATTTTTAAAAAAGATAAAATAATAAAATAAAAATTGCATTATTGAGCAGGATGATGTGACTCTTTGTGCAAGATGTTTTGTTCGTGGTAGTTATAAGGTTGGAGTTAGCTCTTCAGATTTCAGAAGAGTTGAGATAAGTGATGAGGTAAAGACAGATTGGACTGATAAAGAAACTTTGCACCTTCTAGAAGCCGTTATGCATTATCATGATGACTGGAAGAGGGTTGCAGAGCATGTTGGTGGTAGAAGTGCGAGAGAATGTGTCGCTCATTTTGTTAAGCTTCCTTTTGGGGAGCAATTTATTGGACCTCCAGATTCTTCTTTGGTTGATGACAAGATTCATCAGCCAAACGGAGAGAGTAGCACCGAGTTTGGGTTGCGAAGCACTACAGTCTCTCCAAGCAAAAGAATGCGCCTTACGCCCCTTGCTGATGCAAGCAACCCCATTATGGCTCAGGTAAAGAATATTACTGTTCTATTTTGCATTCAGAAAGTAGAATGGAATATGTAAAGAAACCTGAATCAATCCACAACTAATGGTTTCCGTCAGAAATTAGAGCCCACAAGCATTTTTGACAGCCCAATTTGCCATCGTCCAGGCCTTAAATTCTTGGTTTCAGAATTGCCTAATACAAAAGTGCATAACATGCTAGTAATTTTGATAAGCTAAAGTAGCCATATTGGTCTACTTTTACCTTAGTTTTGTGAATTTTAACATTTTACTATATCTTTATTTTTATGATGATATTCGAGTTTATCTCGATTCATGAGTGAAATAAGGAAGAACTTCTTATCTATCTAATTACTCCTTGCACTAGTGGTTCAATGAGAACTCCAAAACTCAAGTCTCTTCTAATTTGATGTGAAACTAGAGAGACCTTTGTTTGCAACCTGGGTGAACTGAAACTCTGGTGTATCCCTCTTGTGGCTGATTAGTTGTCTTTATCCACTAGAGATAGGAATTTGAATTGAAGAGGTGAGAATTAGAATTAGAATTAGAATTTACCAACTGCTATTTGTGTCCAGTATAAGGAGCTCTCTATTTGAACTTTTGTCCTTAAAAATATTTCTCAGGCTGCTTTCCTCTCGGCTTTAGTGGGTGTAGATGTGGCTGAAGCAGCTGCTCTTGCTGCTGTATGGAGTTTATATGAAGGCTATAATAGTACAGGCAGGAAAGAGAGTCTTGGATCTCTAAGCGGTGGCGGGGCAAGGCAGCAAGGTATTCCATGTAGTACATATGATTTTCTTATAGAACTGTGAACGATTTGGTGTGACTGGCATATAGTACAAACTGAAAAATTGACCACTGGGATGCTCTGCAATTGGTTAGATGTTTTTATAACTCTGTTACTTTGTCTTAAATAGACTAAACGTTATTTAGCAATGTGCAGAACAGTTTGGAGTGAAAGGATTTGTTTATCACAGTTAAATATTGGTGGTAGTTGAACATAAAGAATGTATAACTGGTTGATCTGAATTTGCTAGTGACCTTATTGTAGTTAATAAAGCTGAGTTGAGATCTTTTAGGAGTCTTTTTCGCTGCATATTTGTATAGAAGTAGTGCTAGGTAACTAAACACATGTTGTTTAGTGTATCTGGAACACTGGTTGATTGCTTGTACTGTACAACCCGTCAACGCATGATAAAGTACAAAGAATCAATGTTATGTTCCAGATAAACTACACAACTTGCATTTAGTTATCTATCATTTTCCTTTAAGCAAATATTATTGCCCAATGAGTTTTTAGGCTCAGGGATCTTGCTCTCATTTTATTGAGAGAGAAGTAATTTCTTTAGAGTTAAATGATGTGAACCCCTTTCTAAACATGATTTGTGTTGCTCTGTTGAGCAAAAGCTCAGTTTTCAGATGAAATGATGTAGTCTCTGTTGTTACCGCTGTCTGGTGTTTGCCATCTCTATTCAAGAGCTAGACCACAAGCTATAGTTACCCAATATGAAGCATGTGCTCCACCTTAGGGCCTTGTCTTCTTATGAAAATTTGTGCTTACATTGTTCCCTAGATTTTACTCATAATTAGCGGGAGCTTCTTCTACGAGTGATCAACACCAAATGCATCTTTGACCTAGTCCAAAGGAAATAATAGAAGAAGATAATTTAGGAAAAACCAGGTGGGGTGTCGGTGGTTAAAAAGGTAGGTAATGCGAGGCTATCTTGTTAGTGGTCAAATAATTTCCATTTATGTGACATTCCCCTACCCCTGGTTTCTGCATATGTTCAAGTTCGTGCAGCTGTGTGAGAAAGTATATAAAAGGTGGGGTGAGGCACTGCTCATAAGGATTTTGAATTTAACGCAAGTTGGTTTATTTAGTTAGATGCAACCAAACAAATTTCATATATTTGCATGTGCAATCATATATTCATGGCCCTAAATATATTTTTCTTATACAAGTAAAGCTTAAACTCATGGTTTCTGTGCAGAAAGCACATGCATACAATATTTGTGTCCGTCAACCCCTTGTAACATCCAGCTTTCAGTATAAAATGAGTACTTTCTCTTGATACAGAATTTTGTGTTTCATCTAATTGTAATACCGCTACAAACGCATCAGAAGAGGCACAGTTGCAGATTGAAAAGGAAGAAGACAGCATGGAACAAGCAATCTCTACCATTATTGAACAGGTAGTCAAATATCTACGTTATAATACTTTATCAAAGAAAAAAGAAATCCATGTTATACAGGATTTTCTGACATTTCTGTGATTTTTTTTTCCTGGTCAATTTTTAGATGAAGGAGATTCAAGAAAAGATTGCGCGTTTCGAAGAGTTTGATTTTCAAATGGAGAAAAAGTCCCAACAGCTAGACCAAATGAAGAATCTACTTTTTGCCGATCAGCTCACTCTTCTATTTCATAAAACTGCTGCACCAAAATCTCAAGAAAGCATGGAGAAGAATGTTAAAGTGGAAGGACAGATATCATGATGATTAAGCCAATTTCTTTTGATATATTTTTGAAGTCTAGTTTATTTCTATATCTAGATTCTAGTGCAACTCACTTCAGCTATGTGCCAACCCAGTTAACTGCTCAATTTGCCGAAGGAGTGAAAGTGCTACTATTGAATATCATGTGAAAGTGGAAGGTGAAAAAGATATTCATGTGAACTAATAAACCGAGCATTACAAAATGTGTAGTCTCTGATATAGTCTAGAGACAATGCAAAATTTACACATTTTGGTCTATCAGTATCAAGTTTAGCATTTGCTGCTTCTATACAGCTTATAATTGAACTCGCAGACATAGTTGGTTCACTTTTGAGAGTATCCTTCATCGCATTAACCCTGAAAAATATAACACAGTAAGTTAAAGAAGGAAAAGTGATGCAGATATTGTTAACTTTAGCAAATGAATCTGATTTCTGAGTGTAATTTTTTTGAGTTGATAATTACTGCAAGAATCCTGTGGCTTTCCAATTGATCCAAAAGTAGCTAGCTTGGTTTTTAGAATATCAAATTTATCGCATGGCACCACAATTAGAGATTCCAGCTCACCTAGAAGCTTATTTGACTGAGGAGTCAACTCAACTAAGCCTTAATCCCAAGCTAGTTGGAGTCGGCTGAGTAGTAGTTTACTTAAATACAAGTATGCACTCTTAAGGTTAAACTTGTACAAAGTACTTGGCAAATAGTGCTATCTCATGATTGTGGTAGCCAAGGTAAGTTTGTATATTGATTTATTTCTACTTTTTAACAAGTGTAGGTCTCAATTTATTAGACCTTTTTGCATTACAGAAAACACCATAGTTTTCACCCTTGACTACAATTTTGCCCTTCTAGTAAAATATACGGCAGTTCTAGGGAAGGTTACTTTTTAAATCACTCATTCTGCAGCAATCATCCCAACACCAAGTTTCAAGGGTCATGGTAGATGTGTCAATATAATCATGAGAATGTTTCGTGGGATTTTGTAGCATTATATATTTTTTTCATATTAGTAGCATAGTACCGGACCAAACATTGAACCGGTTGAGACACTGATTTAATTGGTTCAACAGGTGGTTGAGTCGGATTTTAACATTTAAATAATTAAAAAATATATTTTATATGTAATAATATTCACTATTAAATAATATATTTTACCTAAACTGCATAATTTTTTTATTAAGCAAACTATTAAGTACGAAATTAAAGACTAATCTTACTTTCTGTACTAATAAATATAAGATCGATATTAATTTTTTTAAATCAATTTGAAATTTAAATTATTATTGAGAGAAATTTATTTAAAATTTGTCAATACAATTCATAATATTATAAACTATTTAAAAAATAATACTTTATGATAATTATTATTTTAAAACTTAAATGAATAGTTTCAATTTTAAACATAAATTTATTTCAAATTTACTTTTTAAAATTTAATATGTCTTATATTTTGAAATGAATAGAATATTAAAATTCTTTTTAATAGCAAATAAATTAAATAGGGAAGAATAAAAGGAGGAAATGACCCCACCTTAAATTTAATTTTCTTTTTATATAAAAAAAATACACTCTACTATGTTGGGATATATATCTCATATATTTTGGTTGTTATGGTAAATATTATTACAAAATTAGGATTAAATACACTTCTGTATCTCGAAGTATCACCCTTTTTACACAAGTGACCCTAATACAAAAAAATTTATAATAGCATCTTCCAAGTACACTTAAGTAAGTAAAAGTGACCCTAAATTCATTTCCGGCCAAAAAAATGGTCTGAGTGTTGACGTGTCACCGGAAACCAATAGAATACGGTTTGACTTTATATGACCATTATAATATACGGTTTATTTACTAAATACATTTCCAATACAAGATAACTCCACTTTTTCTTCAATTCCTCCATACACTTTCCCAACAATTTCCCATCATCTTTTTCTCTCTCCAACATCTTCTCCAAGTGCCCCTCCACCTCAAATTTGTAATGGACGACCCAAATTATCCCCAGAGAACAGAGTGATGGGATCCAAGATCTGTGGCAGGATCCGGATACAGATCCGCCATTTGGGGATGAGGATGATGAAGTGAAGAGGAGAATTCGAGCTGTGGAATGAAAGAGGAAGATGAAAAAGTAGAGTTAGGTGATTTTTTTTCGGGTCTAGTCGATTTGAGTTTGTTTTGAATTGATGTGAAGATGAGAATCGGAGTTGTGGAATGGAAGAGGAAGAAGAAGCAGTAGAGTTAGGTGATTTGTTTTCGGGTCGAGTTGATTTAGGTTTGTTTTGAATTGATTATGTTGATGATTAATTCTTCTTCTTTTAGCCATTGTTTGAGGAGGAGCTTGTGGGTCGGGGTTTCTGTGGTTTGGTGAAGTGGGTATTGGGGTTTTGGTTCCATGATTAATGTTCCGGTGGTATTGTTTTGCTTAGACATAATTTCAATGCTTAGAGAGAGACATATATTAATTTTATTTTAATGACAAAATACAGTGAAATACGTTTAAAATTAAAAAATACACTAAATACAGGTTTTTCCCGTGACATGTCAGCAATTCGGCCATTTTTTGACTGAAAATGGTTTTAAGGTCACTTTTGTTTATTTAAGTGTACTTAGAGGATGCTGTTATAAAGATTTGAAGATTAGGATCACTTATGTAAAAGGGATCATACTTCAAGGGATATAAGTATATTTAACCCAAAAAATTATTAGGTCCTCATATATCCTAGCTAACTGGTTAAGTTATATTAAAATTTTATTATAAAAGTAAATTTAATCAAATGTCCAGATTATATAGAAAAAAAATTAGGAAATAAATAAATAAATTCACATGCACTTGGGAATGTGTGGGAGGAATATGCTTGGGCATATTCCAATCCATTCTCTCACATCTATTCGGTAAAACTCCATATCCCAAAAATATGTGGGACTTTGGTGCAACTTGACATAATAATCCGCAACTCCTTTCTCTCTCTATTATATTATACATTATCAACTTCTTATTCAAATATTTATACTGTGTTTGGTTCTCATTCCTTAGCATGTATGGAATGGAATGACTTAAGGAATGGAATTGCTTAAGGAATGGAATGGGAATGGGAATGGGAATGGAATGGTCATTCTCATTTTTATATTTGGTTTGTTCATTCATTCCGTCAGGAATAGAATCGCCATTCTACTTTAGGTGTTTGGTTTACATGAATTACATTATGAATGGAATGTGAAATGATTTTTTTTCATTTTTTATATACTACTAACTTATAAAAATGAATGAAAAAAATAAATTAAATAGAACTAAAAGAACATCTTCACTAAAAAAATATTCTTTTTATATTTTTATGCATTTAAAATTCAAATAAACACTTTCATGCATGAATTTTAAAAAAAAAAAAGCCTTGATGAACAATAACAAGGACTAATAATAAACAATAAGTTGTTTACCAATAAGTTATTTCAATAAGTCATTTATCAATAATAAACAATAAGTTATTTACCAATAAGCTGCTTAAATAAGCCGTTTACCAATAAGTTCTTCAAATAATAAGTTGTTTATCAATAATAAGGATTAATAAGCTATTTAAATAAGTTGTTTACTAATAAGTTGTTTACCAATAATAAGCTATTTACCAATAAGTTGTTTACTATTAATAAACTATTTATCAATAATAAGCTATTTAAATAATAAGTTGTTTACCAATAAGCTGTTTAAATAATAAGTTATTTATCAATAAGTTGTATAAATAATAAGCTGTTTAAATAATAAGTTGGTTACCAATAAGTTGTTTGCCAATAATAACTTGTTTACTAATAAGCTGTTTAAATAATAAGTTGTTTACCAATAATAAGTTGTTTGCCAATAAGCTGTTTAAATAATCAGTTGTTTACCAATAATAAGTTGTTTACCAATAATCTGTTTAAATAATAAGTTGTTTACCAATAAGCTGTTTAAATAATAAGTTGTTTACTAATAAGCTGTTTAAATAAGTTGTTTACCAATAATAAGCTGTTTGAATAATAAGTTGTTTACTAATAATAAACTGTTTGAATAATAAGTTGTTTATCAATAATAAGCTGTTTAAATAATAAGTTCTTTAAATAAGTTGTTTATCAATAATAAGTTATTTGAATAATAAGTTGTTTACCAATAATAAGTTGTTTATCAATAATAAGTTGTTTACTAATAAGCTTATTATATTTCAGATAAGCTGTTTACCAATAATAAAATGAACGAAGCAGAAGGGAATGAAATAAACCCACCTATTTAGAAAGGAATGAAAAATAATATTTCAGATAGGAATGGAATAACTAAAGGAATGGAATGCTTATTCCAACTGACTAACCAAACATGTTTTTAGTCATTCCAGAAGGAATGGTCATTCCATTCCCAGCTCATTCCATTCCATTCCCACCAACCAAACACAGCATTAGTATTTCATTCTTCTCCTACTTTTTTTTTTGTCTTATTAACGTCTATTTGTTCACTGCTATAGAAGGTTTGCAAGAATGACAGAGCTATAGAATAAAGGAGAGGGTGTAGAGGGAGGAAGAGACAAGAATACGATTTTTTTTTCTTTTTTCAAAAGCCGGTCCGAATTTTTGTAAAATCCGCAGGTTCAACGGCTCACTCCGGTTTATTTGCAGATACGGTATTTCAAGAGAGTCGGACCGACTGAGGTACCCGTTTCCGGTTCAGCCGGTTGAACCGGCCGGTCCGGTTTGATAACTATGATTAGTAGGAAGAAGTCTGTACAGTGCAGCACAAGCATTATTATCTATTTGGTAGAAGAAAGGATGCAGTAAATTGTATAGTTTTTCATATAAGTAGTACGAAGATCGCTCACAACTTCCCTTCCACTTTCCCATCCTTTCTACCAAATGGATTCAAGATGCGAGGAGGCTAGGCTAGTCTAGTCTAGTCTAGGTACAAGCCTAACCTTTGACATTATGTAGAGAGAATAAACAGTCCTAGTGCAATAACATTATGTCATCAACTCATATATATATATATATATGAACTTTACAGGCACTAAGAAGAGAAATTATTAACTGCTTACCCTTGTAAATTGGAATTAAGTTGATCCTTTTGAGATGTGCTGTCCATCCACCAAACTTTTGAATCATAAGTCCACAACATAGTTTACAACACCACTTGTATCTACTTTTTCAGTTCAACCTGAAGGATGAAACAGCCTGAAAGTACCAGAAAGAGATCAATAAATTATAAAAGGACTCCAAATCTGAACAGTTTCCAAATTTCAAATAGTTTCTTAAATGATTCACTTGGTCTGGGTTATAGTTCTCAACGCTGAATTACCAACATATACTTGCTCTCTAACTGGCCAGATCAACTTGTTGCGGTGATAGCTCACAAATGTTGAACTGCCAATAAATTATGATAGCCTTCTAACAGGCCATCTTTCCTAAGGGTACCTTGGATCCTAGCTCTCAAAAGATCAAGAATACTAGGAAGCCTAAAATCAGAACATACAAACTTGTTTGCAACATAAAAAAAGAAATACAGGGTTCATATGTATTCCCAACATTTTGCAATTTTTGGCGAAGGAGACGGACATTACTACTACGTTACCCTCCACAAAAGGACAAGCCGACAAGGTGTTATACTCCAACTAAAAATTAATAAACTTACACAGGTATCGGTTGGATTAACAAAAGTCACATGGAATGACAGGTTTATTTATCTGTGATCTAGTGTCCAATGCCAATCTTAGACTAGTAAATTACTATGAAAGCTAGGCAAGTCAGTTGTGTTCCGCAATGCCCTTCAACTAACAAGTAAGCTAGTAAACATTAAGCCAAAACCAGCAGCACCTCCTAACACCGTAAGTTTTAAAACTTGAATTCAGTAAGAGGAAGAATGAGAAAACTTATCAATAGACCTTGTGCCTGCAAGCTAACTAAATTTTAGTTTCTTTAAAGCTCACCTTCTCAATTTTCGAACCATATTTCTCTGCTTCCTCTTCAACAAACTACAGCAAAATATTGTTGTCAGGATGGAATTTCAGTACTGGACTAATGCATAATAATTTCTTTATGAACAAGAAGGCTGGAAAAAATTAAAGAGAATTTAAAATTATTGTTAGTTACACCAACCTGTCCTGTGAGGGTATATAATCTGTTGTACCAACCATTGTTTGCTACCCCAAGCACCGAAAATAAATGTCTTTGACTTTCACCAGGCTTCTGCAGTGAGTATTCTATGTAGTACAAGCCTGCCCAAGTGTGGGAAACATAAATGAAATGTAAGAAGATTCTAAAACTCAAAGTTGTTCAAGCTTGTACCAAAACCAACAAAGCTACAACACCACAAACTATTCAAATGCAGAGGAACCAAGCTCTTGTTGCGATAATTAGAGGCCACTTGTGAGTTGTGGCTAGACAGCAAATCAAATTTGGCTGATCTTAGCCATCTACAACCCTAGACTGTTCACAGATTATCAGCCATTGATAAAGAGTTCTAAAGGTTAGGCAATCAATTAGATTAAGAGTCAAAGGAACCTCCTTGGTTCGACCATCAATCAACATCACTGGTTATATTCATTTGGCATTCATATTATTCATAGAAATAGAAATTCATACCATGAAATATAAAATAGCCTGGCACTAGGTACCGGCCTGACCGGGAGCATGTTGGACCATCAATCAATTAGATGATAATTTCTTAAATGGAAATGCCAACATGGTGGCTGACAACTTCATCACTAGCCGGTTATATTCATTTGGCATGTTGGAGTATCTCAAAAAAGTGATGCAATTACCATTGGCTGCTTTTGAGTCAATGAGTTTTGCTGCCACTCCTGGGGGCCTTTGCCAGCTTCTGTCCAATCCACTGACCTATTGAAAGCAACAGCTCAGTAAGCTTCATGTCAAGAAAACATGAAAAAGAAGGGGAAAAAATCATTTTGCCTGGGAAAGTAGGGTTAAGGGGTTGGTTTCTTTTAACTAGGAAAATATTAACGAAGTTAGTTAGATTACTAAACACATACCAGATTCTCTGCAAAAGCATCAACTTTCCCAAAAGATTCCAATCTGGTAAAATCCGGACCAAGTCCCGTAATTACAATGCTGACTGAAGCAATTTATTGAGCAACTTTAAAATTCATGACCAACTACTCAAGGGGTTATGGATCAACCGAAAATGCTCAGTCATTACCATTTGAACTAGAAGAAGCTTCAGAAGGGTAGAATGCAGTCACAGACTTAATTCCGTTACCTTCTCCTGCACCTACTTGCCAATCTGCAATCAGTAATAAGTGGGTTTAGCATTATATCTATCGAATAGTTATGCACCGACTCAAAAACACAGCATATGATTAGGATATGAATGGCATCATAAACTGTTGAGTGTAACCATATATGAAAAATTAAAGGGGAGCAGTTAGACTATAGAACCTTCTATTTAATACTCAAACTCATTGTTAAAATTGGAAAATCATTCAAGTTAGACTGTAACAGTTGTAGTGAAGACCCCTTTGGATACTCCCACAACATCCTGTCAATGTTCAAACCATAACAACTATAAAATTAAAGCAAGTTTTATAGCATACTATTAATACACCATTCTTTTCTTTCTTTCTTCTTCTTCTTCTTCCATTTTTTTTCCTGTTTTGCGGAGGCAACCACAGCAACTATCTTTTTTGGGGTATGCACTGGCAACCGCTGGACTCAAAGCACCTCCATTAGTTTTGAAGCTATGACCTATACCTACAAGAGTTCAGTGCTGCTCACTACCACAGAACCACTAATCCCTTGGGTTATAGATACTAATACACCATAATGTCGGAAGCAAAAACATATATATATATATATATATATAACAGAAAAATAGAAATATTATTGGCCATAGCCAGTGATAATAAAACCCAAAGTGAGGTGAAATTTGAAGAGAAACAAATGCGCGTTCTTCCTGCCATTTATATCCTACAGGCCTTTTCATGAGAAAATTGATAAAAGGGGAAAAGATATACCTTGAGGTATCAATAACTTGAACTTATTCACATCATCAGAGTAAGTGCGAAAATCCTCGGACACAGCTGGAAAGCTCATAGTTACATTACAGAACAAAAATAAATTATGGGCTCATAATTTTCAATTATTTTAACAAGATTGAGAATATTATTACATTTAAACTAGTGTTGAGCAAAGAAATTACAAGGGTTACCAGTCTCTGCCAATGCAAGTGGAGCAATTGTAGGTAAAGAGAATGAAGCGAAGGCCGTTTGAAACAAGGCCTCTCTCCTTCTAATTTGGGATTGTTCTTGAATACCAAGACTGCTAAAACATTTATAATCGAAGGAAATTGAAGCTGACAAATTTGCTCTTATTAAAAAAAAAAAAACTGGCAAATAAAGAAACCGAACATGATGGGTACTTATAATTACTGCAAATATTACCTTGAAGTTTGATCTTGATGATTGTTCAGGCAGCAGATAGCTTTTGGGTATCTGTTTTTCTTGCAGTCTGCAGAATATTAGAAATGTGTTGAAAATGAACAATTTGCCTCTTGAATAAACATAATAAAAAATATAAATAATAATAAAAAAAAAGAAGATGAAATTTGTTTATGGGTAAGAAAGACTGGTGGGGTTTTACCTTTTGGGTGAGTTAGAGCAGTGAATAAGTCGGAAACGCGAGGACGCAGCAGAGACTGAAACTGCAACGATGAAACAGGCGCCATTCTTCCTCCTCTCTCTCTCTCTCTCTAGCTCAGACACTTGCACTCAGATTGAGCGTTTTGGATATTGTTTGCACACGTGGATTTATCCATCATTATTTTTGTTTTTCCTTTTTCTTTGCTGTTTTATATTTTGTTCGTAAAAAGATGTTCTAAAAACTAATTTAAGCTCAAAATTTAAAAATATACTAAAGTAAGGCCACTAATTTTAAAACAAACAAAAATAATTAGTATACTTATATGACATTCACAATGAATAAAAACTATATTTATTTTATACTTTCTCCACTTCTTTAATTTTTATAATTTGTATAAATTTGTATTTTAGATATTTTTTTAAAGATGGAGAGAATAAATTTTAATCATCACATAATGATATTAAATAATTTTTTTATTTATATACATGAAGTGAAAATAATTATTTATATTATAAAATTTCCACTTACAACCGATAAAGATCGGTAATTTTGTGTCCCACACTTATTTAACTTGTTTTTTTTATAATTTTAAATATATTATTATATTATTTTTTAAATATTAATTTTTATATTTTTTTTAATTCTTTTAAATTTTATAAAATTTTTATTTTATCGATATAATTTGTGTGTGTGTGTGTGGATGTGGAGGGGTAGTCACCGGTTACTATAAAATGGAGGGAGTATTACTCCTTTTGACGTGTTAGGAGTAAGCATGGCTAAATGGTAGACCAAATAAATATTCCCTCTGTCCCAAATTAATTGTATTTTTAGAACTTTTTAAAGTCAAATTGACTATTTTTAAAATTAATCTTTTTACTATTTTTGCTAACATATAGGTAAAAATATTATAACCAAAAGAAAGTATATACAATTTATTACTAATTTCAATTTTTATAATTTTAGAAATATATTTATATATGCTTAATTATTAATTTTAAAAATAGTTAATTTTACTTAAAAAAGTTCTAGAAAAATAATTAATTTGGGACGGAGAGAGTAATAATTTATTAAAAAGAAACGGATAAAAAAAAACGTAAAGAGAGTAGTATTAGTGAAGGAATATTATTTGTAGATAACACTGAAAAGGGCAGAAATGACATTTGAAAACACACCTAAAATCTATTCACAATTTCTCAAGTACCAATATACCTGTTACTTGATATATCACCAGTGGCAGCAGTTGTACTTGTCAGCTAAATTACCCCACTGCCAAGTGTTTGTGTCATCACCCAGAGCGAGTACAAATCAAATGGTACTCGAGCAAGTATATATGCCGAAATTATGAAGAAAGCAAAACAAACAAAATAAAGGCGTTGGAATTAAGGAACATAATTATTGAAAATTAAAAATTACTTAATTTTGGTAGGGAAAGCAATTTGGGACATTTTTTAGAATTTAAAATCCGGAAGAGAGAGAGAGAGAGAAAAAGAAGAAGAAGTAATGAGAAAGTGGTAACGCTTAAATTAAATTAAAATATTTATGTAAATGAAAAATAAATTAATTTAAGTAACTCAAATATTTACAAAATCTGAAACATTTCTTTCAAAAAAAGCCTCTGAGAGTTCCTTTTTCTGTCTCCATTCGTAAACCCTAAAAATTACTTTTCTTCTTTCTTTTCGATCCGTTTTATATCTTCGTTGCTTCTCATAATTTTCCCTTATTATCGGTAAGAAATTCTTTATTTTTTGGGAGCTTTTTCTGGGATTTTCCTATTTTTCTTTCATTTCTTTTTACCTAATTTAATAAACTGTAAATTTCGTAAATGATTTTAAATTTTCAGAAAACTTAATTTGTAGTTTGAGCTCCATTTTCTTTTTTTCAGCAAGATCCGTTTAAAATTTGGAAAATTTCTGCAAAAATTTCTGTCTTTTGAGCAAAGTTATTGGCTTTCATACTTTTTTAGGGCTTTTGTATGAAAGTTTACTGGAATTTAGTTGGATTCTGACCACTGGGTTTTAGAAAAAATGTTAGAATTTTTGGTTTAGGGTGTAATGGTTTCTCAGCTAAGCTCAGTTAGGGTTTAAAGACTTCACATTCGCAGATCATTTGCTTTGAAATGTTGTATTTTAGCCTTTTTAGGATTTTGCAGTTCATCGGAGCTAGTTACGACTGTTAATCTGAGTATATTTTTCAGGAAGAATTTGTGGAATTTGTGAGGGGCAATTCGGGAATTCTATGAAAGATGTCGGGATCTGAGACCGGAGCAGTGGTGACTACCACAGAGCAGTTCACCGTCGGCGTTCAGAAATCTCCGCCGCCTGCGCAGCCGCTGCCGGTGGTGCAAAATATGCACCTATCCTACAGCTCCGACGGTACGGCTCTGTACAAACCAATCTCCGGTTCTTCGCCTCCTCCGTACCAGTCCATTGCCGCAGCCGAGGTTTCCGCCTCTCCCGTTGCCGTCTTTCCGCCGCAGCAGAACATAAACATGAATTTGGGCGAGTCCGTAAAGAGGAAGAGAGGCCGGCCCAGGAAGTACGGTCCAGATGGGTCCATGGCATTGGCTCCCACTCCTTCACCGGCATCAGCTCAGCCTTTGAGTGGGGCCTTCTCTTCGCCACTTCAGTCACCGCAGCCTGCAATTTCTCCTCTAGGAGGCTCCGCCTCGGGATCTTCAACGAAGAAGGCCAGAGGCAGACCACCTGGTTCAAGCAAGAAGCAGCAAATGGAAGCTATGGGTAAGTTGCTCCCCCTATATATATTATATATATGTATGTATATACAGATATTTATTTTTTATTTATTTATTGATGGTTTATTGTTGTGATGAATCTTGAAATTTGATATTTGTGATGCATTATTTGAGATGCTTGTTTGTCACGTGGAGGAATATGGAATGTTTGTTGATTCTGGCTAGTGACTATTGAGTTCTTATTGTAGTTTTCTTTCTTTTTTTTCTTCCCCTGTTAAAGGGGTTAATTGGAATGGATTCTAAGTATACTAAATTAGAAAGTAAATGTTGTTGATTGTATAGTATATTATATGATGGGGATATTTTATATTTATGAGTGGAGGATTGTATAGATTGATAAAGGAAGGGAATATGGTCACTGCTGGAATTTTGGATCTGCTCCATCTGACTCCAGAATCTTGTAGTGTACAATTACATATATGCCCTTATATGTTCTGATGGTTGCTTGTTGAACTTGCTATCATGTGTGTTTCAGACGGGTGTAATTCTGTACTAAAAATAATACTTTGACTTGTACAGTATTTGATTTTCAATTTCTTATTTTTAAATTTCAGTTTCCCTTCTACTTATATGGATGGTTTCCAGAAGTGTAACTGATTATACTGCCTTGTACGTTATTCTTGTAAATTATTTGCTTTAGGTTTTACCCTTTTGATGGGGTTGAAAATTATCATTAGATTTGAATCTTTTTCTTCTTATAGTTATTTCTGTATGTTAGTGATGACAACTAAGCTTTCTAATCCACTAAATTTTAATGGTTTTTTCAGTTTCTTTCTTCTACAGTCTTCATTTGAGTTGGACCTTCGACACCATTGTTTTGAACCTTAACCCCTAGAAATTATGAATAATTATTAAAAAAAGTATCTTAAAAAAATAATAAAAGAAATATACTGTTAATTTTCAAAATGTGTAGATTTTCATTGTTAACTACAAAGTTGGGAACTAACTTGGTTTTTATTGTAGCTTTTCTGTTCATACGTCTGTGCCATCAGAAAACTGATTAGAACTTCACTTTTTATTGATCTTTTTGCTATTTTAGTTGATGCATATTTTTTCTCTTAATATAATACAGTAATCATTATCAGCTAGAATTAATGATACTATTATAGTTTTCTTTCTAAATTTAATAAAAATTTGTCTGCTTTGCAGGATCAGCAGGGATTGGATTTACTCCACATGTTATCTCTGTGAAAGCTGGAGAGGTTATTTCTTTACGCTCTGCTTTTCTTGATTAATGCAATTGAATGTTATTTTTCTGTCGTGAATGATAATTTTTCAAGTCACTCTTATATTCTACTGCAGTTGCACCTATTAAAAATGGCTTCTAAATTGTTTCTCCCTCTATGTATCGGTTTTCTCATCTAATAAGTTCTTTATTGTACAGAAAAAAAGGTTCTTGAATGAGTTATGGTGCAAGTGGTTGAAGTAAAAAATGAAAAAAAAAACTGTTATATTTGGGTAAAAGTGTTATTTGTATCAAATAAATAGTTTTTATATTTAGGGAAGGAGGTAGTATTTACACAAATATTATTTTTATTTGGATTTCTAGATGTGCTAGGTGTAATTGTGTTGCTTTTTGTGTTCATTTGTACTCTATCCATGAAACTTCTTTTTGGTTTCAATCTTGTCTTTCTGAAGTAATTTTTCTGCAGTTGTAACCATGTAATGTCGAGAATAGTGTTGTAGTAGTGTAGGTAATAAGCTCAACTGTGGATAGCGATAGTTCTTATAAAACATTTCTAAAATACTTAGTAATAACATTAACAATTTCTTGAGAATGATTAGCTACCTGGCTGACTAATGTGAAGTATTGTCAACATTAAAGCACTTGTAGCTAAAATTTCTATTATTTGGATTTTCAGGATGTGTCGTCGAAAATAATGTCATTTTCTCAGAATGGTCCGAGGGCTGTCTGTATTTTATCTGCAAGTGGTGCTATATCCAATGTTACTCTTCGTCAGGCTGCAACTTCTGGCGGAACCGCAACATATGAGGTTTGTCTGGTTTTAAGAATGTTGCCTTACCAGTAGAAGGTTTGGACTTTGAAGTATTCTAATCTAATCTAAGATTGATACATTTTACAGAAGGAAAATGTAACCAAATTCCTGTATTGATTTTATATTGGTTATAACAGAAACAAACCACCCCCCCCCCCCCAGGGCCCCCACGGGGCGTGTTTGCTTTGCTTATTTTCCATTTTATAAAGAATAATAATAATTAGTTTGCATTCAATTATTTTTTTTATCCTTTTCTTATTATTTTGTTGTTGTTATCTTTATTATTTATTTATTTTCTCGTCTCGTCTTTCTTCTTTTATGCTGTGATGTGGGATTCATTTTCAACTCACCCTCCCCAACTAGTTTGGGATAGAAGGCGTAGTTGAGTTGAGGGACAGTTATAATGCCACTTCTTTTGTTGGAGAAATTATGCCATTTAATGGATATGTTAAGATGATGAATATGTTGAATGAAGCTGTTGTCTTTTATTGATAATTCTTTCTTCATGCAGGGACGTTTTGATATTTTGTCACTTTCTGGTTCATTTTTATTATCAGAGGTAGGTGGTCAGCGGAGCAGGACAGGTGGACTAAGTGTCTCATTAGCGGGCCCAGATGGACGAGTTTTAGGCGGTTGTGTGGCAGGTCTTCTAACAGCTGCATCTCCTGTTCAGGTTTGTCAACTGTTCTCTCAAGCTTTTCTTGTAGCGTATATCCAATCTTGGTGTGTATCCACCATCTTATAATTTGCGTATATCATTTATTGTGAATGAGCAGAAGCATATATGACAAAGAATTGGCTAATTTTATAAGCACGAAGAAACTCCTTTTAAGTACTATTTTTCTCTTCCGTTTTTTACCCCTTTTTCCTTTTGTTCACTATTTTTGGTGATTGTGCTGACATGGTTCCAGTCAAATGATTTAGTGATAGAATCTGTAATACTATTTACCTGAGGTGGTTCATGGATAGATTTTCAAAATTCAAATGCCATCATTATGCCGGGTCCAGTCACTTCAACTTAAACTAAGAATGTTTTAATTATTGAAGCCTTGAGAAAAGAATTTAGTAATTCTTACTGACCTGTAATTTTTATTAATGACGAAAGTAATACCCATCAAAAAAGAATATGAAAAACTTCTCATCATATGCATGAGCTTCTAATAGGCGCTGAATACGAGTGTGCTTGTCATACATACATACAATACTATATTAATTGCACTTCAGGAGTTTTTAGATTTTCTTATTTCTAATTTCTATTCCTCATCAAAAATCTTTTAAAAAATGCCGAGTGTTGACGCAAGAATGTTGTGACAATAAACCTACCATAGCTTTAAAATAAAACTTGTTACAAAATTCTCTTGACATCCTTTCTACTATTGTTTATCTTCCTCAACGCACTGTATCTGACGCACTGTATCTGAAGCTATCGTCAAGCTCATCTTAGTTTGATTTGAAGGGGATTTTGTTGATTTTAAGAAAAAAAAAACCTCGGATCGAGTTACCCATCCCAAACAGATTTGAATCTTTCTTACACAGAGCAGGGTGGTTGATGTTTGTAGATTGGTCTATAGTTTTTACTTCTTACTTCTTGTTTAGCTGTTTTTTACCCTACTGCATTATTATTATCTTCCCCCACCCCTTCCCAAAAAAAAGAGAGACATAAGTAGTAGTGGTTTCCCCCTTCCATTGCAGGTCATTGTTGGAAGTTTTATTGCAGATGGACGCAAAGAATCCAAGGGAATTAACCAGATGGAACCTTTATCAGCTCCGCAAAAGCTCATTCCAGGTGGTGGTGCTACAGGTCCTAGCAGCCCGCCATCACGTGGAACTCTCAGTGAATCCTCTGGCGGGCCTGGCAGCCCACTCAACCAGAGTACCGGAGCATTCAATAACAGCAATCTGCAAGGAATGTCAGGCATGCCATGGAAGTAATCTTTTTTGCAGAGTTATTTTCTCACCAATTAGGCATTGCCTCTCTCTCGGTGATTAGCTTATTGGTGCTCTATCGGTGTAACTTAAGTACGTCGTGTAATTTTAGTTGTGCAAAAATAAGGACCACAGGCGATTTTCCAGCTTAACCTAGTAATGCTGGGATGTGCCAACCAAGTAGCGAGTGCTGTGCTCTGCTCGCCCCTTAGTGCCTTATTAGGAGGCATGCACTATTAGAAGATCATAGAGCCTCATAATTTAGCGCGCGTTTAGGATGTTGTAGTTTGTTGTAATTTTCTCACATCATGCTTTTTCCTTTTTTCATGGCTGATCATGGTGATGTATTCCTTTGATTATTTTCGAAGTCGGTTTTATATCTTTCGGAAAACAGTAGGAACTTCATTTCATCTCCTGAGGTCCAAATATTATTGTTACAGAAACGAACACATGCATAACAATACATCTAAACATAACACACACTACTTGTCACAGACGCAGTCAAAACATAATCTTCCATTTCCATGTTAGAAAATACTCCCTCCGTCCCAAATTAATTGCTCAATTTTGACCTTTTAACGTCAAATTGATCATTTTTAAAACTAATCTTTTTATTATTTTTGTTAAAATATAAGTGAAAAGATTATAACCCAAAGAAAGTATATACAATTTATTACTAATCCCAATTTTTATAATTTTAGAAATATATTTATATATGCTTAATTATTAATTTTAAAAATAGTTAATTTGACTTAAAAAAGTTAAAATTGAGTAATTAATTTGAGACGGAGTGATAGTTCTATTGGACCTGGAGTTGGTTTAAGGTACTGTTACAAGGTGCCCGAAAGTGACAGAACAATCATCTTACAATGAGTATTTATTGGAGACATTTTTGTCATTTCTTAATACTCCTTTATCTACTAAACATGACATCATGACATTAGGTTTAACAGTAAGGTTATAAAATGAACAAATGGTTCAGCTTGATTTTTATTTGCTCGGATAAAAATTTGATTAGAACTCAACTTTGAAATATAAATAATTTAAATATAAATAAATTTTTATGTTTGATAAATTATTTAAAATTTTAAATTATTATTTTTTATTGATATTCAAATAATATTGACTTAAAAATTTTAAATTACTCGAGCTCAATCAGATATTGGGCGCGCGACTAGATGACTAAATAAATATCATCAAACTTTTGTTGAGATTCTACACCCGAAGTGATCATAGGCTCACTCTTACGTTGTCTAGGCGTTGAGAAAGGAAGGACTTTATTTGAGCAGATAAATCAAAATAATTACGCAATTAGCGAACCAATAATCATCGAAATTCAAATCAATTTTATACAATATCTCGTTTTCATCATATATTTTTCTTCCCCTGGAGTAATTTTAACTTCATAATTAACTTTTATTTTCTTGTAATCGGATGCATTTGGCAAGTGTATACAGTATATGGGGTCTAAATAAAAAATAAATAAATTGTAATTAGAGGTTTATCCCTGCAATAAATACTCTAACCCTGTCTAGGGCTCCATTAACGAACCCAGAAAAGTTTGCGCCAACGGCGGTGGGTACTGCGGCAGCTTCTAACCTCAAGGAAAACGCTAAGGAATCGCCCTTCTATAGTCTGTGAGTATTTTCCTCTCATTTTTTCCCTTCAAGCAGCAGTGTACACCATTACTGATTGATGAATATGGTTTCAAAACTTATGTATAAAATAGTAGAAGAACATACTGTATCCGCCAATTTACATTTGCGGTTGGAATAAAATCACAAATTTATAAATTTAGCTTTAAGATGTGACGGTTGGATTTGCATTTTATTTGTTTGAAGATTTTTTTAGTAGATAGTTATTTTACTTATTTACCTTTAGATGTGGACAGAGTAAGAGGTTGACTTGAATTACTTTTGCCCTTTGGCTTTGGTAAAGTTAGGTGGAAATGAATAGTGTAATTTGGAGCAAAGTTTTTAAAACAAGGCGGCAACCACAGCGTAACGGAGTTAAGTTAACGCTGTTACTTAGCTGCAGGTATAACCAATGTTTAGAGTCACGTGAGGTAGCCGAGTGGATACGGCTACCCTGTCAGAGTCATGTAAGGTAGCTGTGACAACCCGCACAGCTACCTTGTGGCAGTATCATTACATAATACTATGCGTGGGAGTCACGTGAGCTGGCCGTCCCAGTAGCTTTTTCTCCACATATAAGGTAGCTGTGACAACACACACGGCTACCTTGTGACATAGCATTACATAATGCTACACGTTGGAGTCAGGTGAGGTGGCTGTCCCAGTAGATTTTTCTTCGCTATGCGGTGGTACCATCGTAGGTTTGACAATAATGTCGGAGTCTTTTAAGGTAGTCGTGGCAACCTGGACGATTTCCCATGATGCTGGCATTATGTAATAGTATGTGTGGGTGGCACGTGAGGCAGTAATGCCACGACGGAATGGGAGGCATGTGAGGCAGTAGTGCCACGACGGACGAGACAGGCACACCGCATAGTGATAATGATAGTGTAAGATGATTTTATACTGCTTAGCTATTATACTTTTTCCCCCGGAATAAAATCTGTCCTTTCAATTTATTAGTGAGCTCTACTTTATATCTTCTAACTCTGTAGTTCCCTTTGCGGGAGTTATGTGATCATTGGAAATATAAAAAAGGAACAAAGAATTCTTGTTTTTCCGTTGTTGCGGGTTATACAACAGCATATTTGATTAGAAGAATAATGAAAATGGGTGAGTGTTGTTAAGTAGGTAATTGTGACTGTTGGTTTACGATTTGAGTTTGTGGCTAAGAAATTATACGTAGTCTAAAATGTGGAAGTCGAGACGCAAAGTTTCTTTTTAAGTATTAATTTGAGGATATCATTCACTCACTGAGGAAACATCACCATTTTCTCGTAGGATGATACAGGGATTTGAAGCTAACTATATAACATGTATATCTATTAATGCAATAAAAACTCGATAGAGTCATTGACTTCAGTTGCATTAAGAAGTTGCCATATCTTACTAATGGTTTTTATGTATCTTATTGCTTCGTTAGTTATCTGGCTCTGCAGATAGAACTATTAACTTCATTCTTTACATACATAGCTCTTATTCTACTCGTCCGATGTTCAGTTATTCAAAGTTATGAAATTATGTATAATGGCTAAAACTTGTTTCTTGTTTCTTTCTTCTATTTTTAATTTAGTTTCTGTAATTATGAAATCATGGTTGACCAGTTGATTGGATTTTTTGTGATTTATAGTCCTGCTATATTATATGATAGTGAGTAGTGATGCCCTGTAAAGGCTGAATTACTTAGCTAAGTACAGACAATTTCAGTTGGTAATAAATTAGTGCCGAGTGCTGCGTTATCAACATCGATACTGCACCTTGTTAGAAGAAAGTTTGACTCACTACCATGCATACTAGAACAGATTTCTATTTAAAATATAGTGCTGAGTGCTGCGTTATCAACATCGATACTGCACCTTGTTAGAAGAAAGTTTGACTCACTACCATGCATACTAGAACAGATTTCTATTTAAAATACAGGAACTGCTGGCGTTATCGACATGGATGCTCTACTTTTCGAGCAGAAGATGAAACGAAATATATGGAAAAATTGTGGGGAAGAATTGGCAGCCAAAGATTCAAATGGGAATGGTAGCTTTTTGTCACAATTTCAAGATCCTGATCCCATGCAAGTATCGGCATCCCCAACAACCTTCAGTTTGAACAGCCCTTGCATGATGCCGCTTTTATCTGTTCCCAATGTAGAAGAAGGTAGTTCAAAGGCAACTACTGTCTTGAGTGGAACAGCTAAAAAAGGGGGAACGGGACCATCTGTTGGATCCGTGGACATAGGCGTTAGCAAATCTGCCTATTTTTTCCGGGTTGCACTACCTGGAGTCAAGAAGGATCCTGGTACTTTTTTCTTCCTAAAATTTAAGTGTTATGTTTCTGTAGAATTTTGAATATTAGATATGGTTCTATATTGG
This sequence comes from Aralia elata, assembly GCA_034770075.1. Classification (NCBI taxonomy): domain Eukaryota; kingdom Viridiplantae; phylum Streptophyta; class Magnoliopsida; order Apiales; family Araliaceae; genus Aralia; species Aralia elata. Next base: position 4,907,424 of record CM068385.1, on the reverse strand, counting down.
CTTCCGTATGGACCCCACCACCTAGTGAAAAACATTATGGTAACTTTTCGTGGTTGACTGGTTAAGGAGGTCAACTTTGGAACAGAATTGGGTCAACAAAGCTCTTATCTATGCAAGAAGATTTTTTTTTTTGTTAGTTATATTTTTTGAGAAGTATCTTGACAAAGAAGAGTTCACCTTGCAGAAAGGAAAAACCAGGACTACGATCTGTGTATTTTTCTGTATGTGCCGCAAACCTTGTAGAAATTCTTTAATGTGGATTATCCATGTTGGTTGTTGGCTATGACGTGTCGTGCATATACCTAATTTTTGTGTAATACCCTAGGTGAGATATTTCACAATCAATACTGTGTAACCTACAATAATGGAAAGTAGATAAAATTAACCCCCAGCAATACCAGACTTTTGCAGCTGCCGAATCCATGTAACATAAGTCCAACTCTTCATTTCACTAAGCCATTCTAATATGTTTACGCGGTCTCCTAGCTTTTTTCTCTTGGAAACCAACAAGGGTCTATGGTTCAAGGAAAAACCCGTTTCCTTGTCTTACAGGAATGCCTGAGCTGAGCTGCACTCCTCGGCTCATTCCCCCACCTTTTTCCCCATCCCCCCCCCCCCCGCCCCCCTGCGTGCGCATGTTTCTCTCATCTGTTTCAGTAAAATAGCATTTGCTCTTGCAATATTTCTAGAAATTTATATCATTGCTTTAGCAGGCCAGTTCAGCTGCGAGGTTGAACGTGATGGAAAGGTCCACGTCCGAGGTGTGACAACAACTGGTGGAAAAACTGTTTCGAGACATGCTCGAGTTTTTGAAATGAAACTTCAGCAACAATGCCCGCCCGGGCCATTCACTCTCTCTTTCTGTCTGCCAGGACCTGTTGATCCAAGGCTTTTCTTTCCAAACTTCAGATCTGATGGGATTCTTGAAGCGGTTGTTGTGAAATATGAGTAATACCTGGTGTTCAAGTACATGCTGAAATTTGTAAATCAGCAACAGTAAACAGTTCTTCTTGATGTTTTGCTTATCTAGGGCTTGGATTGTTTTTGGTTTTTCCTTCTACTATGCATAGTAAAATGATGTAGCATGCCACGGAAAAATAGCATTCCTATTTATTTATTTTTTTAATTTTTTATTTGGAAACATGATCTTCACTGTACATCTATTGAGCCTGTTTTGATTATTGCTTATTTGGATTCTTCTTAATATCAAAATTCTTGATTCTAAATTTCCAAAAAAGAGCACTACCCAGCTCCTTGTTTTCAAAATTCGACAGAGTTTGATTATTTGATCAAAATAAGCCAATTCAAGAAGGTTTATATGAGAGCCACTCTTGGAAAATCTGAACCGGTAAACAAGCAAAATGAGATAGCCTCCTAGCACATTTGAAATTATACACGGACCGAAAGAGTTCAGACAATTCAAAGGTTATCAGAAATCTAAGAACCATCCGCAAGCATAGACCCGACTTGAGCTAATTTTGAACTAGTTCTTTGCCGATTTAGTTAAATGAGTCGAACCGGACTATCCGCAAGCATGGAACTCAACTTCAACTTGAGCTAATTTTGAACTAGTCGGACTTGAGCTAATTTTAAACTAGTTCTTTGCCAATTTAGTTAAACAAGTCGAACCGGACTATCCGCAAGCATGGAACCCTACTTGAGTGCACTAAATTAGTTGATTTTGAACTAGTTCTTTATCGATTTAATTAATAAATCAAACGAGTTGAACTTGAACAGTTCATTCAACATTTAATTAATTAAAATTTCAAATTCTTATATTTATAATAAAAAAAATTGGCTCGAACTTGAGCTCAGCTTGTTTACTAAACGGGCTGAGTTCGTACACTAGTTCTTTGTCGATTTAGTTAAATAAGTCGAGCTCGAACAGTTCGTTCAACATTTAATTAATTAAAATTTCAAATTCTTATATTTATAATAAAAAAAATTGGTTCGAACTTGAGATCAACTTGTTTACTAAATCGACCGAGTTCGTACATTACTTCTTTGCCTATTTAGTTAAACGAGTCAAACTTGAACAATTCGTTCAACATTTAATTAATTAAAATTTTGAATTTTTATATATATAATAAAAAAAATATGGTTCGAACTTGAGCTCAACTTATTTATTAAATGGGCTAAGTTCGTACACTAAATTTTAAACTTGTTAAACGCATGACTTTACTTGACTCATTTAATTATTTTAGACTCATTAAACATCTGATTTGACTTAACTCATTTAATTGAACTCTAACTTGACAAGTTAACGCCTGGTCGATTAAAGTTTTAATTGGTTTGTATCTCATATTAAGGGAACGTAAAACTATGAGTGTATGTAGAAAATTAGCAACTTATATTACTAGGAATCTGAGATGACATGTACCAAACTCTCCCCTAATGATATGGTTTTACTCTGTTTTTATATATCTCTAAATTATTGAGATTTAGTTTATCATTGATAACATAGTAATTAAATTGTGATCATAAACTTGAGAAATAACAATCATAAACTTGAGAATATTATGTTATTTTATAATATATATATATATATATATATATATATATATATATATAACAAAACACAACTATTTTTGAATTTCCCGCTCACCTTAATAAAGTATCAGGATCGTCCAAAATTTAGAATCTCATTGTTCAAGTGTCGAAGGTACGGATGAAATGCTAGGATATACATAAACAAAAAAAGAGAGAGAAACTTTTTGAGTAAATGTTTTAATAGATGAGATTCTTTTTAGGAAGTAGGAGTACTTCACTGAGGTTGATGATGCATAGGCATATACGTACGGATATACTTACTTGTTTACCATGCAATACAAAATTTAATTATTCAAAAACGAAAGATACCCTGCATCTTATAAATTATCGAAAAATATATATTATAAACACTCACAGTATATTTCACCAAATGGGATGATTAAATTAGAGACAATATTTAACATTACGTTAATTCAATTATTCGCAAATTAATGACATATCCTAAAAGAATCGTATACTCGATTCCCAGCTAATTCAATGTCTTAACTCATCCTCTTCTTCCACGAAATTCTCCATAACATTCATAAATAAATATTTCAGTGTTCAACATACGAACCTCATTCTAAAAGAATCTCGTACAATTTAGAAATCTTATTTGTGCTAACTCAACTTAAATAATAAGTAATGTGTATATCAACCTTAAATAATACTCCTTTTGTTCCAAAATATAATATCATTATTGACTTTATAAAGTCAACTTAAAATATTTTCAAGTTCAAAATTAACATGAATTCCATTAGTTTTAGTCGATACGTACAATAATGACTATTACAAACTATCTAAAAAGTATTATTCATTATAAGATTTATTGTTTCATAATTTATAATAAATTATATCAATTTTGAATTTGAAAATATATTTAATTAATTTTTAAAAATCAATAATAATCTTATAATTAACTTGAAACGCAGAGGTATTTTGTTCATGTGTGTTTTTTGTGTAAAGCTTCAAATTCAAGGGAAAGAATGAAGCATATATAAATGTCCGTTCCAAATTAGATGAGTTCCTCTCTCTATTAAGATATTCCAAAATAAGTGACTAACTATACTATATGTACCCCACCCTTTTATATATATAAGAGTTATTATAAAGATTAAAGTTCAATAATACTGATTATATTTATTAATTTATTACGTTCTAACGATATCGTTATTTAATTTTATAATTATAAGTAGATTAAGTTTTCATAAATGGTCATAGCTAGCTCTCCTAATTTGGATAATTATATTTATTGAAATTTTACATTGAACAAATAATATTCGTTAAAGGTATAATTTGGAAATTGTAAAATGGAAAGATAATAAGACACAATAGCTTAAAAATCAAATAATTCAAGATGTAGCACTTATGATTTATCATACGAATCAAGAAGGTGTCATGTATTGATAGCCAGACCTTGGCAGTATAACTGCAATGTTGTTCATGATGGATGGAAAAATACATATTCTCTTAGCATCAAAAGGAAGAAGATTGTGTTATCACCTCGACGGGAAGGAACCACTCTCCTTGCGATAGCCAATAATATTAACCTGCTTTCTATGTCTAGGTTTGTAGCTGAGATTGAGCGGGTAAATGTAGTCTATGCTCTGCTACCTTGTGAAAAAAGTGCAGTAGGCATGGATCCAGATTTACCAACAGAGGTGCAACGTGCAGCTGATAGTAGAGTTTTCTGACTTGATGCCCGAGGACCTTCCTGCTGGACTACCGCCTATGAGGGACATTCAGCATCAAATAGATCTTGTTTTAAGGTTGAGTTTGCCTAATCGACCTGCGCATCGCCTCAGTCCCAAGGAATCTGAAGAACTGCAACGACAAGTGGTAGAGTTGCTAGAGAGGGGCTTCATCTGTAAGAGTATGAGCCCATGAGCAGTCCCTGCCCTGCTAGTGTTAAAGAAAGATAGCTCTTAGCGTATGTGCATTGACAGCAGAGCAATCAATAGGATTACAGTGAAATACAGGTTTCTAATTCCCAACCTGGATGATATGCTAGACCAGTTGTCCGGTTCTAAAGTCTTCTCAAAAATTGACCTTAAAAACAGATACCACCAAATCAGAATAAGACCAGGAGATGAGTGGAAGACAATGTTTAAGACGTAACATGGGCTATATGAGTGGATGGTCACGTCTTTTGGGTTATCCAATGAGCCCAATACATTTATGAGATTTATTCATAAGTTTTTACGACCTTTTATGGGGAAATTTGTGGTAGTCTATTTCTACGATATCCTCATTTATAGCCCGATATGGGCGTCACACTGTGACACCCCCAAATCCAGGTTTCCAAATCTTGAATTCGGTGCTCACGATACTCAATGACAAACATACTTTCTGACTAAATGCGGAATAATAAACATACATTGTTTATCAAATAGAAATAAAGTCTTACAATTTTGGTCCCAAGGTTCTTTAACCTTAACATAAAACGTACTCTTAACACAAATAAAGGCTCACTTAATCAAACCACATTCAGAAATAACTAGTCCGTAGGCACTAACGGGCATCTACTCTTGCACCTTCCCTTTTCCTTTGTCTCCCCTAGACGTTTCTGCCTTAGCTGAAATAAAGATCATGATATAGCAAGGGTAAGCAACTAGTTTGCTTAGCAAGTTTATACACAAGGAGATATATCATGATGGAAGGAAGTTTCGCTTTCAATGTTCAACAACAGTATAAGAGTGTGAAGGAACATGATTTATTAAACAACAGTGGAATATTCGAATAATTGAATAACAATTACTGAGTGGTTTGAAATAACCAAGGACGTTTTCCAAGGTTCTCAGCATGTAAGCTGGACCTCTTAAAAAGTTTTTGGTAATCGAGGGGATCAGCCTCTCATACCCCGTGATTTATGCATAAACACTTAATAACCGACATTGATATCATGCCTTAAACAAGTTTATCCTTTTCTCAGCCAAGAGTTCTTACCATAGCAATTTAATAAGAACAGCTTTTAAAATACCTTTGATTTAACAAATTAGACATGCTTGATCTAGCTGATACAATTAGCATAGATCTATCTCATAAACAATTCATGCTTGAAAGAACTTTAACCAAATTCACAATTCAATAATAATAGAATAGGAATTTCAATTGCACAAGGTGCGAATCTCAATAACTAGTATAGATGTGAATAATCAACAATAATTATTCACTAACATGCTTCGAAAATAATAACTCGAGTTTGAGTTAGGGAACTTGCAATAATGTAAGGAGTTTAGGTTTAGGAACTTGTAGAAATCAAAGTTCGGGATAGAATGATTAGCTACCTGGCTGACTAATGTGAAGTATTGTCAACATTAAAGCACTTGTAGCTAAAATTTCTATTATTTGGATTTTCAGGACGTGTCGTCGAAAATAATGTCATTTTCTCAGAATGGTCCGAGGGCTGTCTGTATTTTATCTGCAAGTGGTGCTATATCCAATGTTACTCTTCGTCAGGCTGCAACTTCTGGCGGAACCGCAACATATGAGGTTTGTCTGGTTTTAAGAATGTTGCCTTACCAGTAGAAGGTTTGGACTTTGAAGTATTCTAATCTAATCTAAGATTGATACATTTTACAGAAGGAAAATGTAACCAAATTCCTGTATTGATTTTATATTGGTTATAACAGAAACAAACCACCCCCCCAGGGCCCCCACGGGGCATGTTTGCTTTGCTTATTTTCCATTTTATAAAGAATAATAATTAGTTTGCATTCAATTATTTTTTTTATACTTTTCTTATTATTTTGTTGTTATCTTTATTATTTATTTATTTATTTATTTATTTTCTCGTCTCGTCTTTCTTCTTTTATGCTGTGATGTGGGATTCATTTTCAACCCACCCCAACTAGTTTGGGATGGAAGGCGTAGTTGAGTTGAGGGACAGTTATAATGCCACTTCTTTTGTTGGAGAAATTATGCCATTTAATGGATATGTTAAGATGATGAATATGTTGAATGAAGCTGTTGTCTTTTATTGATAATTCTTTCTTCATGCAGGGACGTTTTGATATTTTGTCACTTTCTGGTTCATTTTTATTATCAGAGGTAGGTGGTCAGCGGAGCAGGACAGGTGGACTAAGTGTCTCATTAGCGGGCCCAGATGGACGAGTTTTAGGCGGTTGTGTGGCAGGTCTTCTAAGTTCTAACAGCTGCATCTCCTGTTCAGGTTTGTCAACTGTTCTCTCAAGCTTTTCTTGTAGCGTATATCCAATCTTGGTGTGTATCCCCCATCTTATAATTTGCGTATATCATTTATTGTGAATAAGCAGAAGCATATATGACAAAGAATTGGCTAATTTTATAAGCACGAAGAAACTCCTTTTAAGTACTATTTTTCTCTTCCGTTTTTTACCCCTTTTCCTTTTGTTCACTATTTTTGGTGATTGTGCTGACATGGTTCCAGTCAAATGATTTAGTCATAGAATCTGTAATACTATTTACCTGAGGTGGTTCATGGATAGATTTTCAAAATTCAAATGCCATCATTATGCCGGGTCCAGTCACTTCAACTTAAACTAAGAATGTTTTAATTATTGAAGCCTTGAGAAAAGAATTTAGTAATTCTTACTAACCTGTAATTTTTATTAATGACGAAAGTAATACCCATCAAAAAAGAATATGAAAAACATCTCATCATATGCATGAGCTTCTAATTAGGCGCTGAATACGAGTGTGCTTGTCATACATACATACAATACTATATTAATTGCACTTCAGGAGTTTTTAGATTTTCTTATTTCTAATTTCTATTCCTCATCAAAAATCTTCTAATAAATGCTGAGTGTTGACACAAGAATGTTGTGACAATAAACCTACCATAGCTTTAAAATAAAACTTGTTACAAAATTCTCTTGACATCCTTTCTACTATTGTTTATCTTCCTCAATGCACTGTATCTGACGCACTGTATCTGAAGCTATCGTCAAGCTCGTCTTAGTTTGATTTGAAGGGGATTTTGTTGATTTTAAGAAAAAAAAACCTCGGATCGAGTTACCCATCCCAAACAGATTTGAATCTTTCTTACACAGAGCAGGGTGGTTGATGTTTGTAGATTGGTCTATAGTTTTTACTTCTTACTTCTTGTTTAGCTGTTTTTTACCCTACTGCATTATTATTATCTTCCCCCACCCCTTCCCAAAAAAAAGAGAGACATAAGTAGTAGTGGTTTCCCCCTTCCATTGCAGGTCATTGTTGGAAGTTTTATTGCAGATGGACGCAAAGAATCCAAGGGAATTAACCAGATGGAACCTTTATCAGCTCCGCAAAAGCTCATTCCAGGTGGTGGTGCTACAGGTCCTAGTAGCCCGCCATCACGTGGAACTCTCAGTGAATCCTCTGGCGGGCCTGGCAGCCCACTCAACCAGAGTACCGGAGCATTCAATAACAGCAATCTGCAAGGAATGTCAGGCATGCCATGGAAGTAATCTTTTTTGCAGAGTTATTTTCTCACCAATTAGGCATTTCCTCTCTCTCGGTGATTAGCTTATTGGTTCTCTATCGGTGTAACTTAAGTACGTCGTGTAATTTTAGTTGTGCAAAAATAAGGACCACAGGCGATTTTCCAGCTTAACCTAGTAGTACTGGGATGTGCCAACCAAGTAGTGAGTGCTGTGCTCTGCTCGCCCCTTAGTGCCTTATTAGGAGGCATGTACTCTTAGAAGATCATAGAGCCTCATAATTTAGCGCGCGTTTAGGATGTTGTAGTTTGTTGTAATTTCCTCACATCATGCTTTTTCCTTTTTTCATGGCTGATCATGGTGATGTATTCCTTTGATTATTTTCGAAGTCGGTTTTTTATCTTTCAGAAAACAGTAGGAACTTCATTTCATCTCCTGAGGTCCAAATATTATTGTTACAGAAACGAACACATGCATAACAATACATCTAAACATAACACACACTACTTGTCACAGACGCAGTCAAACATAATCTTCCATTTCCATGTTAGAACATACTTCTATTGGACCTGGAGTTGGTTAAGGTACTGTTACAAGGTGCCCGAAAGTGACGAACAATCTTCTTACAATGAGAATTTATTGGAGACATTTTTCGTACTTAAACAAATCTAATTAATTAAAACAAATTTTTTTTTTCATAATGTTACAAAATATTGACCATTAAATTAGACCTGAGAGAATACGTACTCAATTAGTTTTATAGTTTCATCTGATCCTTTACTAAGACTATTTTTTAAAAAAAGAAAAACACTTGTCATTTCTTAATACTCCTTTATCTACTAAACATGACATCAGGTTTAGCAGTAAGGTTATAAAATGAACAAATGGTTCAGACTTAATTTTTATTTGCTCGTATAAAAATTTGATTAGAACTCAATTTGAAATATAAATAATTTAAATATGAGTAAAATTTTAAATTTGATAAATTATTTGAATATTTTTAAATTATAACTTTTTATTGATATTTAGATAATATTAATTTAAAAAGTTTAAGTTCAATTAATCAGAAATTGTACACGGCTCAATAACTTAATGAATCTCATCAAACTTTTATTGAGACCGGGTAAATTTTATAGATCAAATTTAAACAACTTGATGCTCGGCTGTTGGTTGACTTACACCCGGAGTGATTACATTGTCTATGCGTTGAGAAAGGACGGACTTTATTTGAGCAGATAAATCAAAATAATTACGCAATTAGCGAACAAATAATCATCGAAATTCAAATCAATTTTATACAATATCTCGTTTTCATCATATATTTTTCTTCCCCTGGAGTAATTTTAACTTCATAATTAACTTTTATTTTCTTGTAATCGGATGCATTTGGCAAGTTTATACAGTATATGGGGTCTAAATAAAAAAAAAATTGTAATTAGAGGTTTATCTCTGCAATAAATACTCTAACCCTGTCTAGGGCTCCATTAACGAACCCAGAAAAGTTTGCGCCAACGGCGGTGGGTACTGCGGCAGCTTCTAACCTCAAGCAAATCGCTAAGGAATCGCCCTTCTATATCTGTAAGTATTTTCCTCTCATTTTTTCCCTTCAAGCAGCAGTGTACACCATTACTGATTGATGAATATGGTTTCAAAACTTATGTATAAAATAGTAGAAGAACATACTGTATCCGCCAATTTACATTTGCGGTTGGAATAAAATCACAAATTTATAAATTTAGCTTTAAGATGTGACAGTTGGATTTGCATTTTATTTGTTTCAATATTTTTTTAGTAGATAGTTATTTTACTTATTTACCTTTAGATGTGGACAGAGTAAGAGGTTGACTTGAATTACTTTTGCCCTTTGGTAAAGTTAGGTGGAAATGAATAGTGTAATTTGGAGCATAGTTTTTAAAACAAGGCGGCAACCACAGCGTAACGCAGTTAAGTTAACGCTGTTACTTAGCTGCAGATATAACCAATGTTTAGAGTCACGTGAGGTAGCCGTGTCGATACGGCTACCCTGTCAGAGTCATGTAAGGTAGCTGTGACAACCCGCACAGCTACCTTGTGGCAGTATCATTACATAATACTATGCGTGGGAGTCACGTGAGCTGGCCGTCCCAGTAGCTTTTTCTCCACATGTAAGGTAGCTGTGACAACACACGCACGGCTACCTTGTGACGTAGCATTACATAATGCTACACGTTGGAGTCAGGTGAGGTGGCTGTCCCAGTAGATTTTTCTTCGCTATGCGGTGGTACCATCGATGGTTTGACAATAATGTCGGAGTCTTTTAAGGTAGTCGTGGCAACCTGGACGATTTCCCATGATGCTGGCATTATGTAATAGTATGTGTGGGTGGCACGTGAGGCAGTAATGCCACGACGGAATGGGAGGCACGTGAGGCAGTAGTGCCACGACGGACGAGACAGGCACACCGCATAGTGATAATGATAGTGTAAGATGATTTTATACTACTTAGCTATTATACTTTTTCCCCGGAATAAAATCTGTCCTTTCAATTTATTAGTGAGCTCTACTTTATATCTTCTAACTCTGTAGTTCCCTTTGCGGGAGTTATGTGATCATTGGAAATATAAAAAAGGAACAAAGAATTCTTGTTTTTCCGTTGTTGCGGGTTATACAACAGCATATTTGATTAGAAGTATAATGAAAATGGGTGAGTGTTGTTAAGTAGGTAATTGTGACTGTTGGTTTACGATTTGAGTTTGTGGCTAAGAAATTATACGTAGACTAAAATGTGGAAGTCGAGACGCAAAGTTTCTTTTTAAGTATTAATTTGAGGATATCATTCACTCACTGAGGAAACATCACCATTTTCTCGTAGGATGATACAGGGATTTGAAGCTAACTATATAACATGTATATCTATTAATGCAATAAAAACTCGATAGAGTCATTGACTTCAGTTGCATTCAGAAGTTGCCATATCTTACTAATGGTTTTTATGTATCTTATTGCTTCGTTAGTTATCTGGCTCTGCAGATAGAACTATTAACTTCATTCTTTACATACATAGCTCTTATTCTACTCGTCCGATGTTCAGTTATTCAAAGTTATGAAATTATGTATAATGGCTAAAACTTGTTTCTTCTTTCTTTCTTCTATTTTTAATTTAGTTTCTGTAATTATGAAATCATGGTTGACCAGTTGATTGGATTTTTTGTGATTTATAGTCCTGCTATATTATACGATAGTGAGTAGTGATGCCCTGTAAAGGCTGAATTACTTAGCTAAGTACAGACAATTTCAGTTGGTAATAAATTAGTGCTGAGTGCTGCGTTATCAACATCGATACTGCACCTTGTTAGAAGAAAGTTTGACTCACTACCATCATACTAGAACAGATTTCTATTTAAAATACAGGAACTGCTGGCGTTATCGACATGGATGCTCTACTTTTCGAGCAGAAGATGAAACGAAATATATGGAAAAATTGTGGGGAAGAATTGGCAGCCAAAGATTCAAATGGGAATGGTAGCTTTTTGTCACAATTTCAAGATCCTGATCCCATGCAAGTATCGGCATCCCTAACAACCTTCAGTTTGAACAGCCCTTGCATGATGCCGCTTTTATCTGTTCCCAATGTAGAAGAAGGTAGTTCAAAGGCAACTACTGTCTTGAGTGGAACAGCTAGAAAAGGGGGAACGGGACCATCTGTTGGATCCGTGGACATAGGCGTTAGCAAATCTGCCTATTTTTTCCGGGTTGCACTACCTGGAGTCAAGAAGGATCCTGGTACTTTTTTCTTCCTAAAATTTAAGTGTTATGTTTCTGTAGAATTTTGAATATTAGATATGGTTCTATATTGGCTTCCGTATGGACCCCACCACCTAGTGAAAAACATTATGGTAACTTTTCGTGGTTGACTGGTTAAGGAGGTCAACTTTGGAACAGAATTGGGTCAACAAAGCTCTTATCTATGCAAGAAGATTTTTTTTTTGTTAGTTATATTTTTTGAGAAGTATCTTGACAAAGAAGAGTTCACCTTGCAGAAAGGAAAAACCAGGATTACGATCTGTGTATTTTTCTGTATGTGCCGCAAACCTTGTAGAAATTCTTTAATGTGGATTATCCATGTTGGTTGTTGGCTATGACGTGTCGTGCATATACCTAATTTTTGTGTAATACCCTAGGTGAGATATTTCACAATCAATACTGTGTAACCTACAATAATGGAAAGTAGATAAAATTAACCCCCAGCAATACCAGACTTTTGCAGCTGCCGAATCCATGTAACATAAGTCCAACTCTTCATTTCACTAAGCCATTCTAATATGTTTACGCGGTCTCCTAGCTTTTTTCTCTTGGAAACCAACAAGGGTCTATGGTTCAAGGAAAAACCCGTTTCCTTGTCTTTCAGGAATGCCTGAGCTGAGCTGCACTCCTCGGCTCATTCCCCCACCTTTTTTCCCCATCCCCACCATCCCCCGCCCCCCTGCGTGCGCATGTTTCTCTCATCTGTTTCAGTAAAATAGCATTTGCTCTTGCAATATTTCTAGAAATTTATATCATTGCTTTAGCAGGCCAGTTCAGCTGCGAGGTTGAACGTGATGGAAAGGTCCACGTCCGAGGTGTGACAACAACTGGTGGAAAAACTGTTTCGAGACATGCTCGAGTTTTTGAAATGAAACTTCAGCAACAATGCCCGCCCGGGCCATTCACTCTCTCTTTCTGTCTGCCAGGACCTGTTGATCCAAGGCTTTTCTTTCCAAACTTCAGATCTGATGGGATTCTTGAAGCGGTTGTTGTGAAATATGAGTAATACCTGGTGTTCAAGCACATGCTGAAATTTGTAAATCAGCAACAGTAAACAGCTCTTCTTGATGTTTTGCTTATCTAGGGCTCGGATTGTTTTTGGTTTTTCCTTCTACTATGCATAGTAAAATGATGTAGCATGCCACGGAAAAATAGCCATTCCTATTTATTTATTTATTTAGCATTCCTATTTATTTATTTTTTAATTTTTTATTTGGAAACATGATCTTCACTGTACATCTATTGAGCCTGTTTTGATTTGGTTTTGATTATTGCTTATTTGGATTCTTCTTAATATCAAAATTCTTGATTCTAAATTTCCAAAAAACAGCACTACCCAGCTCCTTGTTTTCAAAATTCGACAGAGTTTGATTATTTGATCAAAATAAGCCAATTCAAGAAGGTTTATATGTGAGCCACTCTTGGAAAATCTGAACCGGTAAACAAGCAAAATGAGATAGCCTCCTAGCCCATTTGAAATTATACACGGACCGAAAGAGTTCAGACAATTCAAAGGTTATCCGAAATCTAAGAATCATCCGCAAGCATGGAACCCGACTTGAGCTAATTTTGAACTAGTTCTTTGCCGATTTAGTTAAATGAGTCGAACCGGACTATCCGCAAGCATGGAACTCAACTTCAACTTGAGCTAATTTTGAACTAGTCGGACTTGAGCTAATTTTAAACTAGTTCTTTGCCAATTTAGTTAAACAAGTCGAACCGGACTATCCGCAAGCATGGAACCCTACTTGAGTGCACTAAATTAGTTGATTTTGAACTAGTTCTTTATCGATTTAATTAATAAATCAAACGAGTTGAACTTGAACAGTTCATTCAACATTTAATTAATTAAAATTTCAAATTCTTATATTTATAATAAAAAAAATTGGCTCGAACTTGAGCTCAGCTTGTTTACTAAACGGGCTGAGTTCGTACACTAGTTCTTTGTCGATTTAGTTAAATAAGTCGAGCTCGAACAGTTCGTTCAACATTTAATTAATTAAAATTTCAAATTCTTATATTTATAATAAAAAAAATTGGTTCGAACTTGAGATCAACTTGTTTACTAAATCGACCGAGTTCGTACATTACTTCTTTGCCTATTTAGTTAAACGAGTCAAACTTGAACAATTCGTTCAACATTTAATTAATTAAAATTTTGAATTTTTATATATATAATAAAAAAAATATGGTTCGAACTTGAGCTCAACTTATTTATTAAATGGGCTAAGTTCGTACACTAAATTTTAAACTTGTTAAACGCATGACTTTACTTGACTCATTTAATTATTTTAGACTCATTAAACATCTGATTTGACTTAACTCATTTAATTGAACTCTAACTTGACAAGTTAACGCCTGGTCGATTAAAGTTTTAATTGTTTTGTATCTCATATTAAGGGAACGTAAAACTATGAGTGTATGTAGAAAATTAGCAACTTATATTACTAGGAATCTGAGACGACTACATACCTAAGATGACATGTACCAAACTCTCCCTAATGATATGGTTTTACTCTGTTTTTATATATCTCTAAATTATTGAGATTTAGTTGATCATTGATAACATAGTAATTAAATTGTGAGAAATAACAATTATAAACTTGAGAATATTATATTATTTTATAATATATATATATATATATATATATATATATATATATATAACAAAACACAACTATTTTTGAATTTCCCGCTCACCTTAATAAAGTATCAGGATCGTCCAAAATTTAGAATCTCATTGTTCAAGTGTCGAAGGTACGGATGAAATGCTAGGATATACATAAACAAAAAAAGAGAGAGAAACTTTTTGAGTAAATGTTTTAATAGATGAGATTCTTTTTAGGAAGTAGGAGTACTTCACTGAGGTTGATGATGCATAGGCATATACGTACGGATATACTTACTTGTTTACCATGCAATACAAAATTTAATTATTCAAAAACGAAAGATACCCTGCATCTTATAAATTATCGAAAAATATATATTATAAACACTCACAGTATATTTCACCAAATGGGATGATTAAATTAGAGACAATATTTAACATTACGTTAATTCAATTATTCGCAAATTAATGACATATCCTAAAAGAATCGTATACTCGATTCCCAGCTAATTCAATGTCTTAACTCATCCTCTTCTTCCACGAAATTCTCCATAACATACATAAATAAATATTTCAGTGTTCAACATACGAACCTCATTCTAAAAGAATCTCGTAATCTCGTACAATTTAGAAATCTTATTTGTGCTAACTCAACTTAAATAATAAGTAATGTGTATATCAACCATAAATAATACTCCCTTTGTTCCAAAATATAATATCATTATTGATTTTTTAAAGTCAACTTAAAATATTTTCAAGTTCAAAATTAACATGAATTCCATTAGTTTTAGTCGATACGTACAATAATGACTATTACAAACTATCTAAAAAGTATTACTCATTATAAAATTTATTGTTTCATAATTTATAATAAATTATATCAATTTTGAATTTAAAAATATATTTAATTAATTTTTAAAAATCAATAATAATCTTATAATTAACTTGGAACAGAGAGAGTATTTTGTTCATGTGTGTTTTTTGTGTAAAGCTTCAAATTCAAGGGAAAGAATGAAGCATATATAAACTCTCATGTCCTCCATTCCAAATTAGATGAGTTCCTCTCTATTAAGATATTCCAAAATAAGTGACTAACTATACTATATGTACCCCCACCCTTTTATATATACAAGGGTTATTATAAAGATTAAAGTTCAAGAATGCTGATTATATTTATTAATTTATTACGTTCTAACGATATCGTTATTTAATTTTATAATTATAAGTAGATTAAGTTTTCATAAATGGTCATAGCTAGCTGTCCTAATTTGGATAATTATATTTATTGAAATTTTACATTGAACAAATAATATTCGTTAAAGGTATAATTTGGAAATTGAAAAATTGAAAGATAATAAGACACAATAGCTTAAAAATCAAATAATTCAAGATGTAGCACTTATGATTTATCATACGAATCAAGAAGGTGTCGTGTATTGTTAGGCAGACTTTGGCAATATAACTGCAATGTTGTTCATGATGGATGGAAAAATACATATTCCTTTAACATCAAAAGGAAGAAGATCGTGTTATCACCTCGACGAGAAGGAACCACTCCCTCTGCGTTAGCCAATAATATTAACCTGCTTTCTATGTCCAGGTTTGTAGTTAAGATTGAGCGGGTAAACGTAGTTTATGCTTTGCTACCTTGTGGAAAAAGTGCAGTAGGCATGGATCCAGATTTACCAACAGAGGTGCAGCGTGCAGCTGATAGTAGAGTTTTCTGACTTGATGTCCGAGGACCTTCCTGCTGGACACCCCTATGAGGGACATTCAGCATCAAATAGATCTTGTTTTAAGGTCGAGTTTGCTTAATCGACCGGCGCATCGCCTCAGTCCCAATGAATCTGAAGAGCTGCAACGACAGGTGGTAAAGTTACTGGAGAGGGGTTTCATTTGTAAGAGTATGAACCCATGTGCAGTCCCTGCCCTGCTAGTGTTAAAGAAAGATAGCTCTTAGCGTATGTGCATTTACAACAGAGCAATCAATAGGATTACAGTGAAATACAGGTTTCTAATTCCCAACATGGATGATATGCTAGACCAGTTGTCTGGTTCTAAGGTCTTCTCAAAAATTGACCTTAAAAATAGATACCACCAAATCAGAATAAGGTCAGGAGATGAGTGGAAGACAATGTTTAAGACGTAACATGGGCTATATGAGTGGATAGTCACGCCTTTTGGGTTGTCCAATGAGCCCAATACATTTATGAGATTTATGCATAAGGTTTTACGACCTTTATGGGGAAATTTGTGGTAGTCTATTTCTACGATATCCTCATTTATAGCCCGATATGGGCGTCACACTGTGACACCCCCAAATCCAGGTTTCCAAATCTTGAATTCGGTGCTCACGATACTCAATGACAAACATACTTTCTGACTAAATGCGGAATAATAAACATACATTGTTTATCAAATAGAAATAAAGTCTTACAATTTTGGTCCCAAGGTTCTTTAACCTTAACATAAAACGTACTCTTAACACAAATAAAGGCTCACTTAATCAAACCACATTCAGAAATAACTAGTCCGTAGGCACTAACGGGCATCTACTCTTGCACCTTCCCTTTTCCTTTGTCTCCCCTAGACGTTTCTTTCTTTCTGCCTTAGCTGAAATAAAGATCATGATATAGCAAGGGTAAGCAACTAGTTTGCTTAGCAAGTTTATACACAAGGAGATATATCATGATGGAAGGAAGTTTCGCTTTCAATGTTCAACAACAGTATAAGAGTGTGAAGGAACATGATTTATTAAACAACAGTGGAATATTCGAATAATTGAATAACAATTACTGAGTGGTTTGAAATAACCAAGGACGTTTTCCAAGGTTCTCAGCATGTAAGCTGGACCTCTTAAAAAGTTTTGGTAATCGAGGGGATCAGCCTCTCATACCCCGTGATTTATGCATAAACACTTAATAACCGACATTGATATCATGCCTTAAACAAGTTTATCCTTTTCTCAGCCAAGAGTTCTTACCATAGCAATTTAATAAGAACAGCTTTTAAAATACCTTTGATTTAACAAATTAGACATGCTTGATCTAGCTGATACAATTAGCATAGATCTATCTCATAAACAATTCATGCTTGAAAGAACTTTAACCAAATTCACAATTCAATAATAATAGAATAGGAATTTCAATTGCACAAGGTGCGAATCTCAATAACTAGTATAGATGTGAATAATCAACAATAATTATTCACTAACATGCTTCGAAAATAATAACTCGAGTTTGAGTTAGGGAACTTGCAATAATGTAAGGAGTTTAGGTTTAGGAACTTGCAGAAATCAAAGTTCGGGATAGAGGACTTGCCTGTTTGCTCAGCTACGGATAAATTCTAGCTTTAATTACTTGACCGTGGATAACCTATCAGTTGGTAGAATTGGTTTATCCATTAGCATTGCGTAATTATACCCACTTATGCTATCCATTTAGCAGATAAATAATTCACCGAACTTAATTACTACCTAGCCATCAGCTAACAAAAATTTAATGACCTCTATTTATTATTTAAACAGATAATAATTAATCAGGGTCACTTATCATTTGAATACTCCAATTATTACCTTTAATTGTTTCCAGGTATGGTCTAACAATCCTTATTTATCATTTATAAAATAAATTCATTTTGGTTTAAAGATAACAGAAAACCCTTGATCATTTATTTAGTTTACTCTTAATTACTATTTACCTTAGGGGTAATTTAGTAATTATGACTCTTGTTCTTTAGTAATTAAATACTTACAGTATAAATCCTATCCACACTTAATTAAGCAGTCCTTAAGTGTTCATTAACCTTATTTATTAAGGACTCAAAAATTATTAATTAACTTAATAATTTCCCTTATACTTAATCATTATTTCATTAATGATTAAGTAATTACCATCCTTATTATTAAGTAACTTTATTTATACTTAATTATTATTATTAAATAATAATTAAATATTTATTATCTTTATCTATTATCTATTAATAATTATTCATTATCTTTATTCATATTTAATTATTATTATTATTAAATAAAAATTAAATACTTATTATCTTTATTTATATTTATTTATTATTTAATTAAGATAATAATACACAATTATTTATTTAATTTTATTTATTAGCTATAACAACTAGTTAATTACAAGAGCATTTTGACTCAATGAATTAGCCAATACTAACAGTTGTCGACACAGAAGGGAGGATTCTCAAACAAATTCAGGACATAGCTTAGCTTTGGTTAACAATCGATATGTATATTTGACACTGATTTTCAGTTCTGGTTATCAGTCACAAGACCAACATTGTTAACCCTACATTGTAACAGCATGCTATTGGCAGAATATCATATACTCTAAATAAAAACCCAGTTTTATTCAACCATTTCAACAATCATAAGTTGAGTATTTCCAGATAGTCCATATCAGCCTGTTTGCAGTATCAATTTAACTACTAGAACCCTAGGGTCCCTTATTATACCAGGTTATTACCCCTGCAATACAACTCAGCATAGTGTTTAATACAACCCAACACGACTGAAAAAAAAATTTATCAACTCAATACAGCCCAAACAAAACGCAGCCTAATGCGCTATATACTACAACAAGCACAGAAGAAAATACCAATCACTATATCGGTACAATCCCATTACCAGGAACAAGGTACCTCAAATACAGATAAGCAATTAACCCAGTACAATGGAAAATTTTAGTTCAACATCTTACACACAGTCAACACAATCCGAGTACGAAAGAAGGAAAATTCATACTAAATCGACTAAGAACCAATCACAGTGGCTGGGTAACCTATGGCTATACCTTGGATTGAATCGATTTGCTGCCTTCCTTCTTCTCCCAAAATAGGTGATGTAGTCGGACATTCACCACCGGCACTTGGCCTCCCCTGATTTTCCCTCAAAATTTCGAACCCTAAATTCTCTAATTTAGAACTCACAAGACAAAGAAATCGGCAGCTTTGGGTTAGGGTTTAGGGCTTCAATTTATAGGAGAATTTATTTGGGCAATACCCTATTTGCTTGGTCAATGACCCACGGTAGGAAAAGAGTCGCCGCCGACTGTACCTATTCATCCTACTGACGACGCCGGCAGCTCTCGAGCCGTGCGCACTGTCGCCGGTCGCGTCACCAAATTTCAGGGACCGCTGGTCCGTCCGTTGCGCTTGGTCGCTGCCCCGTTTCCAAATCGTGCCGCCGGCGATTGACAGGCCGTTTCTTCCTCCGTCCCTCGTTCGTCCGATTGGACCCCTAGGGCTTGCTTGGTTGTCTGATTTGAGAGTGATTTGAGAGTTTGGGTGCCCTAGCTTGGTTATCCCCTGGTTCTTCTTCACGTCTCCAGCTTGGTTCGGTTATTCCATTTCTCCTTTCCCCAATTGACATGCCGGTTACTCTAAAATCCTAATACCATGGGTCAACCCGACTGAAAAAAAAAAGATTGGGCTTAACCCAAGAGTTGGGTCGGCTGAATGGAGAAGCAGTCCAATGACAAGGGAATTGAGCCCTAAAAGAAGATTTGGGCTCAGCTTATTACAAAGTTTGGGTCCAACCCAAAATAAATGAAAGAATGGTCAATCTAAATAAAAGGAAAGTGACCCAAATTAAATTAACAATATTATATTCTAATATTTAAATTGATTAACTAATTAAAAAAAATATTTGTTTTCAACAATAATTCCTCAGGCGATTTATTTTTACATTTTCTTCTAAATTTTCTTGAAATTAAATTCTTAGTGTCGACTCATTACATTATTCAATTATCAATGGGCCCCTTTTATGCAAGAAAATTTATTGGACCTATAGTTATATAATTAACTAAAATTTCTTACATGGGTCCAATTAAAATCATAAATTATATAAAAATATAAATAAATTTTTATTTATCAAAATAATTTGATACAATGCTTTGAAATTCCTGGACATTACACACACTTTGAGCACCTCCGTGCTATTTTTGAAGTACTAAGGATGAAGTGCCTATTCATCAATCAAAAAAAGAGTTCTTTCTTCACTGTTTCTGTAACCTTTCTTGGGTTTGTTGTGTGCACTGATGGTGTTCATACAGATCAGTCAAAGATAGATGTGGTCTTGGAGTGGCCCAAACCAAAGACCTTGCACGAAAGTTAGAAGTTTCCATGGATTGACATCCTTAGGTTCATTAGGAACTTCAGCATCTTGATTGCTCCTATCTAAGGCTGCAAACGAACCGAACTGTTCGCGAACCGGTTCGGTTCGGTTCGAGTTCGAGTTGATCACCTAGTCGAATCGAGTTCGCACATAATGTTCCGTTCAATCGCTCGATCGAACATGTTCACGAACCATGTGGTTCGGTTCGACTATGTTCGCGAACAGTTCGGGTTCGGTTCGGTTCGACATATTCGAGTTCGGTTCGACATGTTCGAGTTCGGTTCGACATGTTCGATTCGGTTCGACATGTACGAGTTCGGTTCGGTTCGGTTCTACTTGTTCGAGTTCTGTTCGAGTTATTCGCGAGTAGCTCGTGAGATATATTTCTTACATATTTAATGTTTTTAAAATTCTAAATCAAAATAGTTGATTATTTCATACTCCCAAGGTCCCTCAATCTCTTTTGTTTTTTGTCTTTTTAAAAATGGACACACATGTTAAGAAAAACAATTAATATTATGTTTTTAATTAAAAATAACTTTAAATGTCAATATTGTCCTTGGATTGGAATAAGAGAGTGTTACTTATTTGATAGAAAGTAGTAAGAGAAATAAAATTAATTTTAGTACTTAGGGTAATATTGAAAATTGAACAATTAATGCTTAATTGAATTTCTTAAATAACAAATATTAAGAGACAAAAACACTTCTCTAAAACGACATTTAAAAAGGAATAGAGGAGTGTTAAATTCTAAAATTTGTCTTATCAATAATTGTTAAATTTGTAGTAATTTTTTTTATTACTTAAACATCTTTTTATTTTTTTTAATAATTGATTGTAAGTATACATTTTTATTAAATAATTAATAAATAATAATGTGTACTTCTTCACTTCTAATTTAATTAAAATAATTTTAATATTTTTATAATGTTTTTTTAACAATGATCGTTGAATTATTATAATTTACATCACTAATAATTTAATAAATTATAACCCATGTCATAAATCACATAAATAAAGTCACTAATCATCATGCAATGACAATTTGACATTAATTAAAGTCTAAAGAGTGATACAATGCAGTTACTTACATTTAATGAGTTATTGAAATTGTCAAATCGAAATAGAGAATAGAGAAATCAAATCGTCAATGTATCGAGACTTCACTAATAGTCAATGTACAATTACTATTGTATATTATATCAATTATTAACTATATAATTAAAAGTGCAAACTTGATTTCACAAATTTTTGAATTTTTTAGTGTTACGGACTTATGGTATGTATGTGAGAATGAGAGAGAGCGATTGACTAACTTTGATTCATGCAATTAAGTAATAATATTTAGTGTAAAAAATGGTGTTTAATATCCAATTAATTAATTAAACAATATGTCACAACATCGTTTGCATGAAATTAAAATGAGTTATTAATTTAAATTAAAACAAGCAAAAAAGTTTTTTAAAAAATGAAACGAAGTCTCTTAATGGCTTTGAGCCTTTGATCTCATAGTTAATTTATTTAATTTTAACTTTTAAACAATATAATTATGAAAATTATAAATTTTTTATAAAGTAATTCTCAAGATTTATTATATTCAAAAGTTAATTATCAGTTTATCACATTCCTTTTGAATTAAAAATATTTCCTATCGATTTAGAAAATTCATACTCGAAGATTTAAAAGACTTTTTGGATATTAATATTTGATATTTGTAAATTAAGAATTTATAAGTACTTGTTAACTTTTAACTTCTAACTTCTTTTAAGTAATCATTTTTTTTACTTTGGATAAATGTTGATTAAAATATTTGGCCTAATTTTTGCTTCAATTCGTTGATTCAATCATTCAAAATTTCAAATATTCATGAGCATGTTCGACTGTGTTCGCGAACATGACCATGTTCGACTGTGTTCGCGAACATGACCATGTTTGACTGTGTTCGCGAACATGACCATGTTCGACAATGTTCACGAACATCTATCGATCCGAACTCGCACATGGGTGTTGGTTCGATTATGTAATCGAACATGTTTGAGTTCGACTCATAGTGTTTGAGTTCGGTTCGAGTTCGACAAAGTTCGGTTCAGTTCGGCTCAGATCGTTTGCAGCCCTACTCCTACCACAAAGTGTCTTAAAGAACGTGAATTCCAGTGGTCTAAGGAGACAGAGGCCAGTTTTCAACTGGTCAAGCCGAAGATGACAGAGGTACCAGTTTTGTCACTTCCTGATTTTGATAAGGTATTCAAGGTGAATTGTGATGCATCTGGGGTTGACATTGGTGGTGTTCTGAGTCAGGAGGGACGTCTAGTAGCTTTCTTCGGCGAGAAGCTATCAGGATCAAAGAAGAATTACTCCACCTATAATCTGGAGTTTTATGTTGTAGTTCAGTCCCTAAAGCATTGGCGTCACTACCTAATATAGCGGGAGTTCATTCTTTTCACTGATTATGAGCCCCTGAAGTACATCAATGGCCAACACAAGTTAAGCAGACGACATGCCAAGTGGGTAGCTTATCTGCAAGAGTTCACTTTTGCGTTGAGACACCAACCAGGAAGTATGAACAGTGTTGCTGATACACTAAGCCAGCGTACGTTGCTCCTTACCATCATGAGTGATAGAGTTACAGGGTTTGAGGCTTTTACTGATATCTATGAAGTAGATCCTTCCTTCGGGCGGATAATTCAAGAGGTAAATGATGGGCAGCGTCATGACTTTATTTTGCATAATGGATAGTTGTTTCGTGGATTACAGTTGTGCATTCTAGATTATTCATTCAGGCACTAGATCATTAATGAACTTCATAACGAGGGTCACTTTGGGTGACATAAGACGTTGTCCCTGATTTCTGCTGATTATTATTGGCCCAAAATAACTATGACGTGACTCATTATGTGGAGCGATGTTATGTGTGTCAGAGGGCCAAAGGAATGCGGGCATGTACAGTCCTTTACCTGTTTCTAAAGCCCATTGGTTTGATGTCAGCATGGACTTTGTGTTGGGCTTACCCTGTACCCAATGTGCCGTACGTGGATTCTATTTTGGTTATGGTTAATAGGTTTTCCAATATGGCCCATTTTATAGCTTGCAGGAAAACAATGGATGCTACCCGGATCGCCCATCTATACTTTCGAGAGGTTGTGCGTTTACATGGTATTCCCAGGTCAATCACTTCTGATCGTGACACTAAGTTCATAAGTCATTTCTGAAAGAGTTTATGAGAGAAGCTCGGGACATAGTTGAATTTCAGCAGCGTATACCACCCCCAGATGGATGGTCAAACTGAGGTGGTAAACCGAAGTTTGGGCAACCTTTTAAGGTGTACTTTGGCTGGAACTAAACCAAAATAGTGGGATGTTGTGTTACCTCAAGAAGAATTTTCCTATAACCGATCTAAGAACAAAACTATCGAACTAAGCCCCTTTGCGATTGTCTATGGTTGGAATCCATCTGGGGTACTGGACTTAGTTCCCATTCCACGGGTGGGCCATTTGAGTCCTAAGGCAGAAGAGATGGCAGACCATTTTCGGGGTATCCTTAAACAGGTGAAACGGTCACTAAAGCAATGCCAAGTACAAGGTTGCGACCGACAATCATCGTCGTCAAGTACTTTTTGATATGGGTGATTTTGTTTGGGCAGTATTAACTCTTGACCGATTTCCTGTTGGCGAGTATAACAAGCTTAAGGAGCAAAAGATTGGACCTTGTGAGATTCTGTAAAAGATCAATAATAACGCCTATCGGTTACGCCTCCCAAGTCATTTGAGGATTTCAGACGTTTTTAATATGAAACATTTGAGTCCTTATTTTGTAGAGTCTGATGATACCACTGAGAACTCGAGGACGAGTTTTTTCCAACTCGGGGTGACTGATACAAGAGTCGAGTCTGATGATGCTGAGTTATCAAATAGTACGTTGATGGCGCTGAAATACCTTGAGTTGGCAGATCGACACAAAGATGGCAAGTGACCGGATCTCTTCAGCAGCTTCGGGGTATGACTTTGGGAGTTCAGGGTCGGATCTCTGCGGGAATGGTATTCGGATCTGGCTTCAGGCGTCCTCATTTTTAGCTATGTTCTTTCCTTTTATGGGGGTGTTAGGAAGTGAATCTGAGCCCAATGTGGACCAGATTTCAGCAAATCTTTTCTTTTATTGGGATTTTGTTATTTTTGGAACCATCTGCTAGGGAATTATTTTAGTTATAAAGTTCGGTTTGTGGGCTAATCGGAGGAGATTAGTTTTATGGTTTTGAATATTAACTTAAGCATCAGAGAAGTTTTTCTGTGTTTTGGATAATTCTTTTGCATTATTTGCCTATGAGTTTTTTATTAAACCAGTCTGAAGAATAATCACTATTTTGTCCGGCGTCAGCATATGAGAGATCCCTTATACTTTTAGTTTATATTTAATTTTTTTTAGAATTAATTTCTTATTATATATCATCACATCGATCGGAGGCAACTAAAGTTTAAAGATGCTAAACAGTATAGGCTCCAGAACTGCAATAGAGAAAGTAAAACAGGTAATTAAGGTTATTGTAATATTCCTTTAAGGGAGATGAAGATGTAGACAGAGAAGATAAGTACGTCTAATATTTTTCCAACATGACTTCACTCAGTTAAAAGAGAAGAGAGACAACCAACTTCTAACTAGGAACTATATGAGTGGAATGACAGAATAATCCTATCACAACTGAGTAACTAACTACATTTAATTACCAGGACTACGTACACTAATTGACTGACTTAACTCTAACCCGATTTTGTTGTCTTGCTAAACAAATATATGGGTAGATAGATGAGTTGTTGGTGTGGGTAGGGTTGGGTTTGTAGCTATCTACAACAGGTTCAGAGGTATACTTGACCTTATAGATCTAATTACTATTCAATACTTTCTTGCCATGCATGCATGTTAATGTAGAGCCTCATGTGCTATTAGCCTCTTAAGGCATTGATTTAGTGAGTATTCCTTCATACCATTTTGCATCTTCATATGCTTGTCTGTATGTTGTAGGTTAAAATATAACAGAATTATGAACTTTAGATACTTGGCACTTGGGTGATCATAGGACGACAAGTACTCGATTATGTGTTTACCGTTTACGTTACCAATAGTACTGTTGGAGCTAGCAAAAGCAAAAACCTTAAAACAGTATTTCATCAAATGAGATATATAAAGAGACGTTTGACATTATGTTAATTTCATTCATCGATCCCCCATCTAATTCAAATTCTGTACTTACTCTCTAGTCTCTTCGTCCTCGAAATTCTCCACACATAAATATATACTTCAATATTTAGAATAAGACCCTCATTCTAATAACATTTTAGAAAGTTGTAATTTCTTATTTGTGCTAATATCATGGTTGTTGGGTTGGAATTTATGGGGCTAGATATTTTGGTGGGCCATGTTGCACATGGGTCACTTGAGTATATTTATTCTATAAATAGAGGTTGAGCAGGGAACAATAGGGGAGGTCGGAGCTAGATATTTTTGTACTCTTAACATTATAGTGAATTCTTTCTCTCTCCGTGGTTTTTCCCCTATGGGGTTTCCACGTAAATTCTTGTGTTCCTATTTTACATTGTTGGTGTATGTTGATATTTATATATTTTGTGGGTTAAAATCCACAAGACTACACCATCTTTCGTTAGCGCTATTTTGGACCCGCTGTTTTGGTGATTTCATCGGGTGGTCAAAATCTGGCGTTAACATTGTTGGTGCCGTCTGTGGGAAACGAAAATTAAATTTGAAAAATCACCGATCAACCATGCCGAGCAGAAGCCTCACACACAAAGCTAAGTTGTTTTCCTTTATTAAATTATAATATTAAACAAATTCGCACATATATTTGTGAGTTCGGATTACATGTGATATCTATTATATTGTTTAACTAGTGGGTTCGGTGTGCAACAATAATAATCATTAATTTAACTTTTGCTTGTACATATGCGATATGTGTTCAATTAGTAAAAAACACCCTTTATGCAAGGATGGCTTCACAGCATATATCCACTGACATGTTTCTGCATTACATAAAGGTACTTTATCATCAACAAGGTTTCAACCAAAGCATACGGGACCCATATCCCCCCACTAGGAATGATATAATATACAAAAGAAGTATTAACATTTGTATTGCCTTGAAAGACTTTTTATTACCCATCCAGCGAGTATGGGTTGGTTCAGTTTTATTTTTCCAAGGAGGGTTAAGGCAGTAGAGTGTCATGCCCAAGGATGGTTCGGTCAAGGATGAGCTGCCCCTTCTACATCAAAATCGATGCTTCAGCCTCCACAGCAAACCCATTATCAGCCCCTCGATCCTAGCGAAATCCAAGACCATTTTGAGGATTTTTGTGAGGACGTATTTGAGGAGCTAGGCAAATATAGAAAAATGGAAAGTCTTTATGGGATGAAGAGCAGAAAATGATGAAGACGTTCGGATTTTCCAATTCCGGCTTGATCTTCGTCATCGTCGATATGTTTGAAAATCTTTATGGGATAAAGGCTCGCTTCGGGTTCGGCATATAACCACCACCGGATTTCGGATAATTTTCGCCGAACCACTTCGGACTTCGGTTAATCTTCGGCAAGTCTTCTTCGAGTTCAGTCGAGTTGAGCTTCCGCCTCGGTGAGGGCTGCTTCGGCCTCGACATCGCATGGCTTCGGCAGATATTGCTTCGGCTTCGGCGTGGCGTCGTTTCCCTTCGGCTTCGTCATGGCGTCGTTTCCCTTCGGCGTGGTGTCGTTTCCCTTCGGCTTCGGCGTGGCGTCGTTTCACTTCGGCTTCAGCCTGTGTGGGATAGAGGTGTTTGCTTTCTTCTTCCCTGTTTAATGGTGCGGAACTGCACAATGACCCACTTGGTCAACTCTGATTTTGGCTTCGAGCTTGTTCGGTTGGGCTCCATTTCGACGTGATAAGGTTGGTTGGCGTTATAAGGTCGGATCTGAGGTGTCCTTTGGAAGGTTTTAGTTTTCTGAATGATGAATATTCAGGCGGATGGGCATCCTACAGATAAATATCCTTCGGCAGGAGACGGGTATACTCAGCTCAGGCCCTTGGTCGAGCTAGAGTATTCGGGGTCGCCCAGGATTGACCGGGAACCTCTTTTCTTCAAGCCTTTGGTTGAAAAGAAGTGTCTCCTCTTGAACAGATAAAAATCTTACGGATACGAGTCCCTTCGGATAGACATCATTTAGAAAAACTTTGTTCTCCTGAAAGGCACTTGTGTGTGGTTATAAATGAGTTTATTATTTTTGTTGGTTTGGTTGTTGGAGGCTACTTTTTGTATAGTCTCTTGTTTAAAGTTTTTTATAAATAAGAGACTGGGGGGCAATGTTGGGTTGGAATTTATAGGGCTAGATATTTTGGTGGGCCATGTTGCACATGGGTCACTTGAGTATATTTATTCTATAAATAGAGGTTGAGCAGGGAACAATAGGGGAGGTCGGAGCTAGATATTTTTGTACTCTTAACATTATAGTGAATTATTTCTCTCTCCGTGGTTTTTTCCCCTATGGGGTTTCCACGTAAATTCTTGTGTTCCTATTTTACATTGTTGGTGTATGTTGATATATATATATTTTGTGGGTTAAAATCCACAAGACTACACCATCTTTCGTTGGCGCTATTTTGGACCCGCTGTTTTGGTGATTTCATCGGGTGGTCAAAATCTGGCGTTAACAATGGTAAATGACAGGACGTACAACTACTTTTCAATTAATTTTTACTTCGTTGTCAAATATTAATAATTGTATAAGAGATATTTTGTTATAGTTTTTTTGAAATATTTTTAAATTTAAAATTTAAAGATTAATAAGTAAAATAAAATTTTTCGTCTTAAATAATACTTACTGGCTCGATTCTAAATTATATGATTATTATTAATTTTTGAAAGCCAATTAGCATATTTTTAAACTCAAAAAAGATACGACTTATTAAAAAATATAAAACAATAATTAATAATATTTTTTACATAGTTACAATATGCTTTTGTATTGATTAAATATAACATTGTCAACTATATTTATACAAATACATTAAATATAGTTGAATATAAATAAATACATTAAATATAGTTGATAATGTTAAATTTTATTACTTAAGAAATTATTTATACAGATAAATACATTGAATATAAGTAACAATTTTAAATTTTATTTCTTAGGTAATTATTTATAAAAATAAATACATTATATATAGTTGACAATGTTAATTTTTATTACTTAAAAAATTATTTATACAAATATTTTATACATTGAAACTATTTAAATTTAATTAAGATAGGGATATTTTAGACATTTCTCCTGACCACACCCCTTACTTGTGGCCAGTAAAAAAAAAATTTCTCTGGCCGCAAGTAAAAGTTGCGGTCAGCAAAAAACTATTTAAAGTGGAAGTATTTTAGACATTTCTCCTGGCCGTACATCTTACCTTTGGCCTGCAAAAAAAAATTTTCTCTTGCCGCAGGTAAGAGTTGCGGCTAGTTCCTCTCTGGGCCATTAAATCTCTGAATTAACGGTATAAGATCTGTTAGCTGGAATAGTAAGTCTAGTTAACGTGTGTTGTGGAACGAGACCATATATATGGAGTAAAATTACAATAGATGTATATACTAACATCAATATATATATATATATATATATATATATGTAATTGTTTAAAAATATTGCACATGCATAAATTTAATTACTGCGCGATAAATTTTAATCATATATAACGTAACTAAATTGGTAACACTAACATACCCTCCCTTGATTGAACTCGAATTTGACCTTTCCTTTAATTTAGTGGAGAAAAATTTACTACAAGCAGCCAAATTAAACTAATATTGGCTTCATGGTTTTATATGGGCTTATATTTTTCATCTCAAATTTTGGGCCAAATACAACCACTTTTATAGTGCCTGCCGAGCTCTTCCCGGCCCGGTTCAGGTCAACTTGATGTGGGGGTGCTGGAAAAATTGGGCCGATTATTGGATCGGTCGGGTTTTTGTGGGCTTCCCATAATAGAAAAATTCATGGTTCCCTAAGCTATTGGAATGACGGCGTCATTGGTGATTTTGGCGGGTGTTTGTTTGGTGGGGTCGGTAGACTAGTTTGGCTATGATAATTTCTTGTATATATAGACTAGTTCGGCTAGTTACGTGTTAAGATGAACATTTGCAGTTGCCCTTACAAACAATAATGAGATTTTCGCTCGTATATAATAAATATATTCGTGTAAAAACTATATAATCTAATTTTGAGGCAAAAAAATAGAACGAGTATTAGCTCGATCGTTGCATGTGATTTTGTTGTTTACTGGACCTTTTGTGTATCATTGTTCTTGTACTTTTGATTCCAGCCTTGGCATTATAATTAAAAATTAAAAATTAAAAATGAAAAATATATATCAATAAATGTAAAAGGAATAAGAAATTTATTAAATCATCAAATTACTTTAATTAAGAACAACAAACCAAAGAGCAGAAGTGGAAGCAAGAGTTAAGAAAACATATGATGATCACTACTTCTTTTTAGTTGGATAAGAAGCCATTTTGTAGATTCCACAAATGCCTTCAGGCTTGCCAGTATTTCTCTTCATCCTGATGTAACCTTTCTCTCCCCATTTGGAGCCCCAAGAATTCTTCACAATTATGTAATCCGACCCTTTTGTCGATCCATATCCGACAGCAGCCACTCCATGATCCAGCTCAGTTCCACAATGCCCATCAAATACACCCTACACAAAAACAAAATTAAATGATTGCTTTGTAAGTTTTAATAACCCTAATTATTCTTCCTATATACCCTCTTTGTCTTGTTTTTAATTGACGTTTTAGTATGAAGCATAAAAAATTATAATTAAAACCACAATACTATCGTTATAAAATTTATTAAAAAGATGAAAAAGTAAATTTGTATTTAATGTTTAGGGATAATATAGAAACTAAGTCATTAGTTCTTTCTTGAATCTAGTTACATACCAACACAGATAAAAAGGAACATGTTTTCCTTTCTAAAAAGACAGATAAAAAGGAAGGAAGGGAGGGAGTATTATATATGTAGCAAGTATATATGCAAATAAAAGTAGATATTTATTAATAACTAATTACCCCACTATAAAATTGGAAATCACGGCCAGAAGCCTCAATAGCCACACTCAGAGGCTGGTTTGCAAGTGCCTTCAGTAAGCTTTCCTCACTATTCTGGGGTACATCATGGTAGCCGCTAATTGTTACTACCTGAGATGCAGCCTATAAAAGAGACAAAAAAAAAATGAAATTTATTCAATTGGAATGAAATTAGCTTAGCTACACAAGAACTAATTTTCATTTCATGAATTTTGAGGAATTTAATTTAGGCCAATTTTACCTTAAGTTGATTATTGATCGAATTAATTAGGTATATCTATCTATCTATCTATCTATCTATCTATCTATCTATCTATCTATCTATCTATATACCTTTTTCTCATCACAAGTGCCTTCCTCCATGATATAAGGGTAGTCTTCCTCCTTATGAAGGCCACCATTAGACATAATGAAGGAAAATGCATAATCCATGAGACCTCCATTGCAACCATTGTTGAAGGTGGTATCACAATCAACTAGCTCTTGCTCAGATAACGACGTTAAATTTCCCGTTACAATTTGGTTAATTCCCTCAACTGAAGCTACTGTTGAGAATGCCCAACAACTACCTGCAAATTAAATTCATATATGCATTCACCAATTAACATATAGTATAGTATGCCCAATTGGATCAATCTCAGTAGGGTAATGTTATATAGTGGTACTTTTAGTACAATGCCTCTTAAGTTTCAATTATTTTATTATTTATAACACATGTCATTGTCATAATTGTTTTAAAAGTAAGACTTTAAATTATTTTTCATTTAAAAAAGAAGAAGGAAAAAAAACTGCGACTTTTTTATATAAGTAGGAAAATATACAGAGAGCTTCTTATACATACTACCCGCATACAGGTTTGCCATGTGGCGCATGCGGGTTGGTCGGTTAACAACTCTTACGAGTTTGTCTTGTTGATCGACCAACCCGCATGCAGATGGTATGTATAGAAAACTCTCTGGGAAAATATATATATACTTACCACATGAACCTTGATTTTTGACATTAGTAACAGCTCCTTTCTTTCTCCAATCCACAGACTTTGGCAAATCCACAACATCTCTGTACATGAAATCTTCAGTATTGGGGTCTTGCCTCTTAGACAAGTCAACCTTGAGGCCCAAATACATCTTTTTGAACTCCTCATGGCTCAAATCAGCAAACTCGTTTAGCCCAAGCCAATAGTTTTTAATCTTCTTGTTTGTTTCATCAATGTGCATCAAGTTTTCCTTGAAAATCTCAAACCTATGCAACTTCTCTTCAATACTCTCATAACTCTTGCCATGTTTAGCAAGCCAAGATTCGAATAGATTGATGAGTTTGTCGATGCATGTCAAGTCATCGGGCGAATAACCCACGATTGAGAAATCGCGACAAAACGCCGAGAAGGCGAAGATTGCCATGAAAAAAGAGAGAAAGAGCAAACATTTGGAATTAGAAGAGAAGAGTGCCATATTTTAGAATGGAATGAAGAATTATGTGTTGAAAAAGATGATGAAGGCTTGATAGGGGCATGGGGTTTATATATAGGTTTTTGTAACATATATATATATATATATATATTGGGTTGATGTTGCTTTCAAGTAAAGTTGTTGAATTTGTAAAGACAATTAAACATAGGAAGGCTTTAAGGATGGTTCTCTTTTGTCAGAGCTTTAGATCCAAGCATGCATGAAGCATGTTTTCCTAGGTTAATGATGAATGTAGTAGGTGAACAAAATATTTATATGGTATTTGGAGGTGTACCACTATAAATAGGTAATGGGCTATGTTTTTTATATGCAAGCCCAATAGTTGAGCATTTATATGGGCTGGTTGATAACATGGAAGGGCCTCCATACGGTTAATCTAGATGGAGCCAAGGCGTTGGAACTAGGCCCAATAAATGTCATGATACCTTTACAAATGAAATGAGGGTCCGAGATAGAGTTGACTATTACTCCTTTCGTCCTCAAAAAAATGAACAAAGTACAATTCGTACACATATTAAAAAAATAAAAGTAGAGAAAAGAGAATAAAAAAATCTCAAAGTTATTTTTAGTAGCCCCACAAAATTATATAAAGTGATGAATACTTTTATTTGTTTATACTAATGGATCTCACTAAATGACATATTTACCGTTCAATTTATATACTTTATTTTATTATGTTAGAGACAACAAAAAATATGTATCTTTAATTATTTTTTTGAGCACGGAGGAAGGATAATTATACTAGTGAGGAAACATGTGTCTTTTAAAGTGAGCATTGGATCCTTCACATTAATAATATCTTTTAAAGTGAGCATTGGATCCTTCACGTTAATAATATCTTCAACCATGGATAAATAACCTACGTGTGTTTACCTTGATTCTTAATAATTTCAATTTTTATATCTATTCCAGTAAGGGAGTGGAAAAAAATAACCGCTTCTTAGATTAACTAAAGATTTACAATTTAACATCTCCAAATTATAACTTTAAGAAGTTTGTTGTCAAAGAGTGTTGATATATATAATAATAAATTTATGTTAATATTAAATTATATATAAATACATGAGATATAAGGAAATAAGAAGGAATTTATATATATTTATTTTATCTTATCGTTTAAGATTTCACGTTAGTCACAATTTAAATTTATTATGAAATTGGTGGACATACTAATTTTTTTCCTTCGCGAAAATATGGTTAGGGAAAAGCCTTGTACATATTGACTTGTTCTCCAATTGCAGCTTCCAACAACTTCTTCTATATATATAAGAAATAACACAAATTAATTAATTATCTTGATTTTTGATTTGAGATACTTGTTAGATATTGAGCGTAATCCTTTTTTTCTCCTTGCAAAGTTCTTACTAATTTCATTTATTATCCACTTATGCTAACAAAATTGTATCACTCTGTCCCAAATTAATTGCATTTCTAGGATTTTTTAAAGTCAAATTGACTATTTTTAAAACTAATTTTTTTACTATTTTTACTAACATATAGGTGAAGATATTATAACCAAAAGAAAGTATATACAATTTATTACTAATTTCAATTTTTATAATTTTAGAAATATATTTATATATGCTTAATTATTAATTTTAAAAATAGTCAATTTGACTTAAAAAAGTCTTAGAAAAGCAATTAATTTGGGACGGAGGGAGTACCACATACATAGCATATTTAATTATAGTGTCATAGAGTGAGAAATGCATATGACTAAATATGTCTACGAGGATACTAGGAATCTTTCGGTTACACTACAAGAGGGAATTTAATTAAGAAACAATTTGGCTAGCTCATTATTATATATAAAAGTAGGACAAACGATCCTATCTTTAATCAATTGAAAATTTCGCTGAGTCAACTCTTAATTAATTAAGAGTTAACTCGGTTAATTGAAAAACTCACGTGAGTTTGGAATCGACTTCATCCTTCAATCGACCGACTCCTTCTCTTCTTCTCAATCGACTCCTTCTCTTCTTTGCCTCTTCACTGACTTCTTTTCGTCTCAATCCTTACTAACGCCCATCAACAACAACAACCGTCCCTGTTCCAA
This sequence comes from Aralia elata, assembly GCA_034770075.1. NCBI lineage: Eukaryota > Viridiplantae > Streptophyta > Magnoliopsida > Apiales > Araliaceae > Aralia > Aralia elata. The sequence continues at coordinate 4,873,326 of CM068385.1, read as the reverse complement.
CCTCCCAATCTATGGCATCGTTTGAAAAAGTCTCACGATCCGTTCAAACCCAGTTGTTCTAAATCGTTGGCTTCGAACTGAGAAGCTTCTCCAATCCCCAATTTCTGTAAAGGTGCCACTTTTCTTCTCATCAATTAAATCCATCGAATATACCATATAATTTGTAATTGTGCTGAGCTGAAGAATTGAGAAGTTTCTGCTCAGTAAGTGCTTGATAAAAGTCCTGATTGAAGAGGTTGATATGATTTTATTGCGATTTTCCCTTATTCATTGCAATTTGTGTTGTTTGATGATTATTACCTGTTAATTTCTCTTCATACATTCTATGGTAGTAATCCTTTTACCCTCCCCAAATCCTATTATTTGTTAGTCCAGTTTGGGGGTTTCTCTGAGTCTCTATGTGATTAAGACTTTTTGAGGGGTATTTGTGCTCTAAATTTGTGGTGTCTGAGTATTGAAATAGGTTTCATGAAGTTTTTTTTCCCTTCAAAGGTGTTACTCGAAACTTTTCTTTTTTGAGGAAATGATACACTTTCAGAAGAGCATCCACTGAAGGCTTTTGGGTGGGCTGTCGGTGACACATCTGGGGTTCTTTCTCCTTTCAATTTCTCAAGAAGGTATTTTTTTTATATAAATAATTTTCATTCTAACTTATAACTTTAAGTCTTTAACCCATTATGTAATAATTTGTAATTTTATACGTAAATATCAATTTTTTTTCATCTGGGTATTCATTTATTTTGATTTTTACTGATGATTATGGGAATTTTAAATGCATTGGTACAAAGCAACAGGTGATAAGGATGTGAGGTTCAAAGTAATGTATTGTGGGATCTGTCATTCGGATCTTCACATGATCAAGAACGAATGGGGAATGTGTATCCAATTGTCCCTGGGTAAGTATATTTATCACCATTAATCTATCTGTTTATATATAGAATTAGCATTTGCTTTTAAGGGATTTATGATACTATTAGATCCACAAGCAGATGAGAAAATATATGGAAAAAAGTATTATGAGGTTAATATGTTCTAATTCATGTTGGAACCCAACACCTTAAGTGATGGACAATATACATTATTTTTAATTTATGATTGTGAATTATTTGCTTTATATATGTAGATCATGCTTAAAATTTAAGTATTAACTGTTATATGAGATTTTTATTTATTGGTGGAATTATAGAAACATTAGGAACTTATTTGGGATTATTTCTGCTGTTTTAGCAGGATTTTCATGAATAATCTTTTAGTAAGTTGTTACTTTTTTAGGTCTTTGAGGGAAATAAAAAAAAAATCATGTTTGGTGAATGCATATATTTTAAACAGAGGTCTATTTCGTGGGAAAATAAAATAAGAAATAGATTTAGGTGCAGGCCTTCTGGCTACAACAAATCAAGAGTTAAAATTCCTTGCATGACCAATTTGTATATGTTTTCTCTATCAGTTAAAGTTAATTATTTCTATATATTGATACACTCACGAGATTGTAGGTGTTGTGACAGTGGGAAGTAAAGTAGAAAAATTCAAGGTTGGGGACAAAGTTTGTGCAAGGTGCTTGGTCGGGTCATGTGGTTCATGTGACAATTGCAGTGACAATCTGGAATATTACTGTTCTAAGCAAATACTCACCTATGGTTTTCTATACTTTGATGGAACCAAAACATATGGAGGGTATTCTGATTCCATGGTTGCGGACAAGCACTTTGTGGTTCGTTGGCTAGAAAATTTGCCTCTGGATTCAGGTGCTCCTCTATTATGTGCTGGGATCACAACTTGCAGCCCCTTTGGACACTTTGGACACTTTGTACTTGGCCATGTAGCTGTTAAAATGGCAAATGCTTTTAGGTACTAAAGTTACAGTTAAGGGGTACATTTCAGAGTGTATAGACAGGTTTCCACCTGAAGATGTTGGAACTATTGGGGAAAGCCTTTTGTTCTGTACTGCAAGATGAGCTTACTGAGTATTATAAGTTGCTGGCTGTGCTTGAAGCTCAATCTATGAATCCCTGTTCCAGCCTCCCATTTCAACCCCAACAACAACAGCAACAATTACAGCAACAACAATTTCAGTATCAACAACAACAAAATCAACTTTATCTCTTTACCAACGAAAAAACTCCCGCTAGCTATGGAACTAAATGGGCCGACCTACACGCTGATTCTCAGAAATTCCTCCTTAAGATCGAGTACGCTTTAAATTATGGCTCATTTGGTAGTTTAAGTGTTAAGTGTGTACCTAAATGTTAAATTTTCTAAAAATTTTGATTTTTTTTGGAGTATATTAATTTGCTAAGATTTGAATTTACTAAAAAATTATGAATTTTTGATGAAGTTTATTAATTTGTTAATATGGTGATATGTGTGGATAGGGAGAGAATCTTAGAGTATAGAGACGAGAGCCAACTGTTAGATCAGTGTAGCCGGCTTTTTGATTCTTCAGTCTATAATGATGGATTCGAGATCGATGCCAGTCTCATTGTTCAGGTATTCACTCTTTGATTAATTAGTTCCATATATATTTGGTTGTATATAGCCCAAAGGCTCCAATAGCCACAATTTACTGTTAACTTGATTGGATTGGCATCACAAGGTGGGATGAAGAAGAATTGTAGGTTCCTTTAACTAAATTATTGGTGGTTTATCTGTGTGGGAGTAACAGAACATAAGGAAGGGATTTGTTGTGCTAATTGCCAATTATGTGGATAGCATTACGCAATGCAAAAATTCCAGAGCTAGAAAAATATATTTCCAGTTCTTTCTCCAAGTACTGTTATAGATGTTAAAAATTTAGTAACCTGATAATCATTGAAACACAATGATCATGGTATAGATGTATGTTGTTCAAATGAAGTATTCCTGTAAAATTAAAACACTGGGGAAGGCAACAACAGGTAGAGAAAAAAAAGAATTCATTGTAAAGTAACTCATTTTCATTGGCAAGGTCATATAACTACGGAACTTGACCAGAATTTTATTTATAATTAGTTGAAACTTGGAAGTATAAGGTGGGAAAAAGTAAAATATTTACTAGAGAGTTGTATTCCAGCTTTTTTAGAGCTGCTTCAAGCATTCCTTTATTTGAGCTAACATTATCAGATTTACTTTTATGTGTTCTTGATATATTAGTATTTACTTTTATATATTAGTATTGATATGAGGTTAGACATATTGTCGTCCCTAGCTAAATGGTTTATGAGGGTTCTTTAGCTTCTTTATGGATTGTTTACCAATTCTGTGTTGCAGTAATGGTAGTTATTGTTCTCATTTTGAATGTGATGAAGTTTTGTAATTTCAATTTATTATATTTGAGAGGTTCCTCAAGACCAAAAACAGAAACAGCAGGAGTTCATTGTAGCTACCATTCATTGTAGCTACCATTACTGAGCTATCCCTTGAGGCTTATTCTTTTTCTTCAACTCCGTCTCTGCCTGTTGTGGCTCGGTTCTGCTCCGAATCTGGATTCCCGGCGCTCCGATTTGATCAAGATGGCTCACAACTTCACTACTTCGAGCTTCAGCTATCTAAGGTTAATTTTCCAATTTTAAACTCACTTAATTATATATATACTTTGTTTTGAAGAGTTGCATTTAAGTTGGTTAGTGGGATTTTGTTTTTCATAAATAGTTGTTGTAGAGTTTATGATGTGTTTAAGGTGGTTGCTCTGGATTAAAGAAATGTTGTTAATGTGCGAATATAATTTCCTTTTTGTAAGAATTTTATGTGATATATTTGATAATGTATTTAACAGATGTTTATGTTTATTTATGTGGTGTTTCAGCTTTTCGAGTTTGGGCCTACGCATTCAGTATGCATATCTGAAGGTTATGAAACCAACAAAGAGGTATGAAGTTTAAGGATGTTGGGTGGTGTCCCTTTTTCCAGTTTTGAAAAGTCGTACTCTCTGTGTCCCAATATGGTCATCCTCATTGGCTATACTCATTTAAATAATGTAATTAGTTTGGTATATAAAATTGTGGAGACTGTCCTAATAACTGGATGTTGCAATATGGTAACGGTTCGATAAGTAAAAATTGAGTTGATAAAGTTTTGGGACACCCAAACAAGGAAATTCAGGACAACTAATCTTGGATTGAAGGAGTGTATGGAAAGTAGATTAGGTAATAGTTATGTCTTTAAATGAGTTTTGAATATTAAGTTGCTTTAGCAGTTCCATGTGATAATGCCATTAACTTTTGCTCTCTCTTCTACAAACACCGAGAATGGGTCATCTCATGTTGTTACTTTTGAAAATCGTGGTGATGCTATTTAACTTTTGCCATCTTTTACAATTTTCGAAGGACGAAAAGACTACCATGGAGATTGTTTCTTTCCCGATGGAAATAAAGGTATATTAAACATGAGGATGCATATATCATATAGTTAACCTTTTACATATTTTTAGTTAGAGTAAAATTAACCCAATGTTGGAGTTATTAATAATAGTACTTGGAATCAGGTGCAGAGACAATATATCAATTCCTTGACATCTTTGTACCCTGAGCCCTGAGGTCAGTTTTTTCACTAAAAATAGTTCTGATTTGAGAGATTTTTTATGTAGGTATTTGTGATGTTTTCTTAAAGTTGCTTCTTTTTTTTTACAAAAAAATTGTGAGATGTATTTCTATTTAACTTTTTTTATGATAGATTTTTTTTTATTTGGGTGTGAAAATTGGGGTTTTGGATGATCAATTTTTGCAGCTTTAAAAACCACGGGATGAGATCAACCCAAATTTTGTGAACGAAGTGGTGACCCTCTTCTTTGAAGTTCTGAGAATCTTCTCCTCCAATTGAACATTGCTCTGTGAAGGTTCTTTAGCTTCTTTATGGATTGTTTAGCAATTCAGAGTTGCAATAATGGTTGTTATTGTTCTCATTTTGAATGTCACGAAGTTTTGTAGTTTCAGTTTATTATATTTGAAAAATGTTTAGACTATAGGTTCGATTTTTGTGTATTCTACATGCAAATAACTTATTATAAAAAAAAATTCTCATCTCAATTTTAACAAATTATACAATCCGTTATTCAAACTAGCCCGTGCATTGCACGGGATATTACCTAGTTGTTAAAATAATTTTAAAACTTTATTTATTATACATACACATTCCAGATATTGCAGACCGTCTAATTCTATTAAAAGAGAACTATATGTAATAATACATAGCAAAAGAAATTATTAGCGATACTAGGTTATCGTATCTTTAAATATAATAAATATGTGGAAGTTTTAATATATATTGCGATATATTTACGTCAAATTATAATTATAAAATTTATCTACGTAATTAATGTTAAAAAATATTCGTAATATATATTATTATCGTACGTGGAATAACCTTAGCAAGATAGACTTGTGTTATATATTTTGTGTGCGAGGCCCCCCCTCATCTCATGTACTACATCCACGTTGCTTAATGGGTAGTTAGTTATAAGGTATTAATTGATGAGGAGCGTTGGAGAAAACATTAATGTCCCAAGTCCTTATGTTGGAGGCCGGAGGACGGGAGGAGCATATGGAAGAACTGAAGCACATTACCATCATTTAATTGGTGGGGCTAGCTAGCTCTAGTCCTCATGCAGTTATATATAATTAATTTTGCGCTCTAATTTTTATTTTATTTTTAATTTACGCTTTATTGTCCAATATATTTTAATTATGCATTCAAGGGCAAATAAAAAAATTTGAACGTAAATATAATATATTCTCTCTGGTTCTTTCCGTCTGTCTTTAAAAAAAAAAAAGTATTGTTCTTCTTTTATCTATCGGTCATAAATTTCAAGCAAGTAAGAATGACCTAATTAATTTCTCATATTATCCTTAAATATTAAATATTAATTTTATTTTTTTTATCTTTCTAATGATTTTAAAAAAAATGATATTGAGATACTATATATATTCAATTTAATCAGTCAAAAAAATAATTATTATATTTTTTAATCAATTAGAAAAAATAATACTATCTATTATTTTGTGCATTCCTTTTTAATTTGGTGTTTTTAAAAGAAAATATATAGCATATTTGATATTGGTCCCCATCCAGTAATAATAAGATTCAGTCACAGACTAACAGACGTTTGGTCCTACATCTCTCTGATGCCCGCCGCATACCATTTATTAAACCATTAAAAGCCCTTCAAATAATAACACTAATAATTTCAAATTTATGATACTTGTATTTTTCAATTTAATGAACTACATTACAATGAGGATAGAAGATCAAATACCAAACGAAAATAATATATATTGTGAATGTTTAAGTCGATTTTTTAATTGTCAATTATATGAATACATATTATTGATAATATTTTTATAGAGATGTATAATAAGTGGGATTTTCTTATAATTTTTACCAATCTAATATATTGATGAGTTTCGTAATTGTAATTTAACTTAAATTTATCACAATACATAGCAGAACTCAACACCGAATCATACGAACTACCCTATTCATTTGGCATGTGGGTAAAAACAATATTACCTCCTTTTTGGTAACTCAATTCCTTCATAAATTGTCCATTTTTTTTCTTTTCAGTTTGTCAAATATTATGGATCTCAAATATTTTAAATCTTATATATTGTCTTAGATAAACACATTATCTTTTTTATTGATTCTACAAAAACATGGTAAAAACTAAATACTCATTACATATTAATGTAAAGATGACGTGTATATTTCAGATATACGCAAAATTTTAAACTAATTTGATACTCCTAATATTATGTAATTAATGCGTAATAGATGATATCAAATAATGTTAAGATACATTTAGAAACATAAAATTATTTTTAAATATTTTTCTTTAAAAAATGGATAACTAAGGGAATATATTCCAAGAGCTTTATGGTTGGACCACGTAATGGACCCATATCTTTGATTTCTTAGACATTTGGTCATACTAGATGATATTTTTATGTGTGGGGATTCATCATACAACGATCCCCACTCCACTTGCATGGTGGGATCATTGGACCAGTACTTTTTTTAAATTAAAAATATATTTATTTTTATTTAAATTTATTTTGTTGAAAATATTATTTTACTTTAAAATTAAAGTAATATAATATTTTTAATATGACATCACCTTTTTATTATAATTTTAATATTATTCCATTGTATATAGAAACATGAAATTATCTTTAAAAAACTTATTATATAAAATATATATATATCTATTTTTGAAACATAAAACTGATCAGAAGCATAAAATTTGAATGTGGGGCCGGGTGAGAGATCAGAGGAGAGGACGGAGGAGGAAACGTTTAGTCACCATCAACAGCCACCTTGTTACGCTACCGACTTACTGATCACTCTGTTGGGGTTGGCACCCTCGTTATTAATTCCATGAATTTAATGCATGTTCAACTATCAAACCAACTACCATGTCACACATACAACTAGTGTCTAGTAGACCAGTACATTCTACCTTTCTATTTCAACAAGGTTAAAAATGTTTGATGTGAAAATATTTTATATACATGGAGAATGAAAGATTTATAGTCATTTTACAATAACATAGTCCTACGACACAACTCTCATCATTCAAAATTTGATCGAATGATTAATATTTTAATTGTTTATTAAATTAAATTGTGGACGAAAACTCATCATGTAATTTTTTTAAAATATTTTTTTTAAGAAACAATTATCGTCTACTATGCAGATGGAAGCCAAATTTGCTACATCCGTATTTTAGTTCGTTATCGTCTCCCAAATTAAACTGTAGACAATGAATATTACCCTAGCTATTCAATCACAACTTGAATGTTAAAGATATGATTATCCTTACGACTATGGTTATGAATCATTTTTCATATTTAATATATATATATATATATATATTAAAGAAAAACAAAAAAAAAACCTTCTTGAAACTGCGTCACTGTTTTTTTTTTTCTTTTTTTTCACACTATTATTTTTATTTTTACTCTCTCACCTATCTCAAACTTCTTCTCCTTTTAACTGTTAATTTATTTTCTTTCCTTCTTTTTTCACACACGAAATGTGTGTCACACGAAATATATATATATATATATATATATATATATATATATATATATATAAGAGGGAGTATTCGAGATAAACCTATATACATAATTTAATTGTACAAATAACAGCTACCAACTCCCCGCTCTCATAGATATGCAGTACAATCATGAATACACGTATCTATGATTGGATCGGTAATTCACATTAGAGAGAGGTACGTTTTTCTGCTAATGTTGATTGTAGTGAATATTCGTTAAATAATTGAATGGATGAGTTTTAATATTAACGTCTACATAATGTATATATTTGATAGAAATATTAAAAATGTCTAACTATTTAACAAATTGTTAGCTGCAGTCAATTTTTAGGGTAATTTTTTTTTCATATATATATATATATATATAGAGAGAGAGAGAGAGAGAGAGGGAGAGAGAAGGTGGTTTTTGTCATTGAATAATAATGGGGATACATGCATGGAGCTAGCTAGCTAGGTAACCAACCAAGAGAACTAGGCAGGGGCCTGTTTTTGCTACCAGACACTCTAAAATCTCTTCATTTCTTCCTTTTAGGTCGGGGACGTTGCATATATACCAATCTCATATTAATTCCAGCTGGATTCCTTTAAATTATTTTAGTATCCATGATCTATACAAAACAATAATCCTGTCATATATATTAATTTCTAATTTTATACATACAATTGTAAAATGATGACTTTTACGAATAATTTTATGTTCTCAAATATAATCTTAGTATTAGTTAGGAATTCAGTTATTGTAATTTTATGTCACTTTATAGTATTGAAATAGAAATGTATCTTTAATTTTGGAATGTACTAAAACGAAAAATGTATCTTTAATTTTGAAATCGAAGAAGTAATTAAAATGAGATAATTATCAAATTTATCATATTATTTTAATATCATGTCATCACTCTTAAATTACACACTAAATTAAAAAATAATATTAAGAATTTCCATTTAAGATTGAAAAAAGGATAATATTATAAAATTAAAGAGAGAAGTGACGTAAGGTAGTTTTGTCAAAAAATAATCTAAGTTGGACAAGTAATATAAACTCATGCATGCATGCATGCATGCAAATGGACAAGATCAATAATGGGGGGGAATAAAAAGAGGGAAAAGCAAATCTCGAGATGAATTAATCCAATCGATGGCCCGAAGAAGGCCTAAATCTAATAGAGAAATTAATGAGCTAGAATGACTAGATGCGTACGATAACTCCCTCCGGCCATAGCCATAGCCCATAGGTATATATTTTGTACAAGTAATCAATAAATCACCCCACACATGTATTTTTCGTTATAATGGCGGAGTGGGGCAACTGTTATGTGTTCTTCGGTTGCATGTGTGTGTATATATATATATATATATATATATATATATATATATATATATATATATGTATGTATATATATATATAGAGTCCGGATCCAGTGAGGGATCCCGAACTTTCTTAAAATGCGGGACATTTTTTTTTATTTTTTTTGCTTTTTTTTTAAAACAACTAAAAAAAATAAATAAATAATTATGAAACTGAAATTTTTACATAATACAGTGTTTTGGGCGTGATTTGGATACATATAACAAAACATATATGTGCAGTCTGCACAGACTGTACATACATGTTTTGTTATATGTATCCAAATCACGCCCAAAACACTGTATTATGTAAAAATTTCAGTTCCATAATTATTTATTTTTTTTAGTTGTTTTAAAAAAAAAAAGCAAAAAAAAAAAAAAAAAGTCCCGCATTTTAACAAAATGCGGGATCCCTCACCTGATCCGTGTTGTATATATATATATGTATATGTATGTATATATATATGTATGTATATATATATGTATGTATATTTGGAATATGAATTTTAAATAGTTGTAAATGAGCAATCTATTTAAACAATTTATAGAAACAAATTGTATTTTACATAGTAAAGAGTTAAATTTAACATTAATAGAGAGTTGCAAATTTAACAATCTCCTATATAAAATGCAACTTTTTATAGATTACCCAATGAATTGAATTGTTCATTTACACTTTATACAAACTAGCACTTAATATATACACATTATGTCAATAATTAACATGATAATAAGAGAAAATTTATTAATTTAGAGGACTAAATAAAAACATATAGTAAAAACTTTAAATTAAAAAGAATAAAATAATAATATAACCAAATTTACAGGAACAAAATGGAAAAAAATTATTGTAATACAAAGACACTGGTAATGTCAACAACAACGTTAGTACTGTGCCGCTTATATTAGTAGAACAATACTAAGAACCTTTTATCACATAAAGATAAGATAAATTTCACGTTCATATAAAAAGACATTATGTAAAAATATTAATACATTTGTACAAATATTAATTTCTTTTATTTATTGTTGTTAAGATACTTAAGAAAGAGGTAAGAAACGTACGTGTGCTTTCGTCTGCAATTACGTACATACATATATCCCTAGCTCATCACTGCTTAATTAGCTGCAATCTTTTTGTTTTACGTCACAAATATTTCAGACCTAGCTAGGTTTTACTTAAGCCTGGCTACCTACCTCTCTTAATAACACCCAAGCTAGATTCCACACGTGTGGAACCTCACTTAACTAGCTCTACCTCCACACACTTATTTCATAACATTCCCCCTACCTCGATCGTGTGAACTTAGTACTGGTAATTAAGGGCGCTGATATTTTTACCATTGGTTATTCCTTTATCAGTGTTGGCTTGACAATAATACCCTCTAAATTAAAGTCATCAAATGCCTCCTCTAGCTTTGTCTTTGGCACACATTTCATGACTTGAATGGTCATTATTGTCCAATCAGTACTAAAAAGGAAAAACTAAAGCTGAAAACAGCAGCAACACCCCAATTTGCTATTTAATTTGCCTGGTGTATTTTAGTGAGCTGATAATATTCTCAGTTAAGTTTATATTTTCTAATATTTCCTCCGTTTCAAATTATAAAATTAATATTGACTTTTAAAAAATTAATTTCAAATATTTTTAAACTCAAAATTGAGATTAATTCATTTTGACTATGTCAATACAATTATGAATATCATAAACTACCTAAAAAGTACTACTAGTTATAAAATTTATTGTTTTAAAAACATAAATAAAAAATGTCAATTTTAAATTTAAAAATATTTTAAATTAACTTTTAAAACGTTAATAATAATCTTATAATTCGGAAGGGAGTAAGTACAAAAGAACATTATAGAGTTATACCATGTTATTTAAAGTGGGCATTGCCCTTCAAAATAGTATATTTTTATGCTAAAAATATCATTTCTCTTATGACTGTGTATTTATATCTAGATTTCACATTGAAAATAACTTTATTGTCCTAAAACCCACATATTTGTATCTTTGGGCAACTATGTAGCTATAGTCCAATAAAATTAAACCCTACTAGATACCAGGCTGCTGCCCCATGACTATGATTTTACTTAAGGTACACATAGTACTGCAAGATTAATAAAAATTTAAGACTTTTCTGATGAAAAAAAATCAGAGAACCACATGTTAAAATATAAAAATCCCCCAGTCTTTATGTCTACGGACAAGTTACAATAAGGAAAACATGAAGTAGGTTTCATCAGTTCAGAAAAGAAAAGACCTTTATTTATTTTTCAAGTAATTAAATATTGAATTCACACTTACCCGCAAAAAGGGTGTTAAATAACAAAAAATATATATAACTTTTGCTATAATAAATGTAATAAAAAATTATTTCCTTACATATGAATATATGATAAAAAAAAGTATGACAATTTCATAAAATTTAATTAAAAAAGACAAAAGGAGAAAAAGAAAATAAACAACAAATTTTTAGAATCGTAGTAGTCCAGACTAATCTAGTAAAAAAAGTCGGAATAAGAGAGTACTCATTTTGAGTTGAGCGTACTATTTATTTAAATGCTTTCAACAATTATTTATTCGCAGTTGGTTACCTAACGTTAACAGTGGACACGATAATTAATTCATTAGAAGTGCGTCCTTTTCTATCATTTCGTAATAAAAAAAATATTTTTTCAACGTTCTAACATTTACATTAAACATAAATAGAACTATTTTACGATATTCTAAACTCTGCTCACGCAACGTTTTAATTCAGCTCAGGTTGCGAATAATTTTAAGATGTTCACTAAACTACAAATATTCATCAAACATTAGTTTCACAATTGAGGAGAATGTGCATAGAAAAATGAGGAGGGTTTGTATATTTAGAGTCTAAAAACCCTATACATCTATAATCTTGAAAGAAGAGAAGAAAAGAGAAAATAATTAATTTAATTATTACTGGTAGGGGGGAAGTGGATGATGAAGCTGATCTCACGCTATATCTGAAGGCTATATACCATCCCTCCTTGTTATGTCTCTCTGATATCTTCTCCTTCTGATAAAAAATCTGAAAGGAAAAAAGTCTGACCTGACTCATCTATCTAACACACGCACGCATAAATCCATTTACTTATTAGTATTTGCTACTCCTACTAACACTTTTTCTTCTTGTTGTCTTGCATAATTTCCTTTGTTATTTCTCTCATTACATTATTAATATATTTTATTTCCTATTATGGAACCCTTTTCAGGTGGCTTACTGTACACTCAGTCATAGCATTTATGATCCCAAATCTCTCTCTCACTCTCTCTCTCTACACTCATAAATTTCCATCACCTTCGGTTTCAGTGCACTTCCAAATCCCATATATATATATATATATATATATGGGCACATCGAGTCACAACAAAAAAACACACATAAAAATAAAATAAAATAGCAAAATATTTTTCTTTTCTCTTTATAATATCTTTTTCTCTTTTCTTTACTCTCATTTTATTTTTTTTATATATTTTTGAATGTAAAATTAAATATGCACATAAATTTATATATATATATATATATAAATTGATTCATAGTTAATGTTAGATGAGAACCTATTTCACTAAAGACGAAAGAAAAAAAATAATTTTTTGATCTTTTTATTATTAATAAAATAAATTATATGTATATTTTTATTAGTCTACATTTAATTATGTGAATATGCTTTTTTCTTAAACTTTAATATTCCAAAAATAGATAATAAAAATAATATTTTATTTTATTAAGTAAAAATACATTTAAAAAACTTAAAAATCTTTGACAAATTAATAACCATTTTAGAATACTACATATTGTATTGATTCACAAATATTTCAAAAATACTCACTCCTTTTCATTATATAAATCGTTTTAGAAGAAATTTGTTTTCCATAATATAAGATGTTTTATATATATCTAAGAAAAAAATTAATTCTTTTCTAGAGAGAGGAGGAAGAGTAATTAATTAGTACATGAGTAATAATAAAATTTCAAACTAATATTAATTAACTAATATTAGAATTAATAAAAAAATTTAATATGTGTTATTATGTCTTAAAAGATTTATATAGTGGAAATGAGAAATTAGTTAAGTTTTTGAAATTCCTCAATGATCATAATTAATGAAAGTCATCATAAATGCAGGCTCATTGCTTATTTTTTTAATAAAAATATGGAGGGCAGAAGATACTATTATTTTTTGTTTTCAATTGAAATGTATTTTTTTTAACCTTTGAATCTTCATTTGAATTTGAATGATCTAAGATGTATCGGTTAAAATAGACTTCTATTTAACTCTAGTCAGCACTCATATCTATAAAATTGATTTATAACAAATATTTATTATGATATTATTTTTTAATCATCCATAAAAGAACAGGCAACTCAGATTTAAAATTTTAACTCTTTCTATTACTATTAGACATTAGTAGATTGGATAACACTATTTTTTATAAAAATTCTGAATAAATAGACTGTTATAGATATATTTGACCGAATAATATCATAAGAAGCATTTATTATAAATTACTCACAATATAATATGTGTGTGCGCGTATATATATAATATACGTATTATTCCTACGTGTATATATATATTGTGATGTTTCAACTCGCAACAGCAGCTAGCTACCTCTCTTTCTATTCTCGTTCTCTTTCTTCTCCTTTGATAGCTAAGTAAGTTGGTTATTTTATAATAAGATAAAGATGTTGGCACTTGAAGAAATACTGTGTGAAGTGAATGGAGAAATAGAGATGAACAACGAGCAAGGTTTGCCTCCAGGGTTTAGGTTTCACCCAACTGATGAAGAGCTAATCACCTTCTATCTGGCTTCCAAGGTCTTCAATCCCACTTTCTCTGCTGGTGTCGACATTGCTGAGGTTGACCTCAACAGATGCGAGCCTTGGGAACTCCCTGGTATGCCATCTATAAATCTCCCTCTCCCTCTCTCTCTCTCTGTCTCTCTCTCTATCTCTCTCTATATATATACACACATATATATGAAGTCTATATATGGCTTTTGTTCTTTCATTTCACCATGAAACACAAAAGCTTTATAACATTCATACAATGTATTCTCTCCAAACCTAGATCACTTCTTAGAGACTTAGACATGTTAATTTAAGTTATTCCTCAATTAATTAAGCTAGGCAAATCTCCATATGCATAATATAAAATCATAACTCAAAACAAAAGGGCAAAACTCAAACAAGTCTCTCATGTTTGGACCGAGGAAGTGGTATCGAAGGTTTGTTCCAAATTGCTTTTGGAGAAATGCACTTGGTCTCAAAACGCTGCATTTTTTGTGTGATCTTAAATAAGAAAAATGATATTTTCAGTGGTCCAACATATGAACAATGTTTACATTACATAGTACAATTCTTCGAGAAACTAATTAGATTTTGAAGAACATTTAGTCTCCAAATGCCGCTAACCAAAGCATGAGACTTGTTTTTTATGGGTTATCCTCTCCTCTTTTACTGTGGCAACTAACAAGACCACTTAATTTTGCAGAAAATCTATGTATTTGGAGGACATTGCGTTTTTTCTTAGAACATTTGATCAGTAATTTAATGCTTGATACAGTGTCCTTCCTATCGAGTCATTATTGCCATACAGATATAGTTAAAGTATGAAAAACACAAACCCCTCCGAATCTTAGCCAGCCATACACTTTTGCGCAAAGAAAATCTATCTCACCCTGCACAAATCATTAAATATCTGACAAATTAAATGAATGGAGTATATAATCTACCACCACCAAATCCCAATGTTCTTGGCCATACCATACCTACTGTTACTTTTTCAATGCAGTAATTTATTTTTAGTACTTCTAGAGAACCATGGTTACCAGAAAAACGCTAATATATTATGTACAAGAGACTATTTACACATTGCTACTAGAAAATGCTAATATATTATGTACAAGACGCAATTTATAACAAAATGCACAAGATTACAAAACATTTAGCTCTGGTACTCGGGACAAATTAGAGTTTTCAGGTAACCCTTGTCTGAAACTAATAAATTCATAAATGCTTGTAGTAATAAATGCGTAAATGTGACAGATGTGGCAAAAATGGGGGAAAGAGAATGGTACTTTTTCAGCTTGAGGGACAGGAAATACCCAACTGGGTTAAGAACAAACCGAGCCACAGGGGCTGGGTATTGGAAGGCTACTGGGAAAGACAGAGAAGTTTACAGCAGTAGTAGTAATGGTGGAGCTGGCTCAGCCTCTAATGGTGGACAGCTTCTTGGGATGAAGAAGACACTGGTTTTCTACAAAGGCAGAGCTCCCAGGGGTGAAAAGACCAAATGGGTCATGCATGAGTACCGTCTTGACGGGGACTTCTCCTGCCGTCACACGTGTAAGGTAACACCCCCTTTTCCTCCCTCACACGCTTGAAAATCTGATTCACACACCGATTTCTTTGTCCTTTTTTGGGTTGACTTTTATGCAAGTGTTTACCTGCCGACTTGAATTTTTTCACTTGGGACAATTTTGGGGCTTGTATTTTCTTTTTGATGGTGATATTGGGGATATATAGTTATGATGTGACTAAATGAAAAGTAGGCTGAGATTTGTTTCTATTTTTTTTCACAAAAAATAAAATATATTCTATAAATAAAGAAGATGATAAGAGTACCACCTGTTAAAAATCTAGTGAAAAAGTCAAGTGGGTTTCTGCTAAATCATATAAAGGCCTTGTTTTCATTTGTTTGTATTATTCTAAGAACAGAATCAATACAATCTTTTTGGCTTCTGAAATGGTTTTCTGTTTTTTTTTTTAATAAAAAAACAGGAGGAATGGGTGATATGCAGAATATTTCACAAAATGGGAGAGAAGAAAAATGGAGTGGTTCTTCAAGGACAAAGCAGCCATTACATGCAAGAGGCTTCCATTACTTCTTCATCTCCTTCAAAAACAGTACTGTTAGAATTGCAACCTCACAAACCAATCCAATCCCTCCAAAACCAAAACCAAAACCCATTTCTGATAAATGACCAACACCATGAAAATGACCTCAAATCTCTTATAACTACTATAACCAATAATTCATCATCAGTTGGTGATGCTGCTATGTCACAAGCCTTCCCCATAAATACTGCAAATGGTGGCTACCAAACTTCATTTTCACCCACAAGAAACAACAAAGAGAAAGAAGACACCACCAAGCAATCATTCTTCAAGTCTCCCCTCTCAAATCAACAAGACTATTATTATTATTATCATTGCCCCACTAGTTTCAAGGAACATCAAACAGCCCCCCCTACTTCTACTATTATTCCAAAACACTGCAAGACAGAGCCCAACTTTTTCCATTTTGATCATTTCTCTTCAAATGATCACAATGCTGCTATCTTGCGCTGCCCAATTCCTCCTGATTATAATAATAATTATAAGATTCAGCAGCAAAACCCCACCAGCACTAGCTACTATCAAAGTCCCTTTCTTTTTGGGACAATGGATACTAATGGTGGGTTCCCATCAGCTGCTGCTGGTGCAGATGCTAATTTGCATGAAATGTCCACCTCATCATCATCATCAACATCAGGAGTACTAGCTTTCAACAGGGCCGGCTTTCACCAGATGCTGCTGGATTCTTCTATAAAACTGGCCGCAGCAGAATCTTGGCCTTTTCATTTCTAATTAATTAATTATGTACTCCTTGATCTTGTTTAATTAGTTGAAAACTTTTATATATAATATATAGATGTATAACTCTAGTATATATACAAATTAATTTAATGTTGCTGCTGTAAATGCTGTGGGACTCAATACCATTCATGCACGTAAACTAGCTTCTACATGTAGTGATATTTAATTGGAGTAGTCTTGCAGCTCCTAAGCAAGTACTACTCCTAGCTAGTACCCAGAATATGAATATTTAACTAATGTTATTATAGTACAAGGTTTTGAGATCTTTATAAGTATTTGTTTTTATTTAAAGACTAAATCATAAATTGAACCGCCTAATTTAATAAAGCACTACAGACTTTGATAATTTGCACGCTAAACCTATGTTCGTTTGAAAGAATTATACTTAGAATAGGACTATTAATCTCAAATGTCTTGTTTGTTTTTAAATTTGGATTTAAATTATTAGTTCAGGAATTATAAAATGACTTAATATAGGAGACTATTTAATATCATATTCAATCAAATATTATAATCTCGAGAATCATAATCCTTACGAACAAACATGACCTCAGTGCATTGGATGAAAATTGTTCTAAAACTCAGTGCAGAGTTATGTTACCGAAAATAAAATTTCGAGTAAAAATCGATTTTAAGCCTAAACTATCGCGCGGTGCAATTTATGATTTAGGTGTTGTTTGTTTACGTCTTATTGTCTCTTAATGGACTGCCTCTTATTCGTTAAGAGGCATGATGCTGTTTGTTTTGTTTTTTGTTACCTCTGAATGCCTCTTAATCGGTAAGACAGAAAATGAAATCTTAATAATTAAGAGGTACCTCTTAATGAAATTTTTTTGATAATTTTTTTATATATAAATATATTCAACAATATTATTGACTCGTTTTTATTAAATTGAATATTTAAAATTATTAAATAATATTTTACCCTTTAAAATGGTAAAATAGTGTCATTAAGAAACAACTTACTTTTTAGTAATCAAACAGTTTTTTTGATTCAGACCTCATAACCATTCAGATGATCTAATTTATTAAGACATCATAATTATTTAGATCTTAATTATCATTTTTATCAAATACAGCCTTAGTCTTTTATTTAAACTTTACTTGAAACTACTAGGAATATGGTAGTGGTAGGGGGCGGTGACAAGGTGGGAGGTGGTGGTTCTATTGGATTTGACACCGTGATGGGAATATTGCTGTTCATGAAGACAAGTATAAATTTGAAGTCACCTATTTATATTTTATTATTTTTTTAATATTTATTATATTATGATGATGGGATGGGAAGGGTCCCACTATGCATGCATGCGTACCAGTGAATGGGTGGCTAGGGGGTGGTAGCCAGTAGGATCTGACGAACCATCTCTTTATATTTCTCTCTCTAGGTGGTGTTTTTATATATAGAGAGAGACACACACATGAGTGAGTAACTAATGGGGTTAATATATCAAAGCACTAGCTCCTTCGTATACTAGTAGTCTAGTAGTAGTACTAGACTACTACATTAGATTTAAAGCATTTTTTGATTTTTTAACTTTCATGTCACTAATAATGGATCATGGATCATGAGTAGTAGATCAGTACCGTGCGTGCGATTTTTGGATGGTGGCCCACAAATATTTGGATCAAGATTCAATCCCTTAATGATGAATATCTTTGTTAAACGTGGGTAACTCAAGTGCTGACTATCAGAGTCTAGGGTGTTCTCATCTCCACCATATCATATTCTCCTCCCAGTAACTTTTAAGTATGACCACCCCATTTCTAGCTTATAAACATCTTATTAGGTGAATAAACTGAGGAATGGGCACATGCTAAATACACGGTTCAAAAGAATATTTTCTTGAACTGTGTGCATATTCCCTTGAACTTGATGCAAATGTAAAAATTAAAAAAATGTGCACACAGTTCAAGAAAATATTCTCTTGAATTGTGTGTTTAACATGTAAGGACACATGTTAAGAGGACCCATAAACTAATATGTTTGACACTGGAAATGTATAATTAAAATGTTCAAATTATAACTTGAAAAACAAACACTTGGATACTATTTTTTTTTATTTTGTACATTAAAGGTGTTGCACTCAAGAACTTATTTTTTAATTAGCAAAAACAAAAACTATTCTTTTAGCTTATTTTTTAAATAAACTATAAGCTATTCTAAAGAAACTGCAACAAGGTTAATGCGTTAACCCCTCCGTCCTCAAAACGATGATAACTTATTGAGGTCCAATTTTTTTTGTCGTACAAAGAATGAGCTAATATACATAGTAAGTGTGTTATTTAATAAAATCCATTAATATAAAAAAAAATTAAAAATACCACTAAAAATAAATTTTAAATTTTTTTTTCTTCTATTTTACTTTTCTTAATATATGTGAAAAATATACTCAACTCATCATTTTGAGGACACAAGAAGTATGTTTTATGTTCAATATTTGCAACTTCCTCTTTTAATTTTTTTTAAATCATACTGTAAATGAACTTGTACCTTATTATGTTTTACAATTAGGTCCCTTGAACACTTTTGGCTGTAATCTCTTGCAATTTTTAAGCTCTAAAGCTACATATACTCCAATGTATACACTAATGTTACGTTTGGATTGAAGGAATGGAATAAAGAATAAATGATTCTAGTTGGAATAAGTTATTTCATATGTTCTCCCTCCCTCAAAGAACCAAACACAATTTTTTTCATTTCAATCGCAACCAAACACAATTTTTTTCATTTCATAGGAATGAGTCATTTCATTCTCCTTCCTATTTCACCAATCCAAAAATAATATAAAGGCACAGCTAAATTAAGCAATCATCACGAGTTGAATTGGAATGAGCTTATGGTACAGGTTTAATTCTTGGCCTCCCCTGCTTTACATAGTTATTTGGGGAAAGCTTTATTTGTTCTTCCAGATCCTCATAATTTTAACTTCTTTAGGATTTTGGAGGGGACAAAAAAGTTCATAATATAGTTCGAATTCTTGGCCTTCCCAAACTTTATCGAGTTGATTTGGGGAGCTTTATTTCTTCCTCCAGATCCTAGTAATTCTCCTAACTTCTTTATGCTGCGTTTGGATTGGAGGAATGAGAGTGGGAATGGAATAAATCATTCCTATGGAATGAAAAAAATTGTGTTTGGTTGCTCCGTTAAAATGGGATGAACCATTCTCATTTCTCCCAAATTTATAAATTTGGAATGACTCATTCCAGCTGGAATGGAATGAATCATTCTACTCTCCATTTCATTCCTTCAATCCAAACGCAGCATTAGTGTTTGGGCATTTCAGCCCCTGTAACAAGTGAAAAGCAAGTGACAACATTTATTCATGGCCTTTTGCATACTATATTCCGATATTATGGCAACAACATTGGGTTATATGGCAAACTGGGGACAAAGCCCATGTTCCTAGATGGTTAAATGTCTCTCCTTCCGCAATGCTTTAGTCCCAGGAAAGAAAAACTAAATTCCTGAAAGCTCCTAAAAGCATGAACTTGTCTATCAACATGATTGAAACCATAAACTCGCTAAATAACACAAAATATGGCTATCCATGGGTCATGGCGAAGTCATGATGACTGATTTTCAATAACTCTGATGCACAGAGAGCTATGCAAATGATTCAACAAGGCCATCAAACCAAAGTGTTCCACATATAAAGAAATAGAAAAAGATCAAAACATTTTGCCGCGAAAGTAAAGGCATAAGTTGCATTTGTCAAACTGTAGCATAACTGCTAGTAAACTACATTCATAATTGAAAAGGGAACCTCACAGTTGCTTCAAAGGGGAATGAAACTTTCAAATTCTCATACACCTTCTACTGGAATACAGCAAAATAGTGGCCATGAGCATTATTACATATCGAATCCATCCAACTGATCCCTAGACAGCTGCAAGAACCATATGTACGAACTTGGTAAAAATATTACTACCCATTAGCCATACATCATGTAATTCTTAACTTACGCTAGAAGGAAGACAACGAATCTTTCAGCTCATATGTCCACATCTAAATACTATATAAAAAAGTACAAATACCTTGTACTCAATAAGCAAGATAAGACAGGAACAAAAAGCCAAAAGAAATCACTAGACAGAACAAAGTACTAGCAATTATAAAATGATTTTCATGATTTCATCTGTACAGCAGAGAAACACTTTCATCTACAAATTCAAAACAACACAACCATTATGCCAATTCTACTCCTATATATACATCCAAGTATATTTATTTATGCAGACAAAAACAAAAAATTAGAAATCTTAAAGCGAAGTATCCAAACATTTGAATTACATTATCTTCAATCTCAAACTAATTGAGGATTTTGGTAGATAATATATGACCAATCGGGTAGGTAAGGTGAATTATTCAAGATGAACTAGTTTGTAGACAAGCTGAGATCTGATAGTAGGTTGCTAAAGTTACTTCAACTGTTAGCAAGTCTTTAAACAGGAAAGTAAAGGAAGAACTCAAATCATATGTTTTGATGTAAAGATGTAGGGACAGGAAAACTCAATCCTCAAACCCCGTACAAAGGTGCCTACAACCAACCAGTTAACCCCTGACAAAATGTGAAGGACAAACTAAACTGATTCAATAATTGAAACCTAACCACGCTTTTTTTTTCCCAATCTAAGGGGAATGAATGGAAAGAGACTCCGGTGGACTAAAATCTGATGAGCACTACGGTACAAATGAAATGCAAGGCTTGTACGGAATTGGAGCATAAGAAAAATAAATAAATAAATAAATAAAAATAAAAAACTCCCTTTCATTTACTTCTCCTAGTGTTGTTTCAAATCTAAATGAATGCAATTCTAGCCTGGTCTGTCCCTGTCCAACTTCTTTCTTCCTTGCAAATTCAGCAAGTGCTAATAAAACCTATCCTACTCAACCAAAATCATCTGACCACTGCTAAGTTATATCACAACAGTTGAATCTACTACTGAAATGGAACGGCCTTGTACTCTTCCCTACTGAGCACAGTGTGAAATGACCTAAGATACTATGCACTACTCCATCCTATACCATAATATGAGTTTGATTAGAAAACATTCAACTTATGGAGGTGGCATTAATTAGTGCATTCACCCTTGGTGGAAAAGAATGTATCTCCAAAACTACTCTTATAAAGTCAATAGGTTTACATAAAAAATATATGCATTAGCCATTATTTTTTCATACAGGACTGCGATTATTGGAAACTCCGAAAGGAAGGATCGACTCTGAATTTTGGGACAGAGCTGGAACATTTTAAGAGTTAATTACTCAGAGAACCGGCTCAATTTGGATTTTGAAAATTATCTCATTAACTATATAATGACAATTTTGGTTTATTTATTTATTGATAAGTATACAATGCCAATTTTACTACTCCCTCTATCTTGAAAGCAAGAGTGCTACTTGTGTTGTTAACTTCTTTTTCCGAATATTAAGGCTTGTATAGACAAATTATACTTGGGTATAATTTTTAGGAGATCTTTTTTTTTTCAATTTTAAAATTTTAGGATTAGAAATAAAAATATATGTCAATTGTATCCTATACAAACATTAGTATTCGGGGAAGGGGAGGGGGAGGGGGGGAATAAACAAAAAGAAGTAGGAACTCATTTCCAAACAAAGGGAGTACAATAAAACATTAATTTAAGAATTTCTTCAACTTAGTTAATGGGAGCATATAGAATTATAGATGAGACGTTTAGTTAAATTCTTTGAATTCCAAAGGAAAACTATGGCCTATGGGTGTACTTAGGAATGTAATTCCCCAGTTTCATCTCCCTATAACTTACACTATAATGTAGCATATATTCACTTTCTGGTCGCCTAGGCAGAGAGCTTAACTATGTAAATCCTAGGTATGCTGCTTATTTATCTCTATTTTCACATATTCTCCTTCAACACAGGTCACCCAAAAAAAACTAAATCGCTTTCAAAACTTGATGTTAGGTAATAGAGTCCTCATATCAATGAATAATTTAGCAGCTATAGTAAGCTTCAACAAACAAGCTCAGCACATAATTTTACATGTCCATAACCACTTCAATCAAAATTCAAATCTACGAATTATAGATACAAATACAACTATCTAGCCCTAGATCTAGAAAACTTGTAGCAAAACACCATAAGTTGCCAGCAAAATAACACGCAAAGAAGCACTAATCAAATTAATTACATAAAATGAAAGAGAAAGGTCGAATTACGAAACGAACCATTGGAGGATCGAGAATCTACTTGGAGGGAGATGAAGAAGGCTGCTGCCGCTTTTTGGAAGAGTAATCAGGAGGAGAATAGATAAGGGCGGCGATCATGGCTCCCGGAAGCACCACGTATCTGGCCAGCACCGCCAGCTTCGACACCAACGGCTCTCCCCTCATAGGCATAACCATTTTCTACTATTTGTATCTCTCTTCTTCTTGGCGTAGATAAATCAATGAGTAAGTATCTTCTTCGCCACTGATCCGATAACGAAACCCCTTTTTTCTCTCTCTTCCTAGTCGAATACAGAAGGGCTAGGCTTGATTATACTCTCTATATTTCCAAAAAAAAATAAAATTAATAATAATAAATAAATAAAATTGTCCCATTTTTCTATAAAAATAAAAGTTTATTTTTTTATGATAATATAAAAAAATATAATAACCTCAAGTTTATAATTACAATTATAGTATCATAATATCAATATCAAACTTGATACTTAATTGATTTGGTGTATATATAGAGGGAATTGATATTTCACAGATAAACTTGATACTTAATTGATTTGGTGTATATATATAGGGAATTGATATTTTTACAAGGCCTCTCTCGCACAAGTGTGAGACTCACTTACTATTCATGTAAGAGTGATTTATATATCTATCATTTTTTATTGTGAAAATATCACTTCTATATATATATATATATATCCTTACCTGTCTGGAAAAAGTTGTGGGCAGTTCGGGTTCCTCCTAAGGTTAAACATATGGTGTGGCGGTTATGTAGTGGGTGTCTTCCCTCTAAGGAAAATCTGCGTGTTAGGCGAGTGGATGTCGATATCTTGTGTCCGGTTTGTAAGGTTGCGGCTGAATCAACGTCTCATATTTTTGCCTCATGCTTGTTTGCTCGTGCCTGTTGGCAGTTGTTCCCGTTTTGTGATGGTCCTATTAATGATCTTGATTTTTTTCCATGGCTGTTACGTATTTTCAATGGTGGATTAGGGGATAAAGCTGCTCATGTGTGTATGGTGTTTTAGGCTCTTTGGCGTAATCGAAACGAGGCGCTGTGGAATCAAAAGTTCCAGCTGCCTAAGAGTTTACTGAACTTGGCCAGCTCCTTTCTTTTGCAATGGGTGTCGGCGCAGGATTCTGCTGGTCCTGAGGTCTTCTCAACAGTGGATGACGGAGCTGTGTGCTGAAAAAAACCTCCTCCAGGTTGGTTAAAGTGCAACTGTGATGGGGCCACGTTTGCCCAGCCTTATAAGATTGGTTTCGGGTGGGTTGTGCGTGATTCGTTTGGTGTTATGGTGGCATCTGGGAGCGGGGCGGTGGACGGGTCTGATCCCGAAATGGTCAAGGCTTTGGGGTGCAAGGAGGCTTTGTGTTGGTTGAAGGCTCAGGCTGCTCGTCGGGTGATTATGGAGATGGATTCTCTGAACTTAGTTCTGACTCTTCGTCAGCAGGTTTCTTTCCCTAGTCTTCTTAGTGATGTTATTGATGAATGTAAGCAACTCCTCCAGGATCTTGAGGATAGTCGTGTGTGTTTTGTTTGTAGGTCAGCGAATTCGGTTGCTCATGTCTTGGCACGTGCGTCGATTTCTATGTCTGATGTGCATATCTGGGAAGGTTCTCCTCCTCAGTTTATTTGTAATGCTTTGAGCTTGGATATTTAATGGAATTCCCATTTTTTTATCAAAAACAAAATATCTATATATATATATATACATACTAGCGTTAACTCGTGCCTCCGGCACTGTGGTGTCGGAGAGAGATGTGTGAAGAAATTCGCGGTGATGCCGGAGAAATAAGTGTCGGGCTTTCTAGTCTCCGACAGGAGAAATGGGAACCGCGGTGAGAGAGTTTGAGAATTGGGGAAGTTAAAGAGATATAAAGAATGAGTAAATAATGAACGGTCAGATTTATGTCAAACTTTGGATGACTCAGATGATTTATTAGATGAGCGAGAAATTCAAAATCATTTGTATTTTGTTATATATATATATATGGTCCTCATTCATAGCAATCGGTTGTTATGGACACTATTCCAACAATCATGATCCTAGCCGTTGATTTCGATAATGAATGATTGATATTAAACTCTATTAGAGTTTGATTTGATGATAATTATGTGTTTATGTGAGTCTGATTTGATAATAAATGTGATTATGTGTTTATGTGATAAAGGTGATTACGTGCTTATGTAATTATGTGATTATGTGTTTATGTGATTACGTGATTATGTGATTATATGAATGAGATAAAATTGTTGGTGTGATGATGAACATGATGATGTGATGTTTGAGTCGATGATGAATGTTTATAATCTGTAAGTTTGTGTACAGTTCTTAATAATGAAATAATGTACAAGGACTTAGAATAGCATGATCAAACTTGTTAAGTTGATTTTTTGAGTTGATAGGATCAAGCATAAAGTTACTTTGCATAATTGTAATGTCAATATTGTTAGTAGAGCAATATAAGTGTTCGTAGAACAACAATGAGATCAATGTATATTTGTACTAATAAGTTTTATAAAGTCATCAGGAAAAACATATGTATTAGAAAGATCAAATATGTTAGGTTGATCTTTACAAAACTGATGCAATGTATAGTCGAAAGGTTTAACTACTCAATGAGTCTCTACCAGTTCGCAGTGTGAAGAAGATAAATCACAGAGTCAACACATGTTCACAAAACATCAAATAGATCGCAGAAGATGTCAAAGCTATTAGAGTAAAGTGAAGTTTGAAAAGAGAACCAAATCTTAGTGCAAGTGTAAAGCTGGTCGTAAAGCTCGATTTCATAAATCATGAAGATGAGTTGAAGATCGAACAGACTATAGAGTCTACTCTGAATGATGATCTAAAAGTCATCTCGTAAAGTTACTCTGTCTGTTCACAA
Source organism: Aralia elata (assembly GCA_034770075.1). NCBI lineage: Eukaryota > Viridiplantae > Streptophyta > Magnoliopsida > Apiales > Araliaceae > Aralia > Aralia elata. The sequence continues at coordinate 4,847,193 of CM068385.1, read as the reverse complement.
AGGTTAAGTTTGTTCGTAGAGTAATCTAGAGATCGTAGAGCAGCAGCTGATATTGTAAGGTTACAAAGAGACAACAATGTCGTAAAACTGTCTTCAACATCATAAAATTGCTGAAGTATTCAAAGAATACAAAGAAGCCTGCAAAAAGAAATTTGCCTAAGCATCATAGAAGATAGATCACAAAGCACTTATCACTCGTAAGGATAAATCAGAATCGCAAAGTGAACAGACAACCGCAAAGCTGCAATATTATCTTAGAGCTAAAAGGAGAAATCGCAGAGTTTACAATGTAAAGCTATCTTTGGAACCGTAAGATGAAAACTGAGATAGCAGAACATAGAGGAGAGTGTAAAGTTTGCCTTAGCATAATGGAGAAATGGATCGCAGAGTTTTGACACTGGTTGTAAAGACCATCTCGCAAAGAAATGACCAATTTATAAGGTGATCAAGAGAATCGCAATATTAACCAAAGTTCATTTAGTAAGGATTGAACATAAAGTAATCCAGACAAATCGCTAAGTAATGGTCATATTATAAGGCAACTCAAGGATCATTCAGTAATGACAAAATCATAGAGTTAGCTTCAGAATTGTAAAGCAATATTTGTAGAACTGATCGCTGAAGTACAATCGTAGAGTTCTACCCTCTTCGTAGAGTAAAGCCATATTTGATAATGGACTGACATGGAGCAATGCTGATAATTAAAGTTAGGTGGTTGTAACTAATTGAATTTGTTTTAGTTTTACTTACTTTCACACAACATGAGATGATTAACTTTTTTGCTTATGCATAATATCTAAAGAGCAAAAGAGCTTATTGCTTTATCTCATCTCCTGCCGCAACAGCTTGTTGGGGCAAATCTCCTTCTTTCCTTGGTTGCCGCATCTTTCTTAGCATGTCGGTACAGCTTGTTGCTGCAGGTGATGAGACGGATGAAGAGATGAGGGGCATGTTGGTCTTTAGCCGTGCCGCAACAAGCTCTTTTGCTGCCACAACAAGCTCTTTTGCTGCCACAACAGCTTGTTGCGGCAGAAGGAAAATGAGTCCAATCTCGGCCATTCATTATCGAGATCAACAGCTAGGATCATGGTTGCTGGAATAGTGTTCATAGCAATCAGTTGCTATGGATGGGGATCCATATATATATATATATATGTGTGTGTGTGTGTGTGTGTGTGTGTGAGAGAGAGAGAGAGAGCCTATCCATAACAAATGGTTGCTGGAGTCACTATTCAGCAGCAACCAGATCTGTGACCGTCCATAACATGATCCAATGGTTAGGATTAATGGCAATAAAAATAATGTCGTTAGTAGGAGTAACGGCAGGTCAAAGTCTGACTAGCGGCGTGAGTAATTTACCTTTATGCCTCTGTTTTTAAAAATAGAAAAGGCCCCGTCACTAGTAGGAGTAGCGGCAGGGCTCAAATCTTATTACCATCTTCATATCTGTTCGCTACTAACGTTTGCGGAGAAGAAGAAAAGACTGTTGCTCTTACTCTTTGTCTTGAAATTCAACAAAAGTCATCCTATTTTCAATTTGTGACCGGTGCAACATATTATAATACAAGTAAGATTATTTTTATCGATTTTTTTAAAAAGATACATTATTATATATTTTGAAGAATTTTATGTAGACAAATTTGCTCCATATGAATTTTAAGGTAAATTAGTGAGTGTATATATATGTGTGTGTGTGTGTGTGTGTGTGTACGCGCGTGTGTGTGTGGATGTAAAAGTAAATAAAATATACAATATGTAATTTTTTTTTGTTTTAAATTGTTATGAACTTTATGAAAAATAATAATGGTATCTTTGTGAAAATTTGTTCATGATCTAATTATAAATGCAATTGTGTAATATAGTATTTAATTGACAAATTACCAAATGCTTTTATGTTTTTTTATGTCAAATGTGGATATTTGGAATCTTAAACCAATTGATAACAGTGTATATATAACCAAAAGAATCACGCGTCTGAGGATGTATGGGAGGGTAATGATAGAGGGAAACTTACATCATCCCAAACTACCGCAATAACGTACGACCAATGGAATTTAACTAAGGCACAAAAAATATTATTGCACAAGTGTGGTTTTGGAGTCTTTACCCACTCGACCATTATAACCAAAACCGATATTAGTCTCGTGTCCGCCCTAGTGGAGAGATGGCGGCCGGAGACTAATACTTTTCACCTAAACAGTGGGGAGTTAATAATAATTCTAGAAGATATCCATCTTATATTTGGGTTACTAATATTGGGCAAACCTTTAATTTGTCTCATATTTGACACCCCACTGTCTTCTTTTAAGTAATATTTTGGATCAACCCTCGCTTCTAAATATGAGGATGTAAAAAAAAGAAATTTTATTTCATTGGTTTGGTTGCACAAATTTTTTTTGAATTGCCCTCTTAAAGCAAGTAAGGACAAAGTTGGCCAACACACAAAGGCATACATCTTTTAGTTGTGCAGGGAAATCTTGTTCCCAAATATGTCAAAAAATACTGTTTATCCTAGGGGGGTGTGTGTGTGTGTGTGTATATATTATGGTAAATATAAAAGACTAGCGGTAACCCCGTGCCTCCGGCACTAATTTTTGTTGGAGAGAAAAAAAAAATTTAGAAGAAAGTATTGGAGATAGGGTTTGAAGAGGAAGAAAAACGTAGAAGAAGAGGAAATAAAGAAGGAGAAAATAATGAACGGTCAGATTTATGTCAAATTTTGGATGGCTCAGATGATTTATTAGATGAGCGAGAAATTCAAAATCATTTGTATTTTGTTATATAGATTGTATTATGTATGCCTGGGGTGTAGCATTGTTAGGGTATTAATATAGGAGTTTATTTACCGTCACTAGTTATAGGTTCTAAGTATATCAATGCTTGTGTAATATTGTTACAAATTTGGGCCTACGAGCGTTTATTACACTATAAGAAACTGGGTCATAGTCGACGGAGTTAATACTGACGGACTAACTATCGTTACTAATACTAACTATTGTTAATACTAACTATCGTCGTCAATCCCGACGGCGAAGCCGTCGTTTATGACCGTCGTCGCTAATGACCATCTGCCATCCGGGCCTTTTTTTTCACGACGGACATCCGTCAATAATGGATTTATGTCGTCAGTAATGTTGTGTAATTGGGCACCAAAAATTCGCGCACGTGAGAATGTAATGGATACATAGGCGATGGACTCTGCCATCGTAAATAAGATCAATATCGACGGGGTCAAGGTCGACGGTTGTTCCGTCGAGAATAAGACTTTTAATTTCCCTCCTTCCCTCACGCACAGCTCTCGTCTTCCCTCCTCCCTGCACGCACGGTTCTCTTTTTCCCTCCTTCCCCTTTCTTCTTCCCCTCTCTTCGTCGTCCCTGGCCTCCCTTTTTTCCTCATTATCCCTGGCCTCCTCTCCTCTCTCTCTTCGGCCTCTCCTATCCCTGGCCTAGGGCTTAATTTTTGGCGGCGAAGAAATGTGGCGGCAAAGAAATCCGCCGGCGACAGCTTCAATCTAGGCTTAATTTGTAAGTTCTTTCATCCTTACTGTTGGGGTGTAAATAATAAGGCCCAAATAGTCTTATTATTGTGGCCCGATTTTGCAACATAAATATTGGGCCTTGTAGGAAAATCGGGCTATGGCCCATATAGGGAATCCCTTTATGGAGAAAATCCCTTCTGACAGAACGGTACAGTGGGCAGGTCCGTTTATTTCTACACGCAAGGGCAGGCAGTCAGGATATATTCGGCGCCTACCTTCTTTTACGGAGCGACGATCAAATCCCATTAAGGCATTTGACCTAATGAGGAAACCTACTTACTTTTCGGGAATAGGCATGACGTCAGCTGAAAGAATACTATAAGTACAAGGCATAGAACTCATTTTACAGGTAATCATTATTTTACGACCACAAGAGCACACAACCTCCATTGTTAAAACCTGGTTCAGCCTGTGCTAATTCTTACGCCTGAGCTATCCCCTGGTGGCAAAACCACCCGGAACTCTCAGTGTAGTATCGTTATTGTGCAGGATTGACGCGCCCTTGGTGATTGAGGCGCGTGGACGAATTCTTGGCGCTAACATTGGCGCTAGAAGGAGGGCCTAGTGCTTAGTAACTTGTCAATCACTTGAAAAATTTCTTGACTAAGACATAACAGTAAAAAATAGACTGAAAATGACTTCGGCGCAGGGAGAAGCCCCTCTTGACCATCCTCACTCCAGGGGTTCCGTCAGAGATAGGCTAGGGATGTCCAAAAGTCTTTCAGAGCGGTTGGGCCCTCAAAGCCATTCGGTGGGTCCGGCCGACCCGAAGACACCCGTAGTCCAGAAAAATTTGTTACCGACCCCCCAAAGAAGGGGGCAACGACGCGGCCGCGCCGGAGGCCCGAACCCCAGGAGAGGTCGGAACCATGATGAAAGAGACTCACTTACTTCCAGAAGGGATCAACGACGTAAAGAAACGATAGAGGCTATACGCCTTCAACAAGTGGAACTGGAAAAACAACTGGTCCTTTTAGGAGAAGAGGGGGTAGCTTCCTCCAGTCGCCGTGGTAGTCGGGAAGTAACGACAGGACCCTAGTCCAGGACACACAGTTCGGACAGTTCTTGGCGGGAAAGTAGGGAGGTCCAGAGCCAAACAGAAGAAAGCGTGGGGGCAGGCTAGCCACTCGCCAGATCGAAACAACAGGCTAGAACGGAGTAGGAGAGATACCCCTCCGGTCCTAAGTCGGAGCAGGCCGAGCAGGTCGAGGAGCCGCTCGGCCGAACGAGGCGGTAGATACGAACGGAAAAGGGGAGAGACCTCTCCAGTTCCCAGTCAGAGCAGGCCTAGGAGCCGCTCGCCCGACCGAAGAGTCGGATCCGAACGGGGAAGAAGGGAAGAGACTCCAGTTCAAAGTCGTGGTGGGCACGAAGCCACCCGTCCTACCAGGGACCCCGAGGCGTTGGCCCGAAGGGTTGCAGAGCTCGAAGAAATGCTTGTTATGGCCCATCAAGAGGATATTTCGGTAGACCCGACCTCACCATTTTCACTAGAAATTGACCGAGCTCGGGCTGACCCTACGAAAAAGGCTCCTCATATGGAGAGTTTTGACGGTTCGGGAGATCCATATGACCATAGCCAAGCCTATGATCGGCTGATGAAGTATAATGGCTATTCTGATGCGGCCAAATGCCAAATGTTCATTTCTACTCTGAGGAAAGAAGCACGCCAATGGATGACGTCTTTGGCCCCGAACTCGATATCCTCATGGAAAGAGCTTTGTACTCAATTTCACAGTCGGTTTGGGAGCAACAAAAGAAAAGGAAAACCCACAGCCTCCCTAATGCAAGTAAGACAGTACTCGAATGAATCCTTGGGGGCAGTATGTCAAGCGGTTCAGGGAGGCCGTCGGGGCGGTGACCGACCTGAACGACCCTCAGGCGCTCGACTATTTTAATACGGGGTTGGACATAATAAAGTCTAAGAAGCTGGTGAAGGACATGATGTTCAATGCCCCGAGGAGCCTCGCCGAAGCATATGACAGGGCCGAAGGGTTTATAGCCGTTGAAGAGGCCATGAGGAGTCTAAGGTCAAATCCCTCTTCGTTCGAAAAGATGAAAGAACGGGATAGGAACCCGTACCCTCGTATCGATGCCGGTAATAGGTCACACACGTGGCCGAAGAAGAATTTTGGGGGAGTAGGAGGAGGTCGCCCCCCTAAAGGTATACACCACCCTAAATACTGATCGAACTGCCATATTGGATCACATGAAAAATCAACCTTATTTCAAGCCGTGCCCAAACAATGTACACCCGAGCCGGGGAAGTCAAAACAAGTATTGCGATTACCACCAGGCTTCGGGACATTCCACCGAAGATTGCCGTAATTTGAAAGAGTTGATTGAGACGAATGTACAGAACGGGGAATTGGTACGGTTTGTGGCGGGACGCAATGGTTCGGGAAGAGCCGCGAGCGGCGACGTCGTGGTACCAACTCCTCAAGGTCAGGCGGCCCCAAGTTCTTCTGTTCGGGGGGTGGTTGATGTAATAACCGGTGGTTCGGCTGGGAAGGTCATCGGTAAGAAGAGAAGGGGACCACTAGATGCAGTGATGACGGTAATGGAGAAACCAGTCGGGAGGGAACGGTCGTACCCCGGCACGGTGATCTCTTTCACCGATGATGATTACCCGCCCGAAGCCATTGAACCCCAAGAAGGCGCTTTGGCTATAACTGCCCAAGTTGGGTCTATGGATATGAGGCGGATTATGATCGACAATGGTTCTTCAGTCGACATAATGTATGCCCATGCCTACCAAAGATTGGACTTGGGTGGGAGAAAGATGGAGGTCGGACAAGAAGCCCCGTTGTACGGCTTCGGCAATGACCCGGTTCGGGTGGTAGGCACCATTGAGTTGCCAGTCATCTTTGGGACGGCACCTCAAGTGGCGGAGGTCAATATCAAGTTCTTCGTTGTCAACGTGGACTCTGCGTACAATGCAATTCTGGGAAGGCCTACGTTGATGGCATTACAGGCGGTGACATCTATCCCGCATTTTAAAATCAAATTCCCTACTCCGAACGGGGTCGGCCAGTTCCGAGGTGACCTTGATTTGTCTCGAAGGTGTTACAGGAATTCATCAATATCTTCAGCTGTCGGCAAGAGCAAACAGAAGCAGACCATGGCTATCGAAATCGAACCGTTTACTGAGGGATGCACAGAACCCCTCGCCCTACCTGCCGAAGAGACAGAAGACATCGAGCTGATCCCAAGGAAGAGAGATAAGACAATTAAGATTGGTTCGGGACTACTGGAGCCATTCAAAACTGGGCTGGTGGATTTGCTTCAGGTATATGCTGATATTTTTGCATGGGAACTTAGGGATATGCCTGGAGTTAGTGAGAAGGTCGCGGTACATAAGTTGCATGTGGATCCCGATAAAAAACCGGTATGGCAAAAGAGAAAAATCTTCGCCCCGGAACGACAAAGGGTCATCGACAACGAGGTGGCCAAACTGTTGGCAGCGGACTTCATCTATGAGATCGAGTATCCTGAATGGTTAGCCAATGTGGTGTTAGTCCCGAAACAGAACGGGAAATGGAGTATGTGCATCGACTACACGGACCTGAACAAAGCTTGTCCGAAGAATTTCTACCCACTCCCCCACATTGACCAACTAGTCGACGCTACTTCAGGGTATGCCTTGCTGAGTTTTATGGATGCATTCTCGGGGTACAATCAAATCTCTATGCGCAAGAAAGACATCCCGAAGACAACGTTTATTACGCATCGGGCAACCTACGCCTATAAGAAGATGACCTTCGGGTTATTGAATGCCGGTGCGACTTATCAAAGGATGATGAACTACGTGTTCTCGAAACAGCTGGGTCGGAACATAGAGGTCTACGTAGATGATATGATAGTCAAGAGCATGTCTACCAGAGACCATTTGGATGACTTGGAGGAGTGCTTCCAGACAGTTCGGCACTACAATATCAGGCTTAATCCTACGAAATGTACCTTTGGCATCGGTGCGGGGAAATTTCTGGGCTACTTAATTAGCAAAAGGGGCATTGAGGCGAACCCTGAGAAAATCGAGGCCATTCTAAACATGAAGTCCCCCCAAACCTTTAAAGACGTACAGAGACTGATGGGTCGGATTGCGGCATTGAGGAGATTCATGTCAAAGTCAGCCAAACGGTGCTTGCCGTTCTTCAAAACACTCAAAGGACCGCAGAACGAGAAGACCTTCCACTGGACTCCAAAGTGTGAAGATGTTTTTCAGGGCATAAAGAAATACTTATCTTCGGCACCCCTGTTAATGAAACCCGTCCCTACGGAACCGTTGTACTTGTATTTGGCTGCGAGCCCGATGACGGTAGGAGCGGTGTTGGTTCGGGAGTCAGGGGGAAAGCAGTACCCAGTATACTATGTCAACCATGCTCTTCGAGATGCTGAGACACGATACCCGAACTTGGAAAAATTTGCTTATGCCTTGATAATAGCCAGTCGGAAACTCCGACATTATTTCCAGGGACAGCTAATCGTAGTATACACCGACCAACCGCTGAAGAAGATCTTGAGCAAGCCAGAGCTTTCGGGACGATTGGCGGCTTGGGCTATGGAATTAACCCAATTTGTACTAGAGTACCACCCCCGAACGGCAATTAAAAGTCAGGCATTGGTCTACTTTGTGATCGAATGCTCATTTTCTGAAGCCGACCTGGATGATGTGCCGATGAATGTGAATTCGGTTTCGGATGACACCTCTGCCCAAACGTCTTGGACTTTGTATGTCGACGGGTCGTCGACTCCAGATGTAAGCGGGGCTGGATTAATCCTGACAAGTCCGGAGGGGTTTAAGGTACAGCAGGCCATTCGTTTCGGATTCAAAGCAACTAACAATGAGGCTGAGTATGAGGCCTTGTTGGCAGGATTGTGGTTGGCCAAAAGCCTCGGAGTGCAAACATTAATTGTCTTTAGCGATTCTCAATTGGTAGTTAAGCAGATTCTGGGAGAATACGAGGCTCGGGGGGCAATAATGACCAAGTACCTAACGGAGGCACGAGATCGGCTTCAATATTTCACACCGTATGTGCTCCAGGGGGTAGATCGGGAAAATAATATTGTGGCCGATGCGCTGGCTCGCCTGGCGACTGCAGAAGCCAGCTCATTCAACAGGTCGGTATATTTGGAGATCCTAGACTCACCAAGTGTTCGAAGGGGGGAGGTGCTGGTAGTCGAACGTTCGGATTGTTGGATGACCCCTTATCTGAGTTACCTGTCTGATGGCGTCTTACCATCGGACCGGATACTGGCGAGAAAGATAAAGTATCGGAGTGCAAGTTTTGTGCTTATTGATGGCGACCTTTACAGGAGAGCTTTTACATCTCCTCTATTAAAGTGTTTGAGCCCATCCGAAGCCGATTACGCCCTTCGAGAAGTGCATGAAGGTATTTGTGGAGATCATATGGGAGCCAAGGCATTGGCGTACAAGATACTCCGACAAGGGTATTACTGGCCAACGATATATCACGAAGCTAAGGAGTATGTGTAGAAATGTCGGAAGTGTCAGCTTAACAGTATAGTCCCCCACAAGCCGCCTGAAGAACTGTATTCGGTCTTGTCACCGATCCCCTTTGCCATATGGGGAATTGACTTACTGGGACCATTACCAAAGGCAAAAGGGCAGTTCTGTTTTGTGATAGTGGCGATTGATTACATGACCAAGTGGGTAGAAGCAAAACCGCTTCGGACGATCACAGAACAGGAATGTCTGAAGTTCCTCAGAGAGTACGTTGTGTTTCGGTTCGGGATTCCGATGGCCATTGTGTCTGATAACGGCCGACAGTTTGTGGGGTCTAAGTTTGAAGAATTTTTGAAAGATTTAGATATACAACATCGGAAGACTTCTGTTGCCCACCCTCAGTCTAATGGTCAAGTAGAAGTCACCAATAGGACTCTACTCAATGGCATTAAGAGAAAGTTAGATGAAGCCAATGGGAGATGGCCCGAAGAATTGATCAGTGTGTTATGGGCATATCGAACTACACCTCGGACAACAACTGGAGATTCGCTATACAAACTGGCTTATGGAACCGATGCTCTCATTCCGGTCGAGATCGGATCCCCTTCACTCCGGGTCAGCCAATTTAAAGAACTGTACAACGATGAAGGCATTCGCCTCAACCTAGATTTGTTGGAAGAAGTTCGCGATTCGGCCTTGGTAAGACTAGCGGTCTACCAAAGGAGGACGACCAATCACTATAATAAAAGTGTGAAGCTAAGAAGGTTTGAAGTTGGGGACTTAGTCCTTCGGGAAGTGGAGGCATCATCACCCCAAAACCTTGGCAAACTAATGCCAACTTGGGAGGGACCCTATGAGGTCATAAATGTGCCGAAGCCAGGAACCTACCGGCTTCGGGCTATGGATGGAACATAAGTCAAAAACACTTGGCATGCGGGGAGACTTAGAAAGTATTATCAGTAGACTGCATGTTAAGTAGTTTTCTTATGACTGTAATTTTGGTGAATTGTAAATGTAATATTATGAAGGCAGTGATTAAATAGAAATCGGTTCTTCATTAATATTGGCGTCTTTACATAAGGTTCTATTTACAAAATAAAACCTAATCCAAACTATAAATGTACTAATCCGAGGATGCAGGTCATACTCCATCTTCATCCTCATCCTCATTAGAAGTGTCACGGAGGTCGCCATTCAGTGCAGCTTGCCTTATCGTCTCTTTATCTTTGTCTCGGGCATTCTGGTAGCCGAGATTGTATTGCCGTAGCACTTCGTCAACGAGCTCGGGCGACGATCGATACTCCTGGCGGATGAGTTGTTTGGCCTCTTCGGTCAAAAGGGGCACCGATGCTTTGTACTCGGCAAACTCTTTTTCCACCAGGGCACGAGCCTCTTCGGCCATCCTGATCTTCACCTCGACGCTCTCGAGCTTCCGACTAACAGACTGGTTATCGGCCATCAGCTGGTCACGCTCTTTTTTGAGCTCATCATATTTCTCGATGATCAGCCTTCGCCGTTGCTCGCCTTCGATCGCTTCCTCCTTGAGTTTTCCAATTTCGGCTTGTAGTTCCTCGCAATGCAGGGTGGTGTTGGAATGAAGTTTCTTCTCGTTCTCCCAACCCGCCATTGCAGATTCCAGCATCGACTTCAGCCGAGCGTTTTCAGCCTCGAGCCCCTTCTCTCTCATGTCAGACTGCTCGAATTGACGTAAGAGCCGACATGTGGCAGCTGCAGCCTGGAACACATAAAAGGGGAGATCAGTTGGCATATATTTCTTAGAAATTTTGGGAATCAAAGTGAGTTGAGTAAACGTACCCGACTCAAGTATAAGGCATTATAATTTGCCAGCTCTCGGTGGTTCAACCCCTCGAACACTCTATCGTCTCCAGGACGGATGAAGTTGTTGAAGATATTAATGGGGAAATTTCCCTCATCGTCCGGCCACAACGTGGCTGACGAAGAGGCCCCCTGAAGACTAGGAGAAACGGCCGGAGAAACGGCCGGCGATGGAGGCAGGTCAAGTGGAGGTTCGGTATGCAACCTTTTGGCTGTCGGAACCTCTTCGGCCTCTTCTTGGAGATTGGCGTGAAGGGCTTCAGGTGGGGGAGCTTTTGATCGAGGGGCCTCAGGAGGTGGTGTGCTGCCCTTCGGGATAGGAGTCTCTATGATCGGGCGATCGGGCTTGACGGTTTTCTGGCGCCTCCTTTTTACCCGCAGGAGATTCCCCCTCTCGACATCGGGGAGGTCCAGCAAGCTCCTTACTGGGGTGGTAGTAGGGACAGAAGTTGATGACATCGGCACTGATGATATCGGAGGAATCAACAGAGCGTCCTCAGTCGAGGTGATGGGGAATATAAATTCCTCTTCGGACGGCTCGTTGGGTGGTTGTCGGGCATCAGTGGGTTCGGTTGGTTTGATCAACGCCACTGTTCGGATTAAAGCATAATGTTAATAAGAATAAATTTGACATGAGAGTAATTCAGGTCGGCGCGGGGACTTACATTTGTGGTTATATAACCAAGACTCGTCGCCTAGCAATTCAATGTCCCATTCTTTCATCGGCAGGCGTTTGATGATCTCTAGCAGCTCCTCTAGTCGGGTTCGGGACAGTTCCCCGACAGAGACATTGCTTCGGGAGGAGTCAGCCCAGTTGGGAATATCTTGAATGTCGGGGCCTTGGATGTAGAACCATTGTGAATGTCACCCTTTATTGCTAGTGGGGGTCTTCATCAATGGGCGCTTCTCAAGGGTCTTGCTGTGTTGTTTGTTTATTTGCCGAAAGCCGACCTCTCGGGATCGGCTTATGGAGAACATAGATAAAAAGAGATCAATGGTGGGGGTGATGTTTAGCTCATGGCAGAAAGCGATAAAGGAGATGATGTGGATATAGGAGTTCGGCACCAGTTGGGCGAAGCCGACCCCAATAAAACCTAGAAGATGCGTGATGAAGGCGTGAAGGGGGAGGCGTACCCCGTACCTGAGGGCAAAGAGGGAAATAGCGGTCCATCCGCCCGGTCGGTGATACATCCTCTCGACATAAAGAGGAGCCCGGATCTCGTATGTAGCCGGGATGTGGAACTGTTTTCGTATCCCCTCCATGTCTTGAGGGGAGATGGTAGATTGGGTGTTAATGTGGGCGTAAGTGGTTTCATTCGAATACTCTTTGAGCATCCGCTGATTGTCGACCTGAGCTTTGGTTAGTTGAGTGGGATTTGGGTTTTGTGGAGCGCTGGTTGTAACTGTGGTAGCTTCAGTGGGTTTGGCGGTGAAAGTTGGCGGGACGGTGGCGTTACCCATTGTTGAGCAGTAGTGGTGGTGATTGACGAGTGTGCTCGGAGGAATAGAGAAGATTGCAAAGGAACTCTTGAACCTTTGGGTATTGTGGCGGTTAATTTTGGGGAAGGAGGGAGGTTTTTAACTTTTGGGATTTGCGCGTTTTCCCGAGAAAGGCGCCATCGTGGGAACGTGTGTAAGAGGTGGGTCCTACTGAGGTGTGCCGATCAAGTAAGGTAGAGATTATAATACCTAGTTGGACATGGTATTAAATAATCCCTCATTTCAAGTCATTTTATTATCCTGGGACTAATAGTTTCAAGTCTATTTTTAAAAACAAACAAGAGACTTGGGATTAATAGTCCAATCTCAAGTATAATCCTTGCAAACAAACATAGCCTAGGGGAATAAAAGTCAGAAGGCTTTAATTCTTCTATTATAATTTTTTAACTAGTTTGTGTTATTTAAAGCCAATCTGGATTGCAATTGGAATGATTGTATTGTTAATTTGTTAATTAGTTTAATCATTATACATATAATTTCAAAATGTTGTTGAGATATACTGCTTTTGTGATTTTTGTGATACTTAAGAATGTAAGGATTTTTTCTGCTTTTGTGAAAAAGACAATCTTTTGTGGTTAGAACAACCTGCAAAGGTATTAGTATCATATTTTATTTGAATTTGTGCAAGTGTTTTAATATTATGGGTGCTTTGTGCCAAGACCATGTTTTTATGATATTCATGTCATATAGGATATTTCATCAATTAACTTCCTTTTGCACCTGGAAAAAGAATACTCCTTGGCAAGTATTTGAAGTTCAACAATAATGAACCACAGGTAAAAGTATCACTATTTTTTTTTGGGTTCCGTATATGTATAGTTAAGGCCAAGTATTTAGAGGAGCTTAAAAATGCTTCTGCTTTCGAAAAAGGAATGGAAGCTTTTTGAGAATGTTTATTGGTCCAATTAATGTTCGTGCTACTCGAAAGGATGTTCAATTGAAAGTGAAGGAGGAATACAATAGTTTCAGAGTATGCTTCCTATGGACTCTTTATAGTTCTTTTCTAAGATCTGTGGTCTTTTGTACATAATAGCCTAGACATCTGATCAAAGCATAGTTTTGAGTATTACTTTTTTTTCCTTTCCTTTTTATTTAGTATGCCCACAAACCAGACACACAACTTAAGTTATCACTAAGCTCACTACAACTTAAGTTATCAACATGTTCTTGTGTTTGTCGTCCACGGTACATGGATGTATACTTGTACTAAAGCTTGGAAATCATCTTCAACTCTGGGTGAGCATTTTCTTGTTTACAATGAGTCCTTATTTTGATGAATTAAGTGGAAGTGGAGGTGGGGTTAGATATTTGAAAGTGCCACAAATAGTGACGACAAACTTTATGCTATAATTAATACTACTAATAATCTTTATGTTTTTTGCTTAACAAGTTTTGTTTTCTTTGTAATGTGTCCCTCTTGTCTCTTCTTTCGATATGATATGCCAGTTGATACTAATTCCTTTTCTGAAATCAGTGGGGTTGTCATCACTTACTTATCAATTAGCTTCTTGTGTGCTTGAACTAGATTATAACTTTATGTACTGTTTTAGAGAGTTGCATATATCTATATATACTAGTCTAGTGAGTTTCCTCTCGGCTCCAAAGTCAATTACAAGATAGTTTCCTTTTGGCTCCGAGGCCAATTATCTCTCTATATCTATGTAGTCGTATATAGTACTATGAGATTTATCTGAAAGTTGTTGCACCAAATATATATATGGTAGCCATCTGTAATTAGATTCAAAATTGGGCTGTTAAGGGGTTCATAGGGACTGCATAATCTTGATTCCTTTTTCGTGACAAGTTTTGATTGCGTATATAGTGAAATCTAATTATATTAGAAGTTGCTGCTTTCATTTTAAAGTTAAGTTTGCCATTGTTGTCTACCACTGTAATTGTGTCTGTGATTTTTGTGTTTGTAATTGTGTTTGAGTTTGTCTTGTGAGTTTTTTTCTTGGTACAAACAACAATAATACTCTACTGCCTTCATATGTGTTCTGGCTTTCATCATCTTTGTAAATTGAGAAATATATACCAGTTAATTAGCCCTATGTTTCTAGCTATGTAACTATTTTTGTACTCTTCTGTAAAGAAGTTAAAACAATAGAATTTGCAGATTTCAGTATAAAAATTTGAGTTGGTCCTTTATGTTCAACTGTTGTGTAGCTACTGCAGTCACGAAAACTTATGTTGTATGTTGTATATCATACTTGGTTTTGATTTCTTTCATGATAAAAGTCTTGATTGCATATATAGTGCAATCTAATTGTATTAGAGGGATTCATTTAATTATGTAGTTAAATTTAGGTATAAAACTATTATTATACATTTATTAAAGGCAATTGACTTGGTTTGAAATGTTACTGTGAGTATGATTCCAAATTTCAAGCACTAATTTGTTCAATTATTTGAAGTAGGGACTAATAATACATAATCTGAACTAATGCAAATTTAGAAAAAGTTGTTGCAGCATCCAACATAAAATCAGAGGGAGGGAGAAAAAAAGTTAAACTTCGGCAGATTATGCAATAGAGTATCCAACAAAAACAATAAACGGCGGCGGCAAGGAGGGTGGTATTGATGATGACGGGGACGGTGGCACGATCGATGATGTTCGTTTGTCTGTCAATTGCGATAATGATCAGGGCATGTAAATTATGTTTATCTAGTTGATGTATATGGCTAGTTTTTGAGTTTTACGGTGAATGATATTATGTTTATCTAATGTTACGTATCTAGTTAGTTTTATGTATTTTATGTTATTACATTTTGTATGTATTCGTGGTTGGTTATATATATTTGATGGTTGATGGTATGCATTGGTGAAGAATTATTGTTGTTTGTGATTAACATAGTTGCAATTATGTATAATTAAAAAATGGGTGTTTTAAGAAATTTTAATATTTTTTTTTAAAAAGGTCATTCTCGACGGACATAAGTCATAACCGACGGACTATTTGTCGCCTATGACTATTTTATTACGCGTAAGACTCTTCTAACTCTTATAACTATTCTAATCTGAACTCTTATAATTTCTAGAAATTCCGGACTCCAATATTGTAGATGACCACTGAATCTAAGACCCCTTCCATCTTGTGAGCGGACAAGAAGGTGGGCTTTATAATGCCTCTAAGTAGGGAGCGAGAGTCTCGAGATTGACTATTTCTTAGTAAACAAACGGGTGTGCCATCATCGTGATAAGCAATCAGAGACAAATCCTCTGGTGCCACTGGTCGGAGCCATTTTTCCTTGATTCATTGAAGAACGTCATCGAGAGTTAAGTTTAAAAATCATTTTAAAATTAGTCATAGGCGACGAACAGTCTGTCACTATTGACTCATTGTTAACGAACAGTCCGTCACCAATGACCTCGTCGCCTATGAGGTTAATACCGACAGAGGTCGATGACAACTGGCGCGACGGACAAGTCCATCGAGAATGATCTTAATACTGACGGACAAGGGGTCATTCCCGACGGAGTTGTATGTCGCTTATGACTGTTTTTTTGAAGTGTTAGTTGGAAGGCAAACCTTAGACCTCAATCCAAATTATGGTTACTTAGGGCAACGACGTGGACATATTCTGTTATTCACAAATATCCCAATAAACGTGAGAATCTCCATCACCATCCAACATTCTATTGTGGGGAGTTAAAAGTGGCATGTAGTTTGGGCCCCTTACATGAGATGGGATGATATTTTGACGAGGTATAATTTTGAAGAAAGGCTTTAATATTGCGAATATCAGATGTCGGACCGGGTCATGAGACAGTATGGATACTTGCAAGGCATACCCTCTTCGACCGAAAATCATGATGAGCTTAGAAAGTCCAAGGAACATAAGTTTGATGTTGATAATAACATGGACTTAAGGCGAATGTACATTGCTCATTGGGATTTGTAAATGGATCATCTTGTGGGTCAGACATTGAAGGCTGTAAACAACATAAAAATAGAAAAATATATGAAGTGGTACGAAAAATTACACGTAAACGTCTGCATCGACCTCGACGCGAAGGCGACCCAGACACATCTTATGAGCCTAGGGCCGTATACAATTAGCATCACCTTATTAACATGGTAAACAAATATCCTTGTTTATGTGTTTTGGGGATATATATATATATATATATACACACACACACACACGGTCCGGATCTTAAGCTCACCCCTTATCCGACTCACCCAAGCTCACCCCCCTTTAGCGACGGACTCGACGACGGTTCAGTCATACAAGAGCACACCCTATTCAATGACATACCAAGCATACCCCCTTTAGCGACGGACGCTATAACTTTTAGCGACGGGTCCGTCGCTAAAGGGGGTATGCTCGGTACGTCATTTAAGAGGGTATGCTCTTGATCCGTTCCGTGTGTGTATATATATATATATGTATATATATTGATCTCTTTTCTACTGATGGTAATGGTTGTGGTTCATTCTATTTGACAAATTGAGAGTGCAAAATCCCTTTTGGATAAGTGCTTCAAGTTCAAGATGCCACATGAGTACGCTCTGGAGAAAAAGGGATGGGACCACCATTAGGCCATATATAATGCAGATGTGAGGGGGGATAAGGAATATCAGGAGGGTGATTTTGGTAAAGGATCTCAATCCCATTTCCATGAAGAGGAAGTGAAGCCCTTTTATCCTGTTAATATTCTCGATCGAATATCAGATCAACATTTTATCCTGTTAATCTTCTCGGTCGAAGATCGAATCATCACCATCCTTGACCCACTCTATAATAATACCTCTTTTAACAAGCTGCAAGAAATGTGCAATGAATACGTTAACTTCACGATGCGTGTAATACGTGATTTTTTTACTTATATAATTGGATATATGTATATGTTACTAACCTAACTTTCTTTATTGTAGGTACAATTGATATCATTAACCTTGCGCATTGGTAATCCAATGGGTAAATGGTCCCAAAAAAAATCCAAAAGTGCACGTAATAAAGGATCGACCAATGCAGGACAACACTTCTGATTATGGCATTTTTGTTTGCAAATACGTTGATTACTTTATGAGGGGCAACATTGATCTTTACCAAATTAAAATGGTCAATATAGGATGTAACGGTCTTTAGATATCGGATAACATATGACTTGTACAAATGTCGAGCTAGAGCTCTTTTGAATGATGTATTGTAATTTGAATTATTTTTTGAGTTCCTGAGAATTAAGATACTTATGACTTTGTAGTTGAATTATTAGTGGTTGTTATTTGAATGGTTGAAATAATTAAGATTAGTATTTCAATGGTGTTTAGCAAGTTTTATTAAGATTGGTATTTGCATGGTGTATGAAAGATGTGTTGTTACATCACATGTTATAGTATATTTTGTATTTGTGTATGAATCATCTTGAATGGATCCCAATTCAATAGGTTTTATTAACAGATTTGGTATAGGAGTTTTGGCCTAAATGTTTCTACAATTGTTGTTACTCCTAGTAGCGGCTAGTTTGGTTTATCCAAGTTAATGTCTCAATTGTTATTTATCTCTTTTGAGTTCTTTATATATCTAGGTTTTTTTAATGTATGTATGTGCTTAATGTATTAATGAAATGATAATTTATTACAAAATAATAATTTTTTAATATTATTATTTTGAAGCTTCAAATATCGGCAATCATGACCGATGCATATATTGTTCTCACCCTTGAGTGTAACATATACTCCAATGATCCTGAAACTCCTTATTGGGTGCTATGTTACTTTTGTGATCCTTCATTTAAGCCCGATTTAAGGTATATTCAAATTCTTCAACGCTATCATGGGCTCAACAAGACTGACATATACAGGTCCGAGTACAAACATTTGTTTATAACCAATCCCATAGGGATGGATGGGTTTGTTGGCCCTAATTATGTAGGGACTAGATGCTTTTTTCGCTGACGAGTTTTCTTTGGAGGTCCATCCTCCTTAGTCTCAACGGAGATTACAGATCTTAGCCCAACTCATGTCATGGAGAATCCCATTACAACCCAACCAGTTTTAGCATTAGCCCATGACGTAGCAGGCTGCAATTATGAAGAGCAGGCCACTTGGGGTTCCAATGTAAGCTTCCTAACTTACTTGGCTACTTATTTATCTGATAGCATAATTATTACTCTAACATTATTAGTGTGACCTTATTGTAAACTATAAAAAAAAGTACTATGGATGCATGAGAAGTCCCATTTCACATGGACATGTCCAGAAAAATATTACTAGTCAAAATCAAAAAATCCCTAAAGAGAAACTAATTTGTTACTCCAAATTATAGTCTTTAATCACCAAACATATATACCATATAAGCAAGAATGGTAATGCAAATGCTTTTCTTTTTCACTATACATTCATGTGAAAAATGAATTGATACAATATATCTCACGTACTATGTTTCTCAAACTCTTGGAAACGTGTCTCATCAATCTAAATAATCAAAATGAAACAAAACTATATTAGCCTCAATCAAAGAATTAATACAACTCTCTTAATATCTGTCTATACATTTTGTGTACAATTCTCTAGTTTAATTCAAAAACCAAAAAGGAAAAAAATTAGAAAAGAAATCAGAGAAATTTCACAAAAATTGGAAAGAAAAAGTAGCTAGAACATAAAAAGAAAATAAAGAAGATTTAATGAATGGAGACTAATGACCAAAACCGGGGCTGGGGACTGACCGAAGAATCTGATCGATAGCAGCTAGATGGCGGGCAATGAGGTTTTTGTTAGTACAAATGCATATTTGATTTGATAATGAGATAATGTATATTTGTAACTAATAGAATTTTGTGAAGTCCTTAAAATGAAATTGATGTAAAAGGACTTAAATTAGAATATCAAACTTGTTAGGTTGATCTATTCGGTTGAATGAATCAAATATATAGATTTTAGGAAATAAGACGATCAGTTTGAATAATTGCAGAGTCTGCTGAGAGATCGTAAAGTATATTGAAGATCGCAAAGTCTGCCAAAGATCGTAGAGCTCTCTACTCAAATATCGTAAAGCAAATTGAATACCGTGGAGTTTGATAAAGATCGTAAAGTGCATTGAAGACTGTAGCGTCCAATAGAGGTCGTAGAGCACATTGAAGATCGTAGAGTTTATGGAACGTAGAACTTACTAATCGTAGAGTCAACCTAGCTAGATACTCTACGACCACCATTATGAAACTTTATGATTAGAAAATCGTAGAGAATATTAGTTCTGACATTGGACTGACAATGTCAAGACTCGTAGAATGAAGATCCCAAGATAGTTGTTGAATATCTTAAGTCTAAAAAGAAGATCAGATCGAATTGTGTCTGACAACTAGTTCGGTAAAGTGACAACAACCCACGTGAATGTCACTGTAGCAGTCTGATGTGACATATCACAGCTGAAAGCAAGCTGACACATCCTTTCTAAAAGTCAATAATCAGAGATTTTCTACGATCGGAGCATTAAATGAGCAACGACAACTTTTCAACGGAAAAATCTCGAAGATGTCTATAAAAGGCACGCATATTCAATCCAACAGTAACAATCACGAAAAATACAAGTTGAATTGATGGCCAACTCTCAAGAACTATACTCTACGATCTAGAACGTCTTGTTCTGTTGTTGGACGTAAAGCCACTTAGCAGCACCTTCAAATCACATTTTCTCTTTGTGATTGTTCAGGTCTTAGTGACCTTTTGTAACAAAGTCTAAGTGACTTGAAGGGTTCTATGTAAACCAATCTTAGTGACTTGAAGAAATCTTAGTGATTTATTTGTTGTAACTGTTCTTTGTGAACAGATATTAGTGATCACCCATCCTTAGTGGATTATACCTACTCGAAGAGTAGAAGAGTGAACTAGAAGATCTTTGCGCTCCGAACCACTTAAAAATTTTTGTGTCATATTTACTTTCTGCACTTACATTTCTACAAAGTCCTTTATATTTATTTATGACTTAATTCCACTTATGTGCTAAATTCAGAATGCGACTCTTTTAAATCTTTGAAGGGGATTTTTATAGTTAAATTAACCTGCTTAATTTATAAGTGGGTAATAATTCCTTAAAAGAAAATTTTTAAAGGATCTATTCAACTCCTTCCTAGATTTCTTAGTGCCTGTGGGATACAACAAGTGGTATCAGAGTAGGTTCTCGTGAACAAAGCTTAAAACGCTTGTGTAGATTAATGACATAAAATAAAACTAGTTTTGAGCTTTGTGGTGGAAACAAGCCACCTTTATGCAATAAGATAAATTTGTCAACTGAAAAGTTCGAATACAGGCATACATAGACGCGATAGATGAGGATCTGTTTGATGTGGTGATCAATGGCCCGTATGTCCCCATAAAACTTACTCCAACGACTAACGATCCAAACAAAGTTGTACTCAAACAAAGAGCCGAATGGACAGAGATGGAGAAGAAGTTGGTGCGGCTTAATAAAAGAGCCACGAACATCCTGTTCATGGCCTTAGAAGACGAACTATTTGAGAACGTGGTCAACTATAAAATGGCAAAGGAAGTGGGAAGCTCTCCTGGTAATGCACGAGGGAACAAAAGAAATAAGGGAAAACAAGCAATCCCTACTGACTCAACAATATGAAATATTATCCCATGTTCTTGGGGAGAACATAATGACAACATATGAAAGATTCAACATTCTACTCAACTCACTCAGAGTATTCGGAAAGGTCTATCCAAATAAAGACCTTAATATTAAATTCATGAGAGCACTGCCAATTAAGTGGGATGCAAAAACCACAGCGATTAGAGAATCAAAGAATCTTTATGAAATGACAGTGCAGAAACTCTATGGTAATCTCCTTACCTATGAGCTGAAGTTAAATCAACGGGCAGAAACTGAAAGTAGTATGCCCTTAAACCAATCGCATTGGATGTGATAAGCATTTACTTTTTAATCTTATTCATTTATTACTAAAAAGAATTCATTTAATTAAAGGCATTCTTTAACCATGTTTAATTGGTTGAATTAATTATGATAAACCGGTAGTTTTTGAGCAATGCTTTTAGAATCATAAAGAGTTCATGTTAATGAGATCTAAATTTTACATAGTTCAAAACTAAAATGTTCCTAATCGTTGGATCACTAATGTGGGGTTACTGATTCCGGATAGATTAGTACATACTATACTTGTTCTGTTGAAGATGATGATTGATCTCATAATCATTTATGTAGAGACATTAAAGCAAGTATGTAAGTACTTATTGGAGAATAAGTTCACTGAACGTGACTTGCTTAAGGAATGCCTAATAGAGTTTTACTTGTCTGACAATAGGAGTTCCTATAGTGATAGTAGTACATGTGATCCTTGGACTTGAAATCATCATAGTACCTTGTGTATTCTGAGTTATACTTTGCCATATTCCTTAAGACTCTTAAGGTATATAAAAGGGTATGTTCAAGTATAATGAAGTGTACATGGAGGTAGGTGAATGATCAACAAATGATTTACCACTTCCAGTAAAGGGAGAAAATATCCTATGTGATTTGATATATGACAACTAAGAAATCTTTGGCTAAGGTGAATGAAAATTAGAAAGGAGTTTCTAATTTATATTAACTGGAGTTATGCATTTTAGAATCGAAATGCATATGATCAAATAAATCAGACTTGTTAGTAATTCCATATTTTATTTTTGATTGAGACATTATATGGTAGAAGGATTGAATTGTATGGTAACTACTTATAGAATAGATTCTATGCAATTAAACGTTGATTTCATATCATCTGGATAATCATGATATGCTGAGAGGTGTCCCTCATGATGTACAATAAATAGTATTTATTTATATTTGAATTAAAGGAGTTTAATTCATTATAAATAATATTAGAATAGTTCTAATTTATTTATTCTACTACCAGTATAATATTGAATCTAAAGGGTCACACCATAAAAGAGAAATATTATTTTAGAAGTAATTGACTTAATAATAATAATTTAGTATTTGGAGAAATACTAATATCTATAATTAAGTATTTAGAGAAATACTAATTATAAATTAATAAGAGGAGTCTTATTATTATTATTATTATTATTATTATTATTATTATTATTATTATTATTATTTAGTTCATAAATAGTTTAGGAATTAAATTAAAACCCTAAGTCCTAAAGAATTTAAGAGGAGGAAAAGTCAATATAAGGAGAGAACTTATGATAGGTTGGGGACTAATGCAACTCTTGCAAGTATTTTTTACAACCTATGGAGTTAGGAGAGAGAGAATTAGGGCTAGCCACCCAAGGTTTGGAAAAACCTAAATTTACTTCTTCAATCAATATTTTCTTGGTGGATCACCTTTAGAGCGTTGCACACACTGAGTAACTAATGTTTGATCTGTGGATTCGAAGAAGCGCGGAAGATTAAAGGATTGAAACTTGAAGATCAAATCAAAGAGTTGATTTATCTTCATAATGTATATCTTTTATCCCTCCTCGATTAATAATATCGCTTTAAGATGATCCTGAGATTGTAGTAAAAAATTTAAATGTGATTTGTGACATGCTTCCGCTTTTACATCAATTAGATTGTATGTATGTTCTTCAATATGTAAACCAACAGAAACTACATCAGAACCTAAGAGGAAAGAGAGAGGAGCCGCCCTTAAAGCGTCAAAGGTAGATTTTAAAGCTCCTGTTGAAGATGATTCTGATGATGATGATGAAAACATTGCTCTGCCTGTCAGAAAATTAAGGAAATTCATGAGAAATGGCAGAAGCAGCAAGCCCATGAGATACAACAACAATGCAATCATGATTACTCAAAGGACCTGTGCTACAATTATAAAAGGCCAAGTTATTATATCGTTGAGTGCAACAAGCCCCTAAGAGAATAGCTGAAGAAAGACAAAAAGAAGAAAGAATCGACCCCAAAAAAAGAATCCAAGGGCTACAAGAAGTTTCAGAAGAAGGATAAAGGTTTAGTTGTTGAGGGGTTCTAGAGTGATTCTGATAATGATTCAAGCTCAGAATCCAGCAAAGATAAAGGACCCCAGATGGCCAACTTGTGCACCTTGATACTAAACCAGATCGAGTTTGGATCTTCTTGAAAATGGGAAGATCTAGGAAAGGCGACCAACCTCCTAGAGAGAGCGATGTGCATGGACCAGGTGAGTAGGGATCCAACCCATGGACCGCTTGTCGGGCCTGATAGGTGGTATGTCTATTCAGCAAATAAATAGCAGTTCTATCTATTAATATGTGTGGTATTGGATCATCAGTAATGATTTTATGGCCATAGAAGCATAAGCTGACAACACCACTAATAGTCAAAAAGTTGATATCAGTGAGGTTTTTTATTTTAACTCGCCTGATGTAGATATATATGATTTAAGAATTGCATTGCATGACAATACATCTTATCTGCATAAGTATATGGGATTGTTTAGGGTTCTATCAAAAAAACCATTCTCTTCTTGAAGAGGAGAAAGAGAAAGTACAAATGGAGTTAGAAATAGCTCTACGGAATATTATCTCTATCCCGAAGCTTAAAGCAGAGAATGAGAGATTGAGAAAGATAACTGAACATTCTGCATAAAGAGAATTACCTCTGATTTTTAAAATCGAGGAACTGAAAAAGACTAACTTTACATGGAATAAGTTTTCTTCTTCCATGGACTCCCTGATCACAAGTCAGAGAACAGTCTCAGACCAATCAGGATTAAGATTTGGGGATTCATCCTCAGATCGTAGCGTGGACACAACGCATGAGATTAACAATAACAATGCTTTTACCCCCATAGAAGTATTGTGTTTGTGAAATCCACAGAGGTTGCAGAGCCAATTATTCTGAGTTATACGATCTCTGTTGATCAAGTTATGATCCCTGAGAACAACATATCACACATTGGTCTAGGGTTCAAGAAACAGCAGGGTAAGCCAAACAATACCTTCAAGCCTCGAAGGATCGTAGAGTCAGGTCACACTTACTCTTCGAACCAACCAGGCAAGAAACGTAGAGTTGACTTCCACCCTACGAAATCTCAGAATCGTAAAGCAGTGTGAAAGCAAAGAGAGTATGAGCCCATAACAAAGGCTATAACTGTCTATCGTCCACACATGTCCTTGAAGAGAAGGAATCCACACACACACAAAAGCATGCATCATATAAAATGTTATAACTATCATGAGTATGGATATGTTATTGCCTTGTGTTATTATGAATATCATATTTATTATAGACCTAGAATCAAGCAAATCTGGGCCCCAAAAGGAACTAACAAATCGGGACCTAAACAAATTTAGGTACCAAAATAAAAGTTAATATTTATTACAGGAAAGGAGCTCCACTAGCTCAATCTGGTATCTTGATAGTGGATGCTCGAGCCACATAACCGGCAACAAAGCTCTCATGTCGAACTTTAAGGAAAAGGATGGTCCTGGAGTTGTCTTTGGAGACAACAACTCTAGAAAGATTCGAGAATATGACTCTATTAGAAATGGCGCAGTATCTATCAGCAAAGTGGCGTTCGTTGAAGGCTTGAAGCATAATCTCCTAAGCATCAGTCAACTATGTTGATGCCAGATACCAAGAATTTAGAGACGACATCACCTTGTCAACGAGCCAAATGCAAGAACTTGTCAACTCTGTTAAGCAGCTCTTTGAAGAAGTAAATGTTCTACAAAATAACAAAGATGTTGACAAAAGGGGGGAAGGAGATGACCTCAACAATCATCAATTGTTTCTCCTCCTCCCTCTAGAGTTTCTTCTGCACCTTAAGTCATTCCTCTAAGCCAAGGACAATCACGTGGACAGCCGGCTTCCTCTTCAAGGCCAGGATCATCAAGTGCAGTAACACCTACTAGCTCACGACTCTCATCCAGTGACCCGACTTTCATGAACAGAAATCTGTAAAGGGTTCACATAGAAGGGAAGAACGATTCAACATGACTGATATTGGACCCAGATATTCAATTGAAGAAATTCAGAGAAGAGAAACGGAAGGGAGAGAAAGCTATATGAGAAGGCAAAAAGCTGAAAGAAAAGATCCGCTAAGAAGTAATAGAGGGAGAAGGTAAATAAATAGTTATGTTGTACAATTTTCATTGATTTTTTTTCTACTTTGTAAAATTCTTTTATTCATCAATAAATTCATTGTCTCTCTAAAAATACAGTTACTCACTATATAAGTCATGTTTAAATTCAAAGTATTAAATTATCTGCATCTTAGAATTGATGATTATTTGAAACAACTGGTGTTGTCATCATCAAATAGGGGAAGATTATTCGTACAAATGCATATCTGATTTGATGATGAGATAATGTATATTTGTAACCAATAGCTTTTGTGAAGTCCTTAAATTAATGTAAAAAAACTTAGATTAGAAGATCAAACTTGTTAGGATGCTCTATTTCGTCAAATGAATCAAATGTATAGGCTTTAGGAAATAAGACGATCATAAAGTTTGAATAATCGCAGAGTCTGCTAAGAGATCGTAAAACATATTAAAGATCGCAGAGTTTGCCAAAGATCGTAGAGCTCTCTACTCAAATGTCGTAAAACAAATTGAAAATCGTAGAGCTTATGGAACGTAGAGTTTACCAACCGTAGATTCAGCCTAACCAGATACTCTACGATCACCATTATGAAACTCTACGATTAGAAAATCGTAGAGTATATCAGTTCTGACATTAGACTGACAACACCAAAATTCGTAGAGTGAAGATCTCAAGATAGTTGTTGAATATCTTAACTCTAAAAAGAAGATCAAATTGAATTGTGTCTAACAACTAGTTTAGTGAAGTGACAGCAACCCACGTGAATGTTACTGTAAAAGTCTGATGTGACATATCACAGTTGAAAGCAAACTGACACGTCCTCTCTAAAAGTCAACAAGCAGAGATCTTCTAGGATCGGAGCATTAAATGAGCAACGACAACTTTTCAACAGAAAAATCTCGAGGACGTCTATAAAAGGCACGTGTATTCAATCCAATAATAACGATCACGAAGAAAACAAGTTGAATTACTGGCCAACTCTTAAGAACTCTACTTTACGATCTAGAACATTTTGTTCTGCTGCTAAGTCTTTCATTGCTAGACTTAAAGCCATTTAGCAACACTTTCAAATCGCTCTTTCTCTTTGTAATTGTCCAGGTCTTAGTGACCTTTTGTAACCAAGTCTAAGTGACTTGAAGGGTTCTATGTGAACCAGTCTTAGTGACTTGTACCAAGTCTTAGTGACTTGAAGGAATCTTAGTTATTCATCTGTTGTAACTATTCTTCATGAACAGATCTTAAAGATCACCGTATCCATCCTTAATGGATTATACCTACTCGAAGAGTAAAAGAGTGGACTAGGAGATCTTTGTGCTCCGAACCACTTAAAATTTTCTATGTCTTCTTTACTTTCTGTACTTACATTTCTGCAAAGTCTTTTATATTTATTTGTGACTTAATTCCACTTGTGTGCTAAATTCAGAACTGCGACTCTTTTAAATCTTTGAAGGGGATTTTCAAATTATCATTCCGCTGTGCATAGTTAAATTAACCTCCTTAATTTATAAGCGGGTAATAAGTCCTTAAAAGAAAATTTTAAAGAATCTATTCAATCCCCTTTTAGGTCTCTTAGTGCCTTTGGGATACAACAGTTTTCATTAACGATGGTGGAATGACCCTTTTTGCTAGGTATAGAAGATGTGACAATTCCCTTTGGAAGGGAACTTAAGTACAAACTTGCCTGTGAAGATGATGTCGGCTTTTGCTTGTTTTCGTGCATGTTGAGATTCTGACAATTTATTGAACACGCAAAAAAGGTGACTAAAAATAAGATGAAAACAACATTTAATCAAGCCATATATAGAAATTAAAGAGATTTGTTTTTTGCAATTGTCGCTACTCCTAGTAGCGGCTAGGTTGGTTTATCTGATATTGGAAACAAGCTATCAGAGTAATAATGGCTAGCTTGGTTTATTTGTGATGTCGTTTGACCTATCGCTACTCTTACTAGTGGCAGGGCCTTTGTTATTTTTAAAAAATAGGGGCATAAAGGTAATTACTCGCGCCGCTAGTCAGACTTTGACATGCCGCTACTCCTACTAGCGGTAGGATTTTTATTGTCATTAATCCTAACCCTTGGATCATGCTATGAACTGGACGGTCACAGATCTGGTTGCTGAAATAGTGACTTTAGCAACCATTTGCTATGAATAGGCATATATATATATATATATATATATATATATATATATGAGATTAATCCATAGCCAACGTTGTAAGGATAACAAATCTCAGCCATCTATCTGCGGATCGTATGGTAAGGAGGATCTTCAATCCACAGTTTAATATGTAGGTGCCCGCAGTTTAATACTGTGGATTGGATGATGTCCAAAATACCCCTCGTTAATCCGCAGTTTAATACTGCGGACGCTAGGTATGGCTTCCATCAACACACTAAAAAGGTTTATCGTTTTTGGTAGCATGTCCGCATTTTAATACTACGAACGCTAAATATGGTATATTATTGAGATTTTTTTTGATAGGCTATGATGTGGGTATCATAATGAGATTAGTTTGGGGGAAAATACGTTTTTAATTACCTGAAAGGATATGAAAATTAGCCAAAAATGTTATATTTTACTGAACTTCGTTTGTAGAAGCTATGTCAAATCCTAAAATCTTCAACTAAGAAAGGTAAAGAAACAGATTTTAATAATAAATAAAAAAATACATATTATATTGCTTATTTATTGTAGTCCCACGAAAAAATAAAGGTAGAAGTTGAACTATCAGAGAGTGTAAAGCAATGGCCTTTCCTCTAAGCTGGTTGAACCGCTTCTTGCCAACTATGTTATGCACAACGATGACAGCTAGAGCGAAAAGACCTTTTCCTTCATTGACATTCTTTATCATTAGCTGTGATTAAATAGGCTTTCCGACTCAGAACTGCATTGGCACTGACTTAACCAGCATGGTATAATCTTCACCATCTATGGATGTTCCCCAAGTTCCATTAAAAGTGTTAAATCAGGAATTCACATATTCTATAATGCATTTGAAATTGTGCCTATATAATTGGCATACCCAGCGTCCGCAGTATTAAACTGCGGACAGACCGACAAAAACGACGTCGTTTTAAAGGGGAGCCATACCTAGCGTTCGCAGTATTAAACTGCGAATTGACAAAGAATATT
This sequence comes from Aralia elata, assembly GCA_034770075.1. NCBI lineage: Eukaryota > Viridiplantae > Streptophyta > Magnoliopsida > Apiales > Araliaceae > Aralia > Aralia elata. The sequence continues at coordinate 4,818,727 of CM068385.1, read as the reverse complement.
TTGGACATCATCTAATTCGCAGTATTAAACTACAGACACCTGCATATTAAACTGCGAATTAGATATCCTCTTTACCGTTTGATCCGCAGATAGACGGCTGAGATTTATTATAAAAATAACTTTATCTTTACAACGTTGTCTATGGATCAGTCCTTATATATATATATATGTGTGTGGGGGGGGGGGGAACAGTGCATATAGGCGACGGTTTTTTGGGCTATAGCGACGGTTGTATAGATATTCTGGTCTATGGCGACCGGTGAACCGTCGCTATAGCCTAAAAAAACTGTCGCCATAAACGATTGTGTACTACACAACTGTGTACCTACATATAGCCCTATATATATATATATTTATATATATATATATATATATATTTGTAACATTTATAGCTTTATTAATGAGACTCTTTTGTGAAACTTAGAAAGTAGTGAAAAAATATTAGAACAAACTTCATAAAAAAACCGTCGCTATAGCCTAAAAAAACTGTCGCCATAAACGATTGTGTACTACACAACTGTGTACCTACATATAGCCCTATATATATATATATTTGTAACATTTATAGCTTTATTAATGAGACTCTTTTGTGAAACTTAGAAAGTAGTGAAAAAATATTAGAACAAACTTCAAATTAATTTATGTAAGACTCCCTCCATAAGAAAGAGTTTTATTTACTTTTTTAGTTAATTCATGAAATCTTGAAATGTAATTAAAGAAATTTGACCAAAAAAGAAATACTGACGTGTAGATGTCTTTATCTTTACACAGGACCCCTTAATTTTGAATGGAAGGAAACATGTTTTTTATAAGAGAATTTTATACTTTTACAATGCTATTCTTGAATAGTAAAAGGGAACTCGTATAGGCCACAACATTGGTCACTTCTCCAAGTCCCCAAATAAGTTGAGCCTTGAGCATCAACATCTTCACCAAAATTTGAGATGCTCAAGTCCTGGTCAAGAAAAATAAAAAAGAAACATGAGTCATGCTCAAACTAGTATACTTCTAACCAAGCTTTTAACAAAACCTGTCCTAAAGCCATACTCCCAATGAAGTAATATATATGGAGATTTTGAATCTACCTGCTGGAATTACATTGGCCAATAGAAACTTGTGACCCTGAAACAAGTATAGAATCCTGAATCTTTCTAATTTGGTGTTTTAAATATGTAAGAAGGTAGTTATTAGAAAGTTGCGCCATAGGGATCATTGCAATGAGCTACCACAAGACTGAAAACAAGACCTAATAGATAAGCATCATGTGGAAAAGTTATATAGACTAGCAAGGCAGACCAATCATTCCATACACTACATATTCGTAAGGCCTTATTAAGTATTGGCGAGTCTTCAAAATAAAAAAGCGATATTATGTGTTACATGATCACCAATAGTTTACTTGTATGAGATGGGAACATTATCAGTGAAGATGGAGTTTAATTTATATTTTGGGATGTATGAAAATTTTAAACAGTAATTGTATTTTTTATTTATTATTTAGGTTAGGCTAGTAGATTTAATTATTTTTGGGTCCGTTTATATTTTGAGCTTAATTTTTAAGTTTATTGGATTTTATTTATTTTTAGAATTTAGGTAGTAGAAATAGTCTATTAGGGTTATTATTGTGGAACAACTCTCATTATTATTGAATTATCAGATTATTCTGACCGACTCCTTTGTGGATTCTTGTGATCGCAAAGTTCCAAATTCAATTCCTGTGATTGTTTCTATTGTTTTATCCATTGTCCGCTGTGTCAGAAAATAACGAGATACATATTCGTAATAGAAGGTCCGATATGGATTGTGTTAACTAAGACTATTGAAAAATAGAAGGCTGCCATTCAATTACTTGTTAACAAGATAAAGGACTTAACCTGAAAAATTAGACATGGAAAAGTTAAGTATCGAGTATTAGCTTACACTGCTTTCAAATTGGATGCCCCGAGGTTTTCAGCAAAATGGATTACTTGCCCTCGCCCCTCGGTTATCAATCCATACAGTTTGATGCAGCTGACAAATATAACTCGACATGAGATGGAATGCAATAGCAGTGAAGTAAGTTTTTCTGAAACGCCAAACTTAAATAATAAACGTATACTGTATTGAGTTAAGAAATTTTACTCACCTGTCTTTGTGCCAATATGTGATCTGAGGACACAGAAAGCAGCCCCAGGTTTGATCTTTTTCATTTTTTTCAAACTATTTTGCCAACTGATTATTCTAATCATTGTTGTTAAAGCTCCCCCTACTCCTCTCACCCAAACCCATCATCTCCAGTACTGACAAAACCCCTGTGCTTACTTTTGCCAAATGGGTACTGGCTTTCTGTACTGCACAACAAAAAACCATTGCAGTTGATTCAACCAATACACAACTACTGAAAATGAAAAAAAAACCAAAAAAAACAAACGACGTGAAAGGAATTCTTTTTAAGTAAATAGTTAGATGCAACATATTACCCCAAAACGAATTAGGTACTAGTAAAATATACTCCCTCCATTCCACAAAAGGAGCCATTTATTAATTGTTTTTGTTTCACAAAAAGAGTCTACTTTTTAGTGATAGTAGTATAAAATGTCATTTCATTGTCATATTATTCATACCGCACTAAATAACTTATTATTTTTAGGGGTATATGTGGAACAAATATCCTTAATATTAACAAAATTTATAAATTAGACTCTTTTTGTAGTACCGTTCTCCAACAGACCCAAAAAACGGGTCCAAAAAACGGACCGGCTATAGCGACGGACAGAACCGTCGCTATAGCATAAACTGTCGTCATAAGTTTATGACGATGATTAGCTATGGCGACAAAACTGTCGCTATAGCCCTATGACGACGGTTCTGTCGCCATAGCTAACCATCGTCGTAGACCTATGACGACTGTGACGCCCCCAAATCCGGGTCACCCGAACCGCGGACCTGGTTCGTCACTATCTCATACCTGCATCAAACTATTGATAACTTACAGCGGAAATAAAGGAATATTCATATTGATATAACACAAATAATCCTGTCCCAAGTCTCGAAACCAAAACTTCTACAAAACGTAACTCAATACATAAGGGTAATTAAGTCTTAATACATCACCAAAGTCAACGAGTCTTAATACATAATCAAAATGGTAATTCTTAACGGTACAAAGCTAATCAGTAGCTATGCATTTGCCTTTATCCTTCCCAGAACTTTCACCACGAGCTCCACTAACTGAAATATTTTAAGGAAAGCAAGGGTGAGCAACAAATTTGCTCAGCAAGTATAATAACAATAATCGTGAATCATCAAATGAATACTTTATAGCTTACAAGAATCAAGAGAATAAAAGATAGCTCAAGAATTTGCATAATCTCAACGAATGACCTCATTAACACAATTGTAGGGCCTCTAAGGACCGAATGATTTCAATGTTTCCAAATGGAGGAAATATTCTATACTGAGTGGTCATCTTGACACTGAACTTTTACTAGAATCACCAGAAAATTCATCCGATAATCCAACATACTAATACAATAGGTGATCAGCCTAATGTACCCGGTGTTATGCATAACCCCTTTAACATACTGTTCGCGCGCGTGTCGGTCTCCCGACATACATACTGTTTCCCCTGCTAAGAGGGTTGTTCATCTCAGCTTTACATAGGAATCCAAACCAAACAATTTGATTGGATAGCTTTACTTAACAACAATGATGGTTAAACATACGTCTAGCCGAAACAAGTGGCGTAAACTATTTCCTTAAACAGTTCATAAATGAAGAACTAAACGTCTCACAGTCCAACAACAGATAATGAATTCAAATATACAAGCGGTGAATATCAATAATTTATCTTTGATGTGGAGTAATTGACAAAAATTAGTCCACCAAAATAATTGAAGGTAATAACTCGATTTGAGTCATGAAACTTGCAACAATGTACCTGTTTGCACGAAATAAAAGTAGTGCATAAGGTTTAGAAACTTGCCCAACACAAGGGTTAGACAAGGGTTAAAGAAGAACTTGCCTGAAGCGCTGCTACAATATTACAACACACGCTCCTTAATATCCTACACATGTAAATATATATTCACATAACAATTAGTCACATAAAGACTAGGTTCAAAACAGACGTTGCATCATTAAAACACGTTGATTGCCCTACGACTACCCTGGAAACCAAGCCTAAATTGCAATTAGATTATTCAATTTCCGCCTTAAAACAATACCAATCTGGTTGACATTTGAGAAATAATTAAGCATTTAAGGTTTAACAGAATATGCTTAGTTAACCTGTCTAATCATTTAATCCAAGGAAAAATATAAGTGTTGGACCCATTGAAAAGGTTTCATTAGGTCAGACCCGACTTGACCCGCCTAACCGACCCAACCTGGCCCAAACACGGAGCTGGCGCTGCGGCGCCGAGCCCAAGCACTGGACCTCACGCTGCGGCGTGAGTCCCGTGTCTTCTCCATGACCGGGCTTCACGCTGCGGCGTGAGCTTTAAAGCTTGGGCCTCACGCTGCGGCGCGAGTCCCGGTTTTTCTCCACTTGCCCCTCGCTGCAGCGTGAACTGCAGGGCATATGGGTGGCGCTGCGGCGCCATTCTGCAGTAGCCGGATTCTGGGTTTGTTTCCAGAACGCGACTCCGACCTCCGGCCACTCCAACCTCCATAACTCCTTCAATACACAAGCAAATTGGTCCATTCCGGACTCTATGGACTCCTGACTCATGGGGCTACAACATATCAAAAATGCAGAGCTACCCATTAACATTAACATGGTCAAATCTAAAGCTAAAGTGTAAAGTTCATACTCTGTTCTTCGAGTTCTTGACAAGTTTTACGAAAATCATTCCTACGAACTCGTTTTAACTCCTTTTTACTCCATTCCAATTGGGTTAGCTTCGTAACCCATGGAACTACAACACCATAGCAACAAATAAAATTAACAAACACGAAATCTAGCATTTATAGTCCTCTAAAAAGTCCAAATGTCCAAAAGTCCATTGTTCTTCATGTTCTTCATCCTCCTTAAGCATAGGTACGGATTTCTTCTATTTTTGTTTCACTTTGATGTTATTAATGGCTTCTATAGTCTCTTAACAACATATATAAACATCTAAAACAAGCAAAAACATCCAGAATCGCTAGAAAATCAATCCACAAGCTCAAGAGCTCAAAAACTAAGAAAACTTGAAAATCTTTATAAGAAATCGAATGGAATGAATTTTGTTGGTGTTTACCTCTGTAAATCCTTCCTAGATGATTTAGAAGCTTGCTAGGCTTGCTTGGCTCGAGTTCTTCTTGCTTAGACTCTCTTCTTCTTCCACCCGTGCCTTCTTCTTCCTCCTTCCTTTTTCCGGCGAGTCTTCTTCTTTTCCGGCAACTTTTCCGGCGGCTTTCTCTTTCTTTCTTCTTCCTCTTTGCAGCTCTCTATCTCTCTCTCTCTATCAGCTGATGGTTTAGGGAAGGAATGAGAGTTTGAATGATTTGGGAGAGTGGAGGAGTGAATTAGGGAGAAGTGGGTTTGGTGCTCAAGGTTGGCCAAATTTTCCAAGCTTGCCGGCAATACACCCCCCATGCTCTCCTTTGATTGGTCTAATGTGGTTGGGTGGTTCCCACTTGGAGCAACAAGTCAAAATAAATACCCGAAAACACCAAAAATATATCCGAAAACTCCCCCTTTTGTACTAAAACTGGTAAATAACTCTACCCAAAATTAAAATGGGTACTCCCATAATTATTGGGACATATAAAAATAATTATTATGGGATTTGTCCAAATATTCGGAACAGCCTTATCATATGTTTCGGATACCGAATAAAACACGAACGGGCTCAAAACGAAAATCTGACACTTGGAAAAATTATTCGTACGCATACACATATTTATGAAATTTATTAAAGTCGAAAAAGACGCAAAAATATTATGGCGTGAATAGCGCCTCGATAAGCGTGCCCCGTGAATAGTGAATTTGCGATTTTTTTGCGAAGTCAAAGTATTCACCCTAAAGGCACTACAACACATAAAATTCAATACAAGCACACATATTAGGTTATCACACAACCTGTAAGCACATAACACATAATAATATACATAAAAATAAAAATTCATTTCATTCATACATAAACTCGGGTTACAAGGGAATTAAAATTTTCGATCGTTACAACGACGGTTTATGCTATAGCGACGGTTCTGTCCGTCGCTATAGCCGGTCCGTTTTTTAGACCCGTTTTTTGGGTCCGTTGGAGAACCGGACCCCTTTTTTTAGAGCAAAGGAGTATATAGCTTGACATACAAAGCATACAGTAACAAAGTACCAAAATATGCAAACTAAGAAATTGTGAATAAGACTTCTTCAACAATTTACCACTGCTAACTTAGATATGCCCGAGCAAAAGTTGTTTTATCTCTCAGTCCACTTACCTAATTTGAAGCACCTCCTCAATCATTCTTTCTCCAAAAAGAGGACGCCCAGCAAGCCTAGCACACCTACATGTTTGCTGGCAAACTACTGTCTGGCAATTCCCACATACCGAATTTGAAGCACCTCCTCAATCATTCTTTCTCCAAAAAGAGGACGCCCAGCAAGCCTAGCACACCTACATGTTTGCTGGCAAACTACTGTCTGGCAATTCCCACATACCGAAACAGTTTGGGAGTGGCTAAACACAGTGGTTCTGCAATTTCCCATACCACCTCCACAAAACCCCTGCTTAGTATGTTCAAAACACAGCGGCGAAACATTTTGGGAGTGAATTTGTTTATACACATGGTATGGAAAGCGAAATTTCATTCACAAAAACTTCTATTATAATATTAGACAACAAGGATGAATACAAGTGACCAGATGAGAGATAGAGGACAAAAAAAAAATTGTACCTGAAATGGGTAACCGAGTATTCCCTGAAGATAATGTGAGCTCTCTTGCCATCAATGCTCTTATCAAGCCATCTAACCCAAGTGCCAAGTGTCCTCTTGTATGTTTTGAGGACCTTGAGTCTTGGGTGAACAAAATTACCTTCCACAGTAAGTCAAATATTTTTAAATAATTAAAGAGTTAACAAGTTACTAAGAAACAAGTTTAATTCTAATAGAATATTTTATTAGTTAGTCCAATAAATTCAAAATAACTAAAGAGTTTACTCATTAAGAACAAGTTCAATTCTAATATATAGAAATCTTTTTTCCCCTCATATCTTTTCAGGTAAAAGTCCAAATCCAGAATAACTTCTTATAATTAATTTTATTCAATTGGTTTATTATATGCCCTAGTTGAAAACCCGTGATTTGAGTTGTATATTTATTTCTTGTTTTTAACAGTAAATTACATAAAAATACATTTAATTTTTTTAAGTTCTTTAAAAACTTTCAAGGAAGGAAAAAGAAATAATTGTATACGTAAATTAAAATGTAATCACTATAAAACTTAATCATTCATAATGATTAGGAAAATGTCAATGAAAATTCAAACTATAAAAGTAATTTATAAAATGCCTAATAAATATCGTTAGCTAAAAATGCTTGTTAGCTTAAAATGCCTAAAAATACAGAATTAAGCATAAGCTATCTAATTATCAATTAATAATGTCATATAAAAAAAATTAAATTCTTGAACTGAAAGTATTAACAAGGAAGCCACAATGTTTAGTTTAGAGATACAGGTGGATATATATTTGAGTTTCAATCATAAATTAATTTGGATGGTGCCTCTAATATCAAACAAATCATTTGATGCAACTGTGGCAACACATTAAAAGATCTGACAAGGCTATGAGGAGAGTACATACAATTTTGTTACCAGTAATCTCTGCAAGAGCAAGACCCATCCTTGAAATGATGGAAACGATTTGCATCACGCACAATAAGCTCCCTTGATGTTACAAGAGAGACCAACTTTATCACCAAGTGACAATCACGACAAATTCGAAGATTCTTCATTATGTGGATAGGCATCCAAGGAGGCAAGGTCATCAATCCAAACGCTACTGCAATCTTCTCACTGTGGTAGCCCCCTCGCCCAAGAGGACCAATTTCATTAGCATATCTACCTGTGTCTTTTATCTTCTTAATAATTTCCTCTAACATTATATAAATTTCCTTGATCTGTGGGTGACTAGTGTCATCTACAGTAAATACATGCACCCTGTTATCAACCTCAATCCAGCTGCAACCTGGATTTTTCCGGACTCCTTTGTCTCTCATAAGCTTTCTCACATCTGAAACACCTTCTAACTTGCCAAAATCTGAGTACATATTGGCTAGAAGTATATAGCTTCCAGAATCTTCTGCATCCAACTCTGTCAGATTCTTCATTGCAATTTCTGCTAGTTTTGTGTCACCATGAATCCGGCAAGCACCAAGCAGAGCTCCCCAAATAGCAGCATTTGGTTCCAAGGGCATTTCACTGATTAAACCTTTCGCCTGTTCTAGCAACCCTGCCCGGCCAAGAAGATCTACCATAGATGCAAAGTGCTCACACGTGGGAGAGATGCCATGATCCTTAGTCATCATATTGAAGTAGTGCTTCCCTTCAGGTACAAGACCCGAATGGCTACAACCTGATAGAACAGATACATAGCTGATATGGTCTGGATCAAACCCCATCTTTAACATACTCTCAAAAATATCTATCACTTCCCTACCTTGACCACTCTGGGCATATCCGGCCATCATAGCATTCCAAGAAACCAAATCCTTAGTAATCATGGAATCAAAAACTTTGCGTGCTTCTCTAATTCGACCGCATCTTGAATACATCGTAACTATACTGTTATTAACAGAGACATCTAAACCAAACCCTGACTTTTCGGCTTGAGCTGTGATTTGGTTGCCAAGTTTTAATACAGCTGAATAAGCACACCCACTAATTGCAGTTGCAAGAGTTATCCAATCCGGTTTAACCCCTTTCCGACACATCATAATATAAAGTTTGAGACCCTCTTCCCAATATCCATGTTGTATATATGTGGCTAACATTGAATTCCAAGTTATGACATTCCGCTCTGGCATTTCATTAAAATAATCTCCAGCTTTTTCAACATTTCCAGCCTGAGAGAATGCAGAGATCATTGCTGTCCATGATATGATATCTTTTACTGGCATCAAGTCAAAGGCATATTTGGCACTCTGAACATCTCCACACTTTGCATACATTGTAACAAGAGCATTTCCTACGGGCACCGAGGAATCAGTCCCAATCCTAATTGCGAATCCATGGAGCTGTCCCCCAAGAGAAATATCTCTTAAACTAGAACAAACTCCAAGAACTGTGGCAAGAGTAAACTTATCAGAGGCCACAGGAACCTCCCTCATCTGTTTAAATAAGGCTAAAGCTTCTTCTTCATGGCCTAAATGTGCTACTCCTCCAATTAAAGAAGTCCATGAAACCACGTTCTGTTCTGTTAAGTTATTAAACACCTGTCTTGCAAATTTTAAGTATCCACATTTAGAATACATATCAATCAGACCACTGCCCGCATAAACATCGATACTGTGTTCCATTCGAACAATTCGAGCATGTAGATGGGCGCCCCAATCCACATCAAATATGTTTGCACAAGCACTAAGAACACTAGCATAGGTCATGGAATTTGGTCTGAAACCTTGACTACACATCTCAACGAACAGACCAAGAGTTTCAAGTCCATTCTTATTCTGAGACAAGATCGAAATCATTGTGTTCCAAGAAACCGAGTCACGCTTAGGCATTTGATTAAACAAATTCAGAGCACTCCCAACACCATATAATGTTGAATAACCATAAATCATACTATTCCAACAAAACAAACTTGGATGTTTTATCCTCAAAAACACTTGTTCAGCAAAACCCAAATCACCACACTTGGTGTACATATCAATAATAGAAGAATCAACAGAATCGTCTCCTCCAAAATCAAATTTCTCCACTAAACCATGCAATTGGAAAGCTAATTTTACATACCCGAGACTAGCACAAGCCTTCATCACACAAGAGAAAGAGAACGGATCAGGAACACAACTTCCAATTGAAATCATTGAAGCAAAAATCTTTATGGTATCTTCAGGTCTCCCATTTTGGAAATAACCAGACATCATTGAATTCCATGAAACAGTGTCTCTCACCGGCATTTCATCGAACACCTTCTCCGCTTCCCTAATCCGCCCCGAATCAGCTAACCCATTTATCATTGTATTCCAACTAAAAACGTTGGTAAACTCTATACCATGAAAAACCCGGCTAGCATCATCAATCAAGCCACAATTGGAGTACAGATTTATAAGATGGTTCTGCAGGAAAGTTGAAGAAATTAAACCTGTGTTGATGAGTTGACCATGGAGTTTTCGGGAAAGTGGGATGGATCTAAGAGATGAACAAGCTTTCATATATTCGTAATACTTCTGAGATAAGTCCATATAATACTGCTCTGTACCTGGGTTTTTGTAAAGTGTAAAACTTTCTTGGGTGCAAATGAAACGGAAAAGACGATAAGAGGGGCGAGAGGAGAGATGGTTTGAGAAACGCCATGAGAGGTTGAAGATCATGAGATATCGAGAAAGCTTTGGAGATTTGGAAACTCATTTGATTTGGGTCATGTGGTTTCTTCGGAATGAATGCAATACTGCAAAGAAACTGAATTTGGAGGGAAATTGGGGGAGACAATTTGGGACTTGGATTAAAACTGACCCGGTTTGGAAGTTTAGAGGGTCCATAGACTCGTCGAATATCGGCCCATATCTGGCCCCAAAAAATTTAGATTTTTGTCGGTCTTTGACCACAATAATAATCTAGGTTGACGGCCCGAGGATACCTTACTTCGTCCAAAAAAGGATCTCCAAAAAAGGATCTAGTGTGTGTGTGTGTATATATATATATATATATATATATAAAGTTTGTATGCGGGTGGTAACTAAAAAAATTCAAGGCAACCATTTTAATAAAAAAGTAACCCAAAAACAAAACTTCCACCCATGTGTTCATGAAAAGAGCACTCCACCCGATATTCATTCCATCCGACAAGATAAGAGAGAGAGACTTGAAAAATAAGAGAGAGAGGAGAGAGAGACTTGAAAAATAAAAGAGAGAGGAGAGAGACTTGAAAGAATAAGAGAGAGAGGAGAGAGAGAACAAGCTTATATATATATCATCCGTTCTGCTGCTACTGTTTGGTGAATACAAACTTTTTGTATTAATATCTTACCGATTTGTAAGTATTGGACAATTTTTTTTATCATGCGCTTGTCCAACTTTGCCACATCTATTACAACGTCTCGCTTTAGAATTTTTTGCGTTAACAATATTAATACAAAAAGTTTATATTCACCAAACAGTAGCAGCAGAACGGATGATATATATATATATATATAAGCTTGTTCTCTCTCTCCTCGCTCTCCTCTCTCTCTTATTTTTCAAGTCTCTCTCTCTTATCTTGTTCGGATGGAATGAATATTGGGCGGAGTGCTCTTTTCATGAACACATGGGTGGAATTTTTGTTTTTGGGTTGCTTTTTTATTAAAATGGTCGCCTTGAATTTTTTTAGTTACCACATGCATACGGGTGGCACGTATAGAAAACCTTCTCTCTCTATATATATATATATATATATATATATATATAATAAATAGCACAACATAATCTCTCGACCCTAAAACTTAAAAATGGTCTTACAACATTAAAATATTATAATGAAACCTAAAATTTAGTAAAAGAGCGTATTTTTTTCATTTGTTATTTAATTTTAAAATATTTTCATGTACATTTTTACTATTATAATTATTTACTTACCACTATCTCTTATTCTTATACATTTCCTAATTTAGTAAGTATTCTTTAAAATTCATATTATTGACAACAATATTTTTTTATTATTAAATTAGTATTAGTATAACTATTTGAGTTTGATTAAGATTTTATTATCACATAAATAGATGAACACGGGAACATAGAAACAAATAAATTATTTTAAAAAAGAATACTATCATTTATATTATATAAGTAGAATTTTTAAATTTATTTAATTTTTCATCAATAATTAGTTATATATTATTAGTTAGATAGGATATTTTAGTAGAAAATATATTTTTTATTTAAAAATCATTATTCACAATATTAATCTATTATTAGTATAGTATAATATAAAAAATATAAATAATACAATAATTTTATAACAAAACAAAATTCGACATGATCATGAACTAGTTACGAAGGAATAAGGGAAAAATAACTGTCACATTTTTATTCATCGCTACTCAAGATAGTTATTTAGTTAAAATTAATTTCAATCTCTCTTCCACATTTTATCCTTAGTTTCTCTCTTATATATTTTTCATCCATATTTTAAAACTCTTATTCAAATCTTTAATTCCTTGATTCCACGTTCCTATGTACGTCACAAATACTAATACTAATAATAACAACAACAACAACAATAATAATAATAATAATAGTTAACATTTCTTCTGACACGTGATAGGGTTCACAAGTTATTCTTTACAAATTATTCTCCCCCTTTTTGAAATATAAGATCAAATTTATTTTTTATATTCAGTTTAAAATATTTTTAAATTTAAAATTGATGTAATTTATTTGAACTTTTGAAAATAATAATCTTATAACTACTAGTGTATTTTAGATAATTTATAATTTTTCTAGTTGTATCATTTAAAACTAATTCATATAAACTTAAAATTAAATGTCAAAATTGATACTATAAGACTTGTAGGGTAGAATAAAGTATTTTAACAAAATAATGCAATGATGTTAATAGGTGTTCATGTATGTTGGACATTTGAATAGAAAGTTGTCCACAATTATTTGGACAAAGGGCATAAACAAAAACATCAAAAGTAAAGTATTAAGACTCAATTCATGTCTTCAATATATTTTTTTTAGATATACAATTTAATTTTTGAGGTTAAACAGCGACATATTAAACTTTAAATTAATATGAATTTATTTAATTTTAATTGATATAATTATTATAATTGTATAATATATAACAAACACTATTAATTACAAAAATTATTTCATTTTAAACTTTTATGAGTCATACCAATTTAAAATTTTAGTATGCCGTTGTTTAATCTCAAAAGTTAAATTGTATCTTTAATTTTAGAACAAAATAAGCAGTATCGTGTTAGATCATTTTAGTTCACTACCGATTCACTAAAAGATAAATATACTATTCCTAATAACTTGAAACCATACATTCATATTAAATTATTTTACATATTCTTACGTGGAACTACAACGTTATACTATATATCAAAATAAACACATAGAAAATATGCCATTTTTTGTTCTCTCTTAAAAAGTACAAACAGAACTCAAATCAATCTGGTACCATGTAATGTATTATAATTATCATCTCAAGTTCTCAACATCATTGTACAAATAAAGAAATTTCAACAACTATAATCAGGACTGGATTTAAGAGGACCATGTGGCTCCTAACCACAGGCTACATGTACGCTTAGTAGGGTATGGACCATAGAGGGCTCCACGCTTGTGGTTATGGAACCTAATGACATGGCCCATGGGCATAATTGGTAGGTTGATGGTCTCCCTCTGATTGGATCACCTACCTACACTTTTACCAGCCCAGTAATTGGTTAAAACTAATTGAGTCATTTTGTATACCACGATAAATTATTTATTGAATGCGAATATATGAGATAAATAAAAATTAAAAAAAAAACATATACTATTCACATTATAATTTAATTTTATCATAAAATTTATCAATATGCATATCATTTTTTAAACTAATTTCCTTTATCTCTCCCGCATTTTATCCATAGTTTGTCTCTAATATATTTTTCACCCATGTTTTAAAACTCTTATATCACTCCGTCCCAAATTAATTGTTTAATTTTGACCATTTTAAGTCAAATTAACTATTTTTAGAATTAATAATTAAGCATATATAAATATATTTCTAAAATTATAAAAATTGGAGTTAGTAATAAATTGTATATACTTTCTTTTGGTTATAATCTCTTCACCTATATTTTAACAAAAATAGTAAAAAGATTAGTTTTAAAAATAGTCAATTTGACTTAAAATGGTCAAAATTGATCAATTAATTTGAGACGGAGGGAGTAATATTTAATTGTTTCCCCTTGATTGCAAACACGTGTGTCACAAATACCAAAAATAATAGTTACCCTTTCTTTCAACGCCAGTTTCACAAGTTATTCTTTATAAATTATTATCTCCTATTTTAAAATATAAGATGAAACTTGATTTTATAAAATTAATTTAAAATATTTTTAAATTTAAAATTAATATAATTTATTTTAACTTTTAAAATAGTAAATCTTATAATTATTAAAATATTTTAGTTAATTTATAATTTTTCTAATTACATCATTTAAATCTCAATAATTCATATCAATTTTAAATTTAAATGTCAAAATTAATAAGTATAAGAATTATATGGTAGTATAAACTATTGTAACCAAATAATGCATTGATGCTAATAGGTGATCATATTAGTGGACATTTGGATAGAAAGTTGTCCACAATAATTTGGACAAAGGGAATAAATAACTAAAATAAAAAACATCAAAAATATAAATATAAAAGAAAAAGATAATGGTAAAACCACAATATATATGAAGCAACTCAAGTCTAATCAAATCATAAAGTAACAATACTCAATTTATTGTATGAATAATATTTTTTTGGATCATTTTAGTTATCATAAGCTCACTAAAAAAATTATGATTAAATATACAATTGGTAATATATTAAAACTTTACATGCATATTAAATTATTATATATATTTTGATACGGAACTAGAGAGTTACAGTATATATCAAAATAAATACATAGAAAATATAACATTTTTTGTTGTCTCTTAAAAAAGTACAAACACAATTCAAATCAATATGGTACTAGGTAATGTATTAATTATCATCTCAACATCATTGTACAAATAGAAGGAATTTCAACAACTATAATTAGGATTGGATTTAAGGGGATCATGTGGTTCATAACCACAGCCCACATGTCGCTTAGTAGGTCATGGACCGTAGAGGCCTCCACGCTTTGTGGCTATGGAACCCAAATGATATGGCCCATGGGCATAATTGATTGGTTGATCTAAACCTTCGACTTGACATATTTTTTCTTTTTATATTAAGCCTTGTTTTGTGGAGTACGAAAAAGAAAGAAATTCAAAAATAGACCTAACATCAGATAAATAACAAAACACATTTCACAAGAAAAAATAAATGAACTCACACAAATGAAAATAATCTAAGGTCACACGACCTTAATCTAAACCACTAGATTAAAACTTCATTGGCCCTTCGACTTGACCTTTGAGAGGCTTCTCGTTGACTACATCATAGTTTTAGTTACTGTTAATTCGTTTATATGTTTATGAAGCGTTGAGTGTGTTTGAAAATGCGAACGTATTTAAAAAATTTGTTTGTTTGCAAGTAATTTATTCAAAACATAGTTTGTTTTAACTCACATATATAACGTGTGAGACTCAAATGCATCACACCAAGTGATAATTTTAATATTTCAAACGCATTAAACGTTACGGCCGCAACCCAGTAGCTTTTTTTGGGTGGATCCTTGGCTAGAAGAAGTCAACAAGAATCTACAGAAGCAGTTGAGCGAACCTTTGATAGTGTGATCCAAGCATGGAGTGTAGTAGCTCCAGTTAATTAGCATGGCTGGTGCAATTCAAGTCTTACATAATCAAGGCTTGATGCTAAGATTTTTGGAATATTAAATCTGTCATATAGGTGGCTGATGCAACCCATCAAAATTAATTATTTCCTTTTAAGTTCTGGGTTGGATTTATCTATATGTCAGTTAGAAGAATTGTTTTTGAAGTTTTTAAAATTTTGTTTTACTAATTGTGTTTTCAACTTAATCATAATCAGTTATAAAACGTCCAACCATCCAAGTCTTTTGAATTTTTAGAGTTTCATCTCTCGGTTAATTGATCATACACTTAGGCTATGTTTGTGTATAAAGATTATATTTAGAATTAAATTATTAATCTCTCTTATTTATTTTTAAAAATAGACTTGGGACTACCAAGATAATAAAATGACTTGAAAGGGAGAATTATTTAATACCATGTCCAACTAGATATTAAATAATCTCTTCTTTCAAGTCATTTTATTATCCCGGAATTAAACAATCAAATTATAAACACAAAATACGGAGGAGGACAACATATATGCAGGAGATGTACTATGGTACAACAAAAATAGTACTCATTTTATTTCAAAATTAGAGATATAATTCGACTTTTGAGGTTAAACGACAGTATATTAAACTTCAAATTAGTGTAAATTTATTTATTTTTAATTAATGTAATTATTATAATTGTACAGTATATAACAAAAACTATTAATAACAAAATTTATTTCATTCTAAACTTTTATGAATCATACCGATTTTAAAGTTTAATATGTTATCGTTTAAATTTAAAAGTCAAATTGTATTTCTAATTTAAAAACGGAAGGAGTAATAATTATGTAATCACAACAATTTGAATAAATTATCTAATTGAATGCGAGGCGTAGTGAAGCAACAGTCCAAAGAAGTAATTTTCACCCGCATTTGCTCAAATTGGTATTGAGTATTGGGCATGATGAGAGAGGGAGTTCGTTATTGATGCTTAATACTAAGCCAAAAATAACCCTCAAATATATACTTCATTTTTTTAAAATTAGAAATATATTTTATTTTTTTAAAATTAATTTATAAAATTCTAATTCAAAATCAAGATGAAAATTTTAGATTTTAGTACGAATTATTATAAATTAACTAAAAAAATATTATTAATTATTATATGTATTGTTTTAAAAACTTAATCGAATTCATATTCATTTTAAATTTTAAAAGTTTATAAATTAATTTCAAAAATGTTAAAATGTAATCTAATTTAGGAAAGAAGGTAGTACTTAAAAGAAGTTGGAATATGACTATTGTGGGATTATGAAAAATAAGGTAAGTTACAGATATTATATATATATATATATATATATATTTATATATATTTATATAAAAAAATTCACAGAGTATCTAAATAGTATACCTCATATGATTGATATGTTTATTTTTATGATTTTTTAGATAAATTCAACTTTACGAATATAAAAAACATACAAAAATATTTAAATAAATGAATTTTCATATAATTTAGCGATATCTATCAATGATTTTATATTAATAAAAAGTTAATAAATATATGGGTGTGTCTATGCAACCTCTCATACTCATAAGTCATAACCAACCTAAAAATTGAACTCAAAACTTTTTTCAAGTTCTAACATGGCCTATGAGCACAGAGAACTATCAGGAGCCGAAGAGAAAACCTTCTTACTGTACAACTTTAAAAATGAGGATTTATAAACCATCTATTTAAATTGTGAAAATTTAATAATATTCTTTATGAGTTATTAAAAACCGGCCAAACGGAAGGGAACCAACTCTAAAGATTCTAAGTCCTCTGATAAGACCATGCTGGTTGATCATATCCATATTTACTTGATCCTCAGGTTTTACTATAATTATATTTTACTATTTCGTAATTGTTAGTTAATTATATCAATTTTAAGTTATCTCAAGTTAATTTTTAAAAATAAACAATAATCTTACGACTTGATATTCTTGTAGGTACGCAATTGAGGATATTTTTATTAGAAAGTTAACTTTTTGCTCATTTAAATGCGTGCCAACTTTCGTAATCATTGTAATGAATTTTGAACCTTTATATAGAGATATAATATAGGATCTTCAGAAGTATCAAACTTTACATACTCTTTGCTTAATTTGTCGGTCATGCGGTGCAACGGTCGATTATTATAACCGGTGATTGTCTCGTAAAATTGTGTACGTAAATTACGTGAGATAAAATAAAAATTTTATTAAAAAAATATTTATAAATATATCAAACTTATAAATGAAGTTTCAGAAAGTTTTATAATATAGAAAATAGATAAAATTATGACAACTAAATTATTAATAACTAAATTACAAAAAAAAATAACAATAGTATATATTAAAATACTGACCGTCACATTTTAAAAATTAAGACAAATAAAAAGAAATAAATTTTTCTAAAAAGATAAATAAAAAAGAACGAAGAAGAGAGTATTAAAATATTGAGAGTCAAATTATATTTTGCTAGGTGAGATATCACAAGTGTTACTAAATTTCTTTGGGTATTCTTGAAAATTAATAAAATAATAATAATAATAATACTTGTAATCTGATAATTACTCCACTTTGTGAATTATTTTTTATAAATTGCACCAAGTACAATAATTAATTTACTTTTTAAGTTATGAACTACTCACTTCTTTCTACTAAACAATTTCTGTTGTCAATTGTTATTGAAAAAGAATTTCATTTCTTTCGATGTTACAAAATTAAATATCACAATATTTTTAAATGTACCATCTTAATTTTATTATCATGTCATCGTTATTTTTAATTTTTTTTCTTTGCATATAATTAACAAAAAAAATTATTAAATGTATGCTATAGTGAAATACTAGTAATTGTCCGTGCTTGAAGGTACGGCGTAACGAAATCCTCCCTCTCTCTTCGTTTCAACAATTTGAAAATTAAAATGAAACTGAACCGTCTTTGTGTTTTTCCGTCCAAATCAATTAGAATGAATCTGAATAAATTTGAACCGTCCTTATGTTTTTTCGCCCAAATCAATTAAAATGAATCTAAACCGTACTTGTACTTTCTCGTCCAACTTCAAAATAAGTTCTATCTTATTATATAGATTAAAAGAAATGAAACCTACATAAATCTATATATTAGTATCAAAAATATCTCATAATGTATTTAACCAAAAAATAAATTAGATTTCTACAAAAATATCTACTCGTTACGAAATCTGAGGGGATTGCTTTTGTGTCAGCACTGAGTAGTGATAATTATGTTTTAACTACCGACTCCTAATTCAACAGTACTACTGGGATTTTTTTAAAAAATTTTGTTGGACCAAAAAAATCTTAATTATTTAATTCATAATATATCATCATGAAAGCAACAAACAAAGAAGAAGACAAATTATTCAACATTGATGGTGTACCATTTGTGACTCCAGCTGAACAGTTAGCTTATTGTGGAGAATTTATTTATTTATTACAAAAAAGGTCATCTTATGATAATATATGTTTTCTTGTAGGTCATGCACGTCATGATTCTTGTAATATTAAAAGTTTGTAACTTTAATTTATTTTATTTAATTATGTGCCTATGTCACCATCCCTAAATTCTTTAATGTATGGTAGATCTTAATTAATGCAATTTAATTCAAATTACTAACCTATTTTGTCAAGCATATTTCTTATTTGCTATTTTAAATTTAGAAGATTCTTTATTAAAGTAAAATTATTGCAATTAATTAGATTATTTTAAAATGCCAGGAGTTTTAGTATGTTTATTAATTATAATAATCGACTCATGAAATTACACATCATTGTAATTAAGTTATACTCCAATTGCAGTACATATAGGTTGAGGCGTATTCAATTTAATAAGAAAATAAATTAATTTTATTTTGTCACAAATTAAATTCAATGGATACAAATATCAGATGTTTTTATGTTCAATTAAACTAAGTTAACTGTGTGGAAAATAAAGATGGCTGATGCCGAATGATGATATTAAAAATTTTATGATAGATATTTGTAAATTTGTGGTCACATTTTCTAGTACCAAAGGAGGCTGAAAATGGAAGAAAGCAACAGTTTAATGATTATTTTGTCGCTTCCTCACATCAAAATTAGACGGTTTGTCTTAAAATAAACTAAAGAAATTAAACACTACAAACAGCAATAGTACAAATTTTCTTTTTAATTGAAAACATTTAAAAAAACAAAAAAATTAAGAAAGGTTATTAATACATTGTATGATTGAAAAATTTGAATATAAAAAGAGTAATGTTATTAGTAAAATATATTTTTCACACATATTAAGAAAAGAGTAGAGTAAAAAAAGAGTAAAAAAATTTCAAATTTATTTTCAGTGGTCCCAAAAAATTATAGTAAGTAATGAATATTTTTATTTATTTTTATATTAGTGGACCCAACTAAATGACATTTTTACCCTTCACATTATATACCTTAACTCATCTTTTTATGGACAAAAAAAATTATACCTTTAGTTATCTTTTTGAGGACAGATGCAGTAAATTATACATAAAAAATTGTGCATAAATAGTATTAAAAATAGAGAAATAGGGAGTGGAACATATCATTGGATTGTTTATCTAATTTTATTGATATCAATTCACTGGTCCTACTATTAGTGCATAATTTTTCTTGTTTAATTTGTGTATATGGAACTATTAATATAAAATCTAAATGTTACGCTTACAAAATTTATTAGAAAGATGAAAGAAAAACAATAAATATTTAATGTAGGGATAATATAAAAAATTAAGTTATAAATATTTTTTTTAAAAAATTACGAATTACATATTAAAAATTATAAATTTCATCCTCTAAACAGACAGATAAAAATAACAAAGTATATCTATATTATAAAAGCGTCCATGGAACGTTGACGTCATCTTGGTGATTTTGTGTCACACATTTTTTCTTTTCTCTTTTACTTTTAGAAATTTAATTATATTACTATATTGTCTTTTTTATATCATTTCTTAATCTTTTTATTTAGTCTTCCAAAATAAATAAAAATTATTTTTTATTTCACATAATTTACACACACAACGCTCTGTCACCGGATGCTAGTTAGTAATGATTGAAAAGAATAAAATTAGAGGAACTAAAGAAATGAAAAGAAACTGTTAACGCCAAAATCTGTCTGCTTGCCAAATCACCAAACAGAGAACTAAAAACATACACAATGAACAAACAAACATACCAAGAAGCTTAACGGCAAGGGCCGTCGGGCGATAACTCCAGTGTGAGAATAAGTACAAGTTAGAAACGTCAACAATGGAGATCTGAAATTGCTTTAATGTATAAGAGTAAAAAATGTGTATTTTGAACTTGGATTATGCATGTATTTATAACTTGATCACACCGCCTCAATTTACCACGTGCGCCTCTGAGTTAGAATATGAGTCATACTTAGAGTTTCTTTATAATTGCAATTCCTATAATTGAATAGTATCTTTATTCCTTAGAAATATGAAGTCAAATAAGATATGGGACCACAAGTCAATTTAGACTTTGACATTTCTAGAATACCAAACCTCTAATCTGCCAATACAACCATCCAGCCATGTGGCATGGGTCCCTCTAAATCTCTCAGACCCAATAAACCACACACCAACATTGTCCTCCCACTCTCTTATTATAAGAAATTTAAAATAAGAGAGTATAAATAATATACCAGTTAATTTAGGAAATAACTGCAAATCCAATACTTATTTTACCACAAAAGACAAGTTACAAACCTAAGATGCCACATAATTTACAAAACCCCACAACTTCATCATTACGCCGTAAATAGGAAAATGTGCCATTGTCATTCGCACGGTACTCCCTTTGTTCAAACTTCCCACTCAAGCACCTAGACCGTCACTTTTCATTAGCACATTTAAAAATAATCCTTCCTTGAGAGCACAAGCGCCATCTTTCACAGATTCTCCATCGATTTCGTTAAATCATAGTGTTTACTTCTATTGCCGACAATCATCCCTTCACCATGTCTGGTGAATATCCCATCAACCCCACACCATCCATCGAGCAAACCCCCGTCACTACCGTTCCAACTACTCAAATAACCTCATCCACCACACAATCAACTAAGACGACACCTCTCACCCCATCCGGCCAGAATATTCCTACTAACGCCGATAAACAGAAACAATGTTCCCACCCTACAGGAAAAACGACCACTTTTATTGATGATACCATCCCCATCTCTTTAACTCAGCCTACCGTCAGCATCGTTATTAACTCCACCCTTCAAACCCTTTTCACACATGTAACCAAAGACCCTTTATCCCCTAAAATGAGTGAGGCCGAAGCTAGAGAGATAGGCATCTGGGAACTTTATAAGTCCGACAAATCCTATGCTCATATCAACACCAAATCCACAGTGTCTGAACGCCTTCTCCCCAACCTCTGATCACAATACCAGATCCCATACTAGTATGAACTTCAGGCTCCAAATTTGTTAAAGAGAATATACTGGCGCCCGAAGGGTGAATGGGTCATTGTTCCCATATAAGCCGCGAGGTACGGAGTAAGATTTCCTCTCCACAAATTTATTTCCTCATTTTTAAGTTATGTTGGGCTTGGGTTCGCACAATTAGCGTTAAACTTTTATATTCATTTAATCTGCTTCATAGCTTTTTGTTAAGAATGCGGAGTTGAACCCTCCCTAGATTTCTTCTTCGCTATATTCACCCTAGGTCGCTCAAAAAAACCGGGATATCGTGAGTTAAATAAGCAACCTAGCCAACACGTGTGAATGAAAACCCCTTCAAGTAATAAAGGGTGACATTCATACTGGTATACATTAAGGGCCCGACACTCACCTTCTTCCAAACTAAGGCGAACCTTCTAAGACCACCTTCGGGTTCGACCAAGCCCCCCAGGACCAGGAAGAAGAATTTAAGGCCTATGCTAAGATGCTGAAGATATGCTGGTTTTTAGACCTGTTATCAGACCAATCTTGGCTCTTCAACCACAAATGTAAGTCCTAACTCCAGTACAATACAATATGTATACAATTGCAATCTTTCTCACAAATTTTTACTTGATTTCAGTGACCATCTTCAAGCCGCAGCCGATTGCCCAAATAGGATCGAAACCCTCCACCAATGCCACACCAACCGAAGGCTTCCCCAAACCGACCGTCGAGACCCACCCTAAAGATACCTAACAACCTGGAATTCCAATCGTGGTAATACCTATATCATTAATCCCCATACCCGATCTTGTACCATCATCGAAGAATATACTGGAACTCAACGATGAAGAGAAAATGGCGTTGGCAAAAAATAAGAAATAAAAAATAGTCAAGACTTCATCAAAAATCACTACTAAGTCATCAACCTCACCTGTTGATCCTCCACAAGGTATCATCACCGAATAAATTGTCCTCTATTTCCCAAAACCATACAGAGAATGATTTTGTCAATGAAAAACGAAAGGAACCTGAAGGACCACTTCCTGACCCCTTATAATTCAAGAAACCTCACACCGAGCAATCAACCAAACCCCACCCAGAAATGGCATCTCCGATACTTATCGACTCCTCCGAAGACCTACCTTCCTCCTTAATGTTGCTTGATTCCCCACCGATCACAGACCCGAAACGGAGAACCCCACAACCAGCTACTCTCTGGCCCGAAGATGTTCAAAACGATTATCCTATCGAGTTGTTCGATGCCTTCATCCTTCTAGTTGATGACGAGAAATTTGAAGGATTAACCCCTCAATAACTCATTGTCAGTAGTGCAGTTCATGGAGGACGGGTAAGTGTTGTATATATACTTTTTTCTTCCCCTCCACGCTCTCCATTTCGATAACTTAAGTGTATTATCTTCTATCTCAGGCTCTTGTTGCTTTCGAGTCAGTACTTCATATATTTGAGAAAGCAACTTTGCAAGAGAAAGAATTGAAGGCTAGAATTAATTGTCTTCGAGGAGAAGCTAATGTTCTTCGAGCTGAACTACAAAAGGAACAAGACCACAACGCCAACTCCACAATCAAGTTCCAAGAGATGTTACGCAAATTGAAAACCCTAAGATGGCATAGCTCAGAGCTAGCCGAACATAGGCAAATTCTTTTAGAGGATAAGATCGAGCTCAAAGGAGATAACAAAGAGTTGCAGAAAACCCTTAAGAATTGTTAAAACACACTTTGGGACAGACATGACCAGATAAAGAACCTGGTCAAAGGCGCCTCCTAACTAGAGAGAGAAATAAAAGACCTTCAGGCTCAAAGCAAGCAGATCACTGAAAAAATTATCAATGAGTACAAAACATCTCTAGAGTTGACCAAAGCCATTATAGATCAGTTTAATAACGACTATTAGTTGGCCAAAGCAAAAATTAAAACAGCTGGCTTTGATCCCATCCTACTAGGTTTTTTCGATGACGAAGAAGAGGAAGAATCTAAAACTGAAGAGGATCTCCCAACCGATCCTCTTTTGTTGTATTGTCATTATTATTTTTTATTTCATTGTGCATAAAAAAACCATGTAATGTAATATATTTATATATTGAATTAGTATCGTCTCCCAAAAATGAAATCTTTTATTGATATTATAATGAAAACATTAATCGAATTGGCAACTTATTCTAATGTCTAAAAAGAACTTAAGAAAGTAAAATTACATAAAAAAACATAACTTATTGATAATATTTTTGAAACGTTCCCGCATGCCATGTATTTTCCACTTCAACCCTGTCCATAGTCCAAAACTGATACGTTCTCGGCTTCGGTACTCCGATGACTTCACATGGCTTTTCTTAATTGGGCATGAGTTTCCCTGTATTTTGAGGAGTAGAAGCCTCCGCCTCCCGAAGCACCAACTCTCCAACCTCAAACCTTCGCTGCCTAACCTTCTGATTGTAATGCCGAGCAGTTTTTTGCTGGTAAATAGCCAACCTCATCATCGCATAATCTCGAACTTCATCCAACAAATCTAGGTTTAACCGAAGACCTTCATCATTATATAACTTCTTGAACTAACTAACTCGAAGAGAGAGAGAGACTTGATTTTCACTGAAATAAGGGCATCAATACCATATATCAGCCGAAAAGGAGAATCCCCTGTAGTGGTCGTAGGTGTAGTTCGATAGGACCATAAGATACTGCATAACTATTCAGGCCATCGACCTTTAGCTTCGTCAAATCTCCTTTTGATACCGTTCAATACGGCCCAATTCGTCACCTCGACCTGACCGTTGGATTGAGGTCAAGCCATCAAGACCGTATGATTTGAATGTTCAAGTCTCTTATGAATCGATCAAACTTGGCTCCCACAAACTGACGCCCATTGTTTGACATTATAACAACAGGAATATCAAATCGAAACACCACTGACTCCTTAAAAAACTGCATACAATCCTGCTCGGTGATCGTCCAAAGAGGTTTGGCCTCCATCCATTTGGTCATATAGTCAATTGCGACAATCACAAATGTTAACCGTCCTTTCGCCTTTGGGAGGGGACCCAAGATATCAATTCCCCATATTGCGAACGAGATTAGGGACAAAACCGACGATAACTTCTCCGGAGGTTGATGTGGAATAAGCCTATTGAGCTGACACTTGACACATTTCTTTACATAATCTTTCGCATCCTAAAATATAGTTGGTTAATAGTATCCCTGTCTTACCAACGTATAATAAATGCCTTGGCTCCCATATGATCCTCGCATATCCCCTCATACACTTCCTGAAGAACATATGTTACCTCTAAAGGTACCAAAATTTCAATAAAGGAGAAGAATAAACTCGTCTGTAGAGATCTCCGTCAATCAAACAAAAATACGAACTTTGATGCTTCACCTTCTTTGCCAATATTCGATCTGAAGGCAGCTTCCCCTCACTAAGGTAATCCAGATAGGGTGTAAACCAACAATTCAATCTCTCTATTGTCATGACCACCTTCTTCTGAATGCTTGGGGCGTCCAGAACTTCCAAGTATACCAATCCACCGAATGAGTTAATGTCCGTCGTGGCCAGTTTTGATAAGGCATCAACCACTGTATTGTTCGTCTGATCCAACCCTTGGAAAGAGTAAAAGTTGAAATAATGTAGCTAACTCTTAACTTCACATAAATATTTGGTTATTCGTGCCCCCGAGTCTCATATTCTCATGTTATTTACTTAACAACTAATTATGAGTCACTGACTATAAGTAAATAGCGAACCTCCAAACTCCGCGCCAAACGTAACCCCGCTAGGATTGCCCCATACTCGGCCTCGTTATTAGTTACCTTAAACCGAAAGCGTATTGCCTGTTAGACCTTAAACCTTTCGGCGCTAGTTAGTATGACTCTTGCCCCACTAACATTAATTGTTGAAGATCCATCCACATAAAGTGTCCAAGAGCATTGTGTCAGCTGACCCGCGGTCACTAGGCATACTTTATATTTCGACTGAACCTGCGGTTCTGGTTCGATAAACAAGCACTTAATCATGAAATCTAGTAAAGTCTGACCTTTTATCGTCGTTCGTGGATGATACTCCAAGGCAAACTGGCTTAATTCCATAGCCCAAGCCACCAACTTTTTAGAAGCATCCAACTTATGGAGCACCCTCTTGAGGGGCTGATCAGTATAAATAATAACCACCCGATCTTGAAAGTAATACTGAAGCTTCCGACCGGTTATAATCAAGACATAAGTAAACTTTTCTAAATTTGGATATCTAGTTTCTGCACCTTAAAGAGCATGACCTACATAATACATAGGATACTGCTTCCCCTTGACTACTGTACTAGGACCGCCCAGATAGCTAGGGAACTTGCTGTTAGATATAAATACAACGGCTCAAAAAGAATCGATTTAATCAACAAAAAAGCCGAAGACAAATATCTCTTTATCCCCTGAAATGCATCTTCACACTCTAAAGTCCACTGGAAGGTTTTTACATTCTTTGGCCCTTTCAAAGTGTCGAAAAAGGGCAAACATTGTTATGTTGATCGGGACATAAATCGCCGGAGAGCTGCTATTCATCCTGCCAACTGTTGAACATCCTTAAAAGACTATGGGGACCGCATGTCTAATATAACTTTGATCTTATCTGGATTGGCTTCAATTCCCCTTCTACTAACCAAATACCCAAGAAATTATAGTCTCGTCCCAGGCCAAAAATGCATTTAGTCGGATTTAGGCGTATATTATAGTCTCGGATAGTTTGAAAACACTCTTCCAAATCAGCCAAATGATCACAGATGACAGTACTCTTGACGATTATATCGTCAACATACACCTCTATATTTCGTTTGATTTGTTTTCGAAACACTTTATTCATCATATGTTGGTATGTTGCTCTCGCGTTAATTAATATAAATGGCATCTTCCTATACCCATAAATTGCGCGATGCGTGATGAATGTCGTTTTCGGAATATCCCCCTTATATATCGAGATCTGATTATACCTCGAAAATGAATCTAAAAAGCTTAAAAGTGCATGCCCCGAGGTGGCATCAATGAGCTGATCAATATGTGACAACAGATAAAAACCCTTTGGGCATACTTTATTCAAATCAGTTTAATCAATACACACTCTCCATTCCTCATTTTGCTTTCGAGCTAACACCACATTAGCCAACTATTTCAGATAATCAATTTCAAAGATGACATCTGCCGCTAAGAGCTTGGTTATTTCATCATCAATAATCTTCTGCCATTCTGGGGCAAAAATTCTTCTCTTCTGCCGAACAGGCTTTCACACAAGATCTACACTTAAATGATACACTGCTACCAACTCATGAATACCTGGAATGTCTCTAAGAACCCAAGCAAAGATATTAGCATATATTCAAAGGAGGTTAATCAAACCTGTCCGAAGAGGTTCACCTAACCCCGACCCAATTTTAACTATTTTTTTCGGATTTCCTGGTATCAACTCCATGTCCCCCGTCTCTTTGGTTGGAAGGGCAAGAGGTTCTGTGACCCCTTTAGTACACGGTTCCACTTCACTCTTCATTGTCTGTCGTTGTTTACTAACCCCAACTCCTGATGATGTCAATGTATCCTGATAACATCTTCGAGCAATATCTAGATCCCCTTTCACCTCACCGACCCCATGTGGAATAAGGAACTTTATTTTGAAGTGGGAATGTAACTGCATATAGTGTGACCAGTGTTGTTCGACCTAGTATGACATTATAATCGGAATCAACTTGCACCACCAAAAATTTAAAGTTCACTTAAACCTACCAAGGAGTCGAACCTCCCGATATAACATCTACCACTTGCCAGATGGGCTTATCCTGATCGAGTTGTCGATCCTGATGTCGTGTCCGATCATCATCCTATTGTAGTACCGACCTCTCCCGCCCGGCTACACAGTGCACCAATTCCCCATTCTGTACGTTCTTTTTAATCATATATTTTAATCGCCAGCATGTCTTAGTTGAATGTCTCGTACTTTAGTGGTATTGGTAGAATAAATTTTTATCTACCCCCGACGTACGATTACTCACCAGACACGGCTCGAAAAAGAGTTTATCCCTGATCTCATTAAGGATCCTGATTCGATCAGTATTGAGATGAGTGTAAGGTTTATTATTAGGCTAATTTCAGAATGGGGGCTTATCGTTTCCCGCAGGTTCGCTGCTGGCCGTTTTCTTCGCATCTAGCCTGAGATTATAATTGTGATCCAATCTTGAGGTCGATCAGCCCAACGGGATTATGGCTTAAGACCATAGCGTCATCAATGACGATAAAATTCTCTGCCCTATCATAAACTTTCTGTGGACCGAGGAGAAAGGGGGCTCAGCGGGAAGAGGGTTGTACCGTGAGAGAAGCAGAGAAATCTTTCGGAGGATTGAACATGATATCTTTCATCAACTTTCGTGATCGCTCCATATCTAGTCTCGTAGTAAAAAATTCGAGTGCATGCGGTATGTTGAGATCTATCACCATGTCGACTGCCTCGCTCCCTAAATTTCTTCACGTATGGCTTAAACTCTTATTTGACTATTATTTTATTTCCATGAGAGAGGCTGTCAATTTCCTTCTCCTTCTATTAATATCGAACCGATCATGGAATTTATCGCAAAGCTCCTGTTAAGACCTAATAGAATTGGGTGGCAGCGACGTCATCCATAATTGGGCCCCCCTTTTTAGTGTAGTGACAAACATCTGACACCGAGCAACATCTGAGTGCTCATAGTAACACATAAGGCGCTCGTACATGTGGGTATGGTCATAGGGGTCACCCGTGCATTATATGTCTCCAAAGGAGGCATCTTTTTAGTCAGATCAGCCCGGACCCGATCAATCTCTAGAGTAAAAAGGGAGTTCGGGTCGACTAGTAGTTGGTTTATCTGAGCAGCAGCCGCTATCTTTTGTTCTAACTCCGTGAACTTCTACATTATGGGATCGGGGATGTCCCTCGAGGGAGTCTTTCTTTACCAGTCCTCCCCATACTTCAGAGAGTTGACCCGCCGTCGCTATGCGGGGTGCTCACGCCCTTCGTTGTTTTGGTGAACCACCCGAGCGATGAGCTCAAGATCGGCTCTGTAGAGTGAACTCCCGATCCCCACGACGAGTCGGGGAAACCTCCCTTTCCCTCTCTAATTTGCCAACTGGGCATCCCATTCTTCTTGTTGAAGGCGTAAAGTCTCCAGAGCTTCCTTCACATGCTGAATTTTTTGTAGCCGAATTAGTCCCCGTTCATCACGTTCTTTGTATTCCTAATCCCGATCCCGACGAGTGTGGGTTCGGGATTGGTCGACTGCCCTTCGCTTACGAAAATCAAGTGTCTACTGGCTTGGGGTAGAGAATAACTGTCGTCGGATCGGAGCCGATTGGGCTTTCACCGGAATCAATTTCGGATTGCTAGGTTCAAGCCTATCTTTAACCGACTTACGAGTCTAGTGAGTCGTCGGGATGACTGAAGACCTTTCCTAATCTCGAACTACCTTCCCCTTATCCGCCATAACTATACTCTAACAATAAACTGGTGATTTTAATTTGAAACTAGAAACAGACCCTCCTTCTAGCGTCAATATTAACGCCAAAATCTGACTACTCACTAAATCACTAAACAACGAACTAAAAACTTGTACAATGAACAAACAAACGCACCAAAAGGCTTAGCCGCCGGGGGCGCTGGGAGATAGCTCCAGTGTGAGACTAAGTACAAGTCAGAAACGTGAACAATGGAGGTCTGAAATTGTTATAGTGTATCAGAGTAAATAATGTTGTATGTGTACGTTGAACTTAGATTATAACTGTATTTATAACTTGATCATACTGTCTCAATTTACCACACTTGTCCTCGAGTTGAAATAGAAGTCCTACTTAGAATTTTTTTATAACTGCAATTCTCATAATTGAATAAGATCTTTATTTCTTAAAAATAAAAAAAAGGTTAAATAGAATCACAAATCAATTTAGACTTTGAACTTTCTAGAATATGAAACCTTCATTCCACCAATACAGCCCATTCAATCACGGGACATGAGTCCCCGAAATCCGTCGCACCCAATAAATCACACTTCAACAAGAGAAAAAAGATTAAAAAAATGAAAGGAAAAGGACAAAATAAAAGGAGGATCTTGTAAGGAGTCGATTGTTCAGGTCCTCTAATCAACTTGGGCCTGTTAGAGGGCCAAGATTAATTTATTCTGCTTCTCCTCCTTATTTTCCATTTTCATGGGTATTTTTTTCCCAGATTGCATTTCACTCTCCTTCAAGGAAATTTTCTCGATTCTTTGGACCAATCATTCAAATTTCTCTCTTCTGTACTAAAATACAATTTGGAGTTCAAACTGACAGTTTGATGCTGTTTGTGTTCATGGGTAGCCTATGATATTGAGACAAGTTGGACCATTAGTCTACTGATTGTTGAATTATTGGGATGTTCTTGTTTTCTTGAGGAGGAATTTGAGTGAGACTGTTTTTGACAGATGTTGAAGACTTGAAGGTTTGTTAGGTGGGTCTGTCTTTAGCTCACTCCTTCCCCTTTTTCTTTTTTCAACATCAGTTTTTCCCTTTTTTTGTGGGATTTTTCAAAGGTTTATTATGTCAGCATTTATAAAAGATTCTGTCCAAAAAAAACTCAGGTTACCTGTTTTTTCCCAAGATATTTTATGATATGTCCTAGTTTTTAAGAAAACTTTTTTTCTTGCATTCAGCTCTACTGTCCAACTTATAGTCTCTCTATACATAAACCAACTGGGATACATCAAGATTTTTGCTCTAAGCTTTCCGGTTATCAAAGGTAAGTAATCTATCTCACTTTGATCTATGTAATCTTGTATTTGATTATGGTGAGTTTATGCTACTGGCATTGGATAAGCAAATTGGGATTGCAAAGCCCATTAGCTTTTTCTCCATTGATATGGGTTATTTCTGAAACTGTATTAGATATTCAGATCCAGTTTATTGGGAAATGGACATAAAAAATTATCAGGGGTTTCTTTTATAGGTGAATCCAAAAGGTTGGGAGTTCAGTTTTATTGCTCTAAAAGATGAACGGCGCTGCGCTAGTGGCAATTGCTGCCACAATTGGTAACTTGTTGCAAGGTTGGGATAATGCAACTATTGCAGGTAAATGCTCTTTTTTCTAATCCTGCATTTTTTTCCGTTTTTAAATCTATATTTAGTAGCGCTGAATGATGAATTTTAATTCCATGGTTTAACCAGGTACATTAGATGTTCCTAACCCTAAATTCTGATTATGTATTTTCTGTTAAAAGAATTTAGTGTACTTATGATTCAATTTGATCGCATTGAATTTATTCATAATTCATGGTGTCCATTACAAAAGTTATACTTCGATTTATTTTACTTTTTTGTTTCTTTTGTTCCTTCTCCTCCTATAGAAAGGTTGAAAAAGAGAGCTTTTTCATTGCTCTAATTTTCTTTGTTAGTGGAAAAATAAAAAGAGAATGCTTATGGATTTTGCATAATTGCAGGAGCTGTTGTTTACATAAAGAAAGAACTTACCTTGGGAACTACTGTAGAAGGACTTGTTGTTGCCATGTCACTCATTGGAGCTACACTAATCACAACGTGCTCAGGAACCATATCGGATTGGGTTGGCCGGCGTCCAATGCTTATTCTTTCGTCGATGTTCTACTTCATCAGTGGTTTGATAATGCTGTGGTCACCTAATGTCTATGTATTACTGTTAGCAAGGCTATTGGATGGATTTGGAGTTGGTTTGGCCGTTACTCTAGTTCCACTCTATATTTCTGAAACTGCCCCGTCAGATATAAGGGGATTGTTAAATACCTTGCCACAGTTTACTGGTTCTGCTGGAATGTTTTTGGCATACTGTATGGTTTTTGGAATGTCACTGTTGGACTCACCAAGCTGGCGATTGATGCTAGGAGTTCTTTCTATTCCCTCTATTGTTTATTTTGCTTTAGCAGTATTATATTTGCCTGAATCTCCTCGATGGCTTGTGAGTAAAGGAAGGATGCTTGAGGCAAAACGAGTCTTACAGAAACTACGTGGCAGAGAAGATGTCTCAGGTGCATTATTAACCCTAGGTTTTCCTTAATAATTAGATATTACTACTATTAAATTGCTAAGATTATGGCTTTACTTGATAATCATGACTCAGCTAATGAACAGCGTGTTAAATAGTCTAAGATGTACATTTATGTAGGACTTGGTACCTAATTTTTTTTCTTTCTAATACTGGTGATGTTTAGTTTCCTCAAATAGAAGGAAAAAATTCTTTCCCTTTAGGAATTAAGACAATGAAACCATGACAGGGCCTCATCCTCGTGATTGCAACTTGAGATGAATTTTACTTGAGAAAGTAACAAATTGAATTTTCTGTTTATCATTCTCCATGTTCTTTATTGCCAACTTATTGCTGTCTTTTTTATCAAATACTTGGTTTCACTATTAATATTTGACTGGCTCATCATCCAACTTGTTTTGCCATATATTATGATCCACAAAATTGTTCTGGAATTTTATAAAATATGAAACAATTCTAACTTTATAAGCAACATTAAAGTCTTGAATCGTACATGAATTCTTTGCTTATTATTTTCTTTCTTTCTTTCTTTCTTTCTTTCTTTCTTTCTGGATTTAAATTAGAAGTAGCCATGATTCCTCTGTTTTATTAATTAATCTTATCTTATCCTAAGAAGTAATATTTCCAAATTTGGCTAGTTTACTGCCATGATTTTCTACTTTGATGACAGATTTGACATGTTCATAATGTTCATGCTTCTTTTATCCACAGCTGAGATGGCTTTGCTGGTTGAAGGTCTGGCAGTTGGTGGTGATACATCAATTGAAGAGTACATTATAGGCCCAGCAAATGAACTTACTGATTATCAAGAAACAGATGCAGAGAAAGACCAGATCAAATTGTATGGACCTGAAGCAGGACTCTCGTGGCTCGCCAAACCTGTCACAGGACAAAGTAGTATTGGCATTCTATCTCGCCATGGAAGTCTGGTAAACCAGGGTATGCCTCTTGTGGATCCTCTTGTGACTCTCTTTGGCAGTGTCCATGAGAAACTCCCTGAGACAGGAAGTATGCGGAGCATGCTTTTCCCCAATTTTGGCAGCATGTTTAGTATGGCTGATCCTCATGTCAAGCATGAACAATGGGATGAAGAGAGCCTGCAGAGAGAAGGTGAGGATTATACATCGGACGCTGGTGGAGAAGACTCTGACAATAACTTGCAGAGCCCATTAATTTCACGACAAGCAACAAGCATGGAAAAGGACATGGTTCCTCCTCTTTCCCATGGCAGCATACTTAGTGTGAGACACCATAGCAGTCTCATGCAAGGAAGTGCAGGAGAAGCAGTTAGTAGTATGGGCATTGGTGGTGGCTGGCAGTTGGCATGGAAATGGTCTGAAAGAGAAGGTGAAGATGGAAAGAAAGAAGGAGGTTTTAAAAGGATTTATCTACACCAGGAGGGGATCTCTGGGTCCCGGCGTGGATCTCTCGTTTCACTTCCTGGTGGTGATGTTCCTACAGAGAGCGAGTTCATCCAGGCTGCTGCTCTAGTAAGCCAGCCTGCTCTTTATTCCGAGGAGCTGATGAATCAGCATCCAGTTGGACCAGCAATGGTTCATCCATCTGAAACTGCTTCACAAGGGCTAAGTTGGGCTGCTCTTCTTGAACCGGGAGTCAGGCGTGCATTAATTGTTGGGATCGGGATTCAATTGCTTCAGCAGGTAGAAAATGGATCCTTTTGACAACTTCTATTATCCTTCCTTTCTACTTTGGGTGATTTATGTTCCTATTTTATTTTGTTTATATTTTAATTTAATGGAATGCAAGGGGAAGTACTTGACCTAATCAGCCCTATTCGGTTATTCCAAAAAAAAATTAAAAAAATCATGCATTGATTTAGTTTCTTTCTACTTAGTCCTACTGGCCCCTTCCTTTCACTTTTTTGAAGGACATATATTGTAATCATGAGACTTCATTTTATTTTATTTTTTTATTTAGTTTATGCTCATACAAATAGTTTTACTAATACATGTTTCTAAAACCTTTCAACATTGTTCTTTTTGAGATTCATCTATTGAATGACCCAATTGGAACCTAGGATACACTTTTTGATTTGACTGGAGGGCTAAGTATGATATTGCTTTTTTTTCTTTTTTTTTGTTTTTCTATTTTTTTGGTTAATAGTGGCTTTTCCACACGCAAAAAAAATGTAGAAGACTTGACAGGCTTAACTTTAGATCCAAATCTAAGGTCATGGAAGCCCACCGTACTACTCCCTCCGTTCCGTATTAAACGTCCTAATTTCCTTTTTAGGATGTTCCACAATAAATGTCCTATTTCTATATTAATAACTATTTTTATCTTATTTTTTCACTTATACCCTCATAATCTTTTTAGTCAACTTTTGTTGGAAACTTAAAAAATGATAAAAGGTTTACATTGGGAAGTGATGTATTATTATACCACTTTCTCTCTCATATTATCAATATAACATCTCTTCTATTTATGTGGGAACTAACAAGGAATAATTAATGTTTGGGTCATAGAAAAGTGAATGGATACTACAATTACAGATAATTTAGAAGGGCAATTTAGGTAAAAAAAATATTATTAATTAGCGTGCTGAAACTAATTAGGACGTTTAATACGGGACGGAGGGAGTATATTGCTGAACCAATATCCATTTGGTTAATTTACTAAATTTAAGAATATATCTTGCAAAACACTGTTTGAAGATCTAGAGAAAATTTACATGATGAACTCCTGGATTAGACCTCCTTTCCTGAACAGATTGCTAATTTTGTTCTCATATGGTAAATTATATAGAATTGAATCCGGAAACTTAACCTACTACAGTTAAATTCGTTCAGCCCCTATTGTTTGATGATTCCTCCATATTATCCAATTGACTGTGAATATAACCTTAGTGCCGTTATAAATGGCATCAACTTCAAGATATTCTTATATCTTGTTTTACAGCACACAATGTTATTCCTTTATTCTTTCAGAAGAAAACTTATAATTCGTAAAGAAATTATCTAAACTAACCGGACATTAGCTTTTCTTTATGTCATTTTGGGAGGCGACTTTGTCCTCAGTTGCACTTCTTTCTGCTTTCTCCATTCTTATATGTTTCATTATTGCTTATGCAGTTTTCTGGCATAAATGGGGTTATGTACTACACTCCTCAAATTCTTGAGCAAGCAGGTGTTGAAGTTCTTCTTTCCAGCCTTGGAATTGGTTCAGAATCTGCGTCTTTCCTTATAAGTGCTTTCACAACCTTGTTAATGCTTCCTTGTATAACTGTTGCAATGAGGTTTGTGGATGTTGCTGGCAGAAGGTAAGCTGTTTTTCATTTTACTCTTTTACCCTGGACTCTTTTCATTCTTCGGTATATAGCATGTCACCATCTGGAGTTCAGTTTAACACCTTTTGCTTAATGATCAATTTAGCAGAACTTGCACAATATGACAATATTTTGTATGTGTTAGACGCCTTGTAGGCATGTCAGACAGCAGCCCCCATCTGGGGCTATGGTTGCATGTCAAAACACTACTTTTGTTGTGTGATTTCTTTACTTTTCAGGTAAGTGAAATTAAATGCACATATGGTTCACTAGTCAAACTACGCCAAATGTACAATTAGAAACGTGGAAGTCATGTGAAGTAATATTGCGTTTCAGCTTCCTCTCTTTCCTTTTTAATAAACTTTTCTTTAGTTCTCACAGTAATGAATGTCACAGTAGTCTTACTCTTTATTTTTGGAAAAAACCTGCATCCAAACTCCAAACTAGGTCATCATTAACTCAGCAAACATCATTAACTCAAGGGACCAAGTCTAATTGGCAAAGCTTTTATGAGTTTTGGTCCCTCTGGTTGATAAATCAATCCTAAAAATCATATTTGAAATATTCTATCATATAGAATGTTCTCTTACTATCTAATGAACTAATAAAATCTTATTCTTTAACTCCTCAATCAACTAAAGATAGTTATGCATGTACTCTTATTAATGAAGGCAGGTGCAAGTGACCAATGCTTTAATCAAAATGTTGATCTCTCTACTGTGTTTTTGAATTTTCAATATATTTATGTATTATTTTTTTCATAATTATTAAAACTGCGTGAAAAAGTATAATGCTTAGATGTGCCCTCGACACACCTTAAGATGTGTGCAAAAGTGTCATATAAACTTTTGAATGGATAGAGTAATAATTTAGTCCAAATTGCTTCATTTTACTTATTGGGAAACATAACACAGTAGTCTTGATCTCTTCTTTTAACTGTTGACTATAAAAACTGAAATCCTTATTTGCTTAACCCAATAGATGTTTGCCACCATGCTTTACCATTATGTTACAATGATTTTCTGAATGAAGTGCTCTTTCACCATGTCCTTTCTATTTTGATCTAAATGTGCTGTCATGCCACTTGTTGAAGGACACTGCTGCTCACGACTATTCCAGTGCTGATACTGTCGCTCGTCATCCTAGTCATCGGCAATGTTTTTGACCTGGGTACTGTTCTTCACGCTATCATATCAACCATCTGTGTCATAGTGTATTTCTGCTGCTTTGTTATGGGCTATGGACCAATCCCAAATATCCTGTGCTCAGAGATCTTCCCTACGCGGGTTCGTGGCCTCTGTATTGCCATATGTGCCCTTGTATACTGGATCTGTGACATCATTGTGACCTACACACTGCCAGTGATGCTCACTTCGATTGGCCTAGCTGGTGCCTTCGGCATTTATGCTGTTGTATGCGTCATTTCTTGGATCTTCGTGTACTTGAAGGTTCCAGAAACCAAGGGCATGCCCCTGGAAGTTATTACAGAGTTCTTCGCTGTTGGTGCAAGGCATGTCAATGCTGCAAAAAGAGAGTAATTGCACGACTTCTTTTCTGCTTGTGCAACATATGCTAGTGATTGGGGAATGTTTATTAGTTCTTTAGGGATGTTAGTCGCTAAAGATGGCATTCGTCTTCGTTCTTGCTAGTTTTGATCATTGTCATTACATACATTGAAGATTGAAATCTCTTACAGTTTTTTATAATATATTTCATTTTTGCATTGAAGATTAATATCTGTTTAGTTTTTTTATAATTTCAACCTTATACCTTCTCTGGGGGCAAAGCTTTTAGACCTGTTTTTGCCTATATTTTAACAGGTCCTATAAACCAATATAGCAATATTCAAAGATAAACCAATTAGATGGGCAATTGAGTTTATTTGTTTGTGGGCAAACTATAAACTAATATCACCTTTATCATTCAACCCTAATCTCACTATTTTAGGTATGCGCGTGTACTATTTTTTGGTAAGAATTAGTTTTTTTTATATAAAATAAAATAAAATAAAATAAAAATCTTCTTTTCAGACAAACACTAAGCTATGTCCTGAAATCAGTAAGGTTTCAATCAGGCATGGAAAATAATGGGATTCTGGACCTTTCACTTGAAATACCAAGTCCAAGATTTAATAAAAGGTCAAATAATTTTATCACACTCATTTCATATTTACACCTCAAAGTTCGAGAGTACTACATCATTTATTCGTTGTCGCCTGAGCAGAAAAAATCAATCTAATCAAATTGTAAAAACAAGTTGTTTGTATTAATAAGATAAATATTTTGAAAATAAACAGAGGCGAGAGTGCATGCTCAAAATCTAAGCTCCACTCAGTTTCACGAGGACCATCTTCAAATGCCATTAGCAATTAGCAACTGACACCAGTACACCATTAAATCAGTGGTGCAATATTACTTGTTTGCAGATAAAGGCGAAGTGCTAAAGATATTATGAAGTTTTGCAAATTAAAAAGCTATAATGAATATTGAATAAACTTTTTGACAATACAAGTCACTCCACAAATACAATGCAATCTGCGAATGGACATATAGATACAATTTCGACTTTCTACACAAGAATTTTATATACAGTCCAACTTCACCATTTTTTAACTTGATGCCTGGACTAAGCAACATTAGGTTTCAAAATTGGCATTGGAAAAAAAGGAATAATTTAATACTGGAGACCTAGAGACAGCATTTCATAAAAGATTGAATCTTGATGGTTGACCTCAGACCACCATATATTTTACAGCTGAAGGATAATGTCAAGAAAAGAGGTAGCCTAGGGTTGCTGAATCTCCTCAGAACTTGTATTGCTTCCAAAACAATTGTGGGTATGCTCTGATTGTGTTGGCCTAGATCCCACTTGACCATTAGAGGGTTTCTCTTCTACCTGATCATCCGACTTCAATTGCGACTTGAATGGTCTCTCAAAATTTTTGGCAGTACCAGGATCAATTACCATTTTGTTGAGCTTTTGGTCCTGCAAATATACGTAGAGGTACAGATGCAAAATGATTTAATAACTACTTCCCACAAGGAGGATGGGTGAATGTCTAGGTGCATATATAGTTTTATCCCTTAATGGACCAATGGCTAACTAAGGAATGCATGCGCCAGAAAGGGACTATGCAAGGCTAAGGGGTTGTTTGTTTGGATCTGAATGAGTATGAATCTGACCGAATAAGCCATTTAGACCGTTTGTTTTATAATTTTTAAACTCAGAATGCGTCTGAATGTGTCTGAATGATTCATACAGAAAATTGTGACTAAATCAGTAAATAATGTTGAATGATAATTTTTACCTCCCGACACTCGTAAACAATTAAAAATTACATTTAATATCCATATTTTTTTACTATTGTAACCAAATTTTGTTATGTACAAGTTGTTTTTTGATTTTTTTTCTTTAATAAATTGGTCAATAACCAATTTAATGAATGTTGTTGTAATCTTTTGTTTTGGTTTTATGGCCTGATAGAATGTTATTAAAAAAATTAGTGTTTATTTCTAAAATTATATTACTAATAGTATACTCAATCAAATATTGTTCACAAGTTTATATTTAATTATTCTTAGATAACATTGTTTATTTATAATTACATAATAAATTTATTCATAATAGTCCAGAAGGTTAAAATAGAGAAATACACGTATTCAGATGTTTTAGACAGGCAGTTATCAAACACATCATTTTATTTTATATTCAAAACTTCTACTTCATTCAGTTCGTTCAGATTCTCTTATACATTCAGAATTTTTCATTCAATTTAATCAAACAACACCTTAATCATCAAACTTTTTGAAATGTTGAAACCTTTCTTGACCATGCAGACAAACATCTATTGTATACTGGTGGAAATATTAATACCTAAAAATCCATCAAACAATCAATTAAGCAGATATTATAGGCAAAATGAGATAATTTTCCTAAGTCCCAACTCCCAAAGATAAATTTAGATGATTGACTGACTAACCAAAGGGGCTAGAAAGACTTACAATTTGTAGTGATTCTAGCTTTCTCTGCAGTGCCTCGTGCTCAGCCTGAATACGGAATGGAACACCATGCTTCTGGTACACATTGTTCTGTGCCAAATCTTCATCAATATCACTAACAGTAGTTGCAAAAGGATGATTTGCAGGAATCCACCTTACAGTGTCAGGGTCCACATCAGGAGGTACTGCATCTCCTTCTTTAAGAAATATAGTGGGTCTCTTCCACTGGTATGCTCGTGACCTCCTTTTCTGATGAACAGTTTGTTGCTCTCTGGTGAGAGTAACTGGTGCTAAACGATAAACCTTTCCACACATTTCAACGGTCGAATTGGTCTTCCCAACCTTTACCATGGGGTTATTAAACGGGTCTTCATACTTGAGAGAACTTGAGCTGTGAAGAGAATCAGATGGAAAACCAAAATAATAAGCAAGTGAACGCATTGTAGGATTAGTGATAATTCAGCATGTAATAAGATGGAAAGTTCAGCAGTACATAAGTGTAGTATAATGTAAGTCCACAGGGAAAATCAGGCACTTGAGGAATTATCCTTCTTAAGTGCAAAAACAGAAAAAAAGGTGGACTGACTAGCACTTAGCTTCATATGATAAGAGAAAGGGGTGCTACCTGAACTCTTAAAATATGACACCACAGTATATAAATTTTCCCCACTCACACACATGCTGCTTGCAGAAAAAGGGTTAAGAATCATACATGCCTCTTCTATCTGATCGCAGCTGTCCACGCCTGACAAGATCAGCTACAGAGCCAGGACGAGTGGACCTTGACTTCCTTGCCGTGTAACCTTTCACCACAATAACCAAGAACATTGCCACAAGACATAACCCAATACCAATATTAGTAGCAGAAGTTCTTTTCGTCTGAATCAAAAGAGAAAATGGCAGAAAGCATCAGCACAGTGTAATAGTAATAATACTAGGAATGCTGCTTCTTTGCATCCAGATGAAAAAACAACGGCTAAGAGTGGATGTAACAATTAAAATATACCAGTCACAAAGTCTAAATAACTAACTTTTCATGTAATCAATCATGACAACACAATGTCTTTCAGGGTTTAGACGGGTAATTCCATTTTGTGAATCTAACTTAAAATGATACCAAAATTCCATATATAATAGTCCTTGCCGGCAAGGCAACATCTTTGACCGCGTATCTTTCAAAGTTTCGTTCTTTTAAGACTGCAGTGGCTAGTAGTAGAAAACAGTAAAACACTTGAAAAATATGGACAGCTAACTAGTCTTACTTAGTTAACTTGAATGCTAACTACAAAGCAGACTGCGATAAAAATGTGTCATTGAGGGCATAATATCATACAATAATAGAAGTATACTTAAAACCAGTAGAAATTACCAAGAAAATGAGAGAAGGATGAGAGCTAATCAATTTTTGCAACCTCGTAACGGTGTTTCGTGTATCAACCACTTTATCTTTCTCAGAATTGATTACTTCATCCTGAATTCCATTACTCTCATCGCTTAAAGCACTTAAAACATACTTTTTGAGTATCTTCTTTCGATTATTCGTATTCAAGTAACCACAACCAAATCCCAAATCCGTCTTCCTCAGTTCGAATACATTGGATGAAATTCGATGCTTCAAAAAAACACAAATCAATTAAAAAGGCTATATATATAATCAGAGCATTATCTGTGTAGAGATGTATTTGAGATTTTTTTGTTTCTTTTACCTGGAAAGAGATGGCATGAAGTTGAAGAGTCCAAACTGAAGCCATTACTGATGGTGAAAGCAAAATCTCATCCTTTAAAATCCCAAAGGTGAATTTAGAGGGCTGTGATTTGTAAAGTCGAAAAACAACATAAAAATTAGGGTTTCAAATGGTCTCACGAGTCTTGAGGTAGAAAGGTAGCTCGACGAGTTCTCGATACAAGGGGCTGTTTGGATGTGTGTCCCAGCTTTCTCATTATTTCCCATCAAAGCATGAGGGAAAAGAAAAGGAAAAGGAAAATTGTATTATTTCATACTAGAATTTTTAAAATTATAAGCAATTGTTTTTAATATATATATATATATAAAGAAGAAAAGAAAATAATGTCTCGAATGATTAATTATGTCTTAAGGTAATATTTCTCTTATTCAATGATATTAATATAAAACATGTGAGACATTTAGTATTACTCTTGTGATAAAATTTAGGGTCCTTAACACTAATATACAACAATTAGAAAGTAATTACAAAAATAAAACACACACAAAATAATTACAAAAATAACACACACAAAATAATTACAAAAATAACACACAACACAATATTAAATAAGTTCATTTTACGTTGATTACTTTAATAAGGCAGGATCACTTTTCCATTTTCCTCGTATTCATTACAAATCATTAGAGAGTTGCTGCCATTTTGTTACTCGGACAGGAGCTAAAGCAAGCAACAATGTCGTACTACCCAAAAGGCCACCAGGATGAGGTCGACGACTTCGACGAGTTCGACCTAACCCCCTACGATGGCGGATACGATATTTACCTCACCTACGGCCGCCCTCTTCCTCCGTCTGACGAAATTTGCTACACTAACAAGTCTTCTTCCTTCGATGCATTTGACTACGATCGTCCCCAGTACACCTCCTACGCCGAGCCCTCTGCCTACACGGATGATGCCATCGACAATGAGTACAAGAGCTATGCCCGCCCCAAGCCCGTGAACCGTCCAAGTGGTGGCGGTTATAGCGGTGGTGAGAGCGAATTTGGTGGATCTGGATCTGAATTTGGTATTAAGGTTGGATACCTTTTGTATTAATTTTTGGTTATCTTTATATTAAAGGTTGGTTACCTTGGTATTAAGGTTGGTTACCTTAATACCAAGGTAACCAATCTTTATACAAAAGTAACCAAACCTTAATATAAAGGTAACCAACCATTAATATAAAGGTAACCAAACCTTAATACAAAGGTAATCAAACAATAATATAGAGGTAACCAACTTTTAATACAAAAGGTAACCAACCCTTAATACAATGGTAACCAAAACTTAATACAAAAGGTATCCAACCTTAATACAAAGGTAACCAACCTTTAATACAAAGGTAACCAACCTTTAATCCACAGGTAACCAAATCTTAATACCAAGGTAACCAACCTTTAATACAAAAGTAACCAAACCTTAATACAAAGATAACCAACCCTTAGTATAAAGGTAACCAAACCTTAATACAAAGGTAATCAAACAGTAATACAGAGGTAACCAACTTTTAATACAAAAGATAATCAACCCTTAATACAATGGTAACCAAAACTTAATACAAAAGATATCCAACCTTAAAACAAAGGTAACCAACCTTTAATACAAAGGTAACCATTAAAACAAAGGTATGAAAGTTTGCCGAACCCATTAACCATTTGTCTGAAAAAGAAGAAAGAAAATGAGCCTTGAGTAGCCATGAACGACGGCTCCATGAAAACGGACATACTTTCTATTAAGTATATTTCGTCTGTGATTCAGGTCGTTATGTCTTGCGTAGAGGGTAGCCCGACAACTCATGTTGGTATACATGAAGGAGATGAGTTGATTGAGATCAATGGTATGTTAGAGACTGTTCACGATCAAGTTTTGATCTTATTAATTTGGGAACCTGAAATTGGATGTCTGAATAGCATATGCTATCTACTCTGTTATATGAAAAGGATATTCTTGAAATTTAAAGCAATTCAAGGAAAAGTTTTAGTATTTTAAATTTTTAATAATAGTGGCCGACAGCTTTTAGGCCTTTCATATATTTGTTAATGCCATGAAACGAAGCAATAGACTCGAGAAAATGATTTGACAAAACGTAAGGAGTAGTGGAGTACATCCCGTGACCACCCAATGCAGATATTTGTCGCTGAGTCGCAAACAAAACACAACAGAAGAGAGAGAATACTTTTGTAAATAAAAATGAAAAAATGTAATACTTTTGTAATTATTTTATGAATGTATGATTTTTTTTAATTATTTTCAAAAATGTACTAATATATATAATTAACCCTAAAATTTAAGACACTAAAGTGTCATTACCCAAAAAAAATAAACTTATAAATTGTGAAACAAAGACTTGGTTC
Organism: Aralia elata; assembly: GCA_034770075.1. NCBI lineage: Eukaryota > Viridiplantae > Streptophyta > Magnoliopsida > Apiales > Araliaceae > Aralia > Aralia elata. Next base: position 4,775,239 of record CM068385.1, on the reverse strand, counting down.
ACTTTTACGTGCATATTTTTCTATCTTTTGAATGCTTAAATGTAAGAATGAATGAACTTATAAGTACACTAAATAATATTGTTCAAATTTTTATAGATTTTTTCAATGCAAAGCTATCAACTTATTGATATTAAAAGATTCAATAAATATTTGTTACTATATCATTTATGAGTCGAATAGAATTTATAGGTATAGAAAGAAGCCTTAACAAATAAAGAGATTCTCTGAAAAGTCCCAAGTGACCATCATTCCGCCCCTAGCATTTGTTCAAGCCTCACCCTCTAATATAGATATATACAATAGGCTCGTCTGGTCTGGCCTGGCCTAGGCCTGCCAGGCTGTTGACTTATGCTTGCTAGGTTAAGCCTTGGCTGCTAGACTGTGGTCTGGTTAGGCCCAAGGTCAGGCCTAGGTCGGTCTGGTCACTACTTTTTTTCCTTCTTTTAATGTTTAAATATTAATCATTAAAAATAAAACTCATAAAATAAAAATTAATATATTTTTATAAAAATGTTGCAAGATTTTGGAGATTTATTTTATTTTAATATTCTACTGCACACCAATATAAGTTGGATGATTAAAATAAAAATAAATATATTCCTCTTAAATTAAAGAAAAATTTAATTTAGATGTAACTGAAATATAAAGCAAATTAATTTCTTAAATGTATGTCCACTATACACAGTTTGTCTTCATAAAAAATATAATTTGAATATAATCTACTACGATACGTACATATGACTATAAATGCAAAATAAAATTAACTTATTGTAGATTACATTTTTATATTTTGAATATAAAGTTAGTTTCTATTTTTATTTTATATTTTTAGTATTAGGGTCAGTTGGACCTATTTTTTGTAAAGTTTAAATCCACATATATTTTTTCTTTTATGGTCATTAAACACTTACATAGTTATATCTAAAGTATTATTTTCAATTAGTTTTCTAACTAGAACTACACCTCGTGCAACTTATTTGTTTCTTTGATAATTCTTTTTAGTAGAAAGTTTTTTTAATAATTTAATTAATAATTGGTTAATATATTATATTTGTACTTATATTATAATAGTAGTAACAATTAGTATTATGTAAAATGATTTTTTATAAGAAAATAGTTTTATTCTAAATATATTATGTTGTTTCCTAAAGACACTTAGAGATCTAGAAGAGAGGTTGAATAGATCATTTTTTAAAACTTTCCTTTTTAAAGAGTATTATCAACTTATAAATTAAGCAGGTTAATTTAATTATGCACAACAAAATGATAATTTGAAAATTCCCTTTCAAAGATTTAGGAAAGTCACAGTTCTAAATTTAGCAATCAAATGTGGAACTAAGTCATAGGCTAATCGTAGAGTACTGAAAGTAATGAACAGGAAAGTAAATGCTGAAAATAAATGAGATAAGATATTTTAAGTGGTTCGGAGAACAAAAATCTCCTAGTCCATCCTTCTACTTTTCGAGTAGGAAATCCACTAAAGATAGTGTAATCACTAAGATCTATTCACAAAGAATAATTAAAACAACCGAATCACAAAGATTCCTTCAAGTTACTTAGACTTGGAACAAGTCACTAAGACTAGGTCACTAAGACCAGTTCACTCGGAACCCTTCAAGTCACATAGACTTAGATATAAAGGTCACTAAGACTTGATTACAAAGGTCACTAAGACCTGAATAATCACAAAATGAATAAGGTATTTTGGGGTGTTGCTAAGTTATTTTAAGATTAACACAGAATGACTTAGCAGTAAAACAAGATGTTCTAGATCTTCAAAATCTTTAAGATCGTAGAGCAGAGCCTTGATAGTTTGGCAGTAGTTCAACTTGTATAATTTGTTCTATTTGTTGTTGGATTGAATTTGTGTGCCTCTTATAGACATCACCGAGATTATTCCATTTGAAAGATGTCGTTGCTTATTTAATGCTCCGATCCTAGAAGATCTCTCATTGTTGACTTTTGGGTGAGTTTGTGTCAACTTGCTTTCGGTTGTGACATGTCACATCAGACTGCTACAGTAACCTGCACTTGGGTCGTTGTCACTTCACCGAACTAGTTGTTTAGACACACTTCGATTTAATCTTCTTTTCAAACTTTAAGATGTTCAACAACTATCTTGGGATATTCACTCTTCTAGTCTTGACAGTGTCAGTCCATTGTCAGAGTTGATGTACTCTACGATTTTTCTAATTGTAGAGTTTCATAATGGTCGTAGAGTATCTGACTAGGCGACTCTACTATTGACAAGCTCTACGATCCACAAGCTCTACGATTTCTTTTAGACTCTACGGTATTCAATGAGCTCTACGATTTCTTTTAGACTCTACGGTCTTTAAAGCTTTACGATCTCTTTCAGACTATATGGTCTTTAATGAGCTCTACGATCTTAGAGTAGACAACTCTACGATCTCTGGTAGACTCTGCGATCTTCAACTTCTCTTGGCAGACTCTATGATCTTTGACAGACTCTGTGATCTTCACTATGCTTGTTGCTACAATTTTACGATCATCAGTCAGTTCTACGATCGTTGAGTATTCACTGTTGTTGCTCTACGAACTCCAGCTTTTGAGCAATTAGCTCTACGATCTTAGACTGCTTCACATCCTTGCTCTACGATCATTTCCTGACTTAGTTTTATACTAAGTACTCACCCTACGAACGCCGAGTGTTGGATCAACCTAACAAGTTTGATCCTAATTCTAAGTCCTTTTACATTAATTTCATTATAAGGACTTCACAAAAGTTACTAGTTACAAATATACATTATATCATTATCAAATCAAATATGCATTTATCCTAACATATTATTTAGTTAATAATAAAATTCTTACTTATACTTGAAATATAATTATACTTATATTTTAATAATAGTAACAAAGTCAAATTAGTTAAGATGATTTGTATCAAAAATTATTTTCTTCTCAAACTATATTATCTAAATAACAATAAAATCTTATTTAATAATGGTAACAAATTAATATTTGGTAAGATGATCTTAAGATTTTTATTTTTATTTTTTGTGAAAAATATAAAGTTTTTTTTTTTACTCCGTTGAATGAACTTATGATAATGTTGACGTTTTTAATTTTTTTCACAAATTATTATTGGATAGAGAAATTATTTTTTTTCTTTATCAATAATTGAATCATATTGTTGGTTAATATATTATATTTATACAATTTATTTTAATAACAACAACCATTTAATATTATGTAAGATACCCTTAAAATAAAATTATTTTCTAATGATATTATATATATGTATATAAGTAATATTAGTGAAATCGTACTTATATCCGTAATATAATCATAGTTGCAATTTAACAATAATAACAAAGTAATATTAGATAAGATAATCTTATAATTGTTTTATTGTAACATTAAATTACTTATCATTATTTCAAATCACCTTATTATATAATTAAGATGTTGTTTAGTTGTTATTATATTTTTTATAAATATATTATTGAAAAGGGTAATTTTTTTTTTGATATGTAGAGTATCTCGACTTGCGTCAAACTAATCTTCTTACCCCAAACAAGGCTTCCGAAACAGGCTTACGCCCGAACAAGACTTTTGAAACAGGCTTACGCCTGCGGTCCATGGCATACTACTTCTAGTGGGAGTCGAACTCAAGACTTCTAAGTTTACGGCTGGACCTAAGTTTTCCCTTAAACCACTGAGACAAACGGCAAGGTTAAAAAATTTGTTTTCAATATTTCAATTTTAATTTAATAATTGAATCAAATTATTGATTAATGTATTATTATTATTATTGTATATTCTACTAAGAATATAGTTTAATATTTGATAAGGTGATTTTCGTAAAAAAAAAGTTTTCTTCTAACATTATACAACATACTAATAATAAAATCCTACTTATACTTGAAATATAACTACAGTCATGTTTTTAATAATAGTTACAAATTAATTTATGAAAGTAATATAGTTTAGAATTTTTTTTCTCAAACTATAATATCCAAGTAATAATATAATTTTAATTAAATTTTAATTATTGTATATATATTTTAATAAAATTAATAAACTAATATTATATTAAATGATCTTATTTTGATTGTTTCCTTATAAAATTATATTATACTACTTTTATTTCCTTATAAAACTATGTCACTAATTGTAATTTCTAATTTGGATAGATTAATAATAGAAGTTCACTTAATGTAGGAAAAGTAAAAGGTTGAACCAAAAAACAGGTGAACTAGAAAAAAGAGAGGATGAACTAAATTGTCTATTTAATTATAGTATAGATAGATTGCTTCATGGAATTATTCTTTAAATTGCTACAACAGAATACCTAAAAAATAACCAAAATCATAAATCCCCCTAAGAATTCAGCATATTCAAATTAACGAAGTACTTGAGTATTAACAAGAAACTAACTTATTATTACTCTCTTTATCACGGGATAAAAGTCCTTATTACCATGTTAGGTAGTTCGAAGTTAAATGTCTACTTACCTTAAATAATTTTTTTTTATAATAATTTGCCTATAATACCTTTCGTATTAATTGTCATATTTTTATTCTCTATGCATATTTATGGAGTATCACTAGTCATGTGCAAAAAACTATGCAATTAAATGAGAATTTAAATATGGACAATTTTTTCATTTTATTTTCTTTCTTAATATGCGCAAAAAAATCAACCAAACTTTTATCCCGGGACAGAGGAAGTAATATTTAATATTAAATATTAGTAATTTAGTATTTACAATAAACTAACGAATTATTAATATTCAATCAACTAATTTATTATTAGTATTAAATATATTAACTAATTCTATCCATTGAAGATGTATATTAAGTAAATGTATTTATAAGAAATCAAGAATGAATAATTAAAATTTTAAACTTTATTGATGTATTAATTAAAACCAGTGTATTACAATTTATAAATTAGAATAATGAATAAGTAAAAAATTTATACTTCATCGATGAATAATTATAACTTTAATGTTCAAAAATTACAAATAATTAGATAAAGAATCACCAAAGCCCAGACTAGGCCAGGTGAGGCCCAAATCCAGGCCAGACCATGTTTTTTTTAGGCTATGCCAGATTTCTATCTTAAAAGAGTAGTATTTTCAAGCCTTTTAAGCCGGGTCTGACCGGTCCAGGCCTTGACCAGGGTAGGCTTTGACTAGGACGAGCCGAGGTCGGATCAAGGCTAGGTCGCGGGCCTTTTGTGCACCCCTACTCTAATCCCTTAAAAATATACTATATCTGTTCTAAAATTAGAGATACAATATGACTTTTGAAGTCAAACGACAGCATATTAAATTTCAAAATTAGTATGATTCATAAAAGTTTAGAAATAAAATAAAATTATAATAATTATAGCAACTAAAATTAAATAAATTCATATTAATTTAAAATTTAATATGTTATCGTTTGACTTAAAAAAATTATATCTTTAGTTTTAAGAGAGAGAGAGAGTAAAATAAGTTTTTATTGATTAAAAAAAAAAGGTCCACTAGCATGGGAGAAGATGATGAAATACTACCTGTCTATAACTTTTCTTTGTGATTAATAATTGGCAAAAGTACTCTCACGTGACCTGAGGCATTGTCCATTATGAAGAACCAATATGGCTTAACTCACTCCACCATACAATATACTGATTTGTGTTTTAAGTCCTACAAGAAGGATATTCCAAGTATAAAAGTGCCCACATAGATTGTCAGAAACTCCTGCATTTAACTGCTTATCCAATTAATATTTATGCACGGCTTATACTTTGGTGGATGTGAACATCACAGCCTTTTTACTAGCACAAATTAAAGGGGCTATATATATTCCTGGGTTAAGCTTATTCAGTTATTCCCTATGTTGAAATATATTCTTGAATAGCTAGGCTCTATCTACTACCTACTTTTCTTCTTTCTTATACGCCCTTCGTTTACCTGTCTATTTTGTGTCTAAAAAGAAAAGGTTCAATTTAAGGATTTCATTTACCTATCATCTTAGGGAATAAATAAAAATAGTTTGCAAAATTTAACATATCCATTCTGTCTGGACATGATAATCTTATATATATTTTTTCGTTATTTTTCTTAAATATTAAAGTATGTATAAGACATATTTGGACATAATTTTTCTTAGTAATCCTTTTCAATATTAAATTACAAGAATATAAATATATTCTTCACACATGCATCTCTAAATTGAAGAGTGGCAAGTCATGTATTCAAGAAGAAATCATAAATAAACACAAATGTGTGTGTGTGTGTATATATATATACACACACACACACCCCTACGAATTTATGTACTAATACTTTTGTTGTCAATTATGTAGATAATATTAATGGTAAATCTTTTAAAGATATATAATATCGATGGACCACCTTTGTAATCATATTCAATTCTATATGAATATTTTTTGGGGGGTAAAAATATAAATAGGTGATATTCAAATACATCCATGTCTAATTTTCATGTCCACATAGAATTTTTATATTTTTTCAGGGCAAAAAGCTTTAGAGAGTAAAGTAGGCTATTAAAAGTTGGAATAAGGAGATTTTTGAAATTAATTAAATTTATTTAAATTATTAAAAAGGCTGAGTCGATTGGAGGTAGTGAAACTAACTTCGACCGACAGACCCTTGATCCTACACTCGGGACGCGACAATAAAAGGAACTAGAAAAGCTTAATAAGCATGCACATGTTCAGCAGAGTCATTTCCGAGATTTTAGTGGCCTAAGATGAAAAATAAAAATAAATTTTTTTTCGAAATATTGTCTTCACAAAAATAAATAAATAAAAAATATAAATTTTATCCAAAAAAATATCTTTTCGAAGCTTAAAACATAACAGTTCGACTACAACACAATATATGAGAATTTTAACTACAACAAAATATATGAGAAGTTCGACTAAATAGTTCGACTACAACAAAATATATGAGAAATTAAACTACACCAAAATATATGAGAATACATTTGTTGAAAGATTTTTCTTCTAATATTCATAGAAGCAAAATCTTTAGTCAAATATTCACACACACACATATATATATAATTGGGGCCCTCCTGATCGGAGGCCCGAGACGGTGTGTATATATATATATATATATTTGGGGCTTCCTGATCGAGGGCCCAAGACGGTCAACCCTCCCGCCCGTGTTCAGAAACGATTATTATGTTCACTATACTAAATTTTCACTTTATTTCAACTTTCACATGAATTTTCAGCATATTTTTACGATTTTTTTTATTATATTAACAAACACTTTAGTCTCAGAATATCTTTTTGATAGACGCCCCTATGGCTATTTGTATGGTGAATTCGTTGCTGATAAATCTTGTCCAGGGTCCCCTCCTTACTCCGCCGCCAATTCTTACCCGTACAAGTATACAATGACAATTTCCGAACAATCCCATATATATAACCAAGGCTGTCCAGATACATTACCAACTACCGACGGGTGTAAATAGAAAGATCAAAAGTTCAAAACTTGTGCTTAAAGTAAGCACTTTTTATTTAATAATTATATATGATATATTTCAAACTGTAGATAGTGTTAATCTATCTGAAAGTATAATTATATTATTTTGATAATACCACTTGGTGAGCCATGCATACATTTTATTATTATATTGGGGGGCTCCCATCAAAAGGGAACAAATGGGTTAACAATAAATCAAAATTAAAAAAAAATAAAAATAAATAATTAGCTAGGAATAAGGTGGACTATCACTATCTTAATAAGGTCAAGACAAGAAACAAAAATTAGATGTTGTTTTATTCTTTTTATTTTTTTCCTTTTCCTAAACTCCTATTTTCGAACGATGAAATTTACAAGTATAATAAATATTTTTAATCAACATCAAAAATCTCGATTAGAATCAATAAAGTTGCATTAATTAACTGCCAGAAAATTACTAAAAATATATAGAGCCTCACAATCTAAAGGTCCAATTAACTTTATTAACTATAAAACCAAGTTTAATTGTGATATTAAGCTCATATAATTGAATGATACCATTGCATAAACAGTTTTTGGCAGTTTTTGCTAGTGGTTTACCAACTACTACTAAAATTGTGGGACTTTTGCACATAATATATTAACTATAACAAGTAGTGTTATATATATTTTTGAATGCAAGTAGTGTTATTTATTTGTGTCTTTATACTCCTTCCGTTTTAAAATTAGAGATATAATTTGATTTTTGAAATCAAACCACGGCATATCAAACATTAAAATTGGTATGACTCAAAAAAATTTAGAATAAATTTTGTGATTAATAATTTTTATTATATATACAATTATAATAATTGTATCAACTAAAATTAAATAAATTTATATTAATTTAAAATTTAATATGTCGTTATTTGATTTTAAAATTTAAATTACATCTCTAATTTTGGAACGAATGTAACATATATTAAACCATATGACACACCTTTTATAGAATGATATTATTTTTTCAAAAATAAGACCTTAGTGAAAATAATTATATAATGTAAACTAATGACACATGAGCCAAGCCGCGTGTGATTTGCATGACATGGACCCAAATCTTTTATATATATATATATATATATATATATATATATATATATATATTAAAAAATTATAACTGTCGTATTAGTATCACTGATCATATCATAATTAATTAATCTAAAATATATTGCAATCTTTATTATAAAAATGAATTAGGTCATCCTGAAAATTTACAATTTATTAAGCCGCCGTCTTTTATCTCACGTTACTCATTGGCCAACTTGCAATTGCAATTGCCATGATCTCCAACTTTCTCTCGGGCGTATGGCAAAATTATAAATTATTTATAAATTTATTCTTTAATTAGCTAAATAAAAAGAAATGTTGTAAGTCATGTCTATAGGCTATAGCCCCAATGCCCCATGAGAGCTGGTTGATCATGCGCAACAGCGCAAACTTCTCCATTATTGCTCCTTTCTTAATTTTAATTATAATGTTAATAATTTGAAAGGGTTTAAGGTTACACTCTAAGAAAATTTAGACAGACAACTGTTAAAGTCACGGTAATGTTTATATTATTAAATATATTTAACGATATTTATATTTATTTTAAAATTATTTCGATTTCTAATAACATTTATTATATTTTGATATTATCAAAGGTTAAAATTTATCGAGAACAAGTAAATACGTGATAAAATGTGGAGTTTATTTATCGCTTGCCGGCCATTAATGTAGATAAATTCATATATACTCCTATTATATACTATGCATGTTAGGTGCAACTAATTGATTACTAAATATAAACTTGTTGTTTAGAAATTTGAGTGTGATTCAAGTGTCGTCATTTGCACGACAAATAAATATTGTGATTTGAGTGTCATCCGTTCGTTTTAAGTGGCACATGGAGTAGTATGTTTTGAGTATCATGGGTTGGTTACGCAACTCCAAATGTGTAATTCATGACTCTCATCGGTTTGCCCAATCCAATCCAATGCAATGCAGCAACTCAATTTTCATTTTAAGAAAATGTGACCGTCTTAATTTGATCCGTATCTATGTATGGAAAAAAGCCATACTACTAATTAATAAAAGAAAATGATATACATGTCTGATAAATATTTGACGAAATTAGATTATGACCAATCAACGTAGAAATGTATGTGATAAGATATAATAAATTAAAGTGAGACCCTTCTTAATTTTTACATATAGGTCGCAATTATAGTTCAGTTAAAAATTTTCGCAATGTATAACATGACTCATTAATAAATCCATTAGGTTGATTAATCTCTAAAAGGAAAATCCAATACTAGCGTACTACTTAAAATCTGATCCTTTTATCTTCATTGCAAACATTAATCATCTTCTAGATGTATTTTTGTTCTATAATTTACATATTATAAATTGTTTATTTCTTAGTGATCATAAATAATAAAATTATGGAAAATTTTGAGAAGATTATATCATTTTGACTAAAATACACTTTGTAAGCTAATGTTTATAGGGTTGTTGAAATTCGTGCTATAATGTTTAAAATCTTAAATTCTTTAAGTGCACCCTTAAATTCTCTTTGCTGATCGAAATGTACTCTTTTAGGTGAACGTTGTAATTTTTTTAAAGTGAATTTTTTTTAATGTGCAATTAACTACGTTTTAAACATTAATTAGGATGCAAACATCAACAATCACATGAATTTTATGGTGCAAGCTATATTTTAGTTTATCATTTTACAGTATTTTCAATAAAAATAACTCTTTTTATACGAAAAAATTGCAAATCTATTTATTTATTTTTGTGTGTTTTTTTTTTTTTTTGGGAATTGAACATAGAGAGTAGTAAAGAAATGAAGAGAAAAAGATAAAAGCAAAGGTGAGTATATTAATTTTCTGTTTTTGGGATCTAATTATAAACATATTAATTAAATTTACAACACAATTTCTATACACATACAGATAATGATGAAACTAGAAAAAGTACAAACACTTCAAGTTTCTTACTGAATTGCTTTGTGTTTGTAAACCCTAGCTACTAATGAGTAGAACTGAAAATTAAAAATTCAAGAAGCAAAATAGATTGGGGAGTCCTTAAGGCAAGAACCTATTGATTTGATCTTCTCTTTGCGCCACTGTTCTGCTCTCGTTCTCAGCTCCGGCGACAGAATTTGCGGCCGGTACTTCACCGCATTTCTTACACCTAGTAACCACCAGGATCTGACGGCACGACGGACAAGTTGAATGAGATCCAAGCCACGTGTCAATGCATCCGACGTGGAATCCATGGCCGCACTGCGGCAACACTCGCAATTCGTCTCCGGCGACGAATTCCGCCAGGCAGATGGCGCAATCGGAGAACTTACCGGCGTCCTCGGCGCCGGAAAACGTTACCTTCGGGAGCGTCCTGAGAATCTTCTTCTTCAGTCCTTTGTTCGCCTGAGTCTGAGGAGCTGAACTTCCGGTAACTCTGCCTGAGATCCGGCGGATCCAGGCACAGCGAGCTACGGCGACGAGGCCAAGGACGCAGATTAGGGCGCATAGGAGAGCGGCGAGGATGACGACGAAGTCGGAGTCGACGGTTTCGGACTCCGGCGAAGATGTCGCCGTCGAGTTCACTCCGCCGAGGAATCTTTTAGACATGTGAAGTGAAGAGAGAGAGAGGGCTTAGCTGAGGAGAGAGAGTGTGAGATGTGTGAAGAGAGAGAGAGAGAGAGAGAGAGTTGGAAATAGTGTGAAAAGAAGCAGCATTTTTATTACAAGTATGATAAACTTTTGGAGCTTTATGAGGAAAACAGTTGCTAACCGTTTAATCATAAAATTTAAATGAAAATTAGGATGTAAAAATGGAATTGAGTCGAATTTTTATATTTTCCGTATAATGTACTAATTTTATTGCGCATGGTATAGCTGTATATTGGATCATTTGTGATGTAATTAGAAAAAAATTGTACTAATTTTAGGACCGTCAATTGAGTCGATTTGTTAAACAAAAATTTAAGCTCAAAGTAAAATTTAAAATGAATTTAGTTATTAGATTGTTCAACCCATTATAGATTCGACCAAATTTTAATGTTAAAAACGTATAAAATATATTGTCTATTTATATTAAATTATACATATTTACATTCTCAATTTATATTTATATAGTATTTTCAATTAAAATTTTAATATCTTTAAAGCGAATTTGACTATCAATTTCTTTTGAAAATTTAGTAATTACATAAAAAAAAGATTGATATTATTAAAAATTATAACTCCTTTTATAAAATAGTTTATTATTGTTAATTTAAACTCCAATCATGTTAGTAAGAAGAATGATGTGCGTCAAATATTTTAAATGAGTTATTTTAAATTATAATTTTTTTTTGAATTTAGGAGTCAATTTTAATAATATTATATTTTAATACAAATTTAAAATAAATTAAAAAAAAAGCTAACTGGATTAATCAACTTCTAAACTCAAGCCCAATAATTTTAAACTGGGTTGAATTTAAACAATTTAAAGCCTAACTGGATTAATCAACTTCTAATGAAAAATAAAATAAAATACAGCAAACTTCTCCTCCGTACGGTACTATTTATGATTTCTCGCTTGAATTTAGCAGTAGTGTAGGCCTAATTCGTACTCATGTAGATGGACGCGATTCATTATCTTATTTTCTTATTTTATGTACGGCAAAAAATAAAAGTATTTGACTTTTTAATAATTTTAAAGTATAAAAATAATTAGAGAGACAACAACATCCTTGCAAAAGAATACTGCATTGCTTAAAAGTGAGCTAAAGCAAGATTAGAATCAATGTATTAATAGTGAAAAGGAAATTATTATTTTCGTAAATAATTTTAGAAAATTTGATTTTTCTTTCCTTATTTTTCAATTTTTTTTCCTCTTAACATAACCAATGCGAATTTACACCATTTCAAATCCATCAATTCTTCTTTTTACCTGCAAAGCCTATACATTTACATGTACATGTACATGTATGGTGATGGCAAAAATCAAGTCATTCCTTTTTCTCGTGGCTTCATTAGATACCAATCAAAATGAAATATACCTTCCCCACCCTAAAAGTAGACTATCATTTTAATTAGTACTCCCTTAGATATCATTTGTGAATATGTTAATTATTAGCGATATAATAATAAAATTATGATGCTAAGTTTAATGACACTGTCATTTTATACTATTATTAATTAATAAATTAATTGATTAATATTTTAGTATATATTTTTTTGAAGTACAAATAAAACTCTTTTATCGGAAGGGAGAGAGGGAGGAGGGAGTACATTATTAATGAAGTTACTCTACATAAAGTAGTATTAGTGGTGTCAATTAGTAAAAAGCCAGAAAAGTTAGGCATGTGGGGGCCAATAAGATTATACCTGGTGTATACCCAAGAGAGACATCCCGCCAACAAAAGAAGCTTGCAACCCCTTTACGCCTCAAATGGTATAACTCTAGGTTCCTTTGTTTTCCCTTTACACAATTATTTCTTCTGAAATTTCACATCATCTATTTGTGTACTAGTATCAAACTATTGCCGCCTAAAAAATAAATAAATAAATAAATTTAAAAAACAACTTTTTGAGACCACAAATGACATTCGAAGAGCTATTTCTTCAATCCCCCTAACGCGCCTCACAATCATATGACAGGAGTGGGGTTGGGGGTATGGGGTGAGGGTGGGATTCCTCCTCGAGATCCCTCTGCACCAGATGAGGCCTTAAAAAAGTTCCAACACTATTGCAACTATGTGAAGAAAAGTTAACCCAAGTTCCATCCCTCTTATCGTCAGCTAATCATCTTGCATAATCTCCAACTTTGACGAAGTTTCAGATAACAGAAACACCGCAGAACCAAGAGGGAATTTAACTACAAAGGTACTGTATCAATCCATAAGAAGACCACTTCTTAGTTGGAATTTAACTACAAAGGTACTGTATCAATCCATAAGAAGACCACTTCTTAGTTCTTGTTTGGCGATAGTGTTCTGCAATTTACCTAAACCCCGACACAGGTGAATGTCCTAAAATTGTCATGGAATCAAAGCCAACAATTCGGAGCAATGTAAAACATCTATTTCAGCATTGCAAAGAAGAATACTGTGACTAATTTTAACCGACATCCATAATAAGAGGACAAAAGTATCACAATTTTGGGTCATTTCAAAAGTTGTTTACTTGTTTGCTAGAAAGAGACAAATTGGAGATATTTTCTTTAACTAACCCCTAACCCTCATTTAAAGATATTTTCAAATCCTTCCTCTATTACAAGTCATATCTCACATTCCATCTTCCATTAACGTCAGCATTGAACGTCCAATTGTTTTCCCTAATCTGCAGATATGGAACCTGAAATAATGAACAAAATGAAGAATGAGCAACGACCATATTCTTTTTTTTTTAAATAAATAAAATAAAATAAAAAGAGTAAGGCATAAGAACAAAAAAACATGGTACTACAAAATTGATATCGGCAAGAAAAATAAAAGACCTGGGGGGGGGGGGTGTAATACCCGGTAAAAATAAATAAATAAATAAATAAAACTATTTTTTTTAAAAAAAACAGATTATTTGGGCTTTTCCTATGTTTGGGTCTGATTATATTTAATTTGTGTAGACCATAATAGGTGTTGGATAACATTGAGTTAATAAATTGGGCCTTAAAACTAATTGAGTTTAATTTATATATGGGTCATAATAAATCACATTAAAATTGGATAATAATAAATCACATTAAAACTAGGAGAATTAATAAGATATTTTAATAAATAAATAGATAAGTAAAACCTAATTCTACTGGGCATTGGTTTTGATACGTAAAAGAACAAAAGAAGAACAGGAGCAGAGGCGGCGACAGAGAAAAGAAAGAAAGAAACGAAAACAGGTATCTTTCTCTTCCTTTGTTATTCAGTAAATCATTGATTATTGGAACCAATTATTCTAATTGCATAGATGAGAGTCTGAGGTTGGAATACATATGTATATAGAATATATTAGTACATATATGTTTCATTGTTGCAATTATAAAGATATAAGGATAACATAAAGGCCATTGCCCATTGATAATCTGCTAATAATAAAATATGAAATTCAATAACATGAGTCAACACTAAATGAAGGATATATATATTATATATGTAATATATATTATATATGAATCTGATGGTTATTACTTTTGGAACGGAAGGCAGTTGGCCTAATTTGTGTATATGAAATATGAAGCTATATATTATTTTATAGCAATAATAATAATAATAATAACAATTATATTAATAATAATAATATGAGTTTATTAACGGGTTAAAGATGGAGGAATATTTTTACAAGTGTACTTATATTTATTATTACTTTGTGTAATTAGTTCAGACGGAGGGAGTCTAGACGAGTAATATTTGGAATTATAAATTGGGTATTACATTGCTTAATTCAGGTACGGATTCCGTACTCTTTCAACGAAACTCTTTTAATTTTAATTAGTTCGTTTTGTTCTCCATTTCAGAATTGGTTAATATTTCACATAATTGTTTCATGTGAAATTTATTATGATAATTCATTTTGGCATTGATATTCATATTTGTACTCTTTAGACTAGTGCATCATGTTTAATATTATTTTGATGCGTATAGTAATGTACATGTTAATTTTTTTTTGAACTTCGTGTTAATGATTCGTTCAGTTTAACATGTACATATTAGAATCCTTCTGTTGGTATTGTGTCGCATGTGTTGTGACACGGTATCTTTGTTAGAATTATACCTGAGGTATAACCATCTGTGGGGGTACCACAGGCATGTCGTCTCGGCACGAGAGACATGACACTTTCCGTGGCAGTGTGATCAGTCCACGACGTCTCCATTTTTGTGCTTCGGAGGAAGTGAGCAACTTGGTGTTTTGTTGTGGGAGGCGTATGGGTTAACCCTAGTTTTCTGTTCTGCGGATTGGTGATGTTGTGTCAAACACACCTATCCGATTTGCATGCATTTGGATTCGCGGTCCAATGTGTGATTTGCCTGTGTGGCATTATTTGACTTGCCTTTGTGGTAAGACATATTTCTGATTTGTTCTGAGCTCAGTATGAAATTATACCACCCAACCATTTGATTCAGCTTATTAATTCATTGTGTTATTCTTGTTCGGTTCAGTTCAGTTCAATTCATTGAGTCTGTTATTTCAGTTCATTATTTTTGTACTCTATTTGTTCGTCTCATTAATTCTGTTGAGACAGTTATATTCTATTCAGACTTTGGAGATTTTATTTTCGTCGATATTTAAGCTGGAGGCTTTGTTCGGTTCAGTTCAGTTCAATTCATTGAGTCTGTTATTTCAGTTCATTATTTTGTACTCTATTTGTTCGTCTCATTAATTCTGTTGAGACAGTTATATTCTATTCAGACTTTGGAGATTTTATTTTCGTCGATATTTAAGCTGGAGGCTTTGTTCAATATTTTGTCTCAGTTGACTCCGTATTTTCCATTGTGCATCTTTGCATATTTATATCCGTACTGGGCATTTGGCTTATGCTGTGTTTTTCTTCCGGCAGGTTTGCAGGGGTAATTCAGGACTAGTGTGATGAGAGAGTTGTCGTCGACCATCAAAGTTTATTTGATTTTAGGTGTTGATCATTATGCCTTCCTTTGGAGAATTGCATTAATATGGTTTATCACTGTTAAATATATTGAAGTTATTAGTGCTCTGTTTATTTATTTTGAGGTTTGTTGTGCTTTGCACGTGACCTCCATTTCCTATTTCGGGAAGGGGTGTTACAGGGGGGGCAGATACTAAAAATAATGTATACATTCTAATTCATTGCTGTTTCAGTGTTTCTTGAAATATACTAATGTTTATCGTAATTCAAGATATAACCCATGATGGAAGCTATCCATATGAATCCCACCAAGGCATCTCCATCCAAAAAAATATGTAATAACATGTTAAGCGTCCGGCGCGAACACTTTCTCAAAAGTAGGCAAAAATCTATACACTTAACTTGATAATATATACAATTCAATTGAAATTGAGAAAATCACCCACGCTGAAAATTACCTGCAACTTTAATTCACCACGATTGAGGCTGGCGGCTAACGCAAAATTTATAGACATCTTATTATCAAATATCCACGACGAGTAAAGTTAGTTATCACAATTCAAGGCCAGTAAGTTTCCATATTTTAGGATTTTCTATCTTCCACTAAATTACTCAGATTTTTTTTTTGGCTTGCGATAATCATCACAAGCGCAAGCAAGGATTGATCAACAATCTATAGTCTGTAAGGTACTAAATGCTAGTAAGAGTTGCTGGCACCAAAAACTCTCTCTCTCTCTCTCTCTCTCTCACACACACACACACACATGGCGGAAATATTCAAAACATAGACAATCGAATATTTTCTGACATCAGAACTAATAAGAAAATTAAAATATATAAAAAAAAAAGTAATTTAATTTCACACGGGCTACAACTAATTGTTCAGGAGAATCAAGAAAATGGAAAAGACGAGCATCACTAATTCAAGGAAAGATACCTTGTCAACAACTTCATAGCCAACCTTGAATCTTACATCCTGGTCTTTCCGAAAATTAAATATGCACCAAGTAAGTTCAGCAGTCCCTTTTGACTTCCTCTGTCAAAGTATAATAATGATTTCAAGCAGCATAAAAAAAGGACAAAGAATTAGGTCTCAAAATGTTCATCTCATCAAAGGTAGCAATCCTTGTGTGATAGAAAACCAAGTGTAAGGCATATATTTGAAACACGCACGTGACGTAGAGCATGTGAATTATTTTGAGAACAAATGCAGAGCATGTGCAGCTTCCCTTCAGCTTGCATTACAAAAAGTCAAAACATACTCCATTCCACTTCAAATGTAATGGTTCAAACTAAATTTGTGGTGCGGGAATTTAACACATTCAAAAAACCACATTTAGAGATAATATTTTATAATATAGTTTTTACTAAATTATTCTTAGCATCGTAGTGTGTTAGCGTCACATCTAAACTCTGCCACAGATATGGGCCATATGGTTTTGAGCCATGAAACTGAAAGTCGAACGGTGGGAGTAATTTGGATTTGATCATCAACACCAGAACAAGAAACAATGTCTACATTTGTATCATCTCACCAATGAATAGATCTGCCTTAACTTGTAAAACAGAAAAACACCAACCTGTATAAAATCTTTCCCAATATCGCACCTCCCCTTGACATGAAAGTTCACCAACCCATTGGTTGTCACAGGAAATGCCTTTTTACCACGTACAACGTACCGGAGTTTCTCACGTTTGTCATATTGCACGCCAAGACCAAGGCTAGCTGATAACTACAAATGGTTAGCAGGTATGTTAAGACAAATCAGATCAAAGAAAGCAGGGTGGAGGATGAGAAAAAGCAAATATAATGGCAGCATACGTCTGGATAGTAGTGTCTTATCATTGCACTTAAATGACTTGGAGCTCCAGTTTTTGTGTCTAGCTCTCCATGAACCTGCCAGCGTGTAGATATACAAACATAAGAAAAAGTGATACAAATAAAATGCCCATGTATGGATAAGAATTAACATTGTATATGTTGGTTAGTTTCAAATTTGTGCTCCCCTTGATTTTGCTCTTAAAATATTCTTTTACATGTCTAGACAGACACCATAAAAATTTTACACAAAATATAACTTAATCTTGAAAACCTCTTTGAAAACCTCTAGGGAAAATGAATAAGTTGGTGGCATGTGCACGGGATCCTTCTTTTGTATAGGTGGCATGTGCATAGAATTCAAGCATAATTGTCAATAGATTTAATCTTTGTATATTTTCTTTCGGTGAAGGGGAGTTGTTAATGCCCAGAAGAGCCAGTGAGCAAGGGTTAATAAGATAAACTATGACAACCCACCAATATATCATGTGGAAATAATTAAGTTCGATATTAACTAGACAAGAAGACAAATGACATGCTCTATGCTAGTGCTCTCTTCCCAGAAGTAATTAAGAAATACGATGATCAATTTATTTGTTGAAGGATGGACGAGTTCGAAATGGCTAAAATTCCTATAGAAGAATTACTAAGCTAGACTGAAAATTTAAAAATATAAGCAAAAAATTAACACTTCAGAAGTCTAATCAAGTTTATCTTCTTTTCACAATGCCCGTTCTGACAAATTAGAAGTTAAACTATCTGAATTTGTTAAACATTATAGAGAAAAAATTGTGTCTAACTCAATAATGTGAAACTAATAGATTAGCGCAAGATAAAGGAACGGCATACAAGTCAGGGTTATAAAACAGAATGAATTGAAAAATGGGGAAGAAAATGAAAAATGAAAAGGCAGAGTACCTGGAAGGAGGTTTCAGAGTCAAGAGGGATCTTCTCCTTTGCGTAGATTCTCAGAGCTTTGGAATCTCCGCCATATCTCAATGAAGTCTCCATCTTAAAGCTTTGATTGAATTTCCAAATGGAGGGGTTTTAGCTCCTTGTAAAACCCTAGCTTGATATAGCTACACACAGTGCTCTGGCGTAATTCTCTCTCTAAATGATTCCAACGGTGAGACTTGAGAGGATAGAGGGATAGAGTTTGTTGAGTAGTGGGCCAGACGGGCCGGGTACTCTCTGTGTTATAAAATATTTTAATTTTTAAATTAATAGCAAAATCAATCGATACCAAAATATAACGACTCAAATATAAAGACTAAATAGCTTTTAGTAAACTTGACAATTTAAGATTTTTTATTTTTATTTTTTTATAATTTAGTAACTCAAAGGTTTTCTTTTTTTATTTTTACATGTCGTAGATTTATTTACAATTAATGACTTTTCAAATTCATAAATCAAGTGTATTGTATCTTTTTTATTATTATTTTTATTTCAATGCATCTGTTTAATTCCTCCTAACTTTATTTTCACCAACCAAATAAATTTTATTCAAGATGCATACATATGCTTCTTCTTTTTTTTAATGTATACAAAACCAACCTATTCAAGTTAATCAAGTGCATGAATTTTTAAATTATTTTATACAAGAAATTAATACAAATCCGTACTTTGCACAAGTTATCAAACTTAAACATACAAATAATTCAAAACCAATGTCAATTTTTTATTATACCATGACTTAGAAAAAACCATACGCCTTTTATCATTTTAATAATATCTCTTTTAAAACGAAATTTGAATGGTTATGAATTTTTATAAAATATATATTTAATTACTTCATCTTTCATAGAATTTTTTAAATGTTGTAATCCATCTAATAATAATATATACAAATTGATTTTCCATATGATGAATATGTTATGAATTAAAAGACAAGTGCAAGGGAAAAGAGAAATCAATTTGCTAATTTCCAGAAAGGGTAGAATTCAAAACTAAATCCAGACACCTATAGAATTCTTAGGCCACCAATTGCTCTCATTTTAGCAATTATTGTGATTATTCTTTTTTCAATAGGTGACAAAAAAACTTTATAATTTAAATATTAGACATTCAAATTAAAATGATACAATATGATTACCATTTACCAGTTAAAACATACCACCATCATACCAGCACTACAGTATGACAATCACAGCTACTTATCACATTCATGGCCACATCCAGTTAATTTAGACTAGAGAGGATTCTCAATTTTGATGATCCAAATATGCAATAAGCTCTATAAAGTTAACATATAAGTACTAATAAGAAGAAAAGAAAAAAAAATTGGATATTTAGGTTGGCCTGTCACAATGTTCTTCAACTCCCAACAAAATTTAGATCAAAACACTAGGCAGCTAAGGTCATCAAGGTCGCTGAATTCTTAATTACTTGATGATTCATCCATTGCTTAGATTTCATCAATAACTTCAAGAAGCTCATCAACCTCCTGCCTCAGGATCGAAATTTTCTGCTGGATTGAAACAATTCGGGTTTCGATATCCCGTCCCCCAGATTTTTTCTCATAAGATTCCACCACCGTGGAGTGTTTTGACATTAACTTCTCTTGCAATTCTCTCTCCTTGGCAACCAGCTCTTCCACCTAAAAGCAATAAATAAGCTTTCAGAGAGAGAAATTAACCATTGTACAGTACTTCTAAAGTAAAATATTCCCAAAGATGATCAAATATTAGATGGAAGAATATGTATGAAGATGTTTTACCTATTACTATTTTTTTCTTATTGCGTTTGACCAATTAATGAGTGAAGAATATTGCATACCTATTTATATTCAAATAACTCAAAATTTTGGTAAAACGGGTGCATCGGGTAAATGAAATAGTTTCTCAGTCTCCGTCGCTAATGGTAGAACAGCATATATATATAGGGTAAATTGCTAGAATTGTACTGTACAATTCTAAGAAATTAATTGAACAACTTACAGATCAAACACTACCAAGTAATTGGAATTTAAGGTATGTCCAATCTGCTCAAGTTTAACTTTATTTACCATTTCTTCAAGGTGAAAAACTGGTGCAAAACAACTAAAATAACATTCTACAAAGACAGCATTCAAACCTTGGGCAATATATGTGAAGCCTGTGGTGAGGATTGCAAGAATGTCAGCAAAGGCTTCAACTCTTTGGAAAGCTCCTTCAACGAATTGTCAGCTGCTTTGCGAGCAGCTTTACAAGCTTGAACATCACCTGTTCTAGAGAGATCGCGTAATGACCCTTCTAACCTATCATGGATTGTTAAGCATTGATGGATAATATTCTGGACCTGCTGAATAGCTGCCTGAACCTGAAAAGCAAACCAAGTTTAATAGAAAGAAACTCACCGAATTGTATTTAATTAAATAGGATTTAACATTTTGCACACCTCATCCCACTGCAGTTTTGCTAGATAAGAAGGTGAGGACTTTGAGATGGTCAAGTCTGCATGCGTATATATAATGCATGCAAGAAAAAGAAAGAAAAATCCAGAAATCAGCATTAATGGCTCCCTAAGCAGTGAAAAGTTGCTGAACTTGTAATAGACCTGCAAAACAAGAAAAAACCAATGTCACTTGATTAAATTTCCAAAAAGGGAGTAGCCAAAACACGTTCAGTGAATTGCATTTGCAGAACATGACAGCACATCATGTACATCAATCAATAGGGCGCTGCCCAACAAAAACGATCAGACTGGAAAAACTGGCAAGAGCGAACCAAGCCGGACCAATTTTTTGTTTTGTTTTGTATTTATTTTCAAAATCAATTGAGCTTCTGTTTCAGGCTGGTCAGTCAGTTTCGCTATAGTGTGAAAATTTTGGTTTAGGCCAAACTGACCGTTGCTTTCATGTAGAGTAATAACTTTATACAATTTATAATTAGTATAGTAATATTATACCAGTAACTAAAGTTCTTGGAACCCTGTTAGTTAATTTATTTACCTAAAGAGAGAAACAAGATAGTCAGATGACTCAGATTTAGGGTTTTCTTCTCCCTCTGCCTCTCCTCTTTCCACCTCTCAACCTTCTCCCTATCTCCCATTGGACCCTCTCCAGCTACCTCTACTGATATTCGCAAGGTTTGACTGTTTGATTTCATCAATCCTCTTATTTTTGGATTTTCATCTAGAGAAAGAATGAAACTTTGTTCTACATTGTTTTAAGTAGTCACTATACTCCGTATGTGTTTGTTTGTACATATGTATGATATATCTGTCTATGTGTATATACATTTATGTTAGATTTATAAAATAGGCCTAAAGTCTAGTATATAAGAAATTAATCTCTCTAACTCAAAACTAATTGACAATAAGAAGAGTTGGGCCAAGTCATTATATACTAGACATATTTTCTCAAAGTATTCAATGTGGGACGAGATATTATATACTCAATACTCTAACACTCCCCCTCACGTGTAACCCGGTGTATTGAAGGTTGCACGTGGACCTGGTGAATATGAAGACTCACACAAGATAAGTAAGTCCAGAAGAAATCTAGTAAACCACGGGCAACTATTGGCCCAATTGATAAGTGGTACTAGTTAAGAAATTGATAACTTTGACCCTTACGAAATGGACTGCAAGTGGGTAAGAATGAAAGCTAAGAAGAGTGTTTAATTAGGCCTACGGATAGTCCGCTCTATAACATGTTAGATTTACAAAATGGACCCAAAATTTAGTATATAAAGACATCAAGTTCTCTAACTCAAAACCAATTGACAATGAGAAGAGTTGGCCCAAGTCATTATATACTAGACATATTTTCTCAAGATATTCAATATGGGACAAGATATTATATACTCAAACAATTTAATATAAATGTCTATACAAAATAATGATTATTAGTTTAGAACTATATGTTCAAAGCCATAACTTTCTCTATGATTATTTGGAGTGTGTGTGTATATATATATATATATATGTATGTATGTATACTTGTGCTTAATTACTTTTAATTCTTCTCCTTCTCTACCTTTTCTTCTTGTCGATATATGAATGCTTCAAATATAACCTAAGAAAACAGCCGAATAAACTAAAAACTAAGCACAGACGAAATGAACAACTGACATTGGTTTTTCAAAAGTGGTCGGTTTCGGATAGTTGTTAAGGCGTCGCCTAGGCGACGCCTAGGCGTCCAGTCGCTCCGAGGAAGACAAGGCGTCTGGGCGACTTGGTGGATGTTTGCAAGTCGAGCGCCTAGGAAAGGAAGTCGTCCCCTTGGACGACTTGTCCATGACTTAGACTTGTTGCTTGAGCGAGCGACTTGGCCACTGTGGGTATGGGTCGACCCAAATGCCAACTGGGTTAAAAAAACACAAAACGATGTCACTCTGAAGAAGACAAAACTGGCCCTAGGTCGCGATTTGCAGCAAAAGACTAGAGGGGGGTTGAGCAAGTGAGAGCGAGAGAGACTGCAATGCGAAGTCCGACTGGCGACAACTACTGACTATTCCGATCGCTACTTCTTTGCAGCCTACTCCGATCGGCGACGCTGCTTTCTTCTTTGCAGCAGGTATTCTCTCTCTTCTTTTCTTCTTCTTTGGTCGCGCTGCTTTCTTCTTCTTCTTTTCTTCCCCTTTTATTTTTTGTTTTGCTAGTCTGGACTCTGAACTTCTTTTCTCTTTTTTTTGGATTCTTAAGAAGTTATTCAGCGCTTCATATCTCTTTTTTTGGACAGTGGACACTTGTTAATTGGTTGGACACTTGGACATGCAGGGCACTATCCACTATCCCATGTGTTGTATCCCACTATCCACTATCCCATTATTCCCATGTACTGTATAAATGTAATATAATACATTTGATGTATCTCATTATCCATCGTCCCATGTGCATGTGCTGTATTAATATATTTTTGTCATTTTGTGAACTCCATGTAACAAAGATTATTTTGGACCATTTGATTAAATTATACTAGTACTACTACAGTACTACTATATGTTGGAGCCTAATATTTATTTAGTAGTTAGTACTTACAAAATTAATAACACATTCAAAATAAAAAATTAAAAATGATAATATGTTGATATTTTAATTTGATGAATAATTTCTTATTTGGATCAATTGTTGAAATAAATTCAATACTAACTACTAATATTTTTTTTATAATAAGTACATACTAAATTAGTAATACACTCAAAAATAAAAATAGGTAATACTTTAATATTTTAATTTGATGAATTATTTCTTAGTTGAAATAAATTCAATAGTAATTTTTTGTTAATGTTTTTTAATGATATTTCATAGTGTTATGTTTTGGGTTTTAATATATATGAAATTTTATTGTCAATATACTTGTGAAATAAAATAAATAATATATAAGTTTTACGCTATGAACGACTTGTCGCCATACGGACGCCATAGTGGTCGCCTTGTCGCCTAGGCGTCCTGGCGGTCGGCTACCGCCATGCCTCGCCGTGGCGCCGTGGCAACTACTTTCGGTGGAGGGAAAACCATCCGGAACCGACCATGTGAAGCCCTACCAATCAACATCAGAAGACTACAAGGTTGGCCAAAATTTAAATGTGATAACACTAGTGACTGAAACTAATTCAAACTTGAATAAAGCAAAAAAGGCTCCTGCTAATCTGAGGCAATACCAAAACACAAGAGCTGGACAAGATCATATTTTGCAAAAAGGATCATTCAAAGAAATAATTTTAATGTTATATAAAAATTACACTTGTAATTCAGAGAAATAATATGAGGAAAAAAAAAAGAAAAGAGAAAAACCAAGCCAAAATTTTCACACTGTTTCTTATCAAGAGTGCTGCTTCATCTTTTACCCAACTGACAAACCACTAACAGTTTCTGGCATCCATGTTCGACATTGCAAGAAAATAATAAGCTTTCTCGGCCAAAGTCCTTCAGATACATGGAATCTTAACCTATTGATGTAGGACAACTTTTGAAGAACAATAATTGTAAAATAATAAAAAATAAAGGAAAGGTTAACTTGGGTGAGACTCCGCACCTCACTACCCCAAGGATCTTTTACTTGGGTGTTATTAACTTGTGGGGGATTACATCAATATTTATAGAGACTCCAAACCCTAATTTTACTTGGGGAATAATAAAATAATTAAATGACTAAAATACCCTTACTAAATATTAAAATCCTAATAACTATTAAATGTCTAAAATCCCCACTAATAAATGAACAAATAACTATTTGTTGTCCTCATCACCTATCAGTGTATATATTTCATTTAAGAGGTCAAATTGTTGGACTACAACATTTGCTACCGCCTTCCGTAACCAGAATTGAAGTATTAGTTTATATGCGAGGAGAGAAACAAGAAAGTATCTTCATTATTGATATAATGTTGCCTTTTCCACCTAGTATGCATTACATTAAGCGACTTTCGCACCAAAGATTTCTGAAAAAATATGGTGTCCATAAAAAGAATTCAGGGTAGCAGTTTAATTTTTTTTTTTCTTTTTTAGATAAAAATTTTGGAATCCACCATTTTTGGGTCATTGAGTTCACTGCTGGGAATTTCTGAAGCCAAGATCCTAATGCTATGTCAACTGCATCATATATTCGTATGTTATATATCACATGAAAATAACATATAAGATTCAACTTTTATAGTTCACAAGAAATTACTACATTTAATTTCCTACTTCTAGTGTCTACAGAGAAGTTGAACCGAATAAAGTTCACAGTTTTTTCATTGTAGCAAGCATCTCCTCAAAGGTGTTCTCTTGCATGCAAGTAAGTAGATGTAACAAATATGCTGCTGCATATAGAAGCAGTAAAGAAACTACCTGAAATGGTTGATTATGCTCCGGCACAGCATTCTCCTTTTCTAATACAACAACTGGTCTACCAACCATATCCAAGTGAGAAAATTTTGTCTGCAAAAAACCCAATAAGCCCTTAAACAGTGGAGAGGTTTCATGAGAAAGAAAAAAGGGAAAATATAACTGGAACCTTAAAAAGAAATATGTGATTAGTGAAATTCTACTTCTGCATTACCTCCTCCCACTGTTTTACAGGAAATAACGTAGAAACAGAAATGTCTTTCGAACCTTCAGGTAAAACAACCTGTAGTCCAGAAAATCATGTTAATGCTATAAGCAAGTAATTTTCAAATTAAAGATATCTGCAATTTATACTTCTAAGGATTCAACTGTTTAAAGATATGTAACCATTAAGTATGAATAACTTAAAAGGAACTTATGTATAGCAAGTACTTCCTCCGTCCCATATTAAATGCCCACTTTTCCTTTTTTATCTGTCCGAAATTAATTACCCCATTTCTAAATCTGTATTATTTTTGCTCACATTTTTCCAAGTATACCCTCCAAAATTTCTAGATACATCTAATTAATTTATGGGAAAGTGATACCATTAACAACTTAGCCATCTTGAAAAAAATAAAAAGTTGAATAAATGCTAATGTTTATTATGTGAACATAAGTAATTACAGCATTGAAAATTGAAATATACTTATATATTGAATGAAACAGAATGAGTTCGAGATATTAATTTAATATGGGTATATTAGGAACAAATTTATTACCTTAATTTGTGTGTCATTTAAAAAGTGGGCATTTAATATGGGACGGAGGGAGTACATTTTATTTTGATATGCATGATAGCAAGTACAAATTACAAATAACTTATATATACTTTTTTGGAAAGTAAAAAAGAAATAACTACGATACTACAAAATATAAATGCAACAGAAACTTAAAATGTATCAAATGAGGCTCCATATATCCACACTTGAAAAGTAGACAATACTTATGCTTTGACATGTTTGACTGTCAGCATTATCTAAGCCAGGTAGAGTTGAATCAAGATTCGGTTTTTACTAAATGAGCTTGAAGCTCACCCCAGTCTACAGTCAATAATGACAGCATACTTGTGTTGTTTATTTTGGTGCATGTTTTATATAATCGATGCTCTCCAGAATCACAGGACTAACAAAAATAGTTACCATAATCAACGTAACCATGAGGTCTAGGTTTCAAGACACCTTCCTGAGAACATATATTTTAGATGCTGTCCAAATTACAAGTTTGTGATCTCAATATCTCGTATAACACCTTGGCATCCCTAAGTTAACGCAAGCCTGACAACAACAGGCTTGCAATATGTTTTAGGGTGTATCATTTGATATATAATCAAACTACTAATATGCTGAAGTTAGTACATAGAATGTTACATAGAATTTGATATAAACTAAAGTATACATACTTCACAAAAATCCTTAGAAAGAATGGGCTGAAACCAAATGCGAAAACCAAACAGAAACCCGGCTTTACAAAATCTTCTATGAAGTATTTTCGGTCAATGACTTGCAGTTCAATGGCCATCTCACAGTTAGAATTGATTTACAATCATAAAATATATGTTTCTAATGACTAACTTGTTATCCTACTAGAATTGCTTATGAGGTTTTGCTTGATTTACATCCAATGAAACACCTAAAGACAAGTATGCCACAACAATAGATTCAGACATATAAAAACTTTAAGCTATACCTTCACGATAAGTTTCTCAACAACAACATCATTCATTGGGCAACCAAAAGAGATATTTAGGAAACGTTTTCCATCTGACTGGAACAAGTAGTCCTGAAGTGGCAAGCCATATCCAATTGTGAAAGAAGTTCTCCAACCCCCAAACATTGGATATCTAGGTTCGATTTCCAATAAAGTCTGCAATTAGAAAGCAAAAGAACTTGTCAAAGAATCAGAATATGATAATCAAAAGAAATTTGTACAAATGACAAAATTTCCACCTTTGTCAAATCACCATATAAATTAGACGTTGAAATATTTCCAATCGCATCCCTGTAGTAAATAGAATGAGCTCGTGGTGGCAATTTCGCTACAAGATTCCTGAATGCTGCTGCACCTTTGCCCCTGGCCTGATAGTCCAGTCTGCAGTGTTTATAAGATATGCAGAATCAAGCTTCCAATCACATGAATACCACTAAAAGGTAATTAAGTTAGAAACCACTTACCTCGAAAATTCCCCAGTGCTCTGAGCGCCTCCATGGATAAGGTTGTAATGCTCTGTAATCTGGACATTACCCCAGTGGGAGATCTCTATCTCGCGCACCAACTCTTGAGCAACAGGGAAGGGATGATTGCTAACAAAATGGATCGCTACTGGAGAGTATTGCAAAGCAGGAAGATTCTCATAGGGCCCATATTTAATCTCAGAACCAGAAAGTTTAGAATTCTCCAGCTTTGTATAAGATTCAACTTTTGCCTCGGGCAGTTTAAGACTAAGTGACTGGACCTTGACCAAATAAGGGGAGAGAAAATAAGCACTATCCTGGAACACTACCAGCTGATTTTCAGCTTGAGTAATTTTTTCTGGGAATGGTTGCAGTATATGGGTGAATACTGCAAAAAGGTCCAAGGTCAAGCTTTCTCCCTTACCCAGTTCCTTGGGTAGGGATAATGAATACCACGTCAATGATGGAGGCATTCCTTCGGGATGGACAAGTTTAATAGAAAGACTTCCGGAAGAACTTTTTGTTTTCCCTTTCCCTTCACTAGTTGCACCAATAAACAACACTATGTTCTTTGCTTGGTGATCAGGAAAGGCCACCAAAACATCCGATACTGGATCACTACCAGTATTTTCCACCTGTAATAAAGAAGAACGAGAAGTCTCGAATAATCACGACTTCAATTGGATACTTACACATGCAAAACTAAGTTAAAAATAATAGATCTGTATTATTATTTTTCAATATTTGCCAAATCTGTTATTAAGATATACAGAAATGAGGCAAAAAAGGGCATGAACTGCCCACCTTTAGTGTTGAAGTCATGCGTACAATCTGTGACGTCAGATCAATCTGCAAAAAAAAAATAAGATAAGATTAGCCACAACTAGGCAATGGGAAATTGTATTCCAATAAGCATCCAAATAAAAGAAGGATCATTAATTAATCATTTAGTTGTAAGCATTTAATAAGTTCATCTTTCTTACTAAATAATAAGCAAATTTTCCACAAAAGATCAGCTTATTGAGAAAACTAAAGCTACATAAAATTA
This sequence comes from Aralia elata, assembly GCA_034770075.1. NCBI lineage: Eukaryota > Viridiplantae > Streptophyta > Magnoliopsida > Apiales > Araliaceae > Aralia > Aralia elata. Next base: position 4,746,353 of record CM068385.1, on the reverse strand, counting down.
AATTATTGCCAAGTTCAAGGCCTGAAAAATAGGGAAAGCCAAAGAAAATTTGAGAGATTTCTTCATTCAGCAACCAAAATGAAGATAAAAATTCATGGAATCAAACCCAATCAATAATACTGAAAACAATATTATCTCAGATATGAAATGGTATCATAACATTGATAAATAAAACTACTTTAGTTTAAACATACCAGCTGAAACACAAACTCGCCCTTAACAAAACCCATAAAGAAAATAGAAAAAAATAAATCAACAACTTCAGTCCAACTCATCAAACCATCACATTAATGAAGAATAGCAAATTATACATAAGTCACGTACATATAACATAACACGCATTCAAAATTGATAAATAAATGAACTAATTTGCAGATGAAAGGAATATAATTTTTTTTTAAAATGAATTGGGCTTAAACCCTAGCGCCTTAACTCGAAACAAACTGAAGTAATTAAAAATTCGATCTTAACACAATAATAAGAGAGAAGAAGATAAATAATCAAACAAACCCGTCGATCGAGCTTGGAGATGACTAGATCGGAAACGACCGGTGAACAGAGAATGGCGATTAGTGCGATTAACAGATTGATACGAATTACTCCTCCTCCTTTCATTTTCACGTTTGTTTTTCTCTCTCTGATTAACTGAAGGTTGAAGAAGGCGCTTATAAGGGTTTTTCCAATAGAATCACGCAGTAAAGGATGAGATTGTGAATAACATTGGCAATTGATTGACTGAAACGCTGGTCACTAGTCTACTAGGCGATCTGGAGAAAATGCAAGTAAATAAACTGATGATGCTAACGTACGCCTGCTACAGGCTTAGTTTAGCTGAATTGTGAAGTGGCGTCCATCAAATTGCGCCATGTGATTAATGATTTGTCCAATCCTTAAGAAATTGTTATTTACACAAAATATAAGATTGATAAATTTTTTTACAAGATATCACCCAAATAAATATAGATCTCATAATTTCATTTATTATTCATATGAAAAAAAAATATTATAAAAAAATTAATTTACTTAGTAAAAATATTTCCCTATACCACGGATATATAGTGCTTCATTTTAAGTTACCAAATTTCACAAATTAAAATTTTTGATAAGTCATATAAATGACTTTAGGTGTTTCGAAAATAATTTACACGTTTATCGAAATGTAACAAATGTTTAGTTTAATAATGATATCATCTTAATAAAATTATGATATTAAACTTTAAAATATTACTACTTCGTCCGTCCTCAAAAGATGACTTAAGATACATAAAATAAAGATAAGTATGTCATTTATGAGATCTCCTAATATGTGTGTGTGTATAAATATAGTACTTTGATGATAAAAAAATTCTACAAAAAATTGTTTACAAAATGCTGTGTATGTGTGTATATATACACACACGCCCTGGATCAGGTCCGGACTCCCGGACTTGATTAAAATGCGGACCCCAATTTTTTTTTTTCTATTTTTTTTTTCAAAACAACTAATAAAAAATATATAGTTATTTTTGGTACTGAAAAAATTTCATAATACAGTGTTTTGGATATGATTTGGATATATATAGCAAACAGTGTTGTATCCAAATCATACCCAAAACACTATATTATGAAATTTTTTCAATACCAAAAATAACTATACATTTTTTATTAGTTATTTTGAAAAAAAAAAGAAAAAAAAATTGAGATCCGCATTTTAATCAAGTCCGAGAGTTCCGACCTGATCCTGCCTCATATACGCCCAGGATCAGGTCCGGACTCATGTATCATCCACTAATTATAATCTCCTGCATGTCGAACTATAAGACTTGTACTCATATGTCGCAAATAAAATATATAGTTCTCAAACACCCTTCAACTGATGTTTATGTTTGGCAACAATTTGCATGGTAAGAACAAAAAAATTGAACTTATTACTTCTCACCAGTGTACAACATCAGATTGAATGTATGAAAAGAGAATAAACAAATACAAAAGGAAGCTCAAAGAGAGACTGGTTACATGACATATACAACATGTATCTATATCACATAAACAAATGTGACAACTGCTTACTGGAAACTGTAGGCTGATTACAACTCAAATACTCTTAGGAGGCTCTCAGTAGAAAATTCAATAATCGACTATTAGTCCCTTGTGATAACAATGCTTCTCCATTCCGGGTGGAAAAGAAATAAAGAAACTCACTTAGCAAAGACATGAGAAGCAAGGTAGAAGTGGAAAATTTATACATTGATCGTCTATATCACATTCAGGGAGGACAGCCTACTTTCCTTCTGATGGCATTATTTGCAATAGCTCGATATTCAGATCAAATGTAGCTCCTGGCTGCAAAATGAATATCAAGATAGTTTAGAAAACAAGGGCTCTCCAACTTTACGTGTTACATAAATGTATGCAAACATCGACTTCATGAGCTATGAAATTGCTAATTTAACAGAAAGAAGATTGATGCACATGCATTTGTGAAGTTGTTAAATTAATTACATATAAAACAAACTGCAAGTTAAAAATGACAAGCAATTTTGTGATAAAAATATAAGATATACTACCTATATCCTAAAAAAGAGTCTCATTTCCTTTACGAATTGTGTACAAAATACAAACCTAACTTTTGGGACGGATGGTGTATGAGGTTAAAGTTAAACAAACAAGTTCTGAAAAAAGGGAGGTTTGGACATCTCATATACTTTGAATGACTCTGTCTCTTTAACATACAAGTATAGATACATCATTCATAATAAAGAAGAAGAACGTTAACTAGTGGCGGGATTATGTCCACTACACAACTTATGGTATATGATCTTATTTTAATTTCTCTTCATTGCTGTTGTACCACATTTAAATTTGAGGTATAGATGCTTAAAAACTATAATACTGTCTTCATTGCCGTTTAGTTTGCTGCAGGTTCTTGGGGTTATTACCATTATAAGTGTGCTATTTAATTTTCCTTTTATTACGTATTGTTCAGAATAACAAAATGACCATATAAATTGAACATTCAAAAGGGGGAAGGAGGTGCAACAGTGTTTACCGGAATCTCATTCATTCCCTTCTTGCCATACCCAGCTTCAGGAGAAACAATCACAGTTCTCTGCACAAAAAGAAAAACTAGAAGAATAAATGCTAATGAATAATAATAATTATAAGGTATACAACAAAATAGCACGACATAGTGAAAAAGGAAATAGATCATGACAGTATCACCTTCCCCCCGACTTTCATCCCCTCAGCTATTGAGTACATGGCTGCTGGAGGTTTTGGTGCAGCCTGTGCAGAAAATAATCCATTTGGATTGTCTACAAAGTCACGCTTTCGTTCTTTCCCTGGGGGAGCTCCAACCTTGAACTCGTAAGGCTACTTACGAGTATAAAAGTTATGTCAATATTCAAATATATACGTTAGATGTCAAGGCATTGTTCATCAGGGTACAAGATGCCATTGTTTGACTAGATTTAAAATAACATGTTCAGTTCACCTAAGTTGCTATATTTTGGAATTTATGGGTGGAGCAGAAGGAAACAGGTGTGAAGAAATTGATCTATGTTGTGCAAGTAAGATATGCATAAAGTCAGTCCCACCATAACTAAGGAGTAGTAGTTGCGAGGTGTTACAACACACACGCACACACAAAAAAAGAAGTGTAAAAATGACGAGATGGTCTTGCATTAAAATTCCAGCAAGTCCCAAAAGGTGTGTTACATTAATTAAATCTTCATTGAATTAGATATGAAATTAGGGGCAGAGAACTTAAACTGGAATTTCTGGCCTCACCATGAATACCATATTGGCATATCACACCAATTAATTATAATTCGATTATTTGTTCTCTCTTTATGATCCTAGTTATACTTGCTTGGTAATAAAGGTAAGATCAAATATATTTGAGCTATTAATTATTCCACATTAATTGAAGCATCATTACACCAAAACTCCTTTATGAATGAGGGAGGACAGGTGTAACAGCGTTAATAATTTCACGCTATTTGAAGCTTCATTAAACCAAAACTCTCGCTAAGAATGAGAGAAAGGCAGATGCAAAAGAGAAAATGATCTTCTTAACACACTTGCTAACCTGTGCAATGCTGCGATTTCCAGCTAAGAGTTTAGACTCTCGACTTGAAACTGCTGTAATGCCTCGATAGACACAATCGAAATGGACCTGTGAAGATGCAAGGCAGAATTAAGGCCAGTTGCATTGTAAACAGAAAGCAAAAGATTGTTGGCTTCCATTATAAACAAACCAGAATTGTAGACCCCTTTTCAGCTACTGGACCCTTTCCTTCAACAACATCAAAATATTTCAGCCCATCAGCTGCTTGAAAAGGCAACCAATTAATGTCAAAGAGATTGTCAGTGTTCTGTAAATTATGTTCCATATTTTCAAATAATCAAGGATACATCTTCTTAGAATCAAATATAGGCACATAAACTCACAAATGAAATCCCCAAAGCATAATGAGGAGAAAATTATTGTCCAGGCTAATTTAACAAGTTAATACTGAAAAAGGCCATTCCACATTCCTTTTAGTTTTCCAGCATATTTTTCTAATTACTTACCTTTATCATTAGTATTATTTTTTTTTCAAAATTACCCCCACTTTGCAACTTTACCCAGAAAAACATTATGCCATTTTCTTTAGAAAAACTATACAAATTCGTTAATTTTGTAGCTATCTAGTATCTGCATAAAATGCCAAAATGCTCATTCATTCACAAATCATGACAAAAACAAACCCAATATTCTTAAACAAAATCAGAACAAATAAAGAACACATTAGGAACCAAAAGGAGCAAAAATAATACCAAGAAATGAATAACTCACAGCTTGTGAGGTAGTCTTCAAGAGGGATGACCTTTCTGTTGCGCCTCTCTCTTGCCAATAATGGTTGGGGTGGTGAAATGAGGTCCAAAGACAGCACAGAGATGAGAATTAGGGACCTTCTGGATATGGGCATTGGCAGAAATACTTGCTTTGTTTGGCTGGTGGTGGGTTTTGAACAAAGTGGAGGATTATCAACTGCCCATTTCTCAAATCTTTGTACTGAAGCCATGGCCGTAGAAACAAAATCTTTGCTGGACTATAATAAACCCATATGCTTACATATACTAGTAATTTATCCAAGGTATATCCAGTTTTATTTTGTCAAATTCCCATTATACCCCTTCATTGGCAAGGGCAAGAAAGCAAGTGGTTCCTTTCTTAAAAAAAAAAAATTAATAATAAGGGGAAAAAAACAAAGTGGTTCTAAATGAAAGTGGGCATTTTTGTCCTATTAATTAATCGGATTATAAGAAAAAGTTTTTAATGTGAAAGTTAAACAAAATTTTAGAGATACAGTTTATAAAATAAATACTTTGATATATTGTTAAGCTTAAATACAAATTCAAGGTCGGGTACCATATTTTATAATTTTAAAAGTAGTATAAAATAAAATTATATCTCAAATTTATCATTATATTATTGTCATATTACAATAGTTATTTTTAAGAATATATATATATATATATATATGTATAAAATAAAGTATACTCCTAAGTTCTAATATTGACCAATTTGTAAATGGAATGGTGGAATGAAAAAAATATTATTTGTGTGATAACACCGTCTTGACAAACGTTTTTGTTATCACATCCAATCTAATTCCAACCCACCTGGAAATATTGCGAAAATATTAAAGAAATTGGGGGCTACCTATGTCATTTTGAGAAAGTGATACTTTGCATCCGTGCATGATAGGGAATTTTGTTTTGATACAATTCTAAAAATACATTCTTATTCCAAAACATTATTATTACCTCTCAATCACTCAATTCTATTGTATATACGTGATTACATTTTTTTTTAGCACTATGCTTATAAGAAATTCAACTAATTTTAATTATATTTTTTTAGCAAACTATTCTCGTATTACCACGTTCTGAATAAGCATAATTCGTACCAATTAAGTGATTAGAAGTTGATTTTTTTTAATGTTAGTTTCTATAGTGGTGGTGGTCCTCACCCACAAAAGGTGGAGAGAGAATAAGAAAGGTGAGGCATGTTCCTTGTTTTCAGCAAGAAAACAAGATTCCTTGTTTTGGGCAGCAAAAGGAGGCAAGAAAGCAACAAAACACCTTCCCTGTTTTCGGCAGAAAATTAGGAGGAAAGAGAGAAAAAGGAAACTTTTTTCTGGATATATAATACCCATCAAGGCTGCCCATTTGATCAGCAAGAAGAGTAATCACAGAGAGAACTATCCGAGAACAAGAGAGAAAATAGTGAGAAAAGCTTCTGCTGATTGATCAAAGTGTGTTCCACCATGTTTCGCAGGAGACGGATGCTCACACTTTATGGACTACACTAGAGTCTATGTACGAGAAGAAGAATGCACAAAATAAAACTTTTGTGATTCGAAAAATTGTGAACTTGAAGTACAAAGACGGGAGCAGTGTGTCGGAGCATATGAGTGAGTTCCAAGGATTGGTGAACCAGTTGTCCACCATGAAGTTGAATCTTGATGATGAGATTCAGGCTCTTTTGCTTCTCAGTTCGTTGCCAAATAGCTTGGAGACTTTGGTGGTGTCTCTAAGTAATTCAGCTCCAGAAGGAAAGCTGACCGTGCAGATGGTCAAGGACAGTCTTCATAATGAGGAGACAAGACGGAAGGAGCAAGGCATGAATTTTGAGACACAAACACAAGTTTTTGTTGCACATAGTAGCGGCAAAAACAGAGAGACGAACTCTCCTAAAGATGACAAATTCAGGAGAAAGTTGAGAGGAAAAGAGATAATTTGTTTTCACTGCCAGAGACCGGGTCATATAAGGCGAGAATGTCGATTTCTAAAGAAGGAACAGTCTAAGGAAAAAGATGAAGATAAAGACTCAATTGTGTATTTATCTGACGTTGATGTAGCCATTGTTAGTGATGAAAAACCCAAGTGTCATGTTAATGAATGGATTATTGATTCGGGTGCTTCGTTCCATGCAACTTCGCGTGCTAAGATCTTCACATCCTACACTAGTGGTGATTTTGGCTATGTACGGATGGGAAATGGTAGTGCATCCAAGGTTATCGGCATTGGGGATATTTGTTTGGAGACTAATAATGGTGGCAGGTTGATGCTTAGAGAAGTCAAACATGTTCCAGATATTCGCCTTAATTTGATGTCTACTGGTAAGCTTGATGAGAATGGTTATAGCAGTTCCTTTGGTGAAGGTCAGTGGAAGCTCACTAAAGGGTCTCTAGTGGTAACTAGAGGAAAGAAGGTGAACACTCTTTACACAATGCGGGTGCATGTGAAAGGTGTTGAAGATGGGGGAGCTAGGCGCAAAAGGATGTGGTGCAAAGTCATGCGAGATGGGAGAAAAACCTTGCATGAGAACCACGAGAAGAAAGCTTTTCGCTTTAAATGGGTACCAAAAATGAAGAAGGAAAATGATAGCTCGCAACCAGAATACAAAGCGGTTGTGAAAGAATTTGGCAAGCAGAAATCTGTCAAGTTTGAGTTGGATCCTCCCATCGAGATGAACCATGCCGATGAGATAAAATCCGGTATGAAGAAAGTGAATTCCAAGAAGCTTGAGTTGAGTCAAAGCTTCGTTGGGATTAGCTCCAAGTGAGGAGCTGTGGTTTGGTGTGCAAATTCAGTCTTGGAAGGTTATACAGAAGCAGACATGACATGTTCTGAAGAGAAGAAGTCTACTTCGGGGTATTTGTTTACTTTTGCAGGGGGAGCTGTGGAACTGTGTTATGACAGTCCAAGTTGCAGAAGTGGGTTGTTTTGTCTACTACTGAGTTGACAACGAAACGTTGTGGTTTCTCCAAGAGCTGGGTTTGACACAAGAATTGACTCCAAGTGACGGGGTCATAATGAATACCTCCTTTTATGGGTTTGGAGGGGGAGATTGTTAGTTTCTATAGTGGTGGTGGTCCTCACCCACAAAAGGTGGAAAGGGAATAAGAAAGGTGAGGCATGTTCCTTGTTTTCAGCAAGAAAACAAGATTCCTTGTTTTGGGCAGCAAAAGGAGGCAAGAAAGCAACAAAACACCTTCCCTGTTTTCGGCAGAAAATTAGGAGGAAAGAGAGAAAAAGGAAACCTTTTTCTGGATATATAATACCCATCAAGGCTGCCCATTTGATCAGCAAGAAGAGTAATCACAGAGAGAACTATCCGAGAGCAAGAGAGAAAATAGTGAGAAAAGCTTATGCTGAAGCTTAGAAAAACAGAGAGAAAGAAAGATCAAGCAAATAGGTATTTTGTTTGGGTTTATCACATAGTTATTGTGGTGAGGTAATTTGAGTGTACTCAAATTAGGATATCTTTGTATTCTCTCAGTTTATTCTAGTGGATTTTTCGGAGATCGTCCCATGGTTTTTACCTCTTAGTTATAGAAGGTTTTTCACGTTAAAAATCCTGGTGTCTCGTGCTTGGATATTTCTTCTCATTATTTCCTGCAGCAGTTATTATTTTGGTGGAACTGCAAATTTAATCTGTTTGGCGTGTACTGATATTTTTGGCCATTTAATTTATCAAACACAACAGTATTTGGGAGGTGATTTTTCCCAACATTTACATACCGTGTCGAAACAAGATGTAAGTAACATTCATTTATACAACAAAAAATTGTGAAGTATATCTCCGATAATTCCATTTTTTATATTTTTCAAGTCAAATATAGTACTAACAAATCAGTTATATAAGACATTATTACAAAACTTTTAATCGATCAGCTGTACAGAACTGTAACAGTATATTAGTTGCAGCACCTCTATAGACTCCTGAGAGATTCAGTAGTGAAACAGACCAAAACTAACAGTACAAGAACCTATAATTCTCTGTATTTTACACATACAATATGAGAAACCATGAAGAAAAACTAATGATACCACCCTCATTTCTACCATGACACCAATGTGTCAATATTCGTCGTTGCCTTATCACTCTCACCAACAAAATTATGAGCTTATAGTAGGATAGGGTGTTATTATTGGAAGTGATTATCATTGGAGGGTTCGCCGTCTATGTCAACACTGGCAACAATATTAGCTCTAGGGGATAATGAGCTTCTTGTAGCCATTTCCACACGGGAATTTGGATGCTTTGGGGAACTCTCTGGTGATTCAGCTTGGTTCCCACCTAAAGTCCGAATAGCAGTTGGTGCAGGCTTTCCGTCTGTCTTCTTCTTATTCAACGCATTCTTATGCCATGACATTAGTGCTTTGTTAGTTTGTTGGTCAAAAATAGTAGTCTTCATTGTCGATCCCATCTGAAAGTTCCCAAGAGGGGATTGAGGAAAAGAAAAAAGTACTCCAGATCAGAGATTAATATGTTCTAAATGTCTAAATAAATCATCAACACTACTATTAATCTGAAAGGAACACCAAGAAAAGAAAAAATTGCAATCTTCGAATATGATTGGAGCTATTCTTTTGCCTCTTTTTTTTTTTTTGCAAATTTTAGTTCTAATATATAATTCACCTTTTCTTTCCCCCAAAAAGAGAGATAAAAAGAGAGAAAAGGATCATGAACAAGGTCTTTAGCAGAAAGAAGTACCTGGGTGACGAGGGCGTACAGGGGAAGGGTGATGTAGCTGCACAAAACTAAAATTCCAACCCTGCCAAATAAATCTCCCAATCAATTAGACCTGAATGCTGAATAATATAATTTCTTTTGCATACGACATTACTCCAGTTTTGTAATGGCCATAAAAAAGTTTGCAACTCCAAAGCACCTCTTTGGAAGAGACTTTTATATAACCCAGAATTCTTGAATTTGATTAGCAATTAATTTACCAAGCTGAAGCATGACTTTTAAGGGGGTTTCTGCAAGTTCAGTGCAGAAGGTATGGAATTATGGTAGTAGTTTTTCACTGGGGTCTTGTGGAAACACAAGGGTGGATAATCAGACTTACCCAATGGCAATTCTCACATACTGAAGAATCATGTCACCGTGAAAGCAAGAATGTAAGCCAAACTCATACTGCATCAAGAAATATCTCATCTTAGACAGAGTAGGTAAATGTATATAGATAATGACGAGGAAAAACAAAAGGAGAGGAGATCAGTTCATTACCCAAATCCAAAAGAAATAGGTTATCTCAAATGCATTCTGAACATAGATAAGAATAGAACACCAACAGTTAATTAGAAAATTTTGATAACATTATGACACGTACTTGCATATAGAGGACCTTAGAAAAGTTTTAAAATATGTATTTTTCTGTAATAAGTATTATATATATATATATATATATATATATATATATATATATATATATATATACTGAACACTCCATCTAATAGACCGAAAGAAGAATGTCTTGTCTCGCATGTAACATGAAATCTCCTAATTAGACCTATCATATTGAATGCTTTGAACTAATGACAGGTTATTATATATGATAGACTCCACAGGAGGCAAAACAACTACCTGAAATAGTGTGAGATGAATGAGATGAAGAACTAGCCTAGGCCAGCCAAACCAAAAATATCTGTCAGAAACTTGGATAAGAGGTATGCCTTGTACTACAGCATGCCTTTCTTGAATTTCAACAGCCATCTGCGTTATAATTGCTTGAAGCTTGGTTCCAACTGATAAGATTACCTTTAACCAACCCAATGTTAATTCTTCTTCTTTACTGAAATATAATTAACATAACGAGATTTCTGCAGAATAAAAATTTCTTACAACTAGAGGCATCATGGACAGCCAAAACAGAGCATGCCATCCTGCAAGAAATCGAACGAACTTAAACTATGACAATCTCATTTGAAAGTTTAAAGGAAAATACATAAATTGATTAGGAAAAACATTAAAATAAATGGAAGAAACAACGTACCATCAACGTTAAGAGTCAGAAAGATGACCGCCGAAGTCCATAACACTGGGCTGAAATATCACCAATAGTTCAAGTTAGATGGCTACCGCATGATAAGCAACACAAGGAGGACAAAATAAATTTGTAAAAAGGAGCCACAATATTAAGTTTACAATGTGATTGAATAATACCTGATACCAACAATTATCTTGAAGTCATCTTCTAATGACCTTTTGATATATTTTTGAAAGTCGAACTTACTTCCGGGTGCTAAATGAACCTAAAAGAACAATTGATTAAACAAATTATAAGAGTAGAAACACAATATTGTTGACAGAAATTATAGGTCTTATAGAACTTACTGAGATGAATCCGTGGCGCATGGTTAAGTAGTCAGCTTTACGAACAGACCTAAAAAACTGCCGAAAGAAGCACACCTGAAATGGTTGAATGCATCAGGAAAAGCTAAAGGTTGACGTAAGATAATACAAACCAAGCTGCACCAAAAACTAGTTGTCGCATTGATAGGAATGGCATAACAGAAATGTGTGACCCAAAAGGGCCAAAACATTTAACACATATTTATAGATAAATAATATGTTGGACAACAAATATAAATAGTGCCTTCCAAGAAATAAGCATGGCTCAAACAAATTCATTCAAGTTAGAGTATATTAAAATTTCAAAAGTTTATATATTCAAAGGCAGAGCCAACTTTTGTTCGACAACAAATGAAATGGAAAGAAAGGAAGGATCATTATGTTGATCTTCTAAATAATTTTATCTGGTAAGCATTTTCTTCTTTAACAAACACCTTCAACTTCAATGGTTGCTAAGACATGTTAGCCAGGGAGTTGTTATTGTTGTTGTTGGTATCGTTAGTATTATTATTGTAATTATTATTGTTGTTGTTGTATTATTACTAGTATTATGATTACCATTATTACAGCTACTACTGCTATTGATACGCACATGAGAGTAACTAGCTGTAACTGGGTTTTCTTAGTCAAAACTGAATAGCTATAATGCTAGCAGCTAGTCTACAATTTCAATATATAAATTAAACAGTAGAACAAGTAACGGTGAATTAATGGGTGACTTTAGATTATTGTAGAGAATAATCATGATTCATTAATTGAAGTAATCATGAGGAATTTCATCTTCTCGGAAACAAAATCAAGTTAAAGATGGAGAGGCATACTCAAATCAACACAATGGCATGCCATCACATCTACATTCGTTGTGTAAAAATAAAGAACCAAGTTTTTAACATAGTATTTCATTTTTCTTACAAAATAAAAGAGGACTGGTGTTTTTGTCCAAAAACTTGTGTGGTCTCTCACGAAAGAAGTCTCATGAGTAAGCCTGAATCTCGAAGGATCTGCATGGTAAACACAGATAACTTAATAATGAAGATCAATTCAACAATCTAATGACACAGTCAAATCCCAGCAATGGATTCAGCTTTATAGTAGAAGTAAAAAATTAGAGTAGGTTAGTTAGTCAGCATCCAAGTGAATACCATTGCTCAAGTCACTGTCATTAGCAGTTTCACGTTCCCAATTCTTCCACATACGAATCTGTATAAAAAAGAAACTATAATCAACATCCAAGCATGGATGACATAAAAGAATTGAATTTCAGAGGCGGTCAAAGTGGGCAAGACCATCTTCATGACTAGAGCAATCTTGTACAGCTGAGAAAGTTGCTTTCCATAAAAAGATCAATCTCAACGTAGAAGGGAGAATGAGGTGAATTTCAGGAAAGACGGCTGGCTATCTTCATGACTAGAAGAAAAATCTGATCATCTGAGAAAGTTCTTTAAGTAGAAGATCAAACCATCTGATAGTAACTCAAATACGCCTTGCCCCCTTTGATTTTTTTGTAACTATAAGTTACAAACTTTCAAGTATATTACGAGAAAAGCGGTTAGAACAACCTACCTTTGCCCTCCCGAGCATCATTGTTATCGCACTATAAATAACATGAAAAACTGCCAAAAAGAAGATGAAGATATGTAGTTGATGTAATCCATTGAGAGATATAAGCGGCTGGTAATCCTATTCATAAGAAAGCATTAGTTAAAATCTGGTAAGAACAGGGATTTATTTAGTCCGTTCTAATAAATATTTAAAAAATCTTAGAACCTATACCAAGTCAATGATGTTTACATGAAAGTTAAAAGTTAACCTACAGAGGATAAAAGATTAAATTATTTTCATATATGTTATTCATGCCGCAGGCATTGTGCTTTTATTGTTAGACACATCACCATTTTCTTTCAGATTTAGAAATATATTTGGCATATAAAAAACTATCGGACGCAAAAAAGAAATAGGAAGCCTAAGAAGTGGTGCAATGACTTGATGTGTATTGATAATTTTGTCTTTCTTGTACCCGATCATATCAGCTACACAAGAAGACGCCCACTTGCTCGAAAAGCTTAAGTTGTTAAGGAATGAACCAAACAGTATAAATCAAGCTTACACTCCTTCAAGTCTGACCTACTGAGAATCCCATGTGCATATGTGCAACGGTGACCTATTGAGCAAAAGGTTAACGACTTCTTAAATGACTGAGCCAAGTGTACCACAATCCGTATTCATATAACCCGTCAATGATAAGAGTAAATTCCAATTCTAGAAATCTTCTCCAAGAAAGTTAGACAGTGGTATTAGATACTCCAAAGTAACAAACGAACATCATAAATTCCAAGGTATCTATAAGACTTTAATAGCTTAATTTATATTATATAAGGCTGCACAACAGTAGTAGGGGCGTTAAGACCAGAGTATCTATTCATTATGGAATCCCAAGTGTCAAAGTGTGGATTTCATATTGTAAAAAGAAAAAGGGATGTGGAATACACAACCTACGAATTATAATACATATCGTAAAGGCAGATGCCCAATGTCTGTGCCAAAAGTTCTCTATCCACCCAGAAAAATCACACCAGGATGTTGCTAATAGAAGCTAAAATACCTTTGTGATAAATGTTAATTTGGAAAGTTGATGAAAAACAAAGTCTTCTAGTAGACTGATAGATTGCATAGCTTATCTTGATTGCCTAATATTAAACTGAAGCTCTATGCTGTCACCTTGATTTCACCAGGATATCTATCCCCAAATGGGACATGTAATCAACTATGGAAAACCTGCACAGGACATGTCTTACTTTTTGAAAATGCAATAAATACATTTAAGGCCTGATAATCCATCTCTTCACTAAATTCTCCATCATCTAGTAGCCAGTCCTATGCTAGTAACTTGCCGTCTATCATCTTCAACTTGAACATTTCTCATATATTCTTGCCGGTTCAAGGGTTTTCAAGATGCATCTGATCAGGCTTTTCTAGTCAATCCCTTTTAGGATAGAATATCTTCATTCCTTATTTTCAAGTCTAAGCAAAATGGACCACAAGTAGAGGTTTCACTCAAACAACTCAGTTCAAGATTTGAACAAATTAATTTCCAAACAGGATATACTTACTGCATCGCACTTATGAGGTGTATCACCTCCTGATAAAATTCTATGCTCATTCCATAGAAGCCTCCGATGATGCCCGCCCCCACCTTGATGCTCACCCCCACCTTGATGCTCACCCCCACCTTTATGTTCTCCCCCGCCTTTATGTTCTCCTCCCCCACCTGTATGTATAGATCTGCGCTTCTTGCACGGCAACATTGTGTTTGCAAACTCCTCAGGAATACAGAATTCAGCAATGTAGCTCTGCCCAAATGTCAGAAGTAGGGATATGAATCCTAGAACCATTAGCTCTGCAAGGTTTAATCAGAAGCTGGATTACTAAGAAGCACAGGATCACTTGAATAAGACAGTTGAGACACTAAAATCCATCGAATTGGAAACCAGTTAACCATGTTTTCACGAGTATAGCAGCTGGAAAAAATGTTAGTGGGATTACCTCCTTTAATCTTCTCAAGAGCTTCAAATAAAGCTGTCTTGTGTCTCTTTTCAAAATACTGAAAGAAAAACATTGTTATTAATGGCAGAGAGACTAAAAGCATGAAGGTTGATTAAAATTATGTTTTCTGTTTGAATGAGTGTTTTTTTTTAATACTTCTTAATTACCTTTTCTATTTATTCGTTTGATCGTAAACTAAATCTACCCATGTGAAAACCAAGAGCAACATAACCCTACCTTCTATCCACGAACAACCTATCCCAAAGTGCTTAAATGGCTTATGAACAATGTGTTTGACAGAAAAGAAAACACATAAGCAAGAAAGAGTAGATGCACAAAATTTAAAAGATTAAGACTTTTAGCTTGAAACTTAGGGACTTTTAGTAATTCAGTTTTTTGTCTTTCTATAGAGACCAAAATAAAAACAGTAGCAAAACCATAAATATTGAATGTTTGTTCCATACATACTGATCTTTATTCTTCAAGTAAGAGCACGGATAATTCACACCAACTAAAACAGAAAAGAAGGATTGTGTACTCTCATTTAAATGAGCCATATGATGAACCTCATGGACTTTCCCTTCCTCTAAACCATGCCGTTCTTATCTTATTTTTCTCAAATTTACCTTTCTCATCTACAGTCCATGAACAGTTGAGAATTTGGAGCTAGAACATAAAAAGATCCAAGCAATTAAAAGAAAAAATGTAAGCCAAACAAAATCTCATCTTTTGTATAACCAATCCAACAAAGTAAAATGAGATCAGCAAAAGATAAAACCAACAAATAGGTTTTTACCAGATATCATATATAAAAAATAAATAAATAAATAAATAAAATTGTAGTAAGAATCATATTCATAACAATGCTAAAACAAAATCCATAATACCTCTCCAAAGTGATGCAGAATTTTCTCCAATAATATAGAGATTATAACTATAACTGCACAAACTAAACCAACTGCCCATGTGGGTGTCTGATCAAGCTCCCTCGCAGAAGGACTCGATCCACCTGCCATTTCTTGTATAACTAAATTCAACCTTGTACAGATATCTCTATGGAAAATGCACATCTATCATTGGATCCACAGGGGGACAAGATCTATTATGCATGAAATGTGGAGGGAAAAAATAAAAATAAAATCTTTAAAATAGATTAACTTATTATTGTTATGCTCCTAGCGAGCAAAGGATGATTGTCACTTGTTCTGCTAGTAATGGCTTGAGGGTCTGTAACAGAACTGAACTGGGGATTGTACAGGAAAAACAATGCACCAAAAAAAATTACAGGAAAAAGAAACATATGGCAGTTGGTAGTTTGGAATAATAGTGAATTGCAAATGGTTGTGGCAGGTAATTGTAAAATTGCCCCTAAATGGACCTGGTTATTAAGAGTATTAATAGGAGTTTAGTTATGTGAACTGAAATATGACCGCGAAAAGAAAGGGAAAATACGTTGGTTGTCACCCGCCAAAAAAACCCAACCAAAATGATAAAAGGAAAAGCAAAATAAAAATAAAAAAAAATATAAATTGTTTGATTGTAAACTTTTGGGACGACGGATTAATTTGTGGAAACTGCAGCAGTCAGATGAGAATGGTCGTTGAGGCATTACATCAAACAGTTGACGGGCAGATTGAATTGAAGAATAGCGCGCTGACATTATAACGATCGGATTTGTTAGAACTAACAGTGCAATTGTTGGTTCTACGCTTTTAGTGATAGACGCAAAAATTCCAACATTATTAAATCTCATAAACTTAAAGAACTCGGCAGAATCGTCATCTCCAGCAAAAGTGAAACAGGATTTTAAATAAAAACATATATATTTATATTCGCCGTTGCCGGGGATCGAACCCGGGTCACCCGCGTGACAGGCGGGAATACTTACCACTATACTACAACGACCTTGATGAAACAAGAATACAAAGAAATTTTACAAAACTTAAGTAATAATTCCACAAGTTACTAAATGGATCCCGCCCTTTTAAGTTTCTAAGGCTATATTTGTTTGTAAAAAAGCATACTTGGAATTGGACTATTTATCTTAATTTAATACTACTTCAGACTGTTTAATCTTTTGAAGAGGGACTATTAATCCCTTAATGTGAGACTATTTCGTCCCATAAAGCCATTTGACAGCTTAAATGGAAGATTATTAATCCCACATTCATCATGAGATTATATAGTTCATCATAAAAAGTCTTAGATAGCTTTAGAAATGACAAAAAAAAATAGTTCATAGAACTATTAATCCCAATTATGAGATAAAATAGTCCGAAATAGTGTTAAATTAAGACAAATAGTTCAATCTGAAATATACTTTTTACGAACAAACATGGCCTATATAAAGACGTTTGTTTAGAAGGTTTATTCTTTTTTTTTCTTTTTTTCCTTTCCAGTTTTTCAAGCTTCAAATGTAACTTTAAATGAAAGCAGCCAATAAAACAGGAGTAAGAGAAGTAAAGCTCTGTTTTATTGGTTTATGTTCTAATCACTAGCAAAGTATAAGTATTGGGAGCTAACTGCTTTTAACTCTAGATTTATGCAAAAGGACTGAAAATAACAGCTCCCACCAAAAGGTTCAAATAATAGTTGCACAAATGATTCGACCAATATATTCTTCCTAAATGTGACGACCAATATCATTTAATAATGTATCAAGTTTCTTTAGATGCATATGATCCCATGAAAAAGTTGCTCAGAATATGTTAGAATGTGAATGGTAAATACAATAATTAAAATTCAGGGCCCTGCACAGACCAAAGAGCTCGGATTGAAATTGATTTGAGGCATATAAATTGGTTAAAATATTCTACGGTAGATAATTAAGAGCTGCACAAGGTTAGGAAACGAAACGAAACAAAACAAAACTGAAATAGAAAAGTAGCCAAATCTCAACTCTATCTAGAGCAACAAAATGATACTATCATTTAAAAGTTTTAAGGCAATCTAGAAGAGAATCGGTTCTGCTGAGAATCGCTAGGGGCAAATACGGGAAGCTGGCCGCCCCTCTGTGATCGACCCTGCTGATAATAACTTGAAGTGGAACCTCTCTCAGAACCGGCAGTTTGTGAGCTTACGTTTACCGTCCCTCTGCTCAATTGTTCATTTACAAGGGGCCCACCAAAGAATATAGATTGACCTGTGTATGTAAGCTCTGTTCCGGGAGCCTGAGAGGAAGAACTGACATTTCTGGTGGCTGCAGACACAAAACGCCCAGCCTCTTGATCCCAAAATACTGATGATGACCTTGTGTTTTCTGCAACACCCAAGTTGTTTCTCCTCATTGGTATTTGTGCTACTGTCTCGCTAAGAGCGGTTTCGTTCCCGTCATTGGCTTTTGCCGACCAAGGAGATTGATTTGCTGATGATTGATACATTGGGTTGAAGCGATCTGCATTTGAAGTCCGCTGCTCAAAGGGAGAAGGCATGATGTTGGGAGGGAGAGGGCTGCTCATGTTACTAATGCTGTGATCACATGTTTCAATGTCTTCCCTGCTAGCGCGACTGGGCGGGTATGAGCTTTTGGAACCAGCTCTAGCATTTCTTCCACGAAAAAAGTCTTGATTGGTACTAGTAGGACTGCTTCTGCCACTCACATTGCTACTGGACAGATGATCGGCGTCATAGTTTTGATGTTTGGAACCGAGTGGACGTAGAACGGAGGACGACGCTCTAGCCTTGGCACCTGCTTTCACTGCCTCATTGGAATCCAATCTTGCAAGCTTCCAAGCACTGATTCGGACAGGACGCTGTGGTATCTTTTTACCCTTGTCAGGTGGATGAACTGCATCAGGATCAACAGTGGATGGTAGTCGTCCAGGCTCCAGATGAGGAATAATCTCATCCTGCTTTAGTGATATTAGAAACACATTAATAACAAGTTTATTCTCGGTGACAACACCACAAATAACCAAGTGATTTTTGCAATAATTTTTTCATAAATACACAGAATAGTAGCAAATTTTAAAACCGAAAAAACATCAAAATAGCAGATGAGTCTGTTATGAGAGTGGGCAACTATGTAAATATGTGATCTTTGCACCATCTCATTACTTCAAAGATGAATCTGAGATATCCTGATCTAATTATATTCATTTGTTGTTCAGTTAGTGGAACACCTGCTTGCTGAATAAAGGATAGCTTTTGAGCATAGATGAGACATGCAACTGTAATGTCGCTAACGGGGATAACAAACTGTACAGCAATTTCCTAGAGATGAGCTAATGGTAAATTTATGTATCCATCTTAACTGAATTTAAAAGGCACATATCAAGTCTCAATAATTCATTATCTAATTTTATATATTATTTTTTGTTGGGGAGGAGGAGCTATATGTATGTTCTACAAAAAACAATCTATAACAGGAAAAAAAACCATAACAACTAGTTGCAAAAGTGCCAGAGGTTCCCCATCTATAGTAATAATGCTAAAATAGAAGAGAATATCTCGCCAAATCATTGTGGCGCATTGGTAAAGGATTGGCAAGGCATTAGAAAGGAAGGGTGTCTTGAAGGTTTTTAGTTTCTGATAATTTAAAAAGAAAAGGGGAAGGGGGTGTAATACCTGGTGGTCCATGAAGATTCTTGGAGGCGTACACCAAGCACCTTTATATTGCAAGCCCATTCCAAGAGAGCTTCTTCCACTAATGGCAGTCACAGCAGAACTCGTTGGTGAAGAATGAAAACTTTGCTGATCTCCACCATCTATAGAGGGTCCAGGAGGTTCACTTTGGGTCCTCATGGCAACAACGTATTCATATGTTGTGATACCCTGCAGAATATATAGACGATGTTGCTTACATTTATTTACCCTATTGCAGATAGAGAGGAAGACCACCAGAGAAACACACCTTACGAATCAGAATTATGTGGAAGAAGAACAATTCTCCGAGTGGAACGGTGGCCAGAAAGGAAACAAATGTACATAGAGCCTAAAACAAAGGAACAACCAATTAAAATAGTATGATATAGTAAAACGAGAATCACTTAGGGGCATCAATGCCAGCCTCAAGATATATGATCATTTAGTTTGAAAGATAAAGACTACTGAAGGGAGTATTCAATGAATAAGCTGCCAAAAACTAATTATATTATCGTAATGCTACGGGTCCCCAAATGCAGGTGCAATTTTACATTGGTTACTCAACATCACCATTTCATTATATGTGGTCCCGCTATGATGTTGAGTAACCAATACAATAATGACATGCATTTAGGACCCCAAATTTGGGATTCCATTTGGGACCCCTAGCATTACTCATTAAATTAATGCGAATAGCACTTTCATGAAATCACAATAAATTGGAACTAGTGGAAGACCTATACTTTGTAGTAGTAACAGTCGCAACGTGAAACCAACTATGGATATCATATTCAGGCAAATGCTGAATACCTACTGATACAATCTACAAATTAAAGCCCAGATCAGAGCTGTAAGCAACTAAGGTAAGCAATATACCACTACAGTAGCAAATGGGGGCCGACTAAATCCATCTCCAAGTCTCTCTGAAATCAGGTGTTCTGTTGCTTTTCTCTCAACAAAGCATCGAACAAGGACAGCAATGCCAACTCCACACTCAAAAACGAGCTGAACAGACATAAAAACGCACGTGCAAGTAAACATCATAAACCGATCAAAGATAAGTGGAGAAGAATATTCCAAATAAGCATCTCAATATTTAAATCTTACCCAGACAAGGCTCACTGCCATAAGGCTTACAAATGTGATATAATTTTTCCTCCCTACACAATTATTCAACCACTGCACCACAGAATAAAAGGCACAAACTAAAATTAGACGTAAAGAAAAGAAAAAGAAGCTTGTAAATTTTGCAGAGATGATATGCCAACTTTTATTTGAGTATTTCATTCTGTAATTCAAAGAACTACCACATCAAGAAGACATCCCAGTTACAAATCGATCCCACTCCCAAATAAAACAAAATAAGTTACTAATTCATTGGATGACCATATATTAGATCGTTCTAAACATGATAGAATTTAGCTCGAGCTTAGCATATTTATATTGCACAAAAACTTCAAGACAAGACCCAAAAAACAGCAAAAGAAGTTGCTATCCATTCAACGACCATCCATTAGATCTTTCTAAACATGACAGAACTTAGCTCCAGATAAGAATATTGATGTTGAACAAAAACTTGACAGTCCTTTTCTTTTTCTTTTATTCTTTTTTCCTTATTTTTTTTTGTTTTGTTTTTTGTTGGATAACACAACCAACAACTTGACTGTCTTAACCTCAGGCATACGAAGCTTTAAAAAAAATTGAAATTTCATCTTACCCGGCAATGATGATCAAATCCATCAACACATTTGTCGCAACTTCTACAATGTTTGCTGAACTTGCGTACCTGTAGAATAAAAAATAAAATAAATAAAATAAAAACCTAGAATTACCAAGCCTTCATTCTCTGGATCAGACACACGAAATTTAGATTCAGATAAACAAACAAAGAGTTATATCAGAAATGCTAGATGAGGCAGGTTTCAGAATCTCCCAGTTGTCTAATGAGCCATCTACACAACTTCCATGAGGTTCTTCAGTAGTAAAAATTCTGCCATGATACATCATAGTAAAAATAACATATCAAGGCAACAATTCTGTCTTACTAATTAAGATTGTGAGCTTAAATGGATATAATCAGTCCATATATAACTTCTTTTAGTTCTATCATATAGATTTAGGGCAGAAGAGGAAGAGTTATTGCTACTTTTCTAGAAAATGTACAACATCTGTTTCTATCACAAACTAACTCGCACTAATTTCTCTCTCACTAATTTCCAGAATAACAACTTAATAATTATCAAGAAGTTCAAGATTGTTACGAAATTGTAAAATAAGTAAATAACACGCACAAAAATTGTAGAAAGGAAAAGTAAGAAATTGATATATAAAAATATATATAGAAGCATTTCGCATGCCGCCATTTACAATTTTAACAAAGCTAATATATGAAGGGTTGATATCCTCCCACATACAAAATTTCCAACATCTAGATATTACACGGAGATTGCCTTGTATATCTTAAGCATAAGCAAATATTCATGAGGATGCACGTGCACTAAGATATGACAGTTATTTCAATCATGTGTCGACAATTTAGCACTACAATTCTACAAATAATTCCAATAATTTGCACCATTAAAAAGGTTATACCTCAGCATTGCATAATGTGCAAAATAAAGCCTCTTCCTCTCCAGTTTGCTGCTGTAAAAGATCTTCATCTTTGCGGCAATCTTCCTTTACAAAACAACCACAGAAGAGTCCTCCAACTTTTGAACAACAATTTGAAGTATTCTTATCAGATTGTCCGCCATTTCTCAATCCTACCTTGCTAGGCTCTCCTACAGAAGATGAATTCTATTATCAGAATTCAGAAATCACAAAGCTCTTAAAGGAATATTCAAATAGCACAGCATAAAGTAGTTACAATCAAGTCATCATCTTATGCTGCCTTGTTCACAACAAAGAACAGAATTTAAAAAGTCATACTTATTGTGGAAAACTCCCAGATATGTTACATTAGTGTTTTTCAGTTCAAATAGTAAATTAGCATAATCTCAGGTGATATTATTGCTTAATTGTCCAATTCCAATTTAGCCCGAGGTTCATGAGAAGGCTATTTGACCTCTAAGAATACATAATATCTCATAAAATATTTATACAGCATTCGAATCACTAACCCGGAATATCTGTGTCATTTTGAGATCTATAGGTTAATGTATTCTCAGGTTCAATCAGAATTCCGGGATCTGCAGGATCAATAGCTGTGCATCTAACATAAAGTACAAATACACAGAGAGCCTGAAAGTAGTGACACAGAAATTAGATGGCAGCAAGGAAGAGAAATATATAGTGCTGGACATATAGTTAAAAAACGAAAAAAAGTTAAGAGGAGCGAGTATAATAAAAGTGGTTTAATATTTTCCTCACCAAGAACGAATATACACCAACAGCCACGAATTCATAGATGTCCTTTCCAAGAAATGGAGCAAAAAATGCATAAAAGGCAACAGATAGCAAGAAAAATACTGTTATGGCGACCACCTGTGCATCACAGAGAAATGACATAGTAAACCATGGATTCACCTCCTACAGTTATAGGTCATGTCTCTTAAAAAGAGATTAAAATTTAAATTACCCTCATATATTCACAAAGAAGATGGCGACACATCAATGAATGAATGATTTTCGTAGATAGCATATAAGAATAATAATTTAATCTGCAATTGTCTAATTGATTTGAGGTTTACATTCAAGAACATTAAGCATGGTTAAATGGTTATTGACAAGCAGGGAAAATAAGTTATATGATAAAATATTTTGCAATATTTACCAATTTACTGTACTTTAATTTTTAGAAACTAGAAACATACAGAAGATACTGATAACTCTGCCAATATCAGTTGGAACATGGAGTTACGCAGTTGACGCTTGCCTGGCCAATAAACTACAAAAAGTGATATTCCAAGCCAAAATTTGGGAGTGATATTTAGTCTTATTACGATTCTAACCTAAGAAAGTGGTTTAGAGTTTATTGAGTGATAATTACAACCCCAGTCTTTAACTTACAGACTCTGATTAATAACTGAAGTTGGGTCCACAATAATAATCCACTTTTATAATTTGCAAACTGGTTGCCATTTGCTCTAAAATAGAAAATTGATTTGATAGAATTTAAAAATAAAATGGAAAAAAGAGGAAAAAAGGAGGTTTCACTTGACAGACTTGCAGGAATTCTTTTACAAATTACCTTATTATGATTTACATGGGAAATTATGCTTTTGATCAACACACTCTAGGCAACATAGGCTCTAGGCTTCTACTAAGAAACTCAGCAGAAGAAGAGTATTCAATCAAGTTGATGGACTTCAAGTCAAATTGAAATATTTTCCGGACTAAAATTAAAAGCTTCTAATACCTTATCCTAGCCAATGGCTTTATTGAAAGAAAGTCCACTTCTAACAAAAAGATACAAATCTGAACTAACAGAAAATGTAAAGGTCAACCAGAACAACTTGGTCTACATTAATAGAAAAAAGATTACATCCCCTTCAGGAAATGTAATCCGAATTCTTCACTATCAAAGACAAGTTTACAAATTTAAAATTTTAAATGATACATTACACATGGGAATTTCTCTGGAACTCAGGTAACCAACAAACCACTATTAAATAAACTGGAAGCAAATGTTAAAAAAAATAAAATTAAAAAAATAAATTGGGATAAGTAGAAAGCAAAAGAGAAACATGACAATTCAAGTTGCAGATACCAAAAATCGAAGGATCCACAAGAAAAAATCATTATAAATCCAGACAGAAAGTAAATCAAAATGTCGTGCATTATAGTAACCTAAAAATCAGAAACCTTGCCTTAAGAGTAAAAGCCCTAAATGGCCAAATGTAACCCAGACACTGAATTATCAATTCATTAGACAGAAAATGAGGCGTAAAAGAATGTACCTGAAACGTGTGAGCAGGCAGTTCCCATCCATGACGCCTAGGCATGATCAAAGACTTAGTCAAAACGAGTCAATCAAGAGCATCTACAGTTAAAATAACCACAACACAAACTATTTCTAACTAAACCCCGAACAGTTAAAATCTGAATCAGAGTCCGGAAAAGGTCAGAACTACTGATTCAAAAATGTGGAAGTTCTTCATTTTGTCTCTCCATCGATCACTGAGGACCGAAGATTGTGATGAGTCGGTGAGATTTTAATCTAGACCCAGAAGTTGAAGATTAAATTAAAGTCGACCCATTTGCTTTATTTTCAGTTCTAGGGTTTGTCGGAGTTCGATTTGTCGATCAATGAGCCGTGGGAGAAGAAGAGAAGAAGAAAAAAGTCTTGTACAGTAATGTTTTTTTCACTTCCCAGCAGCGTTTATTCAGCATTTTCAGTTTTATTTAAATACTCACAAACATAATCATCGTGGAGTTGGACTGGCAACTCAACTACTATCACTGATGAGAGAGCCGGCTGAGTCCTATAATTAATGTCCACTTTTGGCCCATAAGTATTTTTTATTTTATTTTTTACTTTTAGTCCTATGAATTTTTAGCACGAACTAATTGTTTTACAATAAATAATTTTATATAAGTTCAAAAAATTTACAACTTTTATTTAAATCATAAGGAGAAATATGCATTCAACCAAATATATATATATATATATATATATATATATAAATATATTAGAGACTTTTATTGAATCAGTGGAGAGTGATATTTCATGTGACATATCTTACCATTTTGGACCTTACCATATGACGTGACATTCCTAACAGTTTTGGACCTTACTACTTGTCATCTGTTCATGGTTTCGAATCATGTACAAGTCACAAATAGAGTCCCGACATACCATATTTTTCAGAGAAGAAAAATAGAAACTAATATATAGAAATTAATATATAGAAACTTATCAAATAGATCATTAACAGTTATCTGATTGGCTTCCTCCGAGCCCTTAAATATGAAAGAGAGCACGTATTCAATGATGACCTTAATAAGTCAATTGAATCAAATTGCTCAAATAAGATAATTCGAAACGAAAAGGTTGAAAAGGTAAACGAGTGTAAAAGGACCCTCTAAGGTTCAGCCCCATAGGGGTTTAACTTTTTATTTGATCCTGATTGGATTATCGAAATAATTTCGAACAAAACTTGTACAAGATTGATAAAAAATGACTAAGTGTTGGAAGACCCCTAGGGTTCGCCCCCCTAGGGGTTCAATCTCTTGATTTGACCCAATCAAAAATATTTTCTTGTCTTGATCCAAATTACCAAACGAAACAAAAATGAAATGAACAAATCAAGCAAAAGAAGATAGCTCGACTAGGGGGATTGCCCCTAACGTTTGGCCTTCTTAGGGTTCAGCTCCTTAGGGGGTGCACTTCCTTTACTGGGTCATTTTTGGTTCGATTTAAGTTAGTAAGAAAAATGAAGAAAGAGAAAATGGGGGAAAAGGACAAAGGAAAGGAAGATCCCTAGGGTTCGGCCCCTTAGGATTCAACTTCTCCAAATGATACTGATGAATAATCCTCATTTGATGTAAGACAAACTACCGAACGAAACGAGTACAAGATAGGGAAATGGTTGAACAAAAGAAAAAGAGAAGTTCGAGGGTGCCCCTAGGGTTCACCCCCTCAGGGTTCACACCCTTAGGGGGTACACTCCATTACAATTTTCACAATGATCACCGATTGAACTTTGGTTCGTGTGACGGCAAATTGAAATGAATGGAGCCAAGGGAAGGAGGTAATGAATACATGGGGACTTAGGGATGATCTCCTTCAAGGCTTTCATGACATAAAAAAACTACTTAAAGGGCCAAGAATCATGACGAAAGAACAACAAACGAACAAAATAAGCAATAATGAACAAGAAGGATTAAATGAGGCACGAACCTAGGGTTTGGTCCCTTAGGATTCGGCTCCGTCAAAACTTTTCTCGAGGATCTTCTCCGGTAAATCTTTGAATCCGGACATGAAGATGGAACGAAAGGAAAATGAAATTTGATTCACGGAATGATGATAGGATTTGAAGATTGAAAGGAGACAACTTCAAGAAGAAAATGGTTAGGATTGGCGACTAGAAGAATGGGACGACTTAGGCATCATTTTTGGCAACAAGGGGCATTTTTGGTATTTGACCTGAAATCACATACCAGGCACGTGACTCAATCATGTGCCAGGAACGTGGCCACTTATTAGATAGGCCACCTCTATAAATAGCCCCCCTTATTTCAGAAGAAAAGACTTTTGATTTTCTCACACTCCAAGACACACAATAAGACTTTCTAGTTGTTGCCTTGGTGATTGCCTACCCGTTCTTCTTCCCTTTACAAACCCTCGATCATTTCTTATACTCTTTGTGAATTTCTCCCTTCCTCAACCAATTTGAAACCCTAATCGAGCAAGGTATGATTTCCTCGCCTACATTCCCTATATAATTTTTTTTTGAATACATTTACATATTTTTTTACTCTAATTGTAGTCATAGGAATAAAGCAAACTACCCCATCATATGAAGTTGATTCGTTGACTGTTACTATGTGCAACTTTTAGTCTTTTAGGGCAATGAACTGTACTTTTGTGGACTGATCCACGTTAAGCAATCGATAGATGGTCAAATTGATCAGAAACAAAGGGATAAAGTTCTAACTTTCTAAGTTTTGGTAAATACACTAAGTTTGTATAATTTTATGAGCTGGCGTGCTAACATGAAATCATTGATGCTAATTATTTTGTTCAACATAGATAAATATATTTGTGTGTTTCTCCATTACAAAATCATATATATTCAGTCCATGTTTACTTAAATATAATGAGTATGAATAAATATATAGAAACATCACTTTTGCTCCCTGTATCCCGATGCTCAGCTCCGTATGTCGTTTTGACAAAATAAAAATCGTTTTTTATTTTAATTCTGTACCAAAACAAATTAATAGTAGACAACAGGACAACAATGGAGAAATCAGAATTAAAAACCCCAAAACCCTCTGAAAACTTGCCTTTCAAATTCCCGCCAAATCGAAGACGACCTTTAAGGAGCAAAACCTTGTGTTCATTAATTCGAATCCTTTCCCATTGTTACCAGGATTTTCAACATTCTCGTCCCCTCCTTCACGAACCAGGTAACCTACATTCATATATATATATATATATATATATATATATGTATATATATGTTTGATATACATATATCAATTTTCTCTGTTTGGTTATTTAATTATATTATAGTTTTTGCAATAAAATATGAAGTGTAATTGAAACAATCACTTATTAGAATGAAGTATTGAAACTGTTTCCTTTACAACCAAAAGTATTAAAACTGTTTGGTGGTTTCTTATTTTTGTATTCAAATGAATTAGTATTCTTTTTGATAGAAAAGACCAAATATAGAATGTAGATAATTTAAATATATTCACCTATCTTAAATTGAGCAATGAAATTCTATTAATCCACTGATTTTCATTCATTTGTGTTGTTTTTGTGTTTTTATTTTTCTCTTTTGGAACAAAGATAATTATGCACAACCAGTGGGGATCAACAAGAAGTGAAAGTAAAGGTAATCATAAGGTATTTGAAGAAGTTATGTCATGTATGAATCCCTGCCCTGTAGCAACAGAGAGCAGTATACGTACAATGTATGGTGGAATGTATATTGGCTCAATTTCTTGCAATTGGATCGATTTTTTGGTCAAGTTTGGTTGGTGGTGTTATGATATGAATATATTGCAAGGTTCACTGATTTAATCCAGCTTATATAAATTAGTCATAACATATATATATATATATATATATATATGTTCTATATTTTCTTTTCCCTAATCTTATGAAATTGATCTTGACCAATAAATCTCATGATTTGCCTCTATATGGATTCCTCGCAGACATGTACTAGAAATATCTTTATTGCAATAAAACCATTTCAAAGGTTGCCTCATCTATATGATACTCACATGATGGAATAATATAAAGGAGCAACATTTGGAGTGCTTAGTCCACATGTTTTTGCAGTTGCAAACGTTGCATACAGGTAATATAAACTCACTTTATTACTTATCAAATACACACACACAGAGTTTGATGTTGTGTTTTTGATAAAAATTAGTCCAACCCAGTACTTGAAGCACTCGACAATACAAAGACTGTTAGGAATAATAACTCAAGGTATGTATTCTTCTCGTACTTTTATGTTGAAATTGTAATTTATTAATTACTTTAATATAATCTTCAGGTTATCTTTTGCTTGTTCTTAAAGAATGTTAGTTGTGTTTACTTAAAATCTAACTATTCTTTTTGTGTTGTAAATGATGGAACCATAATATAGTTGTTTTGACAAGTTTGTCGAGATACAATTTGATAAGAGTAGAAGGATATCTGGGGCAGCTATAAGGACTTACCTGTTTGAGAGGTCACGTGCTTGCCAAATTTCATATCCCGAAAGAAACTATCATTGCTTTTATCATCTTTGTGCAACACCACCTAAGGTATCTTTTGCTCAATTTTGTGCATACTTCTGCAAAGCCTTTGTTTCACGCATTTAGCTCTAATGATGCTCACAGATTCGACAACTATGTGATATTTTCCCTTAAATTTTCAGGTTAGAGAGAAGTATAAGTTGGGAAACATATATATGCCATATGCCTCAAATCAAAGTTACTTTCAGCTGGTGTATCCATAATTCAAGATTGTACCAATGGTATATGTTAATTAGTTATGGCATATATATGTTTTCGCTTATCATGTGTTTTTGCTTGTTTCATTGAGGCATTCTAGCTTGGAGTTGGGAGTGATGAATGATTTGAGGTATTTGAAAAAATTGGAGTAATGTTATACATGATAATAAAATGAAAGGTCCATTAGTTTTACTTCTTTATATGACCAGATACTTGCATGAATATCAGGCCTTGGCAGGGTCAGCATGGGAGCTTACGCCTTACAGTGTCACATGGTGCAGTGAAGCTACACATAAAAACTAAAATATTGTCTTATTTGTAGTTGCTTGAGCTATTAAGCTATTGTATTATCGTTTTTTTAATTACCTGAGGTATACCTCTTGTAAACATGTAAATCGTGATTATAGTGTTTATGAAACGAATTCTAATTATTGTGTTCATCAATTTAGTCTGTTCTAATAGCTTCTCTTAGCCTGACATATATTGTGTTTGTTTGGTTAATATGTAGTGCCTACTGAAAGAAATTACTGAGAGCAAAACCAAAATTAAAATTTGGAAAATTAAAGATGAAAACAGATGATCAAAATTAGAATACTTTTGGTACATATGGACAATATTATTATAGGCCTGAGTCATCCACTAAGCCACCTCATTTTTGTTTTCATCAATCATAGTGTTGAGCAATGGACTAAAAGAAAAGACAACAACTGGTCTAGCCATCTATATATACTAGACCAAGGCTACAACTAAACCAAGTCAAAAATCTCTTTAATATATTAAAGCTATATGTAACAATCGGGTTTCTAAAATAATAATAATAATAATAATAATTAAATAGTAAGATAATAATTGATACATCTATTAACTAAATCCTACATTTAAGGATTGTAATATATTTTAAAAATAAAGTGATAACTATAGATTTTAAATTTGAATTAATATATATCTGCTCTCATCTTTTAAAATGCTGGGATTGGGATAATATTAACGAGGGTTTGAGAAAGCAAATGATAATGAGGAGTTGGGATAATAAGCGGCAGAGAATAAGAAAAAAAAACAGAAGATAAAGAGAAGACAAACTTTTGGAAGAAGACTTTAGGTTAGTATGTATATCAATATGTATTACATGATCATGATTCTGGCTACATGTGTTAGTATTGCATGATGTTGTTTTTAAAGTATGTATGTGTGTGTATATATGTATGTATGTATGTATGTATGTATATATATACACAATACATATCTTAAGCTCACTCTTTATCCGGCTCACCCAAGCTCACCCCCCTTTAGCGACGAACCCGACGACGGTTCAGTCATACAACCGTCGTCTATACTTTTAGCGATGGCGTCGCTAAAAGTATAGACAACGGTTGTATGTCCGAACCGTCGCCGGATCCGTCGCTAAAGGGGGGTGAGCCGGATAAGGGGTGAGCTTAAGATCCGGACCGTATATATATATATGAGTGCTTGTGCAATATGGATCAGTTTTTGGCATGAGTACATATGTATTAATCATTGTGGTGTTTTGTATCTTGGTTAATGGTCCAGTCCTTTAAATTGATAAACCCATAAACATGTTAGAATATTTTATTTAGTGGCCTCTACTATTTATGTAATTATTGGGCTTACATATTGTATTAATTTAATAACTTTATTTATGGGTTTGGTAATTAATTATGTGACCTATAAATAATATTACTAATACTATTTGGCATAATGGGCCCTAGGGTTTCATAATCTTGATGGACGATTTTGACCCTTAGCTATTCTATAAATAAAACAGTTAGGGTTTGGTCCCAATTGTCGTCTCAAGAATTTTTATACACACCTATACATCCATCCTAAGATTGAGAAAGGCAATTGAAGACTTCCACCCTTACGTGCAGCGTAAACGTATTACATACAAGATGTCTTTTATTAATTCATGTAAGTACTTAATATTATGATTAATTGATTTATTTTATTTTATGCAATAGCACGTTCCGATATAATTTATTTTAACATTTGGTATCAGAGCATGGTTACACTATTGTATAGAATAAATTAATTACGTTGTTATGCTATAAAGTTTAATACCATAAAATTATTTAAGTACGGTGTATGGCTAATGAAGAAACTGTTAAATGCGTTTGCAACTGCACTCATTTTCAAGTTTAAATCTGTTCTATTTTACCTGTGCAATTGGTCAAACATGATGCTCATCAATATGTTTTGGTTTTCTTTTGCCATATCTGAAATTTATAATGCCGCCGTGATTTAATAATGCACACACCATATATGTAGGCAAATTGTACATGATCTGGGCATAAATCATAATGCAAAAATTTTATATCATGTATTCATGACTTCTTGTACTATGCAAATAGCCCAAGTGTTATTTAGTAATGACCTCAATTTCATGACCACTATTTCTATACTAGCATATTAAATTTATTATGGTACTTGGGTTATCTGTTTATGGCGATAGAGATATTTTTTATTATGTCTAAATAATATTATTCTATATCATGGCATCATGTATTTAATTTAGAATTTATCTAAATATTTTGTAATTAATTCATGTTCATAATTATATATCTTAATTTAATATTTTAGAACATGATGTGATATATTATTAGGGCTTTTAAGTTGTTACATGTAAATTATAAATAATGTTAATTTTTAAACTTGATTAATATGTTATTTAAAATAAAATTGAGTTTGATCATAATAATTTACATGTATGCGTGACTCTTTTATTGTCAAAATTAATAATCAGCCCAACGGAGGACTATTAATTGAAACAATTAAAGATTAAGAAAAGTCATATAATGTTACGTTTAATAAATGAGAATTTTAATTTTACCCAACGGAAAAAAATTAGAATTACAATTTATTAAATGGAATTTTCTTGCATAAGTAACACGTTTATTTCGTTTTCAGCCCAACGGTGATCGTGGATAAATGTGTTGTGCATTATTTTATGGGGATGTTATTAGCATATTATTAATTGGACCAACGAAAGATTAATAATTATGCACCACCATCTCATTAAAATCTATTTTTAGGTGTTGTAAATAGATTTTATGTAACTAACTGCCTGCCCTACAGTTGGTTTTATTATGATTAATTATTAATTATTGTTGTACGTTGTGGATTTCTTTTAGTTTTTTGTAAGCGTGCTTATGAGTTTGATTACGTTTCAGCATTGACTCCAACTAATATTTCTGGGTATCTCTCTGGAATTGAAGCCTTGAATGGGACTAATTTTACTGCTTGGAAAGAGCAAGTGAAAATTGTTCTCGGCGTTATGGATTTGGACTATGCATTACGAGTGGATCCTCCTGCTCCACTTACAGCTACAAGCTCAATTGAGCAAAAGGCTATTTACGAAAAGTGGGAGCGATCCAACCGCATGTCCCTTATGATTATGAAAAACTCTATCATGACAGTCATTCGAGGAGCCATTCCTGACTCTGAGAATGCTAAAGAGTACTTAGCTTCAGTCGAGGAACAATTTAAGGGTTCTTCTAAAACTCATGCAAGTACCCTTATTTTGAAAATGCTCACTAGCAGGTATGATGGGGTTAGTGGAGTGCGCGAGCACATTATGATGATGAACGACATGGCTTTTAAATTAAAGGGTATGGACATGGCGATTTCTGAGGGTTTTCTTGTTCACTTCATTATGACTTCTCTTCCTGCACAGTTTGATCCATTTAAGATCAATTATAACACACAGAAAGAAAAATGGAAGATGAGCGAGTTAATCGCCATGTGCGTCCAAGAGGAAGAAAGACTTAAGGTTGAAAAACCTAATGTTGCTCATTTGACTACCACTGGATCCCATAAAAAGAAGGCTTATAAGAATGGCAAAGGTTTTAAGAATAAGGATAAGCCAATTTCTAACAAAACAAACAAGGCAAATTATTCAGGTAACAACTCTGAGGCAGGTCCTAAATGTCGCTTCTGTAAAAAGCAAGGACATATTCAGAAGGAATGCCCTAAGTTCAGAGAATGGCTTGAAAAGAAAGGTATGTCCTTCAATTATGTGACTTATGAATCCTTTCTAATTGATGTTCCTTCTAATACATGGTGGCTTGACACTGGTGCTATGGTTCACATTACTAATTTATTGCAGGGATTCCTTTCAAAGAAGACACTCCAAAAGGGGGAAAGAACCATTAAAGTTGGCAATGGAGAGTCTATACAAGTTGAAGCTGTAGGAACTCTTCCTTTAGTTTTGGAGAGTGGTTTCACCTTGTATTTATATGATACTCTTTATGTTCCCAGTATGACACGAAATTTAATTTCTGTATCTAAACTTGACGTTGATGGTTTTTCGTTTAAGTTTGGGAATAATAAAATAATTATTTATCATTACTCCCATGTTATTGGTTCTGGCTCTTTAGAGGGAAACCTCTATAAGATAAATTTGGATAATGTCTTTGCTGAATCCTTGTTAACAATGAATGTGACAGAAAGTACCTCTAAAAGTGGAAATAAGAGAAAACTAGACAATGAGAATTCTTCAAAATTGTGGCATAAACGTTTAGGCCATATGATGAGGACATCCTTAGTTCACAAGCCCTTGACAAAACACAAGTGGATCCATTGCATATGCCACTTGGACCCATTACGAGGACACGAGCTAAACGCTTCAAAGAAGGACTTAACGGGATGATTCATAAATTATGGACCGAGGTTGGATCGAGCATAGAGGTTATAGAGACGGGTTACAAGCACGCGAAGTTCATAAACACATTGGAAGCAAGCATACCCGAACCGACACAAAAGAATCAGCATTTCCGCACTTTTGGACTAGTTTGACATCAGTTCGTATTTTGGCCATAACTTGAGTTTCCAAACTCCAAATGAGGTGATTCAAAAGCCTAAATTCATTAGAAACTCCAGGGCTACAATTTTCATTCTTGACCTAAGTCCAAATTCGAAATTTATCAGGTGTGAAAATAGCTTGCAATGTGCTGATCAGTTTATAGTTGTCTGATTTGGACTTTTAACACATCACATGTTTTGGATTGTTAAATTCTTTGGGTGGCTGATACATGTGATGTGATTAGTTGTTAGATCTTGACTTATGATGATGGTTTAGCACACCATGAGTTCCTATAAATACCAAGTGATGCTAGGATGTAAAATCATTCATTCATATCAATTTTCAGATTATCAATACTATTGTGAGTTTGTTTCTCTACTTGTGGTTCTTTGAAGAATTCCTAAGTGTTCCTTAGTTCTTCTTTTTAGATTCATAATTGACTTATCATACAACCATTCATAGTTGTGTGTGGCGTCTTCTACCGCATCAATCGTCGATAGTACCGAGATTATCGCTTCAATATAAGCGAGGGGTCGAAGTGTCGTTGGTGTTCATACTCCGCAAATTTCCTAAGCAAGCAATTGTACCAAGATTACCGTCTACATATAGGCGAGGGGTTAAGGTGTTGCAAGCTATCCATCCTATCAACTTGTTAGAAACGATCCGGGCGACGACCACCTCACGCAAGCGTGCCGTGGAGTCTATCATTTGGTATCAAAGCTAAGTTTCCTATCAAGTTACTTATCTTTACTTTTATTGTTGGATCATAGTAAAAAAAAAAAAAAAAACTGCAAAAAAAAAAAAAAAACTACAAAAAAAAATATATTGCAGAAAATTATTATTGTTGATTGCTATTATTGGGATTTCATTTGCAAATAATTATATTTGACAATTGTGAAGTCTTGTTAGTATTTCGAGAGTCATACTTTCTATATTGTATCTTGATAAGTTCTTATTGGATTGTAATTGGAAAATTGAGGTAATATTTGTGTGAATTCAAAAAAAGAACCTATTAGAGAGAACTAAGAGCGGAAAAAGGCAAGAGTAGTGAGATTACTAGAGGGTAAAAGCTATTTGTGTGATACACGAGCGTTTCATATTTGTGTAATACATTGTTTGAGCGAAACACGTAAGGGAGTGGTGAGGAACTTGTTTTCTACTAACCTTTGTTTTGCAGAAAATATGTCTAACACAAGAGATAAGACAATTGAAAATGAACCTTCTACATCAAATTTTGACCCAAAACTCATGATGGAGGCAATGATGAAAGAATTTTCCCGACAGTTAGGAATGGCTATGGAGCAGGTACATGATCGTATCGATCAGTTGAGTGACACTCGAGGGGAACAAACTCAAATCCTTCCGGGTGGACGTCCGAAAGGAAAAGCTCAACAAAAGGAAGCTAGACTAGAGGAGACAAATTACTATGATGAAAGGTTTAGCGAGGAAGAGGATCGAGAAACTGGCCTTATCCCTAGAAGACATTTTGCAAGGGATAGAGACGGCCGAAATCGAGAGGACAACAACCTCGATAGCATCAAAATGAAAATTCCCCCATTCCAAGGCAGGAGTGATCCCGAGGCATACTTAGAGTGGGAGAAGAAAATGGAGTGGATATTTGATTGTCACAACTACTCGGATCTCAAGAAGGTTAGAATTGCAGCTACCGAATTTTCAGATTATGCCGTTACTTGGTGGGATCAATTGATGACCAGCCGAAGGAGGTGCAGAGAACGTCCAATAGAGACTTGGGCAGAAATGAAAGCTGTAATGAAAAAGAGGTTTGTCCCAAGCCACTACTATCGAGATCTGTTTCGAAACTTACAAAATTTGAGACAGGGAAACAAGAGTGTGGAGGACTACTTCAAGGAAATGGAGATGTTAATGTCTAGGGCTGAAATCGACGAGGATAATGAGGCCACCATGGCCCGATTTTCAGCAGGGTTAAATTGGGATATTGCAGATTTGGTGGAGCGTCAACATTATGTGGTATTGGAAGACATGGTGCACATGGCTATCAAAATAGAGAAGCAACTTAAGAGGAGAGGTGGCCAGCGAATAAACACTACCACAGGTTCATCATGGAAATCCAATAATGTGAAACGTGAGGAAAAGCCAACTGTTTTCAAACCAAAGCCAGAAATCAAGCAGGGAGCGGCTAATCAAGTGGTGCAAGGTAAAACTAATACACCTTCTACTAGTCGTAATCGAGATATTGTATGCTTTAAATGTCAAGGCAGGGGACATATTGCAAATCAATGCCCAAATCAAAGAACTATGTTATTGCTTGATAATGGGGATTTGGAGACCGAGGAAGAAGATAGTGACAATGACTCTATGCCACCGTTGGAGGAAGATAGAGAGGTTGCTATGCATGGCGAAGTGTTAGTTACACGGAGAATGCTTAGTACACAGGTAAAGGAAGAAAGCAGCGAGCAAAGAGAGAATCTATTTCATACTAGATGTATGGTAAATGGTAAGATCTGTTGTGTTGTAATTGATGGTGGGAGCTGTACAAATGTGGCAAGCATCACTATGGTGGAGAAATTGGGACTTACAACATCCAAACATCCCCATCCATACCGATTGCAGTGGCTCAATGACAGCGGCGACATCAAAGTTACCAAGCAAGTATCAGTGCCATTTACAATTGGGAAATATGTCGATGAGATTCTATGTGATGTAGTTCCTATGCAGGCAGGTCACTTACTACTTGGGAGACCTTGGCAGTTCGATCGGCGAGTAAAGCATGATGGTTTTACTAATGAGTACTCTTTTGTTCACAATCAAAGAAAAGTTACCTTGTGTCCTATGTCACCAAAACAGGTGCATGAGGATCAAATACACTTACAGAGAGATCATGAAAAGAAAACAAAAGAGAGAGAAAAAAAAAGAAAGGAGAAGAGAGAAAAACAAATATTTTTGCAAAAAGGAGTGATGTAAGGCGAGCTTTGGATTCTAAAAGGCCAATGATTGTACTTCGGTATAGGGAGGCACTTTTGAATACTAACGCTAATAAAACTTCATTGCCTAGTGTTATTTCTACTCTTTTGCAGGATTATCAGGATGTATTTCCCGAGGAGCTTCCCCAAGGATTACCACCAATTCGGGGAATTGAACATCAAATTGACTTTGTCCCCGGCGCGACCATTCCAAATCGCCCGGCATACCGAAGCAATCCCGAGGAAACGAAGGAATTGCAAAGGCAAGTTGACGAGCTAATGGACAAGGGGTTCGTGAGAGAAAGCATGAGTCCATGTGCGGTTCCAGTTATCTTAGTACCTAAAAAGGATGGGAAGTGGCGTATGTGCATTGATTGTCGAGCGGTAAATAACATCACGGTAAAATATCGACATCCCATTCCGAGGTTAGATGATATGTTAGATGAATTGCATGGATCTTATGTGTTTTCTAAAATTGATTTGAAAAGTGGTTATCATCAGATTAGAATGCATGAGGGAGATGAATGGAAAACTGCTTTTAAAACAAAATATGGGTTATATGAGTAGTTAGTTTTACCTTTTGGTTTAACTAATGCTCCTAGCACGTTCATGAGATTAATGAACCATGTTTTGCGTCCCTTCATTGGGAAATTTGTAGTTGTCTACTTTGATGATATTTTGATCTACAGCAAGGATTTAGTTGAGCATGCATTGCATATAAAATCTGTCCTAGATGTGCTTCGAAAAGAAAAATTGTATGCTAATATGGACAAATGCACATTTTGTACGGATCGAGTTGTGTTTCTTGGCTTTGTTGTCAGTGCACAGGGAGTACAGGTTGACGATGAGAAGATACGAGCAATCCGAGAATGGCCAACTCCTACGAATGTCAGTCAAGTTCGTAGTTTTCATGGGCTCGCAAGTTTCTATAGGCGGTTTGTAAGAAATTTCAGCGAAGTCACAGCACCACTCACCGAAGTAATCAAAAAAAGTGTAGGATTCAAGTGGGGTGATGCACAGGAAAAAGCGTTTCAATTGATTAAAGAAAAATTAACTAACGCTCCTTTACTTGTATTGCCTAATTTCACTAAAACCTTTGAAATTGAATGTGATGCTTCAGGTTTAGGCATTGGAGCTGTGTTGATGCAAGAAGGAAAGCCAGTGGCATATTTCAGTGAAAAATTGAGTGGAGCAGCTTTGAACTATCCTACCTATGACAAGGAGTTATATGCCTTAGTTCGATCATTGGAGACTTGGCAACATTACCTGTGGCCTAAGGAATTTGTGATTCACACGGATCATGAATCATTGAAATATTTGAAAGGCCAACACAAGTTGAACAAGAGACATGCACGATGGATGGAGTTCATCGAGACATTTCCATACGTCATTCGCTATAAGCAAGGTAAGGAAAATGTCGTGGCCGATGCTCTTTCGCGAAGGTATGTGTTGTTAAATACTCTTGACACAAAATTACTTGGTTTTGAACAAATCAAAGAATTATATGATAATGACCATGATTTCTGTGAAGAGTTTAAAAATTGTGGAAAGAATGTTGTAGGTAAATACTTCAAGATGGATGGATTCTTGTTTCGTGAGAATCGATTATGTATACCTGCATGTTCTTTGCGTGAGTTATTGGTTCGAG
Source organism: Aralia elata (assembly GCA_034770075.1). Classification (NCBI taxonomy): domain Eukaryota; kingdom Viridiplantae; phylum Streptophyta; class Magnoliopsida; order Apiales; family Araliaceae; genus Aralia; species Aralia elata. The sequence continues at coordinate 4,708,023 of CM068385.1, read as the reverse complement.
AGTCACATGGAGGTGGTTTGATGGGACATTTTGGTGTTGATAAGACCTTATCTGTGATAAAAGAACATTTCTATTGGCCCCATATGAAACGAGATGTGGAAAGAATTTGTGATAGATGCATTACATGTCGTCAGGCTAAATCTCGTGTTCAACCCCATGGGTTATACACACCATTGCCTATTTCGAGTGAACCTTGGATTGATTTGTCTATGGACTTTGTGTTGGGTTTACCTAGATCTAAGCATGGTCATGATTCTATATTTGTGGTCGTGGATAGATTTTCAAAAATGGCACATTTTATCCCATGCCACAAAGCTGATGATGCATCCCATGTTGCTGATTTATTCTTTAGAGACATTGTACGTTTGCATGGCATGCCCCGAACAATTGTTTCGGATAGAGATGCTAAGTTCTTAAGCTATTTTTGGAAAACTTTGTGGTGTAAACTAGGAACTAAACTGCTGTTTTCAACTACTTGTCATCCACAAACTGACGGCCAAACGGAAGTAGTTAATAGAACTCTATCTGCTTTATTGAGAGCTATCATTAAAAAGAATATTAAGCTTTGGGAAGAGTGTCTACTACATGTTGAGTTTGCTTATAATAGGTCTGTTCACTCTGCTACTAAATTCTCACCTTTTGAAATTGTGTATGGCTTTAATCCTTTAACACCCTTGGATTTGTCACCATTACCTGTTTCCGAGTATACTAACATGGATGGCAAAAACAAAGCTGATTTTGTTAAGCAGATACATGAGAAGACAAGACTCAACATTGAGAAGAGGACGGATCAATATGCCAAACAGGCCAACAAGGGTCGGCGTCAAGTAATCTTCGAACCCGGGGATTGGGTATGGCTACACATGCGTAAGGAAAGATTTCCTGCTCAAAGGCGTTCGAAATTACTTCCAAGAGGAGATGGACCATTTCAAGTGCTTGAACGCATTAACAACAATGCTTACAAATTGGACTTACCCGGTGAGTATAATGTTAGTGCAACTTTCAATGTTTCTGATCTAAGCCCGTTTGACGTAGGTGAAGATTTGAGGACAAATCCTTTTCAAGAGGAGAGGTATGATGAGGACATCCTTAGTTCACAAGCCCTTGACAAAACACAAGTGGATCCATTGCATATGCCACTTGGACCCATTACGAGGACACGAGCTAAACGCTTCAAAGAAGGACTTAACGGGATGATTCATAAATTATGGACCGAGGTTGGATCGAGCATAGAGGTTATAGAGACGGGTTACAAGCACGCGAAGTTCATAAACACATTGGAAGCAAGCATACCCGAACCGACACAAAAGAATCAGCATTTCCGCACTTTTGGACTAGTTTGACATCAGTTCGTATTTTGGCCATAACTTGAGTTTCCAAACTCCAAATGAGGTGATTCAAAAGCCTAAATTCATTAGAAACTCCAGGGCTACAATTTTCATTCTTGACCCAAGTCCAAATTCGAAATTTATCAGGTGTGAAAATAGCTTGCAATGTGCTGATCAGTTTATAGTTGTCTGATTTGGACTTTTAACACATCACATGTTTTGGATTGTTAAATTCTTTGGGTGGCTGATACATGTGATGTGATTAGTTGTTAGATCTTGACTTATGATGATGGTTTAGCACACCATGAGTTCCTATAAATACCAAGTGATGCTAGGATGTAAAATCATTCATTCATATCAATTTTCAGATTATCAATACTATTGTGAGTTTGTTTCTCTACTTGTGGTTCTTTGAAGAATTCCTAAGTGTTCCTTAGTTCTTCTTTTTAGATTCATAATTGACTTATCATACAACCATTCATAGTTGTGTGTGGCGTCTTCTACCGCATCAATCGTCGATAGTACCGAGATTATCGCTTCAATATAAGCGAGGGGTCGAAGTGTCGTTGGTGTTCATACTCCGCAAATTTCCTAAGCAAGCAATTGTACCAAGATTACCGTCTACATATAGGCGAGGGGTTAAGGTGTTGCAAGCTATCCATCCTATCAACTTGTTAGAAACGATCCGGGCGACGACCACCTCACGCAAGCGTGCCGTGGAGTCTATCACCATATTTCAAAAGATAGAATGCAACGTCTTATAAAAGATGGAATTCTTCATTCACTAGATTTTTCTGATCTTGACCATTGTATTGAATGTATAAAAGGAAAATTTGTGAAAGGAAGCAAGAAAGGAGCCACTAGAAGTGGTGCACTTCTTGAAGTTATTCACACTGATATTTGTGGACCGTTTTATCCTGGAATTGGTGGACATAAATCTTTCATTACGTTCATTGATGATTATTCTCGTTATACTTATGTCTACCTGATTAATGAAAAATCTGAATCACTAAATATGTTTAAAATTTTCAAGGCTGAAGTTGAAAACCAGCTTAACCGAAATATTAAAGTAGTGAGATCAGATAGAGGCGGAGAGTATTATGGTAAACACTCCGACACAGGTCATAGTCCTGGTCCATTTGCCTTATTTTGTCAAGAAAATGGCATTGTCACTCAATATACAATGCCTGGTACACCGCAGCAGAATGGTGTAGCTGAGAGGCGAAATCGTACCCTTATGGATATGGTACGTAGTATGTTATGCAATTCCAACTTACCTGTATTTTTGTGGACTGAGGCATTAAAGACAGCTGTTCATATTTTAAACCGGGTTCCTAGCAAATCCGTCCCTAACACTCCTTATGAAATTTGGACAGGTAGAAAACCTAGTTTAAAATATTTACGAGTGTAGGGTTGTCCAGCCGAGGCTAAGTTATTTAATCCACAAATAAAGAAACTTGATTCTAAAACCATTAGTTGCCATTTCATTGGATATCCTGATAGATCTAAGGGTTTTCGATTTTACTGTCCCTCACATACCACTAGAATTGTTGAGACTAGGCATGCAGAGTTTTTAGAGAATGGTGATTTAAGTGGGAGTGGTGAGCCTAGAAAAATTAATCTTGAAGAAAACAGGATTTATGTTCCTAATCCTGTAATTCAAGAGGGTGAGGCACAACAACCTCCTATTGAGGCGAATGATGCCCCTGAGATAGCTGAGCCACCACCTAATGTTGAACCCCACATTATTGAAAATCATATTCCTGAAATTGTGCAGCCTTTACGTAGGTCCGAAAGACCTAGAAAGCCTATTAATTTTGATGATTTTATAACCTATCTTAATGAGATTGACTATGATTCAAGTAAAATTAATGATCCTATCTCCTATAAAGAGGCCATTACGAGTGCTCAATCAACTCAATGGCTTGAAGCCATGAATGATGAGTTGAAATCAATGGAGCTTAATAACGTTTGGGATCTTGAAGAATTACCAAAAGGTGTTAAACCTGTTGGTTGCAAATGGGTCTATAAGACCAAATTAGATCCTAAAGGGAACGTTGAAAGGTATAAAGCTCGATTGGTTGCTAAGGGTTTTACTCAAAAGGAAGGTGTGGATTATAATGAAACTTTCTCTCCAGTATCCAGGAAAGATTCATTTAGAATAGTCATGGCTCTAGTAGCTCATTATGATTTAGAGTTACATCAGATAGATGTTAAAACTGCATTCCTTAATGGTAACTTGCATGAGAATGTCTATATGGCACAACCAGAAGGTTTTCTGGTTAAAGGCAAGGAACATATGGTATGTAGACTAAAGAAGTCCATCTATGGGTTAAAGCAGGCTTCTCGACAATGGTATCTTAAGTTTCATGAGGTGATGAGTAATTTTGATTTTAAGAAGAATATAGTGGATCAATGCATATACTTGAAGGTCAGTGGGAGTAAATTTGTTATTCTTGTTTTGTATGTTGATGATATACTGCTTGCAAGTAATAACTTAGACATGTTGCATGAGACCAAACGTTTCCTTTCTGGAAATTTTGATATGAAGGATCTCGGTGAAGCCTCTTATGTCATAGGTATTGAAATTCATCGAGATAGGTCTCGTGGGATATTAGGATTGTCCCAAAGAGCTTATATTGATAAAGTTCTTAACAAATACAACATGCAAAATTGTTCTCCTACTGTTGCCCCTGTTGTCAAGGGTGACAAATTTGGCTCATATCAATGCCCTAAGAATCAGTTGGAACGTGATCAAATGAATCTTATTCCCTATGCTTCTGTGGTTGGGAGTCTTATGTACGCTCAAGTTTGTACGCGTCCAGATATAGCGTATGTAACTGGTATGCTTGGACGTTACCAGTCAAATCCAGGTTTAGATCACTGGAAAGCAGCCAAAAAGGTTTTACGCTACTTACAGGGTACTAAGGATTTTATGCTTACATTCAGGAAAACAGATAACCTTGAAGTTGTTGGTTATTCTGATTCTGATTTTGCTAAGTGTAAAGACGAAAAGAAATCTACATCAGGGTACATCTTTATGCTTTTAGGAGGCCCTATTTCGTGGAGAAGTCACAAGCAGGAATTAACTACCACTTCCACGATGATGGCAGAATATGTGGCTTGTTATCATGCCACTTGTCATGCTGTATTATTGAGGAATCTTATTTCAGGACTTAAGGTTGTAGATTCCATTTCAAGGCCGTTGAAAGTATTTTGTGATAATGATTCTGCTGTTAGTTTTTCCAACAGCACCAGTTCGAGTGGTGCTGGACTATATCTCGACACTAAATATTTATTTGTCAGGGAAAGAGTTGAAGATCAAAGTGTTGTCATTAAGTATATTAGTACGCATGATATGTTAGCGGATCCACTTACGAAAGGCTTACCGCCCAAGCTCTTTTTAGAGCATGTTGCTAGCATGGGTTTAACTAGTAGTCTTAATTAGTGAGTTATTTTGATGTAAGACAACATTTTTTGAGCTCGTTGTTTTGAACTTCACATTACGTTTATGGTTTGTTATTCTCTTTATTGTGCACACTTGAGAACTTGTGAACAAACAGTTATGTTTGGACCATATGAATGAGTTTAATTTATTACCACTTATGTAAACTCTATTCATACCTGTTATGCTTAATGTTAATCTTTGTTCCAATGAAAGTACTAATTATGTAACTAATGGGGATCTTGTGTTAATAGTGACACAAAGATTGTGTTAATTCGTATTGGTGCTTTTATTTGAACAGGATGTAGACATTAAATTAATACTTGGCCAAAATAAATGATTGTAAGCGTTATGTTTTGTATATAAATAGTATTTCGGCCAAGTGGGAGAATGTTAGAATATTTTATTTAGTGGCCTCTACTATTTATGTAATTATTGGGCTTACATATTGTATTAATTTAATAACTTTATTTATGGGTTTGGTAATTAATTATGTGACCTATAAATAATATTACTAATACTATTTGGCATAATGGGCCCTAGGGTTTCATAATCTTGATGGACGATTTTGACCCTTAGCTATTCTATAAATAAAACAGTTAGGGTTTGGTCCCAATTGTCGTCTCAAGAATTTTTATACACACCTATACATCCATCCTAAAATTGAGAAAGACAATTGAAGACTTCCACCCTTACGCGCAGCGTAAACGTATTACATACAAGATGTCTTCTATTAATTCATGTAAGTACTTAATATTATAATTAATTGATTTATTTTATTTTATGCAATAGCGCGTTCCGATATAATTTATTCAACAAAACATACATATATATATATATATATATATATCATATGTAAACTGTAATAGGCTGCTAGTAGTGTTTTATGTATGTATAAATCATGGACTTTAAATTAATAACATATTTATTATTATTATTTTAATTCCAAAATTTACATTTCTAACATCAAAACTTATAAATTTCTTAAAGTATCAGGATAATAATTAACTACAACTTTTAATTTAAATATTAAGGTTTATGAGCATAGATTTGAATTAAGAGTGTGAGTAAATTAGGATATTGTATCATGATGATTTCTATTGTTCTAAATTTACATTTAGGATTTGTTCGGCTAATATTTTCGTATTTCGCAATATCGAGGAAAGTGGGTTTCCGAACTATTTAGTATTTGTAAAATTATGGTTTACTTTTATGTATAACTTAGTAATTATTCGGATGCCTAAATGTACTGTTTCAAAATTTGTTATGTTTTGTTTAAGTAAGGCTTCCATTTAAATGAAAATATTATGTTCTTTTATTTCAAATTTCGGATCAAGTATTTATTTTTGAACTGTGAAATGTGATTATATGATTTTGAACTGTGAAAAAGTATCGTTTGGAATATCGATAATATTGAGAAAAGATTTTGAAATCCTTAGTCTGACTATGTACAAAACTCGTTTTGATTACGTTTAATTCCAGAGCTAATTTAAGACTTACTAAGGCGTACACCTTTTAGATGCCCTTCGGAGAGCGTACATATTAGATACTTTAGTAGGGTGCGTGATCATTAACATTATCGAACTTTTGGGCTGTATTACAGGGCTACTATAACCTTAGTCACTAAGGCTATGGATTAAAAGATATATTATATACAGTGAAAATATTTTTGAATGTGAATTCGTTCTGTTATTATTCATTTAGTTTTGAAAAATATATTTACTATTGTTATCGAACAAAATGATATTTCAAAAAAAGTGTTTTGCAAACTATACTTGATCCACCTAAATAGTGAGGATTACCACTTACTAGGCTTCATCGCTCACCCTTATATAATTTTTACAGGTCCCATCGTTGATAGTTGAGTACTTATTTGATATGCTTTGGATGGTTAGAGTTAGTTTAAGATGTTTACCTCTTTTGTTGTTGAATTTGTAATCAAACTCTTAGTTTCGGGGAGCTGCGTCTCCATTTTACGATTTTGATATTTGATAGTATTTTATTTGAAATGGATTTGAAAAATATTATTTATTGGGTTTAATTTAAGATTATTGTCGACTTATTTTGTTTGGGTTGCACGCTATTGATATTGTTGCCTTGCGGACATTTGAGCTTGTGGTGTGTAGCACTCCGGACCTGTAGCGGGTTCGGGGTGTTACACTATAACTAAACCAAGTCAAAAATCTTTGTAGCCAACATTGGAAGTGCCTTCACCTATAGACCCAAAATTCCACATCGCGCCGAGATTCAGAAGTTCATCTCCCCATATAGATTCCTACAAGTTACAGGAAGAATCATCGATGTTAAGTGAGTTCATACATCTGAAATTTATGATCTATGAAAGGTAAAACTTAAACCAATCTATAAACAACTCTAACACTTAAAACGAGGGCTCATAAGCACTTTTACAATAACATATATGCAATTATCAGCATATATGCACTCTCACATCCTGATATTTGTTATCTTTCACTAATTAAAAAAATCAACATATATGCACCCTTAAAAATGCTTACCAATAAAATAAAAATAATAACCATAAGAATATGAAGAAAAAAGAATCATTACTCACATTCAAGTTAATATTTCCATGATAACTTTCTTGTGTCTCATGAAAAATATGTGGCTGATTAATAGTCGTATCAAGCTCAAATGCCTGAAATAAAAGAAACATAATTTCTCATTTTATAAGACAATATTAATCGCAAAAAAAAGTTACAATATTCTGCCCGCAAGTCATGACTCTACGATCGTACTATATATATAATAAAAAAGAAAAATAATATCTTCTTCATATTCTTTGTGTTTCTTGATTCATGAATCAGATTTATTTCTACATTTTTTGTCCCTTATGTTTGAATTTCTTCAAAACTTGTTCCATCTTACCTACCTTTCTTTTACTAGGAGGATGCCCATTACATCGGTTCTTTTTTGGTGAAAGTAATTTCTGTCTTTTATTTGGGCCGTCATTTTGAGATTCACTCACGTTTAACTTTTGAGTAGGCTGATTTTTTTCACAAATTCCATCCTCCGTATTCCATTCCACCTTTACTTCAAGAAGCCGATCTACAAGTTGGTCACATCTTTTTTGAGTGTCATATGCAATGTCCGCAACGTTGAAAAAACTATTGCACACCATGTCATTTTTTTGTCCCGGTTCCGTGTCTTTCTAAACATTATAAGTGACTTTAGCTTTACTATGACATCGCTTTATGTCATTTCTCCACCTCCTCAAAATGTATTTCGTTGGAACGGTAAATATAAACCTTTCAAAATGAAATACATTAACGATATGCTTACATAAAATTCCTCGAAATTTGAATAATTTACAGTTACACTTCACATCAAATTCAAATTCATCTTCCCCTTCAATGAAGCAAACTTTGAAGTTCACAATTTTTGGGCGATCTTTTTTTTCCCTCTAAAGTAGCAAAGTTGTTTCATTTCGTAATGGAATATTTTATCATGAGATTCGACAAACCTTGTATCGCAATACATTCCTCCATCCGCCACTTCTGTTTGAAACTCTATAAACTTAGAATTGGTATAAACCTCTTGAAATTATTTTTCAATAGCATGATGTGTAACACAAGATACATGTGAAGTCAAAGAATGAGAGTCCGCTGCTATTTCTTTTTCCACTTTACTCCTTAATGCATTATCATATTGGTCCACAAATTCTTTCAAGGAAGTTTTTGAATTGACAAATCCATCAAAGAAAAAGCATTCATGCTTTTACTTCTTTGTGTCATAGACATTCCCGCCCAAAAATAATCTTTCACAAAACAAGGAACCCACTGATGCCTTTCATTATACAATTCTTCTAACCACTCATTGTTCTCAAGATCATAATTTTCTATCATTGCCTTCCATTTACATTCAAAATCATCTACACTCAAAGAATCATAAACAACGTTATGTAACATAAATTTAATTGATTCATAATGATCATACTCTTTTAATTTTTCAGGAACCTTCTTTATTATATGCCACAAATACCATCAGTGGCGAGCATTGGGAAAAATTATCTCAATCGCATTTTCTATTACTTTGTCTTGATCGATGATAATGGCATGTGAAGCTTTTCTAGACATGAAAGAAAGCCACGCATCAAACAACAAAATAAAAATGTTAGCATCTTCATTCGATATCAATCCACAACCACGTAATATGGATTGTCCATTGTGGTTAAATCCAACAAAAGGAGCAAACGACATATCATATTTATTAGTCAAATAGGTGGTGTCAAATAAGATGACACCACCAAACTCCTCATACACAAATCTAGACCTCGAATCCGCCCAAAATATAATTCTAATTCAATTTTCCTCATCTAGGTCTATCATATAAAAAAAGATAGAATACATTGCTTGAACTTTAGCAAAATAACTTTGAAGTGCACTGACATCACCCTCAGCAAGCCTTAGCTTTTTTAATTTTTCCATATAATTTTCACAATCTTTCTTTAAATAAAGCATTCCATTTTCTTCATACTCATTTCTAAGTGAATTATAACCTTTATTCATTGGTATCTCAGCGTCATTGTTTAGCTCAAGTCTTCTCTTTATATAAGGGGTCATATATCGAATACGCCGATGAAAACGAGACTTACTTAAACCATGATTATGTGCAAGCTCCAAAGTGGTTATACCCTATTTTTCATCATTCAATAACTTAGCACAAATCTTAGCCTTACAACCTGCTTTAAAAATCGAATGCAGTTTTAGAGTAATCTTTGAGTTTTTCTTTGGCTCTCCATATTTATGACATACAACTGTGAAATATTTAACCACTCCGTCCAATTTTTTAGTACTTCTTTTAGTCACTCCAAATCCTCCTTGTTGCGCATCATATTTCCTATAGTATTCATAACCCTCATTAACATTGTCAAAACACCATATGTAATTTGGACTCTTCCATTATTTGATTATTTCGTTTTTCATTCTCTTCTACTTCATCATCCCTTTCGTTGTTAGACAAATCATCTACGTCAATATCCATATTTGTAGACCTAATATCTATTTCTGATTCCATTAGTAGAATTTGCACCCTATTATAAAAACTAAAAAGGAAAATTTTTAAACAGTTGTTAATGTATGTAATTTAAGAAATAAAGAGAAAGGAAAGAGAGGTTGATTTTGGGTTAATACAGAAATAAGAAACCACCAAACAGTTTCAATACTTTTGGTTATAAAGGAAACAGTTTCAATACTTCGTTCCAATAAGTGATTGACCAAACAGAGCAAATTGATATATGTCTATCAAACATAAAATAGGTTATCTGGTTCGTGAAGGAAGGGCGAGAGTGTTGAAAATCATGGTGGCAGCGGGAAAGGATTCAAATCAATGAACACAAAGTTTTGCTTCTCAAAGATCGTCTTCAATGTGGCGGGAATTTGAAAGGGGGGTTTTCAGAAAGTTTTAGGGTTTCTAATTATGATTTCTCCATTATTGTTCAACTGTCTGCTGCTGATTTATTTTGACAAAGAATTAAAAAAATAGGCGATTTTTATTTTGTCAAAACGACGTACGGAGGTGAGCATTTGGATGCATGGAGTAAAAGTGACGTTTCTATAGATTTATCCATAGATTTATCCAATGAGTATTAGTTTAGCAATTGTGACGTGATGATGGAACTGTCACAGTAAAATTAAAAGTATTATAAATTTAAATTATTATTTATTATTAGTAAAATTTGAACTATTAGCTTGAATTTTTTTTTTTTTTTAAAAAAAAATTAACAATCAAACTCTACTTGTGAAACCGAGATAGCACTATTTTATGTTGTTTTGGGCCACTATGTTGTGGTATTAATTTGTTGTTCTTTTTGATTGGCCTGAGCCCAATAGATATCGGAGCGGTGATTATAATCGATCCAAGTTTGATCATTTAAAGAACTTAACCCATCCACTAGATTTTAGTCTTCTAGAGATATGATCTTGTTTCCTTAGTCCAGATTCATGTTTCTAAAAAGGAAAATGATATATCTTGACAAATATTTTATATGTGCTAAAATGAAATAAATTAAAGTATGACCCTTCTTAGTTTTTATGTATCTTATGTATGCACATTGGTCGCAATTATAATTCAGCTTAAATTTTTCACAATGTAGAGCAGAATTCTTCTAAAAATTTGGTCAATTTAAAATGTTCCAACCGTTCAAAACAATTCAAACCCTCCAAGCCAAATAAACATTAATTCAATCGCACTAAACCCCGCAACTCCAAGAAACCAAACAAATTCTTAGTTTTTTGGTATATGGATATATTACTACCATATGGTCTTTTAATGAAATACACTCCTTTTCATAATTCAGATCATCCCCGAAACAAAAAGGAGGAAATTATAAGATAATAAACAAAGGGCATATGTGATTACGTGTATGTTTGGTTTGGAATTTTTGGAGTGTTCGTGATTATTGAAGTTTAAATGGTTTATTAATTTAAATGAGTTTATTTTAAACGTATTTTTTTTAACTTACAAATGTAATTTTTAAGTCTCGAGCTCACTGCACTATTTTTAATATAGTAAGTTTGAAGTTTAAAAGTCGTACAAACTTACTTTTCAATTGTACTAAACATATCTAAGCGAACAAATCCTATATAAAATTAACCCCACCGCGAAATCCCACAAATTAACTATAAACACTCCCTATTTCCAAAATAAATGTTATTATTTCATTTTTATGATCAAATTAGTTCTTTTTAAAAAGTTAAGAATTAAATATAATTATTTAGATTTTCAAAATTACAAACCTAGAGATTAGCAGTAAAAATGGTTTTGTTTATCATTATCATACTCTCAAAGCCAATATTTAACAAAAACCTCTACTCCATCCATTCCAAAATACGAGATTTAGTTTGACTTTTATGAATTAATTTGATATATTTTTAAATTTAAAATTAATGAAATTCATTTATTTTTAAAAAAATAAATTTTATGATTATTAAAATATTTTTTAAAAAACTTATATTATTATAATTCAGTAATTTTAATATACATTTTAATTCTGAAGGCCTAGGGGACCCGTGACCTTTAGTAGTAAAAAGAATTTTTTTTACATTTAAGTTATCATTTTTGGTCTAATCATCAATTCATCATGTATATAATAAAGCCTCACTTTTGTTGATTCTGTGTCATACACTTGCTTGACTTGCTCTCTTTTTTTCCTTCTTCCTCTTTTACCCTTATAATTTTAAATATATTATTATTTTATTTTTTATAATTTAATTATTTAAATTTTATAAAATTTTTATTTTACTCTACACAATTTTAGCGGCCACTAATTATTAATTACTCATTTACCAATGATTTTGGTATTGGGTGGTAGTATACTACTCGTCGGATGGAATCCATTTGGTAGTACTAGTGCTCCGTGCAGCAGTGAATCATCTCTCTATTTTTCATCGTTTTCACATCGATGTCATCGAACCCAAAAAAATACTTACTAGCTGTTTTATTTATTTCCATCTTCTTAACCATTTTCTCACACTCACATTCCGCCCTCTGTATCTCCGCTTTGATCTCTTCGAAATCCCAATACGAGATGGTTGCTCTTTCGAATTCATTGCTTTTGACCAAAAATTCTCCTACCCATTTATCATCTGGTAACTTTTCCTCACTTTATATTTTGTTGCTCGATCTACCGGTCTGTAATCCTTCATTTTCTCATACTTCATTGTTACAAATTGTTCTGCTGTTTGCTGTAATTTAATTATTATTATCAGTAGATCTTTCTAGCTTTATCTTCTGTGTGTATTATAGCTTCTGGGGTTCATTGTCAAACTTCATTCCCACTTAACTCCAAGTTTTTCTTTAATGAACTAAACCTTGCTGTTCAAATCTTATCGACTTCCCTTATTTAGGGTTGTATGATTTCCCCCTAGTTTGGGTACTTGAGAAATTGCTATATAACTATAATTTTTTTTCCTGCCTCTTGTCCGTGAACCGACTGAGCTTCAAAGATGAGCTCATTCAGTCATTTGGGTTTGACATATGTGTATTTTTAGTGTTTGCTGCTTCTGTAGTTTGGTATTTGAATTATAGGGGTGGTGTTTTTTGTCTAGAATATTTAAGAACCATTCTTATCATCCCGAGAGTTTTGCCAGTTGCCAAGTTTAAATGGTGTTGGATGTGTGGAAAGGACTAATAGCTCGTTCTGGGTGTCTCTTGTGAGGGACAGAAGGAGGAAGCGGGGACTCTTTTGTGAATAGGAAGGTGATTGCTATTTAGAAGAGTAGGAAGGAGGAGGACTGGAGGAGTTGAACAAGTTGGAGAGGTCTATATAAGCAATGGGAGAAGGGGGCGAAGGAAAGGGGAACTGATGTTGCATTAGTTTCCAAATGAGAGTATTTGGGAGAGTTTACCTTTTGTTTTGAGCTTTCTTGTGAGAGACGGGGTTCTGGTGTTACAGGGGCCTCCAGCTTCGGTGTTTTGCAGGCTGTATTTTTTTTCTGGGTCTGCATGCTTTTGTATACTCCTGGTGTACTGGGATGGTGCCCCCTTTTGTCTCTGTTGTGTTTTATATAATGTTTTACATATCAAATATGAAATGGAAACGACTAATAGTTATCGAATATTGGATTGGGCTGAACTATTAAGGTAGTATCTCTTTGGTGACAGTTTCCCGTGTTTAACTGTTTGCTATAATATTTTGAAAAGGTTTTATATTTGCACGAATCTTGATTAGTTTTGTTGAAAGCAAAATTTAGCATTTCTGTTTAATTGTGACTAATCACCTGAGTATCTGTTAATTTAGGTAAAGCTTTTGAAAGATTCACTTTTATTTTGGTAGGGTGGGGTAGGATATTAAGGGTATACATGATAAATATGTGCTGAACACAGTAATTGGTTGGCAACATGCTGTGTTTCTGGCCAACATTATTTTAGATTCTTTATAATAAGGGGAACTACCACATGCTTTATTCAAAGAGCGAGAGAGAGAGAAAGAGAAAAAATAATTATGGAATAACAGTTATACCCTATGCGGAAAATTTGGTACCTCAATAATATTAACTATTAGAAATTTTAACTTATTGAATATTACTAATGAGATCTTTGACTTTCGACTGCTTTTGTGATATTCAATTGTGATTTTTTAACCATCTTACTCTTTCGTTTTGTTTTTGTTAAAGCCTCTCATTTGAAGTCAGCTGACCATTGTACTGGAAGTGGACTTACCAACTTGTCATTCAAGAATAGTCGGCTTATCACTAAAAGGGCACTCACTGTTCAAGCAAGCTATAGGTATTAATCTTGTGGTCTTATTAGTCTGTTTTTTTGAGGTTATGTTATGCAAACTTTAAGTTCAAGTATTATTGGTGTAGTTATTCAGTATCAGATTTTTTATTTGATATAATGTATGACAAAAAGTTCTAAGAGACAATTTTTTTATGTAATTACAGTGATGGTGGAAGGCCAAGCAGTGGAAGCATCTTCATTAGTGGTTTTGTGTTGGGAGGAATAGTTGTCGGCACACTTGGAGCTGTATATGCACCTCAGGTGTTTGATTAACCTACCATAATTGGCTTTTCTTCTGGATGAGTAATTGTTGCAAGGGGTGCTACATATACCTCTGCTGTCAATTGGTGCATAATGCTTGTTAATTTATATGATCATGTGAATCTGAGAACAAGTTACTAAGTATATTTTTTAAAGCAAAACGGGCGTGGTTTTGGAGGAACTGGTGCTGGTTGTTATTTAATAGCTACAAGCAATTTGAAAGAATTGCAAAAAACATCGCTTTATACTGACTTTTATCTTTTACAGATCAGCAAGGCATTAGCCGGAGCCGACAAAAAAGATTTAATGAGGAAGCTGCCCAAATTCATATATGATGAGGAGAAAGCTTTGGAGGTAGACAAATTTCTACATTCTATCTTTGAGCCATTTTAAGATAGATTACCCTCTCCTCCCCACTTCCCCCCCACCCCCAAAAAAAAACAATAAATAAAGGAGTGGCCTTTACGTTTTGATGGTGATTATATTTTACGTGATTTTTTTCCATGTTAAATTACTTGGAATTTTACTAGATGAGATATTATCACATTACTTTTAAATATGGTCTTTCTACACATTCAAGCCATCTTTTCCCTGCGGAGAAATTTTTTGTCACTATGCCTGAAACATATGGATAGTAGAACAGAAAGTGATAATTGTTTTGATTAGTAGAAAGGGTTATTTTGCAACCACATAGACACAGTCGTAGGATATGCATGTGTTTGTAAATATTAGTCAAATGCAAAGAGAGAAAAAGTAAGGCAGTTAATGAGAAATCACGAGTTCACACAAAGAGCCTTTCTGCCAACTATACAGAATGAATACATAAATCATTTTCTGCATATCCACTATGTATAATTAGTGAACTCCTGAAGCACTACTTTAAGTTTTCTTACACATCTTAAAGTAGTTCTAGGCAAGGCAGCGCCTCTTTTATTTTCTTATTGTAGAATAATTGAAGATTATAAGAAACTTTTGCCATCAAAATTTCAGAGTTAACTGAGTTTAAGTTCTGCTTAAGCCTTTTTTTTTTTTGGTCTTTCTTTTTAGTTCTTGAACTTTTAGATTCTTTCAGTGTCTATTCTTTGTTTATTTAAATTTTTTCTATAATATCCTCTTCTATAGTTTTCTTGTACAACAAATTCACAAGATATCTTATTTACAGAGAACTCGCAAGATACTGTCAGAGAAGATTGAACAGCTCAACTCTGCCATCGATGATGTATCTGCTCAGCTGCGAACAGAAGATTCCCCTAACGGAGTGGCTGTTGACGCCGATGAAATTGAAGCTGCTATATGAGTTCTACACTTTACATTTAGGTGTCATCGAGTCTTCAATCTTTGCTGCCAGTAAATGTTGGACTTGCAAATAATAGTCAAATATCTCCCATCTGTTTTCTTTTCATGTTAACTATGGACATTGTTGTGGTCTTTAATATGTATTTTTGCTCGAATCAATAGAAGGTGCTCAATATTCGTGCTGATTTAATTTGGTTACTATATTGTGTTGGTGTTCTATTGGTTGTATTTGCTTGTAACTTTATAAGCCATCTGGCCAAGTTGCTATAGTTGAAACTCTGTTTTGAAATACTTTTCCCTTTCGCTCTGTGAATTGGAATGTGATGATTTATATGTAATTTACATAGAGCTGCGAGGGAAGGGGCTCAATGCTTGGTTTTGAACTATAAGATGTAATGACTGCCATGCCGGGGTTGTTTAACTGTTGTTTTAGCAGATTAAGGCCCGCGATTTATCTCCATTTTACTGATCTAGTTCTTGCCGTGGCGGATTTTAAAATCAAGAACTTCATTAACTGCTGTTTTTCCTGGTGATGAGCCAGTTTTGTGCCCGGTCCGAACTCTTACTTTGTAGGTTGGTTTTTTAAAGAAGCATATATCTGTTGCCTTCTGAGCACAACAATTTGGTGATCATATATAAGGGAATATAATCAAATTACTGCACACAAATTGGTACCATAGCAATTTTAACCTGTAGTCCTTGACAAAAAATTGGAACATCATTGCCAATGATATTTCCTCTTTCTGCCATCCCTACTGGTGAAACAATTGCATCCATTTTCCTTCACAGACTCGTCTCCTTGTGTCCTCAACCATGATTGATCTGCTATAAGCCAAAGGAATGAAATTGAGTGTGGGGTCCTCCATCCTTTGCATGAGTACCACCACTATTTGCTTCATATCATGCAGCTGTGGTAAAATACATATCAGCCACCCATATATAAAGGTTATGCAAAAGGGTGAACAATCAATCTGTGGTACAAAATCTGAAGGTGCAAGCCAAGTTGTGATCTTATCTAATGCCTGTACATATATTCTCACCACACATTCATTTACTGAAATTGCAACCTTAAAATATTTGGCAAAGAGAAATAATTGTAGAATAAGAATTCAAACAGTATATATGTGAAGAAGTGAGTGTCCTTGCATTTTTTAGTTAGAGCCATGGCCTCTAATGCAGCTCTGGCTTCTTCAAGAATCCCAACTAATACAAAGCTTCCCTCCAAAAGTTTCCACTCTTTCCCTACTCAATGCTTCACCAAGGTACTCTCTCTGTGCACCCGTGCATTTTTAGACCATGCTTGCAGTTATATATATATATATATATATATATATTGCCTTTTGGTTTCCAATATTCTTAGCTTGTTATCTTTTCTGTGTGTAGAGACTTGAAGTAGCTGAGTTCTCTGGGCTTCGATCCAGTGTTTCCCTGACATATGCCAAGAATGCTAGGGAAGGATCCTTCTTTGATGTAGTGGCTGCCCAACTTACTCCTAAGGTTAGCCTTTCACAGTAAACATTTTAGATGATTTATTACTTGATATTCTTCACAAATCCTTTTTCTTATAAAATCTTAGCACAAATGGACTTGTTGCAAGAGTTTATTGTAGGGTTTACAGCTTTCTTTAAAGTGAATATTTGGAAGTCGGTCTTAATGATATTGGAAAACATATAGGTGATCAATACTATATGAAATCTAAAACAATCAAATGAAAATATAGCTGAAAAACTTTTGTAAACTATTTGTTTTATTGTACTGTGGAGCATATATGCAAGATACTGCATACCATTACGCGAACTACATGAGATACCTTTCCAGAAAGCAGAAGTTCTCAGCTAGATTATACTTTCCCTTCTATGAATATGGCTAATAAGTTGTCCTATATCTTAAATTAGACTGCAGGATCATCCCCTGTTAAAGGAGAAACAGTTGCCAAACTGAAAGTAGCAATCAATGGTTTTGGGCGCATTGGCAGAAACTTTCTCCGCTGCTGGCATGGGCGCAAGGACTCACCACTTGAAGTTATTGTTGTCAATGACAGTGGCGGTGTCAAGAATGTGAGTGGATCATTTACTTTTATTATTCTCATGATTCGCTCAACTTAACTCATTTGTTAATAATTTAGCAAAAAAAAAAAACTCATTTGTTAATCAAATCTTTTGCCAATTTGTTAACTAGTAGTTAATTTGCATTACAAGTACAGGCATCTCACTTGCTGAAGTATGACTCGATGCTGGGAACTTTCAAGGCTGATGTTAAAGTAGTGGACAATGAAACCATTAGTGTTGATGGAAAGCCCATCAAGGTTGTATCTAACAGAGATCCTCTCCAACTTCCTTGGGCTGAGCTAGGAATTGACATCGTTATCGAGGTATAAATTTGATCCATTACAATCCGATTCTGGACTTCTTTCATATTCGGCATGCTTTATTCATAGAAAAACTGGAAACTGTACATCAAATACCACTTCATCCAAGACTAATTCTGAATATATCTAATGGTTTACTTTAACAATCTAGAGCATATATTTCCAGGTACACCTGTCAGATTGTTAACTTTACATAGTGCTGTACAAAGTACTTTTAGTTAGGTTTAATCAAATGAATTATGTGAACTACAGGGAACAGGTGTGTTTGTGGATGGCCCTGGAGCTGGGAAGCACATCCAAGCAGGTGCCAAGAAAGTTATTATCACTGCACCAGCAAAAGGAGCTGACATTCCAACTTACGTTGTTGGAGTAAATGAGAAGGATTATGACCATGATGTTGCTGACATCGTAAGGTCAGAATTATCAACCAAAAAAAAAGAAAAAAAGAAAAGGGAGATATTATGACTTAGCTTATAGACATTTATCTTTCTTATGGCTAAATCTAAATATTGTTTTGTGATTCTGTGATTGCAGCAATGCTTCTTGCACTACAAACTGTTTGGCTCCTTTTGTGAAGGTCATGGATGAAGAATTTGGTAAGCATCCTTTTTAACTCACACAAATATGAAAGTATTTAGAGATTTGATTCGAGAAGTAATGGATATTTTAGTCCACTGATGTTAAATTTGTTTCTTAGCACATTGAGTACCATACAAGCATTATCATTCCGACTTTTTTGGAATGCTGTAAATTGAAATATTCCCCAATAATTTAATATGCAGGTATCGTCAAGGGAACGATGACTACCACTCATTCGTACACTGGTGACCAGGTACCACACACTTGAATTTACATTTTGCTTGTAACGTCTATTCTTTGACTAAGACAAATGGCAAAAACATCTGACAATCAAACATGTTCCTTTTATCATAGGGTAGGGTCTGTCAACAGATTATATTGAGTTTTAGCAGATATTATCTTTAGAGTGTTATTCTGGATTAAATATGAAGAAATGATTGATTATGTTGTGTTGTATGAAGAGGCTTTTGGATGCTTCACACCGGGACTTGAGAAGAGCCAGAGCTGCAGCATTGAACATAGTCCCAACAAGTACTGGTGCAGCCAAGGCTGTGTCTCTAGTGTTACCCCAACTGAAGGGCAAACTCAATGGTATTGCTCTTCGAGTGCCTACACCTAACGTATCCGTTGTTGACCTTGTTGTGAATGTCGAGAAGAAAGGACTTTCAGCCGAAGATGTCAATGCTGCCTTTAGAAAGGCAGCTGATGGACCATTGAAGGGCATTTTAGCCGTGTGTGACTCGCCTCTCGTGTCAGTAGACTTCCGGTGCTCTGATGTTTCTTCCACCATCGATTCGTCGTTGTCAATGGTCATGGGAGATGATATGGTCAAGGTCGTGGCCTGGTACGACAATGAATGGGGATACAGGTACGTAAAAGATAAAAACTTTGCTTTTACACAACTGTTGGGAATATCGCAGACCATATGCACTCATCTGGAGCTACATTTTGACACAAAAGATTAACCTATTACTTCTTGGTTCATTTGAGTATTTGTGTTTCGATGTGGGACTTTATTATATACTAAAACAACATCATTGATTTTTTTTTCTGTGATTATAATATAAGCCAATAAATGTTTAAGATTGGGTTTTATTTACTACTGTGATTGTGTCTTATTAGAGTGAGCTTTTGTTTTGCAGCCAAAGAGTTGTGGATTTGGCACATTTGGTAGCAAGCAAATGGCCAGGTGTGGCAACAGGAGGAAGTGGAGACGCATTGGAGGATTTCTGCAAGACAAATGCTGCTGAAAAGGAATGCAAAGTTTATGAAGCTTAATTAGTCTGGAAATTATTAATTTTTTTTTCTTGGCTTGTCAAAAGCAAAAAAAAAATAAATATGAGGGGCTAAGAATATATTTGTGAATTATCAACGTATCATTCAATGCTTATTGGGGGATAGTTATAATAAATTCGCATAGTTCTATGTTGTGGATGAGTATGTTTGGGAATATCAATATTGTTCTGGGAAAGTGTAACTTCTCATGAGTAAAATTACTATAAAAATAAAATAAAATAGGAACAGAAGGATTATATAGCCTTTGTAGTTTTTATTACTATATAATACTTCCGTTCCAAAATACTCCTTAAGATCTTGACTTCTTAAAATTAAGTTATGATATTTTTAAATTTAGAATTGATATAAATTTATTTAGTTCCAGTCACATAATGATAAATATTATAAATTATCTAAAAGTACTACTAATTATAAAATTGAGTTAATTGCACTTTAGACACTCTAAGTTCCACCCGTTTTACAATTGGTCTCATAAAGTAAAAATCCTCCCAATATAGACCCTAAAGTATGTTTAAGTAACCGAAATAGACCCTTTCCGATATTCCGACAAGATTTTGGCCGAAAATACTTGAAAAATATGGTTTGACCGTATTTGATTTATTAAATTCATATAAAATCTGTATAAATACTTATTTTGACGTATTAAATTCTTATAAATAAACTTGGAACTAAAAATACAAAGAAAAAACTATAAACAGAAATTAAAATACAAAAAAAATTATTAAATTTAGAATAAACTTAAATACAAAAAAATTAAAAGAAACTTAAAATAATAATAATAAATAATAACAATACTAATACTAATATACTAATAATAATCATAATCAACCGATCAAAAAAAATTATCATTATAATCATCTGTCAAAGGTTGATAAGGAATATTGCTTTTATTTAACGCTAAAATCAAAATATATGTTTAACGCCACAAAAATCCCAAATCAAATTGAACCGAAATTTGTAAGCCATATAAATCCCAATTTCGTACCGTCTGTAAGCTATAGAAATCCCCAATTTCAAACTCCTAATTCATCAATTATTATTTTCTCCCATCCACCTCCGATTTGATCCCTCTCACCATACCCAACACTAAACAACAACCTGTTAATTTTTATCTTCTCCTTCATCAGATTTTTCCTCAAATTCCTTCTCTGATTTTTATTACTATCAAACTCCAATTGTTGATTGAAAGTTTGGGCTGACAGAGGAAGGTCATGGAGGACGTGGAGACTAGTATCACTATTGTTGAAGGAGGAGAGAGAAAATTAGGGGAAGAAAGGAGAGAGATGCACGATGAAAAACATGGGCATGCTCATTTCATTAGATCTAGATTGATTTTGAGATTTGAATTACTTTTGAGAAAATGTAAATTTGAATCTCCTTTCATCAGATCTCAATTTTTTTCTCGATTTTTTCGCTTGAATTGATTTTGAAAAAATGTTTGATTTTATTTGTTCTTTGTTGGATTTGTGTTTTGGATGGATATGACAAGCGGGTGTCACCATTGTTAAAGGAGGAGAGAGAAAATTGGGGGAAGAAAGGAGAGGGATGAAGATGATACAAATGATGAACATGGGTATGTTACTTTCATTAGATCTAGATTGATTGAGATTTGAATTGCTTTTGAGAAAATGTAGATTTTGAGAAGATGTTGGATTTTATTTGTTCTTTGTTGGATTTGTGTGTTTGAATGGATTTGGCAAGCTTTTAAATTTACATGTGTGTGTGTTCTCGGTGTATTCGTGTGTGTGTATGAATTTGAGTAATTATAATTTTAAATTGTATTTATAATTTTATAATCAAATTATACGGATTTAATAAGTAAAATATGGTAAAATCGTATGCTTGACCGTATTCCGACCAAAAAAAATTATCGGATTACTAATGAGGATCCATCACGCTTACTTAAATGTACTTTGGGGTCTGTATTGGGAGAGTTTATACTTTTGGAGATCAATTATAAAACGAGTGAAACTTGAAGGGTTTAAAATGCAATTAACTCTATAAAATTTATTATTTCATAGTTTTTAATGATTTTTTTAATTAACAAAATAAAATTTGAAAATGGCTCAAATTAACTTCTAAAAGTCAATATAATTAACTTATAATTTGAAATAGTTGGAGTATAATACAAAAAGTGAGATAAAAAATTTCAATTTCACATAAATTTGTGATGAATTTGGAACAAATTGCCCCCTTTTGCTTTTGAGTACTTATTATCAATGCTCAAGAATCTAGTTCTTTTTTTTTTGAAGCCCATTTTTTGAGGAATACAACATAATTCATAATCAAGTACATCATAAGAACTAATCAAGCCTCATTAGAAGAGAAAGAAATAAACTCACAAACCAACAAACCAAACAAGCCTCACATAAAAATGAAACAAGCTTTCCATAATGGAAGAAATAAACTCACCTAAGTAAAAATCGATTCTCAAAACTGAGACCTAAAAGTTACAGTACCTCAATCTTAATAATACAATTCTAAGTATTAATGTACGCACACGCACACATACCATAACTATAGTTCATAAAAAGTATATATTTCGAATAGTTTTTATATGTGTAAAATATAGTTATAGATAAATAGATAGATAAAATAATGTGTTAAATTGTGATTAGTGAATGACTCATTATGTATAAGTAGATCCAATGATTATAACTAGCTACAATCATACACACTATTTTGTATTTCATTTTCATAACTACTTTTCTCGTTTCAAATTATAAGATCAATAATGACTTTTCAAAAATTCAATTTGTGGCATTTTTAAATTTAAAATTGATATGATTCATTTAAATCTTGAAAACAATAAATCTTATAATTAGTAATATTTTTTAGATAATTTATGATATTCATAATTGCAATAGCATAAACTAAATAAGTTCATGTCAATTTTTGAGTTTGAAAATATTTGAAACTGACTTTTGAAAATTCAATATTTATCTTATAACTTGAAACAAATTTAGTATTTTTTAGTCATCAAAACATAATAAAGAAAAAAATGTCAATTCATAACGTTTAGGGGGCATTTGTTACAGATTATCTAAAGTGGTCATCTTAAATACCCAGTAATGTGAGTTGATCATCTTTATAGATCGTGTTTGTTACACTCGTAATCTTGCATTCTCAGTAATCAGATATCCGACAAAGTGTAAAGATTCTCGATAATCAGATGACCAAAAATTATGTGGTAATATGAGATTATCACATAATGGTCGTCTTGAATTTTTTTAGACACAAATATCCTTTATATTTAATAATCGAGACATAAATATCCTTATTAGTCACATAATTTACATTTATTTTTTAATCATTTTAATATTTTTTTTTGGTTTTGTCGACATGTTGGCTTAACTAAAATAATTCATTGTCCATACAAAGTACATGATGTTGTTTGTTATTTATTATTATAAGTTTAATTTATTATTAACAACATACTTGAAAATTTTGTGTTTAATAATTGCATAAATAATGAATTGTTATTTTATAAACATATTAAAATTTGATTGGTAAAGCGCCATCGTACGGTATCAAATATTCTTTGGCGTCTCTCCGCCGACATTCTTTTTATTTCTTATTGTTAGGAATCACATGTTGTAATTTGATGTTGTGATATTAATGTATATGTGTTTCAGTAGCTAAATTGTAAAGTCCTTATAAATATTTGATGTACAAGTACTTAAATAGTAATTTGATGATTGTTGATTACATTTGACAATAATTATACAGGTGAATTATTCAACTAAAATCAGTATAAAGATATTTTAGTAAAAGATTAATATTAGAAAAATATACCTAGTACTTTTGAATTTATACCAAACATTCACAATAACAATTAATGGTAATCACATATTTTCTATGGTCTACCAAATAAAAATAGGGAATTGATATTTCTACAAGTAAAAGTGATAGTTCCACAAGATTCATCTCACGTGAATAGTAAATGGGTCTCATACTCATGTGAGAGAGATTTTGTGAAAATATCAAATTTTACTTGTAAAAATATCAATTCTCTTAAAATAACACAATATAACTATTTTTTATTATCAATAATCAAATTTTCAATAATATATATTTAGATGGGTATCCATCATGATCCATAAATAGCATAACGTTCTCAAAAAAAAAAAAAAAAGGCAGATCCATAAAAAATCAATTTTCAAGCATATTGAGAAAAAAAAAATCTTCAAGCATATCTTATTGTTAGTCAAGTTAGGGGCTATTTGTTTACTTCTAAATGAGTCTGAATCTGATCGAATAAGTCATTCAGACCGTTTGTTTAACAATTTTTTAACTCTGAATGTGTCTGAACGATTCATTCAAAAATTTGTGACTAAATGAGTAAAAAGTAATGTTGAATGATATTTTTACTTACATATTCTCATAGGCAATTAAAATTTATATTCAATATCCATCTTATTTACTATTGTAAACAATTTATGTTATGTATAAATTATTTTTTATTTTTGCTTAACAAATTGGATAACCAATTTAATGAATGTTGTTGTAATCTTTTGTTTTGATTTTATGTACTATAGAATGTTATTAATATTTTTTAGTATTTTATTCCTAAAATTATATTTTTAATAGTATACTTCATCAAAGATTGTTCAAAAGTTTATATTTAATTTTTTTAGATAACATTGTTTATGTATGATTATATAATAAATTTATTTATAATAGCCTAGAAGATTAAAATAAGATAATACACGTATTCAGATGTTTTAGACATATAATTATTAAATATATCATTTTATTCGGTATTTAGATCTTCTACCCATTCTCATTCAGAGTTTTTATATATTTTCAGTTTTATCAAACGACTCTTAATTACAAAATGTCAGAGTATGATTATTTTGACTTTTGACTGCATGTCAATATAGGTTGTCAATTAATCATATTAATATTTGGTCGGTCAAAAAACACACATTATTGATTTCACCCTCCATCGCCAAAAACATGTTTTCCTAAAAAAAAGGAAAAAATTCATTTGATTATTTGAAATTAAATTGCAGCATTTTAAAATTCAGAAAATTGTGAATAATTGAATATTATAAAATTTGTTTTGAATTTACATTAATTTAAAAATTAAAATTTTGTGAATCGACCATTTAATGTCAAAATGAAACTTTCTTTTTTGTGAATCGAGGTAGTATCATTTTTTGTTGACCTTTTCTTTTTAAAAAAGTTAAGGTTTATGTCAAACACATGTTGACATAATTTTTTTCAGATGTGATAAATTTGTATTAAATTATAATTGCGAAATATATTAATATATAAAATTGATAAAATTGTAAGAAAACCTCATATATTATACATTCTTCTAAATTTTTTTTACCATTAATACTTATTTACGCAACTAACAATCAAAAAATTAACGTAAACATTCGTAATATATATTATTTTTCATAAATATTTTGAAGTTTGATATTGTGAAAGATCATACAAATTTATTTTTTATCTTATGCAATGTATATATAAATATTTTAATAATTATCTATTTTATAACGGGAAAACAGTGAAAATAACTCCCCCTGAAACTGTGTCACATCTAAATTTTAACATTTTTTTATCTCATCTTTTATTCCTGCAATCGCTCATATATTTTCTCACTCATAATTTATAAATTTTATTTGAAATTTATTTATTTAATTAATTACATACAATGCAATTTTTATAATTTTTATTTAAAATTTATCTATTTATTTTAATTGCACACTATATGTGCCACAAATACTAGTTTGAGATTTGAGATAACATAAATGTAGAAACGAAAGGATAATCAAAACAATAATTCTACAGCGACCGTCTTCTGGGGACGGTCGGAAATTTTTATTTTTTTTCTTTTGACCCCTAAAAAATTTATAAGATTTATTGGAATTTTTTTTAAAAAACAGTGATTTATGTGTAATTTGGATATATATACAAAACAGTTTGTACAATACTGTTTTGTATATGTATCCAAATTATACCTAAATC
Source organism: Aralia elata (assembly GCA_034770075.1). Lineage (NCBI taxonomy): Eukaryota > Viridiplantae > Streptophyta > Magnoliopsida > Apiales > Araliaceae > Aralia > Aralia elata. The sequence goes on along the minus strand of CM068385.1, from coordinate 4,682,231 downwards.
ACTGTTTTTTTTTTTTTATAAAAAATTTAGTTTCAATAAATTTTATAAATTTTTTGGGAGTCAAAAGAAAAAAAAAATTTCGACCGGTCGCTAGACCGGTCCCCAGAAGACGGTCGCCGTAGGAGGACTAATCAAAACTCAAAACAGTTAAATTCGTCGTTACGTGGATTATCCGACGTGGGTATTATTCATTGGCTCGGTCATGTAGTGGGCTCCACTCGACTTTCAATAACCGCATTACATTTCCTAAATAATCATCTGGTTATATTTGTCGGGTCGAATATTTTTAAGAACCCTAGCTAAAATTCCCAATTCCGATCGGTAAATTTATTTCTGCTTATGAATTGATGTTAGCTACAAGCTTAGTACGTAGATTTGAGATATGAGAAGACTATTATTTATATCTCTTCTGTGCATAATCGCCTTAATTTCTGCTGTATATGGCGATATCTCGAGCTCAGGGAGCTCGGAGATCTCCGTTTCCGATCAAAATCCTGAGGGTGTAAATGCCGTTCAACACCCGCCGACCAAATCTTTGTTGCCATCAACAAAGTGAGTCTTACTATTCTTGTAGTTTTGCTCTTATTTTTCTGAAATGAACAGTTAGTGTTTTTGAATATGTGGCTGTCCCCAATTGAAAGTAACTGTAATTCTTATAAGGGATGCAACTGGTTTACTTGTAAATGTCTGTTAACTGTTTAATTCAATAAATTTAATGTTAATGCATGTTTAATTTGATACTAAAGGCTTAAAAATGTTGTCATGTTATGATATTTCAAATCTCGTAAAACAGATCAAGGGAATTATTGGTTGCTTTCAATATGAAGTTAGCTGTGTTTCGACTAATTTATTACTTAGCAAACCCAATTCTGCTTTTTAACGAAGTTGTATCTTGTATGTGAAAATGTTAGATAAACTTTGAGGTGGATAAGTTTCTACCTGAGATGAATAGTTTCTTTTAGAACTTTATCTAATGGCTCAGATTTTTAGTTATTAAAAGAAAATCCTTTCAGATCCATTGAAGTTCTTTTATTTCTGATGAGTTTTGCCTTTATGATTAAATATAAAGAATGAAAGCTCGTCTTCTACCAATTAAACTCTTCCTGGGCTCTTATCTGTGTATCAAAAGGATTATGCTGGGGCACTGCATGGTAGTGGGGTCCGGTATTTTGCCAACTGACCTTAAGTAGGGCAGGAATTACAGGACACCTAGGTAATGCAGAAAGAGCTATCCACTAAACTTTAATCAGTCTTACACATCAGGATAGGACATCGGTATAGGACTGAGGTGTTTAATAAACCCAAAAAAAACACTGTTCCTAATACAAAATAAAACCTGGTGAGGTTCATGAGGAAAATATATATAAAGTGGATTCAATCATTCAAGTAAATTTTGGAATGCAAGCACAGAAGGTTTTTTTTTTTGAGCTAGTCATCTCAAGAAATGTAATTATCAGTGATAGATGATAATATTCTCCTCACCTCCATATTAATTGTTGTTAAATTATCTGTTATTTTTTGTTGTTTGATTCAGTAAACATGATAAAGCATTGGTGGTTGGCCCAGATGGTACAATATCTCTCATGGAGATTAGTTCAAAAAAAGTTATTTGGTCGTTCAAATCAGGCCCACCCATTTATTCTTCATATCAGGCTCTTCCTAATCGTGAAGGTGATAAGCATGGAGGCTCAAGCCTGAGTGGTAGCTTCTTTATGGATCTTGGACAAGATGATTGGGAACTCTACATGCATGTTAATGACTCTACAATAGTGGTATATAATAATGCAATTTTTTTACATGTACACATGCACAAGCTCAGCTTATATGAACTAGTAGACTTGTTATGTTATAAATATTGCAATTATTTTTTCTTCTCCAGAAACTTGGATTCAGTGCTGAAGAATTAATCAGACGTGCACCATATGTTTCACCTGATGCAATCTTGTTAGGGATGAAAAACACCACTGTATTCCTTGTTGATGCGAAATCTGGATCAGTCATTCGTACATTCGGATCAGCTGGCTCTCCAAATATTGGGGATCCAGTAGCTGCAGAGATACCTGTTGTGGCAAGGAAATATGAAGGAAGACAAGAACCTACTGCTGTGGACATGGATGCAGTTGAGCAGCTGCTTTACATTACTAGAACAGACTATACACTGAAGTATTCTTCTCAAAAGACTGGCCAAGTATTATGGCACCTAACATTTGCTGATATTGAAGCTTCTTTCCAATGTCAAAGGATTGAGAAACTTTTTGGTGGAGGTTTTTCTGAAGGGGATGATTTTTGTCAGACAAGGCCTGGTGTCTACCGAATCCATGATCCTAGCTCTTTAGAATCTATTTTGGTCTCTACTAAGCTAGTGAAGTTTCCTTCTAGAGGTAGACCCCTTTCTCTACCTGTTCCTGATATTAAACGTCAGAAGTTTGAAGGCGAAACAGTGCCTGCTTTGCTCCATTCTCAGACTGAAGACCCTCCCATCTTTGCTCTACATGAGCCAATGAGATTACCAGGTGCTCGTCAGTATGTTGAAGGCAAAATAGTGCCTGCTTTGCCCTATTCTGAGATTGAAGACCTTCCCATCTTTGCTCTACCTGGAGGAGAGCATGTTGAAACTACTGTAAGCAGATCTCCTAAATATCAACCAAGGTCTCATGTGAGGTTCCTTGTTCCACTTTTTGTCCTCCTGTTGTCCACTGTAGCTGTCCTTTTCTGCTTTGGTCATCTTGGGAAGTGGGGTAAGTCGAACCTTCAGGCTCAGGACCTCAAGGTGCAAGCTGTGATGTATAAAAAGAAGAAACCTCGGAAATCAAGCATCAATAAGAACAACATCAGTATTGAGAAGAAGCCAAAAATTGTTCTAAATGAGAATTCAGTCAGAGAAAGCAGTGGACCTCTGGACAGTGAGAATATAGAAAGGAAATTTGAGCTGGCCTTTAATTTTGTTGATGATGTCATAGATGGACGTAAGGTTGGTAAATTGTTTGTGTCAAATAAAGAAATAGCTAAAGGAAGCAATGGAACCGTTGTACTTGAAGGAATTCATGATGGGCGCCCAGTAGCTGTTAAACGCCTCGTACAAACCCATCATGATGTGGCTTTGAAAGAAATTCAGAATCTAATTGCATCTGATCAGCATCCAAACATTGTTCGCTGGTATGGAGTGGAATTTGATCAAGATTTTGTTTACCTTTCTCTGGAGCGTTGTACCTGCAGCTTACATGAGTTGATATCATCGTTCTCAACTTCTTCTCAAAATCAATTAAATTGCAAGGTCCAACATTGCAGCCCTGGGGGTGATAGCACTGTTCGATTACAATGGATAATGGATGATAGCAACGGTGTTGAATTGTGGAGGGCCGATGGGTATCCTTCACCGCAGTTGTTAAAACTCATGAGGTTAGTTCAGACTTCAGAATACTACAATTTGGTTTTTTTTTTATCATGTAAACCATGTACATTTAATTTTCAATGTCACTGTAATTCTATTATTTGTCTAATATAGGAGTTAAATTCTCTCCAAAAGCTTTATCTAGTGTTCTTGCTGAAAAGGGGAAGAACAAAGAACTTTGGTTGATGTTGCTAGATGAGTGAACTCATCTTCGTCCTAGGAAGCAACATCATCTAGCAACAACAGATAAAGCTTTTGGAGGGAATATCAGAGTTAAATTCTCTCCAAAAGCTTTATCTGAATGATTGTGGATTATCTGAATTTATTTGTGGTTTTGATCTGAATATTCAGAATTTCAGAGTACTACAATTTGCATTTTTTTTTCATGTAAACTATGCAGATTTGATTTTCAATGTTACTGTAGCTCTATCATCTGTAGTATAGGTAAATTCTCCAAAAGCTTTATCTCCATGATTTAGGATGATCTGAATATATTTGTGGTTTTGAATATCAATTTTAACTGTTTCGAATATCCCTCATGATCTATTACCTCAGTTTCACCAGGCATACTGCCATCTTTTATTTTAATTGTAAGTGCAATATAAAGGAATAACTCATGAAAATGCTCACGGAATAACGTATAAAAGCAACATAAGAAAAAGAAAATGGTCAAAATTGATCTGAATATTTATTTGTGCACTGCAGGGATATAGTTCATGGACTTGCACATTTGCATGAACTAGGAATTATACACCGGGACCTAAAGCCTCAAAATGTGCTGATACGCAAGGAAAGATCCTTGTGCGCCAAGGTTTCAGATATGGGTATAAGCAGACGCCTTGCTGGTGGCATGACTTCCTTAACTAAGCAGACAACTGGTTAGTATCCTTTCTTAAAGTTTGTAATGCTTTTGGTGCCTCTAGAAGTGTGCAAATGCATGTTGGGTCCTATTGTTTCTACATCTGGAAGAGCCCTATGGAGTTGTATATAATTAAGAGTCCTTTTTATTGCTAACCTAGGAATTAGGGTAACTCCTTTAGTATGTGCAAAGATTTTATATTTATTGCCTTATGTTTTTTTATTTTGTTGTTTAATGTAGGTTATGGGAGTTCTGGGTGGCAGGCACCTGAGCAACTTCTTAATGAACGTCAGACACGCGGTGTGGATTTATTTAGTTTAGGCTGTGTTCTCTTTTTCTGTATGACGGGGGGAAAGCACCCATTTGGGGACAATCTTGAGCGCGATGTAAACATAGTAAATAACAGGAAAGACCTCTTCTTGATAGAGACTATTCCTGAAGCTATGGATCTTATATCTGGTCTCCTAGATCCCAACCCGAAATTGAGGTATCACATAAGATTCTCTCAAGTCTAATTTCTTGTCCTGCAGGAATATATTTCATGCACATACATAGTGTTCTTAAGCTTTTGTGGCGTCTTTACCAGTTCATACAAGCGGCAGTTATTCTGATTAGCTTTCATTACTTAGCACTACAGTTACATGGCATACCTACTTCCCATATGATTGATGATGTTTACGTAATCTTTGTTGTCTAGGCCAAAGGCTGTGGACATATTGCATCATCCTTTGTTTTGGAATTCTGAGTTGCGGCTCTCATTTCTCCGAGATGCTAGTGATCGGGTTGAACTGGAGGACAGGGAGAATGAATCTGAGCTCCTGAAGGCATTGGAAAGTATTGGAACGGTAGCTTTGAATGGCAAATGGGATGAGAAGATGGAAGGTGCTTTCATCAATGACATTGGTCGCTATAGGCGTTATAAATATGATAGTGTTCGGGACTTGTTACGGGTCATAAGGAACAAGCTGAATCACTATAGAGAACTTCCTAAAGAAATTCAGGGAATTCTGGGTGGTGTTCCTGAAGGATTTCATAGCTATTTCTCTAGCCGATTTCCAAAACTTCTAATTGAGGTTTATAAAGTGCTTTACAGGTACTGTGCGGGGGAAGAATCATTCCACAAGTATTTCAAAAGTATTCATATATGACTTGTTACACTTGCCAAAAGGAAAAAGAAAGAAAAATCCAATCTTTTCTTTTAGAGTGCTAACTTTGTAAATTATTTGCATATAAATTCCAATAAATCGTGACAAAAGTGATGCATTGTAGTTGCAGTATAGTTTGCAGTTGGCTACAATCTTCCCATGTAATGTATGCTTTCTGATGTTATTTAACATCTAAAGATAGTATATGTATATATACATGATTGGAACAAGTTTTGGTTCTAAGCTACTAGCTTTACGTACAATTGGAGAGGTTTAATTTAAAAATAACTGGTGAATGATTCGGTTGATGTGTGGCACAAATCAAGGATATGGAAACATTCAAAGATGCCTGTCAATGAGAGTTGGATAGTCCTGTTTGATCTTTTTAGCTGTATACTAAGGCCAATTTTCTGAGGTACTGTTTTCACTTTTCTCCTAATTTAATTATGTCAAAGTTCTAATAATTATGTCTGCCTTTCATTTTAGACAATAGCATCTGTTGAAAAAGCTTCTGTCTTACCCCCTGAAAAATCTATAACTTTTTACCTAGTGACCTATAAATGCCGTGCCTTTTGTTTGCAATTTTCTTGATATTGAGAAATTTGTGGATTTATTTTATTTTGTTGAAATATGAGGTCATTATTTGACAAAGAAAGGAGAGTCGAGTGATTTGGCCAGAAAATTAGCATTTCCTGAGTAGAAATAGTCAAGCTCATACACTCTCCCTGCATCAAAAACTTTACCAATCTCACTGCGGTCACCTTCTGCTAACTGTGACTGTACATGCGACCAGGTCAAGGAAGTTAATCTTATGTTAGTGTCATTCCTGTAATTTTCAAACAAATCCAGTGCCTTTTCTGCAAGCCATGGGTACGTACAAATATTCCCTCTTATAAACAACTTTTACCCTAGCACTAAACATTCAAAACTTCAGCTACAATGTTTCAGCCCTACCACCTCCTCCTCTCCATCCTTGTCTTCCTCACTCCGTTTCATAATGTTTCCGGTGTCGGAATAAACTACGGTACCCTCGGAAACAACCTCCCTTCACCAAAAAGAGTAGCTCAGCTACTTCAATCTACCCTAATCGACAAAGTCAAGATCTATGACACTAACCCTCAAATCCTTGAAGCCTTCTCCAATACCGGCATTGACCTTATTGTTGCTGTGGAAAACTATCACGTCGCAAACATTAGCACCAGCGTGTCCTCAGCTGATGAATGGTTTGCCAATCGTATAATGCCCTTCATTCCGGCCACTTCTGTCACCGCCATTGCTGTGGGAAACGAGTACTTAACCACCGAAGATGATGACTTGGACCCCAAGGCACTGGTCCAAGCCATGCAGAACATTCACGCAGTTTTATTAGCACGTGGGTTGGACCGTAAAATCAAGGTCACAACCCCACATTCCATGGCTATTCTTGCTTCTTCATTTCCTCCTTCATCTTCCACTTTTGCCACCACTCTCATGCCCATCATGACAACCATTGTAGGGTTTCTAGCAGATACCAACGCCCCCTTCATGGTTAATGCGTATCCGTATTTCGCGTATCGGGATAATCCCGGTATGGTAAGCCTTGAGTATGCTTTACTAGGCAATGGTACCGGGGTCCATGACCCTAAGGGGTACACTTACAACAATATGTTGGATGCACAAATTGATGCAGTCCATTCAGCTATCAATGGCCTAGGGTTCGGAAACCGGTCGGTTGAGATTATCGTTTCGGAATCCGGCTGGCCGTCAAAAGGTGACTCCGGCGAAATTGCGGCTACGCCGGAAAATGCAAAAACTTACAATACTAGGTTGATTGAACGTGGTCAGTCCACTAAAGGAACCCCCATGAGGCCTAAAGATAATATAGAGATATTTGTGTTTGCTTTGTTCAATGAGAACAAAAAACAAGGGGGAGCCAGTGAGAGAAATTTTGGGATTTTTAATGGAGATGGGTCTAAAGTGTATGATGTAGATCTAAGCTGTGAATTTTGTAGCACAAATGGTGGAGACAAATCTGGGTTTGGAGAGAAAGTATCTGGTGTGGTAAGAGGACCATCAGTTTGGTGTGTAGCTAAGCCACATGCAGATGAGAAGGTGATCCAAGCTGTGCTGGATTTCTGTTGTGGGCCAGGTGGTGTGGATTGTAGGGAGATTTATGAGAGTGGGGACTGTTTTGTGCCCAGCAAGATCCATGCACATGCATCATACGCCATGAATACTTACTATCAGATGCATGGGAGGAACTACTGGAACTGTGATTTCAAGGGAACTGGGCTTGTTACTTTCAGTGACCCAAGTAAGAATTTTTCATCATTATCATCATCTCTCTTTTCATATACCATGAATCATATGCATTTTCAAACATGTGTGTATATATTTATGAAGGTCTGTGTGTATATCTCCGCTAAGATTGATAATGCATGCATTCTACTACTTCTATCTGAAAATGAGAGTCTTCTGACTAATAGTTTGTTCAGTCGCATTTGCAGTGTTTGCACCTCCAAACGCACCGTATCATTTTTGATGCATTGTGTTTAAGCTCCAAATGTTATGTTTGTGAGTTGAATAAGAAACAAGTTATTTATAGACGAATAAGATTTTTAAGTGCATTTAGACTTAGAAATACACTAAACGCTTCAAACGTTGTGTAGTCAAACATACACTAAATTATATTTGAGACAAATCTCAATCTTATGTTTATGTTTAGTTATACAGTTTCAAAAGCACTTAAAAATTATGTTCGTATATTAGTATAGCTTATTTCGAATTTAACTCACAAGCCCAATGTTAGGGACTCAAGTGCAACATTTTTGATGTATTGCATTTGAAGTTTCAAACGTTGCAAATGATACCGCAACAAACATTGCAAATGCCAGTAATGATATAAATTCTATATGTATAATAAAAGTTAAAAATGGAATGAAACTCTCATTTTTAAACGGTAAAAATAACCTTTTGTCTGAGTCACTCTTTTGACCTTTGCTTTCACCTTTGATCATCAATCAGGTTATGGGACATGCCGGTATTCGCAACAGTGAGCTGTGGGGTAATGGAATGATAGAGAGAGAGAAAGAGAGCTGTGTTATATGGTTGACAGGTCTATAATGTTATGAGATTGGTGTGTAATATGTTTGCTTTGTTTCAAGAGCCTAGTAGCCATATAGATTCCCCCATCAATGCCAAAATAAGTACTGCAAAAAGTAAACTGGTTTTGGTGGGTGAGTTTGAATATTTGGTCGAGTTTGTCTGAAAATTAAACCTTTTTTATGGGGAGAAGATAAAAAGATGAGTACGATCACATGCTCAAAAGTGTTATTATAATAATACTTATATAGTCTCCACAATCACAGGCTTTTCTGTTTATATTTCAAAAAGTCCTTGCTCTTTACTGTGGCAGAAAAATCCAAGCATTTAAGAGTTTGAAAATCAATTTTTTTTGAGTGAACGTCGGTGTATTTTAAAATCCAACACATTTAAATTTAAATTTATACAAATAGTTTTATAATATATTTTTCTCAAGTCTTTCTACAGCGACATTGTTAGTTGACATTGTCTAGCGACATTTTTTTTTTTTTTTGGGTTTTTTTTTTGGTATGACTCCCAAATAATTTATATGATTTATTGGTACAAAATTTTTAAAAAAAAAACAGTGATTTGTGTGTGATTTGGATACATATACAAAACAGTGTTGTACAGTACCAATAAATCATATAAATTATTTGGGAGTCATACCAAAAAAAAAAAACCAAAAAAAAAAAAAAAAAATTTCGCTAGAATGTCAACAAAAAAATGTCCCCCTAGAATTTTCCATTTTTCTCAGTTTACAGTTATGCAGATCAAAATAATCATTGATATACCAACTTGGCTGTAGGCTATAGGCTATAGTTTCAACTTTATACTAAAAGCCAAATTAAATTAAATTGTTACACCTGAAATTTTCATCAGTATTGAAGCAATTTATGCATGCATCTAATTAACGTTAAGATTCCTGTAGAAAAATTCTAACTAGAAAGTGCATACCAACTGGATCATGGCTTATATATATATAAGAATCCTTGTTGAAAATAAGCCACAAAGAAACTCCGGTCCATTAAAATTCTAATATCAAATTTTATAAATAAAAGCCCAGTAAGATAAATAGGCTCCAAGTTTATTTATAATTACAAGATAAAGATGATAGCCTGGTGGTAAGGTTTATCGTTCATGATTACAAGTTTAAGTTTTTTCCTAATTTCCTCCTTTGTATCCTTCTAAGATTTCTTCCCAATTCACAATCCCTACTATCCTCAAGAGTTGATATCTCAGCTTTTTTTCTTTTAGATCATTGATAATGTGGGAACAGTATGTATTGCTGAAAATTTAAATTATCGTTAAAATAAATATAAAAATATTGTTTAATATATATTTATTCTGACAAAATAAATATTATTCTGATATTATCAACCCCTTCTTTTATAAACAAATTTTCCTTCTCATCGGCTTATAACAATAATTTTTGAAGACACCTAGAACGTTGAGCTAGGCTGGCCTTTTGAAATCGAGTCATACGGGCAGTGTGGCGAAACTTGTGGATCTAGCCCATAATAAATGTGGGCCAAATAAGGTACCAATAAAAATCTAAATCCAGAGGGCTTAATATTGATAGCCAATGATTTCTAGAGGTCAAATGGCTATTGTTAATCAAATGATTCCTGCAGCAGGGGTCTCAATTCTTAAACTTTGTGCGTAGTTTTGTCCTCTCTTATACCCAAAAGAAGAATAATAATAATAATAATAAAAAAAGTAAAATATAAAAAAATTCTCTTTAGACAATCATAATAACAGTCACGTTCTCTTTAGTTATTTAAATAACAATTAATATCCATACATGTATTTAAGGTTAACAAAATAAATAGACTTACATAATTATTATCAAATTATAAATTAATACACTTTTAATTATTGTTTTGTTTGTAATTAATATTTGTCTTCGACACATTCAAATCGTTGACAATTTATAAAATATTAAAATAAATTTAATTAATACAAACTTTTAGAAAAATGATACGAATAGTAGGAATTTTATAATTAAATTATTAGTGGGTTGTTGTAACTAGTCAAAATGGGCCCCGTATGTTGATATTTTAGTTGTTATGTTTATCCATGAAATCTATTATTTGAATTTTGTGGTACAAATTGAGATTTTTATTAGTTAAATTTACCTCGAATAAATGTCAAAATTTGTAATGTTTTAATTTGATACATTTTGTTGAATTACACATTCGTCTTGTAAATAAAGTTTTTTTTTTCTCTTTTAAATTTTTTGAGTATCAACATTTGTCATTTTTTTATTTTTAAAAAATTATGCCTAAAGTGTAATTTACGGTTAATTTAAGATTTTAGAAAAATAACTTAACATACCTTTTTAGTGGAATGTTTTATATAAATAGTAAAGTTCAATCTTTTACTATAAATTTTTTGCCGAAGTTTGTGTAAACTTTAATGTTTGTGAAAAATAATAAAAAAGATTTTTTTTTTTGGGGGGGTGGGATTAATTTTCAATTTTTTTGGGTATTGAGATTTTGCTTTTTTAATAACAAAAAATTATGTCAAAATGTAAATTTTAATCTTTGAGAAATTTAATTAGTAAAAAGTATACAACTTTATTTTCTTCATCAAATGAATACTTTTAATGTATGACATTTATACCGTTTAATACACAAGTTTATAATTTAATTAATTACAGCAAGTTAAATAAAAATAAAAAAGGCTATATTTATAATTTACATAAGGTATTGCTATATTTTACTCTAAAAAAAATATCTAACTTTGATTAATATATGCAAAAACTAAAATTACTTTTAATAAAAAATAGGTCTCCAAATGGGAAAGAAAAGAAGAAAAAATACAACATAAATATGAGTTTTATATGTTGATGAATGAATAATACGCTATGAGGTAGGATTCTCACCGAGTTGTGTACTAAAGATATAAAATATGACGCCATATATATCTTGAACTACAGCCAAAATATTTCTTCGTCATCAATCAATATAACAACTTCATATTCTATCAAAAACTGTGCACGTACAGCTTCATAACCTATTAACGTTAAGATGATAATGTGAAATTTTCAGTAAAGTAATTATACCCATGTGCACACTATTTGGTACCTATTGTGTAAAAAGAAAACCCAAATACCCATTTTAAATGAGTATATCTATATATATGTGCACACCTTATTTCACTGATAAAATAGTATAGAAAGAAAAAAGAGAAAATGTTGTACAGAGAAAAGTAAAAAATATTTTTTGTGTGCCTTTAAACTTAAAATAAGGTGTGCACATACATAATATATATATATATATATATATATATATATATATATATATATATATATATCAGTAATTATTCGTACTTTGACGTAACGAAATTCTCCCTCTCTCTTCGTTTCAACAATCTGAAAATTAAAATGAATTTGAACCGTGTTTGTGCTTTTCTGCCCAAATCAATTAGAATGAATCGGAATCGTCCTTGTGCTTTCTCGCCCAAATCAATTAAAATGAATCTGAACCATCTTTGTAATTTCCTGCACAAATTCAAAATGGGTTCTATCTTATTATATATATATATATATGTGTATGTATGTATTTACTGTACTTTAAATGAGTTGGTAAAAAAGAAGAAGAAAAAGTTTTAAACTGTATGACATCATAAAATGTGACCCAGTTGATATGTTTCTTCATTCTTGTATATAGGGAGGGAAGTGGGTGTTAATATTCAAATAGGAGGGGAGGCATCTGTTTTTAGGCCAAACATAAGGGGAAGTTTGTGTTTTTTCCTTTTCCCCTTAGTAAACCATTCATACTTTGATAGTGCTGGGCTAGTCATATCTCATATGACCTCCATAGATGATCACCAATGTTTTACTTAAAAATAAAAAATGAAAAATAATGAATTTATGTATTAATTTTTTTTTATTATTATTGTGAATTAGATGAATTTGTTAATAATATTTTAATTATATATGTAATATAATGAGCCAATTTTTGTATTTCCCAAGTTCCAAATATGCCCTTGAAAGAATTCAAAGCGGCTTTCACGGCAGCTAAGTAACCTACCCATCCTACCGGAAGAAAATCCACGTCGCCCATTCTCTCCCCTCGACGATCCAACGGCTGGGACGCATTTGCAGTATAGACCTTTGAACCAACACGTGGCTACCCATCAACCAGACAATATAGAAATAGCGTACCACAACGTCTCAGCATATAATCTCCCGCCTGACAGCTACAAAACCTACCGGATTACCTGCAACCGCCGGTCATCAACCGTATAGCAGCAAGTACCTCTTTTATTCTCTCTCTTCATTCAATCTAAGTCCTATCTATTCTTCCCTATCTAAAACTGTAATATTTCTCTCTCTCTAGACTTCCCTTTCAGAAGTTCTTCCTTTGTGGGGTTTCTTAATTCTTCAATGCCTGAGAACTATCATAAAGGCTAAAAGCAGTATAATCATCCTCTTTATCTGTGAGAATTTCTTGTTCTTTTTAAGTTTCCATTTTTTTCTATTTTTGGAAAAAGAATCAATTTTTTTTTTGGTTATTTAGTTCATTCGTTTATGAATTATTTGGTTCTGTAGCGGTATATATATAATTTTTTTTGTTTGATGGATCAAATATCTGATTTTGGTTGTTGAAACTGATCTGGGTTTGGGGAGGATTTGGATTTGTGATTGGTTTCTGTGTTAGGTATTTATGGGTGATTTTCTTAAAAGTGATAGAAAAATTGAATAGTTTTGAATTGTATGATTTTTTAAATGATTTGGGGTTGATAGTGTTGGGTAGTTGTGAATAAGTGGAATATTGAAGATTGAAGTGATGAGGATTGGTTATTATTCTTTCAATTTTGTTGAAACCTGAAAGGACAGCATTTTTGATGTACTTGGAGCATTGTAACCTTTGGGATTTTCTAATATTTATTCATTCGGTTGATTAACACTATTTGGCTGCTTGGGTTTCAAACCTAAATGTACAGGGTTTGGTTTGCCAGCCGAGTGTATTGAGGTTTTGATAGAGTTTGAACTGCTTCAGTTTCTTTTCGGTTTTCATTCTTTCTTAGGAAAGGTGGTTACTTTATTTTAAGGGACTCGGTTTATGATCTGTAAAGCAATATGGCTGCGGGTACTGATTTCTCGCCTACATTTACGGTATTAGAAGGTGGTAACAATAAAGATAATGTGTTTGTTAGAAAAGATGAAATCTCTGAGAATTCAGATGACTTGAAGCAGATGACAACTGGAAGACCTCCACGGCATCTCTCAGTTGTACGGCATAGTATAAGCTCTGCTGCGATAACGAGTGCTGTTGATTTGGTAAGTAAATCCACACATGATGTTTGAACTGTCTCAAGCTGATGTTGAAGCTCTTAGTTGTTTCTTTGTGGTTTGTTAGGAACTTTATGTTTAGTTAGAGTTCTAAACTTCTGTTAAATTCACGGAAGCAAAGCAATTGATAAAGCCATTGAAGTTGAAGAAACAAGATCATTATTTCCTTGAGTTTGGGTTTGCTTCATATTGCATCAAATTTGGATATTGCATGGAACCCCAATCGTCTTATCAAAAAATGTTACGTATTAAAAAGTGAAAATTTATCATACTCTGGTTTAAATCTTTTTCCTATAATGTGGCCATGTTAGGTGGGAAGGAATTCGTCATATTAATGATTTTATATTTCAGCTTACTTCAATAGATTACTGTTGTGAAAAAGGTTTTGTCCAATTTAACGGATGTCAAAGGATGCTTCAAAACAAACCATTTTTAACAGTTTCCACTTATGTATGTGTAGAAGTTAATTGAACCAAGCATTCATGAAAATTGCATTTACTTTGCTAGAAAGATCTTGGTTAACACCATTTGAGGTTAATTCATATACAGTTGCTGATTTTGCTTGTAGTCTCTCAGTTGCAGCGATACTATTTCATGTAAAAGAATATTGTTCATGGCGGCTGTAACATATAATATAACTCTTTGACGTGAATAGTGCAATCCTCAACACCCATTTTCTTGCCAGTCTCCAGTTTAAAAAAGAATATCAATGTAATAATACCTATGACGTAATGGTACTGATGTTTATGTCGCGTTGCCAAAAACAAAACTTTGTGACAAGTATCCCAAATCCAAAGATTCCAAGTGTTGTATTCTTTTTGGGTCATTTTTGCAAAAAATAAAAGGATTTGGGTGTCAGCTTTCAATAGTTTTGTTTTATATATATATAATTCTGTGTTGACGTGATACAGTCGGTTGCCCTCTCCATTCAGAAGGCTCAACTAACTTGTTTCTTGTTTTTTTCGCACCTTTTTCCTTGTACGGCTAAAATTATTGGACTAACACTTCCTAATTAAACTTGGTCAGGAATCTGATTTTGGGGTCCTTGGCATTAAGTCGCCTTCAGATGAAAAATCAGACTTTTTGCCTGTGCTTCGATCAGGAAGCTGCGCTGAGAAAGGTCCGAAGCAATACATGGAGGATGAGCACATTTGTATAGATAATCTTGCTGAACAATTAGGTGCAAGTACAACTGCAGGTTTCCCTTCCCCAGGAGCATTCTATGGGGTGTGTTACTTATTGCTACTGTTACAATTTGAGTGATATAACTTCCATGGTGATTAATTATCCAATCTGCGTTGTATTGATAAGCGTAATCATTGTGGTTTCTTTTCTATAAAAGGGTGTATATGTTGGGTCCTCACCTGTGTACAAGATTTGCAGTTACTATACTCCTATTGTTTTGCCACCTCTCAGTGAGAGGTTGCTCTAAATGGGAACTTCAGCACTGATCTTGGTATTTAATTAGTGCTTTTATTTGACTATTTCACATATAATTAAGAGAGGAAAAGATTTTCTAGTCCCTTGGAATTAAATGTGTGTCCAGTTACTGGTTCTCAAGTTAAATGTTTAGTATCTAGCATTATACCTAATGGAAATTTTCATCATACAATATTATTTTTCTGCTGGGAAAGTGTAAATCAATGTTACTTGGATTATGGTTCAATACGGTACGTGGAACAAAAATAGTAACAGAAAATGTTCCTTTTCATGGTACGGAGTACGGTAGGGATATGTTTCTTTGGATTGTTTAGTTGGTACGTAATACATTTATTTGTAAAGTGGCGCAGGGAATAACTTTCTTAAAGATATAGTTAAAACTACTACACTAGTTGAGATATAGTTAAAACTTGTTGATTTGTTTCTAAGCGTAGTGTCATAACATGCGTATTTTTTAAGAGGCTACGCCATGTCATTGTTTTACTACTACATTTTGAACTTTTCAAGTTTCGAGTTTGTGAAAATCTGCTTAGCTCGAAATGAAATTCACAACCATTTCGGCTGTTACAGCAGGATGGGCCATAGGCCGAGAGTCCGAGACAGCTGCCAAACTATAAAAATGTAATATTCCTCCCCCCCCCCACCCCGCGCTTTTCTGACTTATCTCTTACCATAACATGTTCTTCCTAATTCCTTTAGAGCTTCACCTCCTTATAAGAAAAGGTTAATTTATGTAGCAAGCTTGTATTAATTAATAATCAATGTGCTGGAATAACTGATAAAGATTATGCCACTTTCTTTGTTTAACTTGTTACTTTATCTATTACTTTTGTAATTTTACGCACTTAGAGTTGGAGACTAAAATATGTTTTATTCAAAAAATTATGTGATTTTATTATTTATGTCATCGATTGCAGTTTGTAGTACTAAATGCAGTTGCAAGTTTAATTTAGTGACTTGAGGTAAGAATAATTATATTATTGTAAAAACTATGGGACTGTTTGAATAGAAGTGACTGATGTTCATTGGAAACTTAAATTTAAGTGTTACTCAATTGAACTAGTGAATAAAGATCAAATTTTGATGAGGTTTGAATTGGAGTTGAACTGTAATTTGAGTTACAACTGACCTTTGTGAAGCGAGAATGGTTATTAATGGCTAATCAACTTTATGAAGTTGCATACAAGCATAGGGAAAAAGGTGTTAATAACAAATGCTGAGGTGAAAGGAGGTACTATTACTGATATTAATGAAATCCTCAAGATTTACAGTAGTTCGGAATGATCTGGTGGCAGTAATAATTATAATTTCTTGGAGGTGTCTGATTCATTCTTAGAAGGTTACTTTTGATTGGCATTAGTTCTTGTTAGAATTTTATCTTTTGAAATATGTGGTACACTTCTTTATTCTTTTCCCTAATTTGGATCGGAGGTAGCTATTTTTCGGCTCGTTAAGTGAGTGCTTTGAGAGGTTATGATATAATTAAAATTTGAGTTCATGACATAATTTTTTATATTTTCGATTTCCCCCCCTGAATTGACTTTTAAATGCTCCACAACAACAGGTGTTTGATGGCCATGGTGGTATCGATGCAGCATCATTTATTAGAAAAAACATCCTCAAGTTTATAATTGACGACTCTCATTTCCCTGTTTGTTTGGAGAAGGCAATTAAGAATGCATTTGTGAAAGCTGATCATGCATTTGCAGATGATAGTTATCTCGACATCTCCTCTGGGACCACTGCACTTACCGCTCTCATATTCGGAAGGTAAGCATCTGTGCTATTTAGAGGTTTTGATTTGTCTTCACCCATTGGAATTATGATCTAGATAGTGGGACTAGTTACGTTGTCATCAGATTTTTTGTGCAAACTTATACTAGTGGCGACCCCAAGTGTTCACTAGCAGATAGGTTTCCATCATCTCCCCCCCTCCCCCAAAAAGGAAAAAAAAATTAAAAAAGGGATAAATAAATAAATAAAAATTAACAGTACTTAATGCAATTATCGTCACAAGCAAATGAAACTTTTATGAAAGATGCAAAGGAAAAATAACACGAGATTATGCTGCTAGATTTGGCTTTTATCTGGTGCAGTGATGTTCCCTGTATTCAAGAAACGGTGATTGTGCTCCCAGGCACTGTATTGGGTTGCTAACTTATTACCTTGAAGTTGGTGGGCCCACTGGTCTGAACCCTGAGATATTTTGAAATATAGGGAGTAATGGAAATTTCACACTATATATGACATTCTTTCTGTGGTTGGAGAGTGTTATGGTGCGATTGGTGGATGCTCCAGCATGTCTCTGTGGTGTGCGCTGGTGATGGAGAAACCAGGATTGTATATAGAATTTCATTCTGGACATCATAGCACTCATGTATAGATTGACATTGCTGCCTTTTATTCCATAATCTCTTACCACCTTGCGTACTTGTTTCAGTTACTAACAACAGTCCTAGTCTAAGTATCACTCCATAGACGTGTCAAACGCCATTTTGTCTTTAAGTTTGTGCATGGTGTATGGTCTTTGCTGAGGGTCCAGGGGATTTTTGTTGGATTATTAGTAACATGGTTATACTCTTTGCAGAATGATGGTAGTTGCAAATGCTGGGGATTGTCGGGCTGTGCTGGGGAAACGAGGTAGAGCAGTAGAGCTGTCCAAAGATCACAAGCCAAATTGCGCATCTGAAAGAGCAAGAATTGAAAAACTTGGTGGAGCCATATATGATGGATACCTCAATGGTCAATTATCTGTGGCACGTGCTATCGGAGATTGGCACATGAAAGGACCCAAGGGCTCTGCCTGTCCCTTGAGCGCCGAGCCGGAGTTGCACGAGACTTTATTGACCGAAGAGGATGAATTTGTGATTATGGGCTGTGATGGCCTCTGGGATGTAATGAGCAGCCAGTGTGCTGTGACAACAGCGAGGAAGGAATTAATGTTACACAATGATCCAGAAAGATGCTCAAGAGAGCTGGTAAGGGAAGCACTCAAACGCAATACATGTGATAATCTGACGGTTATAGTTGTATGTTTCTCCCCAGATCCTCCCCCTCGGATAGAGATCCCCCAAACTCGATTTCGGAGGAGTATATCTGCAGAGGGACTAAATCTTCTTAAAGGTGTATTGGATATTAACTCGGTTTGAAAATAGAGGAAGGAAATAAACAGTAGGGATGGAGGGGAGGAAGGATGAAGGGGAACTTCTGAAAAGGGCCTGTGCAAATGATGGAGGTTAAAGGTTACTAATGAAGGGTTCATTTGTTTACCCCATGTTGCTGCAGCCCCTTCACTATGGTTGACTTTCTGCTTCCTCATTTTTGCAGAATAAACAAGTTAATTTTAGTTTTAATCTTTCTTTTTCTTTTTCTTTTTTTTTTCATTTTTATTCCATGTATATAATTATAAAGCTATGTTGTATCATTTCTTTGTTACTACCACCAGTGTATAATATTATTCTAGAGATGCTTTGTTGTACAATACAAACTTTCAACTCAGATTTCATGGTTGATTGTTCCCTTTATTTTCCTTACCGAGAAGCAATCAGTTTTGTTTTGTTTTTCTTTTTCTAGCCTTTGTTCCTCCTAATTCACCCACCTCACTGCAAGTGTATTTATATTTAATCAAACAAGAGTATAGTTGACGGCAAATAATACATGAAACCAGAGTACCAATTGTGGAAACAATTCGTCGCGCAACGGTTACCCAGAATAGGAATTGAAAATAAACAATTGCAGTCTAATTCTCTTGTAGCTTGGACAAAGCCAAAACTAAATAAAAGCCTTTCACTACTGTCTGTTCCAACCGTATACAATCATGAGAGATCTAAAGTTCGCTGTTTATTTCATCATCGTCGTCATTGCCTGCTAGACTGGAACCACTGTCCGTAAAAAAAGGTGTAAATATGGAAATCTTCTTCAGTAGTAGAAATGCTAAAAAAAGGTTTCTAGAACCACAATAAGCTTAGATGACTAAATACTGAATTTGAAGCTAATAACTTTAACAATCTCACTATTTGTTTCAATTTCATAAGGTGCCTAAGATTGGACAAATTATAGTTTCTGAACTCAAATTACCTTTTTTGGCTACAATGTCGGCTGAGATCTTGGCATAAAACCTTGCTTACATCTCCTACTTGAACAGATCCTTTCTTGATCAATTCTGCCAACTGGATTGATAGAATAAAGAATGAAAATTTATTCAAATCTGACAGTTAAAGTGGAAAATAAATTGGTAAATTCAGGTAATGACCACTCACTTCATCTTCAGTTTCCTCGAGTAATCTAGCCACAAAATACACATTAGTTAGAATAGATGGTTATAATAGGTTTATAGGTTCTGAAAAAATAAAATAACGCATTGTCACTCAAATTAAACAATTTCCACTATTTTAAGAAAATCAAATTGAACTTCATCTCTCACCTTCCACAATAAGATGATATATCCTTTGAGTATGTTCGAGCTTCTTGTTTATCTGCCACGAATAAGAGAAGCAAATCTCAATAGAAACGTTACTTCATAGGCACAGAACTGCATTTGCAGTAACGTCATGAATAAACCATTGCATCCTCAAGAATCAAGCAAAACCAGTAAAGTTAATGTGTCAGAACTAATAGAGAGATTCCTCAAGTGGAATGAAACTGAGTGATAAGAAAGAGGTTTGTACTTTTCTATCAAAGTAAAATCAGCCATCTACCCACAGTGTGATTCTTCTTAATGCAAGTTAGCATCAGAAGAATTTAATAGGCCTTCCACATACAACTCAATTTCAACTAATGGAACTAATCTGCATTTATTCGCAGTTTCTCACATCAGAAAAAAAACCTGTATATTTTTTATAAGTATGTTCTTTTTGCATCCTTCTATTCAAACATGAGTGACATTTCTGTTTATTTTCAATATCTACCAATCATATTGAGTATATTAATAGCCATTACTATTATCAGATAACAAGGCAGCAACAGTCCTCAACATTTTTCTCCACATTACAATTTGCCTTCCCATTTTTGTAGCATAACCTTGACCTGAATCACGTCTCATTCCAGTAGGCAGAAATTGGTCTTGCGGGTGTGGTAGGACCACTATAGTTTTTTGTCTCACCTCCTCCCTGATCAATGATACCCTCAATATTTACAAGAGGTCGTCCTAATTCTCCCTCCTCTTGAGCACTCAGTCATCCCAATATTTGCATTACTGTGGCATTAATCTCTACCACAAAGCATGATTAGAATTTCCCAAGAATTCAAGTTTTTGGCACCAAAATACCTGCCATGGGCCTTGTAACGTAATGCATATTACAATGCAAACACTTACGTTTGGCAACCAACAATAAGTCCTTAATGTCTACCTTCCATAAAGTTACTAACACTATATATAGTTATTACAGTCCTAATCTCCCAAGAGGCCCGGACCGTTTGATTACATAATTAGCTTCATGATTTTAAAGTTGTGTATTAGTAAGCAATACATTATAGCATGTTTTATTAATTCATCTCTGACTATTGCAGAAAATACAAGGGGCTTACACTAGTCCTTGATGTAGGTCACACAGTGTCCTTTTTTCCCATAATTTGTGTTACCTTACATTCTAATTGTACATTCCAATTATAGTGACAAATTTGGCTTAGGAATATTGGATGATATTTAATAACTATTAGTTTTTTCTTTTATCATTAATACAATTAGTCGAATGGCAACAGAAAACACTATAATCGTCATGCACCTACCGTAAAATAAAGCATGAAGCTGCACATCCCCTCACCCCAAGTACAATAAAAAGAAGAAAATGAAAATCAGAAAACTCTCTCACACTGGCTCAAAAAACTAGACTATAAATATACAAAATAATTATATTTATACTTAACGCCCGATAATCTACTATAGTTCTTATATTTATAAACAACAAAAGAAAACCTACTGTAGTCTTAGGAGATCTATGTCAAACTCAAAGGTAAGAGTACTTGGTTTCATAATACCCTCATTCTGTCTCTAGGTCTAGACTATATATAAGATGCTAATTTCACATCCCCTACTGATAAACTTCGATACATATAAATACTAATTACAATAGGTGCCAGGTTTCTTTCTTCCGACCTCTAGAAAAGTTACATATTAATATATGTCAATTAGAAGGTTTTGATATTTCTGCAGAGGCTTAAATGAAGATATCAAATATTTCATCATGAATCTTCTAGAACCAATTTATCCAAAAAAAAGTGATAACAAAAATTCCAGGAGAAATATTATGTGGAAAATTAGCACATCACTACGCATTTTCCCTTTCTCTCTCTTTTGGTTGAAAATTTTATTTAATAACAAAGTTACTTATCATGAAAGTCTAAAGAAAACTGTGTCATAGTAAGGAATCAGATCAGATACACTATAGATGATTGTGTGATAAGCTATAACTAATCTATGAAGATAATGCTATTTGTACAGAGATAATGGGAAAACATGTAGAAGGAAATGAGACACTTATTACTACGAAAGGAGTGGCATATGGAAAATGTAGTTATAAGTTTATGGAACTATCTTAGCATAAAAACAAGACAAGCTAATTCAATGAAGAAGGCATGCACATACTGGCAGTGAGGTTATCCCAGTCATCTACTTTGATCCAAACCTGTCTAGTCGAATCTTTCTGCAAACAGGAGACCCAAGCATCAAAATATATATGAGATGTATGTTTTGTGAAATTCAACTGAAATTGAAGTAACTTTCCACGAACGACTGACAATGTAGGCGGCAATTAATGCACAAACGCCAATTAATGTACGAACGGCTGAACGCCAAAATGTGTACTGTTCATATACATTTTTTTTTACAAATGATTGCTTATCTATGAAAGACCGGCAAAAGTCTATGGTGACTTTGTGAGGGTATTTAGATAAGTTACTAAGGAATGCATTTCTCACTGTCATGAAATATATCTCGCAGAGCACATTGTGACATATGTACATGAACAGATAAAAAGGGAAACTGGAAATCAATCCTGAAGAAAGAGTTTACCTTCTCAAGAGTATAATCTTGCATCTTGTCACAAAGCCCATCAAGGAGTTCAACAACTCTCAGCTCACTGACTCTATTTACAGAAGTTACAATGTAAATACAAAAGGAAAAAATGAAAAAGCAAAACCTAGAGAGTAAAGAAATCAAAAACTAGGATGCTTTATGTAGAAAGATGATTGTTAATTTTTTTTCTGTCCAAGTTTCCATGATTAAAATATACCCCCAGAACTTTTAAATGCAATTAAAAGTTTAAAACTCAAGGTACTTCAGTTTCCCATATACTTCAAGCAAAAAAGTTACAAACTCAAGTTGGTGAGATACGATGTGTGATAGACCAATCAACCCCTTGTATGGTTTGGACTACAAAGATTGACTTCACTGTTATTATCCAGAAGTGACTTCAAATTGACTGGTTCAATAATGTGAAGCTTTAACATAATGAAAGCTAGTCTTTTATTTCGGTCTGATGCTAAATTGTAAGATGACTTATCTAGTATACTTTTTTCTACTGCATTGTTGTATAAGAGTTTATTTTTTCTTACCAATAAATTTAAGAGTTATAACATAATAATATGAAAGATACTCAGAATATAAGATTCTAAATTATTTACGTAGGAACTAATGGCTAAGCATCTTCTAGCTAATTCAGCAAGCCAAAAAAATGTTACGCTAACACCTAGGTATAGGCAAATAAAAATTATTATATCTCAAAATTAAAGTGCATAAGGATTTACCCATAACAGTTAAGCCTTTTTCTTAACCTATCCTTTTTCCAATCTTGCATTAAAGGTGTGAAAGATAAACAGTTAACATGAACAAAATACATCTAATGATTGAAGAGTGCAAGTGTTGATGACTGTTAATCTTTACTACTTATTCTTATCAGTAATTCGATTCCATTTCCATTCAAAATGAGGGAGAGTATAATACATCTGATCCACAAATGACAACCACTTCTTCATTGCTTTAATTTTAGTTTGAAATTTGTCTTCCTACAGGCCACAAAGAGATCTCTGGAGTGATACCTGTAGTCTATTACCTTTCCTCTACGCTGACCTTTGGAGTCCAAGCGGTGTCTCATATCCAAATGATTTCTAGGTCTTTCCTGTACAACATATAAAAGAATATATGCAGAAAATATCACATACAGGATAACATTAAGGTGAGTAACATAAACTAATATTCAGGACACTTGCTCAATAATATTTTTAATTTTTTTCTTCCACTGGGCTACCTGATGCAGATCATGATAGCTTAAATGATGACACATTGAAAACTTTATACAAAGCGTCATTTCTTAAAACAAAAATAATTAAAATTTCAGATGAGAACCCTGTGTTTAATATCTAGCAAAAGTAGTTTATTTAGACATTCAAAGTTTCAATTCCATATTAATGTGTATATACTATTTTACTTTGAGTTCTATCATCTGAGAAAAGCCTATGAAAATTTTATTGTGATGTATGACAAAATGAACTTCTACTGTGTGCGCGGCAGTGGGTTTGTAGAGGAGGGGGGGAACTAAAATATTCTACATTAACTCGCTGCTCTCATATTGCTTTACTTTGTAAAACCAGCACTTTATCTCCTCTAAGTTCTACCATCTATAGCCCCAGCCACTATTTCTACCCTATCATCCTTTCATTAGAAAGGCACAACTCAAAAATAGTTTCTGAACAAAAATCCAGTAAATACATTTCAAAATTTATTTCCCTGTAACACCAAGAAAATCTAACCCTTTTCAATCTATAAATTCTGCAGTCATATTTATTCTTAATAACTAATAGACCCACAAGCTCTCAGCTATATCCCCTCCCCAATCACAAACTAATCATAAAGCTTCTGTAAATTTTAAAAAGTGCTTCCAGAAACTATGATCTAAGGGAAAAATTAACAAAAGATAGCATGAATAAATCTTACATTTAAGAGTCCGCTTTCCAGCTCCACCTGAAAAATATAGGACATATACATCAGATAAAAGAAAATCCTACAGGACCTATACTAGTATTTCATTATGTACATAAATTAGTTCTCAATTAATTCAAATAAGCTACCAAAATATAAATTTTTTATTTAAAAAAAAAACATCAATTGACATTAGATGATGGAGGGATATACAAATCAAATCGAAGTACAAAAAATGGGAGGAATAGAGATGAATACTGACTGCAACGGCATTGCAAGCTGCGCATTTATCGTCTATGCATTGAATTAATGATAAAGTGGCCAATATCCAAACCAGGAATACCAATCGCGACAACGATTCCGCCATCTTTCTCTCTCCTCCGTTCTAAACGACGTCGTCGCAGTTGCAGCTCACAATTCTTTCAACTCTGGAGCTTGAACCTCTCTCTGTTCTATTTATTCCGGCCTTATTCAGTGGGGACTGGAACGAAACAACACGTCAGCGGCGGAATGTGGTGTAGCTGCCAATAGCCAGTTGACACATCAGATTAATCTTCCATTGCCTGCCAAACGTGTGTCTTGCACGCGCTAGTCAGTTGGTTCACGTATAACTTTCGCAAGTTTTTTTTTTTTTCCGTAAGTTTCTTTCTCGTCTTATGTTCGTAATTTCGTATTTTCTTTTTACAAATTCATATTCAACAAAATAAATTATAGTAATATTAATATTTTATATTATTTAATAGCAACATGTGATATAGATATTTTAAGAGAAAATTAAATATTTCAAATTTAATTTGATTAATTAAACAGTTTTACTTTGATAATTAAGAATTACACAATTTATTACTGTTCAAATTCTCAAATTTATCTACATTACATGTTGCTATATATAAAGAGATCTTCTATGCGAACATGAGCTATTTACAATTTCACCTATTTATATTTTGACCTCTTATTTTTTAATGGGGGTCAAAATATAAATATATGAAATTGTAAAAAACTCATGTCCACATAGAATTTTTGATATATAAAACACTGATTTTATAGGTCCTTGTTATGTAATTTATTCTTTTCTCACAAATTCAAATTACTCTCTCTATTCTTAAAAAAATGACTAAGTTGATTAACAAAAATTATTCTTTAGAGTTAACAAGTCAATTAGAAATTTTTTTGAATAAATTAATTTATCCTTAATTATACATCACTCGCATCAGCGAGTGGTTCACATTAATTATTTCTCTCTCTAAACTAAAAACCCAAAGATAAATTGAAATTAAAATTTATACTATCTCCTACTTTTTTGACTACCATCTTAATTTGTATAAGATTTATCCTTTTGTCATCCTTTTAAAAACGAAGTTAATAAATTATAGTTTTATGATTTTTTTTTACAAAATTATATTTTTATTTGTGTTTTTGAATAATATTAAAACCCTAAAATTAATGAAAGTAGTTTTTTTTTACACTTTTTTATTTCATGTATT
Source organism: Aralia elata (assembly GCA_034770075.1). NCBI lineage: Eukaryota > Viridiplantae > Streptophyta > Magnoliopsida > Apiales > Araliaceae > Aralia > Aralia elata. The sequence goes on along the minus strand of CM068385.1, from coordinate 4,656,636 downwards.
CAAATATGTTGATATTTAAATATTGACATAAATTTGTCCTTATATATAGGCTATAGCTACACACATATTTTATATGTGAAAAATTAGTCTCATAAAATAAGAAAAAATATGGCATGATAAAAAAAATAAGAAAAAGAAAGCTAACATAGAAGAAACGAAAGTTTTGTAATAAAAAAATGGGGTTGTGAGAGATACCTTCTTAGATATATATAAGTTATGGGGTGATTCTTAAGTTGTGTTTGATAAAAATGATAATTAAGATCTGAATGATTATGATGTCTTAATAAATTAGATCATCTGAATGGTTATGAGGTCTGAATCAAAAAAACTGTTTGATTACTAAAAAGTAAGTTGTCTCTTAATGACACTATTTTACCATTTTAAAGGGTAAAATATTATTTAATATATTTTAAATATTCAATTTAATAAAAACAAGTGAATAATATTGTTGAATATATTTATATAAAAAAAATTATCAAAAAAATTACATTAAGAGGTACCTCTTAATTATTAATATTTCATTTTCTGTCTTACCGATTAAGAGGCATCCAGATGTAACAAAAAACAAAACAAACAACATCATACCTCTTAACGAATAAGATTCAGTCCATTAAGAGACAATCAGATGTAAACAAACAGCACATTAGGTCTCAAAATTTTGATATCAAAAAGTGTCTCAAATGATGTGACATCATAACATTAGTCGGGTAGATCTTATGTGATTGGTTGTGTTATAAATTATGGCAATGTCATATCATTTGAAATCAATGTAAGTTCAAAATTTTGACACCCCTAACATTATTCATAAGTTATATACTTTGATTTTTTAAAATTATTCATCTTAATCTTTTACCAAAATTTAACTGTACGAATGAAAAGATCATATAAAAATATGATAAAATATAAATTTTTATTTATTTTGAGATTGTGCAACACACTGTTATTATAACTTTGTAAATTAAATATATTTTTTTACCAAATCTTATGAAAATTCATATATTCAAATATTTTTGTATGTTATTTATATTCGTGCGCGTTGATTTATCCAAAAATTCCTAAAAATTGACTCATTAATCTTATAAAGTAGACTAGTTAGATACCCTTTAAATATCTGTTTTTTTACAAAAAGAATAAAAAAAATTATAAACACTTATACAAATTGAAATTGAACATAACATAGAATCTTTAATTATCAAGCGACCTAATTGACCACCTTATTCGTAAATTAAACAAAAGACTAAAATAAAGAGTAAGTTAACAGTCCACTTCCACAACCTACCCACTTACTTACTTATTTTTTGTTTTAACAAAAAAACCCTTACTTATTTTTAGTAATATTTTATTCACCTGTACAAATTAATTGCTGTGTATTTCATACAACCTCCACATGGATCCACGCCGTAAATCATTAAAAGCACTCCGACTCGATTATTTAAAAAAAAAAAAAAAAGAAGAAGAAGAAGAAGCAGCAGCAGCTTCCGTTCATGTACATGTGCATGAGTATATTATGTATATGTAGATTGATTTATAGTTAAAATCGGAATAAAATCAAGTGTTATTATATCGTTTATTTTTAAATTTGACAAGCATAATTTTAAAAATAAAATTATTGTATAAGTTCTTATAGTGTGTATGAGAAATTTCAATAGGTATTATTTATGGTGTTTGTAAAAAGTTATAATACAAACTACTCCCTCCGTCCCAAATTAATTGCTCTTCTAGGATTTTTTAAAGTCAATTTAACTATTTTTAAAATTAATAATTAAACATATATAAATATATTTTTAAAATTATAAAAATTGAAATTAGTAATAAATTATATATACTTTCTTTTGGTTATAATATCTTTACCTATATGTTAGCAAAAATAGTAAAAAAATTAGTTTTAAAAATAGTCAATTTGACTTTAAAATGTCCTAGAAATGCAATTAATTTGGGACGGAGGGAATATTACATAACATACATATTTATTTAAAAATTTTTACGTATCATAATCGTGCATACAGAGAAATTCTTTTTTAAATTGTGTCATTTGAATAATTTGAGAGTGTGATACAAGATGGTATTAATCGCTACAAATTTTATCATTTACATTTATTTATAAAATTATTGAATGTCACATGACTGTTTATATTAATTTATTATTATTATGAATTATTTTATTTCATAATTAATATGTTATTTAATTAGTAAATTAATAATACTACAATTTAACGTCAAACTTATGGCATCTTTAAAAATAAATAAAAAATAAAAAATAATTAATATTTGTAAATTTTATTAAAAAAAACTCTTTTTTTTTGTGTGTGTGATGGAGGGAATAATTAAAGTGAATAAATAGTCAGAGGGAGGAATGAGAGAGTGGGGGCAGCTCATCAAAGAAAGAACAAAAGGCAGAGGAGAGAGGAGAGAGGAGAGAGGAGAGAGAAGAGAGAGAGAGAGAATGAAATGCGGGGAAATAAAAGGAAAGAGATGAAAAACTGAGGCCCTGAGGGCGTTGCTTTTTTTAATTTTTGTGTGTGTTTTGCATCAGTTTCCTTGCATTTCTTATTGGTTGCTGTTGCTTTACTAAGTTCCTTCTTCCCTCAGGTATTTTCAACCACCACCAAGCTAATCTCTTCTTACATTTTCATGTTCACATTAGAATCGACTCTCTCTCTCTCTCTATTTATCTAGATATATACATACATATACTACATTTATATTTATATATACACAAGAAATTGCTTATGTTCATGTAAGTAAAAGCTTGAAATCTTATGCAGGTTGCTTGGAAGCTGCTAACGCTGTTGGATCTTGGAATCGTAGATTCACATTCTGTCAAGCTTGATTAATTTGTTGTGTTTTAGCTTTCTGAGGTATATATGTATTTGTTGAATATCGCTGTATTTCTTTTACTGTGTGTAGTTATTTATGGTTTATTTCTATCTGGAATTTGCTGTTTAATTTTTCCAAGTCTCGAGCTGGTTAATCTAATTAGGATTTAAATTTGGTGGACTGGTGTGTATCTTCTGTTTTGGAATTATTTTGTGATTTGGTTTGTTTTTTTATATGTCTTGGATCTGGTATTTATATTTTCAGTTCTTGTCTGTCGCACTTTCCATAATTATTCTTTTTGCTCTTTTTTTTTCCTGTAAAATTATGTTGCTTGACAAAAGTCAGAACATAGATCATATACAAAAATACAATGCTATGAATTAAGCTAAAGTATGGGTCTCGATAGGTAGAACAGCAACAAAATCAAAAGTTAAATCGGATCAAACAAGTTAGCTCTTAACAAAAGAAGGCAGGGCAACTGAAATGTCCAATCAGCTGTCAAAATTCTTCTTGCCATATCATGGTCTTTTTGAATTTGATTTTGATGTATGCAGCTAGCTTAAAGGCTGAATGTCTTTGACAAAGATCTTATCTTGAGAGTTTTTTTTATTTTTTTTTTTATTTTTTGCATAGCAGTCAAACAATAAGTCTTGATATGACTGGTGCTAAGATTTTCTATTTTTCTCATTTTGGTTATATGATAATCAAGAGCACCATGACTGTTGTTAGGGTCAGTACGAAGGATGGAGACTGAAGAGAACATAAAATCTTCACAATCTCATGACCCTGATAAGAGTGGCTCACTTCCTCATTATACCAAATTACCAAGGCTTCTCAAAGCTCAGTTATCTTTCCTGATACTATCCATCTCAATAAATATACTTATTATTTTTGTGCTCGATGTGGATCCTAAGTTGGTTGTTTCATATAAATTCATATATCACTATATGAGTGACTGCAATAAGTACTGAGCAGGGACAATTGCTTTTTCTGTAATACATTGAAAGACTTGCATAAATTATTTAACATATATTAATGATGTGGAGATAACTGTCATAGGGATGAATTCAGTACTTTCAGAAACCTTATGGATTGTTCCATTCTATATGACCCAAAGAATAGCTACGTATAATTACAAGTTTAGGTGACTCCATAAAACAGGAGAAGGCAGAAAGGGAAAAACGAATTAACATGCAGTTAACTAATTTAAATTATTTTGGGTGCCAAAAAAACGTAAAACACAAGATGTTACAGTCCAATATCTTCATTTTTCCTCTGAATTTTTATTGCAGATAATTTGTAGGAATTTTAATCACACACACGCACACGACAGTAAAGAATCAACACAGAGATTTATGTGCTTCCCCAAAACTTGGGTACGTCCACGGGAGCGACGACTGTTTTATTGATTGATATGTTTCCGTGTGTTACATAGGATTATACAATAAAGAGTATTTATCTAACCCTAATCCACATTATAGTCTGAATACCCATAATGCCCTTATAACACCGTACCATACCGCGGGCTTCACTCCGCACTTGGCCTTTTTCGAGAACTTCTTAGTTATGAGCCACAAGTTCCAACATAATTGTTAAATAATTTGTCAAGATTGTAAGAATTCAATCATTTTGAACTTTCACAATTCATTGTCAATGTTTGTGCCTTGGGAACAATCTGTAGCTAGTACCTTTTAAGTTGAACTTTTTATAAACATTCTTAGCTTACTGTGTTTATTGTGGGAGGCATGTTAAGCCTAACCTCTTTAGAAGTCTTTGTATAGGTACCTAAGCAGCTTGAGAATGATGATGGCTGCAAATTGAAAGACGATGGTTTAGTTGGTTGATTTTATGATTATGAAAAAAAAATGATTTCTGAAAGACTGACTGGAGAAACATCTCTTCATCGGGATCTTGATGCTTTGAGCGTGTCAAAACGTCTTGTCAGAAGTGTTAGCCAGAAACTGAAGAAGAAAAATCATAGAGGTGAAGCAGAAGAAGAGGATGACACCAGGGGTGTTTCCTTGAGATGTCTTACTTTGTATAGCAGGGGTGGAGGTTGTAAAGTAGGAGCTGACACAAGTGAAGAATTTGGTGATATGAGTGGTCAAAGACGGTCAAGTGCCAGTGAAGAAGGCAAAGGGTACACAACAATATGTGGAACCGAAGAAACCACTGTGGATTGCTTTTCATATGGGATGAAGGAGAAGTTTTGGAAGAAAACTAACAAAAAGGTTTTAGAACTTAAAGTATCACAACGAAGTAGTGGCGTGCATGTATTTCTTCCTGATGATATTCTGGAAATGTGTTTGATGAGACTTCCAATGACCAGTCTCATGACTGCACGCCTTGTGTGCAAGAAGTGGAGAAACTTGACGACATCGTCTCGGTTCATGCAGATGAGGCGTGAAGGTTTGTATCCGAGTCCGTGGTTGTTTTTGTTTGGTGTTGTCAAAGATGGTTATTGCTCTGGAGAGATACATGCTTTCGATGTTTCCCTTAACAAATGGCACAAAATAGAGGCTGAAGTTCTCAAAGGAAGGTTCCTGTTCTCTGTTGCCAGTATCCAGGATGATGTTTATATTGTTGGAGGTTGTTCTAGCTTGACCAACTTCGGTAGAATGGATAGGAGCTCCTTCAAGACACACAAAGGAGTACTGGTATTTAGCCCCTTGACTAAATCATGGCACAAAGTTCCATCCATGAAGTATGCAAGATCAGCGCCCATTTTAGGAACATATGAAATCGTTTCGGACTGTTCAATTTTAAAAAATCAGCAAAATAGGCTAGAGAGACGTTTCCTCAGGTCACGTGTTGGTGGGGTATCAGATGTTTACGAGGATCCTCACAGGCTTTCTGTTAGACGTCAATTTAGGAGCTCTCTAGATGAGAACGAGGTTTCATTCTTTTCTAATATGAAGCCATACAAATTTGTTAGACAAAAAAGCAATCATTCGAGTCCAAAAGATCATAGAAGGTTTGTGCTAATTGCTGTGGGTGGTCTGGGAAATTGGGATGAGCCCTTAGATTCTGGGGAAATTTATGATTCTTTATCAAATAAATGGATGGAAATTCAGAGGTTGCCTGTAGATTTTGGGGTTATTTGTTCTGGGGTCGTTTGTAATGGGATGTTTTATGTTTATTCAGAAACCGATAAGCTTGCTGGGTATGACATAGAAAGAGGCTTTTGGGTTGGCATCCAAACAACTCCATCCCCTCCCCGTGTTCACGAGTACTACCCAAAACTCATATCCTGTAACAGGCGCCTGTTCATGCTCTCTGTCTCCTGGTGTGAAGGGGATGGTCAAATAGGCAGGAGAAATAAAGCAGTTAGAAAGTTGTGGGAGCTTGATCTCATGTATCTTACTTGGACTGAAGTTTCAACTCATCCCGATGCCCCCATGGACTGGAATGCTGCTTTTGTTGCTGACAAAAACCTGATATTTGGGGTCGAAATGTTCAAAATATTTGGGCAGGTGTTAGACTTCTTGACCATGTGTGATGTATCTGATGCTGAAACAGATTGGAGTCATATTTCGAGGAATCATGTGGCTCACGAGCTGGATGCTTCTTCTTGCATGACAAAATCAATGGCAGTGCTACATTTGTAATGTCCCCGGCAGACACTGTAATATGTTCCAAGAATCTTGGCTTCAATTTGCTCTCCGGGAGACTTTTGAACATGCTGTTTCACATGGCATTTGGTATTCTTCTCAATTATATTCTTTTGTGCTACTCAAACTTGTATCATGACAAATACAACCGAGAGAAATTATTAATGTTCATATTATTTAAGTTTCACTTATTTTGTTTCTTATGGTTTTGTCACAACGGAATCCTATAACTATGTATTTCTTTCTCGCTTACATTTGTGTGTTTATATGTGGCAAACTGGCTAAAGCAGGTATATTTATCTTGAAGTATTAGTCACTTCTTTCATGTTGAAGTAAAAATTTACATTTGTGTGTTTATATGTGGCAAACTGGCTAAAGCAGGTATATTTATCTTTAGTTCTTGAAGTGAAAGAAGTGAATGAAACAAGGTATATTTAAATATACCTCGTTTCATTCACCATTTCTTAAAGTCCACCTTTTTGACCTTGCACTATGACAGTACCAATCATAATATTTTAAGAGAATTAATATTTTCACAAGCAAAAGTGGTCATATAGTTTCACAAGATCAGATCCTTCTTGCATGAATAGTAAATAGGTCTCGTGCTCATGTGAGAGAGATATCGTGAAAATTTCTCTTTTAATGGTTTGTGCTTGTGATGGAAATTTATAGGAACGCGGATGAATATTTAGGGATGAGTTTTGCAATTGACGAATATATGTAATTTAAGCTTCAAAATTGGTGTTTGCATTGTCCTCGCATTTATACATGGCAGTATTTGGCAATTGTGTTTATTAGAAGTGAGAAAGCTCAATAAGAGTAAAAGTTAAAAACTGTCTTCATCCTAGGTATAAGACGAATGGTAAATTGATTCAAGCCTTTTCTAACCAAACAGCTCAATTTCTGCTTAGCCATACAACTTGAAATTTTGACAAGCTTCAAGTAGAAATATAGGACGTTACACAAGAAATACTTTCTTCCGCCTTTTGATACATATAAAAAAAGAAATACTGTAAAAACAATGATGAAATAAACAATAGTACATTTCCACACAAAGTTTACAACATACACAGACCATGTAAAGAAAAATTACCAAGAGAAACAACATGAATGAGAACCCGAGAGAAGTTCCCAAACCATACAAAACTATGAAATAGAGGAAAAACGCCATCTACCTGGATATCTTCATGCTTCACAAACATAACCTTAGATGTCTCAGAACCTAGCAAGGGGCCAAAAATTCAATAACTACAAGTTCCTTGCATTTGCTGAGCACTGTAAGCAGACTACTTGGAAGAGACTTATTGTCCCAAATTTGGAAAAATACCAGAGAAATTTGGTATCTTGTCAACATGCTTCAGGGCACGCTCAGCAATCTGTCGTGTTCGATAGTCACCATGCTGGAAAGCATCAACAAGGGCTGTGCTAACGTTGGGATCACCAGACACTTCATAGGCTATATCATCAGTCCGCAAAAGTCTCTCAACAACCCACACTGCCCTCCTACTCAAGTTTTCTGTCCGTTTCTCAATTAATACATCAAGTATAGGCCTGATTGCCTCTGCCTCGCACAATACGGTAACCCCATTTTCAATATCAACTTCGTCCTCTAACAAAGTTGACATTGCTGCAAGCGATGCCTCAACCACCTTCTCATTTGTGTGGTCTAGAAGGGCCACCAACTTCTCCAAAGCCTGTCCTTCCAATAGACAAAAGGTTTCCTTTAATGAACATGTCCCTCTGTGAACTCGACATAACCCGGTTATGACAGGGGTTTTACTAAAACAAGGAAAGATTGTGACACAGAAACCAGGCGATGGCAACTCAGGCAATTTGGTCAAGTTTTTGCATTCTTGAGATAGATTCTCCAAAGCCATGGCCGAAACCATCTGCACATTGTCAAGTCCGTTGTACTGAAGCAGGTCAGTGAATACGGAAGCAAGATTGTGCTCCTGACACAATCCAATGGCATCAGGTTCGTCAGCCAGGACAAAGGTAATCCTTGCCAGAACACGAACAAGCCCTTCCAGATATGGGGTCATAAAGCGATTGCCTCTAGTCTCCCCTTGGCGGATCCTAGTCACTCTGGAGATGACCAACTGGAAGGCACCTTCATTAAGCATCTGCCTTGTGAGGCCCACGTCCCTTTCTGGGAGATCAGCTAAGAGCCCAACGGCTGCTGCTTGCTCTTCAGTAATACCAATATTTTCTGATATGATTTTGATTAAGCTGCCTAGCTGCCCAGCTGTAGCACGTAGACAACCAGCTAGTTCCTGGCCCATATATGGAGAGAGGTTCTGAAGAAGTTTTATGGAAGCTGCACGGAGATCCCTCTGTGGAGCTTCAATGAACTGCACCAAACTGATAGTAGCACCAGAGCTTTTGATGGCGGCAACAAGACTGATAACTGTAGTGGGCGAATTAGTGAGTCCAACAAGAACCTGGATAAGCTTGCATTCTATTGCTGGCCCCGTGTTGCTAATGAGATGTAGTAGGTTGTGAACTATGTCCTCTGAGACTAGAGTCTGGTTGTCAGGTCCAACTGGGATGGAGTCAAAGTCAGAGCCTGAATTCACAATATTTGCCAGAATTGTAGCAGAAACCTCCTTCAGTCGCATGGGAAGCTGGTTGGCACCAACAAGGAAAAGATCCTTCACTAGAGGGGGTAGTATACCTGCCTCTATCAAGACCTTGACACTTGCCTCAAATGATGATATCTGATTTAAGGCTTTTAGGGAAGCTTCCCTAGACTCCATGTTACCAATTCTCATGAGATTGATTAGTGATGAACCAACAGTTTTAGCCACAAAGACTTTCATGTCGTTATTAAGTACCAGCTCACCAAGGTATACAGCCATGGACAGTTTGGTTTCTGGAGGACCTGCAAAGGTCCATATGGCAATAAAGAGTTAAACAGGACCGTGTTATATAATATAGCAGGAAGTACAACAGTTTAGATTTCACGAACTATAATTTGACTCCACCAACTAGCAAGATCTACCAACTAAACATGAAACCCTTTTAAATTTAGTGTCTAGGGAAAGATGCATGTTAAAAATTGATAATAAAAAGAAAGGTACATATTATCATCTATATAAATATAAAATAAGACAAAACTTGGTTTTTTGGTCTTCGTCTTTGGTCATTGGTATAGGTCTAGAATTTAACTAGAAGTAAAATACTTTTTATACTCCTGTATAATGTTAGGATTAATTTAACTAGAACTAAAACTCTCTTTATGGTCCTACAAACTTTAATATTAACTTATTATTCTACAACAATTTTATTTTTATAAGATTCCTTAGTTACTTAGTCATATAATAAATTTTAACTTAAAAATCATATTTAGGATTTAGTTTAAGTTTATACTCAACTTTAATCTCTAAATGACTATATATTAGAAATATTATGAGTACATAATAATTAATATAAAAAATTATATTTTAATATATATATATATTAATGATTACTTTAGTAACCAATTCTATTACATATAGGAGACATTTAGTTAGTTAATGTTCCAAAACAATTCTAACTAATATTACTCCTTCCGTCCCAGAATTAAAGCCTTTATTACTATTTTAAATAGTCCTAAGTTAAATGTCTACTTACTTTAAATAATCTATTTTTTATAATAATTTGCCTATAATACCCTTAGTATTAATTGTCATATTTCTATTCTCTATGCATATTTATGGAGTATCACTAGTCATATGCAGAAAATTATGCAATTAAATGAGAATTTAAATATGAACAATTTTGTCATTTTATCCTCTTTCTTAATATGCGCAAAAAGTCAACTAGAACTTTTATCCTTAGACGGAGGGAGTAGTTATTAAAATTTAGTTAGCTAGCTTTTAAAACTAAAATCATAATGGCAACTCATTATTTACAGCAATTATATTCCTAAATAATTATATATTAAAAATATAAAAAAAATATTATGAGTAAATAATAATTAATATAAAAAAATTATAATGTATATTACAAAATATATTAACGATTAAAATTTAGTAAACAACATTATTTCATATAAGAGACCTTAAGTTAATTAATGTTTAAAAAAATCATGACTTATATATTACTAATTAAAATTTAATTACCTTTTAAAACTAAAATCATGATCGCAACTTACTATTTTACAACAATTTTATTTTTTATAAAATTTATTTAGTTAATTAACTACACAATAGAGTATGACTAAACATTATGTTTAGGCTTTTAGGTTTCCACTCAACTTTGAACTCTCATTAAAAATGCATATATAAATACAAAGGATTGAATATAAAAACTAAATATTAAATTTTGAAACTATATAAAAACTTAATATTAAATTAAAAATAACGAAGAATCACATTAGTAACACTCAATTATGAGTATTCAATAATTGTATGTGATCTGTAGTCATTCGTTTTTAAGCAAAATAAATAATAGTAAGTCAAATTAAAATTCAAAAAATATATTTTATAATCGCTATATAAAATAAATTAAAAATAATTTTATTTAAAAAAGAATCGACAAAACTTGGTTTTTTGGCATTCGTCTTTGGTCTTTGGTATAGGCCTAGAATTTAACTAGAAGTAAAACACTTTTTATACTCCGATATAGTGCCAGAGTTAATTTAACTAGAACTAAAACTCTCTTTATGGTCCTACAAACTTTAATATTAACTTATTATTATGCAACAATTTTATTTTTGATAAGAGTCTTTTAGTTACTTACTCATATAATAAATTTTAACTTAAAAATCATATTTAGAATTTTAGTTTAAGTTTCTACTCAACTTTAGTCTCTAAACATATTAAAAATATTATAAGTACATATAATAATTAATATCAAAATTATATTATATATATATATATATATTAGAAATATATTATTGATTACTTTAGTTGCCAATTCTACTACATATAGGAGACCTTTAGTTAATTAATGTTACAAAACAATTCTAACTTATATATTAGTTATTAAAATATAGTTAGCTAGCTTTTAAAACTAAAATCATAATGGCAATTCATTATTCTACAACAATTATATTCCTAAATAACTATATATTAAAAATATAAAAAAATATTATGAGTAAATAATAATTAATATAAATTTTTTTAATGTATATTACAAAATATATTAATGATTAAAATTTACTAAATAACTTTATTTCATATAGGGTACCTCAAGTTAATTAATGTTAAAAAAAAATCCCTACTTATATGAGAAATATTATGAGTAAATAATAATTAATGGAGTATAAATTTTTTTTAATGTATATTACAAAATATATTAATGATTAAAATTTACTAAATAACTTTATTTCATATAGGAGACCTCAAGTTAGTTAATGTTAAAAAACAAATCCTGACTTATATATTACTAATTAAAATTTTATTACCTTTTAAAACTAAAATCATAATCTTAACTTATTATTTTACAACAATTTTATTTTTTATAGAATTTATTTAGTTAATTAATTATACAATAGAGTATGACTTAATCATTACATTTAGGCTTTTAGGTTTCCACTCAACTTTAAACAATAATTAAAAATGCATATATAAATACGAATGATTGATTATAAAAACTAAACATTAAATTTTGAAACTATATAAAAACTTAATATTTAATTAAAAATAACAAAAGAATCATATTAGTAACACTCAATATGTGATCTGTAGTCATTCGTTTTTAAATAAAATTTATAGTCATTCTAATAATAATAGTAAGTCAATTTGAAATAAAAAAAATATATTTTATAATCACTATATAAAATAAAATTAAAAATAATTTTATTTAAAAAACAATCTGTGCTTCGCAAAGAACACTTAGTTTGAAGAAGTAAATAGAGAAAAGGAATCTACTTGAAGCATGAACCTAGCTTTGTGAAATTATAGAGGAACTAACAATCAATAAAGTATTTTCAAAGTGGTTATTAAGAAAGATTCTAGCTTCTTCAACTCTAAACAGCTACTGTGCTCATTTGGTCTATCAACTACTCGTCCAACTACTGACCTAATTGGGAGCTTTTCAGTTTATATTTTTGATAAGTGACGACTAACAATCATTAAATTTAGGGAATTAATATTTCCGCAAGTAAAATTTGATATTTCCACAATATCTCTCTCACATGAATGTGGGTCCCATCTACTATTCATGTGAGAGGAACGTTGTGGAACTATCATTTTTCCTTGTGGAAATATCAATTCTTTAAATTTAAAGGTCTTAGTTGTAGAAAATTTGGGAACACTGGGGAAACCCTAATCCTGGAGTCACAGTTCTGGGCTTCTTTTAGTAAACCAAGTAAAACTTGCATTTCTATCGATATGTCTAGAAGTACAATTCTTGAACTCAGTTAAAAGGAGTACTAATTACCCAAAGGCTCAAAGATTATTCATTAAATAGTTGAACTAGAGATGGAAAAGAGCACTTAACTGCACATTTTAGTCCTCTACATTTCCCGCTCAAGGTATCAATATTGAAAGAAAGTAGTTAGCATGGTAGTTCTAGGTTATACTTGAATTTCATGAAAGGAGAATGTTACAAAATATTGGTTTTATGCCATAAAGAAAAGGAGGGTTGAATTTAAGATGATGGATTCACTAAACCGCACACACGCACACGCGCGAGCGCGCGCACACACACACACATAACTATTTATGGAAAAAGTGAGATATATATGTCATATTTAAACTGCAAAGGTTTTCAAATGAGAAAAAAAAAGGACTTTTCTAATAACATCATCAGGACATGGCAAAAAAGCACAGATATGTAAACTTGAAAGAAGCGATAAATTTCTGATTATTGATAAAGTGGGACCAATATACTATAAGTAAATGCTAATGATTGCACAAAACTGATGATGTGTGTTCACCCCTCCCCTCCTCCAAAAAAAGATAGACCAGCCAAACTAACAAAATTTCATGTTTTGTAGAAGCATGTTCAATGCTTCCATTATATTATCAAGTTACTTCCCTTAACCCTTTTGTTAACAGTTACCATACTTTTTATTACATTAAACTCTTCCGTTCATTATTTATGTAGACAATTTTTTGAGGTGGCATATCATTTTTTTTCTAGATGAAACAATCTCTTGATAGGAAACTTCAGCACCCATTTCACATAAACACTTGAATATTTTGTGCAACCAAACAACCCATTGGTAAGAAAAGAAAATACAAGCGACTAACAGTCACTATCTCCGAAAGCAAAGAATTATCTAGGGTAGTGGAAGTACCTTCAAGGAGTAATGTAAGAAGTGGCTGCAATTTACCATAATCAGCCATCTGCTTTACATTATTCTCACACTTCTCCAAATTTTTGAGGGTTTCATCAGCCTTCTCAACAGTCGAAAGATTTTCTGCTTTGCTGCTAGTCATTCCCACTAAAATAAGGATTGCTCCGTTGACAGAACCAATTTTTTCACACAGTGTTTCAGATTTCGAAAGCTCATAAAGCAAGGAGACAGCTTCTTCCCTCTCTTTAGATTGTTCATGAGATAAAAATTTTACTATCGTTCGTACAGTGTCCCCTTCAGCCATAATTTCCTGCAAAATAGAAAGAGCCATAAATAACAGGCCTAGAGTATGTGGGAAGATCTGAACAATGAAACAGCAAACCTTTGCCAACCTTATTATCAGACTCTTCCTCTACCACAATGCGAAGGGTTTCTAAAGCTTTACATCTTACTCTACGACTACTGCTCTTCAACATGTCAACAATCATAGGTATCAACTCTGCATTTCGAACAACTTGTTTATTTGACGGATTTTTTTGGCAAAGGTGCTGGATGAACTTCAAAGCCTGCAGAATTTCAGGTTCTGCATTGCCCACAGAAAATGACCTGCGAGCCATATCAAGCTGAGCGGCTTCATTCCTAGCATTCCATTCTTCAATCGTGTTCCGCAAAGCAATGCTTGGGTTCAAATCCGTACTTCTTAATTCTTGTAGTGTTAATGGGCAAACTAGCCTTCTTCCACTCTCCCTACAGTCCTTGAACCATTTTTCAATCGCTTCTCTCTCAAAAGTTTGCCCATTTTCTGAAGTAACAGGATCGCGCATAACTTGTTTTGTTAGAGGGCAGATGAATGCGTCATAGATAGGCTCTATGTGAAATCTCTCAAATTGATAGCTATCATCTGACTGGCTCCCTTGGTCATAACTTCCATCCCAGCTTCCAGCCATCAGATCCAAACTTTCTGTCAATGAAAGCAATATTACATATAGTTGGCCTGCCGATGTTTGTGAATAACAATACTAGAGCAGTGATAATTTCATATGAGATGATAAATCTTATTACAAAACAGAGAAAATCAACAGCAACCACAATGCAAAGCAAGGCCTAATTAGCCTTGTAATTTGAAGGGCATACTCCTAAATGTGACAATAGAATCAAAAACATGCACAACCTCAATCATGTCAAAAGGCTGCCGAGGTTGTGTAATAAACTGAACTACCAAAACAAATTTAGGGTGGTGTTGGATCTTCTCGTTCATAATTTCACTTCTCTTTTTGAATTTTCTACAAAACATAAGAGCATCAACAAAAATATCCTGAAGATGGGGGAGGCACAACATAAAGATGTAGATCAATGTGGGAATTCTGAAATCTTGGTGTGCTAAGCAAACAAAATATCGTATTGAACTTGGATTAGCATCCTAGGCTCACCTCTACTTGTTAAATTATGTTCTAGCTCTCTGTTATCCCTTTTTATTTATTTATTTATTTTAATAGAATCAGTCACTTAAATTCTCAGCAGAAACATTTAAAATCAAAATCCGAAGACCATAATCTCCATTTACGTTAACAAGATCACGTACCCAACCAAACTAACCTTGATTCCACCTACACACACTCAATTACAAATGGGAATCCAATGATTCAAGAATATCTATGCTCAAGATTCCCAGTTCAAATTACTTCCTCAAATGAATAAATTCCCCCGATGAATGATTAACCAAATAACAGAAATGCCTCCCAATATCACCAATCAACAAATTTTGCAAGAATATGCGTATATGACAAATTCTAGTTGACCAACAACATCTCATCAGACCCAGATTAGGAAATGCAACATTCTGTATAAATTTTCGTACTAGATGACTAAAATTCAACTAATACAACTTAATAGGACTAGTCTACTAGTCTAAAGCAAAGACCTTTCGAGTCCCATAAAAGAAAACAATTATCAACAAACCCATACAAAGCACCATAAACAGGTTCAGAGAGAAACATTACCCAGTATCGGTGCTTGATGGGAAGCTCAAACAAGTTCTTATAAACCTTAATTTTGATTTTGATGATCATTCATTCGAAGCGCTTTGTGGTAAATTGGAAAGAACACATATCATCAGCTCTTTCCTATGTACAAGAATAGATTGCTGAATTGTTGTTTTAGGGTTTATCTTCTGTCCAACGAGGTGGGAAAGGGGAGGATTGGGGAGAGAGAAAGAGAAGTAGTAGCTGGGGCTTGTGCGTTGAAGAAGAAAGAAGAAAGAAGAAAGAAGAAAACAACAAAACAAGAAAATAAAAAATAATTGGTTTTAAAAGGAAGGAATGGAGAGAACTTGACTCAAATAAAAATCATTTGTTCAGAGAGAGAGAGCGAGAGAGAGAGAGAGAGATTAACAACTGTCTAAAGGTCAAACTGAATTAAGTAGCACCATCCTAAATTCATTTATGTATGAATATTCTTCTGTCCATAAAAAGAGTTGAATCCTTTCATATATTACTACAAATATTATGAATAATCAATTGATTTATTATAAAAAAATATAATATGTTTTTATCGCAATATCAATCTTTTTGAAAAAGAGTTTTATTTACTTATTTTTTATTAAATTTATTACCATAATTTCATTATTATTCTATCACTATTAAACTATCAATGTTTTTTTACTTGAAAGCTAGAATTGTTTATTTCATATATGATTGTATTTTATCCGCCAAAGTAGTTGGAACAAAATACTTTAGAAAATAATATTCCTTCCGTCCCAAATTAATTGCATTTTTAAGAAATTTTAAAGTCAAATTGACTATTTTTAAAACTAATCTTTTTACTATTTTTGCTAACATATAGGTGAAGATATTATAACCAAAAGAAAGTATATACAATTTATTACTAATTTCAATTTTTATAATTTTAGAAATATATTTATATATACTTAATTATTAATTTTAAAAATAGTCAATTTGACTTTAAAAAGTCCTAGAAAAGCAATTAATTTGGGACGGAGGGAGTACAATTTTTTGAAATTATTTTTTGCAATTATTTTTTATTAAAAAACAAAACTCAACCGAAATGAAATTAGTTGTAAGAGGTGTTCGGATGAGATTTTTCAGGCCCATAATCGATGTTCAAATTCGGACTCATGTTACACGCATATTAATTATTTCGCGGCTTAATATTTTAGAAGGGTCAAAGTTTAAGTTGACTAATGATTTCTTGTCCTATTTGATTTTCTATTTTTAAGGAATAAAGATTTTATCCAATTATGTGAATTTCAGTTTTATGAAAACTCTAATTAGAGATCCTATTTTTAATCGGTCTCGGATGAGTTATGGCAAGAACAACTACGCATTGAGGTATACGCACAATTTTTTATTGTCATATGTTAGAGCAATTTAATACTTCTATTATTGACGTTTTTGATCTATATTAATTCTCACATTGAAATTATTTCTCAACGAATCAATCTAAACCGTCAAATTTTTGATGTATTTATTTTATTTTCTGTACAAATTTATCACTTGCTATTTAGTGATTTGGTAGGCAGACAAATTTTGCGGAAAATGATATGCTCTACTGTGATTTCTTTTATTTGAATACAAAAGAAATCCTAGAAAGGACAGAAGAACAGGGATTGAATATTGGTGACCATTACTGCCAATTGAATAAAAATTGAACTGTTGGGATTAATTTGAGAGGGTGAGGGGGGCCTTTAAATATTTGTTGGTGCATGTTGCCTATTCGGTAATTCACTTGGGCATACTCCTATTATTATATATGGATCTCACTTACATCATCAAGTATGCAAAGCAAATAATTTACCTTGGACATATGTAAAACTGCAATATTAATAGAACTGGATTAAAAATATCACACAGAATTAGTTGTCCCAAATAATATAATATCTCATCTTCTGTCTTAATAAAAAAAATTATGACATATGACAATTTTTACATAATAAATAAAAGAATCTAATTATTAAAAAAAAAATACTATTTTCTTCACCCCAATTATACTTTTCACTCCTATTCTCTGTGGTCATGTTTGTTTATAAAGATAACACTTAACATTAAAATAACACTTAAAATTAAATTATTAAACTTAAGTTCATTGTCTATTTTAAAAATTAACCTTAAGAGACTATTAGTCCCGGAATAAAAAAATGACTTAGAAGGGAACTATTTAATACTATATATATCTAACCATGTATTATAATCCCTACCGTTTGGGATTAAAAATTTGTGGACAAAATTAACTTTTATCTTTTTTATAAAATGATCAATGTATTATATTTTATCTATCTATACTCACACTATTGAGAATATGAAATATCTCTTTGTTATTATTGTTAAAGGTTCAATAGTCTAAATGATAAATTTTTATTTAATTCTTTAAATAAACCTAAACGAAACAAACATAAAATTATTTTAAGTTATTTCATGAATAATCTCATTTTAAATAAACATGTAACTAGAACTGTTTAATTCAAAGATTAATAGTATTGAAATTATAATTTATAAAAATATAGTTCGGAGATGATAACGTATGGGTTGGAACTTGGATAAACAGTCGTGGATTACAACAATATATATCATACATTATTTTTGTATTCTTTCTTCTTCTTCTTCTTCTTTTTTTGCCTTTTAAGTTCTTAATCTAATGCATGGTATTATATACCATGGGCATGTTCAGGAACGACGTATTTTAAATGACTTATAAGTTAAAATATAAGTTGATTTATAAGTTGTTTTAAGTTGTGACTTATAAGTAAAAGTGTTCGGCATTAATTTAACTTATAAGTCAAAAATTAAGTTAAAACAAGTTACGAAAGTATTCGGCTCATAATGACTGATAAGTTAAAATAATGTAAATATTACTAAAAAGAACATTAATAAAAAGAGAGACAAAATAGAAGAGGTGCAAAATAGACATTATATTTGGTCAAACTAACTTATTTTAAAATAAGTCACAAATAGTTACTTATTTTTTTATTATTTAAAAACTAATTTATAAGTTAAAAAATAAATAACTACCAAACAATTAAATAAGCACATGACTTATAAGTCACTGATGAATATAATAGCTACGGTAGGGTTACCCTACAAATACCACGGTAGTTGCGGAATGATTACCGACTTGACATAATACGTTAATGATATGAATAACTCAACAGAAATTTGAGAGAAATACTTCTTTTTCTATATTTTAATTGTAATTATATAGTATTTAATTCTTTGTAATCCTCTATTATTTGTTCAACCGACAGAGAATATATGATCCCAACTCTAAAAA
This sequence comes from Aralia elata, assembly GCA_034770075.1. Classification (NCBI taxonomy): domain Eukaryota; kingdom Viridiplantae; phylum Streptophyta; class Magnoliopsida; order Apiales; family Araliaceae; genus Aralia; species Aralia elata. Next base: position 4,637,697 of record CM068385.1, on the reverse strand, counting down.
TATAGGTTATATTATATCATACCTGAATTCACAATCACACATTATCTATTTTTTTCTATCTATAATAATTTACACAACCATTGGTTTTAAAACAAGAGATGACGATCCAAAACTTTTATCCAAGGATTGGATTTAAAAATTTTCTTGAGATATGACAATATACTTTAATTATAAAGTTTACATATATTCTACTGTTTTTCATTATCAATTCACGTTCTGACCAAATGAGATCATGTGTTTTTATTTTTCTACAAATATTAAAAGATATATCTCATTTAGAACACAAAAAAGATATATTTTAAAAGTACCATTACTTGATTCTTTTTCCTTATAACTTAATTTTATTTATAAATTTACACATATATAATTAATGGTATGTTAGGAATATATATGTCGTGTTCTCGTATACTGAAGTTTTTAGAAAATTTGTTATATTTGAGATATAAGTCCAAAATATATTACTCAACTCTCTCTCTCTCTCTCCACACACACACACACACATATATATATATATATATATATATATATATATATATGTATATATATAATTGTTCTCCAACGAATCCAAAAACGGGTTCAAAAAACGGATCGGCTATAGCGACGGACAGAATCGTCACTATAATCGATCTATTTTTTGGACCCGTTTTTTAGGTCCGTTGGAGAACCGGACCCTATATATATATATATATATATATATATATATATATATATATATATATATATATATATATATATATATATATTAAAAAACATCATTATGCATGATTGTTTAACAATCAACCGTGATATGAATATTTATGTTTTTCCAAATAAGCAATAATTTATGAGGTATTAGAATTGCTTATACACGTGAAACAAAGTTGGTCTATTGAAAAATTATTAATTATTAGAGATTATTAACTATAAAAATGTTATCTAAAAAAGCAATAAGAATATTATGTAAATAACACAATACGAATATTAGTCAACTGTTAGAAAATTGAATATATATGTCTCTCAAAATTATTGATGATGTATTATTCAAAATAGAACAATACTATTAATAATAACATTTTTTGAATCTTCATTTCTATTTATAATATAAATTGGGGGTTAGATATGCTATTGATCCTTTTTTCTATACTTATCATTATTAATATTGTAATTCTAAATTATTTTGTTAATTACGAAACACGAATTGTTGTATATTTTTTTGAAGTTATATTAGTTTTTTTATATAAATGATTTACTCTTTTTACCCAACATTTTAACAACTCCAACAACAAACGTGAAGGGTGCATTTTATATACAAGATTGAAGTTAAGGTTGAATTTAAAATAAAATAAAATTTTGGGGTGCAAATTAGAATTTAAATATAAATTATGTGGTTCAAATTGGACTCTAGTCTATATCTACTATAATTTTATCTTTCAACTTGAGTTGAAAAAAATATTTTTATTTATTATATCTCAATCAAGTTAATGATTACACTCGGTTTTAATCAATAATGAATATGCAAGGAGATTTTTTTCTTTTAAAATTATATTCTCAAATGTGTTTGTTGTTCCATCGCGGCCTCACTGTATTTGAGTTTATTAAGTTTAGAGTAATGTTAGATATCTTATTTTTTTTTTCCTCAAATGATATGATATTAAATATTTTAATAATAAATTATGACATAATCAATCATATGAGATCTAGCTAACTAATATTATGGTAACACATCATTTGAGATACTTTTTAAAACAAAAAATTTGAGTCCCCTACCATCACCCTTAAGTTTATTATTAGGATAATATTAAGAATTTCAAAATTTCTGATTTCAAATGATGTATTATCATTATATTACGTGTTATCATTACATTGATTGAATAAATCTCATGTGATTGATAACGCCATAAAATATCATTAAAATATTCAATACCATATCTTTTGAGACCACAAATTTGAAATTCATAGCATTATACTTATTATTAATGTAATCTAATGGGAGGGTTACCCCATTTGTATAGCTCAACTCAAGATTTTTTTTATTTTATTATATTTTGAAAATTCCTATTGTTACATTTCTTAATTTTTTTTCTTCAAAAAAGAATTCACTTTCTAGTTATAGTAGTATAAAATAAAACAATATTTTTATGCTTTTCGTCATAATTTTGTTTTTAAACCACAATATTAGTTTTTTAAGCTAACAATTAATTACTTTTAAAGATATATGTATACAAAATCATATCCGTAATATTCATAAGGTTTACAAATGAGATTTTTTTGTGAAACATAGGAAATATTTATTAAGCGATTCTTAAATTATGCCTTTTCAAAATTATTTAATTATTTCAACTTGTTAAATTGAAAATTCAACATACTAAAGCTAAGAAGGAAATATATCAGTCATTTATTTGTAGAAAAGTATAAATATAGTATATATGGTGTGTATATATACTCCATTCATTCCGAATTATAAGACCAATATTGACTTTTTAAAAGTCAATTTGTGATATTTTTAAATTTAAAAATTGACATAATTCATTTAAGCTTTGAAAACAATATATTTAATAACTAGTAATACTTTTTAGATAATTTATAAAATTCATTATTGTATTGACATAAATTAAATGAATTCATGTCAATTTTGAGTTTGAAAGTGTTTGAAATTAACTTTTAAAAAGTCAATATTGATCTTATAATTTGGAACGGAGTATATTATTAGAGCAAATCCAATGCAAATTTCAAAATAGCTATAGCCATTGTTATATTTTGGCACCAAAAAGTGCTTTTTGGTGCTAAAATAGAACTCAGTCTCCAGTGGTTGGTTCCATATTAGCACCAAAAAGTGCTATAAGATATGTTCAATATTTGATTTTCTGGTAAAGTGCTATAATTTGTGAGTTATCAAGGATGACTATAGTCATCCTTGATTCTATATTTAGAACCAAGTATAGCATTTTGCCATTTTAGAACCAAGTATAGCACCCCGTTGGATTTGTGTTTTTGCCAATTGGTGTTATAATTTGACTATAGAACCAAGTATAACACCCCCATTGGATTTGCTCTTACTTACAATAAAAAAGAAAAGAAAAAGGCAAAATCCAGCCCTGACAATTGCAATAGGTGGCTCTCAGCTAGATTCACCCGCCTCCCATTGTAAGTCTATGTTGTCAACAGATTTCTTCAGCAAATATTATGTCAAATATAAGTTGCACTGCAAAGAGATGGAAGCAAATCAGAAGGGTAAAAGAACAAACAGCAGCTCAAGGGACTATGAAGCCAAAGCTGCATGGGGAATCTATGGGACAAAAATTTAATCTCAGCTATATGTTTACCGGGTATAACCAACTTATACATCAACTAGTAGTACTGTAGTAATTTGAAAAATGTGATGGATTAATCCTTCTTCAAGGTTATCACAAACATTCCCATATTATAGATCTGCAGAGAAATAATGAAAACTGTATAGGAAATAACAAATTTGTTAAGGTACGGCGCCAATGCTTTTCAACAAAGACCGACTAAAGAGCCTACAAATGCATAGGCAGACCAGACCACCAAGAAGAACCTGGTAGTTATCACTTTTCCAGTTTTTCTCTAATCAAAACCCATGTCCTTTAGGAAAGTGGACTAACTGAATCCAATAATGGCTCAGAAAAGTAAATAAACTAAATCTGTTTTCCCCAACAGTTTTGACTTGAAAACTGAAGACTCCTGTGTTTTTTGTTTTAATAAATAACAAAAGTAAGTAAACTTACTTATATTCTTCACTATAAATTTTCTTTTTGGATAAGTTACTTAAATTCATTTAAAAATCCTTTCCATAATCATACCTTCCTCTTTGGGGATGTTAGGCTGGTCAACAAGGAGTTGCTGAAGAGCTTCTAAATCAGTAGCACTGCAAAAAAAAAATTCATGATACATTTGTAAATCCAAGAATTCTAAAAATGTGTCGAGCAACTAGTTTCTCCCCTTTATCATAAGTATGTGTCCAGCCACCAGCATTAATGAGAAAACAACAAAAACAATAAGAACTATACAGGTTACCAACATTATGATCTAGATGAAATTCTAAATCTTTTTACCCAGTAAAATTTCATTTGGGTTATTGACATTTTCGAAATATAGGATGGAAATGGCAGGTCCTATCTACAGTGGCAATTATGCGTGGTGGGGGTTGACGTAACAAAGTTGATGCCTTGAGCATCTATGTGATCATGCAAGGCAGTTCAGCTTTCACCAACATACCACTCAATGGCCCTTAGGTGCTATATTCATTTTAAATTTTTTTTTTGATAAATGACATTTAATATTAAATGCACAGATTTTCCTCCATTTACCAGAACTTAAGTCAGTAAGAGTTTCTGAGGTTCATCCAATAATTATGAAGTCAGCAATATCTATATCTACCCTCATACAAAAGTAATCAATCATAAAATATATAAGCCAGATCATGTTTTCTAGCATAAGTTTGTTTCAGTCATCAGACCCATTAAGGAGGTGCATCAGTGCATGGACAAAGATTTTTCAATATATTGGATTTGAATGAATTTCAACATAAAAGGCATTGGAACTCATTAATCATCATCTTATGGTAAAAAAGTTTGATATATTTTTTACCTTATTAGCACAATACACTTACTAAGAGGCTGGAGAAAAAAGATTTAAGAGGTTTAACAAAGAACCCAAATCTTAGGATACCTGGGTTTCAAGGTGATTGCGGAAAGTGCCGATACAACTGATGATTTAAGAAGGTACCTGAAAAACAAGATTGAATTAATCAAAAAGAACTAAAGTTAAATAAATATTCGACTTAAATATGTCAATGCAATATCAAGACTAATGAGTGTGGAAACATATTACTGCAAACAAATGATGTTGCTTTAAATAATCTGAATTCTTCTTATCAGCAATAAATAATACGAGTTCAACTCTTTAGCAAATATCAATATAAACCCAACCTTTAGGCTATAAAATATTCAGTTGCAATTCAAAATATAAAATTATCAGATGATCGTGAGGCAAGGTAAATTGAACTTTCTCACAGTTGTAATTGCTGTGTGAACTATACTTGCAGCAATACAGAAATGACAGCAAGGGGCACTTGGTTAGCCCAATCATATAAACAATGATGCCATTAGAAAGTGACCCAAACTTGACTAATTTAAAGGCGATGTACCAGGATTGATAATATAAAAACCTGCAGAAAGCTCAAATTGAGATGAAAATTTTTTAGTTTAGAAGAGAGGGAAAACTTGAGCTTTTGTCAATTCGTAAAACCTAAGACATGGCACGAGGAGCTTCACAAAAAAGCCATTCTAATTTTCTCGATAACGAAAGAAAGACGTAAGAATATGCTATGTAATGAAATGAAGGTCATCCATACTCTGATTGATGCATATCATGAAGTTCCGTGAGCCCTTCCAAGCAATCCGCAAGGCTTGGTTTTACGCCAATTCGTTGCTGCAGTTGTCCAATTTTTGGCTGAAGAGAACCCCCTTTAACTAGCTGCCTACCATCACGAACAATCCTCTCAAGGGACATAACAACACCATGAAACTCCTCCCTGATCTCCGTTCACAATTAAAAGCAAAACTAATCAGGCTCCATTAAAGAATCCATTAACTTCAATATTCAAGATGTCAATACTCAATATTGACATATAAGCTCCAAAATTATCCCAGTCAAAACCATACGAGTAATGAATATGCATTAAAATTGAATATCCTTATCTCTTGAAGTAAGTAATATAACAAGGGGATTTTCTCCATGGAAGATGATTTATATGTCATCTAATTTTATGTTGAATGAGTATTGGTAGTATTGCGACTAACATGAAACTCTAAGGGATAAAATAGAAAAGTAATATGTGAATCCCTTCTTTACGCCCTCCTTATCCACATACTTTGGTTTTTAATATCAACATGAATTCATCATCATATATAGCAAAGATTCAATTTTTTTTTACTACTTTTAATTTATCAAGGACATGTTCTCAGCTAACAAAAGCAGGGTAAAGAAAGGTTAAGAAAAAATAACTTACAGGGTCTTATTCATAGAAAGCAAAATAGATTGTAAAGAATCCAGCTGTTTTGCCAAAACAGCATCTCTAATGCCGTCTACACTCTTCAAGGAACCATATTTCTTTGAATCTTGGATTACCTATATCAAAAACAACAAATTCTAAATTTTCAAATAAATAACTACATAAATAGCAACCAAAAAAAACAGTTACCCAGAATCAGGAAAAAAAACGCCATATCTAATATCTAATATCCGTGTGTATGAAGTAGGGGAGACCTGCAACCTGTCGATAATGGAGGAAGCATTTCTGAACTGGGAGAGAAGAAGAGACTGAAGTTGGTCCCATTGACCCATATTTTCTTTGACCTTTCTGAATTTTTGCTGATATTTCTTCACCATTGACTCCATTAAAACCACCAACTGTACCAGCTGTATACTAATGAATTGTTTTCGAGATGAGACCTCAAGAGATCTACAGGGTTTTTAGGGTTTAGGGCGTCAGTTCATAAGAAACATTTTCAATTAATATTATTTAATTTTTATTAAAACAATTATACTATATAATTATTTAAAATATATTAGTAATTAGGATTTATCATTTTTAACACTTGAATAATTTATGTGAACGGAACCTGTAAAAATATTAGTTTCCAAAGTATGTACTTACCTTTCTTTCCCTCTTTACGAATATAAGCATCCTAGCATATAACTCCGTGTCTTCAGCACTTGAAAAGAGAAGAGATAGAGTCTCCGTGCCTCCGACACTTGAAAGAAAAAGAGATAAAGTCGGAGATGAAGAAACAGAGAGCCGGGAGGGGGAGAAAGGGAAGAAAAAGAGATAAAGTCGGAGATGAAGAAACAGAGAGCCGGGAGGGGGAGAAAGGGGGCAGAGAGACAGAGAAGACGAAGAGATATATATCCCAAAATTTGGACTTGGACGGTGAGATTTATCTCAAACTTTGGATGGTCCTGATAATTTATTAGGATGAACAGAAAATTCAAAATCAATTGTGTTTTGTTATATAGATGCATTTTCTCTTCTTTTTTTCCTGAACTCCTAAGTCAAATATATCAGTAGTAATTATTATTGTTTTGTCTTGAACAATTGCATTACTCAAGGAGGTAATGAGATAATATACCAAAAATTCAAATGGAGTCAAAACACAAATATATAAAATTGTAAAGAGTTTATGTCCAATTATCATGTCCGTATACAAGAGTTCATAATATACTCGTTGGTGGATGTAATGAACAATATCCAAATTGATTACTAATACATATAATCAATGAACCAAATAAAAAAAAATATTACATCAATGTAATTGCCATAAGATCAGAACTGTTAAAATACATTAAAATGCAATCAAACACCGCTTAAATCTAATTGCCACAAAATAGCCTCTGTTTATCCAAAATATTTGTTTCAGTCTCATGTTTCATTTCCATTTGATGTGTGGCTCAACCCCTGGATTCTCAAATCTCTCTCTGACCTCATCCATTCACTCTAGTTCTATTCCGGGTAATATTTAGGAACTAAATGAACTTTTGACAGACCCCCAATGCTCTATACTATTTTCGCTTATTCGTACGAAGTGGTTCTTAGGGAAAAATTATGTTAAATGAATTCTTCACTTTGACTTAAGCCTAAAGTACCCATTACATTTGACACTTGGACAAGGGTGGACGTTGGACACCTATTACATGTGTTGCACTCTTGAAATACCCATTTTTGACATTTGACACTTTGACAAGGGTCGACATTGGACACCTATTACATGTGTTGCACTCTTTAACGTATCTGTACCTGTGTTTGACCAGATACTTCGTCCGAGTATGAGTACATATAACCGGAAGTAAAAACCCATCATCAACCGGTTTAAAAAACCCCATCATCAACCGGTTAAAGTTCTTACATAGTTCTTGAGCTTGTATTCTCGAGCCATTCAAGCATCTCTTGTACGCCTACTGTTGATCTGTTTGCTGCTAAACAACTTTTTACCTTTCTACACTACTATCAGGTTGTGTCTACTTGGCTCAGTCAAGCCATGGGCAAAGAAAATTGGTAACAGAGCAGTTATATCATCCCTTGATTGGTAATTTATTTATTGTCATAAATCCAATGGAACACAGAAAAACACAACAATATTAATAATATATGGCAAACTTAAACGAGATCCTTTCCGCATGATTCATTATCTTAGCATCTCAATACAGGGAAAACAGAATTCATTCAACAAAAAATTAGCATTATGATACAAAGCTTGAAAGAAACAAACCAAACACTCGTATATTACTACAAACAAATACACAATATGAAGAATACTTAGCAGCCCATCTAGGAAAGAACTCACTCCCATCTCTCAAATTCCTCTCCTCCCCCACAACACCCCCGCCCCCCAAAACCCAAAATAAATAAAAAAATAAAAAATCTTTCTCAACAAGCGTCCAATAAATTTCAGAAACGTGTTCATATTAGAGAATTTTAATTAAATACATAACCTAATGCAATAATGCCCGTGAAGTTCCTTGCCTTTTCAGCTCTTAAACTTTCCAAAATAGAGGAACATATGATTATTTTCCCTTCCATACTTGCGAACCTGTGTAAAAATAGCAGCAGCAGGACATAAAACTTTCCAGCTTCGGATTCTTGTTCCAGGGCTATACAGCACACAAAATCGCCGGCTCAACATGATGAACATAAAAGATGAATGACAACTGATAAAAATGAACTAAGAGTTTGAATCAGCCAGCTAGAAAGCATTCCAATTATCAGAACCCTTTTTTGGTGTTTCTCTATCTGACGAGACCTTAAATGGACCACTTGAGCCGAAGGGATCAGAATCATCAAAAGAGAACCCTCGACTATGGTCAAAGCCTGAGGTGCTGCTCATGGAGTCGAATCTTGTGAAGGATTCCCTCCGAGAAGAGAAGTCACGGTCATGCGTACTGAAAGAATCATACCTTGACATATTATTAAAGAAATGATCCCCTGATCCTTCACTGTACCTTGGTGGAGAGTTACCAGCTCTAGAAAGTGGAGAGCTAGGGACCGAATCCTCAAAGCTAAATGGACTTTTCTTCTGGAACACACCATCTGCCTGAGGGGATCCGGTTCCTACTGGACTTCCACCAAAATCACTAGATTCAAAGAAATATTTTTCTCCATGTTTCTCATGATCTGAATCCTGCAAGATGAAATCAGTTAGGAGGCACAATATTAGTAAATACACAAATTACTCCTAATGTAAAGGGCAAACGACCGGCCAGAACAAAGCATCACTGCGAAAGGCATAAAATCGTAACACAAGTAAATCTTGACAAAACCAATCATAGAATTAACTGCAAACTACAGCTGTACAGCATACTTATGAGCACAATTATCGATGGCAGCAATGTTGATTATAATGATGAAAGAACTATTTAAATTATATCTAATGGTATATTACTACATAATGGATAGAAAAATCATCCTCACTAATAGTAGCTGCCATGAAGCAGACATTGTATACCATCCCACATGTTAAAAAAAGACAACCAGTTAGTTAAAAAACGTGAGTGGAAGACAACGGAACTTCATGAGCATTATTGCATTAGTTTATGTATTTAATTAAAATTCTCTAATATGAACGCGTTTTTGAAACTTACTGGATGCTTGTCAAAACGTGACCAGCATATGTTGCATAAAACAAAACAAGAAAAATCTTTCTATCATATCGAATGCAAGATAGAGGGAAGATATTACTAAAAGGCTTGACACATGAAAAGGACAGCTATATGTATGCTATATATATATATATATATAATCACATTTTTGTTATTCCTACTGACACATGCATAAGAATATTCTTTGCCATGCCATTTTTCACATACCATAGGTGACTGCTGACTTTTATGTTACATGAAATAAAAGTTTCATATTACAGTCATACTGATAATTATAAAAAATTAATATAGAAGTCATAATAATAGCGAAAAACATGTAATAGTGTCTTTAATCTTTATACATAATTTTTTACTCTTTATTGATGTATCCTTTCCGTGTTCGTATTCTACTCATTTTGAATTTGCCCTGTCAATGTTCATGGTGTACGTATTTAGGTCCACGGTGCATAACCAGGCAAACCTTATTAACCCTTGTCTTCACGTATTTGATACAAGAGCTATATAAATTCATGAGAAGTGGATGCACACGCTACGGATGCCAGTTTCTAATAAATAATATAGAGATGACAGTACAACAAGAAAGCACAAATGTGCATCTCAAAGAGGCAACTCACCTTAGCATTCATGGAACTGAACCCCCACACTGAATCTGTATCATCATTATTATCAAAGGTACCCCAGGCCGGTTCATCAAAGCTTCTGCTCAGCAAGGATACAACCCCAAATCCCCAAAATTACAGAATAAATAATAAATACAAGTAAAAAGGCTTGATATGATATATGAAATAACATAATCATAAAGATAAACACCAAACCTTTGAGTTTCTGTGTCTGCTTCAAAGCTCTTTCTGAAATGGTCATCTGAATAGTCACGAGATGGGCTATCAAATGCAGTTTGTCTTGCTGGACTACCTGCTGGGCTTTTCATGGATTCATCTTCACTATGGCTGTATGCTGATTCACTCTCAATAGTATGCTCGACTTTATTGAAATGTTTCTCTGACTTGTCATTTGAAAGTGAATCAGGTGAAAAACTATCAATTGGAGAAGATAATTCTTTATGAGGAGATGCAGACTTGGCATCCATGGGCACAGCAACATCAAATGAAAATCCTGAAGATATAAAGCAATCAAGTCGTGATTATATATATATATATACACACACACACACACACGTGCACACACATGTATATCGAGGATAGAGATTATATAACTTTTACTAGAGAACCAAGTAAGGAGAAGAAAGTTAACAAGGAAAATATTAAAGATGACAAACCTTCATCATCAAACTTATCCCATTCTTCATCCCAAACAGCTGAGACCTCTGGAATTCCAGGTTGCCAGCCTTGTCAAATGATCATCAAGAAACAGAGAAGGGTCAAGCAACCAAGGATTATGATTTGAAATACTCAAATGATACTCACAGCTAGTAAACCATGTCCAAGGAAGTAATGATATACTTAATACAAGCAAAATCAAAGTTTTGCCTCCTACCCTATGAGGAAGTGGTTATAAGGTTAAATAACCACCGAACACATTTTCAATTATTGCAATGGAATCAACTACAGAGAATGCCCGAAGGTGCAATACTAGAAACTAAAGAAAACTTCTAATCCAGATGTTTTCCTCGAAAAATAAAAGAAGCCCATCGGAACAATACAAAAAATGTCAGACAACTGTATAAGAATACACTGGCCAATAAATAGACGCATTGTCAATAGAAACACTTGATTCAAATGCCTAAACACGTAAATTTACAACTCTGTAAGTTGTTGACTTGGCCAACCTTATCAGGCTGCAAACTATTAAAAAGATGAAATTAAAAGAGGGGCAAAAAAAACACTCGAAAAAGTAGATAAATTCAAACATAATAATATATATGAAAAACATAGAAAAAACTAAGAAGCTGCATTTTGTATGATGAATAAGAAGACAATGAAATATTCAAAATAAAGCATAGAGGCAATTAGGGTACCAAGGGGAAGTTCAATTAGTGCAGCAGACTTAACATGCACCCCATGTTTCTTGCAACGTTCAGTTAATGCCTTTAATAGCTCCTCAAGATCTGATTGTATACGATCAGCACGTACCTATACAACCCACGAAAGCATCCACGTTATAAAATCGTCACATGAATGCTTTTAAAACATCCACATTACAAAATTTTAACATGAATCTTTGCTTTATATTTAGTTGCTTTTCCTGTAGCACATCACGGCTAATTGGTTATATTCACCTGAAGGATACCATCTGCACTACCACCTTGTTCCATTTTAATGATTGCCTGATGATATTCCATCTTCCTCTCCTACAAGGACCAGCAATAGAAGATGAAATTAGACGGGAACCCCCACCAAGTATCGGTTAAGCAAAGAGGGCAGCACAGGCAATTAGCAAGACAAGTGCATTTAGGATTTACAAATTCACAATAGGCAATACAATGAAAGACCAGAAATGAAATTTTCAGTATGCAAATGTCGATTAGTTATTAGTGATAACAAGTGAAGAAATAGCTTAAATTGCCGAGTAAGATGTGATGGTAACAAATTGAAAGTTTATAACACTAACACTATTAATCAGTTCACAGAGACAAACAACTTCTAAAGTCTCAAGATATGAAAGGAAAGCAACCTGGATATCACGAAATGTGGCTTCTTCAATAGTAAGTTTTGAGGCAATTTCAGCAACCTGCTTGTATTTCTCTTCATATTTCTTACCAAGCAATTCAGCCTGAAACAAAATGGTAATAAAACAAAGATAACTGCAGGACACAAATCTGAACTTATGATGCAAAGTTGCAAACACTATTCTTTGATCTTTAGATGATACCTCCCGCTTATCAGCTATTGCTCTTTCAGTAATCTCATTAAGTCGATTGTCACATCTGCTTTTGAATAAAACCTGAGGGGTTAACAAAAACAAAACCAATTAAAGAACACAAAAGAAAGAAGATGATCTTAAAATCATACAGAATGAACCTCAATTCTATGGAAAAAGGTGTGGCCGTATAATGTCAAATAAGGACAGATAGGTACTCATACATAAAGACAGAGAAAGATAACTAACAAGGTCTTGCATTTTCTCCCGATAGAACACCATCTTCTCTTTCGAATCTAGAAGCATCTTCTCCTTATTTTCAACCTTCAATATAAAAACTGAATGAGTTCAGTTTACAAAGCAAATACTTTGCTGCGTCTCAAGCATGAAAAAGTTCCTCAATACAAAGAAGAATTATAGATGAAGAAGAAACTATAAAGCAGAGAAACAATAGAAGATAGGTCGTCCTGGAAAAATATCCAATCAGTGACTCCAAAATTTAGCATTGCTCTTGTTCTAGTATTCAAAAATATTGTTATAAAAACATGGGGATGAGTTGGTACGAAAGCAAAGTTTAACAACTTTCTTTTTGGCAAAGGTATGCAAATCTTTGATTTTGGTAACTTAAACAAGAAAGTAAATTTCTGAAATAGCCCCCTTCTGGTACTCGGGTTTCCCCCCTTTTAGCGCTGGCGCTATTAGCGGAATTATTTACTAATCAATAAAAAAATTTGGGCTGGTTTCCTGCAGATCTATTGAGACCAATTGCTTTTAGCCTTTTAGGTTTAGCGAAGAACAATAATCAAACTGAAACATTTACACTCCTTGCCACAATACTTGCACCCCCTCATTTTCCCTTTTGTATCTAGCATGCATTACTCTTTCTTCCCCAAAGGAAATTGATATAATTGATTCTACATGGAACATTGATATGAGTAATAATATTTAAGTTCAGGAAAAAAAAATTGTCAATTTATTATCCAGTCCTAATTTTTTCATATATCACCAAATATACAGTTTTACTTTGAATTTTCCATTTATATATAAAATCAAAGAAACAAAAAAATATAAATAAGTAATGAATTTTGTTTTAATAATTAACTAAAAGATATAAACAATACAAATCAAATTTTAAGTTTGAAATATATGACATAAATATAAAAATAGGAAGGAAAAAAAAAATGAGGTACCCCAATGCATCGCGATAATACATATCAACATGCATTTTTTCTGTTTCTGCGTGACGTTTTGTTTTTTTTAATAAAGTAGTTCCACTGAAAATCCAAAAAGAGGCGGAGCCTTATGTACACAAGGAGTATACTAAGAGAAGAACAGGAATTACGAAAACACTTATGCTTCCAAAAGAAATGATACAAAACCCCAGTACCAATCCTTAAAAGAAAAACCAGATACGAGGCCACAAAACATACCTGCACCAATAGCCTAAAGCCAAGTCCCCAAAAACAATGAAAGTGATATAAAGTTACCACACTATTTTGCATGTAAATATATTATGAATTCTAAAACAAATCATAGCTAAGATTTTCTTATAAGGGAACAAAACAAAGAAGATTAAACAGATATTTACCTTATTCTCTGTTTCAGCTTCTTCTTGAATTTTTGAATTAGTTGAATTGGGCTCCCCATTACCGAGTTGGCTCATATGCGGATTCTCCATCAACGAAACTACTGTCTTCTGCTGATTAAATTGCATTTTTCCATCAGGCATAGAAAATCCTGCCTGCACGGGAGGCCTCGAACCAGCAGGTGTCATTGTCTGGGCACCAGGCATCCCTTGCTGTTGTCTCAAACCTAAACATCATAGAAACAATAATTGATTCAATGACAAATTGAGAGGTAAAGATTAGAATATTTAAGGGTCTGTATCAGCTCAGCAGTCCTACTTTGCAAGGTGTACTTTGTGCATGCAAAATTGCACGCTTTTACATTTTTTACAACTGTGTATGACCGAAATATTAGACTCTAATTATTTTATATCAGGGACTGCTGAGCTTTGATTTTCACAAAATTTAATCGCAATCAATAAATACCAGGAGTGGATCCCAAGGTTGCGGTTCCATAAGAAGTATTTGGTGGACCTGCCAGGGATAACAGAGTCTCATCGAGCATCACACTATTAGGAAGTGTCTCTGGAAGTTGTTGGCCTTCCCTGTATCTTTCCATTAGGAAGAGAGCAATACAAAACTCCCTCAAGGATAGCATGCTATCATTATCCTGATCTGACAAGTCCCAAACTTGCTTCAAGACCTCTGACAAAGACCAATAGTAATATTATTGATCATAATGTTTGGTTAAAATAAATTCTGACACTGCACACTCTAATATAAGTTGCTTGAAGAACTACACGACTTCATTAACAGGAAAACAAAAACAAAAATGAAAAGAGAGAAAAAAACCACAAAATGCTTGAATGCAATGCCACCAAATTAGATAAAGAAAGAAACATAGCACAACTGATTCCAATACAGAATCAACTCAAGTATTCCAAATATGCTACAGGATCATATAATTCAAGTCTGGTTATAAGTTCCATTACAGTTAAACTGTGTCAAAATGTAAGTAGCTCCTTCAAGTTATTTAATGAAAGAATATTTGTAATAATATTATTTTTTTTGTAATCCAATATTTAACATAATACTGTCAAGTATATAATTTCAAGTCTCTTTATTACATTTAGATAAACCCTAAAAATACTAAACTGTCTCTACATTAAATACTAAACTGTCTCTTTCATCTTTTCAAATTAATTTTAGAAGGGTAATATTGAGATTTTATAACCACTTTGATCAATCAGACAAAACATTAATTACATTTATTAATATTTGAGTTTTCTTCTAAAATGTCAATTAAAAGGAACGGAGGGAGTACATTTATAAGGTTTGAGAAATGTAAACTGATTTAAACTTGGAGCATCAGCAGATTTGCACAAAATTTATTTTGAGAGACATAAAAGAAAAGGTAGGATTGACTTAAAATGAAAGTTTTAGTTAACCTTACTAAAAATAATAATCATATTTGACAGGCGCTGCAGTCTTAAATTAAAGGGATAATATGAGTAATATTCGACAGAGGGAACTTTGGGATTCCATGCCATGTACCCCACTTTTGGCTTTGTCCATGCCATTAGGGGAAGTGTGAAAATGCACCATGAAACTCCCAAAATTGTATATCATTTACTGTTACAAAAGAGATTTAGACATTTTCATAGCTCAGACTCAAACCAAACCAGGATCATCACTCTATTAAGCTCCTTGAATGTGGAAAAGAAAAAATTAGAGTACATTTATACAGGTAAAGGATAATTCTAAAGGGCAATAGATGTTTCACAGTATAGTGAAAAGGACTCCCAGAACATAACCTTATTAACTTTAACTTGAACAAATGTTACCTTCCACAAGGAGAGAGAGAAAAAGGTGGGGGGAGACAGTTAGCTAGCACCTCAGTAAGATATATCTGGCATAACTTCAGATTGAAGGGAAAACTTGAGAGGAAACTGGAAAGATAGAAGGTGGAAGGGGGGGAAGAGGATAATGTAAGGAAGAAAGGAAGGGAGACCAGTGAGAAAAAAGTATAGTTTTCACATGGGCAATGCAGAAGTTTCAAATATAAAGCATAGAACCATATCAAAGACTAAAGTTTATACCTCTTGGCAGTCTCCAACTCAAGAATAAGTTGCGTGCCTGCTCACCAGTGATTCTTCCATCTCTGTCAGTGTCTACTTCCACAAAAACTTTGTGATATCTTTGTATACCAGCACGGGTCATTTTTGGCCACAAAGGTTGGGGCTGGCCGGAAGTAGAATTGCCAATGTCCACTGAATTTCCAGATGATCCAAGTGAGGTATTATTCTGAGAAGAAAGCGGTTGGTTTTGTTTCAATACTGATTGGGTAGTCGGCAGCTGCCCCCCAGCAGACTGCCTTGTAAAAGCATTCAAAGACTCAAGTGGATCAATCTTAGCTAAAGGTTGTGACCCAGAAGTTACTGGAACAACGGCTGATGAAGCAGGTGCGTTACTCGCAGAGTACGTTGGAGATGAAGAAGCCTGTTTCGGTACCGACTGGTTGACAGAAAACATATCACCTCCAAATATTGAGTTAGAAGCAAAACCATTACCTGAACCAACTGACGATTTAGGATCCTTAGCTGCCATTGGCGAAGACGTTGAAAATGGGTCTGATGGTTTTTGTCCAACTGATGGAATTGAAGGACTTATCCCTCTGTTAGGTACTTGAGATGTTGCTCCACTAGGAGACCCACCAGTTCTACCACCAAGCCAGTCAGTGGAAAGGTTTGAGCTTGAAAGAGCAGTACCAGCTATACCACCTCCCTGGGGGAAATTTGGACCTGCAACACCCTGCGATGGACGTGAGGCATTACCAGATGGCATGGGAACAGGTGGCCTCATGGACTGATTTCCTTGGGATAGGAAATACTGCTGATTCATACCCGGATTGGGGGGTGCTTGTCCTCTGAAGCCAAAATTTTGACCAGGCATTGGTGCAACCGCACCCATCTGATGTGGAGAAGAAGAGGGCATTGAATTGACCTGAGCTGAAGGAGCACGGGGCCTTGAATTAACCTGAGGTACAGGCGTCGCTGCAAGATTGATTTGTGGAGCAGGGATTTTAGCTGAAGCAGGGCCATATAATGCTGCCTTCACAATATCTGGCGTTAGGTCCCGCTTACTCTGAACCACAGTCACAAGTTTAAGAAAATTGTAAAATTCTTGACGACCAAGGAAACCAGTATGGCTCTGATCAGCATGCATCCATATCTGCAATCAGGTAGAACATTCTGATAAGAACTCAAGTAACATGAGCCAAATAACGACGTTTTGATTCAAGAAAATGCTATGAAGATTCCTCTGAAACCTAATGTTCACAAGAAGGGTATAAAAGAGAAAAGATATAGTATTATTACTTTCTTCCGTAATAGAATTAAGTTCATGGCATACAAGGCATTCGTCATGGGTCCGCAAAGGCAAGGATCTCCTTGCACACCCCATTGTCATTTAGGAAAAAACAATAAATATATAAATTATTTTCATGCATCACAAATTCTGTACCAGTAATGATAATAAGCGCAGAACATTTCTCCTACATGCTCATTAAGATGTCAAAGTAAAAGATGAAGAGGACATTTTTAATGAGGGATTCTTACAACCAATCAGCGATACTGAGCAACTATAATCAGAAGAATTGGAGGGGAGCAAAAGGGACAGTAAAGGATAACAAAGAAACGAGATAACCACTCAGGATATCACTTCTAACTTCACTCTACCACAGGATTAAAATAGTTAAGTACTATAACTGATAGAAGGGCTCTGGTTTCACTTTAAGGTGACCTCCCTCCTAAACTTGTAGTATCCCTAAGGAGCCTATCAAATAGTAATTAAGTCGCCAAACTTAGATTTTTGAATAACCCAACAACAAGGCAATATTCACAGTAACAAAGATGGATGACAATCACCCATTCTAATAATATTTTGTAAACTATTATCCCAAAAAGCAAAACAGGTGAATGCTTTCCTCTCCAATCTCCAAGCTAGATAAAGGGGACTAGTATGCTATTTTTATATCTATAACTTGAAAGATTAAACAATCAGAATTTGCACTAGCAATTAGGAGAGTAAAACTAAACAACTGAAAGAATGATTGCCTAGGAATTCACAGTTCATAGTTAAACTACTCCAGGGACACTATTCCAGATATCGTGACCACCTTTTACTACTTAAAATATGGAAGAATTCACAACTGCCCAACTCAAAATTTAAGTAATCCAACTATAAAATTCAAATTCGATAGTAACTGCAACAACTTATTTACATAAAAGAAAATTAATACTCAATGAAACATATATACATATATACATACACACATATAATATATATATAGAGAGAGAGAGAGGGAAAAAAAACCTGAGCGAGGACTTGCTTAGATAAGTTAGATCCTTGGAAGAAACCAACAGCTTCAGCTCCACTGATCCTTCCATCCTGATCCAAATCTGCTTTTCTGAAGTACGCATCGAATAAATCCACATTCCCACCTCCTTGATTCTGCCCCGCCATACTCCCAATTCAATCGCTAATTCAATCGCTAACAAACAGCGACTGAATTTCACGAATTACGATGTTATGATGAAGCAGTAGAACAACGACTGTATGGATTCTGGAGTTGGTTCGTGGAATTCAAATAAATTCAGGGGTTAGATCGAGAAGAACCGACAGAATGGGGATCGGAATTTGAGAATTTCCCGAAATTTGGAGGGTACACGAAACAAAACAGCTTTTTCAATTTCGTTTTCCTTTTTCTTGCAAATGAATCAGATGTTGCATTGCTATGTTGTCCTCTTTCCCCAAATCGGGCAATGTTTTTGGAATTCGGATTGGCATTTATACTTGTGCGGAATTATAGAATGACCCCTCTATTTATAGTAAATTAGCATACATCAACACTGTTTGTCTTTGTGAGACCAAAGGCGGTAGAGTTTTTTTTTTTTTTTTCTTAATATTATTTTTATGAAGGTTACAAATTTAAATTTACTCCTTAATAAGATAATATTAAAAATCAGGTAGATGATGTTAGAAGTTTGAGGTCATTTTTTTTTAAATGAAGGTTACATATTTAAATTTACTCCTTAATAAGATAATATTAAAAATCATAGATAAGGTTAGAAGTTAGAATTAAATAAGTTCAATAAAAAATAAAATAAAAATAAATTTTTCTCAAATTCTCTCTCATTTTTTCTCTTGACCCCTTCAGCATGTTCTTAAAATAATAAATTAAAATTTATGAGAGAAAAAATAATAAGAGAAAAATAGTACTTTCTCTTCGTATATTTGTGAGTTTTGAAAGAAAAAAAATTAAAGTGTATATTACTATTTTACTCGTGTGAAATTATATAGGATAACTATGGTAAGTATTAGTGTTCTTGACACGCATTATGTGTAAAGTTAAAATTATATCGGAGAGAAATTAAGGTTGATAAGTACTTAAGTAGTGGGAAGAAAAAAAAAAGAATATTTTTTTAAGAGAAAATAGAGAAATGACGAAAATGAAAGATTGAAAGTTTATTCAGATTTTTATCCTATCTGTATTTTATCTATAACTTTATTGTGATAGGTTAAATAATTACACAGTTCCAGGAAAGTCATAAAAAATTGTCCTCTTCTTTAATAACGTAGTTAGATATTTTTGGTATATTAATATAGTTTTAAATAAAAATAAATAAATCTTCTCAAGTTTGAAGGAAATTTCTCTCTATTTTTTTTTTGTCTCTCCTTAAAAAACATAAAAACAACAACTTTTAATCTCTTTTTTAAAAATTGTCATCTTTTTTTTTTTAAATCACAAACAGAGTACAAGTCTCAAATTTTTTTTTTTGTTTTGAAATGGATAGTAAAAAAGTGTGCGAAAGATTTAATTTTTCCATTTAGTTATCTTATTTCGTTGTGAATTTTTTAATGGACTGAGGAGAAAATAAAATAAAAATAAAATAATTTGGTAATATTTCTTGATAAAGTATAAAAACTAAAAACTAACATAAACTAATATTTAAAAATATCTTTACTATTAAATAAAAATTAATAACAATAATGTGAATAATAGTAAAAATTTAATATCAAATTAAAAAAAAAATTTGTTTTGAAATGGATAGTAAAAAAGTGTGCGAAAGATTTAATTTTTCCATTTAGTTATCTTATTTCGTTGTGAATTTTTTAATGGACTGAGGAGAAAATAAAATAAAAATAAAATAATTTGGTAATATTTCTTGATAAAGTATAAAAACTAAAAACTAACATAAACTAATATTTAAAAATATCTTTACTATTAAATAAAAATTAATAACAATAATGTGGATAATAGTAAAAATTTAATATCAAATTAATGTGAAAGTTTATTCTGATTTTTATCCTATTTGTATTTTATCTATAACTTTATTGCGATTGGTTAAATAATTGCACAGTTCCAAGAAAGTCATAAAAAATTGTCCTCTTCTTTAATAATGTAGATAGATATTTTTGGTATATTAATATAGTTTTAAATATAAAAAATTAAATCTTCTCAAGTTTGAATGAAATTTCTTTCTCTTTTTTTTTGTCTCTCCCTAAAATACATAAAAACAACAACTTTTAATCTCTTTTTTTAAAATTGTCATCTTCTTTTTTCTTTTTCTTTTTTTTAAAATTATAAACAGAGTACAAGTTTCAATTTTTTTTTTTGTGTTTTGAAATGGATGGTAAAAAAGTGTGCGAAAGATTTAATTTTTCCATTTAGTTATCTTGTTTCGTTGTGATTTTTTTAATGGACTGAGGAGAAAATAAAATAAAAATAAAAATTAAACAATTTGGTAATATTTCTCGACAAAGTACAAAAACTAAAAACTAACATAAACTAATATTTATAAATATCTTTACTATTAAATAAAAATTAATAACAATAATGTGAATAACAGTAAAAATTTAATATCAAATTAAAAATAATAATATTATTATATAGTTTTATAATAAAAGTATATAAAAAATAATACACATGTCAATAAATATTTGACCAAAATGAATTGCAACCAACGTGTTAAATATATATATAATAAGATAAAATAAATTAAAATAAGATTTTTTTTAATTTTTATTTAGTTCACATATATATATATATATATATATATATGTCAACTAAAAATTTTTATAATGTATAATAGGACTCAAAATATATTTATTTGATATATTAATAAATTTTATAATTATAAATTAATATAAATTTAATATTAAATCTAAATAAATTTATCAAAATAAATAGCGTAACTAATTTATAGCCTTTTTTTAAGCTTTCCCCCATAAAAGCTGACAAAATGGGTTCCATCGCCAATTCAGTGAAATTTGAGCTTAATATACAAGCAACTTGTAAGTCAACAAAATTATGGTTCAACTTTTATCAGGGCCAATTCTGTTTAATACTCAATGATCATGTAGAAACTGCACTCCAAATCGCCAATTTTGTTCCCGAGGAGGGCCAACAAGAGAGAGGAGGAAAGATGGAAGAAGAAGAAGAAAACAAGGGAGCTCAGATTCCCCTCCTATCTTCATACAAGATGGACAAGTTTCATCTTTCTCACAGGTCTGTTAAATTATTATCTCAATAATAATAATTATCTAGTTTTACATTTTCTGTCTTCTTTCAATTCACCATTAAAACGGGTTGAAATTAGATTTATCAAACTGGGTATTTCATGGTGGTTTAGTTCATGAAGACTATATGATGCAGATGTGATATACTGATAAGCAGCAGCAGTAGCAGCATAGGAAGCCTAAAAGGGTGAATAAGGGAATAATCCCGGCAAAAATATGATTTTATATAAATCAATGTAAAGCTTTTCATTTCTGATATTGTAACATATTTGTAAGAGCTTTTTACTAATCATTTGAATATTGTGAAGAGCTCCAGCTCAACTGAACTGGTTAATTCCGGTAAAATTAATAGAAGTAGCATAAGTAGGTAGGGCTGACTTTAATTGGTTTACATTAGAATGTGATAAGGATGTGAACAAGGCCATGTGCTTTTTACCCTGGAAAATGTAATGTTCAATTGAACTGAAAAAAGTATACAAAATACCCAAGGTAGAGACAAGATTTGAGAAACTATCGTAGAATTGTTATTCACTCTGTTACCACTTACAAGTTACAAGCAAGCACACCACACAATCAATAAAATAAAAAATAACAAAAAGAAAAGAATATGAACATATATGTGGTTCAAAGCGGATATTGGTTCACAACGATAATGATGTCTTGTTGATGTGTAGGATATAGCAATGATATTGGTTCACTGCAGTTCATGTTTGATTCGTTGCTTGATACTGATATTAATAAGTGCTTTGAACCATGAAGAAGTGCCTTCCATTCTATTTAATCTCAGTTCCAGAAAAGTTAAAAGGGGTTGGTTGTCTTGCTTTATTCAATATTTCATGAGAAGTTTTTGTTATTTGTAGAATTGTTTTAGCACCTCTGGGAGGATTCAGGTCTTACAATTTTATTGCACAACCACACGCCATCTTGTATTACTCGCAAAGAACAACCAAGGGTGGATTTTTGATTGGAGAAGCCTCCGGAATTTCAAACACTGCTCAAGGGTAATTACTTGCCTTCTAGTATTTTGAAGTTTCTGTGTCAAAATTTTGCCCAAGAAAATGCAAACAATGTACGCCATCTAGATAAATTTCCTCCAATGTGAAGTTTCAATTTTAACTCCCTAGAACTCTTTAAATGTACTTTTTGTCTTTTACTTTTAAACATATATGACAATAACAGTAGTAAAAAAAAATTACATACGGCAGTAATATTTATCTTTCTAGAAGAGCAATATGTCTGCTGAACTCAAAAATAGTTACCATGGTTAAAGCCATCCGAATACACCTGGTATTTGGACAAAAGAATGTATAGAAGCTTGGAGGCCAATTGTGGATGCTGTTCATGACAAAGGAGGTATCTTCTTCTGTCAGCTTTGGCATGCTGGGAGAGTCTCAAGCTGCAGTAAATCCCCTCAACTTCAGTCTGTTCTATTTCTTTTCATGCCTATTTCTGAACATAAGTTAATTCTAAAAGAATTTATTAGTTATCCTATTTAACAGGTTATCAGCCTGGTGGTCAGTCTCCAATATCCTGTACCAACAAGGCAATGAAGACTGAGTTTCATATTGATGAATTTGGAGGTGGAGAGTTCTCACCTCCACGGCAGTTATCAATTGAAGAAATCTCTTATGTCGTTAACGACTTCAGAATTGCAGCAAGAAATGCAATTGAAGCAGGTAGTTCTTAACTGAATATTCAGAATTATATTCACATACAATTTTAGACGCAGTATGAAATCCCATGGCATTTGAAACAGGTTTTGCATAGTCTTTTATGACTATATGTTACCTGGACTGGGGTTTGTTGGATCTGGGTAAGGATATGTTTCTAAGAACAAGTGTCAGACCTTCTTGAACCCCAAATTTAGGATACAAAGTCTCGGTTTCAAAAGTGTCCAAATATAGGATACTGATAAGTGGACACATCTTGCTTCATTATTTTCCATATTTGTAGATAAGCTTCTACTATTGTGTTCAAAATTATGCATTAAAAAGTTTTTATTTCAAATGGATTCTCAACAATAATCCCTTTTCGTTGTTGAATACAAGCTTTTAGTTTCTCTTCCACATATACACCTAAAGGATTGGAGTTCCAAGATTGGACACTAGTGAGTGACGCATATCCCATACCCTTGCCTGAGTGTCAATGTCCTACATGAGTAGTTCAACCCGTTTAGAAGAGTCCATGTAACATAGGACCAATACTTGAATCTTCAATGAAGACCTTTCTCCAACCCAGAAGAATTTGTAACATTAAATTACACTGTCTTGTATATCACCCACGTCCAAATGAAGATCATAGCTCATGAAAATGTGTTGCAGGTTTTGATGGGGTAGAGATAAATGGAGCTAATGGATACCTACTCGATCAATTCATGAAAGACCAAGTGAATGATAGAACAGATGAATATGGAGGGAACCTAGAGAACCGTTGTCGCTTCCCTCTAGAAGTTGTTGAAGCTGTGGCAAATGAGATTGGAGCTGATAAAGTTGGATTTAGACTCTCTCCTTTCGCGAATTATAATGACTCTGGCGATTCAGACCCTGAAGCTCTTGGTCTTTATATGGCCAAGTCCTTGAACAAGTACAAAATACTATATTTCCATTTGATCGAGTCAGGGATGGTCCCTCAGGTTGAGAAGCATGAGAGTAAAAGTAGTCTTCTGCGTTTGAGAAAGGCTTTTAAAGGAACTTTCATTGTTGCTGGTGGATACAATAGAGAGGATGGGAATAGTGTTATTAGCAGTGACGTTGCTGATCTTGTGGCGTTTGGACGTTTATTCTTTGCTAATCCAGATTTGCCAAGGAGATTTGAACTTGATGCTTCC
Source organism: Aralia elata (assembly GCA_034770075.1). NCBI lineage: Eukaryota > Viridiplantae > Streptophyta > Magnoliopsida > Apiales > Araliaceae > Aralia > Aralia elata. Next base: position 4,613,253 of record CM068385.1, on the reverse strand, counting down.
CTCAACAAATATGATATGCGCACCTTTTATTCGTTTGACCCTGTTGTTGGTTACACAGACTACCCATTTCTTAAATGGGATACATAGTTATGAGCTTACCATTTTGTCACCCTTACATTGTTTCAGCTCTGTGCTTAAACTTCACAAACAATTTTCAGCTCTAATTTTATGTTAATACCATTTTAATATTAGTTTTGCCAAATGATAGGTGTGCTGAGCTATTGAACCAACTTTAAGTTGACTTGGGTTTAAACATGGATTGTTTGTTCGATCTGATAGGTGATGCCCTTGAATCTTTGGCTGCGGATTTGGTTACTGTGTCGTTATCTGATTATATCAAAATTTTAGGATAGTTTATTTATTTATTTATATATTTTTTGCTGCAGTTTGTGAGAATCTGAATTTGCTAATTTTGGGAAATATTTTATGTTATTTGCTTTTTAAAGTCCAGATACCTTTTTAGCTTGTTGACCTCTTCTTCTAGCTTGAAGTTTGGAGTCTAGTTAGATATTTGTATTGTCCAGGGAATTCCCCAAGCTTTGCTATCAGATGGATAAGCAACTCCTTTCCAACTGGCGCTAAACTTTTAACTGACCCTACCTAAGGTTTGAATGTTATCATAATTACAAGGCCCAAGCTATGTTTTTTTTTTTTAACCCTTTTTCCTTATTTTTGTTAATGACTGGGGAATTCTAGTATTCAAATCACGCATACCGGATAAATTCACAGTAAACTATGTTTCGGTGATTCAAAAGATCATTGCTTTTGTAGAGTACTGAACCTTGACTTATGTTTTTTCAATTTCCATTATAAAAAAATTTAAAAAAAATATCTTCTGCATAGCGCAATTTTTTTTATTATAATTTCGGAAAAGAGATATTTATACATTATAATATATCTCGTGTTTCACTAAAATTCTTTGTGAAGATATTTTATATATAAATATAAATACCACGTTTTTGATCCAAAAACTTTTGTTGAGGTATGAAGTTTGGAGTTACTTCTCAAACTAAAATCATTATGCGCAATGTTTACCAACTCACTTTGGTTTTGTTGGGCCAACAACTACAACTAATGCTTAAATAAAAAATTAGTTACGCTTAATGTTGACAGCTTACCCATTTTATACCACAAAATAATGTCAAAAAAGCATATTCAAGTGGTAGGTGAATCCGATACCTTTGACAAGTCTTCATTAATTTGATAAACCATGTATTTTAGCAAACCAAACAGAGACTAATAATTAGATACTATTTGCTGCAAGCACACAAGAGAGAGGAAATATGGAGGAAGAAAACAGGGGAGCTCAAACAGAGGTGATTCCTCTTTTATCTTCATACAAGATGGGCAAGTTTCATCTTTCTCACAGGTTTGCTTATGCTTGAATCTCTCTCTCTCTCTCTATATATATATTTCACCAAACTGTTGTGTTCGACACCCACACCCGTACTAGTATTCGTATTAGTATTGTGTCGACACGGTTACTTCTGAATTTTAGAAGAGTCTATCTAACATAAACATTGTTATGCTTATCCCTAAATTTTAGCCATTAGAGCAAAAAATGTGGTGAGCAATAATTGTCAAAGTGTTGTTAGAATAATTGTATAAGTGTCGATAAATATATATTTACTCTGGTAGCATCATTTTTGTTCGGGTAATATCAATAGCTTAAATTTAATCCATGTTTAGTTTATTAGTGACGGCAGAATAATAAGATTTTGTAATGGTAATTTTGAGAAATTTGTGTCATTTTATACTGTTATTAAAATAAATGTACTTTTTTTTTGAACAAAAAGAAAATGACAAATGGGACGCTTTTTGTTGAACGAAGGGATATGAACCAGGGTATGGCATTTTGGCCTACCTAGTTACAGTTATGCTAAATTGGTTAATTACTTGAATATAGAAGCACCATTAAGCAAGCAGGAGTGACTTATATAATTCACAACATGCCTTCCGCTGAACTTGAAAACCTCTTTTGAGTTTGTTAATTAGCTTAATTTGTTCTTGTGCATTTTTTGGAGGCGATTTCAGTATTGGAGGATATTTTTTTATGATCAATAAAATTTGACACTTTTGTGAAATTTGTAGAATTGTTTTGGCACCAATGTCAAGGGTCAGATCTTACAATTTTACTGCACAGCCACACGCCATTTTATACTACTCGCAAAGAACCACCAAGGGCGGCTTTCTGATAGGAGAGGCCTCCGGAGTTTCAGACACTGCTCAAGGGTAATTTTATAAGATCCTTTTTTCTTAATGTTCTTAAAATACCCAAAAAGTATAAGCAGAGAAACCTATATGCAGTATGTGGAAATCTCCTTGACAATGTATAGTAGGGATTTTGATTCCAGTCAGTTTAAATGGGCAGTCCATTTTGATAGTTTATAGAAACAAGTTGCATATTATATAGCAAGAAAGTTGCATTTATATAATAATACTTACAAATGTTATCTGAAATGTAACTCTCTCCATATAAAATGCAACTTTTTTTTATAGACGGTCCAAATGGACTCTCCATTTGCAACTGCCTGAAATCGGGAATACACCTTTTTTTGTGCATTGCAACTTTTTACTTGGATTCAAATGTAATTTTTCTGTTTGAAGCTTTCCAAATACGCCCGGAATTTGGACGAAAGAGCATATTGAAGCATGGAGGCCAGTTGTGGATGCTGTTCATGAGAAAGGGGGTATCTTCTTCTGCCAACTTTGGCATTCAGGGAGAGTTTCTAAAGACAGTAAATTTCCCCAACTCACTAAAAAAAATTCACATTTTTATTATGCTCAAGTTTAAAAATTATCAAATTAGTACTTTGAAATAATTTATGTGTTATATTGTTTAACAGTTTATCAACCAAATGGCCAGCCTCCAATATCCTGTACAAACAAACCAATTGGGGCTGAGATGCAAATTGATGGCTCTAGCATTGCAGATTACACACCTCCGAGAGCGCTTACAATTGAAGAAATCTCTCAAGTTGTCAATGACTTTAGAATTGCTGCAAGAAATGCAATTGAAGCCGGTAGGTGTTAACTTAACAGTCATAAACAATTTGAACTACACGCTAATGAAATCGCATGTCACTGCCAATAAGCATTAGCATTTTGCATGGTATTTGATGGATCCTAATTCTAGACAGCTTGAAATAGACCGTCTATTCAAACAAGTTGCATTTTATATAGCAGAGTGTTGAAACTGTATAATATTCATGACAAAGGTCATATAAAATGTCACTCTCTATATTAAATGCAATTTGTTTCTATAGATTTTCCAAATGGGTTTCCCATTTTGAACTGTCTGAATTCAAGATCCATATTTGATGCATTACTTGAATTCTTAACAACCTTGATCTACCCCTGCTGCACATTAGTATTTTTTGGACCCACGAAAATGAAGATCAAAGCTCGTGACCAATATTGCAGGTTTTGATGGGGTAGAGATTCATGGAGCAAATGGATACCTAATTGATCAATTCATGAAAGACCAAGTGAATGATAGAACAGATAAATATGGAGGAAACCTAGAGAACCGTTGTCGCTTCCCTCTAGAAGTGGTTGAAGCAGTTGCAAACGAGATTGGAGCCGATAGAGTAGGAATTAGACTATCCCCTTACGCCAATTACAATGACACCGGAGATTCAAATCCTGATGCTCTTGGTCTTTACATGGCCAAATCGTTGAACAAATACAAGATACTATATTGTCATGTGATTGAGCCGAGGATGATCCTGCAATTTGAGAAACATGAGAGTAAAAATAGTCTCTTGCCGATGAGAAAGGCTTTTGAAGGAACTTTCATAGTTGCTGGTGGATACAATAGAGAGGATGGGAATAGAGTTATTCGGGATAATGCTGCTGATCTGGTGGCGTTTGGACGTTTGTTCTTGGCTAATCCAGATTTGCCAAGGAGATTTGAGCTTAATGCTGCCCTCAACAAATATGATAGAAGTACCTTTTATTCATTCGACCCTGTTGTTGGTTACACAGACTACCCATTTCTTGGATCAGATACATAGGTATCAGCTTGGCATTTGTTATCCTCACATTATTTCAACTCTGTTTTTAAACTTTACAAACAATTTTCAGCTCTAAATTTACATGAATAATATCAAAATGTAGTTCCATGATAGCTTGATGATAATTCTACTAATGCACTTGTGGGAAGGTGTAATATCTGCATAACATAGGATCTATATAAGAACTGATATTTCTACACGTCTTTTAGGTATTTTTACATAATCCTCTCTCGTATGATCATAAAATCCATATTTATTTAAAAGAGAACCATCTAAAAGTGTTAAGAATACACGTGTAAAATAGTTCAAGTCAGAAAATGAAATAAGCTAGTCTATACTTCAGACAAAAAAGTAGATACAAAATGATGTGTGAGATTATAATTAGTTAACGTTTTACTACTATACATGGATAAATCCAATGGTTATAACTAATTACTGTTATACACATTATTTTGTATTCTCTTTTTGTATCTAATCTTTTTTCGCTAAAATATTATTGCTACACTTGGTAGTGGATAATTGTTTTGAGCCAAACCAACAATGGCTAGATTGTTATAGTTTGTTTTCAACAGTCTTCTGAACTGAGTTCCTACACATTTGAAACCTTGTCTTGAATAGTAAGTCGTGAATACTTTACAAAATTTGAAATTTTGTTCTCTTGCTCTTCTATTCTTTTTTATTCTTTCTTTTGGTTTTTTTAAAATTAATATTTAATTGCTCAAAATAACATGATCAACAATCTTAAGTAATATCCTAAATTCATAAAAAAAACTCAAGCATCTATTTCTTTGTCAACGAGTACACAAGGCGAATGTTCCACAACTTCTTCATAATATTTCTACACTTCTAAATTAGGCCTTTATTGCTTAACTTCTTGTTATATAAACCGATATTTGATTGGACTCCGGACACGCGAGAGTCTAACCGTATATAAAATGACTTCGAGCATCTGGTTTCATCACAAACGTATTAAGTAATTTTTTCGTGATATTGAGTCGCCTGAAACTCATTTAGCTAATATATAAATTTAGTTTATATTTGAGAATAAATTCATTTAAAATTCCGAGTCAAGTTTAGATTTGACTCCAAAAACCAAAACATAAGTTTTTCCGAATTAGATATATATCCAAAAGATATTTTACATTGCGTACCCTAAAAAGTAAAAATCATGGGGCTTAATTTAGAGAGTGATAAAAAACGCAAAACAAGGGCGGAGCATGAAAATTTGGGTATCCCGCCTAAAACCTCGAAAAGGCGGATATATTTTCATCACCTCCGCTTTTGCTTCAAATTTCAATTTTTCCCCTCTGCCCTTATTATCTCCCCCATACTCCCTTCAACTTCCCAAACCCCTCCTTCTCTCTTTCTCTATTCTGCCCCTTTCGCTCTCTCGAACCCTAACCCTAACCCTAACTCTGTTTGGTCACTAAACCGGTATGTCTGATTGATTTCAAGTTGATCTCGACCTATTTTTTTTACATGTTCTATCGATTATCGTGTAGTTTTTTTATTAATTCAATATTATCGTTGCAGGAATCGCCATGAAAGGAGGTCGATCCAAGGCAGAATCCAAAAACTCTGACAGGTAAATTCATTCTTTCCTTTTTTTCCCAGATCCGGTGCCTCTTTCGGTTAATTGAAACATAAAATCCTGAATTGTCCATATATATATATAATCATAAGCCGTTGATTTTTTTGTTAATGGTGATAGGCTTTCCGTGCGCAAAACTAAAAAGGGCAAGGCTGCCAAGGACCCTAACAAACCTAAGAGGCCTCCCAGTGCTTTCTTCGTTTTCATGTATGTTATTTTTGTTCCTTTATCAATTCAAACAATAATTATAGGTTTTATTATATATTTTTTAAATTATTGATTTTGATATATTTGCTGAATCAATTTTGTTGCAGGGAGGGTTTCAGAGTACAGTTTAAAGAAAAAAATCCTCTGAGTAAAGGAGTTGCTGCTGTGAGTCATTTGGTTCTTTTAATTTTATGTTTTGTGTTCATTTTTTTTTTGTTAGCATTTGTATATTATTATTGTAATTAACTGTGTGTTTAATCATTAAATTAATTGAAAAACAGATTGGTAAGGCTGGTGGAGATAAGTGGAGGTCAATGTCAGATGATGTAAGTAATTCAGTTTTGGAATTAAAGTTGCATACTTTGATTGGATATAATGTGCAGCTACATATTACTATATTGCAAATTATTGAAGCAATCAGTGCCAATAATATAATTGTGATTATGTGGATAAATATAGGATAAGGCTCCATTTGTAGCACAGGCAGAACAAAGGAAGAAAGAGTATGAAAAGAAACTTCAAAGCTATAACAAGAAACTGGTAATGATTTTTCTAAGTTTTTGTATGGAATATTTTTATTTATTATAGTTTTGAACAAAATGTAACCTTGAATGAAATTTAGGCTGGAGGTAATGACGATGAGGAATCTGACAAGTCTAAATCTGAAGTCAATGATGAGGAAGATGAAGAGGGCAGTGAAGAGGTTTGTGCAAAATTTAAATATTCACTTTTTAATTATGTTTTCAGATGTATGTGGTTCTGGTGATTAATTTATTATTCCTGTTTTGTAGGATGAAGATGATGATTGAACTAATGCTGGGCTGTGGTGTGGAAGAGGCATGTTTCAGTTTTCTATGTGATGTTAGATCACTTTTTAGACATCTTGCTATTTATAGTACATTTTGATCATCTTCCAGTGGTGGCTATGTTGCCCCTCATATCTTTCTGTTTTAGTCCTAAACTAGTAGTGTGCACAGAATGGAAATTAGCTATGTATTTTGCTTGTAACTTTCATAGGGCAATGAATATGTCAGTGAAGTAGTTTCCAGTGAAATACTTTGACCAAGTTATCAAATTTATCCTCTCTACTTTTATTGGTTGATAGAGTTATTTCTTCGGTTTTATCTTCTTCTTTTTTACTTGCTTTCTTGGAAGTTGGAACTTTAGTGGTTCAAGTTATGTGACAGTAGGTGATTTGTTTCATGTGTTGAAGAGTTGGAACTTTAGTGGTTCAAGTTATGTGACAGTAGGTGATTTGTTTCATGTGTTGAAGCTTTTGAAAAACGTGTGAACAATGAACACAAAAGTGCTATATTGAATGGTCTGTCTTGCCTTAGTCTGCGGATGAATTCATGAATTCAACTGCTTTAACGATTTCAGTTATGCTCAGATGTTCTCAACATTTAGCTTCTGAATTTGGTTAGAAATTTTGTTGCATTCTCATGTTTTATCGAGGCCAACAATGTAATGTAAGTTTGTTATTTTTTTAATACGAGTAAATAAAGTATCACTAAATCCTCAAAAATGGGGCTTACCAAACACTGATAGAGCCTGTATAAATGTTGTGTTGCTAGAAATCAGAAAATTTCAGAGTGAGAACCAAGTATGTGGTATTAGATAGTTTGTTATTTTTATTTTGGAATGTGGGCCTCAGTCATCTGAAAATATTGACTACTGATTATAATGCATCTATTGATACTGTGGATGGGATCAAACCTAACTCTTGAATACTAAGGAGTGAGAATAAACATTGGACAAGTCCTTTGGTTATGAGCAAGATAGTTTATTGAATTACTTTTCTGGGAGTTTACATGAGTACTTTTCTGTTACGCACATGTAGTTGTCTATCCAGATCTTGGATACTATATAGTCGTGATTTCAAAAGCTTGTCATGTTGCTGAAAAGTGTTGTGGATGAGGCAATAAAGTGATTAGAGCAATCTTTCAGGATAATGTCCTTTTAAAAACATTTATAAATCATGTCAATTTTTGTGTGGAACCTTTGCTACTTTTTTGGGGGCAGCATTTTTTCTGTTCTTTTCCTTGGCTCTTCTCTATTGTCATCTATTTTTTGAAAATAAAATATCTTGTGACTTTATCTATTGGCTTTTTTGTTGCTTATTAAGTGGATAAATTTTGGTAGTGACTCTTTTAAATGAGTTTTGTTACACTTACAAAGAATTCTTATAAAAACTAGCTTATAAGATAATTTGTTAAAATGTAATTAGTGGATGATTTATCATACATGGGTGAGTCCAGTAATTATAATCAACCAACCATACATATCATTTTTTGTATCTCTTTTTTATAACTATTCTTTAGTCACCATGTATTATTGCTTTTAAATAACTGTGTAATATGGTTGGTGGACTTTGATAATCCTATGCAATCAAGTATGAAGTAGGACTCTTAATTCTCTCTTTCTTGGATCAACCCTTTCTCTTCTTTCCTTCAAATATCAGCATTTAATTACTCTTTTGCTTTAAAATCATATATCATTGGAAAAGTTTAGAAAGATTTTAAAAGTAGAGCTTATATTGAAGTGTTTTACTATGCATGAATTATATATCATTGGAAAGATTTAGAAAGATTCTAAAAGTAGAGGTTATATGATGTGTTTTAATATGCATGAATTATAAGTAATGCAGTTAAGAACTTAAGATTGTTGATCATGTTATTTTCAGCGATCAAAATAACATGATCAACACCAATACATTTATTATTATTATTTTTTATTTATTTTGTCAAACAGTCTAATCGACTGAAATTTATTGAAAATGTAGACTGTTACAAATGATAAAAAGATTACAATACAAAGAATTGAAAAGATAATCCTTTCAAACAGAATAATAGATAACCTAGAAATATTATTATTAGCAATAACATAGACAGAATGATACACACTATAATACACATCTTATTCAAGCTAGCACAATACATAATTTTGGTTTACAGATTCTTTTTCTGAATATGGTAATTAACCTCGTGCTCTTTCCATATGTTGTTCTCAAGATAAATCTCTCGAAAACTTACTTCCCCAGTTGCTCTTATGGTTACTGCAGCTGTACTTCTAGTGCCATAGCAACCCTGTACATCACAATTAAATTTCCAAAAAAATTAAAAATGAATAGAAATAATAAAAAAAATCTTTATATGAAAGTTTGAATTAGCTTGAAACACGGGTTAATTAATTTGATTAAATGACAGGGTGTAATAGTTAATTACCAGTGGAGTGTCTACTTCAACAAATATGGAGCTAAGATTGTACTCCCAGTCAAGGGAACAAATATGAGGTAATTTGCTCTTATCACCGGCTTTTTTCGTGTCCTTCATTAGTTTTTCAGCCATTTCTTCCATTGGGATATCTCCTTCGCCATATGTCCCAAGTAGTTTCTTGAATTTGAGTCCCAAACGCTGAGCCTGAATATTGTGCAAATTTAAGCATGGACTATTGAGCTTGTTTATGCTTATTTTCATTTCTTTACAGAAAGTTCATACCTTTTCTTATACATATTTTCTTGTAATAGTTAATCTTATAATTTGGGATCTCTATATATAGGTGTAGAGCTAAATAGGTATTATTTATGCAGTCTAACCTTTGGCCAAGGGGAGTCCAGCTTTGCATTTGAGAGCACATGAATACCTGACTTGACCTCCTGAATCATGACAGCCTCCCCTTTAGGCCTGTTGGATATGTAAACCATGCTCTTGGACAGAAGATCCCCCATTATTAGGTTGAATCCGTTGTACTCGTGCGCCTCTTTCACTAATTCTTCAGCAAATGCCTTGGGGCTCTTTTTGCTCTGTTATAATGAGGAAATAAAAAAAAGTAACACTATGTAACTGTAAAATCGTGTAAAGCTTTGTCTTAGTCTTAGGTAAACTTAACTAGACAATTTGTGCCCAGTTACCTATCATTTTTCAATAATAAAGTGCAAGAACTCGGAATGATGGAATAAACTTCTCTTTGTTTCGATACTCATTGTTAATTACTAGATGATTAAGCGCAAAAAAACATGTTTTAATTCTTGAGCCAAAAGCGTGTAATTTGGCCTAGTATGCAGGCATTTTCATGAGTTGTTCTTGGAGAAGGCCTGGTATGCATCTAAATGAATGATGATGGTTTTAGCTTTTAAGAAATACTCCCTGCATTGATTCTTTCTGAATACAGACAAGGGAAATTTGCTTCTTCTTTTTTTTTTGTGTGTGTGTTCTCCCGGCTTTGTCCTTAAAAAAAGAGAGCACCATATTCGGACTCAAAAAGGCTTGGCTCTATAATACCTTAGCATCATCATTTCTTCACTCATGTATATGTATGAAGTTTAATGGGACTTCGTTTTTTGTTTCATGCTGTATTGATTATTGACATTAATGTATATTTTTTTCTTGTCAATACAATGCTAGTACTGCCTTTGACATTTCCACGGCACTACTAAGATTTCACGAGTAATTACTCACGGCCTAACCATAAGGGAACTCAAACTGGCGACCCCAAGTTTTCTTTTATTCTTACAAGCTGCTAGTTAATCCTTGAAGTTAAGTAAGTGATTTGAGATGAATAAGAGAAAAGAGAACACTATTTACACAATTGTATTTGATATTTTCCCAAGATACACTCTCGCATACGAGAGTGAGGTTAGTCCCACACCTTCACGTGAGATATGTGAAGACCATTGAAAAATATCAATGCCGGAGAGAAATTGTACCTCTAAAAACCGAACAGGAAGGTCACCTCTGGTCTTTGCCTCGGGGGAAGTATGAAGCTCCAAGACATTAGTAAGAAAAGCAACCCTCCCTTCTCTTGAACAAGCCAACCATGTCCCTCCACCAACCTCGTCTCTCCCTCCCAATATCTCACCGCCTTCCCACCATCCTGCTGGCTTCGTCGGCCTAATTCAAACACAAACACTATTTATTAAAAAAAAAAAAACAGAATGAACCAAATTAACAAAGAGAATGCATGGAATTCAAGTCATGAGCTTGCTTGCCTGTTGTGATACTCATCTCTATTGAGCAAGAGAAGAAAAGGATACAATGGATGAGCTTGCCATACAAAAGCTGCAATGCACATTTTTCCTTTCAAATTTGTTTGTTTTGCTTTTGGCCTTGGTGAGTGTTGTTTGGGACTTTTTATATGCACAATTTGGTGGCTGGCTCATTTAATATTTATTCCTGTGGGTTTAATGAGAAACAAGTACCTGAATGTGACATCATTTTATCATTTTATTAGGATATGAACGAGTGATCTGTAAGATTGATGTAATCTCCTTGTATAGCTTTTTATGTGAAGTTTGCTTTCTATTTTATCTGATGTTTGATTATATTCTCTCTTATTATACAGTCAGAACAAAGAAAATAACTACTTTCGTAAGACTGTGTCACAAATCTCCTCTCTTTTTTGTACTTTTAAGTTTGATTTTATTATAATTTTATTTTTTTAATTTTTAATTCTATCTCCAAAATTAGATAAAATGCTTATTATATTTGTACGATAATTAAACACATAACACGCGTCACTTAAATTAATAATTATAATTTAGGTGTTATTATATACGATAACAAATTAAATATGACGTATCTGGACAATTCAGATTTGTGCTTTGACACCTGTGAGAGAGAGAGAGAAAAAAAAAAGTAATGCCGATATTGATGACTAAACCTTTTACAAGAGACTAATGCCAGCCAGACATACTAAATGGGATAATATATTATTATATTTGAAATATGAAATTGATTTGTCAGTACTCGGTATTATCCCACGACCTTTTCCTAATATTTATTTCATTCCTTTATATAGGTTGTTTTAACATTTTATATAAATATTAAAAAAATAATTATATAACATTAAATATAATATCAATTAATCATACTATCTTTATATTAAAAAAAAGTGTTATTTATTAGACAAAAAATAATAAAAAAAATAAAATTATATTTAATACTTAGGATAATATTAAAAATTAACCAATTAATATTTATTTGAAATTCTCAAATATCATACATTAAGAAACAAACACATTTTTCTAAAACGACTTATATTAAGAGACGAAATGAGTTGTTTGATTGCCCATGTTAGGAACGGCCTAATTAATAGTATCATTTTTTTATTTATAAATATTTGATAATTTGTTATTCATATATATTTTTTATTTACACAATATATATATATATATATATATATATAATGTTAAAGATAATTTAGATTAACATATTCTATCACAATTAAAGAATATTTAATTGTTTTTGTTAATTAGTGATTAAAAATTACAAATTAATTGTCAAGAAAAGACTTTTCATATTTCTACAACCATAATTTGAGAGAAATTAATTATATTTATTCGATTAAAATTACATATAACTTTTAATATTTCAAATTATTATTTTTTCCATATTCTTCCTCCATGGTTCAATGGAAATTGTTAACGCCAAGATTTGTCTGCGCACTTTAGTCACTACAAAATGCGCTAATCCTGCACAATAACGAAACCTCACTCAAAGTTCCGGGTGGTTTTGCCACCGGGGGATAGCTCAGGCGTGAGAATTAGTACAGGCTATATCAAGGTTTTGATAACAATGGAGGTTTTTAGCTTAGTGTTTAGTTTTGCATTACCTTTGAATCCGAGAGGGAAGCCTTGTATATATACCTCCTTATGCCATCATCACGCCTGGTCCCACTTGACAGAATAAAGCATATGTCCCCATCAACCAAATCATAATAAATGCTTCCATCAGAATATAAGTCAATCCAGTTAGAAAGTAGTTTCCTTAACTGAGTCACTTTATTCCAACTAAATCCCAAATGGGTTCGGGTCCTCCATACCGGGTCGGGTATCCCGAACCCATAACCCAACATTGCCCCCTACTCTTTAATTATAAAAAAAATTATAATAAAAGAGTAAGGAGAATAAATATACCCTTAATCCCTGATTCAACCACACCCTTAACTTTGTAACCGCCTCAAATTATTATCCCCATTAACACCATAACGCCACGTGCCAATAAAAGGGGGCCCACCACATTTAATAAAATAGCGCCGTCTGTGGGAACCGTGCCGGATTCAAAGGGCCACTCTCAAATAAAGTTAAATCATCCCCAAATGCAACCGTCACTTTCAATTTGAATTTTTTCAAACCTGTCAAATCTCCCCTGCAACTTTCACTGCAATCCCCGTCTTACTCCAACTACTCGAATCCAACACCTCTCTTCTATTCATCAATGGCGACAAACGATGCCTCAAGCTCTTCCAACCCATCAAAAACTAGTGCCTCAGCCTCTACTGCTAACGAAATCATAGTTCCCATTATAGCGGTGACAACAGAAGCCACCACTGTCACAACCACTGCTATACCAACAGTCGTCGTCTCCGCCGCGCCGGTAGCCATTACTTCTGCCGCTGAAACCAGCTCCACCTCACTGGGACTTAGCACTTCATCCCAAGATCCCATCACTAGCTCTGATTTCCCTGGCAACCCCTTTCCTATTACTTCGCCCCGCACCGAAGCCGAACTTCAAAACATGAAGATGCTAGAGGAATATTCCTCGGAAAAAACTTTCTCCCACATAAATACCAGATCTTCCATTCAGACTAAAGATCTCGCAGCTATCCGGGAACTATACCAGATTCCTATATCCTACCAGATACGCACAGCCGACCTCAACGACGAGAGGATGTACCAGCGCCCCAATGGCTGGACCGCCGTATCTGTCCAAGCCCTAAAATATGGGCTCAGGTTCCCCCTCAATGCCTTTATGCTTACTTTTCTGAGCGTGGTCGGGGTCGGACTCGCCCAATTAGTCCCAAATTCCTTCATCCACCTGGTATGCTTCATCGCCTACTGCCATGATTGCCAGGTCGAACCGACCCTGGACTTCTTCTTCGCGCTATTCACGGTCATCCGATCTCGCGAGGCAGGGTTTCGGCAGATCAGCAAACTGCCTGCCAAAGGGGCTCAGAAGCTGTCCTTGATGAAGACCCCTACAAGCAACAAAGGTTGGCATCCTCAGTGGTTTTATATCAAAGGGCCCGATACCAACCTGATATCGGATTGGATCGGCCTTAATAAAAATACCAACAACGTTGAAGCATTCCCAGCCGATCGTATGGACGAGTTCAAGCAGTTCATCAGCAAGATGCCCGACGAGGAGTGGGACTTCGAACTCCTTGGCAACCATACCTGGTTGTACGACCACGGATGTAAGAACTAGATCCCGAACCTTAATTCTTGACTTTATTGCTTATCATCCCTTTTAACCCGAACTAACCCATAACATCCAACTTCTTACAGTAACTCTTATTAAGCCAACCGCCCCGACTGAAGTAGGCCGAACCGTCCCTCGGATCACCGAACCGAATTTCAACAATCCCGAAGGAATCCCAGGAGACGTGCCTCTAAACCAGGTGCCGATAGCGGCTCGCCCAATTTCAGCCATCCCGATGACCCAAGTCCTCAAGAAGAATACTTTAGAGATGAGCAGGTCGGAAAAAATGGCTCTGATGAAGAAAAAACAACTCAAGAAGAAGATGCCTCCGAAGCCAGCAAAGACTCCCGTGGCAATTCCCGATCCGGCTATCCTGGGAATCATCGACGAGGAAGAAACTGATGATGAAGTCCTAGAGCCTTTGACGAAGAGACCTCGCAAAGAGCCTTCGACCAGTTCAGCACTTCCAACTGCACCCACGCATCAGATCAAAATCCATCCAAGTGGAGGCAAGTCACCTGATCCCCGGACTACGGCTCCTTCTTCCAGCAGCCAACCCAAACCTCGAACCCTTTGGCCCCAAAACCGCTCCGACCCCTTTCCCTATGATCTTCTCGAACGCTTCATTATGCCAGCCGATAACGAGCGATTCAGAAATCATAATCTAGACCAATTCCTTGAAGATTTCATCAGACTTCAATTCCAGGTAATTCTGCTTTCGTTATTGCTATAGAGAGTTATTTCGCTCACTTACTTATTCCACCCAACTAACACACACTTTTTACAGTCTAGCTCTGTGTTCGCCCGATCTCTCCCATCCCTGCTTAAATTAACAGAGAGGAACAGGGAAATCGAAGCGGCAAACGAAGCCCTAAGAGATGATGTGCAGACTCTGAAGTCTGAGCTAGAGAAGGAAAGGGAACTTCACGCTGGCACCAAGGACAAACTCACCGAAGCCAGTCGTGAGAGTTATCAACTTCGGAATCGGGTCGAGATCCTTCAGGCGGAGATCGTGGAGAATGAGAAACAGATCGACCGACTCATGGAAGAGCGAGTCCTGTTGAAAGAAAACGACGCCGACCAGAAGGAGGCTATTACGGCCCTCGAAGAACAAATGGAGCAGACACACTCCAAAATGACCGACCTGATTCGCACCCTTAATGCATTGGAAGAAGAGCACGCCGAACTAAAGAACCAGGGGCCTTCCTTGACCGAAGAAGCCAAGCTCCGAATAATAGAGGAGTATAAGGCATCTCCTGAACTGGCCGATAAGGTCATCATGCAGTTCTCTGAAGGGTACCAAGGCCATAAAGAGAAGATCAAGGAGAAGATGACGGCCGCGCGGGGTTGGATACCTCTATCCTCGACTCTTTCGGACGATGAAGAAGAGCTCAAAGAACTGTCTCCTCCTCCGACCCAATAGGACTATTTTACTTGCTTTTTTCCTTTTCAAATGTAAATGGTACAACTTGTAACCCCGATGAACATTAATGAAATTATTTAAACATCTTTCGTCAATGAAATCCGATATCATTTCATTTCAATAGACATAAATATTTACACAATCGGTAAAAAGAAATGAATACGACTCACTGATAATATCTCCTAAGTCTCCCAGCATGCCATGTATTCTTAATATCCGAACCATCCATATTCCGAAGCCGGTAAGTTCCTGGCTTGGGTACTTCAATAACTTCATATGGTCCCTCCCAATTTGGCATAAGCTTGCCTGAATTTTGAGGAGTTGATGCTGCAGCCTCTCGAAGCACCAGATCACCAACTTCAAACCTTCTTATTCTCACCCCTTTGTTGTAGTGCTTGGCAGTCCTCCTTTGATAAGCCGCCAACTTTATTAAAGCTGACTCTCTAACCTCATCTAACAAATCCAAGTTGAGGCGAAGACCTTCGTCATTATACAACTCCTTAAATTGACTGACCCGAAGAGATGGGGATCCGATCTCAACAGGAACAAGGGCATCGGTCCCGTAAGCGAGACGAAAAGGCGAATCCCCTGTCGTCGTTCGGGTTGTTGTCCGATATGCCCATAACACACTAAGCAACTCTTCGGGCCATCTTCCTTTGGCTTCATCCAACCTCCTTTTAATCCCATTGAGAAGAGTTCTATTGGTGACTTCTACCTGGCCGTTTGACTGGGGATGAGCCACCGAAGTCTTCCTGTGCTGAATTCCCAAATCTGTGAGAAATTCTTCGAATTTTGCACCTACAAACTGCCTCCCATTATCCGATACTATCACCATTGGAATACCGAAACGATATACAACAAATTCCTTGAGAAATTTAAGACATTCCTGCTCTGTAATTGCTTTGAGAGGTTTGGCTTCTACCCACTTCGTCATATAGTCGATTGCCACAATAACAAAACTAACCTGCCCCTTGGCCTTTGGCAATGGTCCCAGAATATCAATCCCCCACACAGCAAACGGGACCGGTGATAAGACTGAGTACAACTCTTCGGGAGGTTGATGAGGGATCGTTCCATTCAGCTGGCACTTAGGACACTTCTTAACATATTCTTTAGACTCTTGGAAGATGGTTGGCCAATAGTAACCCTGCCTCAGGATCTTGTACGCCAATGCCTTAGCGCCCATATGGTCCCCACATATACCCTCATGGACTTCCCGAAGTGCGTAATCCGCTTCGGAAGGGGTCAAACACTTCTGCAACGGTGAAGAAAACCCCCTTCGGTACAAGTCTCCATCGATTAAGATGAAGAACGAACTTCGATGTTTTATTTTCTTGGCTTCTAACCGATCCGAAGGAAGGACGCCATCCGCCAGATAGGAAATATACGGCGTGAGCCAACAGTCCATCCTTTCTATCGGGAGCACCTCTGTCCTTCGAATGCTCGAGTCCCCCAGGACCTCCAGGTAGACTGACCCACTAAAAGAAGTAGTTTCCGTTGTAGCCAATTTTGCCAAGGCATCGGCTACGGTGTTATCTTCCCGACCAACTCCTTGCACACTATATGATTCGAAATGATGCAGTCGGTCTTTAACTGCGGCCAAATACTTCGTCATCCTATCCCCTCGGGCTTCGTACTCACCCAATATCTGCTTAACTACTAACTGGGAATCACTGAAGATGATTAAGTGCTTTACTTCCAAGCTCCTTGCCAACCGCAATCCGGCCAAAATGGCTTCATACTCTGCCTCATTATTGGTCGCCCTAAATTCAAAGCGAATGGCCTGTTGGACCTTAAATCCCTCTGGGCTAATCAAAATGACCCCTGCTCCACTGACATCCGAAGTCGAAGAGCCATCTACATACAAAGTCCATGACACATGAGCCGCTTGATCGCCCGACACCGAACTCACTACCATTGCACCATCATCGGTATCGGGTTCGGTAAACGAGCACTCTACTATGAAGTCAGCTAACGCCTGACCCTTAATGGCAGTCCGAGGATGATAGTCTATGATAAACTGAGTCAACTCCATTGCCCAAGCAGAGAGGCGTCCCGACAAATCTGGCTTATTCATGATCTTTTTCAGCGGCTGATCAGTGTATACTACCACCAACCTCCCTTGGAAATAATGCCTTAGCTTCCTGCTTGCTATGACAAGTGCATAAGCGAATTTTTCCAAGTTGGGGTATCTGGTTTCGGCATCCCGAAGCACATGGCTAACATAGTATACGGGGCACTGCTTGCCCCCTACTTCGCGAAGTAATACAGCTCCCACCGCCAATGAACTCGCCGCCAGATACAGGTATAGGGGTTCCGAAGGAATGGGCTTCACCAGAAGTGGAGCTGAGGAAAGATACCTCTTGATTCCTTGGAACGCGTCTTCACACTCTGATGTCCATTGGAAGGTCTTTTCATTCTTCGGCCCTTTCAAAGTGTTAAAGAAGGGTAGACACCGTTCCGCCGATTTTGACATGAACCTCCGAAGCGCAGCAATCCTACCAGTCAATCGCTGTACGTCTTTGAAAGATTGGGGAGACTTCATGTCTAAAATGGCACTGATCTTTTCCGGATTAGCTTCGATCCCCCTCTTGCTGAGCAAATACCCCAGAAATTTACCCGAACCGAGTCCAAAAGTACACTTGGTAGGGTTCAGCCGAAGCTTGTACTTTCTGATCGTCTCAAAGCAGTTTTCCAGATCATCCAAATGGTTCCGAACTCCCATGCTTTTGACGATCATGTCGTCCACGTATACCTCCATGCTTCGACCCAGTAACTTGGCGAACACATAGTTCATCATTCTCTGATATGTGGCTCCCGCATTTAGCAATCCGAACGTCATTTTCTTGTATGCGTATATTGCTCGATGCGTAATGAACGCCGTTTTCGGCATGTCCTTCTTGTCCATGGAGATCTGATGATATCCAGAGAAAGCGTCCATGAAGCTAAGCATGTCGAAACCTGATGTCGCATCAATCAACTGGTCGATATGCGGAAGAGGGTAAAAATCCTTCGGACAAGCCTTATTCAGATCGGTATAATCTATGCATACTCTCCATTTGCCATTCTGTTTCCGCACTAGCACCACATTTGCTAGCCACTCGGGGTAATCAATTTCATAAATGAAATCCGCCTTTAGAAGTTTGGCGATCTCATCGTCAATGATCTTTTGCCTATCAGGAGCGAAGATCCTCCTCTTCTGACGGATAGGCTTCCTAGAAGAGTCAATACACAGCTTATGAACCGCCACCGACTTATCGACCCCAGGCATGTCAGAAGGCTCCCATGCAAAAATGTCCGCATATACCCGAAGTAGCTCGATTAGGCTTGTTCGAAATGGCTCTATCAACCCTGCGCCTATCTTGATCAGTTTATTGCCCTTTCCAACAATCAATTCTACCTCCTCTGTCTCTTCAGCAGGCAACGCAAGGGGTTCGGAATTTCCCTCGGTGAACGGCTCGACTTCTATAGCCATTGTTTGTTTCTGCTTGCTGACTCCAGCCGCCGAGGATATCAATGAATTCCGATAACACCTGCGTGCCATGTCTAGATCACCCTTTACCTCACCAACCCCCTCCGAAGTTGGGAACTTAATTTTGAAGTGACCTATGGAGGTAACAGCCTGAAGTGCAGCTAAAGTGGGTCTACCCAGAATGGCATTGTAGGCCGAATCTACCTGGACCACAAAAAATCTGACTATGACTTCTACCTGCCTCGGTGCCGTACCAAAGATAACCGGCAGTTCCACGGTTCCGGACACGCGAACAGGATCATTGCTGAAGCCATACAACGGAGATTCCTGACCCACCTCCATCCTCGCTCCCCCCAGGTCTAGCCTATTGTATGCATGAGTAAACAATATGTCGACCGAAGATCCATTATCGATCATTATTCGCTTCATATCCATGGATCCGACCTGGGCTGTGATGGCCAGCGCCCCTTCATGGGGATCAATTGGTTCCGAGGGGTAATCCTCCTCGGTAAATGATATTACCGTGTTGAGAAACGGTCGATCTCTAGCCGAAGGTCGTTCCGAAACCGATAACACGGCATCCATCAGGCCACTCCTCTTTTTCCCAACTTTCTTTCCGAACGTTCCTCCAGTGATGACATCAACACAATTTCGTGGAGGGTTCGGTGGAGGTGGTGCCTCGAGGCGTCTTTCTCGGTTTGACCCTCTTTGGCCTTCCGAACTGGAATTCTGCCGACCTACTACATACTGAACCAATTCACCATTTTGGATTTTCTTCTCAATTAAATCCTTCAGATTGTAACAATCCTCCGTACTATGACCAGATGTCTGATGATATTCACAATAACGATTAGGGTTGCCCCGGTGGGATCGGGTAGTGGTTGGACAGGGTTCAAACGAAGGCTGATTTCTGATTTCTTCCAGAATCCTCGTCCGATCTGTAGTGAGGGGGGTATACACCTTATTCACATTCTTCTTCGGGTAAGGTGGTTTGCCTCCTGTATTAATCCCACCTTGACCGCCTCCCGAGCTAGGTCCACCATAGAAATTGCCTCTTGGTTGGTTGCTAGGCCGAGGAATATGGTTCCTATCTTTCTGTTTCGTACTTTCTTCATTCCGATCTTGAGGATTTAAGCTTTTATAGGCTTCTTCTATGGTAATGAGTCCCTCAGCTCGACCATAGGTTTCAGCTAAATCCATTGGGGGGTTGAGAATGAGGTCTTTCCATAAATCTTTCGACTTCGTAGCATCCAGACCCGTTGTGAAAAACCCAACTGCTTGTTGTACATTCAAACTGGTCACGGGGGTACCAGCCAAATCTCGAAATCTCTTCACATACTCACCCAAACTCTCACCCGATCTCTGTTTTACTTGGGTTAGAGCAGTGGTCAGCTTTCCTCTCTTCTTATTGCTCCCAAATCGCGCATGAAACTTATTACTTAGATCTTGCCACGACCCGATAGAGTTCGGGGGGAGAGACACCATCCATTCTCGAGCTGACAGCTTCAGAGTTGTGACGAACATGTGGCACTTAGCAGCATCCGGATGATCATAATAATTCATCACTTGATTATACCCGTGAGTATGATCATAGGGATCACCAGTACCATCGTAAGAATCTAGGGGAGGCATTTTCTTGGTCTTGTCTGCCTTGACCTGCTCGATCTCCCTAGTGAAAGGTGAATTTGTTACGTTCGGCAACTCCCTGGCCTGAACTACCGCGGCTAGTTTTTCTTCTATCTCAGCCAATCGTTTAACAACGGGATCGGTTTCGCTTCTTCGGGGTGGCGACCGAGGCCTGCCACCTGAACCGGATCTCCCTCCTTCATTACTATTACCGTGTCGAGAACGGCTTATCCGCCTGTTCCGATACGGAGTGTGGCTCCTGGGCCTGCTTCGGTCCTGTGAGCGGCTTCTATGCCTTCTGCGATCAGGGGAGCGGCTCTGACGCCGGCTCATCAGGCGCAAAGGGCTTTGATGTCTGCTAGGGATTGGGGAGCGACTATCTCGCCTGCTCTCATTCTCCGAGCGGTTATGCCGCCGGCTCCGAACCGGGGAGCGGCTCTGACGCCTGCTCCGAACTGGGGAGCGGCTCTGACGCCTGCTCCGAACTGGGGAGCGGCTCTGACGCCTGCTCCGAACTGGGGAGCGGCTCTGACGCCTGCTCCGAACTGGGGAGCGGCTCTGACGCCTGCTCCGAACTGGTTCGGAACCATCCGAACGATTAGTCCTGGACTGGTTCCTGTCAGTGTTCTGTCGGCCAGGGGGTCGGCTTGATGAAACCTCCTCCTGTCCTTCCAGCCTGGCCAAATGTTCAGCTATTTCTCGCTGTTGTTGGCGTAAGGCCTCCATTACTTCCTGATCTTTTGCCCTTCGTTGGGTCAGGATCCATTGTCGTTTATCTCCATGATCGGCATTACTGCCTGAATGAACAAGGGTTCGAGCTGGGTTGGTAGTCATATGAGCCGAAGGTTCTGGCGTCTGCTGGTTTGTGTGAAACAGACGACGACGAACCGGGGCAGATTGGACTTGTAAAGGCACCCTAGTCCGACCCCTTGGTCCCAACCTTTCCCTAGCCGACGACCTGAGTCGGTCAAGGACCGACCTACGAGTTGGTGTATGGGAATCAGCTGATCTTTCTCCTCCGTTATGGGCTGTATTCACCATATCTATTCCCTAGCTTTAACAGTGACTGTGAACTAACACTAAAGGCCCTCCTTCTAGCGCCAATGTTAACGCCAAGATTTGTCTGCGCACTTTAGTCACTACAAAATGCGCTAATCCTGCACAATAACGAAACCTCACTCAAAGTTCCGGGTGGTTTTGCCACCGGGGGATAGCTCAGGCGTGAGAATTAGTACAGGCTATATCAAGGTTTTGATAACAATGGAGGTTTTTAGCTTAGTGTTTAGTTTTGCATTACCTTTGAATCCGAGAGGGAAGCCTTGTATATATACCTCCTTATGCCATCATCACGCCTGGTCCCACTTGACAGAATAAAGCATATGTCCCCATCAACCAAATCATAATAAATGCTTCCATCAGAATATAAGTCAATCCAGTTAGAAAGTAGTTTCCTTAACTGAGTCACTTTATTCCAACTAAATCCCAAATGGGTTCGGGTCCTCCATACCGGGTCGGGTATCCCGAACCCATAACCCAACAGAAATTAATTAAATTATTGATTACCGTATTAGTTAACTTATGACCATTCCAATTAACTCATTTTAATCGGTGAGTTAATTCGGGTGACCATGAGATATGATTATTGGTCGAATTTTTATTTATAAGTATAGATATACTTCCTTTACCACATCATTGAGGTTTTAGAAAACAAGAGTTTTATTTTATTTTAATTGTTAATTTGCAAAATTAATTATTTATATATTTTAACTTGGTGCCCCATTTATTTAACATTAGTATCATGGCCGATGGGGGCTTTGTAAGTGTTTCAGATGGAACACCAATGTACCCACGTTTGTACTTCCATCAAAATTCGGAGAATTATGGGGGCACTAGGAGCCAGGAGGTCACTTACACCTACACCTTGAATGCATTCAATAAATATGACAACATAGGAATAGTACATAAACCCACGTTTGTACTATATTAATTTTGAGTCGACACCCATAGTATTTGATTTAATCTGCTGCCCATTCTTTGAGCCAACGTTCAAATGTTATGTCTTGTTTAGACCAAAATCCAGATGTTTTTTTATTTATTTATTATTATTATTATTGCACATTAATTTAAGTCTATCCGACAATAAATTAGCAAGACGTTTCACAATAAAAATAATTTTTTGTTAAATTTTCTTTATAATCTCTTTCATATATATAAAGAAAGGTAATATGAGGCATGCTTTAGTCAAGTTTGGTTAAGACTACTTAACAAAATAGCGTAGTTTTATACAAAAATTATTATTAAAAATTTGTTTTATATAAAACTTAAAAATAGAAAACTTAACTCTAGGGTACTTACGTCGTTTTACTAAATAGTTTTAGGGGGTGTTTGATAAAAATTAAATGAATCTGAATCTGAATGAAAAAAGTTGTTTGATAATTGACATGTCTGAAACATCTGAATGGCAAAATTTTATTATTTTACCCTTTAAAAAAATTTAAAATTGTTGTAAATTTATTTAATATTACTTAATATAATAGTTAATATTTTTTTTATTTTTTTTAATTTTTTTAAAGTTTTTTTTACTCATTCAGCTAAAAAATCCGACTTAGCTATTCAGCTCAATCATCTGACCGATTCAGCCATTCAGACCAAAACAAACGCACTTACCGATTCAGCCATTC
Organism: Aralia elata; assembly: GCA_034770075.1. Lineage (NCBI taxonomy): Eukaryota > Viridiplantae > Streptophyta > Magnoliopsida > Apiales > Araliaceae > Aralia > Aralia elata. The sequence continues at coordinate 4,590,039 of CM068385.1, read as the reverse complement.
AGCTTCATTAAGTTCTAAACAAACACCCCTTAATCAAGTTTGATTAAGACATGCCTTAAATTATTATTATTATTTTCTCTCTCCCTCTCTCTATATATATATAATTCCCCTTCTCATCACTCAACTAAGAATCAGAACAAAATATCACGAGAAAGAGGTCCAAACGTGGTGTATATTGTTGATTATTCTTGTTAAAAGTTAGTCAGTTTTTTTTTCTTTTCCCTTTTCAAAGATTTAGATGGTTGTTGCTAATATCAAGAAAAAGAAATTATTTTTTTTCTTCCCTTTTCCAAGATTTAGATGGTTGTTGAAGAAGAAGAAGAAGATGGGTTGTTGCTGTTATTTGTCAATTATATTGATTGAATAAAGTAAATGGCAACTAAATTAGGTCTAAGTTAATTTAGTTGTTCGTATGAATGAAATTTGGGACTCTAGAAAACCTTTATTAAACGCAAGCTGGTCCAATGCCTCTGATTTAGACCCGTACCTTAGCAAGTTATGAATGACTTAATTTCAATGCAACTTTGGTAGTAATATTGTTTTTCCAAGTAGTTGTAACTGAATTAAAAGAATTGGGTCAGGCAGGTTAACATCATGATATCTCTAAGCTTTGGGGCTTTTGGCTTTTGGCACTCTCTAATTAGGGATCCACACCTTGTGTATATTATTCATGCTCCTGTATTAATGCACGTGTTTATAATGGGCTGGCCAATTCCCACGAGGCATGAGCCACATCAACATGGTAGTATTGAATTGGAAGAATGACACTGAGTTTCATAAGTTTTTCTTCCTCTACACATACGCTTATTAGACACTAATGAGATTATACGTTGAGTGCATTTAGAGCATCTCCAGCAGATGGACTATCTGCTAGACTATATTTAGTCCATATGACATCATCAAATGTCCTTTAGTCTTCAATCCTTTCAGCAGATGGACTATCTCGTGGACTATCCCGTGGACTATAATATAAAAATATAAAAATAATTAATAAATTAAGAATTCATCCAACAAATTTGGATCATCAAGTGAGAAATCTTGAGATAATAATGAAGAATAATACATCTAAAAAATAAATTAAACATATATTATCAATAAAAAACAAAAATCAAATATAATAAAAATACAAATGATTATTAACCAAATACTTACAATTGCTAAAAGTTGAAGTAGTTGATTGAGATATGATAAAATGTATTCAATTATTGTACATATTTATAAATTTTTCAATCAACATTTTTAATTTCCATCCGGACCATGTTATTTTTTTTTTGGTCTTCTGCTAGAAAGAGGTGGTCTCCATCTCATTTTCTTTCTATCCTTTTTCTTCTTCAGCCCCTTCATCTCCTTTTTTTTTCTTCAGCCCCCTTCATCTCCTCCTTCTTCAGCTCTCCTTCGTCTCCTTCTCCTTCTTCTACAGCCCCCTTTATCTCCTTCTTCTTCAGTAATTCAGCCCTCTATTTTTCCATCTTCAGTTCATCTCCTTCTTCGGTTCATATCTTCTATTTAAATATAATAAAAATTATAGTCTGCCAAATTTTGGTTCGTAGATATAGTCTTCCTTCTTCGCCGGAAATCTGTATGGACTAAATTTACTCTGCCTGCTGGAGCTCGTTCGGAGTCTTAGACTAAATATAGTCTAGGATTTGAGGTTCTCCGGCTTCCTGGAGATGCTCTTAATGACTGAACTGTCAGATTCGTTAAGATTGATCTTAAATAATACAACTTTTGGGAAAAAACAAAATTTTTTATAATCGTTAGTGTGATTTTAATACATAACTAAATATATAGTATGAAAAAAGCATATATGGAGGGAGAAAAAGAATGTACAGAATTATCCCTTCGTTATGGAGGCTCCATATATCCCAAATCACTTGTCTCATTTGAACCTAAACACTTTTTAAGAAAAATAAAAGATATTCATCGTATTTCTCGATGACTGTTTGATTTGGTACATATCAACGTAGTGTGTATATAGTGTGATGATTCGTAATTTTAATATGACCTTTTCGTTTGTTTAATTTGTGTAATGATGATGCTCCGTCTTTCGTATAGTCTTCAATGACTTCTTCTTAACTCCCAACCTATATAATTCACGCCCTCACGGTGGTCCAAGAAGTTGTTTTACTAGGGGATGCTTTTAATGTGTTTGTTAGTGATCGAAAGGACAAAGTATCAATTTATAATTAAGAAGAAATCACCAGAGGACGGGGCATCATCATGTAATAATTACGTTATACTATATTTGAAGTTATGTTTTCTCCTAATTGCGTTTATGATTGATAAACTTTTATAAACAATTTATTATAAGCATAAAGAGAACAAGCACCGGAAAGAAAATTATATCTTCTCAAAAATGTAATTAGTTAAAAAATTTCTGAAGAGAATCTTATTTTTGCTGAGGTATCACGTGATAGTAAATTTTACATTAGAATATAAGGAGTGCTTGATAAAATATATATATTTTAATGAACTATAAACCTAATAAATTAACTTTTAAAATCAAAATGTGATCCAAAATGAGCGTGTATAGACTTTTTTGAATTAAAATGTATACACTTTTTTGGATTAAAATGTAGTTCCAAATGAACGTGTAAGGATCTGCCAATATTGTCAACAACTTTAAGTTCAAAACAAACGTGTAGAATTCATTTTCCAACATTATCAATGTAGTTCCAACTCACTCCTTGATTCCAATTTGCTTACGCCCGGGCCCTATACTGTTTCTCTGACTTTCTTTTTATTCTACTCTCTGCTCTGTTTTCCTCAACTCAACGCGGGCAAAACTGAATTCGTAAAGAATGGATATTCCTCCCTCCATCTATCTATCTATACATACATATACATATATATATATATATAAATAAAATAATCGGTGACATTTTCATATATAGTAAATTATAAACTAATTCCTTAATCATAAATTGTTAATGATTGTTAACGCCAAGATTTGTCTGCACACTTCAGTCACTACAAAATGCGCTAATCCTGCACAATAACGATACCTCACTCAAAGTTCCGGGTGGTTATGCCACCGGGGGATAGCTCAGGCGTGAGAATTAGTACAGGCTATATCAAGGTTTTGATAACAATGGAGGTTTTTAGTTTAGTGTTTAGTTTTGCATTACCTTTGAATCCGAGAGGGAAGCCTTGTATATATACCTCCTTATGTCATCATCACGCCTGGTCCCACTTGACAGAATAAAGCATATGTCTCCATCAACCAAATCATAATAAATGCTCCAGTCAATACATAAGTCCACCCAGTTAGAAAGTAATTTCCATAACTGGATCACTTTATCCCAACTAAATCCCAAATGGGTTCGGATCCTCCACACCGGGTCGGGTATCCCGAACCCATAACCCAACATTGCCCCTTACTCTTTAATTATAAAAAGAATTATAATAAAAGAGTAAAAAGAATAAATATACCCTTAATCCCTGATCCAATCACTCCCTTAACCTTGTAACCGCCTCAAATTATCACCCCCATTATCACCATAACGTCACGTGCCAATAAAAGGGGCCCACCACATTTAATAAAGTAGCGCCGTCTGTGGGAACCGTGCCGGATTCAAAGGGCCACTCTCAAATAGAATTAAATCAGCCCCAAATGCAACCGTCACTTTCAATTTGAATTTTTTAAAACCTGTCAAATCTCCTCTGCAACTTTCACTGCAATCCCCATCTTACTCCAACTACTCGAATCCAGCACCTCTCCTCTATTCATCAATGGCGACAAACGATGCCTCAAGCTCTTCCAACCCATCAAAAACTAGTGCCTCAGCCTCTACTGCTAACGAAATCATAGCTCCCATTATAGCGGTGACAACAGAAGCTACCACCGTCACAACCACTGCATATAACCAACAATCGTTGTTTCCGCCGCGCCGGTAGTCATTACTTCTGCCGCTGAAACCAGCTCCACCTCACTGGGACTCAGCACTTCATCCCAAGATCCTATCACTAGCTCTGATTTCCCTGGCAACCCCTTTCCTACTACGTCGCCCCGCACCGAAGCCGAACTTCAGAACATGAAGATGCTAGAGGAATATTCCTCGGAAAAAACTTTCTCCCACATAAATACCAGATCTTCCATTCAGACTAAAGATCTCGCAACTATCCGGGAACTGTACCAGATTCCTATATCCTACCAGATACGCACAGCCGACCTCAACGAGAGGATGTACCAGCGCCCCAATGGCTGGACTGCCGTATCTGTCCAAACCCTAAAATATGGGCTCAGATTCCCCCTCAATGCCTTTATGCTTACTTTTCTGAGCGTGGTCGGGGTCGGACTCGCCCAGCTAGTCCCAAATTCCTTCATCCACCTGGTATGCTTCATCGCCTACTGCCATGATTGCCAGGTCGAACCAACCCTGGACTTCTTCTTCGCGCTATTCACGGTCATCCGATCTCGCGAGGCAGGGTTTCGGCAGATCAGCAAACTGCCCGCCAAAGGGGCTCAGAAGCTGTCCTTGATGAAGACCCCCACAAGCAACAAAGGTTGGCATCCTCAGTGGTTTTATATCAAAGGGCCCGATACCAACCTGATATCGGATTGGATCGGCCTTAATAAAAATACCAACAACGTTGAAGCATTCCCAGCCGATCGCATGGACGAGTTCAAGCAGTTCATCAACAAGATGCCCGACGAGGAGTGGGACTTCGAGCTCCTTGGCAACCATACCTGGTTGTACGACCACGGATGTAAGAACTAGATCCCGAACCTTAATTCTTAACTTTATTGCTTATCATCCCTTTTAACTCGAACTAACCCATAACATTCAACTTCTTACAGTAACTCTTATTAAGCCAACCGCCCCGACTGAAGTAGGCCGAACCGTCCCTCGGATCATCGAACCGAATTTCATCAATCCCGAAGGAATCCTAGGAGACGTGCCTCTAAACCAGGTGCCGATAGCGGCTCGCCCAATTTCAGCCATCCCGATGACCCAAGTCCTCAAGAAGAATACTTTAGAGATGAGCAGGTCGGAAAAAATGGCTTTGATGAAGAAAAAACAACTCAAGAAGAAGGTGCCACCGAAGCCAGTATAGACTCCCGTGGCAATTCCCGATCCGGCTACCCTGGGAATCATCGACGAGGAAGAAACTGATGATGAAGTCCTAGAGCCTTTGACGAAGAGACCTCGTAAAGAGCCTTCGACCAGTTCAGCACTTCCAACTGCACCCACGCATCAGACCAAAATCCATCCAGGTGGAGGCAGGTCACCCGATCCCCGGACTTCGGCTCCTTCTTCCAGCAACCAATCCAAACCCCGAACTCTTTGGCCCCAAAACCGCTCTGACCCCTTTCCCTATGATCTTCTTGAACGCTTCATTATGCCAGCCGATAACGAGCGGTTCAGAAATCATAGCCTAGACCAATTCTTAGAAGATTTCATCAGACTTCAATTCCAGGTAACTCTGTTTCCATCATTATTGTGGAAAGATACTTTACTTACTTACTTATTCCACCCAACTAACACACACTTTTTACAGTCTAGCTCTGTGTTCGCCCGATCTCTCCCATCCCTGCTTAAATTAACAGAGAGGAACAGGGAAATCGAAGCGGCAAACGAAGCCCTAAAAGATGATGTGCAGACTCTGAAGTCTGAGCTAGAGAAGGAAAGGGAACTTCACGCTGGCACCAAGGACGAACTCACCGAAGCCAGTCGTGAGAGTTATCAACTTCGGAATCGGGTCGAGATCCTTCAGGCGGAGATCGTGGAGCATGAGAAACAGATCGACCGACTCATGGAAGAGCGAGTCCTGTTGAAAGAAAACGATGCCGACCAGAAGGAGGCTATTACGGCCCTCGAAAAACAAATGGAGCAGACACACTCCAAAATGACCGACCTGATTCGCACCCTTAATGAATTGGAAGAAGAGCACGCCGAACTAAAGAACCAGGGGCCTTCCTTGACTGAAGAAGCCAAGCTCCGAATAATAGAGGAGTACAAGGCATCTCCTGAACTGGCCGATAAGGTCATCATGCAGTTCTCCGAAGGGTACCAAGGCCACAAAGAGAAGATCAAGGAGAAGATGACGGCCGCGGGGTTGGATACCTCTATCCTTGACTCTTCGGACGATGAAGAAGAACTCAAAGAACTGTCTCCTCCGACCCAATAAGACTATTTTACTTGCTTTTTCCTTTTCAAATGTAAATGGTACAACTTGTAACCCCAATGAACATTAATGAAATTATTTAAACATCTTTCGTCAATGCAATCCGATATCATTTCATTTCAATAGACATAAATATTTACATAATCGGTAAAAAGAAATGAATATGACTCACTGATAATATTTCCTAAGTCTCCCAGCATGCCATGTATTCTTAATATCTGAACCATCCATATTCCGAAGCCGGTAAGTTCCTGGCTTGGGTACTTCAATAACTTCATATGGTCCCTCCCAGTTTGGCATAAGCTTGCCTGAATTTTGAGGAGTTGATGTTGCAGCCTCTCGAAGCACCAGATCCCCAACTTCAAACCTTCTTATTCTCACCCCTTTGTTGTAGTGCTTGGCAGTCCTCCTCTGATAAGCCGCCAACTTTATTAAAGCTGACTCTCTAACCTCATCTAACAAATCCAGGTTGAGGCGAAGACCTTCGTCATTATACAACTCCTTAAATTGACTGACCCGAAGTGATGGGGATCCGATCTCAACAGGAACAAGGGCATCGGTCCCGTAAGCGAGACGAAAAGGCGAATCCCCTGTCGTCGTTCGGGTTGTTGTCCGATATGCCCATAACACACTAAGCAACTCTTCGGGCCATCTTCCTTTGGCTTCATCCAACCTCCTTTTAATTTCATTGAGAAGAGTTCTATTGGTGACTTCTACCTGGCCGTTTGACTGGGGATGGGCCACCGAAGTCTTCCTGTGCTGAATTCCCAAATCTGTGAGAAATTCTTCGAACTTTGCACCTACAAACTGCCTCCCATTATCCGACACTATCACCATCGGAATACCGAAGCGATATACAACAAATTCCTTGAGAAATTTAAGACATTCCTGCTCTGTAATCGCTTTGAGAGGTTTGGCTTCTACCCACTTCGTCATATAGTTGATTGCCACAATAACAAAACTAACCTGCCCCTTAGCCTTTGGCAATGGTCCCAGAATATCAATCCCCCACACAGCAAACGGAACAGGTGATAAGACTGAGTACAACTCTTCGGGAGGTTGGTGAGGGATCGTTCCATTCAGCTGGCACTTAGGACACTTCTTAACATATTCTTTAGACTCTTGGAAGATGGTTGGCCAATAGTAACCCTGCCTCAGGATCTTGTATGCTAATGCCTTAGCGCCCATATGATCTCCGCATATACCCTTATGGACTTCCCGAAGTGCGTAATCCGCTTCGGAAGGGGTCAAACACTTCTGCAACGGTGAAGAAAACCCCCTTCGGTACAAGTCTCCATTGATTAAGATGAAGAACGAACTTCGATGTTTAACTTTCTTGGCTTCCAACCGATCCGAAGGGAGGACGCCATCCGCCAGATAGGAAATATATGGCGTGAGCCAACAGTTCATCCTTTCTATTGGGAATACTTCTGACCTCCGAATACTTGAGTCGCCCAGAATCTCCAGGTACACCGACCCACTAAAAGAAGTAGTTTCTGTTGTTGCCAATTTCGCCAAGGCATCGGCTATGCTGTTATTTTCCCGACCAACTCCTCGTACACTATACGACTCAAAATAATGCAGTCGGTCTTTAACTGCGGCCAAGTACTTCGTCATCCTATCCCCTCGGGCTTCGTACTCTCCCAATATCTGCTTAACCACTAACTGGGAATCACTGAAGATGATTAAGTGCTTTACTTCCAAGCTTCTTGCCAACCGCAATCCGGCCAAAATGGCTTCATACTCTGCCTCATTATTGGTCGCCCTAAATTCAAAGCGAATGGCCTGTTGGACCTTAAATCCCTCCGGGCTAATCAAAATGACCCCTGCTCCACTGACATCCGAAGTCGAAGAGCCATCCACATACAATGTCCATGATGTACGACCTGTCTGATTAGCCGATACCGAACTCACAATCTGTGTATTTTCATCTGCATCGGGTTCGGTAAACGAGCATTCCACAATGAAGTCGGCCAATGCCTGACCTTTAATGGCGGTTCGAGGATGGTATTCTATGATGAACTGAGTCAACTCCATTGCCCAAGCAGAGAGGCGTCCCGACAAATCTGGCTTGTTCATGACTTTTTTCAAAGGTTGATCAGTATACACTACCATCAATCTTCCTTGGAAATAGTGCCTCAGCTTCCTACTAGCTATCACGAGCGCATAAGCAAATTTTTCCAAGTTGGGGTATCTGGTTTCGGCATCCCGAAGTACATGGCTGACGTAGTAGACGGGGCATTGCCTGCCCCCTACTTCCCGAACTAATACAGCTCCTACTGCCAATGAGCTCGCCGCCAGATACAGGTACAAGGGTTCCGAAGGAAGGGGTTTCACCAAAAGCGGAGCTGAGGAGAGATACCTTTTTATTCCTTGGAACGCATCCTCACACTCTGAAGTCCACTGGAAGGTCTTTTCATTCTTTGGTCCTTTCAAAGTGTTAAAGAAGGGTAAACACCGCTCCGCCGATTTCGACATGAATCTCCGAAGCGCAGCAATTCTACCGGTCAATCGCTGAACGTCCTTAAAAGATTGGGGAGACTTCATGTCTAAAATGGCTTTAATCTTTTCCGGGTTAGCTTCGATCCCCCTTTTGCTGAGCAAATACCCCAGAAATTTACCCGAACCAAGGCCAAAGGTACACTTAGTCGGGTTCAGCCGAAGCTTGTACTTTCTAACTGTCTCAAAGCAGCTTTCCAAGTCATCCAGGTGGTTCCGAACTCCCATGCTTTTGACAATCATGTCATCCACATATACCTCCATGCTTCGACCTAATAACCTGGCGAACACATAGTTCATCATTCTCTGATATGTAGCTCCCGCATTAAGCAATCCGAACGTCATTTTCTTGTAAGCGTATATTGCTCGGTGCGTAATGAACGCCGTCTTCGGCATGTCTTTCTTGTCCATGGAGATCTGGTGATATCCAGAGAAGGCGTCCATGAAGCTGAGCATGTAGAACCCTGAAGTTGCATCAATCAATTGGTCGATATGCGGAAGAGGGTAGAAATCCTTCGGGCAGGCCTTATTCAGATCGGTGTAGTCTATACAAACCCGCCATTTACCATTCTGCTTCCGCACCAATACCACATTTGCTAACCACTCCGGATAATCAATTTCATAAATGAAATCCGCCTTTAGCAACTTGGCTATCTCATCGTCAATGATCTTTTGCCTATCAGGGGCGAAGATCCTTCTCTTCTGACGGATAGGTTTCTTAGAAGGGTCAATACACAGTTTATGAACTGCCACCGATTTATCAACTCCGGGCATGTCAGAAGGCTCCCATGCAAAAATGTCCGCATATACCCGAAGCAGCTCGATTAGATTAGTCCGAAATGGCTCCACCAGTCCCGAACCTATCTTGATCAGCCTGTCACTCTTTCCAACAATCAATTCTACTTCTTCTGTCTCTTCGGCGGGCAACGCTAATGGTTCGGAATTTCCCTCAGTGAACGGCTCCACCTCTATAGCCATTGTTTGTTTCTGCTTGCTGACCCCAACCGCCGAGGATATCAGTGAATTCCGATAACATCTGCGTGCCATGTCCAGATCACCCTTTACCTCGCCGACCCCCTCCGAGGTCGGAAACTTAATCTTGAAGTGACCTATTGAGGTAACCGCCTGAAGAGCTGCCAAAGTGGGTCTACCCAAAATGGCGTTGTAGGCCGAATCTATCTGGACCACAAAGAATCTGACTATGACTTCCACCTGCCTCGGTGCCGTGCCAAAGATAACCGGTAGCTCCACGGTTCCGGCCACGCGAACAGGATCGTTGCTGAAGCCATACAACGGAGATTCCTGACCCACTTCCATCTTCGCTCCCCCCAGATCTAACCTGTTGTAAGCATGAGTAAACAATATGTCGACCGAAGATCCATTATCGATCATTATTCGTTTCATATCCATTGACCCGACCTGGGCTGTGATGGCTAGAGCCCCTTCATGGGGATCAATTGGTTCCGAGGGGTAATCTTCCTCGGTAAATGATATCACCGTATTGGAAAATGGGCGATCTCTAACCGGAGGCCGTTCCGAAACTGACAACACGGCATCCATCAGGCCCCTTCTCTTTTTCCCAACTTTCTTCCCGAACGACCCTCCAGTGATGACATCAACACAATTTCTTGGAGGGTTCGGTGGAGGTGGGGCCTCAAGACGTCTTTCTCGGTTTGACCCTCTTCGGCCCTCCGAAGTAGAATCTTGCCGTCCTACTACGTACTGCACTAGTTCACCACTTTGGATTTTCTTCTCTATCAAATCCTTCAAGTTATAGCAATCCTCCGTATCATGACCGGACGTCTGATGATATTCACAATAACGGCCAGGGTTGCCCCGGTGGGATCGGGTTGCGGTCGGACAGGATTCAAATGAGGGTTGATTCCTAATCTCTTCAAGAATCCTTGCCCGATCTTTAGTGAGAGGGGTATATACCTTATTCACATTCTTCTTCGGGAAAGGCGACCTGCCACCATCCTGAATTAGCCCCTCCCTGGCCATTTCCCGACCCAGATCCACCATAGAAGTTGCCTTTTTTCGGTTGGCCGCCGGGCCGAGGAGTATAATTCCTATCTTTCGGTTTTGAATTATCCTCATCCCGGGCTTGAGGATTTAAGCTTTTGTAGGCTTCTTCTATGGTAATAAGTCCTTCAGCTCGACCATAGGTTTCAGCTAAATCTGTTGGTGGATTAAGAATGAGATCTTTCCACAAGTCTTTCGACTTCGTGGCATCCAGACCAGTCGTGAAGAACCCGACTGCTTGCTGCACATTCAAACTAGTCACGGTACCAGCCATATCACGGAATCTCTTCACATACTCACCCAAGCTTTCACCCGATCTCTGTTTTACTTGCGTCAGAGCGGTGGTTAGCTTTCCTCTCTTCTTATTGCTCCCAAATCGCGCATGAAACTTATCACTTAGGTCTTGCCACGATCCAATAGAGTTCGGGGGGAGGGATGCCATCCATTCCCGTGCTGCAAGCTTCAGAGTAGTGACGAACATGTGGCACTTGGCGGCATCCGATTGATCATAATAATTCATCACTTGGTTATAGCCGTGAGTATGATCATAGGGATCGCCAGTAAGTACCATCATAAGAGTCTAGGGGAGGCATTTTCTTGGTCTTGTCTGCTTTGACCTGCTCGATCTCCCTAGTGAAAGGTGAATTTGTTACGTTCGGCGACTCCCTGGCCTGAACCACCGCGGCTAGTTTTTCTTCTAACTCAGCCAATCGTATAACAACGGGATCGGTTTCGCTTCTTCGGGGTGGCGACCGAGGCCTGCCACCTGAACCGAATCCCCTTCCCTCATTAATATTACCATGTCGAGAACGGCTTACCCGCCTGTTCCGATCCGGAGTGCGGCTCCTGGGCCTGCTTCGGTCCTGTGAGCGGCTTCTGTGCCTTCTGCGATCAGGGGAGCGGCTTTGACGCCGGCTCCTCAGGCGCGAAGGGCTTTGATGCCTGCTACGGATTGGGGAGCGACTATCTCGCCTGCTCTCATTCTCCGAGCGGTTATGTCGCCGGCTCCGAACCGGGGAGCGGCTCTGTCGCCTGCTCCGAACTGGGGAGCGGCTCTGACGCCTGCTCCAAACTGGGGAGCGGCTCTGACGCCTGCTCCGAACTGGGGAGCGGCTCTGACGCCTGCTCCGAACTGGTTCGGAACCATCCGAACGATTAGTCCTGGACTGGTTCCTGTCAGTGTTCTGTCGGCCAGGGGGTCGGCTTGATGAAACCTCCTCCTGTCCTTCCAGCCTGGCCAAATGCTCAGCTATTTCTCGCTGCTGTTGGCGTAAGGCCTCCATTACTTCCTGATCTTTTGCCCTTCGTTGGGTCAGGATCCATTGCCGTTTATCTCCATGATCGGCATTACTGCCTGAATGAACAAGGGTTCGAGCTGGGTTGGCAGTCATATGAGCCGAAGGTTCTGGCGTCTGCTGGTTTGTGTGAAACAGACGACGACGAACCGGGGCAGATTGGACTTGCAAAGGCACCCTAGTACGACCCCTTGGTCCCAACCTTTCCCTAGCCGACGACCTGAGTCGGTCAAGGACCGACCTACGAGTTGGTGTATGGGAATCAGCTGATCTTTCCCCTCCGTTATGGGCTGTATTCACCA